>CM060931.1:466967922-469467922 GCA_030765085.1 Allium cepa
CTCCACCCTTCCTCGCTTATTATCCAACCTAAATAATAATGTCCTCCGAGTTTCTATAGCTATCGTGCTCGCTTCTTACCACCGTCGTGTTGTGCGGAAATTTCAATTGATTTGCACTAACTCCAAAAATGCAGCGGAATGCTAATGCGCAGAAACAATCAAAAGAATGATCTAGCTTGTCGATTAATTGCCAACCACAAATTCAATGAAAAATAATCACCAAACAAAAAAAATACAGAAGAGCGGAGAACATAGAGATTTAACGTGGTTTGGCTAGATTGCCTACGTCCACGAACCCAACAACTATTCTTTATTTCACTGAAGAAAGAGAGTACAGAAGAGAAAGATTATAAAATTATAGGTAGTAGTGGAGAGACTTAAAAGTAACTAATAATGCAAGTTATTAGTTATTTTCATTTGGTATCAGAGCGTGGTATTCTAGAGATCGTAATAACATCCTAGAATAAATGGCTACAAAGGGATCTAGTCAAGACAATAAGAAGAGGAAGAGCAATAAAGAAAAATCAAAGGAGCAAACAAACAAATGCTTTAAGGCAAAAGATAATGAGGTTAGTAATCTAACTTTTGATGATATGATAGAAATAAATTCAGAACTTCTAGACTCTTTGAAAAATCTCAAAAGAAAATATAATGAAGCTTTGGAAAATCAGAAGAAAGCAGAATTCGAAAGAGATATGCTTAAAGACGAGAAGAAAATATTAAAAGAAGAACCTGAGAAAATTCAAGATTCACTCTCTGACAATTCGCAACTCACACTATTAAGTTAAGAAATAGAAGCTCAAAAAGAAAAGAATAATACTCTAGCTTCTGAGAATCATGAGTTAAAAACAAAAATTAAAATTGTTGAGTTAGAAAACACTAGTCTCAAAACTAAGCTTGATGACATTACTAAAAATATTTCCAATTTTAATAAAGGAGAGAAAATTTATCCAGGATTATTGAGAATTCTCAACCTGCTTTACATAAGTAGGGATTATGCTATGTTAAGAATCCAAAAGCTCACAACGATAAAAGCGGTTTAGGCTATACACAAGCTAAAAGTAAAAATAGTACTAGATATGCATTTTTTATACTAATTTTAGTGCTAGTACTAGTAATCAAAATAGTTTTAAAACCAGTTATAGTCATAATATTACTTTGTTTATCACCTTTGTCTTGTCTCTATCGTGTATATCTCTTTTTGTATCTCCATATACATACTTTTGTACTGTGTATGTTCATTTTGAACGTATTTGATTATCTCCTTTTGATGCTCATAGTCATGTGTATGCAAATTAGCTTAGAGATTCTTTGACATAATTGTATAATTGTTGTCATTAATATCCAACAATTGAGGTTCTAACAAGACTAACCTATAATTACAAATTGAATAATCAATTTATCCAAAGACTTGCTTACGCTCAAAACCCATAATTGATTGACTGCAGAAATTAGGGTTTATTGAAGAAGAGAATAATGATGGATGCTCTCTCACACGCTCACAAACAGATGTAAAGATGAACTTACTTCATTTAAATATGCATAAAAATGAAGGATGCTTGGAGATGAAGAAAATTAATCTCCCGATTATGTTTGAAACCTTTCCGAATATCTATGATTTAATTTCTATGTAAATGGATAATAGTGATCTTGGTTTCCATAATTTTCTTTGCTTGAATCAATCTCCATCAGCAATCTTTTCTTTCTTCATATAACAAATTCTTCGACTGATTAATTAGGTAGCAATTAATTAGTTCCCATTCTTTAAAAGATATCACATATATCCTTCCTCTTTATCTTTCCATATATAACATAATTAATTGATTGACTGAATCAATTAATTATTTTCTTGACTTCTTTGGAAAACATTTGAATCACAAAAATTCAACACTCCACCTTGATTCAAATATAACTATCTCCACATCACCATATCTCGACAAATTGTTGGGTCTACGTTGACAAGCTCAATGTGAACTATTTTGGGAAATATTGCCCAAACAGAGCTTCCAAATCTTTCCCAAACACAAGAAAGATAGTATGCACATTAGCAAACATAATGCATACGATAAACTACCAAAATTCTTCAACAAATCCAATGTTGGAGACGAACATGTAGATATTAATCTTCGAGAGACCAATGAAGATTTAACAGCGCGCTTCACCTTCTCCATTCCAATTTGAGTGAGGACATACTCAATATTATCTACTCCAATCTCCTCCACAAGAATTTTGCTAGACTTTCCTAATTCAATATCAGCTGACTCATCAACAAGCTCCACAACATTGAAAGCATAAGACGAAGAATCATCACTACAAATATGCTTACAAATAGGGCCAACCGAACCAAAAGGCCTTTCTAGCAAGTGAGCTCGACCTAGAGTCTGAACATCTGTAATCTTCTCATCAACATGGTATCATCGGAAATACCAATATCTTTTCGAATATGGAAAGATGACTCCAAATGTGTTTGGCAATTTTCTGTCCTACCAATGTCATCACTTGATAGAGGCTCCACATTCAACAAAGACCTCTCATCAAATATCGCATGTCTGCTAGTCACAATTCTCCTAGTTGTTTTACACCACAACTTATACCTCTTCACTCCTTCTCTATAGCCTAACAAAATATGCTTGCTTTCCCTAGGCTTCAACTTATCATGTCTCTCATCTTCTAAATATGCTGAACAACCAAACACTTTAAGGAATGAATAATCAACAGGCTCTCTTTTCCATATCTCTTCTGGGATCTTCATATTTATGGCAATAGAAGGTGTACGGTTGATGAGAAATACTGTCATAGATATCGCTTCTGCCCAAAATCTTTCTTCTAGACCAGCAGTCGTTCTCAAGCTCATAGCTATCTCCCATAATATCAAACACATGCTCTCCGCCACTTCATAACAATGTGACTCAACAGAAATAGAAAAATCTCTAATTACATGCTCGGACTCACAATAGTTAGTGAATTCTTATGACATAAATTCACTACTATTTCCAACTTTGAGAACCTTCATATGCTTTCTCGACTGCTTCTCTACCAAGGTCTTCCACTTGCAAAACTGGGCAAATATTTCATCGTTGACCTTTAAGAAATAGACCCAGACCGTACGTGAGAAATCATCCACAAATAAGACGAAGTAATTGGCTCCACCAAAAGATGCGACTGGGGTGGGTCCCCGCACATAATAATAAACATACTTTAGAAACTCTATAGCTCTAGGTCTTCCAACATCAAATGTGACATGCTTCTTCTTTCCAAAAGAACAATGTCCATAAGAACTAGGTTTCGACTGACAAACATCATCAATCAACCCACGCTTCTTTAATACTTCAAGACTCTCCTCATCAACATGGCCTAAACGAAGATGCCATAACTGAGTAGAATTTGAAATACTAGAATCAATAGAAACTACGGACTCTTCTAAGACTGTCTCTCCATGAAGCACATAAATATCATTAACTCGCACCCCTTTCATCACTACCAAGGAACCCTTCGCTACTCTCAAATTCTCTCCATCTATTATTATCCTCATACCAAGTCTACTCAAAGCTCCAACTGATAACAAACTTCTACGCAGCATCGGAACATGTCTAACATGCGTGATAGTCCTAACAACACCATCATGCATCTTAAACCACACACTTCCAACGCCCACAACATAACAAGATATATCATTCGCCATATGAACTGCTCCGCCATCAATTTTCTTGTAACTGACAAAACAGCTCATATCTGGCGTCATATGATAAGAGACTCCAGAATCAATCACCCAACTTGTATGCTCTAAAGGTGAAATACTAGCTGAAAGTAATGTGTATTACTACCACTTCTATCCGCATCTGATTTAACTGCTGGCAAAACTGAAGCTTTCTCCTTCTTCTCTCTCTTCTTTCTAAGAGCTGGACAATCCCGTATGAAATGTCTCTTCTTCTTACAATAATAGCAAGCACCCCTTGTAGGACCCTTGAAGTGAGACCCATGCATATCTCTACCTCCAAGGTGCTTCTGACTTTTATCTCTTCCTTTAGATGAACGAAGTTGTTGTTGAAGAACACCGTCATTAGTCTTCACCTTACATGTCCCAAAAACTCCTTTCTAACAAATTTGGTGATGCCATAATTTTTCATATTGTTACTAAAAGAATTTTCCATTGATAACTAATCTAGAACAAGACAGCTAGCTCTGATACCAAACTATTGTGCAGAAATTTCAATTGATTTGCACTAACTCCAAAAATGCAGTGGAATGTTAATGCGTAGAAACAATCAAAAGAAGGATCTAGCTTGTCGGTTAATTACCAACCACAAATTCAATGAAAAATAATCACCAAACAAAAAAATACAGAAGAGCGGAGAACACATAGAATATGTTAGGCGTGGCTCGCGTTGTATTAGAGTGGGTGCGTAGATTGGATTATGATTAGTCTCACGTCGCAAGATATTCTAAAAGAGATCGGCATATATATAAGATTGGTAGCTCGTAACAACAAGAGATTTCTTTTGTTACAAATAAATGTTGCCATGAAAATATATGTGCTCTGGGGGATGTAGGGATATCCAATCATGACGCTGGCACCAAAAGAGCTTCATTCAGTGGTCTTGCCTCTTCTACACTAAATGAAGTGCGCGCACGGCGGAAGATGCGAAGGAGGTGCCAAAAATTACAACATGGTATCAGAGCCGATAGTTCGATGGGACCAATATGATGCAACATTGACCTAAGTATGCTCCAATATGTGGTTTGAGCTCGGGATTCTCATTAAGGTGGAGTTATAAGTTAGAACGCGGCCTGCTCCAACCATGTGAAAGAGAACTCTTTGTGAAACAGTTTGGCCCAAATGCTAGAGGTGGTGGCAACCTAATCTAAACTTCTGGAGGTGTTAGCGACCTTATCTAACTGCTGGAGGTGTTAGCGACCTTATTCAAGTGTTTGAGAACTATGTATAACTTCAAGTTGAATTGAGAAAATGCTCCCCAAGGTGGAGATATATTAGGTGTAGCTCATATTATATTAGAGTGGGTGCGTAGATTGGATTACAATTAGTCCCACATCGCAAGATATTCTAGAAGAGATCAGCATATATATGGGATTGGTAGCTTGTAACAACAAGGGATTCCTTTTGTTACAAATAAATGTTGCCATGAAAATATATGTGCTCTGGGGGATGTAGGGATATCCAATCATGACGCTGGCACCAAAAGAGCTTCGTTCAGTGGTCTTGCCTCTTCTACACTAAATGAAGTGCACGCATGGCGGAAGATGCGAAGGGGGTGCCGAAAATTACAACACGTCGCCCTCCCTTTCGACTTGGACTCTTCGCCAGATCGACTTTTACCACAACTAATTAGCTCGATTTCGTCTTCAGACTTCACTAGAAGTCATGCTCTAGATATGTATTTCTTCCAAGTTTGATTATCATCTCTCTCTTAGTTATAGTCAATATTCTTTTTAGTTTGCTATTATTTTATGCCAAAATTTTAATCGTTGTCCTTTAGTTTCATCCAGGTTGATAATATTCTTTTCAAAATGGCGATTCACTGGTCCAATCTTCTTCAAAGGCGTGGACCCAAATTTAACTCCCATTTCGGTATTTTCCATTAATACATGCTTGATTCTTAATTTTGTTTGCAAGTTCTTTATTTTAAGAGAAATATGAAATGCATGTCTTAATAATATTTAAAAAATAGTTTTTGAGCTAAATTTATGATCTCTATTCATACAAAATATACGCGTTCATTTGCCTGAGTAATACAAGTTGGCTAATTTAGACATTAGTTGGATTTTTGGATTCAAAACATGTATTTGCAAGAATGTAAAGACAAGAACTACATCTATTTTGTTCCCTTTATTCTTTCTTCATCAATAGAACCTTATTGCAGTCCATACAGTGGTACAAATAAACTTCTAAACAAAGCACATTCTGTTTCTTAGCTTTTTAGTGTAATTATTTATTTTAATTTTGTAATTAATTAGTGTCCTTCTATTCACCAAATTTTATATAACCTGAACATGATTTGGGCATATACCAATGGACCAACTTTACTGATTCTACCATATATTAATAATTTACACGGGGTTGCCTTGAAAGTGTTTTTATTAGAAAAGGAGGATTTACTAGATAAATTGATCTGATGTGATTTTATCCATTCAGCTAATTTTTATGACGCACTGAGTCTGGAAAACCTCTTTCTTCATTATTGATGCCTTTTTGATAAAGGCCTTAAGCTGTATATAACATGACTTTAATACTTCACCGTTACCCATATTAAATAGCTTTCTTGATTTTTACAAATAAACTACAAATTCATTACTGATATGTGCTTTATGATAATTTCTCTTGGTTGGATGTATCGACTGTGTGTGGATTATTTGGCTCGGGCACATGTCACTTTCAAGAAAACAACCGCAATAATGTATTTCAATGTTTAGAAAGTTATATATTTGAGATTAAGACCACTGGAAGGTGGAAACCTATAAACTTCAACTATTACATATGCTAATAGTATTGTTTTTCAAAAAATGGTTGTTCATGCCCTAATGATTAGATATCACAATCTTTAGTTCAGTTCTTTTACCACTATTTGACAAGCTTTGGAAAAATAATATTTTAATTAACGAATGTTTTATTGTAATTATATACGGATATAGATTGTACGAAACCTAGTAGTTAATATTTTTATAGTCAAAACATAATATTTAGTTCCATATCAATACATGTACGTATATTTGGAGTAAACTGCCTCTATAAAGATTAATCCATAATGCACTTGAAAGTTAATATGTAATGTTGTATGTTAATATCCCGAACCTATTTGGTCATCATAATTGTAGAAGTAGACATTTAAGATGCTACAACTTAATATGGTAAATTATGAATTTTTCATCCTTAAAGTACAATTCAATTTTATTAATTGTTTTTTTAATAATGAAATGCTTTGGGAATGCTATTATAAAGATGCTTATTCATCACTATTAATAAGGCAAATACTATGTACTGTAGCCACTTATGAGCTTCCTTGAATATTCAAGCATTGTATGTTACATTAAGTTCGATATTAAACTATAACAATCAAAGCTTGATATTCTTCTATTCATTACATTTGCCCAAATTTTCTTCCTCTTTGCATGATTTGTACTTCAGATGTACAATGTATACATTGTCACTTGCAAAATAGTTGACTTATATATAACTTAGCTCGTTGTTATATATTAAAATAGATTACATGCCATCAATTGATAATTTTCATGAAAATAATGTCTCAAAATTATTAGATATTACTCTAGCAAGGAAAATGTCACCAGTACCCAAATATGATTAGCTATACTAATAGTTGAACACTAAAAATTGTCAAACTTGACACTTTAATTAATAACTCAAATGCACATGAAATATCGGTGACTATGTTCTCTTTAATGAAGTAAAGACAGATTCAATATATTTCTCTCCCAAACCATGCAAATTTATTTTGTAAGAAAAGGACATTGTGAGGTAGAATTAATTACCAATTATAGAATTTAAACTGTATTGTATGTGTATTTAAAATATAAAAGAAATCCAATATATATATATATATATATTTATTTACAGGTATGACATTCATCTAGCATGTTTGAACCCAGATGATGCAATGGAACGCTGAAGCAGGTAGAAGAAATTGCGGAGATATTAGCGTTATCAACTAGCTAGAGTGATCGAGACTCCTCCAAGAAACATGTCAAGGTGTAGTACAATTTTTTAACAAGAAAGATATCGGTTTATACTTTAATTATTATTTATTTACTGATTTGTTTTATATTATTCATTTTCTATGTTAAATAGTTGTTTTTGGCATTTTATAATTGTTCTTTTTCACGCCATCATTATATACGACAGCGTTGAATCTTCATATTATATAATATGGTTTTATATATACAATTTTTATTTTTACATGTGATTATTTCTTTGTAACAACCACATAATTAACTGTCTATTTTAATAATTTAGGAGTGAAATATAATCTTAGTGACACATATTGTACATCTGGCTGAACCTCTGATAAAGGAAAATAGTTGCTTTATATCTTTTAGAGTTAGCAATATGTTAGATATTTGGTTTATTAGTTGAAGCACCGATTAGGAATGCTCCACCATGAGATTTTTGAACAAACTACTTATAAAATGTAGTAGATGAAATTCACCTAAGTTTACTTTTCATTACCACACCTATATCAAATTATATTCCCATTACATTGTCCAATGGATATGCCTCTGTAGTGGATGTATACATAAGCCTAGCCAAGAGAGACCATGGACATAAAATGTTAAATTTAGGGAACATGTTGGGATAATTTAAAGAAAAGTTAACTTCAATTTTTCCACACATGTCTATCAGATGTGTCTTAGTACAGGTTTAAAATTCAATTTTTATGTGAGTTTACAAGTGTAAAAATGTTTGGTAATGTAAGTTTTTTTGTTCTGACCGGATACCACACAAATGATTGATGTGGGTATTCAGTCCCAAAGAAAGTGTAAATTTGAGTTGAGAAATTAGTCTTCAAGTATGAGATTGTTTCAATTATTAAGTTAATTTCAACTTGCTACATGCACAACAAGTGATAAATAGGATAGTACTGTCCTACAACTGGGATGGCGGCTGAGTAAAAGTTCAAGAAAGAGAATTGAGGTAACACTCAAAATGTTCACTTACTTCACTATGAGGTTAGATCTAAATTTATATTCATCTTTTACCAATTCAATTTATTATTTTTTATCATATAAATTATTTTTTATCATATATTTACATTGAGTTTTGGATTTTCACTACTCATAGAAGATTTTTATTGATATGAAAATGTCATATTAAAATGGTTATTGCAATAAATTATCATATCAAGTTTTAAAATTTTACCAAATTAGTGAATTTCACAGGGTAAATTTTGTATTCATTTGGACGTACTTATCATTTTGTTGACATTGATCGTAATACAACCTCAGAAGGTTGTATCATGCATATTTGTTTAACTTGGAAATGCATTATAAAGAAATATGCATAAATTTAGCACCCCCAGACTCTAATATTTGCTCTTTTCCTTCTGTTTCCAGCAACTTTAAGAGCGACTTTAAAAGAGTAGGGATCAAGCTTGAGCTTTAACTGCAAGTTCTAAACTCCATTCTTTACAAGCAACATTTTTTATTTATTTTTGGTTCATATGATCATGTCACTATCGTTCATGTTGGTTATAGCTAAATACTATTATCCACTTCATGGTTATTGTACTTTTTGAAAATTATATAACGTTTTAGCTCTACAACCTAAAATAGTGAACATAATAACATCGACCTATATTGCTACAGCCATTTCACATTGAAGTATAAGTTGTTAGAATTGCAATTTATAAATTTATATAAATAATACCTTATGTTTGACCATATAAACTTAGTTGCAAGGTTATGGTATAATAATGTACATCTAATTAAACTAATAAAAAATGCTTCTCATTTATAATCTATTATTGTTAGGTGTGGCTCGCATTGTAAATGGAGTGGGTGCGTGGATTGAATGGTTAAAGTCCCACATCGTGGAATATTCAGAATAATCGTGGTATATATATGGGATTGGTGGCACGTAACATTAGGGATTCCTTTTGTTACAATGTGTTGCCAAGACCAGATTATATGCTCGATGGTAGGCGATGGAGGGATGTTCAATCGGGACGCCGGCATGGGAGACTTCGACCGTTGACCCTGATAGACATGGTGAAGCGAACGCGTACAGTACGCGGGAATGCCGAAACTCAACATGGTATCGGAGCTCCATGGTTCGATGGGACCGGTATGATGCAGCGTGACCGAAGCATGGCTCCTAAGGGGCTTGAGCATGGGATGCTCGTCAAGGTGGAGATATGGTTAAAGCAGTCGCTCCGTCCTGCTTATGAGAACTCAGGGTAGCAGCTTGACTCCACTGCGAAGAGGACTCAGTATAACTCCAAGGTGACTTGAGCAATGCTCGCCAAGGTGGAGATTGTTAGGTGTGGCTCGCATTGTAAATGGAGTGGGTGCGTGGATTGAATGGTTAAAGTCCCACATCGTGGAATATTCAGAATAATCATGGTATATATATGGGATTGGTGGCACGTAACATTAGGGATGTTAGGTGTGGCTCGCATTGTAAATGGAGTGGGTGCGTGGATTGAATGGTTAAAGTCCCACATCGTGGAATATTCAGAATAATCGTGGTATATATGGGATTGGTGGCACGTAACATTAGGGATTCCTTTTGTTACAATGTGTTGCCAAGACCAGATTATATGCTCGATGGTAGGCGATGGAGGGATGTTCAATCGGGACGCCGGCATGGGAGACTTCGACCGTTGACCCCGATAGACACGGTGAAGCGAACGCGTACGGTACGCGGGAATGCCGAAACTCAACAATTATATCATATGAAAATGAGTTTAAACTTATGTGTCACTTAATTTGTAGTTTCTCGAAATTCTATAATGGTTCACGTATATTTATCCCAAATTTCTCAACCTTCCCATCTTCCTAAATGTAAAATTCTGCCTTCCAAGTCCACTTTGTAACTCATAAATTATTTTATACGGTTACAATATAGAGATCTCAGATTCCGATCAAAGTCATGTTCAACTCAATTTCCAATCTATTAAGTTATGAATATTGTTGATTCAATCTTCAATTTCTAACATCTAATGAAAGAACGTTTAGCCAAAAAGGAGCAATTTCAAGTCCCATTCTCAAATATGAACTCTAGCTGCTTCTATTCTTTATCCACTTCGATTAAAAATTATTCATTCTCAAATATTTAGTGCCAAGATGTGGCTCCTTGGGTATCATTTAAAAAATTTCCTTTTGAATGTATGATTGTTCAATTTTATTCAACTGATGAAAGTCTTGAAAAAAGAAGAGAAACTTATAATAAGATCATCGAATTTTTTTATTTTTGGCAGTACCAACAGAGTTCATTCTCTTAGCAAATTCTCTATAGTACTTAATATTTTGGTTTACATTATTTTTAATGCTTCTACTACTTGCATTTATTCAAATTTTCAAATATTCTCTACCCATACAAATTTGATGGATCTCCCTTTATTAATCAGTTTACAATCGTTATTTTGCAGACGAGTTCATCTTTGAATGAATTTTTCAACTCCATTTGAAGCTTCAGTGTTCCCTCATAAGGTATGTTGTGGATTTCAACTCTGAATTGCTAATTGTTACTGTAGCAATTCATTATTATATGAAAAAGTTAATTATAAGCTTATTTTATTAAATTATGAGGTGCGGTTAAAATAACATGTCCATTTAGAATTCATATTCTTTGTTATTCTTCAGGCAGTAAGTAATTCGAAATATAATTTATACTCAACGATGTAGCCTATATAAAATATCTTATTTTCTACAAATCTAAATCATGTGGTTTTGGATTATGTTCCTGTTAATAATTATCACCTAATATGGATTGACGGTGAATTGACAGGCTTTATATTATGTTGAAATACATATTTTACTTTGTACACTTTGCTAAATCACAAGGTACCACGTGGATTTGGATATCGTTTTCTTATATAAAATATATATTTTACTTTATATACTCTTCTAAAATGTCATTGATACAAATATTATACTTTAAAACATAATAGAAAATGGTATCCATCAACCATCATGATGAATTGATAAGCTTTTGGGAACTAGGTAGTAGAAGAATATATATTTCTTACAGCGTATGGTTCTCAGAAAGTATAAACTATTCTGGATTGATAGTGTTAATTATGTTTTTGTCTCAAGCTCTTCTCTTCTATTGAGTCGATTGCAATAATTTTTGTACTGGATATCGACAACATGAAATTTATAACAAAAAGAACACGTCTTAGGCATGTTGATTATTCGTCTATTATGTTTGCTATTATTGCATAGTAATGTTGATAGATGCTTAGAACACAAAAAAAATATGGTAACCAGAAGCTCAAGTTTTTGATTTTAACAATATAATGTGATTAAGATCACATCTATTAATGGATAGAGCCAATTATTTCTTCTATTACTCCTTAATGAGATTTAATGTAATAAACAACTCATTTGTACTAATTTCAGCTATAGAACCATGCAAAGGTGATCGGTTTAAGCATATAATGCACTAGAAGTAGTATAAAATGTAATTTTATTCCATATTTCCTATGTGTAGAGATCATATAAAGTAAGTACCGGATAAAAATTCATAAGTCATTATTAGCTGTTCCAAAGAAAATCGCCTTCGTCTTGCAAAACTAAGACGAAACTATTACATGACCAAGTCTGTGCCTCGAAAGCATTTCAAGGAGCAAAACTATGTTTACGTTTTTTGCACTTACCTATCACTATATTTTTTTCTTTATAGGATGAAAAATTATGCACATTTAAACATGACACATGCATGCATAGAAGTAGTAAAGGTTTACTCAAACAAGTTTTGTTGCCAAATTCTCAAATGTACCTTTATGTTGCTTGCTAATTTTCTTGCAAAAGGATATAACGATAAAGCAGAAACATGTTGCCAACTTAAATCCACTGTTCTTCTTCTTTTTATTAGTTTCTTGATAATATGTGTAAGATATTGATTAGTAACACCTAGACAGCCTTCAAGTTCTATTTTTCAAAAAATAAAAGGTGCACTTAATTGGTATAATATATCAAATAAGAACCATATACTAGATTACGACTTCATCAAATTTCTAAAGTTCATCTTCTTTACTATGTTTTGGAACTTCTTTTGACAAATAAATTGAGTTCTAATTCAAATACGTGTAGTTCTAAAATAATAATTGATATCAGTACAAGTATTTTTAAACAAAAAAACCTTTGTACAGAGATGCTTGATTATCCCAAAAAATTTGAAATATATCTTACAGGAAAATAAATCTTATAGGAAAAAGTATCTTTAAACAAAACAGTATTGTAAAAAAAATTCCATTTTATAACAGACTTCTCTAAAATTATGTTTATCATAAAATTTATAGCTTTATGGTTTTTTACTTCTTTTAGAAAAATTAGATAATAGTATATTTTTTTCGGTTTTATAACAAATACAAAAAACTTGAAAAGAAAATTAGTTTAGAAAAATAAATTGAATATTTTTCAAAAGTTTTCAGATTTTTCATTATCTAAAATATTTAAAAAAAAAGAATATAAATAGATCAAAAAAAATTCAAAAGAGTTTGACTTTTATAAGAAAATGGCAATATTTTAAAAGGAAGTCTAATGTTTTTGAACACTTGATTTTTTTTCTTAGGAAAGCAAAAGTTTCACTATTTTTCTTCGGAAATTAACTTTGTTAGAAATTAAATTCACTTATTTTCTAAAGAGTTCAATTATTCAAAGATTTTAGTTTTTTTCGAAGAAAACGATGGCAAGGGTAATTTTATCCATTTGAGAGAAGCATTATATATTTCGCGGTATATGTCTTGACATGCTTTATATATATTGTAAGATTTTGTTTAACATTTTATTAGAACAAAACATGGCCATTAATTCATTAAATTAGTTAGTTTTCCTAATCATTTTAATAAAAGATCTCTAATTTTGACTATAAAATGAAAATAAAATTACACTGTCATCTTAGGTAGCATTTCCAATATTATTTGTTCTCAAATAAGTTAACTTTCCTATAATGGGTTTATTGGTTAACTGACCTTGACATACTTTAATCATTTTTAATTTATGCTGTGGCAAAAAATTGCAAAGTTATAGGTGTATTCAGCCAACAACACAAAATTGTGGTGGTTTGATATGTTTATGGTAGTGGTTTTGATAGGTTCATAGTTGTTGTTTGCATGGTTTCTCCTTCTTCATAATTATTTGCCGGCAGTTCATTTTTTAGCGTCGTTAGTGTGAGAAATGTGGATTACGGATCATAAGGCTAAGATTAACACTAAAGGTGGGGGTGAATAGTGTTAATAAAGAATTACTAAATCTTTTTCGATTTATGTTAATTTAGACACAAAAGTATGCAATATACAGACATAGATATGATCACAAAACAATCACAGATACAGAAATAAAATAAAAGCAGTAAAGGAAAGAACACATCGGATTTTATACTGGTTCGGATTTACCCTACATCCAGTCCCACAACACAAGTATGGATTTCCTTTCAAAAGCAATTGTACAGTTACACCATCGGTTTCAACGCTATGAGGTACACCCTCCAGAATTTCGATCCTCTGGGTAGAGATACTTGATTTCCGGGCCACAAGTTTACCCAATTGATTTACCGAGGCTACAATCACACCTTTTCCCTTTTGATTGATTTCCAAGGCTACAATCACACCTTTTCTCGCTTAATAGATTACAAAGAAGTCTATAACTCTGAATAGCACTGAGAATCTTGTAGAGATAGTGATAGAGAATCAAACTAGAAGTAATCGAGTATGATTCAATGTTGATTTTAGCAGAGTAATGATAAGAATATGTATTAAGAAAAGAGGAAGAAGAAGAGGAGTGAAAACCATAAAAAAGTGATTAAAAATTCGTTGAAACTGATCCCTATTTATAGAAGAACAACAGTCATGTCCATTCATGAAGAGTTATGGCGAATAGACACTTCTTTTGAAATTTGAATTTTTGAATCAAACTGTCACCATGTCGACATGGTACCCATAGGCATGTCAACATCCCAAAGCTTTTTATGATGTTTTGAATTTCTTTGAAAATAACCTTTATCTTATATAAAAACTAATTTAAACTTTATAAATATACTCGACTATAGTTGAAATTCATAAGTAAATATAAAGAATAATATATATATATATAATTTAAGCATAATTTTATATTTAAATCTAAGTATAAATATTTAAAAGTTAAATATATTATTAAAAAAGATAGTTTAGAATCAGGAGTAATTTGACTTTGAAAATAAAGATGTTTTTGAAGCTAAAATTATTTAAAATCAAAATCGAGGGTTTTGAATCTTTTAAAAGGTAAGTTTTGAAATCATTTTGAAAACAAGATAATTTTGTAAAATCTTTTGAATTAAAATTAGTGGATACAAAGCAATGTCCCACTAGATTTTCGTACGTTCCATCCTACTTAGGATTCTATCCCTTTAACGGGCTCAAAGTGGATTCCATTCCACGAATAAATTGGATTTTAAGATGCCAGTGCTTTTCTACGAGTTTTAACAACAATTCCTAATGCTTATCCTTTAAATCTTGAACTCTTAATAGTCTCGATACTCATGAATCTTCTATCTTGATATTTTATCTTGATATCTTAAATCTCTATACTGTACAGTCTTCATTCTTAGTACCTGCATGGTTAAATCCTACATATACATATATATCTAAACTTATAATGTTAGTATTTATATTTTATAGTCCATTCTAAGGTTGTTGTCATCAAAACCATCATCTCACGGACTAACGATCTCCCCTTATGATGATGATAACCTTTATTTATAAAATATTATTTCTATCCTAATAACTCCCCCTTAATCTATACCTAACTATCCTATTTTAATTTCTCCCCCTTTGTCATCAACAAAAACTTACTCCCCCTCATTCTTGGACTTCAGTACCTGCATTGATAAACTATACAACGGAATATATAGAATAGGAAATAATTATACTTCTAAGCATGATAACTAATTCAATGTATATATATATATATGTTTTACACACCAATCTTCAAATCAATAAGAAATCAATCCACACAAAGTATCAATTCAAACCAAATCCATTCAAACAAATCAAACAAAGTAAATAAAAAATCAAATGTTATGTGGAATTTCCACCCATCTTTCTTCTCTAAAGATTGGATCTGCCTTAACAGCATCCCAATTATCATTGTCATTGGTGAGAGAGACAGGAGGATGTTCTTCATTATCATCCTTGTGCAGAGAGGAGATCATCCATCGTATCTCATTGAAGTGCCTTTCTTGTTCCTTTATCATCTGCATTTGACTTAATTCTAAATGATGCTGGTTTCGTAGAATAAATGAGAGAATATTCTTGAACGAATTAAGAGTTTCTTCAAGATTTTCGGATAAATTATGAATAGGATTAGCCATAGTTGAATTTGTAAAAGAAATGGAGGATATAGATGATAAGAAATAAATTTCAGTTAAGAATTCTGGAAGAAACATGTATATATAGGTGTAGAAATTCGTCTGAATTGAATAAACATGTGGTAGTTATTCAAATTTCAAATTCAAAATCAATCGCCATTTCTGACCAGTACATGTTGACATGGTCACATAGGGGATGTCTACATGGGTTAGTGAAATGTTATGACTAATTTGATTTTGTGAATAACTGTGTATATATATATAATATATACTAACATTTATTCTAGAGATAAGATAAGCTAGATAACAGAAAGGAAATTTCATTTCATTGCATACTACGATAATACAATGATTAAGCACACAACAAACTACATGAACATTAGAAATAAAGCAAACTAAAACAAATACAACAAGATACGAAAAGATAAAACTAGTTAGAGGATGAAGATGATGAAGATAGTCCAAGTTTCTTACTGACTTTGGAAAAGAACTTGTTCATCTTCGAAGAAATGTTATCCAACTTTTTACTAACGGATCGTTTTAGAATCCGCTGATTCTCCATAATTATCTTTTGGTTTTTGAGAAGGGTTTTGTTGGATGGATTGGAAGGATATTCAATGCTTTTCAAAGACGTTTCACCTTCTTCTTCAATTTCCATTTCATCCTCTTCTTATTCTTCTTCAACTTCCTCTCTTCCATTTCCTCATGAGCCAAACGCTCTTCCTTTTCAATAAGTGTCTCATAAGGTTGAAAAGCAAATGGAATTTTCATAAGCGAAATTTTGGAATGATTGAAAACTTTTCCAGAAACAAATTCTTCGCCTTTGAAATCCACTCCAAAATAGTTAAAAATCCGAGTGAGATAAATTCCTTGGTATAAAGTATTCTCACCCATTTCAAGATTTTTAGGACGACGTTCATCCAAAATAACTTGCGCCCAATTTATGTCATAGTTTCCAAAAATAGCAAAAAGAGCTTTGCAAATTTTTGAAGTAGGATTGGTAAAATTTCCCGATCTTAGGGTCAAAGTATGTTGCAAAAGAAGATTAACAATTCTTGCTTTTGGTCGAAAATTTCTATTTTTAAAATCAAAATCATCATCTCTTTCGAAAATGTGATGAAATGTCTCATGATCATGTTCATCGATTTTAAAGTTAGAAAGATCCATTCCCGAACTCTTGCAATTGAGAATGGTACCCAAAAGATCACAATTCAAAACAATTTGAGTGTCTTTGACACTACTCCAAATTTCATCTTCATTTCCAACATAAAATCTGCGTTTTAAATTCGCACAGAAAATTTTGACAAGATTAGGATAACAAACGAAATCATTTTGAGAAGCATCAATAAGACTAAGAACACCATTGTTTGCAAAAAGAGAATCAATTTCATAAGAAGAAAAATCTTGAAAAATAGCAAATTTTCCGGGATAGACTTTGGCATAGTTAGCATAATTGATGTATGCTTTAATTGCCTCCGGATCATTGAATAATTGCTCTTTGATTTTTCTGGAAATTCTCATGGTTGAGGGGTTGCTTGAAGAAGCCATTAGAGTAGAGAGTAGAGAGCTTGAAGTTATGAAGAGAGAGTTTGAACTTGAAAATTAAAGTGAAAAAATATGATAAAAGATAGGGAATAAATAGATTCTTAAAGGGCATATTCTCTGTTCAAAAGATATCTTTTCAGAGAATTGAATGAAGTGAAAAGGTGGAGGGTTCGAACATTTGAATTCAAATTCAGGTAGCCATGTCGACATCATGGTAGGGACCATGTCGACATGTGCTTTTGAATTTTCATGAATTGAGTTTTTCTAAGATCTCTAATATATATTATTATTATTATTAATAATAATGTCTATTATATATTTTTGAAATATTATTGTACTTATAATATATTTCAGAAAATAATAAAAATAATAAAAAATAGAAAATAAATTTTAAAATTCAAACAACGCACCAATTCAAAAATCAATCAATCAAACAACTAATCTTAAGCAAGCAATTTTAACAAATTTTATTGTAAACGTGTACTTTTTTCTGAGTCCATTTCTCTGAATTCGTCGGAGTCGTGAACAGCTGTGAAAAACAAATTCGAATTATCCGTCTTCTGATCATCATCACTTGAGGTCGAGTCTGAGTCATCTAAAGTAGCAGTAAATGCACGCTTCCATTTCTTTTTTGGTTCATTGTTCATAGGAGGATTCTGCCTTTCTGGATACGGACAGTCTCTTTTGAAGTGGCCTAGTTTATCACAGTTGTAACACTTGTCATTATTTGGCACTATATTCTGATTTCCAGAATTCTTATATTTGTTTCTCTTGAGATTATTCATCTTTCTATATTTCAGGAATCTCCTAAAATTTCTGGTCATAAAGGCTATCTCTTCATCATTATCGCTGTTTGAGTCTGATCCATCGGTCAATGATTGAATGCCATTGATTTCTTTTCAGATGCTTTGCTTTCTCTTCTCCCGATCATTTGAACTTCATACGACATTAGATTTCCAATTAATTCTTCTATCTTCAAAATACTGATGTCATTTGCCTCTTCAATCGCAAGTGTCTTTTGATCTCATTCTGGAGTTAGAGAATTTAAAAAATTTCTGACTTGATCTTCTTCAGAAAATTCCTTTCCCAAAAGATATTAGAGAATGCACAATATCCTAAAATCTACTATACATATCTGAAATAGACTCATTAATTCATTTTAAATAATTGAAACTGATTTGTGAGCATGGAAATTTTGGTCTGTTTTGTCGAATATACGCTTATATGATTTTTGTTTGATGATAATAAACATATATACATTCGTTTAAATGTATTTGTTAATGTACTATTTTATTTTTCACAGATTAAATAAATATTTGCTGAATAAAATTAAATACACAGATTTTGAATTCAAACAAAAATTTTATTCAAACACATATTTATTACATCTTTGAATAGTACAATTTCAATCTCTCACTATAACTATACAACTTTGATTACAATTACATCACATTTCATATTTACAGTTCACCTCACTACATATCACTCACACTCGTATTTATCTTCAACTTCCTTCCAGTTTGAATCCAGCATCTGAGCAATCTGCAAAAATATAAACTAACGCAGTAAAATTGAAAAAGAAATATTTTTGCAATATAAAATGAAACATGACTTTTGAAAATATAATTTGCCTCAGTTATTTGGGTTGTTCGTCATAATTTAAATTTGAATTCATCACACACGAACGTGTGACATGCACAATGTATCACTGTACATGCCACAAGGCCGTGCACGCCGATATATACACTTGATTAATTTACAGGGACAAGTGAGCACAGGTCAAACCCAAATATAGGATTCAACTCAGGTGCGACATAAATTAAATCACGACACGAGCACAAGGTCAAATCCGAGTTTTGAAACTGGATTCAACACAAGGCAACTTGAAGAATGCAAAGCTTCGACAAATCAAAACTCCATCAAAACACATGTATGCAGATCAGTGCAAGTGCCAACCAGAATAAAGTCCAACACAGTTACAACCAACTACATTCAAGAGGCAACAAAGACCAAGATGCAGTATACAAGTGACACAATGCTCAATCCACAGTGCAAACACACCACCAAGTAAATACACAGCAAAAATGAGACCAAATCAAACTCAGTTCAACCAGACCGGATAGTACAAGCAAAAATGCAAGACAGTGGTCATGAATGCAGTAACAACATCGAGCCAGAGCCGTCAAGTTCAAATATCACAAATGTCAAGACTAACAGAGTGCA
This sequence comes from Allium cepa, assembly GCA_030765085.1. Classification (NCBI taxonomy): domain Eukaryota; kingdom Viridiplantae; phylum Streptophyta; class Magnoliopsida; order Asparagales; family Amaryllidaceae; genus Allium; species Allium cepa. The sequence continues at coordinate 466,987,727 of CM060931.1, forward strand.
ACAGCCATTAAACAAACAAAGATCAGTGAACAAATGAGCAAGTGCAACTAAAAAACTACACGACATGAACCATGTAACTGATAGACAGTGCAACTCGAGCTTCAGAAATAACAAATGCAAGATCGACCAACATAATGCAAACTACAACCCAACAACAACATACTTGAAGACAATACAGTATGTAAAGCATGCAAGATCCAACAGCTACATGAAGCATCAAAACTCATGAATGCAGTAGCAAGGTTGCAAGCATATGAAATGCAGACAACAAGTGACAACATACTACAACGACCAGAATATAAATACAACTCGAATGAATGCAAGTTCATATGTACAGCAACCCAACAGTGATACAAATGCAACAACAAGCCCAAATATACAGAAGTCAGAGCCGAGCAACAGAATATCTATGCAACAGGAAATCGAAATATCTCAAAATTCAAAGCCAATGCACAAAGTCAAAGCCGTGATTTTATCCAGAAATCAAAACAATTTCAAGATGAACATTTCAAGGCTAGAATGACAAAGTGTATGCAACTGCAGGAAGTCAACTAGAGAATTCATGAATGTATACATGAATCAAGCTACAGCATGAAAAAGAAATGCACATGTCAATCAAGTCTGACTACAAGTCAAAGGAAAACAAGCCACCATTCTTTTAGAGCAAACCAGACCGAAGATAATGATATACAGGTTAAAGCAAAACAGTAAGGTTCAGGGACGAACAAGATCAAAACCGTGTGCTACTGAACAAAGTCAGATTAATCACCAATCGTTCAAGTATCAGTATCAAGTTCGTGCCAAAGTAAATGTTGAACTAGTCAGAGACGTAATTGTAAAACAAACAGTTCATATTCAAAGTCGTGAGAACCAAGCAACGATAATACGAAATTGACAAAGTCAAATAAATCATCATCGTTCAACAAATATCAGATGGCCGATAGCATAAAATTGAAAAAATCAGACGAACGAGAATTCAGGATTTCGAATCCTATATAAAAACCCTAATCATCATCGACAATTATTCCATCGAGTTCAAGCAAGCCAAATCCAGAAAAGAAAAAAGCATAAATTTACTTACCGAAGCAAGTTCTAACTCGATCAATTTCAAGAGCCGTAAGTAAAACAGAGAAGCAAGCGATCGACGAAGCAAACAAAGTGATAATTCCTCCTTTCGATCAAGCAACCAAGCCAGCATCTTTGAAATTGTTAAATCCCTAATTTAAGAGCAAAAAGGAACGAGATCGAGGAAAGCCCTAATTTTGCAAAGAGATACGGATTGAAGGACAAAGCCGCCACTATCTCAAGCAAAAAAAAGGAACCAGGCCGATAAAATAAAAAAGAGAAAAGGGGGACGCAATCTTTTAATTTGTGGGCCGGTTCTAATAATATTATTTTGGGCTTAGTTGTTTTAAATTAGGGTTACTTTATTTTTAATTTGTATTTTCTTTTAAACAGTTTTAATTTCTAGTCGTGTGACTAGGGGACAAGCTACGTGTCGTAGCTTGAGAATTCGCAACTCGATGGTTGAGTTGTGGCAAGGTTTTGAGCGTTGAGTTAGATTAGTCAATAGCGGGTATAGCGAGTTTACGTGTGTAAGCGAGGGACTATCTAATTTCTAGTAGAAACCTTGGGGGCAGCACGTAGGCAGGGTTTTGCCGAAGCTGGGTAAATTCTGTGTTGTTCTGTTTTTTTTCTGTTATTTATATTCTGCGATATCTGTGTTGCTATTCTGTGATCTGAATTGAATATTTTATAAGCTTCCGCGATTAATTTTAATAATTTATACCATCACCTTATTCACCCCCCTCTAGGGTGAAATCGATCCTACAAGTGGTATCGGAGCTAGGAACAAAAGCCGTTTTTGTTTTAAAATTTTGATTTTACAAAAACCAATTTTTGTTTTAAAAATTCGTGTTTCAAAAAAATCGGTTTTTGTTTTAAAAATTTGAATTTTTAAAATGGCTTCTTTTAATAATGCTTTTGCAGAGGGTCAGTCGATAGTTAGACCGCTAATGTTCAATGGTGAATATGCTTTTTGGAAAAATAGGATGAATTTTTTTTTGAAAACCATTGACGCGTGGGATATTGTTGAGACAGGTTATAAAACTCCAATTATAATTGTAGATAATCAGGAAATAGAGAAACCAAAGGAACAATGGACAGAACTAGAAAATAATACAAAATACTAATGCCAAAGCTATGAAATCTATTATCTGTTCATTAGATCAATTTGAATTTAATCGTGTCTCACATTGTCTAACTGCGCAGGAAATATGGCACATACTAGAAGTGACTCACGAAGGAACATCTCAAGTCAAAGAATCTCGCCTTGCCATGCTAAGCAACGAATACAAGAACTTTACAATGGCGAAGGAAGAAAATGTCAAAGAGATGTACGGACGACTTTCCAATATCGTATACAAATCAAAAGCTCTCGGAAAAACATACACCGAATTGGAAATAGTCCGGAAAATCCTCAGAGTCCTTCCACGAAGCTTTGAAGCGAAAGTAACTGCCATTCAAGAATCGAAAGATTTAAAACAACTCAAAGTTGAAGAACTCATCGGAAATCTCACCACTTATGAGCTAGAAATGAAATTCAAGGAAGAGCATGAAGGAGGAGATACTCGAAAGAAATCAATAGCTCTCAAAGGAACAACTGAAAGTGATGACGATGACGATGATGATGCAGCAGCAGAATTGGAGCTATTAATAAAGAAATTCAAAAAGTGGAATTACAAATATGGAAATTCAGCTCGAATTCAAAAAGTGAAAAGCAGAATAGCCAAAGCACTAGACTACTCTGAAGAACAGAAGATCATCCGTCACAAGTGCAACCAACCTGGACACATCAAGCCCAATTGTCCTCAAAATCAACGCGACTTTAAAAAGAAATCAAAAAGGAAAAGTTTTGCAGCCACGTGGAATACAAGTGATGAAGATAATCAAAGTTCTAGCAGTGAGAGTGAGAAAGCAGATATGTACCTTCAAGGGAATATAACTAATAGCGACGATGACGAGCCAAGCGAGGTATCAAAACTTACTCACTCTGAATTACTTATTTATTTCCACGAAGTAAATGGCTGTTTTGAACGACTTAGGGAAAAATGCGCCAAACTTGAATCTCAAAAGGATACTTTGATAGAATGCAATGAACAACTTGATCAATTAGTTAAGAACTATCAACGTAGAATCCCTAAGTGTGATAAGTGTCCAACATTCGAAGAGGAAATTAAAAAATCAGAAATCAATATAAAATCACTTGAAAATGAAATTCTGATTTTAAAAGAGAATGAAAATACTAGGAGAGAGAATTCTATTAAAAAGTGCATACAGTTGTTAAACGAAAATGAATCTCTCAAAACACAAGTCCAACAATTGTCAACGACTTTAGATAAATTTTCAAAAAGTGAAAAATCGTTGAATATGCTATTAGGAAAGCAAACTGTTAATACGGTTAGACAAGGACTTGGATATAATAATTCGAAAATTGTTGCAAGCAATATTAATCAAGTTAATTCTATGTGCACAATTTGTAGAAAATATGGACATAATCACAATAATTATTGGTATAGACCCAAACATGTGAAAACTATACCGATTTGGGTTCCAAAAGGCACAAATATAAAATCTCTCAAAGTCAAACAAATTTGGGTGCCGAAAGGAACAATTATAAATAGTTTTGGGTCTACACAAAATTATTTTTCAAAATTTTCTGCCACTAACAACCATGGACCTATAAAAACAAATAGGTCACATAAATCTTTCATCGTGTAGGTGTGGTGGCAGGCTAAGGAACAACAATAGTGTTCTCTGGATTTTTGGCTGTTCCAGAAACACAACGGACGACGAAGCAAAGTTCCTTAGCCTAGTTCAAAAGTGACAGAATCACAATAGACAAACATCGAAAAATATCGTAAAGGTAAAACAGGTAATGGTATGTTTTAAACGATATATTAAATGTGATAATCTCCACCATATTCTGAATTAAAATCAGCCAATAATGAGATGATGAAAAGATGATGATTCTGACTTATTCAAAGTTGTTGGCCAATTATATTCTTATGCCAAAAACAATATAATAATCTCTAGATTCTTTGAATTACTTCATATATATCATTTTGGATTAAAAATAGTGTTTTGTTGGATAATAATACAATTGGTTATAATTCGGCTAATTCTATATTCACGGCTTTTGATTATTTACACGGCTTCATTTCAAATTCAAGAGAATGTCGTTTAAATTGCTGCTAAAATTGAGTTTGAAATTTTTGGTGCACACTTCATGGTTTGGTCAATCAAATTCAATTAATGATGATTTTGAGTGTAAGAGAAATTCAGATGCAGATTACACTGGTAATCTAGTTGATAGAAAAATTACTAGTTGAACGTGATTTTTGAGACATTTAGTAGCTGCATTGTGTTTCAAAGAAAATATCTGCATATTCTTCATTTCAAATAATTTTCAAATAGCAGAAAATTTTCTTTTAAAACCCCCTGGAGAAAATCATTTTTGATCATAGTTTCAGATTAGTCATTTTTGAAAAATTAATTTCATAATTATTTCTGAATTTGAGTTTAAATGACTATTTTGACTAATCTGACTCCCTGATGTTTATCGAAAAGAAAAATAGTGATTGAAAAAGTGATGAGTGTTAATATTGATCAAATATTATGACTCGAGACGGTATAATTAATAATTTTTTTAGAAATTTAAACAAGAGTTATAAAACTGTTTGTTGGTAAAAATTCCATGACCATCTCTATATCTATCATATTTCTAACGACCATCACTCATCAAAATTCTATATAGTTTGTCGATATGTGGTACTTTAAACAGGAATTGTCCGTTTTTCGTTTTTCACATTTTTTTAAAAAAAAAGGGGTAATAATAATAATAATAAATACCAAAGTATTCACTCTCATTTAAAAGTCCTCACGGTTATGCATGGGTGAATTACTTGGAATTTGTTATGTGCTTCCATGCTCATTTAAAAGTCCTCACGGTTATGCATGTATGGAACGCATATCAAAAGTTTATTTTTAAAAAATAAACAAGTTGATTCTAATCTCATTTAAAAGTCCTCATGGTTATGCGTGGTTAGAAGATACTTGAATTCATTTTAAAAAAAAAAAATTGGAATACTACTAATCTCATTTAAAAGTCCTAACGGTTATGCATGGTTAGTAGATATTCAAATTCCTGATATAAATATACCACAAATAGACACAACTGTATGGTTTTATATGACGACATAATTTCCATCATTCTAAAAGTGGAATATGCGCCTAACAAAATATTTATGATTTTTGTTTGATTTTTTATTGAAATTTAATATTTATATTCAATTGAGTTTTAATGTTGAATTAATATCGATAACTTTATCTCTATTTTCTCTAACACTATTATTCTTTTGCTGATAATAAAAGGGGGAGAGAAAAGTTAAGATTTTGTCTAATAAAATCAAGCAAAGGTCAAATAATTTTATATTTGCATCTAAGCTCATTTGCATATTTTTATGCATATATGTAGGGGGAGTTTTGTGTAGAGAGGAAGCATTTAAATAGGGGGAGCAATTAGGATATATCCATGATCAAATACATTTAACATATTCAAAATCTTAAATATATGTTTGTTATCATCAAAAGGGGGAGATTGTTGAATATACGCTTATATGATTTTTGTTTGATGATAATAAACATATACACATTCGTTTAAATGTATTTGTTAATGTACTATTTTATTTTTCACAGATTAAATAAATATTTGCTGAATAAAATTAAATACACAGATTTTGAATTCAAACAGAAATTTTATTCAAACAAATATTTATTACATCTTTGAATAGTACAATTTCAAGCTCTCACTATAACTATACAACTTTGATTACAATTACATCACATTTCATATTTACAGTTCACCTCACTACATATCACTCACACTCGTATTTATCTTCAACTTCCTTCCAGTTTGAATCCAGCATCTGAGCAATCTGCAAAAATATAAACTAACGCAGTAAAATTGAAAAAGAAATATTTTTGCAATATAAAATGAAACATGACTTTTGAAAATATAATTTGCCTCAGTTATTTGGGTTGTTCGTCATAATTTAAATTTGAATTCATCACACACGAACGTGTGACATGCACAGTGTATCACTGTACATGCCACAAGGCCGTGCACGCTGATATATACACTTGATTAATTTACAGGGACAAGTGAGCACAGGTCAAACCCAAATATAGGATTCAACTCAGGTGCGACATAAATTAAATCACGACACGAGCACAAGGTCAAATCCGAGTTTTGAAACTGGATTCAACACAAGGCAACTTGAAGAATGCAAAGCTTCGACAAATCAAAACTCCATCAAAACACATGTATGCAGATCAGTGCAAGTGCCAACCAGAATAAAGTCCAACACAGTTACAACCAACTACATTCAAGAGGCAACAAAGACCAAGATGCAGTATACAAGTGACACAATGCTCAATCCACAGTGCAAACACACCACCAAGTAAATACACAGCAAAAATGAGACCAAATCAAACTCAGTTCAACCAGACCGGATAGTACAAGCAAAAATGCAAGACAGTGGTCATGAATGCAGTAACAACATCGAGCCAGAGCCGTCAAGTTCAAATATCACAAATGTCAAGACTAACAGAGTGCAACAGCCATTAAACAAACAAAGATCAGTGAACAAATGAGCAAGTGCAACTAAAAAACTACACGACATGAACCATGTAACTGATAGACAGTGCAACTCGAGCTTCAGAAATAACAAATGCAAGATCGACCAACATAATGCAAACTACAACCCAACAACAACATACTTGAAGACAATACAGTATGTAAAGCATGCAAGATCCAACAGCTACATGAAGCATCAAAACTCATGAATGCAGTAGCAAGGTTGCAAGCATATGAAATGCAGACAACAAGTGACAACATACTACAACGACCAGAATATAAATACAACTCGAATGAATGCAAGTTCATATGTACAGCAACCCAACAGTGATACAAATGCAACAACAAGCCCAAATATACAGAAGTCAGAGCCGAGCAACAGAATATCTATGCAACAGGAAATCGAAACATCTCAAAATTCAAAGCCAATGCACAAAGTCAAAGCCGTGATTTTATCCAGAAATCAAAACAATTTCAAGATGAACATTTCAAGGCTAGAATGACAAAGTGTATGCAACTGCAGGAAGTCAACTAGAGAATTCATGAATGTATACATGAATCAAGCTACAGCATGAAAAAGAAATGCACATGTCAATCAAGTCTGACTACAAGTCAAAGGAAAACAAGCCACCATTCTTTTAGAGCAAACCAGACCGAAGATAATGATATACAGGTTAAAGCAAAACAGTAAGGTTCAGGGACGAACAAGATCAAAACCGTGTGCTACTGAACAAAGTCAGATTAATCACCAATCGTTCAAGTATCAGTATCAAGTTCGTGCCAAAGTAAATGTTGAACTAGTCAGAGACGTAATTGTAAAACAAACAGTTCATATTCAAAGTCGTGAGAACCAAGCAACGATAATACGAAATTGACAAAGTCAAATAAATCATCATCGTTCAACAAATATCAGATGGCCGATAGCATAAAATTGAAAAAATCAGACGAACGAGAATTCAGGATTTCGAATCCTATATAAAAACCCTAATCATCATCGGCAATTATTCCATCGAGTTCAAGCAAGCCAAATCCAGAAAAGAAAAAAGCATAAAATTACTTACCGAAGCAAGTTCTAACTCGATCAATTTCAAGAGCCGTAAGTAAAACAGAGAAGCAAGCGATCGACGAAGCAAACAAAGTGATAATTCCTCCTTTCGATCAAGCAACCAAAAGCCGACATCTTTGAAATTGTTAAATCCCTAATTTAAGAGCAAAAAGGAACGAGATCGAGGAAAGCCCTAATTTTGCAAAGAGATACGGATTGAAGGACAAAGCCGCCACTATCTCAAGCAAAAAAAGGAACCAGGCCGATAAAATAAAAAGGAGAAAAGGGGGATGCAATCTTTTAATTTGTGGGCCGGTTCTAATAATATTATTTTGGGCTTAGTTGTTTTAAATTAGGGTTACTTTATTTTAAATTATTTTTAATTTGTATTTTCTTTTAAACAGTTTTAATTTCTAGTCGTGTGAATAGGGGACAAGCTACGTGCCGTAGCATGAGAATTCGCAACTCGGTGGTTGAGTTGTGGCAAGGTTTTGAGCGTAGAGTTAGATTAGTCAATAGCGGGTATAGCGAGTTTACCTATGTAAGCGAGGGACTATCTGATTTCTAGTAGAAACCTTGGGGGCAGTACGTAGGCAGGGTTTTGCCGAAGCTGGGTAAATTCTGTGTTGTTCTGTTTTTTTCTGTTATTTATATTCTGCGATATCTGTGTTGCTATTCTGTGATCTGAATTGAATATTTTATAAGCTTCCGCGATTAATTTTAATAATTTATACCATCACCCTATTCACCCCCCTCTAGGGTGAAATCGATCCTACATGTTTAACTGTGCTTGTTCCTTCGTGAGTAACTTGCAAAGTTTTCTAGATTTCATATGCAGACTTACAAACTGACACTCTATTGAATTCATCTCTTTCTAGTGAACAAAACAGAATATTCATTGCCTTAGAATTATTTTGTGCAACAGTCTTTTGCTCAGCAGTCCATTGTGCAAAATCAACTGTGGGTTCAGAATATTCAGTTTGTTTGATATTCCAAGTGTCTAATCCTATAGATTGTAAATATATTTTTATCCTACATGCCCAATATGCATAGTTACTGCCATTAAAAAGTGGTGATCTAACAGTAGACTGACCCTCTATAAATGAACTAGTGACAGGGATACTAGTGTTAATAACAGTACCAGTGTTGGTAGCCATTTTGAAAACTTTTCAAAAAACAGATTATGAAACTTTTGAAAACCTTGCTCTGATACCAATTGTGAGAAATGCGGATTACGGATCTTAAGGCTAAGATTAACACTAGAGGGGGGTGAATAGTGTTAATAAAGAATTGCTAAATCTTTTTCGATTTATGTTAATTTAGACACAAAAGTATGCAATATACAGACATAGATATGATCACAGAAACAATCACAGATACAGAAATAAAATAAAAGTAGTAAAGGAAAGAACACACCGGATTTTATACTGGTTCGGAATTACCCAACATCCAGTCCCGCAACACAAGTACAGATTTCCTTTCAAAAGAAATTGTACAATTGCACCCTCGGTTTCAAGGCTACGAGGTACACCCTCCAGAATTTCGATCCTTTGGGTAGAGATACTTGATTTCCGGACCACAAGTTTACCCAATTGATTTACCAAGGCTATAATCACACCTTTTCCCTTTTGATTGATTTTCAAGGCTACAATCACACATTTTCTCGCTTAATAGATTACAAAGAAGTCTATAACTCTGAATAGCACTAAGAATCTTGTAGAGATAGTGATAGAGAATCAAACTAGAAGTAATCGAGTATGATTCAATGTCGATTTTGGAAGAGTAATGATAAGAATATGAATTAAGAAAAGAGGAAGAAGAAGAGGAGTGAAAACCAGAAATAAGTGATTAAAAATTCGTTGAAACTGACCCCTATTTATAGAAGAACAACAGCCATGTTCATTCATGAAGAGTTATGGCGAATAGACACTTCTTTTGAAATTTGAATTTTTGAATCAAACTGTCACCATGTCGACATGGTACCCGTAGGCATGTCGACATCCCAAAGCTTTTTATGATGTTTTGAATTTCTTTGAAAATAACCTTTATCTTATATAAAAACTAATTTAAACTTTATAAATATACTTGACTATAGTTGAAATTCATAAGTAAATATAAAGAATAATATATATAGAATTTAACCATAATTTTATATTTAAATCTAAGTATAAATATTTAAAAGTTAAATATATTATTAAAAAAGATAGTTTAGAATCAGGAGTAATTTGACTTTGAAAATAAAGATGTTTTTGAAGCTAAAATTATTTAAAATCAGGATCAAGGGTTTTGAATATTTTAAAAGGAAAGTTTTGAAATCATTTTGAAAACAAGATAATTTTGTAAAATCTTTTGAATTAAAATTAGTGGATACAAAACAATGTCCCACTAGATTTTCGTAGGTTCCATCCTACATAGGGTTCCATCCCTTTAACGGGCTCGAAGTGGATTCCATTCCATGAATAAATTGGATTTTAAGATGCCAATGTTTTTCTACGAGTTTTAACAAAAATTCCTAATACTTATCCTTGAAATCTTGAACTCTTGATAGTCTCGATACATGAGTCTTCTATCTTGATATTTTATCTTGATATCTTGAATCTCTATACTGTACAGTCTTCATTCTTAGTACCTGCATGGTTAAATCCTGCATATACATATATACCTAAACTTATAATGTTAGTATTTATATTTTATAATCTATTCTAAGGTTGTTGTCATCAAAACTATCATCTCATGGACTAACAGTTAGTTGACAGGTTATGTCAATTGTATTTTGAACATTCAAATATACTACTTTGCGATATGGTTATGATAATTTGGTCTTCATCATTGTATTGATGATGATATATTCGACAAATGCATCATTTCCACTCAATTCATGAAGTTTTACAGAGCATTACAATGGCTTTTTAGGCACAAGTGAATTATCAATTTTGAATATTTTGTTGTAGGTAGAAATCTGAAACTTTTAGCCTACAATCTTTTTGAAAGACTTTATTTTTGGATATTTGTCTTATATTATATTGGTATGACTAACTGCACTAGGAATTAGGAATTGGTGCTGATATGTGTCTACTTTTAGGTGAAGATTATCCAAACTTAAAGCAAACCGTTGTATATATTGCAAATAAGAGAAGCTAAGTTTGTTGCAGATTGTTAGCTGTACGTTATGTATGCATATTGTATTAACTTTAATAGAGAAATTATGAGTTATGCATAATGTATTATATTTACCAAAAGATGTTTATGTACCGTTGTTAGTATTATACTAATCAAACTCTAATGAGCTATTCATGGCAGTGGCTGATATTAAGAAAAACTTAGTTGATACACAGCTTCTAGATTGGGTTTAAAGGTCCGAAATTTCTTTCAGATTCATAAAAAGTCTTCTGGTTCTCATTAAACATGGCATAAAGGACTGCAGTTCCATGTATTTTTGTTGTTATATTACCAACACGTTTTATCAAATTTTGATTGCAAGTCTTAGCATCCTCCTTATTGGTAATAGCGGGATCACCAACAGATGGCCAGCCACTATCAGATGCAACAGCAGGAACATTAGACGCTCACATCTTCTCCAAAGCTAAGTAAAGTCCATCAACAATAGCATCAAACAAAAATATTCATACTGTCAGAACCCGGTTCTTCGACTTTCGAAAATCGACATCAATACGTCCAATATATCAACTGCCGAGCAATCGAATGCCGGATAACCGAACCATGAGGGTTAAAAGAAGAGGTAGAAGAAAAAGATAGAAGAAATAAGGAAACAGAACAGAAACAATATCAGAATCTCACATATCACAGCGGAACAACATATAATAAATAAATGAATAATCTTTAAACAAAGAACTATCTCAATTAATACATTTCATTACATCAGAGTATACAACAACAATATACAACAAACAACGGAAAAGAAATACTATATACTAGTGAATACGCCCTGCCATCTAGCTTGCCTCCAGCAATTCCTGAATTCCAGAATATCCTGATAAACCTGACTCTTGACTGCCTGTGTGGAAATTAGTGGGCACCCAGAGTTTAGGAAGGAAAACAATAAACTCCGAGCCAGTCATGTGACTGGTGTGAGAACTTAAAACAGTTTATCTTTAAAACAAAGAACATGATAGTTTTAAAATAGATTCGCAATGCTTTTTAGAAAATGAGACTACCATAAGGCCTCCCGCACACACACACAATGCAAGCGCAGAATTGGAGGAGATTTCTCCTTATGATAGTCAAAGATGCTTGATACGCATTAAAAGAAACATTTGATATTATTACTAGTGCATAGTGTAGGAAAAATCATTTCGAAAGTAAAGATATAAATCTTAGCCAGCATAGGCATTTCGCACTTATGCCCACTATAGCTACCATGTTCAATAGCAGGTTACCGCCACATTCCATGGCAGGTTATACAACTAAAACCATACAAGGATCGTATTGTTTTGTTTGGATTTCCAACAAATGGTCAGGCTAAGAAACTTCCTACTGCCACATGGGATCGCCTCTGGCGGGACGTCCCGAGAACTTAACCAGCACTCTGCCAACACAAGGCCGGGTTACCTTTGTCACTAGGTAACTACTACACGACTATGCCATTCCCTGTTCCCTTTGGACCTTTATCCGAGCGCTCAATTCCAACAACACCACACAGTAATAGATATAGTGTATCAACATGAGTAAGTATCTGGGCTCCATACCATGATACCACCCTTTCCAGAAGGAAATGACATACCCTAAAGGGCGCGACCCTCATAACCTTGCCGCATATTCCTGTTTTGAACATTTCCGGGGAGTGAGGTTTGACGAAGTCTCGTCCACAAAGCTAGGTACAAAGCCACGCTTTGATCAACAAATGATCAATAAAAAATCATCACACAACAACACTAAGCATGCCACATTACCAAATTGGGAATATATCGCTGATAACCTTCAACTACATAACCTCTGAGTGCGTACGTCTCAGAGAAGGGTGTTAAGCTAAGAGAATAAATTCTCCGCCACCAACAGAAATGTATTTGAGAGAAATCTTCTTTATATCTCAAAATATAATGTCAGACACGTAACCATACAAGTCTGTTCCGGGTTCGAACAGAACCGAAGGCACTTCAAAAGAAGCCCTTGCAATCCGGGTATTCACAATCCCGATAAAACTTCCCATCACAAAGGAAATATCCATACCGTAGCTAACGGTGCAAAGACAATCGATAGGTCATCCTATCGTTCTCACAAATACCCGGTCTTCAACACCGGTCTTCAATGCTATCCATTACGTCGTATCGCTATTCGGAATGGGTAATCCGAATAACGAGCGCAATAATTTAAAAATAAGTGTAGCATTTCAATTTCAACCAATTCACAACAAATACCTATTTAAAGGTCAATATTGATAGTCGGTTATTTAACTATCAATCAGTATTCACAACATCACCTGATTTCAAATAATTTTCCAAATTATTTATTTTCAAAAATATCTTTATAAGATATATATCCCACACTTCAACCATTTGAAAACCAATTTCAAATAAATTTACACCCTTACAATTTTCATTTCAAAATGGTTCATTTAAACCAATTAAATAAATCCTTACCGATTTATTAAATTTACGTTCCAAATCCGTAAATTAATCTCCACACTTCAAAATAAATCAACGTTTATTTTTAACTAATTTCCCCTTCTTTTATAAATTCCATAGTGAATTTACAATTCCAAAATATATATGAATATACAATTTTTAAATCGATTTCTAATATTCATTTTAAATTTATCTTTAAAAGATAAAATCTCAAACATTCACTTCATATTGGAAAAACATTTCCATACTTATTTAATAATAAGTAATTCACAAATCTATTTATTTTCAACACTTGAAAAATATTCAATATACTTAAATCCAAATTAAGTATATATTTTATTTTATAAGGAGAACATTCCCTTAAACACATTTATTTGGGTCAAAACGAATGTTACGTAAACATTCGTTACGACAACCCAAAATCATTAGTATAGGGATTCGAACTTAAAATAGATATATAAATCCCAATACAATATAAAACATTTCCTTTCGGAAATCATTTACTATAACAACAGTGTTATAGTCCATCATTTCCTTCTATTCCTCGAAAACGTCTATTTCAACAATAAATGTTGAAATCTATGATTTCGATACTTAACAAAATTTTAAAACGTTTTTGAATCGTTTAAATTTTATTTAAAATATCACTTTTTTCAAAATATTTCTTTAATATATTATTCACTATCCAAAATCGTGAATATATTTACTTATCCAAACTCAACATTTCTACATATTCTATTTAAAGGATTATCCACTGTCCAAAATCGTTAATATATTTCCTTTAATAAGCTATAATAATTAATGTTAACGGTAAAAGTGGCTTTAACGCTAACACTCGGTGTAGCTCGTGATGAAGTGAAAGCACCACCCGTTTGCACGGGAATCAAAGTAAAAAAGAAAATAGCAAAAAAGTAAAAGAGATAGAGATTTTTATAGTGGTTCGGCTTCTAGTAAGCCTACATCCACTTTACATTTTCCATTATCTTTTTCGTACTCACTTTCACAAGATTACAACACTTTTTACAACACAATATTTCGATTACAACACGATTTCTTGGTTACAACACAATCGAAGAAAAAAGTTAGAACTTTGACGATGACTTGCTCTTCGAATCTCTCTTGAATGAAATAGATCTCTTGATGAAGAATCTTCGATGGTTGAAGTGTTGGAAGAGTGGGGAAAACTGTAGAATATCGGCCTCTTGAAATCCGAAAAAGTCCCCTTTCTAAGTGGAGTAGATGGAGTATTTATAGGTGAAAGCAGAGTTAGGTCGGCAGGGACGATTTATGGAGTTAGGTCGGTAGGGACGACTTAAGGAGTTAGGTCAGCAGACTCGACAGGGACGACTTAAGGAGTTAGGTCGGCAGGGACGACTTAAGGAGTTAGGTCGGCAGGGACGACTTAAGGTGTTAGGTCGTGTGGACGACCTAAGATAAGTCGTAGGTCGTGCCACATAGTTAAGTCGTTAAGTCGTGGACTCCTTTAAGTCGTGGACTCTGTTAGGTCGGACCTTCTAGTGAGTTGCTAACTCGTTTAGCCTTAGGTCGTTGAGCCGCTTCTCCTGTTAGCTCGTTAACTTGGTTGAGCCGCTTTATGTCTTAAGTCGCTGATAGGTTAACCTGTTAAGTCGTCGACCATCCAGCTTAGGTTGCTCCACGTGTTAAGCCGCTAGGTCGCTTAACTTGGTCACGTCTTAGGTCGCGAGGACTTCTTAGGTTGTAGGCGCTGGCCTCGAGTAGAAGATAGGTCGCTTCATTCTTTAAGTCGTATACCGTTTTGGACAGGGCACTGCCCCGCACCCCGCCGGGGGCGCTGCCCCCTAGACCCCTGCGACCTGACCGGTCAGGTTGAACACCGTAGCGATGGCGTTGCCCCCGCACCCCCACCTTGGGGGGTTGGCACCCCCCTGGACCCCCCCTCCGTAGGGGATCTTAGATGAAAAATCATTCAACAGAACTTGCTTTGTTGAGATGTTGAGTTGACCAATCTTTGAGACGAGCTATCTTGCTTCTCTCGGTCGATCTTTTGATATCACGGCCTTGCTGAAAAAGGCGGGATAACAATTAACTTATCAAAATAAGTCGTTTTGGGATTTATAAAACAATGTTTATAAATTCCATTTATATTTTATGGCCACTTCAACTTATAAAAACCACTTTATTAACAAATTCTATCCATATTTCATTTACACGCAAAAATCCAATTTATAGGTTAATCACTTATAAATCTTTTATTTTAAAAAATCTATTCATTTTATAACTTCACAATTTATAAATATATAGATTTCATTCACTTATAAAAATCCATTTATATTCCATTTTAACACTTATGAAAACTTGTTTTATAATTCCAATATTTTTAATTTATAACTATCAATTTTATAAATATTTTATATAAATCATTTATAAAAATTCAAAAATCCCAATTTAAACCATTTTATAAATTTATCAACTATTTATCTAAAAAATCACATTTTGGTTATATTTCTCAAAAATCATAATTTCTATAACATATAAATTACAACGTTTATTCATTTAAAATGAATCAATTTCAAAATTAAATTTTATTATGAATTCTCAACTTAAATTTTCAAAAATCAAATTTTATTTATTTTCGGCATCTAACGATACCAAATTATATTTGGCTAAATTTTAGCCTCTAACGACTTTAATCACAAAGATAATCGCACAGATTATAAATAGATCAATAAATAGATCAACACACAACATTGAAACCAATACAAATGTTTGAGGAATCCAGTTGGATCCCTCCAGCCTATTTCCTGCATCCAAAGATGTTAGCACAATACCAATTTCGCTTCAAGACGAAATATCGCGGTATATGGGATTTATAAAATACTATCCGCTATTATGCGGCACAATAGGGACTCATCCGCTATATTATGCGGGAAAATCAACTCCAAGTACATATATAATACCGATTCCACTTTTCAGTGAAATTATCGCGGTATATGTTTTTAATAAATAACCTCCGCTTACTAACGGCGCATAATGTCTATTTTAACAATCAATAGATAATAATTTATCGTCCAATCAAACAATCAACAATTTTAAATCTAACTATTTAAAATATAAATCGAAACAATTCGATTGAGTGAGAAGTTCTCACCTTGATTTCAATGCCGTTTCAGCGTTTTATTTCGAATAAAATTAAACGCGCGTTTAATTTTACCCGAAATTCTCACTAGCTCCAAACGACTCCAAACCAGCTCCATTGCGTAGTGCTCGACAAAATGAAGCTAACGCAACTGGTTTCGCGCAATTCCGACCTCGTATGAACAAGTTACAATAATTTAAAGTTTATACGATTTATATTATAGTTAAATTTACAATTATTTTTTATATTTTTAACCTCCTTTATTCTGGGCCGCACGTTCCTTTGATTTGCATCAGGGCCGCATACGTATTCTTCTTCCTAGATGATAGAACGCGACCGAGAACCCATGAAGCTCGTCCAAACTCTAGATTTTCGCACCCAAAACACACGCCTTCACGTTGATCAACAACTTCCACTTCGAAGACCTTCACGAATGCTACCCTCGACCTCAGTAGCATGAAGCTCGGTCACGCCATTATCAAGAAAAACGCGATCCAAGTTCGGCCGTTCCAACCCAAATTCGCGTCTATCCGTAGCTCCATTCCCAATCTCCACCGTTGGATATCTAGTTCGTGCTGTGCTCTACAAGTTTCTAGTTGAAGGTTTCTCGAATTACTTGATGGATTTGAAGAAATCAAGGGGGGAAGAAACGAGAATTTTCGGCCATACATCTGAAAATGGCGGCTGCACTTTTGACCTAGGGTTTTGCAAGTTTGAGATAGTGAGGCTTCTTTGTAGAAAATTATCGAAAAACACTATTCATTTTGGATTTTTCAAACTTCGATTTACGCGCGGTGATTGGTGTTTCTAGGGTTTACCCTGCATTCCGGACATAGTGGAACAGGCTTCGAAAGCTAATTCGATCATCTGTGCGAGTTACGGTAATAAACGATCGATTTAAAATTAAATCGATTTACTAAATTTCTATGCGTTTTAGCTCGCCCCGGACAAACGGTAAATCCGGTTGACTTGAAATTTTAAATCTTACAATAATATCACATTACGGATCCGATGAAACTAGTTTCGTCAAAATCTGAGACTGTTTGAAAAATGGCTATTTTAACTCGTCAATTAAATATTAAAATATTCAATTTTCACAAATTAACTTTTAATTCGATTTTAAAAGTTCACAAACATTGTTCTAACTCCAATATTTTATAATAAAATTTTACAAATCATTTTCAATCATATTAAACTCAATTTTCAATTATTTCTGTAATTTCAACTATTAAATTATCGATTTAATTATCCAATTAAATCCAAATATTCGACAAATAAATTATTTGACTTATAAATTTCACTTATTAATATTTAAAATCAATAAAATATACAAATTTTAATTAACAGAAATTCTGGGTCGTTACAGACTTCCCCCTTAAAAGAATTTCGTCCTAGAAATCACCAAGTAAGAAAAAGTTTCGAAATCCATTAACTTTTCAAAACAAACCGTTCAAGTTTGATTTACAAATCTCTTAAGTGTTTAATTTTCTCAAAATCCAATAGTTAAACTTCTTACAAAATCTTTACTAAGTTTTCAAAAAAAAATTCAATTTTCTCAAAAATTTTCTAACGCCTTAAATTTTCAGAAAAATTCGTCATAGTCTCCTTTGCGCGGCTCGATCCGAAAAAAATGACAGTATATATATCACAAATATACATCTCATCAAGTGATGAGGCAACCCGTAGGGAAAAAAGTGTAAAAGTACGATATTTAATCTGAGATATGTACCTTATTTATTATTAGCGAGCATATACGGCTAATATAGCGCGAAAGCGAGCTCCAAATGCGAATCATGCGCAATCCGCACCTACTAAACACTCAACAAACCATAAGAAAAATGCATATAGACAATAGTATCGACATACAACATATAGCAACATAATAACTATATATGCCAACATAGCAAATGCAGTAAAAGCAATATATTCAACCATCAACCAACTATCATCCAACTAGCATTCAACTAACATCCATAACCAATAAATATTCATTCATATTCTCATTAATATTCAATGAAATGGGTTTCAATTTAATCACATTTGATTAATTAACATGGAATGTTTTTACTAACATTCATTCATTCATTTTCTTCCAATTTGAATTCAATTACATAGCTTTTAATTTCACTAATTTAATTTCATTAACACTTAATGAATTTATATACAACCAACTAACATCCATATGACAACCAATGTATATTTGACATAACCAAATTATTCACTTTACCTTCAATTTAGTTTAACACTTTTAATTTCAATTGGTTTAACATTTAATTGATTTTCATTCAATTATTCAACTTCTAATTATATTGGCTTTCAATGAATTAACACTTCATTCATTATTTCATATCAATTTATTTACATTCGATTGATTAACCTTCAATCCATTTATTAATTTAATCGCCAATTCCTTTAACAAGCTATATAACTCAAGTTTACATTCATTCAATTAACTCTATTATTTTACTTTGATACCAAAATCAACTTTATTCAATTTTACCTAAGTTATATTTCCTTTAAACATCATTTGTTTAACTTCACTTAAATTTCCACTATACAACTTAAGTTCACTTCTTATTTATTTCAAATTCTATTTCATTTAACTTAACAAAATTGTTTAACCATTTTAACTATTGGTTTCACTTACATTTTCTCATTTTCTAAGTTATACAACTTATATATTTAAACTTCCAAATCCATTTACTTATCCAAAGCTAAATTTATTATCTCATACCATAAGTTCAAAATTCATTTCACTTATATTCATCAATTTCAACTTGGATTTTTAATTTTTCAAATTTTTTCGTCACAACAAAACTTCAATTTCAATTTACTATGGTAGCAAATCCATCACACAGAAACTCGAAAATGATACTGATGATGCTGCAGTCATCACCCTTATTATTTCCCAGTAACAATTGTGAAATCAGTGCTAAATATTCTTTCAAAAATCTCCTTTTCTTTATAAATTACATTTATAAATCTTTCCTTATAAAATTTCATTATTTTCCTTTACTTATACAAGATTGTTTCACAGTTGTAAATAATATTAATTATAATTCCATACTTATAATTCATTTGCTTATACAATTCATTCTTTTACAACTGTTGTTTTATTTAACTTATTCAACAACCAAACAATCAATTTTATATACACTTTGATAATTCTGATAAATTATTCCTTTATATATAAAATATAATCAAGGTAAAATTATTTCATTTGCCCAATTTAAAACAATATCGTGTCAAATTTGTTCTGTATAAGTGTTTAGAGATCCCTATCGATAGAGTTGTACGGACTATACTGACCAGAATCCATATACCACTCAACAAACCAATCATCGCAATATAAAATAATTTTATATTCACTAACAAATACGCGCTCATATCTATTATTACACTCACACTCATTCTAGAGCACTACTGACTCTATCTCTAATGAGCAACACCCAACAGAGCCATGGTTGTCGCTTAACCATACGCTCTGACACCACGTTGTCAGAACCCGGTTCTTCGACTTCCGAAAATCGACATCAATACGTCCACTGTATCAACCGCCGAGCAATCGAATGCCGGAAAACCGAACCATGAGGGTTAAAAGAAGAGGTAGAAGAAAAAGATAGAAGAAATAAGGAAACAGAACAGAAACAATATCAGAATCTCACATATCGCAGCGGAACAACATATAATAAATAAATGAATAATCTTTAAACAAAGAACTATCTCAGTTAATACATTTCATTACATCAGAGTATACAACAACAATATACAACAAACAGCGGAAAAGAAATACTATATACTAGTGAATATGCCCTGCCATCTAGCTTGCCTCCAGCAATTCCTGAATTCCAAAATATCCTGATAAACCTGACTCTTGACTGCCCGTGTGGAAATTGGTGGGCACCCAGAGTTTAGGAAGGAAAACAATAAACTCCGAGTCAGTCATGTGACTGGTGTGAGAACTTAAAACAGTTTATCTTTAAAACAAAGAACATGATAGTTTTAAAATAGATTCGCAATGCTTTTTAGAAAATGAGACTACCATAAGGCCTCCCACACACACACACACACAATGCAAACGCAGAATCGGAGGAGATTTCTCCTTATGATAGTCAAAGATGCTTGATACACAATAAAAGAAACATTTGATATTATTACTAGTGCATAGTGTAGGAAAAATCATTACGAAAGTAAAGATATAAATCTTAGCCAACATAGGCATTTTGCACTTATGCCTACTATAGCTACCATGTTCAATAGCAGGTTATCGCCACATTCCATGGCAGGTTATACAACTAAAACCGTACAAGGATCGTATTGTTTTGTTTGGATTTTCAACAAATGGTCAGGCTAAGGAACTTCCAACTGCCACATGGGATCGCCTCTGGCGGGACGTCCCGAGAACTTAACCAGCTCTCTGCCAACACAAGGCCGGATTACCTTTGTCACTAGGTAACTACTACACGACTATGCCATTCCCCGGTCCCTTCGGACCTTTATCCAAGCGCTCGATTCCAACAACACCACACAGTAATAGATATAGTGTATCAACATGAGTAAGTATCTAGGCTCCATACCATGATACCACCCTTTCCAGAAGGAAATGACATACCCTAAAGGGCGCGACCCTCATAACCTTGCCGCATATTCCTGTTTTGAACATTTCCGAGGGTGAGGTCTGACGAAGTCTCGTCCATAAAGCTAGGCGCAAAGCCACGCTTTGATCAATAAATGATCAATAAAAAATCATCACACAGCAAAACTAAGCATGCCACATTACCAAATTGGGAATATATCATTGATAACCTTCAACTACATAACCTCTGAGAGCGTACGTCTCAGAGAAGGGTGTTAAGCTAAGAGAATAAATTCTCCGCCACCAACAGAAATGTATTTGAGAGAAATCTGCTTTATATCTCAAAATGTAATGTCAGACACGTAACCATACAAGTCTGTTCCGGGTTCGAACAGAACCAAAGGCACTTCAAAAGAAGCCCTTGCAATCCGGGTATTCACAATCCCAATAAAACTTCCCATCACAAAGGAAATCTCCATACCGTAGCTAACGGTGCAGAGACAATCGATAGGTCATTCTATCGTTCTCACAAATACCCGGTCTTCAACACCGGTCTTCAATGCTATCCATTACGTCGTATCACTATTCGGAATGGGTAATCCGAATAACGAGCGCAATAATTTAAAAATAAGTGTAGCATTTCAATTTCAACCAATTCACGACAAATACCTATTTAAAGGTCAATATTGATAGTCGGTTATTTAACTATCAATCAGTATTCACAACATCACCTGATTTCAAATAATTTCCCAAATAATTTATTTTCAAAAATATCTTTATAAGATATATATCCCACACTTCAACCATTTGAAAACCAATTTCAAATAAATTTACACCCTTACAACTTTCATTTCAAAATGGTTCATTTAAACCAATTAAATAAATCCTTACCGATTTATTAAATTTACGTTCCAAATCCGTAAATTAATCTCCACACTTCAGAATAAATCAACGTTTATTTTTAACTAATTTCCCTTTCTTTTATAAATTCCATAGTGAATTTACAATTTCAAAATATCTATGAATATACGATTTTTAAATCGATTTCTAATATTCATTTTCAATTTATCTTTAAAAGATAAAATCTCAAACATTCACTTCATATTGGAAAAACATTTCCATACTTATTTAATAATAAGTAATTCACAAATCTATTTATTTTCAACACTTGGAAAATATTCAATATACTTAAATCCAAATTAAGTATATATTTTATTTTATAAGGAAAACATTCCCTTAAACACATATATTTGGGTCAAAACGAATGTTACGTAAAACATCGTTACGACAACCCAAAATCATTAGTATAGGGATTCGAACTTAAAATAGATCTATAAATCCCAATACAATATAAAACATTTCCTTTCAGAAATCATTTACTATAACAACAGTGTTGTAGTCCACCATTTCCTTCTATTCCTCAAAAACGTCTATTTCAACAATAAATGTTGAAATCTATGATTTTGATACTTAACACAATTTTAAAACGTTTTTGAATCGTTTAAATTCTATTTAAAATATCACTTTTTCCAAAATATTTCTTTAATATATTATTCACTCTCCAAAATCGTGAATATATTTACTTATCCAAACACAACATTTCTACATATTCTATTTAAAGGATTATCCACTGTCCAAAATCGTGAATATATTTCCTTTAATAAGCTATAATAATTAACTTATCAAAATAAGTCGTTTTCGGATTTATAAAACAACGTTTATAAATTCCATTTATATTTTATGGCCACTACAACTTATAAAAACCACTTTATTAACAAATTCTATCCATATTCCATTTACACGCAAAAATCCAATTTATAAGTTAATCACTTATAAATCTTTTATTTTAAAAAATCTATTCATTTTATAACTTCACAATTTATAAATATATAGATTTCATTCACTTATAAAAATCCATTTATTTTCCATTTTAACACTTATAAAAACTTGTTTTATAATTCCAATATTTTTAATTTATAACTATCAATTTTATAAATATTTTATATCAATCATTTATAAAAATTCAAAAAACCCAATTTAAACCATTTTATAAATTTATCAACTATTTATCTAAAAAAATCACATTTTGGTTATATTTCTCAAAAATCATAATTCCTATAACATATAAATTACAACGTTTATTCATTTAAAATGAATCAATTTCAAAATTAAATTTTATTATGAATTCTCAACTTAAATTTTCAAAAATCAAAATTTATTTATTTTCGGCATCTAACGATACCAAATTATATTTGGCTAAATTTTAGCCTCTAACAACTTTAATCACAAAGATAATCGCACAGATTATAAATAGATCAATAAATAGATCAACACAGAACATTGAAACCAATTCAAATGTTTGAGGAATCCAGTTGGATCCCTCCAACCTGTTTCCTGCATCCAAAGATGTTAGCACAATACCAATTTCGCTTCAAGACGAAATATCGCGGTATATGGGATTTATAAAATACTATCCGCTATTATGCGGTGCAATAGGGTCTCATCCGCTATATTATGCGGGAAAATCAACTCCAAGTACATATATAATACCAATTCCACTTTTCAGTGAAATTATCGCGGTATATGTTTTTAATAAATAACCTCCGCTTACTAACGGCGCATAATGTCTATTTTAACAATCAATAGATAATAATTTATCATCCAATCAAACAATCAACAATTTTAAATCTAACTATTTAAAATATAAATCGAAATAATTTGATTGAGTGAGAAGTTCTCACCTTGATTTCAATTCCGTTTCAGCGTTTTATTTCGAATAAAATTAAACGCGCGTTTAATTTTACCCGAAATTCTCACTAGCTCCAAACGACTCCAAACCAGCTCTATTGCGTAGTGCTCGACAAAATGAAGCCAACGCAACTGGTTTCGTGCAATTCCGACCTCGTATGAACAAGTTACAATAATTTAAAGTTTATACGATTTATAATATAGTTAAATTTACATTTTTTTTTATATTTTTAACCTCCTTTATTCTGGGCCGCACGTTCCTTTGATTTGCATCAGGGCCGCATACGTATTCTTCTTCCCAGGTGATAGAACGCGACCGAGAACCCATGAAGCTCGTCCAAACCCTAGATTTTTGCACCCAAAACACACGCCTTCACATTGATCAACAACTTCCACTTTGAAGACCTTCACGAATGCTACCCTCGACCTCAGTAGCATGAAGCTCGGTCACGCTATTATCAAGAAAAACGCGATCCAAGTTCGGCCGTTCCAACCCAAATTCGCGTCTATCCGTAGCTCCATTCCCAATCTCCACCGTTGGATATCTAGTTCGTACCGTGCTCTACAAGTTTCTAGTTGAAGGTTTCTCGAATTACTTGATGGATTTGAAGAAATCAAGGGGGAAGAAACGAGAATTTTCGGCCATACATCTGAAAATGGCGGCTGCACTCTTGACCTAGGGTTTTGCAAGTTTGAGATAGTGAGGCTTCTTTTTATAGAAAGTTATCGAAAAACACTATTCATTTCGGATTTTTCAAACTTCGATTTATGCGCGGTGATTAGCATTTCTAAGGTTTAACCCACGTTCCGGACACAATGGAATAGGTTTCGAAAGCTAATTCGATCATCTGTGTGAGTTACGGCAATAAACGATCGATTTAAAATTAAATCGATTTACTAAATTTCTGTGCGTTTTAGCTCGCCCCAGACAAACGGTAAATCTGATTGACTTGAAATTTGAAATCTTACAATAATATCACATTACGGATCCGATGAAACTGGTTTCGTCAAAATCCAAGACTGTTAAAAAATGGCTATTTTAACTCGTCAATTAAATATTAAAATATTCAATTTTCATAAATTAACTTTTTGTTCGATTTTAAAAGTTCACAAACATTGTTCTAACTCAAATATTTTATAATAAAATTTTACAAATCATTTTCAATCATATTAAACCCAATTTTCAATTATTTCTGTAATTTCAACTATTAAATTATCGATTTAATTATCCAATTAAATCCAGATATTCGAAAAATAAATTATTTGACTTATAAATTTCACTTATTAATATTTAAAATCAATTAAATATACAAATTTTAATTAACAGAAATTCTGGGTCGTTACACATACTTTCTAAGATACCAAAGCTCCAGAAGAAGTAAACAGTGCATAATCAAGATGGCCATTATCCTTACTCCCCATCTATGTGAGACAAGGATGAACATTCACTAAAGCAGGTGCATCATTGGCAGCCAAAACATGACAATGGGTCTTAAAGTGGAGTCCACTTGAGAAGAGATCTTGCCTGTAGAAGGAAGATATGATGCTCCAAACATGCCTATGGACATTGACGTTGAAACCTTGATATGGTCGAGATCGGCTTTGGATAATGTAGTCTATATTATGTTGTGCATTGTGTCGAGCAAGTACTGGCCTGGACTTATAGGAATTTTCATTGCCAATTGATATGTAGCGAAAAGAGACTTCAAGCGAATTAGCTACCATGTTTTTTGTATTCAGAAATACTATTCATGTGTTTAAGTCAATATACTATACTTGAGTGATGCTTTCTCCTAATATTAAGAATATTATAGGCATATTGATTCAAAATCTATATGTTTGGATATTAACGTGGAGGGAGTTAAAAGATGTTTAGTAATTGCACAAAAATATAAATTTGCTCACTATTTATTATGCGTACATTGGATTACTAGGTATCGATTGTCATAATTAGACAGTCATCACTATATCAATACCACATTGTTCTAAAACTGCCCGTGTGTGAATATAACTCTTTACAGTATCTTATTTTAGCGCACTAGGCAAATATACATGTTTAGTGGAGAATGAATGTTAACTTTGTGACTGAAACAGTAGTATAAAAAATTCATTATTGCTTTACTTAATTATTGTAAGCATTATTTATTTATACGTAAGTTTCGTAAGTTTTTAAAACATTATTTCATTTGTATATCAAAGGAATATTTTTCATTGTACTCCTTATTTCCATACAAGTCGCTGGCCTTAATTTTTTTAAACTTGCTAATAAATCAATGTGGGGCCTTACGCAAAGTTGGACCGTACATCAATGTAGGGCCTTATGCAAAGTAGGACAGTCAATAAAACAGCAAACTTTAATGTACAAATTCCGTCTAAATTTATGCAAGAATGTTTTATCTGATATGGAGCTATAGATGAAAATAAATATGGTTCCTCCAAATAGATAAATGTTGTTTCAATAATAATATTCACAGATCAACTATGTTCTCTTATTTTGTTTCTTTGTGCAAGGAGGTATTTTAATCCTTTTGCACAAGTTGAAGGGATATTTTTCTTCAAGAACTTTAACTATCCATGATACAATGTTGATGTTTGAATTTTAAATTTGGTTCCCTTACAAAACACGTAACAATAGAGTTTCATTATTAATCACAAAAGAAAATAGTTTTAACCCATGTGCGTAGCACGGGTTCACACTAGTTATACTAAAAATAAAGGCTCCATTAAATCGTACAAACACTGGATTTATTTTAGTTATTCATTTTCGCTAAAATTAAATCGAAAGGAAAGAATGACAATCGAAACTGTAAAAAAACATATAATAGTATAATACATTTTAATTGACTAATGTTAGCATAAAATATAGAACTATATAGTTTAGAAGATTAAACGAATATAACTTTATCACCCAAAATAGGATTCTTATAAAAGCTTCAATGATTTAAAAATAGTTAAAATAGCTTTGTTAGTTAGGTAAAGGTAATATCCTATAGCAAATGTTAAATGAAAATAACTTAATAACTAATAAAAAACAATATTTTTGGTAAAATCCAAGTGCAACCAGCTTGGTTGGTTGTAAGTAATATATTTAATACCTCATAAGTGAATGTATCTTTATAAAGTGATGTTTTCATAAACAAAAAACCTAGTAAAATACATCACTAAAAGAGCTTCGAATATTACACACATATACATGCATACATACACACACACACACAGATATATATATATATATATATATATATATATATAACTAGTTCCTATAGGTGTATTGTTCAAAGAAAGCCATAGCCATATTTTATTACTTATGCCCAAGAAAAATATATACTTGGCTTATCATATGTTCGAGATACACATCTAATAAATTCAACATTTTGAAAAAATACAAAATTCAAAAGTCATGTATATATTCATCACCATTATTACAAATTTCCGTTTATACAATGCATAAAATCATGCATGAGAATGGAAAAAAATGATATACACACATGTGCAGTTAAAGCACTTGGCAGATTCATTACAACAACTATGCAAAACTCTACAGTAGGATGTAGCAAGTATATAGTAGAGGTGTAAAATATCATCTTCAAGAAGAAATCCAGGAATTAAATTCAATTTATCATTTGTTCCACATCATATGTGCAGTTAAAAGAAACATTTTTTACTTTGTATGACATAACCCAAGGATGATTTGATCCATAAAATTCAAACTTTGTGTTTGAAAATGGTGATTTATCTTATTTTGGATTCTTAAGCCTTGAACCTAAGCATATAACCGAGCTTAGCTAATTGAGTCTAAAAGAGAATTGGAAATTATAATATTTTTACTTCAAATATTGTCAAATGGGTGGATGAAACCAGGATTAAGCCGAATAATTGGTGAATAACGAGGCTTTATACGGATGCACCGTTCAAAGGTGTTAAATTGTGAAAGCATAACGGACGAAGAGCATAAGTGCTTTAATAAAGCTTTATGAAGGCTTTAGCGGTGTTTTAATTACATGATACACACATCCTTACATACACCGTGAGAGCCGCAAAGATGTAGGATGTTAGCCTTTTATACATACAAAAAAGTAAATATGAGAGTTTAAAAGCTTTAGGCATTTAGAAATTGAAAATTAAAAAATGTAGTTATTTATTGCTGTCGAGTGTTTTAAAGCTAAACAGAGTTTGTCAATTTGAATTTCAATTCATGTTGGAAGTATAAAGTTAAGAATGACTCGTGGGGGTAATTATGTAATTTGATTGTATAACTTATCTAATGCAATCGAATAAAGTATGTATACATTGTTATATTGATATATAAATAACGTTTTAAATACATTAAACATATGCAAGTTGAAAATCCTTAGAAGAAGTATTTAATCGATTGCAGTTACAAATGTGTTTGTTGCCATGAGTGTTGAATTGTATTAATAAATAATTATCCTTAAATGTTTCTGGTCAAGATTTGTCGAGAAAGGAAAACTAATACATGTGTAGGGACTAGTGTATGTAACACTCTTCATATGATGGATGATGAATTACTTATGATCATTGGGGGTACCAATGGGTTACATACGTGTGATTATTTGAAATAATTATGGAATGACCCACCGAGAATCTTCTATAGGTTAAAAGTCAAATGAAGATCTCATGTGAATGATGTGAAGTAGTATATTGACTTGAGAACATTACGAACCTCAAGTGTCTAAAATAACTTTAATTATGGTCAATCATATAAAAAAATGGTCGTGTTTTGAACTATTTCGAAGTAAAATACTTTAAGTGGGGATTCAGTTCCTTCAATTGGAATGTTAGTACCATTGTAATTCATAGTTAACTTAAAATCAAAATCTTTTGTCAAAACAAATTGGTTAACCATTAAATGTTATCAGATTGAACCATGCACTTTAATGGTTTACTTTGCAACTTACTATGAATATTATTAGGGTTTTGACCATTGATCAAAATTTCGATATTTATGTGATATAATGATGAGGAAAAGGAAACGTGCATAAAATATCATCGCTTAAAGTTATAACTTAAATGATTAGAAATATGATTTGTGATGACCCGGAAATTGTAGATGTTTGAAATTAAAATATTTAGTTGATTTTAAATATTGGAAGATATTTTAATCTTGAATTTCAGATACAACTATGGATTTAGTAGTTAAATTTTTGAAATTAATTTACTGAAATTGGGTAAAAATCCGAATCTTCAGTTTTACGCCTGTTAAAAATAATTTGATGGCTTAGAAAATTTATATTGACGATAATGAAGATGATGGAAGCTTCAGAATTGAATTTGAAAGAAAATTGTTCAGTTTTGAAACTATATCGTTTAAATCGATATTTAAAAATAGCCTGCCGAGGCACATTCTCAGATTTCAACGAAACCAGTTCCATCGGATCCGTAATATTGTACTATTATCGGATTTCAATTTTCATAATGTTTGGAATGATCGTTTGGCCATATGGATTATAAACGCGCTGAATTTAAATTGGAAATTCAATATAAATACTGGGTTCAAAAAGCTATCTTCTCCATACGATCGAATTTGGACCGAAACCTTTTCTATTGCGTTCGGAATAGGGTTTTTAACATTATAAACGCCTAGCGGCATGCCTCGAATGGAATTCGAGATTGTTAGTGTAGAGATCAGGATGATTTGAATTTAAATTTAAATTCAAAACAAAATTAATATTTGGAACACTGTAGTTTTGTATACATGTGTAGGAAAATTCGAAGCACATGTCTTCAAAAGAGACACGCGTCTTCTCTAAAGAGATCGAGTAAATCGAAAAAAAATATCGAGGCAAGTTCTTTCGTTTTAAAAAATACAAATGAAATTCATTTACAGTGAAAACATTAATGGCCAAACTAAAATTCATATCCTCCTTCTCTGTTCAAAGTACTCGAATCCTTCCACCCAACTTCCAGTCAAAAATCGAAGTTGAAACCCAAAATCAATTCAAATCGTCCATCGCCTTTTTCCTTTCCTCAAATCTTGAAAATAAATCGGCAGAGGCTCACGACTTGATATGCTAGATCGGCCAATCGTGAGTAGCCGTGACGTGTACGCAATGAAAGAGGGGAATGAATTAAGAGGGGAAAAGGATCGTCAGGGCATTTGCGACTTCAACGGCTTTGACCCTCACGAGCTCGCGTTCGTACACAATGAAGGCTGGCTTTGCGAAGATCAACGGCAAAAGGGGGAGGTTTGCAACAGTAAAGGCACGAGATGGTGGTCGCGAATTCAGGGAGGCTGGACGGGGTGTTGATGTCAGTGAGGTATCCGTCGATCTAGTTGTAAATTAGAAAATTTATTTGAATTTATTTTTGCTGTAAATCGATGAGAGAAAGAAAATTAAGACAGTAAGGTATTATAATGTCCTACTTTTAATTTAGTGTTTTAGTTAAGTAAAAACTTTAATGTAATTTGTTGTTTATTTTTCCATTTATTAGAATTTACTGTAAAATAAATTACTGGTTGGGTTGCTTTCTGAAAGAAAAATAATAGTATATATTTGTTATAAGCTGTATAGAACAGTAAAGAAAAAGTATAACACGAATATAAATGTATATATAAATCCGCATGCCTATCTTAATTTAATTTATTGGTAAACAGGAAATTTTATACAGGAAACATTTTGAAGATATATATATATATATATATATATATATAGGAATTTTAAAAATATTGATTTTTAAACCTATATAGAGATTTTTATAAGTATATATAGGTAGTTTCAAAAGGGAATAAATATACTTTTACACATTTTTAACTTACTAGTAATTTTTAAAAAATAATGCATTTGGTGATTAACCAAATTTATTAACTTATTTAATTTATTTAAGTTATAAAAAAACATTTCTTTAAGAGGAAATAATCATCGGTTTTGAAGTTGGTTTTAAAACAAAGAGGATGTTTTGTGGAGAAATTATTTCTTAAGTTGTATTTAAAATCTTTAAAGTAAAGATTTATTTAATTAATTATAGAAGGGATTATTTTAAAGATTAAATTGATATTTGATTTAGAAAATAGTAATTTAAATATTTATACTCTATCTACTAATTTTATTTTAAAATTAGATTGGACTTGAAGTATTATATAATGTATTGGTATAATATTTTCATATCTAATATTTTAAATAAGTATTTAGAAATAGTTTTATTTTAAATGTTTCAAAGTATATATTGGATAAGTGTTTTATTGTTAAAATATTTGAACTCGATAGATTTTAGTGGAAATGAATAAATATTTGAAAATGTATTCTGTGTAAGGAAAAAATGATTTGAAATTTGTTTTCAAAGTATTGAAATGTGGAAAATGATTTGAAATTTGTTTTCAAAGGATTGAAATGTGGAAAGTAATTTGAAATTTGTTTTTAATGGATTGAAATGTGGAAAGTAATTTGAAATTTGTTTTCAAATGGTTGAAGTGTGAAATATATCTTGCGAAAATATTTTGAAAATAAATAGTTGGGGAAATTTTTTTAAATCTGGTAATTGTTGTGAATGTTGATTATAGTTAAATAACCGACTATCAATATTGGCCTTTAAAAGGCGTTTGTATTTCGATGCGACCGGGGGTCTGATTCCAAATGGATATCCAAAAACAACATCGAACCTTTGTGATTGTGATGGATCTTTTGTTTAAAAGATCAAAGTGGAATTTTTTGTGATTTGTTTGAAATCTGAATGTAACACTTATTTTAAAATTATCACTCGTTATTCGGATTAGTCGGAAGAGGACTTTGTGTCATAAAACCCATTTTATGACATGATACGACGAAATCGGATTGCATTTGAAGATGGCGTCGAAGACCGGGTATTTTCGGAAGCGAAAGGATTACCTGTCGAATGTCTCTGCACCGGGTTGCTTCGGTATAGAGATTTTATCATCCTTTGTGATGGGGATTCCAGATGTGACTAGTGAATATCCAGATTTGCAAGGGCTTCTTTGAAGTGCCTTCGGTTCCGTTCGATCCCGAAACAGACTTGTATGGATGTGTGTCTGACGTTACACTTTGAGATGTAAAGCTGGTTTCTATCAAATACATTTCTGTTGGTGGCGAAGAATTTATTCTCTTAGCTTAACACCCTTCTCTGAGACATACGAGCTCAGAGGTTATGTAGTTGATGGTTACTAGTACTACATTCCCAATTTGGTAATGTGGCATACGAAGTGCTGCTGATCATTTGTTGATCGAAGCATGGCTTTGTGAAAAGTGTCTCTTTGTGGACGAGACCTTGTCGGACCTCACAACCCGAAAATGGTCGAAATAGGAAGGACGCGGCAAGGTTATTTGGGGGTAGCGCCCCCTGAGGGCATGTCATTTCCTTGTGGAAAAGGGTAGTATCATGTTATGGAGCCCAGATATTTTACCTATGTTGTTGCTGCAAATTTATTACTTTGTAGTTGTTGCTTTGTGGTTGAGGATCCTCGGATAGAGGTCGCAAATGACCGGAGGATGGCATACTCGTGTAGTAGTTACCTAGTTATAGAGGTAACCCGGCCTTGTGTTGGCAGAGAGCTGGTTAAGTTCTCGGGGCGTCCCTCTAGAGGCGTAGCCATGTGGAAATAGGAAGTTCCTTAGCCTGACCATTTGTTGGAAATCCAATCACCAATACGCGCCCTTTACGATTGCAATTGTATAACCTGCCATTCTTAAATGGTAGCTATAGCAAGCATAATATAATGGTACCTATGCTGGCTAAGATTAATATTATACTTTGGAAATGTTTTCCACACTATGGAATAATGACAATATTAAAAAGGATTTTGTGTATCAAGCATGTTTGACTATCATAAGGAGAAATCTCCTCCAATTATGCGATTGCATTGTGTGTGTGCAGGGAGGCCTTATGGCCGTTTCATTTTCCAAAAGCATAGAGGATTTATTTTCCTTTCTTTGTGAAAATAACTGTTTTTAAGATCTCACACCAGTCCCATGACTGACCTAGAGTTTATTGTTCCCTTTCTAAACTCTGGGTGCCCATAATTTTCCACACGGGTAATCAAGAGTCAGGTTTAGTTATTCGGAAGCGAAGTCAAGAAGTTTGCTGTGGAGATCTGGAGTTCAAGTTATATGGCGAAGCATGTCACTTATATTTTATAGTGTCTGTTGCGTTGGGATTGCTGCAAGTTCAGTTTTAATATGGATTGGTTGTTGTAAATGCCTAGTGTTGTATGGTGTCGTTGTAAACTCTGTTAATGTGATGTATGTAAAACTGATGTAGTTCTTTGATTTAAGATATTCATTTATCTATTATATGTTGTTCTGCTGCGAAACGTGAGAATCTGATTATTGTTTTCTATTCTTCTTCTGTCTTCTTCTTATTTAACCCTAACGGTTTGTTTTTTCAGCATTCGATTGTGAGACATTTGATACAGTGGACGTATTGATGTCGACTTTCGGGAGTCAAGAAAATCAGGTTGTTACAAATTTGGTATCAGAGCATTTGGTTAAGCGACAACCTTGGCTCTAGTAGATATTACTCATTAGAGATAGAGTCAGTAATACTATAGAATGAGTTTGAGTGTAATAATAGATATAAGCGCGTATTTGTTGGTGAATACAAAAATTGTTTTTATATTGTGCTGACTTATCGGCTGATTGTTTATAGATTCTGGTCGGTGCTGTTTGGCCAATTGTATCGATAGGGGTTTCTAAACTCTTAAACAAGATAAATCGACACGATGTTGTTTTAAAATAAAGGTGAATGAAATAATTTTACCTAAATTATTTTTGTATATAAAAGAAATGATTTTCCATAAATAATTATTGTATATGGTTGCTTGGTTGTTAAGGGAATGGTAATATTAAACTATTATCATTATTGAATAAGGAATTGAAATGATAAACAAAGAGCTAAGAAATAAATTTATATACAAATGATATTTGTAAATATAAATTGTAAAAGTGATTTATAATTTGAAAGAGAATTCCAGAGAATTATTTAGAAGAATTTGAAAGGATTTGACAATTTTGAAATTTCGGTGAGAAGTTTAAATCCCTTTTGAGTTTGAAAATGATTTTCAAAGGTTTTGGAAAAATGTTTTTGAAGGGATAAAAGTAATAAACTCTTTTTGGTCGCTGGAAAATAACTTCGGTGATGATTGCAGCATCATCGATGTTCATTTTCGAGTTTCCAAGAGAGGAATTGCTGCCAAATGGTTTTAAATGGTAGTTGTTTGCAAATTGGGTTTGGGTTTTGAAATTCAAAAGATAATTTGAATTGGTTTTAAAATTGTTTCGAAAAGATGGAAAGATTCTGGAATCTTATTAAAAATGTTATAGATTATAAGTAAGTTTGATAATTTATTAAATTTGGAAATTTTCTTGAAAAATAAATAAGTTTGGAGACTTAGAAAAAAAATTCAAATTGAAAATGAATTTAAACTTGGATTAATTTGAATAAAAGTAAGTTTGGTAGACTAAGTGGATTGAAATTTTGAGTCAAATAAAATGATGATATGGATTCAAAATGAAATTGAAATGCAAGTAAATGAAATTGGAACTGAATATTGAAATTCGTTTTGAGTTTGTAAGCAAATAGAATTGAATTGGAATTGAATTTGATTTGTGATAAACAAAGTGAAGTTTTGAAATAAAATTAGTATGTGAAACTAATTGAAGGGATGACAAAATAAATATGGTCTGAAATGAATCAAATTCAATAATTATAAATGAAAGGTAAATTGAATTCACATGAAATTAGAAATCCAATTTAAATAAAAGTAAATTGATATAGCTAATAATCAATTGGAATAAATACGTAGGATGTACGTATATTATATTCGCAAAGCGATTTGATCCAGAATTCGAGCATAGAATTTCAAGATAGTTATATCGATCCGAGTAGGGATTTTTCACTCGATTTTCGACGGCGAACCTTGAATATGGATTTTTGGTGATTCTGGAAATTCTCTGTCAAAGTTTACGGGTATGCAAGGAGAATGACGGTTTCTGATCAAGAAACCAGATCCGAGTCCGCACTACGAAGTTGGGTGAACGATACTAGTTCGGAAGTGAAATTGTGTGATTGAGTGAGCGATCGAATTCGATATTGCGTACGAATGATATAAGTACATCGTACGGATTTGAATAAAATAAATATTCAAACTTTTATAAAGAAAAGTGCAAAATGTTTTTGAAAGTTGTAATTGGATATTATTGCTAGCAGGATATACAGGTGATTTAAATGCAAAGGGGATTGGATTTTGATTATGAAGATTAATATAAATTGCTCGAAAAAGGTATGTATTTAAATTTCAGTTTGAAATTTGATGACTTTCTTGTCTAGCCGCTTGGCTTTTTCATTTTCTTTTTGAATCTGGGGGCCCATGGTGCCATTTTGTAGTCGTACCGAGCTAGCCGCGCGAAGGAGACGCTGGTGAAATTTTTCAAAAATTTAGGGAGTTAGAAAATTTTTGAGGAAATTTTGATAATTTAAAATTTGAATTTAAATTTAAATTTGAATTGTTAGAAAAATAAAGTTGTTTGGAAACTATAGAAGACTTTGGTAAGTTATTTGAAGTGAACGAGTCTTTAATAAAAGATTTGTTTGGCAAGTTGATAGAAAATGTTTTGGTTTTGCAAAAATAATAAACAGGTTGAGAATCATTCTTCTTAACTAGTAATTTCGGGATGAAATTATTTTAAGGGGGAAGAATGTGACAACCCAGAAATTGTAGATGTTTGAAATTGAAATATTTAGTTGATTTTAAATATTGAAAGATATTTTGAGCTTGAATTTCAGATACAACTATGGATTTGGCAGTTAAATTTTTGAAATTAATTTATTGAAATTGTGTAAAAATTTGAATCTTCAGTTTTAAGCCTGTTAAAAATAATTTAATGGATTAGAAAATTTATATTGATGATACTGAAGATGATGGAAGCTTCAGAATTGAATTTAAAAGCAAATTGTTCAGTTTTGAAATTATATCGTTTAAATCAATATTTAAAAATAGCCTGTCGAGGCACTGTCTTGGATTTCGACGAAACTAGTTCCATTGGATCCGTAACATTGTATTATTATCGGATTTCAATTTTCATAATGTTTGGAGTGATCGTTTGGCCGTACGGATTATAAACGCGCTGAATTTAAATTGGAAATTCAATATAAATATTGGGTTCAAAAAGATATCTTCTCTATACGATCGAATTTGGACCTGAAACCTTTTCCATTGCGTTCGGAATAAGGGTTTAACATTATAAACGCCTAACGGCATGCCTCGACTGGAATTCGAGATTGTTAGTGGCGAAGATCAGGACAATTTGAATTTGAATTTAAATTTAAAACAAAATTAATATTTGAAACACTGTTGATTGGTATACATGTGTAGGAAAATTCGAAGCACGTGTCTTCAAAAGAGACACGCGTCTTCTCTGAAGAGAAAGAGTAAATCGAGAAAAAATATCGAGGCAAGTTCTTTCGTTTAAAATAAAATACAAATGAAATTCATTTACAATGAAAACATTAATGGTCGAACTAAAATTCATAGCCTCCTTCTTCTCTCTGTTCAAAGTACTCGAAACCTTCCACCCAACTTCCAGTCAAAAATCGAAGTCGAAATCCCAAATCAATTCAAATTGTCCACCGCCCTTTTCCTTTCCTCAAATCCTGAAAATAAATCGGCGGAGGCTCGCGACCTGATATGCTAGATCGGTCAATCGCAAGTAGCCGCGACGTGTACGTAGTGGAAGAGTGAATTGATTTAAGAAGGGGAAAAGGATCGTTAGGGCGTTTGCGACTTCAACGGCTTCAACCCTCACGAGATGGTTCGTGGTAGTAAAGGCACGAGATGGTAGTTGCGAATTCAAGGAGGCTGGCCGGGGTGTTGATGTCAGCGATGTATCCGTCAATCTAGTTGTAAATTAGAAAATTTATTTAAACTTATTTTTGCTGTAAATCGATGAGAGAAAGAAAACTAAGACGGCAAGGTATTAAAATGTCCTACTTTTAATTTAGTGTTTTAGTTAAGTAAAAACTTTAATGTAATTTGTTGTTTATTTTTCCATTTATTAGAATTTTACTGTAAAATAAATTACTGGTTGGGTTGTTTTCTGAAAGAAAAAAATAATAGCATATATTTGTTATAAGCTGTATAGAACAGTAAAGAAAAAAGTATAACATGAATATAAATGTATATATAAATCCTCATACCTATCTTAATTTAATTATATTGGTAAACAGGAAATTTTATATAGGAAACATTTTGAAGATATATATATAAGAATTTAAAAATTATTGATTTTTAAACCTATATAGGAATTTTTATAAGTATATATAGGTAGTTTCAAAAGGGAATAAATATATTTATACACATTTTTAATTTACTAGTTATTTTAAAAAATAATGCATTTGGTGATTAACCAAATTTATTGACTTATTTAATTTATTAAGTTATAAAAAAAGATTTTTTAAGAGGAAAGAATCATCAGTTAAAATTAAAATATTAAATGATAACTAATTTGTTCGACCAATTCGAATATTAATAAATTCCTTATAATGTTTGTTACAAGGTCTAAAAATCGTGAAGAAAACAAGTCGAGATTGGAAATGGGTTGCATGCGTAATCAAAGGTGAGATCTTCTCACTCAATTGGAATTCCCAATTTAATTTTAAATAGTTAAATTTAAAATTGTTGATTGTGTGCTTGGATGATAAATTATTATCAGTTAATTGGTTAGACCCTATGCGCCGCATAATAGCGGATGATATTATATTAAACCTATATACCGCGATATTTCACCTCGAAGTGGAATTGGTATTATACATGTATTTGGAGTGATTGATTTTCCGCATTATATCGCGGATTAGACCCTATGCGCCGCATAATAGCGGATGATATTTTATAAATCTCATATACCACGATATTTTACCTCGAAGTGGAATTGGTATTTAATTATTGTGCTAACGTCTGTGGATGTAGGTTGGAGGTATCCAACTGGATTCCTCAAATATTGAATTTGTTTCATATGTTGTGTGTTGATTATTTATAATCTCTATGTGATTATATTTGTGATTAAAATCGTCGAAGGCTATAGTTTAGCCGAATATATTTTTGGTATCGTAGGATACCGGAAATAAATAAAATTGGATTTTTGAAATTCAAGTTGAAAGTTTATAGTAAAATTTATTTTTGAGGATTTAATAAATTCCAAAAATATGGGAAAGGATTTTAATAAATGGATTTCAAGTAATATTTTCAAAAGTTGAAGAATTTATTTTAAAATATAGAATTTAAATAGTTTGGAAGAGATAAAGGAATTTATTCTAAAAAAAGAAAATAAATTTAGAAATAAATTCGAAAATTGTTTTGGTGTTTTAAAATAAATCTTTGGGAAATCAATATGAAAATTGATTTGGTGTTTGAAATAAATTTAGAAATCAACGTGGAATTTGATTTGGTGTTTAAAAATAAAATTTGAAATCAATTTGGAAATTGATTTGGTGTTCGTAAATGATTTTTTGAAATCAATTTGAAAATCGTATATTAGTGGATATTTGGAAATTTAAATTCTCAATGGGAATTTAAAAAGGAAAGGGAAATTTGGTTTAAAAATAAATATTGATTTATTTTTAAAGTGTGGAAAGAAATTTGCGGATTTAGAATATAAATTGAGATAAATCAAGAAGAATTTATTTATTAATTTAAAAGGTCCATTTTGAAATGGAAGGTGTATTTTCCCTGGAAAGCCGAGTATGTTTTAAAGTAGCTTTCAAAAATTAAAAGTTTTGAAGTTGGTTTTTAAAAAAAGGATATTTTGTGGAGAAATTATTTCTTAAGTTATTTTTAAAATCTTTAAAGTAAAGATTTATTTAATTGATTATAGAAGGGATTATTTTAAAGATTAAATTGATATTTGATTTAGAAAATAGTTATTTAAATATTTATACTCTATCTACTAATTTTATTTTAAAATTAGTTTTGACTTGAAGTATTATATGAGGTATTGGTATAATATTTTCATATCTAATATTTTAAATAAGTATTTAGAAATAGTTTTATTTTAAATGTTTCCAAGTATATATTGGATAAGTGTTTTGAATTTATTTTTAAAGTATTTGAACTCGGCAGATTTTCAATGGAAATGAATAAATATTTGGAAATGTATTCCGCGTAAGGAAAAAATGATTTGAAATTTGTTTTCAAAGTATTGAAATGTGGAAAATGATTTGAAATTTGTTTTCAAAGGATTGAAATGTGGAAGGTAATTTGAAATTTGTTTTCAAACGGTTGAAATTTGAAGTATAACTTGCGAAAATATTTTGAAAATAAATAAATGGGGAAAATTATTTAAATTTGGTAATTGTTGT
This sequence comes from Allium cepa, assembly GCA_030765085.1. Lineage (NCBI taxonomy): Eukaryota > Viridiplantae > Streptophyta > Magnoliopsida > Asparagales > Amaryllidaceae > Allium > Allium cepa. The sequence goes on from CM060931.1 coordinate 467,026,814, forward strand.
GAATTTTGATTGATAGTTAAATAATCAACTATCAATATTGGCCTTTAAAAGGCATTTTTATTTCGATGCGACCGAGGGTCGGAATCCTAATGGATATCCGAAAACCACTTCGAACCTTTGTGATTGTGATGGATCTTTTGTTTAAAAGATCAAATTGAAATTTGTTGTGATTTGTTTGAAATCTGAATGTAACACTTATTTTATAATAACCGCTCGTTATTCGGATTAGCCAGGAGAGGACTTTGTGCCATAAAACCCATTCCGAATAATGATACGACGAAATGGGATTGCATTTGAAGATGATGTTGAAGACCGGGTATTTTCGAAAGCGAAAGGATTACCTGTCGAATGTCTCTGCACTGGTTTGCTCCGGTATAGAGATTTTATCACCCTTTGTGATGGGGATTCCAGACGTGATTAGTGAATATCCGGATTCGCAAGGGCTTCTTTGAAGTGCCTTCAGTTTCGGATCTCGGAACGGACTTGTATGGATGTGTGTTTGACATTACACTTTGAGATGTAAAGCTGGTTTCTATCAAATACATTTTTGTTGGTGGCGAAGAATTTATTCTCTTAGCTTAACACCCTTCTCTGAGACGTACGAGATCAGAGGTTATGTAGTTGATGGTTACTAGTAATACATTCCCAATTTGGTGATATGGCATACGAAGTGCTAATGATCATTTTTTGATCGAAGCATGACTTTGTGAAAAGTGTGGCTTTGTGGACGAGACCTCGTCGGACCTCACTACCGGAAAATGGTCGAAACAGGAAGGATGCGGCAAGATTATTTGGGGGTGGCGCCCCTTGAGGATATGTCATTTCCTTCTAGAGAAGGGTAGTATCATGGTATGGAGCCCAAATATTTTACCTATGTTGTTTCTGCAAATTTATTACTTTGTGGTTGAGGATCCTCGGATGAAGGTCGCAAACGACTGGGGGATGACATACTCGTGTAGTAGTTACCTAGTTACAGAGGTAACTCGGCCTTGTGTTGGCAGAGAGCTGGTTAAGTTCTCGGGGCGTCCCTCCAGAGGCGTACCCATGTGGCTATAGGAAGTTACTTAGCCCGACCATTTGTTGGAAATCCAATCACCGATACGCGCCCTTTACGATTGCAATTGTATAACCTGCCATTCTTAAATGGTAGCTATAGGTGGCATAATATAATGGTACCTATGCTGGCTTAGGTTAATATTATACTTTCGAAGTGTTTTCCACACTATGCACTAATGATAGTATTAAAAAGGATTCTGCGTATCAAGCATGTTTGACTATCATAAGGATAAATCTCCTCCAATTGTGCGATTGCATTGTGTGTGTACAGGGAGGCCTTATGCTAGTTTCATTTTCCAAAAGCATAGCGGATTTCTTTGTGAAAATAACTATTTTTAAGATCTCACACCAGTCCCATGACTGACCTGGATTTTATTGTTCCCTTTCTAAACTCTGGGTGCCCACAATTTTCCACACGGGCAGTCTAGAGTCAGGTTATCAGTTATTCGAGAGCGAAATCAAGAAGTTTGCTGTGGAGATCCGAGTTCAAGCTGCATGGTGACGCATATCACTTGTATTGTATAGTGTCTGCTGCGTTGGGATTGCTGCAAGTTCAGTTTTAATATGGATTGGTTGTTGTAAATGCCTAGTGTTGTATGGTGTCGCTGTAAACTCTGTTAATGTGATGTATGTAAAACTGATGTAGTTCTTTGATTTAAAGATATTCATATATCTATTATATGTTGTTCCGCTGTGAAATGTGAGAATCTGATTATTTTTTCTGTTCTTCTTCTATCTTCTTCTTCTTTAACCCTAACGGTTTGGTTTTCCGACATTCGATTGTGCGGCATTTAATACAGTAGACGTATTGATGTCGATTTTTGGGCGTCGAAAAAATCGGGTCGTTACATGATTTCACCTAATTAATCTGTAAACAACTAACTCGTGTCCACTATTGTGCATTAGCAAAGTCGGTATAGACTTTATATTTAATTTTTTTAAATATTACTAAGGTTGCTTCATACTTGTGTGTCACACACCGTAACTACAAGCTTTCGACCAAAAATAATTTAATGAAACAATTTATAAATGGGGAAATTAATATAATGCTCATATTAATGATTTATTATAATTGCTTATTATTATTATTAGATGGCCCAAAATTAATGAATAAAATATATAATTAGTATATATTTATTTAATTATTTTTGGGCTAATATAATAATTTAAATATAATATATACGTTAACCCGCCTTTTGGTAAGGCCGTACGTAGGCGGGTTTAACCCAATAGGCTTCATGCTTATTAAGGCTGGGATATCACAGATTTGGCTCAAATGGATGGATGGATAATCAACTATAGATAACAACATGAAGCCAGGATTAAACATAGTCGATAGATAAATGATGCAGGTTGCTTGAAATATGAGTATTGGTCTAAAAAAGAAAGGATCGGCATAGGAGCATTCGGCATAATATGGATCGACATAGAAGGGTTCGGCATAGTGTGGATCGACATAGGGAGGATTAATATAGTAAGGTTCGGCATACCATGGATTGGCATAGGAGGGTTCGGCTAAATATGGTTCGACATAGTATGGATCGGCACTCTATGGATCGGCATAAAATTCGAAGCATGATGGATCGGCATAACATTCTAAGCATGATGGATCGACAAAGTTTAGACTGGCATCGTATGGATCGACATATATTCATAGCGAAGGATGGAACAACATATCTGCATGGAAAAGAAAGGATCGGCATGACTTCATGGGGAAGGAGGGATCAGCATTTTCGTAGAGGAGGAAGGATCTACACGCTTCTGGGTGGATGGATCGGTATGGTATATTGGAAAAAGATGGATCGACACAACATGATGGAAAAAGAGGGATCGGCATGAAGGACCCTTCAGAAATGATCGATCTTGAATTGGATCAAGGAGAAGGGATCAGTAATATGTTAGCTGATCGAGCTTATGGTCAAATCATGCATGTCGATCGTTATGGTGGGCCCATGTAGGTGAGAAGGCCCTGTAGCTGAAGTTTCACCTATAAATACAATAGGCTTGGCTTCAGAAAGGGAGATCTTCATTTTTCTTCCCTTCATCTTCTACCTGGGCTATACTCTATCATTTTTATTCTTGGATTCTAGATTGTAACTGTAATCAAATTTCAGTATAATAAAGAGGATTAATCTGGAGTTGGCGTAGGTCGGAATCAGCTAAACCACTATAAATCTTGTCTCTTTTACTTGTTTTATTTCAATTTGATTATTCTTCATATTATATTCTCTACATCATATACCATCTGTGATCTATGACTAGATATTGGTACTTTAACGTATAATTGGGTGTTGGTGGTCAATTTTGACGCCAACATTTTGGTGCTTTCACTAAGAAAGCTTGCACCCATGGATTTGGAAGTTAGGATCTTGAATTTGTAAGCTTGGGAGTTTGAATCTAGAAAGCAATGGCTAGGCAATCAATAATGAGACAGAGAATAGAGAGTTGCCATCATGAAAGGAGTCAAGAGGCATCCTCAGGAGCTGATCAAACATCGATCTTCATTACCAAGGATGAATGAAACGATGATGGATGCTATGTAGGAAAGGATGATGAAGAAATAGGAGGAAATGACGCATAACTTACTTCGGCAGATTGGACAAGCTGGAGTGCAAAACCAAGGAAATGGAATAGCTTGGAATACTGGAAATATAGGTCATGGAGTTGGAGCAGCCGGAGCAGTGGAAGCCCGGAATCAGAACCAAGGAAGTGAAGAAAACAAGTGTGAGATAGAGTGGAATCGTCGGGAGCAGCCCTGGACCAACCAGGACGATCGGCGAAACCATAGCCGATCGTCATAGAACAATCAGTGCGACGTTCCATACTCGAGGGCATTCCCCAAGGTCATGTTGGCTCGATTCCAAGCAGGATACTAGGTGGTGCTATGCAGTTTGATGTTGATCGGAATATGAATGCTCGTCCAGAAGAACAGATATCAGGATTCCCTCATGGACTCGAGGAGCAAGTTTGAGACAGTGGACGAAGACTATCACTTGACTACAACGATAGGTTAGCGGAAATAGTCAGACGGACCATGAGAGGAGGATTGCTAAATAAAGATTTGGAAGATGTGAATAGGAGCCCCATCACTCCTAGGATTGGGCAGGCAAGGAATCCATTGGAATTCAAACTACCAACGCTTGAGATGTATGATGGAAGAATAGATCCCGTTGTTCATCTGACAAGGTACATAAGGCACGTAGAAGTACTGAGGGCATCGGAGGAGGTCATGGCATGGTGCTTCCTCTTGTATTTAACGGATGTAGTTGCACCATGGTTTAGACAATTGGAAAATGGCTCTATTGGCACATGGACAGAATTAATTGAAGGGTTTATGCCGCAGTTTTGAGTTCATATCCCGAGACCCAAAAATGTGATGAGTTTGGCAACACTGAAACAGAGGACCAGAGAGTCCCTAAGAAGTTTTCTAAATCGGTTTAATACTGCGGTATCGGTGGATCATCTAGATCCATCCATGGTTTTGATGGCGGCTGTATATGGAAATGCTGATGGTACAGAGTTTAAGGATTCACTTGATCCACCTATAGATCTATGGGAGTTTTATCATGAAAGAGAAAGGTTCCTGCGATAGAAAGACGCACGAGCGAACAAATCGGAGGTGAATGTTGTGCAAAGTGGAGGATCATCGAGAGGTGTAAACAAGAATGATAAGGGCAAACAGAGAATGAAAGACGACAGTAATATGTCGAAGAGGCAATGAAGAGAACCAAAATTCTCTTTTTACATGGATTTGACCGAACTTTTGAAAAAGATTTATTTAGATACTCGAGGACGCCTTCAGTAGCGAAGGCCGTCAAAAAGGGAACCCTTCGAATACGGGTGAGCATCAGGAAAGCATTGCCTATTCCATGAGATGGATGGGCGCAATACAAATGACTGCAATCATTTGAAGGATATCATTGAGGAACATGTGAGGAGTGGTCAGTTACAACAATATATAAGGAATCGAGCTGTGGTGGTGGAATAGGGGCAGCCATCGCCCACCTCGAAAGAAAATGGCATTGGATCAAGGCATCATCGTCAACTTATCATTAATTGATTGGATTTATGGAATGTAATAAGTAACAAACCCAATGGTGATAAGGCTAAGTCGCTTGCACATGTACGAGATTGAGGGTGGTCCCTAGGCATGTTTGAAGATGACGATGAATCGTACCGCTCAGGTCGGTGAAATTTTGTTTTTTTCATTTGCTACAAACTCTGGTTTTTCCAATACTATGGCTATTTATTTTTTTGGTTGTGCATGCTTTTATTTTAAATTTTGCCAAGTGGACTTTGGAATGATTAAATCTGGATTAATGAAATAAATAACATAGGTCACAGTTATGGCCTCGACCGAAGAGATGGGGCAATAACCGTGAGTTACGAGTCTCTTCGCTGGAAAGCGATATGATGGACTCAAACATGGATCAAGTCCTCTACTGGGGATTGAGGTCGGAGTAGGATACCACATGGACTAAGCCCTCGATCAGAGAGTCGAGGCCAAAAAATTGAACACAACAGATCGTCGGGTATGGACTATGCCTGGCTACGGGTAGGCCTCTTCGACGGAGAGCGACGGGAGCGGCCTACTCAGATCATCGGGTATGGATCATGCTCGACAAGGACCCAAAGAGGTCCATGGATTCAGATTTGGACCCGGAGTGGTCCAGGGTTTGGATAAAACGACCCAGAGAGGTCTAAGGATTTGGACCCAGAGTGGTCCTGGATTTGAACAAAATGACCCGGAGAGGTCCAAGGATTTGGATTTGGACCCGGAGTGGTCCTGGATTTGGATAAAGCGACCCGGAGAGGTCTATGGATTTGGATATGGACCTGGAGTGGTCTCGGATTTAGATAAAATGATCTGGAAATATCATGGATTTGGTTAACAAATTTGAGATGGATTCGGCATTGGATATCGAACTTAGAATAGTCATGGATTTTGCTAATGATCCGGACAGATCAAGGAATCAAATTGGCAATGGATTGGATTCTGGATTGGATAATATAGCAATCAAAGGATTACAGACTTTGGATTTTGGATTTATGGCAATACAAAACATGCCTTCCTTCAATTAAGGCATGTTTTGGAGGGCAGAGTGTTAACCCACCTTTTGGCAAGGCCGTACGTAGGCGGATTTAACCAATGGGCTTCACGATTATCAAGGCTGGGATATCATGGATTTGGATCAAACGGGTGGATGGGTAATCATAGATAAACGATGCAAGGTGCTTGAAATGTGAATATTGGCTTGAAAACGGAAGGATCAGCATAGGAGGGTTTGGAATAATATGGATCGTCATAAGAGGGTTCGACATAGTGTGGTTCGGCATAGGGAGGATTAGTGTAGGAAGGTTTGACATAACATGGATTGGCATAAGAGGCTTTGGCTAAATATGGTTTGGCATAATATGGATCGACACTCTATGGATCGGCATAACATTCTAAGCATGATGGATAGACACCCTGTAGATCATCATAACATTCTAAGCATGATGTATCGGCAAAGCTTGGACTGGCATTGTATAGATCGGCTCATAACGAAGGATGGATCAACATATCCACATGAAAGAGAAAGGATCGGCACGATTTCGTGGGGAAGGAGGGATCGGCATTTTCGTGAAGGAGGTAGGATTGGCACACTTTAGGGTGAATAGATTGGTATGGTATATTGGAAGAAGATGCATCAACACAACATGATGGAAAAAGAGGGATTGGCTTGAAGGACCTTTCAGAAACGATCGACCTTGAATTGGATGAAGGAGAAGAGACCGGTAGTATGTTGGACGGTCGATACTTATGGACGAATTATGCATGCCGATCGTTATGGTGGACCCATGTAGGTGAGAAGGCCTTCTAGGTGATATTTCACCAATAAATACAGCAGGCTTCGCTTTAGAAAGGGGGATCTTCATTTTGCTTCTCTTCATCTTCTACCTAGGCTATACTCTGCCATTTCTATTCTTGGATTTTAGATTGTAACTGTAATCAAATTTCAAAAAAAATAAAGAGGATTATTCTGGAGTGGACGTAGGCCGGAGTTAGCCGAACCACTATAAATCTTGTCTCTTTTACTTGCTTTCATTTTAATTTGATTATTCTTCATATGATATTAACTACATCATATACTATCTGTGATCTATGACTGGATATTGGTGCTTTAATGTATAATTAGGTGTTATTGATCAATTTTGATGTCAACAATATAATATATATAATTTTTTGGTAGCCAATTTTTTTGGAATTGTTTTAAATTAAAGAGGCTAAAATATGTGTAACATCCCATTTTGGAGTAAGATAAAATAAATATATTAAAATGGATTTTGGGGATCTAATTGAATGTTTCAACTGGAAATTCAAATACTTGAATTTAATATTTGAAATTGAGATTTAAATTGAGTTTCAAATGTTGAAAAAGGGTTTTATGTGATTAAATGAAGTTAAAAAGTTATTTTTGATATTTCATTGAATTTAATTTAATAAATTAAAATTTTGTATTTATTTGATAATAAATGTGAATGTTGTTTTGAAATTAAAATTTGGAATTTGAATTATGTTTTATAAATCCAAATGTCGTTTAAATGTTTATTTTAGTGAAACAAACAATATTTTTGATTTTGAATTATTTTGAGAAGTAAACAATAATTTATTGTTTAAGACTGAAAGACGATGTTTTTATTATCGAAAAATTATTTGAGAAAAATATTAATAGTGATAAAGTGGTAAAAAAATTGCATTAAGTTGAAAGAATTTATTTAATGTTTAGATGATTAAAAGAAATTTATAATGGGTGTTTTCTTTGCATAGAAAAAGAAATGTATTTTTCTTTATTTTCATGGGCTTAAATGCTTAAGCCCAGTAACCCACTCTCATGTACTAAAATAACCTACACCCTTATCCTTAACTTTAACACATCCTTATCTACTTCCTAAGCCCCTTTATGAAAAAATAAAAATCGACTAAGCCACTTTGCGTGAAAAATCAACATTGATAAGGAAAAAAGGACAACGCGTGCAATCTCGCTCGTGGCTAGCAATGACGAAGGGGAGGGAAAAACCATGGATAGCGACAATGCATTGTCTGGCAAGGCAGGGCGGCTCATGATTGATGGCGTCAGGGGAGAACTGGTGGAGTCGGGGTTGTATGTGCGCGAGGTAAAGGAGTCACATTGATGGTGATGGCTACGACGTTGACATCATGGAGGCTCGGCTAGATTAAGGTAGAGGTTTTGACACGTGTCATTCTATGAGTTTGCTCCTCGTGCATGGTCTACTGATACTATCAGGAGTTAGGATTGTCTACGTTCGATCTAGGACAACAAATAGCAAGAGTAAAAAGGAAGGAAATCATATTTTTTGTGAGTTGTTTTTAACTCACAAAATCTATATTTTATAATATATTTTTCCTCCTTGCATGATTTAATATGATTGTGGCTTTATTGAATTTTTGCTGTAAATGATTGAATTGAATGAAATATTATTACATATTATTGTTTAATCATTCAGCGATGGATTTTGATTTATATTGGTTGAACTAACTGAAATAGAATTGCATGCCTTTGGTTTCAGCAAATTGTGAAAATTCTCCTTTGTAGTGGAAGTAAAATTGATTAAAAGGAGAAATTTTGAGTAAATCGACTTTGTAAATATTAATAAAATAGAATTTTGCTTGAGTATATTATTTTTAAAATAAAGGATGTTGAAATTTGATTGTATAAAAGAGTTATATATAAAGAAGATATATAGACACACACACACATACATACATACATTTATATTAAGTGAATATTTTTAGGATTTGTGAAAAGAATCTAATACTTTCTAGAAATTGAAATTATTGTATTAGGTTTGTAATTTAATTTATGAATAAATATTTTATTTTTCTATGATTATAAAAATATTTGAGAGGATTTTTATGTGATGGATTTAAGATTTGTATTTCAAAAGTGATAAATTTATTTTAGTTAAAAAAAAAGATGTGAAGTTTTATAAAATAATATTCTTGAAAAAAAAAGTTTAAATATGACTTATTTATTGAATGAAACTAATACTAATGAAAGTTTACTATTACATCTCATTAAGTATAAATTTTCTACAACATGTTTTTCCCTTTTAATGGCTACAGCTAATAAGGTTCTTCACTCAGCTGCCATCTTATTCTCCTATTCTATATCTGTCCATCGCCTTTTCTTCTGTCCTTCTTCCCAATTTATTCTGCATTAAGTAGTCCTCATGAGAAAGGGGTTCTTTAAATACTAGAAACAAAGTCCTTTACCTAATCCATCGCTTTTGGGTAACTTGACAACATGCTATGGCAAAAAATTCAACCCTCTAGTGTTGACGGATCCCATTTGCTTTCTATTGCTGGCGAGCTCTTTGGTGAATTCATTAAAAAACTGTAAGCCTAAGGTGAAATCTGATCTGGTCTCACACTCCCTTGTGAACAAGTCACCCCCGTAGTGCTTGTTTGAAATCCTTCCTCTAACTGCAAATACCCCTACCGCTCCTTGTAATCTCTCAGATCTACTTGCCTTCACGATGTGCCTACTAATGCAGTCCCTAAATTACCTCCATCTGCTCCTTTACCTTATACACCTAGGCCCAATATCATTTTGAGTATTCATTTATCTCTAGAGATCTACCTGCCTTCATGATGTGCCTACTAATGCAATCCCTAAAGTATCTTCATCTGCTCCTTTACCTTATACACCTAGGCCCAATACCATTTTGAGTATTCATTTATCTCTACATAAGCTGTACATGATTGTGGTGCTAAAAATGTGAATGTTGATTGTGCTACTGAAAATGTTCACATCCCCTCTAATCTAAATCTTGTAAACCAGCTTGGATATCTCTTTTTTCTTCCAATCCGCATAATGCAGGAAGGGATGTTTCCAAACACATTAAAGTTTCAAGTAATCATGATATACTTGTGCCTCCACAAGAAGTAGTTAATGTGGGTTAGGATTTTGGATAAATACCCTTATTAGATTCTTTTTTGGATGATAACTGACTCTACAATATTGTTAAGAAGCACCTTAGGACCAAATGGAAACTAAAAGGATCGTTGAATGTGAGGTTTGATAGAGATGTATATTTGTTTGATTTTAAAAATGAGGATCAAAGACACAGATGGCATTAGAAGCGAATCCTCGTATTATAGACGGAATTTTTTTTATTGATACAAACTGAAGTCCATCGGTTGACTTTGCACGAGAGCAAATCATATCCATTCCTGCACGGGCTAAGTTTTTTCTTATATCTCGTCCTCTCTCCAATCTTTTAAGTTCCTTGGCTGGTTGGATAGTTACATCAAAGAGGTTATTTGTTTCGATGAAAATACTAAACAGAGAGCTCGTCTAGGATTTGCTGGAGCCCTTATTGAAATTACCTCAGATCGTCCTTCTCCATCTCGCTTCTTTATAGCCCTCTTTGGCAAAAGGACTGGTCATGTGAGTGTCTCCTACTAATGGAAATCTCCTATTTGCAATTTATGTCACTCTTTTGGTCATTTGGATTCATCTTGTAGTCGTAGACCAGGGGATGTTCCCCTTCCACCAGTGCTTGAAAAAGTTCCACTGCAGAAACCATCGCTAAGATAATAAAGAGAAAAAGCCAACCCAAAGCCTAATCTTACACAAGATGCTCCATCTCATAATATTTCCCACCTCCACATGCCCCTGCCCCAGTGGATATAGCCAGTTTGGATGCATTCCTTTCTTCTATTTTCACTATTGATCCTCCCCCTCCTGACATCCATGTTACGGACACCATAGCTATAGCTGATGTTCCTCCTTCTATGATCAACGCCCAGTTCCTTCATTATGATACTTCTCATGTGACAATCACTCTACACCTCTGGCATCCAATATGCCTTAAGGGTGCACCGCTGCAGTACCCGGCCGATGTAGGACGATTGTTAAGCGTCAAAAGAAGAGAAATAATCATGGAAACTATCGTATATCTCACAATGCATTGAATAAAATATGATAATCACATCATAAATAAAAAAGACGAGACAATAATAAATAAAATGAACCACAATATAAGTCTACACAGGTGCACTAAGTTATACAAGTCTATAAGATAATAGTAGAGTTTATAAAACAGATAATGAACTCAAACCGCGTCTAGATATTGTAACGAACACTTACTAGCCTTTGCAATGTTGCACAGCCAAATAAGAAATGGTAAGTTCATATATAATAAGAGAAAGTTCCATCATGCCCGTCCCATGCACTGCTATCGCTTACCACCTAGACCCGTTATCTAGTCTACTCATTTAAGAGTATCTAAGATAATAAGAAGCAACCAATAAAAACTTAAGTCAGACAACAGTCTGGTGTAAGCGATAAGAAATCTCAAAATACTATACAAGATGATGCAGTAAGGAACAAGGGTATACGACCTATACTTAACTTGTCCCTGCAATCAAAGAGTTAGCACATAACATCGTTAACATGTTACTCTACAAACATCATAAAGGTGTACTACATCCTAAGTACATTGTCGGATGTCTAGGTATCTACATCCATAATACATACATCATACGACATCCCTAGAGTGACAGACTACTAGAAAAGCAACCATGGAAAACATAACATCCATCAAACAATCCTCACTGTCACTCAATGTGCCTCAGATATATGATAACTCGTATAACCATTCCTCTAATAGAGATTAATGGAAAAATCTTGGTTTTTAGTGTACTTACTTACCGCCCATTGCTGACATTAGATCCATTCCAATGATCTAGGGTATACAGATCCATTCCACCAATCTAGGGTAGTTCCAAATACCCAATGAGCTTCCTTACAATACCTTGCTTATGATTACATCAAAAAACACTCCGATTATCAATGATCCCTTAGCACGCATATCTGAGCCCTTTCTTTGCTCCATGTAGTTTCCATTCATCTTGAAGGAATTATTTCACATTCCTTTCTTTTCACGATAGAACCTTTTAACATTCTATCCATGGGTCACCCTTTATAGAACCCGCCCTTATGGATAATCATCCTCACGACTCCATACACCATTGAGCCATCATGATTCAAACGCAATTGCATCACTATCGAGTTACAATATTAAAGTTATGCAGCCATCATCCTTCATCGTGTTACCATGTCACAGCCGAACGTCAAACAACAAACACTTTCAAAATGACCTGTAGAACATATTTTCCTTCTTCTAGAAGTTTGTCCCAAATTGGACTCATTAATTCATGTCGGTACCAAAGAAAAGAGGTCAGTACTGGTATAAATTATTTAGTCTCTACTGCCAAAATTTGTCTAAGTACTTCTCTTCTCGATCACTTCCCCTTTTGCCTAATTAAATACCCTTTTCTTCATTCCTCAAGTCCACAAGCCTTGTAGCCAACTCACATGCCTGAAAAAGAGGTCAGTATTGATCGAAAGAGAATGGTACCGTGCTGTGTACTCAGCCGACTTTCTAATTAATCTCCTGAATCCCTTCCTAGCATCAACCTGAAGTCTCCCCTGAAATTTCTAAGCCTAAGACCTAAAGCAACCCCCTCTATAGATCAAAATTGGAACTTCCCACAACTAAGTTATCAGTCGGAACCAACTTCAAGTATGCATCCAAAATGAAACTCAAACTGACTTATGACCTGAAGTACAAGCTCTTTTCCTTCTTCAAAGCCCTCATCCAAGGTACATCCCATTTTGAGCAATTTTGACTTCATTTTTCCCGAATCAATAATCGATTCCTAACTATCTTAAAAGCACTAATAAACCACATCAAAGAAAAACATGCAATAACTTGCATCATCCGTATATGTTCATTAACGTGAGCAATCAATTCAAACATAATGAACATATAAGAATATACCTAGATCTTACTTACATTAAAGTGATAATATGATGCAAATAGGGTTACAAAATCATATAAAATTCATCTCTATCCTTTTAAATTCGATCATAAACATGAATAAAGGTTAAACTAAAGTTTATAATCATTATAACATGGAAATCGTATGTAAAACCCCGTAAAATAAAGAGTAGTTAATTAAAAATAATTATTAAGGCTCAAAAATAGAATTTTTATAAACTTCGGAATTTGGCTATGAAACACCATTGAGTTTATGGTGATTTTTTAATTAACTTTTATATACAAAGTTTTATGATTGGAGTTCAAATGAAAAAATTATTAACGTTTAAAGATTTGAAATCAAAAATAATTCAAAATATATTAAAGGAAATAAATCGTCAATGGAAATAAATCAGGTTAATTAAATAATGTCAACTGGTCGACACTGATATAGGGACCGTTCAACCCTTAGTAGTTGATCACCTTTATTGACTGATCGACCGGTGGTGCCGTGGGGGGCTAAGAATGTACCTCAGCCTAAATGCGCATATTTAATATATTTAATCTAATGGATAGAAATGATTCGAGCGCCTATAAATACAAGCCTGGCCTCTCACTTTTCTTCTTATATTCTCTGAATAAAGGAACGAAGCTCTGCCATTTTCTTTTCTCCACCATTTCTAGGAACTGTACAAATTATAAAATATTATATATATATATATATATATATATATATATATATATATGGAGAATAATGGAAAATAAAAGAGTAGAAGAAAAAGGGGTGATTCGATTTCGCGAAAAAGAGGTAAATTCTCGACCTAAATTTAAACTATGCTTAATTCAATTCTCTTTTCAGATCTAATTCTAAAAAATATGTATGCCCTTTTGATACATATATTGGTAGAAATAAAAGAGTCAAATGACACGAACAGATTTAGATCTGAAGATTTAGAAGCTAAGAGGTGAATGGAAAATTATGTATTTTACATAATATTGGATTTATATCATTAGTGAATCTATTTCTTTTATGCCTGAATATAATTCATGGAATTGCAGACTTCAATATATATATATATATATATATATATATATATATAAACTTAAGATCCTTGATACATATTCAGTAGATTGTTAGCTTTGATTAAATACCGTATACAGCTAAATCTGGAATGTAAGGGCGAAAGTTGTTCCTAAAAGTTATGTGATAAGTCATTAATAAGATCGTCTATTAATTCTAGATTTCTTTTTTGAGTGTTATAAATTGTTAAACTTAAATTGAAGATGTTTCAAATTTGATTAGGATTTAAGTCTATATTTTAATTCACTTGAATGAAGAATGTTTTTATATGAATTTCTATAAATTATCCAACTTTACAACTATATATGAAACTGTGTCATTTGAAATTAAAAAAATATGCCCAAAGGAAAGATATGTGGAAAATATGGATGTTTACCGTATTTTTTTCCATCTGTTTCAATAAATGCAGAAAAGGTAATTCCTTGTAATTCCAAACATAGCACAGTTCCTATTTTCAGATAATTTATAGGAAATTACAGTGGTAACGTTTCCCCATTGAAAAAGATACAGTTCCAACGCAGTAAAATGTAGAAATCCCTTAATGTAGTACTAAAATGGTTATAGATAGAAATAATATTAATACCATCGTCAATTGAATATATGATTAAATATAAGTTAAGATATAAATAATAAAAGCTAAATATGAATAAGACAATGAATTGAAGAGTTAAGGAAGTTATATTAATCAAGTTAAAATGGGCATTAATTGAAAAGAGGCAGTAAATGATACTTTAATTATATTAATTAAATAGAAGAAGTAAATGATACTTAATTGTACTAATTGAAAAGAATAGTAAATGATACTTATATACTTTGAAAGAAGTAATAAATGATATTGAATCATATTAATTGAAAAGAAGTGGTAAATGATACTTAATTTTATTAATTGGAAAGTAGTAACTGATACTCGATGAAAATTAGTAAAATGAAATAAGAAGTTCATGGTAAGTAAATAAACACTAATAATTGAACTTAGGAGATGCAATAATTTTCCAGTTGAAATTATATGGTCTTAAGAATACGTCTATGATGGGTGTGGATTACTAGGCCTAGCCCAATATTTAAATTAATTATAAATGATGCAATTATTAGTATAGGTTATGATGCAAGATCGGTAATGTTACATAACGAAAGTCTACCCTTCGCAACGGGCTACCAGCAGTTGTGTATACATTGTACTGATGTGGGACAACTCCAAATATAGAACTCGTGGGGATGTACATTCACGTATGACTTGGAGAATAAACCAAAATGGGTTCCCTTAGATTTGAAGTCTTAAATGGCCAACTGGAGTTTGCTTCAATTCCAACACGAAGTACTTTGTAACCAGGTGGGCATTTCCTTAATTTGCATTAGGATATCTAAATTGAATGGTGGGTGAAGCTCGGTGCTATGTCCGCACTGTTGGTACCATATATTTGAGCAGCAGGGCTATGCAAAATAGGTTGAGAGCGCCATTGGTCATTTGGTCCCGAGCAGTCCTTAAAGGACTTGGGTTATGCCAAAGGGCAGACTATACTTCCAACTTGTGTATGTCTTATATAGGATATGCAATTGCCTCAAATTTTATTTATTGTTGTTAGTTTGGATAACGGCTAGTTAACTCCTAGATAAGTATTTGAAATGAGTTAGTAATACAACTAATTAGCTGTAGTGTCATTTTTTAGGCACAAATGGAAGGTTCCATCGAGCGGGGTGTGGTTATGGTTACGGATACTAGCGAGGGATGTATCTGTATCCACCATTGACATCGATGCTTATATATGTATATATCTAATTTATACTTTATGATAGGTTGAACGTATCGTATGCGTATATGAAGTAAAAATGACAAATTTATGAATACTAGACATAACACGTAATGGACACCAATCGACATAAACTAGTGTTATAAGTAAACTATGTAATCTACCAATCACTAGAATGTTATTCTAACCCCATCCTCATTACAACCCACATAATAGATTTATAAGACATGTGCTAGCACAAGGTGGGAAGGTGAGAAGGCATATTTTTTCATTTATGCTCTGCACTAGATATGCAAGGAATGTTATTGGTTCCAAGATATTAACCTTAGTCAGTATGTATACGTTTTATTATATTTTATTATTCTACGGTGAGTTCACAGAGATAGCTCTCTGATATACTTATGTTTATTGTAAGATATCAACACCAACGATCCATACCCCACTGGACTTTGGTTTTTCAATTTAATCGAAATATTGGGTCCATTAAGCTGTAGGTTGTTACGTCATATCAAAGACATCATTTTAAACTATATGGACAAGTTAGAATAGTAAGAGATCAATAATCACTCATCTAATACCCAAAATGCTAACTTTAATCCCCAGATTTGGAGTGGACGACAAGAAATCCGGATTCAAAGTACCCAAATGATGAATTTACAATCCCTGTGATGTCCCGGAAATTTAGGCAATAATTATTTAATAATTTCATTGATAATTATTTTTAAAATGTGAAATATTGATTTAATAATTAATTCAAACAAAGATTCTCTTTTGAAAATTAATAATTATTTTGTGTGTTAAATGATATTCTTTTCAAATGTTAAAAATATTTAAGTAATAAATTATCTTTCTAAGCTGATTTAAAAATATTTTATTTATAATGTATAAATGTTTATACATTGTAAATAGAGGAATTGGTTTTAATTTTAATTTATATTAAGTAAAGAATATTTTCTAACTTATTATATATAAATGTATAACTTGTAAATTGACTTAAATTAATTTAAATTAGTATTGTAAACTTTTTAAAAGTTTGTTTTAAAGATCTATCTTATATTTTTATAGAAATATAAGTAAGTATTTATTTGTTTATAAGAATAAATATAGTTTATATTTTATTTTATAATAAAAATTTGTTTTGTTTTATTTTAAAATTGTTTCTCTCTTTGAAATAAGATTTAATTCATTCTTGTTAAAATATAACATTTGATTTAAAAACTCTTGAATAAAATCTAATTCAACATTTCTTTTTCTTCTTTTAAAAATCTTTTCTTTTGAAATTTAGTTTTATAAAGAATATTATTTTTAAAAATAATTAAGCAAACATTAAAATGTAAATGTATAGTTTTATAAAAAGTGTATACGTATTTATTTAGTGGCTAATGTTAATAAATCATTTAGAAACATTTTAAAACAAATTAGTAATGGTTTATGACAAATTTAAATACATTCATAAATTTAGAATTCTCTTTTTATTGAAATGTACATGTATTAAATTTTTAAACTAAATAGAGAAGACACTTGTAAACATTTAACATAACAATATAACAAGTGGCATTTGTTTTAAAACTTTTTATTTTAATTTATTTTGATAATAAATCATAACAAATACATTTGGTTAAAAACACCTTTTCCTCATTTGAAAACCTGAGAAATCAAAAATTTCAGTAAATCTAAAACCTAAAACAAATGCATGTTTACAAATCTGCAAATCAATTTATACAAACAAACTTCAAATATACAAATTCAATTCTGCAAAAAATCAAATCTGTTCAATCTTCAAAACTGTAATCTGCTAAAGTACAATTCAATTCCAAATTGAAGCAAACAAGAGTAAGGTCAGCTGCAGTTTTAAAGATCAATCAACAAGCAACTTCAACTTCAGATTTGCATCTCTGGGAAACGGGATCTGCATCAAATTGTTTTCTTCATTCTTCAAATTTTAAAGGTGAGTAAACCTTTATTTTTAAAAACAGTTTTTCTTTTTAAATTAATGCTTAAGCAAGAACAATATCTAAAGACTAATGCGTACTGTTAAAAAAAAGAAATCAAACTGCAGTATCATTATTATTATGTTTAGTGAGTAAGCTCACTATTGAAAAGTTATTTAGAATTTTCTGTTGCATGTGTATAAATTTGAACTAAGTTGCTTAAATGGTTTCTTTTGTGATGGATATTCTATGAGGTTATATATACAAACACATATATATGCTTACAGGTATTTTATTACCTGATTCTGTTTTTAGATTCTTGAATTGATTCTCCGTGGTATTTGTTATGAATTGAGGGATGTTTGTTTAGTATAGATTAAGCTTATAAATTATAATTAAGATTAAATTTAAAATCTGTTTTCACTGAAATCTGAAAAGGACAGTTAACATAAATAAAAAAAATCAAATCAAGAAATCTTAAACTTCTTAAATCATTGAAACAAGTTTATAACCTGAATACATGGATGAAGTCATGATATCTGAAACAAAAACCCATTTTTTTGAAGTAACTGTGGGATTTGAAAATTCTGTTTTGAACAGGATTAGAAATTTTGGGTTTTGACTATTAGGATAGTTAATGTTAGGTGTTAAGATGCTTCATGTTAGTGGAGTGTTGATGTGAGAAATGATCAAATTTGGTGTTAGATGATCAGAGAAAGAGAGGAGTTGGGAATTGAATTTTTTCCAGGTTTCAAAACCTTGTTTTAAGTGTGCAGTTCATAGCATTTGCACATGCTCTATGTTGCATCGAGTGGGGTAAGAATTTGAGAGGTTGTGTAGGGAGTGTAGAGGTAGCTATCGCCAAGGTCGTGTCGATGATGGTGGCTGGAGGTGGTATTTCTGGGTGTTGATAGGTTGGTCTTGGTTGCAGTGTTGAACACAGGTGGACTATATTGGAAGTGTGCAGGGTTTTGACTCGGGTAAATCCTCGGGTAGTTTTGTTTTTGACCCGAAGAAAATGGTGTGTGAACTCGAAGTGAATATAAGGTTTCTCGGGTTAGTTAGTTGTAAGGTTATAAACCTGTAGTTTTGCAGTTTTTAAGAATTTAAATAAAATTCATATTTTAAAGATTTTAAATTAAATCAAATGTAAGACTTAAACTGAATTCAAATGTGGCTTTGAATTCAAAGTTTTTAAAAAAGTAAAATCTTAAATTCAAACAAGATTTAAATTCAGTTTTAAAGCAAGAATTAAAACAGTTTTCAGGTTTAAGCCTGAGAGATTTGCAGTTTTAAAAATTTGAATAAATTCATATTTTAAGTGGAAACTTGATTCAGGTAATACTTGAATCTGAATTCAAATGTAGTTTTGAATTCAAAGTTTTTAAAAATGAAAATCTAAAATTTAAACAAGTTTTAAATTCAGATTTGAAGTCAAGTTCAAAACAGTTTCAGGTTTGTCTTTTTAAAACCAGAATTAGATTTAAAAATAGTTTTGTAAGTTTTAAAGGTATGAACATATTTAAATGTTGAAGCAAAACTTAAATTTGTTTTTGAATTCAGATTTAAAAACTGTTTTCAAGTTTCTTTGAAAACCAGTTTTGAATTCAACAGTTTGTAAATTTAAAAATGAATGAATATATTCAAAAGTTTAAAAGAAATTAATTTCAAATAAGTTTTAAAACTTGAAAGAATTTAGTTTCCATTAGTATTGAATTAAAATATGAAGTGTTAATTTAAATTTGAAAGTTAAAATTAATCAATTCATTTTCAAAAGTTTAATTTATTTAATCAAGTAAATTTATGTAAATCTTTCTTTTATATTTAAGAAATGAATGTTCTTTAACATGCATTTTATTTTAAAGTTTATAATTATTTAAATTTGGATTAATGTTTAAATGATTAAACATTTGAATCTTTAATTTTTAAATGGAATTTGAATTTAAATTTAGAAATGTATTGTTTTAATACATTTTGAATATAAATGAGTCATTTGATAAGTGATTTAGTTATTTTGGAAATAATTAAGATAATTAAGGATTTACTTAATTATTTGATTTTAAATAATGGTTTAGATTAATATATTAATTAGAAATGATTTATTAATCTAATTTAAATTTTCTTAAGTATGTAATTATTGAAATGTTGTTAATTAATAAATGGTGATAATTATCTAAGGATAATATTAATAATTAATTAATGTAATTAATTTTGATAATTAACTAGATTAATTAATTGAATCTAATTAATTGAAATTTGTTAAGTATAATTAATTGTTAAAGTAATTAAGGAATTAATTACTTTTTGTAATTAATTTTAATATATGATTTAACTAAGTTAATTAATTTAGTTTAATTAATTTAAATAAATCATCTAATGATTTTTAGAGAGTAATTACTTAATGTAATTAGTGGAGCAAGGATTACATAGAGAGGTAATACTGATAATTACTAGAATGTAATTAGTAATTTGGGAAATTACTTTTATAATTAATTAAGGAATTAATTAAGGATTAATTATTGGTTAATTAATTTATAAATGAGTAATTAAAGATAGTTAATTACTAAATTTAATATTAATCAAGGTGATTAATAATTAGATTAGTTACTAAATTTCAATTAAGTAATTTATTTAAATATTAGAGATCATTAATTATTATAATTAATGATGTAATTAAGGATTGTTTGATTAAATAATTAATTAATTAAGTGATTAATTAATTGTAATTAATTAAGGACAAATATAATTAATTATAATTAATTAATAAATGAGTAATTAAATGTTAATTACTTATGATTAAGGTTAATTAATTTATGAAATTAATTAAAGACTAATTACTTATTGTAATTGGTAAATGATCAATCTAAGATGTTTAATCAAGTTGATTATTTAGTGAGTAATTAATTAACTGGGTTAATTAATTGATGGATGTTAAGCAGGATTTTAATGAGTAATTAATTTAATTTATTTTAAATTATTTAGAGATGGTTGTAATTAATTTAATTCATTTTAAATTAATTATAATTGATGATTAAATCATTGCTTATGGATGTTATTGGTTGAATGGTTGTGATCTCAGTAATGAGATTAGTTGTATCTGTATGATATGGATGATTGGTTTAAGTATGATGATTTGTGATGGATTATTTAGTTGCGATGATTATCTGTTTGTGATAATGATATAGATTATCTGCTTATGATATGAATGTGATTATCTATTGTGAGATGTAGTTTATCTATCTGTGTGAATTAGATAACAATGAAATAAGTTAATTGTTTAAAACCTTTAAGTACAACTTGAACATTAAGATGGCGTTTGGTTTCGATGAGACCGGGATCGGGTTTCCATATTTGGAATTCTGAAAACCACATTGATTCCAATCAAACGTTAGGTCGTTAATCCAAGTGGAGCAAGTGAAGACTCGAGGTGTAAGGGCTATACGTCAGTATAACTCTGTGGGCGATTCCATAATGAGTTAACGGAATAGTACTTATAGATTCGAGATGGAGATATAGAGTGCAAGGGTTATTGTCGTTAACTCTGAGGGTGATTCCAATAGGAGTGTAACGAGATAATGCCTTCGGTTTCGTTCGAACCCGGAACGAACTTGTATGGATTGAATGCTTTCAGAACATCGTCAGGTGGACGATGAGCATTATAAGATTTGATGTGTCCTATAAAGGTAATCGTAACCTCAAGCCTCATCAACCGAGAATGGCTAAAACAGGGGAGGTGCAACAAAGCTTCGTGGGTAGCACCCACTGGAGAGCAAGATTTATCCCTGTCTAGAGGTCCCTTTATATTCGATTGTGTGGCAGTTGGTGACGACCAATCTGCGGGGTGGTCTTGTTCGGAACTGTTCAGTAAGGAACGGTTCCGGCTTTGTGTTGCAGGGGAGTGGGAGTACTCCTCAGTACGGTGATCTAGGCCACGTACTGTGACGGGCGGTACCCCAGTAGCCCTGCCATTGATAGAAACCCAATTTTCCCTATGAGACCCTACGGTTTTGTTTGTATTACCCACTTTTGTGGCTAGTAGCTGGAATTTAATGAATGTAACAATTTCGGCTGTTTCTTATTACTTGAAAACCCTAGACACTATTATAATATCACTGGATTTCCTATCAAATGTTTTGGTTAGCGTAAGGTAAAAACTTTTCCATGTTTATGTGTGGGAAGTCTTACGTGATACCTTTTGTTTTCAAAGGATTTTCTAAAGTTAAGCAACTTTTATCCCCGTTTACTCACACCAGACCCATGTCTGACCTGAGTGTTTATTTTCTGTTTTATTAAACTCTTGGGTACTCATATTACGTATGAGTAGTCAAGTGTTTCAGGATTGCTTTGACGAGTTCTGGAGGAGATAATGGAGTAGGAGGCTTCAGCGTGTAGATATATTTAGTGGTTCCGCTGTGTTTGAGTTGTATCTGTTTCTCTGATATACTTGGATTGTAAATGCTAGACAGATGTTTATAATTGTCTAGTTTGTGTTGTATTAGCCGTATTACTCTGATGTATATGATACTATGTAAAGTTTTATGTGATATATTATAATTTATTCGATTCCGCTGTGAGATTCTGATGTTGTCTTTTCTTTCTTTCCTTTCTTTTCTCTTTTCTATCCCTTTCTTTCTTCTTAGCGATGCAACTTCCTGGAGTTTGGAAGTTGGGTCGTTACAATCCCCTTCTTACTAATTACATTCTAATGATGGAATAAGTGAAGATTGGTTAGAAAAGGAGAGGACTTTTGATCAAATTAGGATACATGGAGATTTGGAATTATTTTTGGGAACTGAGAAATGTTCTAGACCAATCCCATCACCCACAATTAGGCATAATTCTTAAAATGGGTTAGTTGACCTAAGTATAGGTTTAGTTTAATTACCCACTAATATATTTAGCTGTGAACAGAAATTAAAATTGTCGTATCTCCTAAATGATAAGTCTATTTTCCTATTATGACTATTCTACGGAAAGAGAAGCCATCATCTTGAACTAACGGAAGTAGTTTTAGATCCTAATTCAATCTCTTACAAAAGGTATAGTTCTTACAAAAGTTATAGATCTTACAAAATTATCCGATAAAAATTCTAAAGCTGGAAATGTACCTAGTAGTCATTTCCCAAAGATTTAGAGTCACATGACCTCATATGAATTAAGTAATAATATTTTACAATACTTTAATACATCAAATATGGATCGTTAGACTCTCTCCACCTCGTTGGGAGTTTCGCCCTGAAAATTTTCAAACAGATTAAAGAATAGTCAACCATAGTTACCACATATGCCTAGCAATAATATACAACTATCAGTCATATCAACAAGCAACATGCAACCAATAATATACATAAACCTACTCTAGCATGTGAGATACTAAGCTATCCTATGTAATACCAAAGGTGAAAGTATATACGATAAACAATAGGCCTTACTACGCAAAGAGCTCTAGATATGTAGCCCTCATGCTCTCCTCCATTCTCATGTGCAATCGCCTTTACTTTCACCCCCATTGAACCTTCACTGACTCCACCGTCTTCCTCCTAAGCTATTTTGTATCATGTTTGATAATACAAAACATCCTACAAGATTTCAAAGCATCTAGTTCTATCCCAATATCGTCAAGTTGATCCAATGCAATCGTCACACCTTAGTCATGCACAACTTCCACAAGTGAGAGATGTGGAATACACTGTGCATGCCTGTTATCTTCTAAGGAAAGTCGGCTTATGTGCTAGGTTCCTAATCCTCTCTAGTATCGAAAAACTACCAACGAATCTTGGCACCAACTTCCCCTTACTACTGAATCGAACAACATTCTTAAATGGAGAAATATTCACAATACCATATCGCTTGATAGAGAACTTCAAATCTATGTATTTTATTAGCGTAGCTCTTTTATCTATCCTGAGCAGCTTTCATTTTTTGTTGGATGATCTAAATCTTCTCCGAGGTCTCTCTAATCATATCTGCCACGAGTATCAGTTTTTCGCCCACTTCCCGACAATATAAAGGGGCATTACACGGTCGACCATACAGTGCTTTGTACGGTGCCATACTGATACTTGACTGATAACAATTTTTGTATGCGAACTCTACCAAATGCAAATGATCATTCCACCAGCCTCCAAAATTGAGAATGCAAGCACGTAGAAGATCCTCTAATATATGATTCACCCTCTTGGTTTACCTATCAGTTTGTGGGTGATAAGCTGTATTAAGATGCAGCTCGGTTCCCAATGCCTCTTGTAAGCTCTTCCAAAATCCACTAGTGAATAAATGGTCTCGGTCACTCATAACGCTCTTTGACACACCATGAAATTGTACCACCCATTTCACATACTACTCGGCCAACTTGGATGTCTATCTACTAGACTTAATGGGTAAGGATCGAGCACTCTTCATCAATCTATCGACTATGACCCAACTTTGGTCCTCAGAAATTCGTCGATAAAATCCATCGATACTTGTTCCCACTTCAATTTCGGAACTTTTGATGGTTGCATTAACCCACTTGGCTTATTTTGCTTTGCCTTTATCAATTGCAAGTTCATACATTTTGAGATGAATGTCTTGACATCCTTCTTCATCCCTTTCCAATAATACGTTTAATTCATATCACGGTACATCTTATTACCGCTAAGATGTACAGTCAAAATAGAACGATGGCATTCTCAAAGTACCTTATCTCGTAATCCATTAATATCGGGTAAAAAAAAACCTACCATTCTTATGGAGCCACCATCTTGGTCAAGTCCATACCGCTTCATCTCTTTAGGTTATACTCCTTCCTATATTTTCGTCATTATTTCATCTAGTCTAGTATCTCACCTCTAAAAGTACCGATCCTCTTGATCAAAGTAGGTCCGATAGTCAAACTAGCGAGCATCTCCGACTCTAACTCGTAATGTGGTTTGAAGTCATAGCCAACAATATACTTCAACTACTTCCACTGTAAGAACATTGCTTCCAAATTGGCATGTCATCTACTCAAATTATCGACGACTGCATTTTCCTGTACTGGGCATATAAGAAATGATAAAGTGGTAAGAAGCCGAGAAATCCAACCATTAGCACTGACGAAGATTGAGGTCTTTTTGGAAGAAAAGGTATTTTAAGGATTTGTGGTCCGTGAACAACTCGAACTTTTCTCCTAACATGCAATGCCTTCATATCTTCAAACCAAAAACTACCGCCACTAACTCTAAATCATGGGTTGGGTACTTCTTCTCATTCGGTTTCAGTTGTTGACTATCGTAGGCAAAAACCTTACCTCCTTACATCAGTACTGCACCCAATCCTGTACTACAAGCACTACTATATACCATCTTTCCTCATTCCCGCTTGAAATGTTCAACATCAGTGCACTCATCAACCTCTCCTTTAGACTCACAAATGCATGCTCACACTTTGCGTCCCAAACAAAAGTCTAATTCTTCATCAAATTGGTCAATGGAATAGCTACCTTCTAGAAGTCCTTGATAAAACGTCTATAATATCCCACCAATCCTATGAAGATTCTCACATCAGTAGCGTTCTTAGGTTGGTTCCAACTTTGAACATCTGCCACTTGGTGGGATCTACTATGATGCTCTTCTCAAAGATAATATAACCTAAGAATCTCACTTCCCTCCTCCAGAAATGACACTTGAAAAACTTCGCCTTCAACTTTTCCTTAACATTTCAAGCACAATCCTCAAGTGCATCTGATATTCCTCTTTTGTCCTAGAGTAGACCAGAGTATCATCCACGAACAAAAGCACAAACTTATTTAATTGATCCCCGAAGATGCAGTTCATAAGTTCAACAAAGTATGTCGAAACATTGGTTAACCAGAATGACATAACCAACTACTTATATAAACTGTATGACATGCGAAAAGTAGTGATTAGCACACTCTATTTCACCACCTCAACTAGTGAAACTCCATCACAAGATCCAATTGAGAGAACACGTTCACACCATGGAGCTGATCGATCAAGTCATCAATACATAGGAGTGGTTACTTGTTCTTCCTCGTCACCTTATTCAGCTCATGGTAATCTACACACAACCTCAAAGAACCATCCATCTCAATGGAAAATACTATAGGTGCACCATACTTAGATATACTCCTACGAATGAACCCTTGCCTCAACAATTCATTCACTTATACCTCAACTCCTTCCGCTCTTTGGGTTCCAAATGCCTTAAAGATATAACTATCGGTCTAACATCCTTTACTAAGTCTATACGAAATTCAATCTCTCTATGTGGCAGAAATCTGGTCACCTCCATGAATACATTAGAATACTATCTAACGATAGGCACATATGACAACTCATCCTATGGGACATCAAGAGAATACAGAAAGCTAACCATAGCCCTATCCTCTTGTAGGCAGCCAATCACTACTATCTGCCCCCTCCTTATCCCCAATTGTCACCGATAGCTTCTCGCAATCCACCACCACTGCATACTTCCTTAGCCAATCCATCCTTAAAATAATCACAAACCCAACGAAATCCAAAATAAAGTGATCACAAATGAAAGAGCATAAATGACTCGATAAGACCAAACCATACAAAGACTATTGGGGACTCTACTAGGGTTCATCACTACTAAAGTTTGATCAACTATTTCGAGCCTTAATCCAACTCTATCGACCAGGTCACTAGATATAAAGGAATGTAAAGTCTCGACATCGAACAAAACATGTATGGAAACACCCTAAATAGAAAGCATACCATGAATAGTGATACCTTTTCCTTTCTCCTTCATCGAGGGAGAACTCGACGAAGTCAGGATGGCATCCAAAGCATATGCTTTCACCACCTACTTCTATTGCACCGATTCTTGGCAATTTTTCTGCATATATTCGAACTTGTCATAGTTATAGCACTTCTTCTTTCTGTCATACTTGCAATCCCTAATCAAGTGGCCATTATCTCCACAACATAGCAGACATGATCCCACTTTGCCTTCTTCTTAGCATTCTTCCCTTAAAAATGCTTCCTTTTACCGATCCATTTCTTCTTGCCTCCACCACCTTGCTGCTGTTTTGGCTCTCCCTTAACTACAATAGGCTTTGGTTTAAGGTACAAACGCTCAAGTTGAAGGACTTTCTCAACCACCTTCTTAAATGGCTCATCAATATTCCCCATGAGCTTTTCCTAAGTAGTTGTCCAATCCTATAATAAGCCTTTCGCTCTTCTTCAAGGGAGTTGTAACGATCTATAATTTAATCACTTTGAATCTGAATATTTAAATTATTTTAAAATATTTAATTGATGTATTTTATAACTTATATAAACCTCTTTTAAATGATAACTAATGATAGTGAAGTTATTTTAAATTTGGTTTACAAAAATAATTAGTTCAAAGAAAAATCAAAAATGTAATTGAAAATTGTTTTTGGATTTTCGACTTTTCATCGTCTAAAAGTTATCAGGACGTGTTGTGTACACTAGTATACATGTGTACACATTTGTATAAATCACACATACTTTTATTAATAAAGTAATTGGTTTAAATTTTGGTTTAAAAATGTAATTAAGTAAATTTAGTAAACTTTGACTTATCTTTTTAAATTTAAAAGGGGAAATATATAAATACGGTAACATCACATCATGAAAGTTGAGAAGTGGTAGAATGAAGGAGGGAGGAGGATAGTTGCATGTGGGGAGAGTAGGAGTTGGTGATGTGGCAACGAAGTGTGGAAGGTATAGTACTTTGAAATGATAAAGGGCATTTTAGAAATTTCACATATTCAATTTATATAAAAGTAATTCTTCTTTTTGCACTTCTCATTTTTCATTTTCAACACATTCATCTTCTTTTCCATGATTTTCAAGCTTCCATCCATTGCTTCCAATTCTTTTGAAATTTAAAAATCTCTTCTTTTTCCATTTTTCTTTAAGCATAGTTGTTAAAACTCCTTTACTTCTCTGCATCACTTAACCAGCCAAAATAAGACCAAAAGCCACCATTTCGATGTAGGGCGAGCCGTATAGCCACCTAGGTCGAGCTATTTAGACCTCAACTAGGTCTTAAAGTTGAGATTTTTCTAAAAGAAACTCCATTCGTGTGTCAGTTGCAAGTTTGGTTGAAGTTTGTGTTCATTTTAGTGAATAAATCTTACTTTTAAGAAAGCTTTAACCTTTATTTTATGGTGATAGTATATTCTAATTGCTTGAGTTTATATGCGTGGATGGTAATGATTGCTTGGTTTGGTTCTCGCTTTAAGCGGATGACATCTTTGACAATTAGTTACTGACTTGAGATTTATTCGAAATGTTTAAATAATAATTTACAAGCGATGTTCTGTCCATGTTGTACAGATGCTATTAGCATTTGTACATATGTATATGCTTATGTTATAGTTTGTTTAGTTAAATATGTATGGACTATAAAATGTTTATGGAAGTATCCGTATAGCGACTTTCCCTATATTGACACTTCGAAAAATATCACCTCTTTGGAAAATATTTTGTATGATCTTATGCTTGGGCTTTACAAAGCAAATTAATAATTTAAATAATGATATCTTTAAAGTTAATTAATCATTTTAACAATGATATTTAAAATTAGTTAATCAATTTAAATAATGTTGATTAAGGTTAATCAATTATCTAAATAATGACATGTTTAAAGTTAATTAATCATTTTAAATAACGATGATTAAGATTAGTTAATTATTTAAATAATGATGTGTTTAAAGTTAATTAATCATATTAATATGGTGCTTAAAATTAATTAATCATTTGAAATAACGACGTTTAAGGTTAATTAATCATTTAAATAATGATTTATTAAAGTTCATTAATCATTTTATCAATGATGCTTAAAATTAATTAATCATTATAAATAATGATGTTTAAGGTTATTTAATCGTTTAAATAATGATGTATTAAAGTTATTTAATTATTTTATTAATGATGTCTTAAAATTAATTAATTATTTTAGTAATGATTTTTAAAGTTAATTAATCATTTTAAATAATGGTGTTTGAAGTAATTAATCATGTTTAAAGTTAATTAATTGTTTTAAATAATGATGATTGAAGTTATTAATCCTGGTTAAAGTTATCTAATCAATTTTAGTAATGATTATGTAAAGACATTGTTTGTGAAATGAAATCCCAGCACAAGTTCAGCTTTAAAGAGTTTAAAAGTTTGATTCGGTTATGGAAAAGATAAGAAATTAATTTCCATAAATGATATTGCTTATATGGAAAAGATTTAATCATATTCTTAGCACTAAATGTTGAGGTATGGAAGTTCATCTCTATCCCGAAGGTTAAAAATGTAGTTAAGGTAAGCCTTAGAGGTAACACTACCTTACCTGCTCAGCTTCATTTTTGACCGAGGGATAGTACAACTTTGAAATCAATGAGTAGTGGTAAGGGTATGAGATTTACTTTCAATATATGATAATTTTAGTCATTCCCGATAGTCGATTTATTGGCTATTGATTCCGCTATCATCTTTGTGTAGTCAATCTAAGACAATTTATTGCTAATTTTGAGCATTGACGTCCTTTTCTAAAAATGACTAAACCCAAAAAGCAAGTGAAATCCAAGCTATGTGGAATTGCTCCCATTAAGGTATTATCACATCTACTTTAGATTTGTTTCGGTTATATGCACACTAAGATGTGAAATACTCGGATACTCGGCAAGGTTGGCAAGGCCCAACTTGGACATGTCCGAGAGTCATTGTAGTTCTCAAGTATATTTTCTAGCGGTATACTTTTGGTGAAGGAGGGTGCACCCGACTAGTCATTGTTGGAAAATTTCCCTTTCCTTGCCTTTGATTCAAACCTTTGAATTTTTTTCTTAATTGTATCAAGAAGTGACTAGATCTTTCTCGATGTTTAGTTATTTTTATCCATTCCCTAAGTTTAGATTTTGATCTTGTTTAGGCCCATCCTTTTAAGTTTGGGTGGTGCTCTAAGTTGTTCTCATTACTTTTACTTTGGGCTCTTTTGGAGGCGATGGACGCGCAGGAGGCAAGCAGGAGGATCCTTATCTATCTAGTTATTTATTTCCACTATTATGTTTATTTATATATGTGTATTTTTTATTAGCAAGAGTAAAGGCAGAGTGTTATAACTGTCTAGGCTGATGGTAGTACTTATGATGTAACTATAATGACTCCATGTAAAGGAGTAACCTTATATGCTATCATATTGTTATATTATAATTAACCATTCTGTTGTAATATTTTCTATTCTGTTCTTTTATTTTACCCTATGACAACTCGTCTTTCTGACGATGTACTAACTGTCATTCCCAAGGGTTACAAAGGTGGGTCATCGTAGTTGGTATCAGAGCTTCGGTTGAGCGAACACCTTAGCCTGATTGGGTTATAACTCATTAGAGATAGGGTAAATGATGCCCTATAACGAGTTAATCTTGAGAGAGCATATTTGTAATTTTTATAATAATAATATCTATCCTCTAAAGTCTCTTTTTAGATCCTTTAGTGCTAATCCTTTACACCATTTTAATCTTATTCTTTTATTTTAAAGACACTTGCAATTTGTTTAGGTAATAGAAGACAGATGTAATAAAAGAAGGAAGGAGAGGATCTAGAACTAGCATGGCTACCAACGGTATGTAACACCCTTAATTTTAAATAACATTATTCAGGAGATTTAGTTAGATGATTTAAATAGAATAATGTAGAGATTAGAATGATAAGGCGATTGAGATTTGAAAATTAAATAGAGGTCGAGCCTTAGCTAAATGAAATCATTAAAATGTTTTTATAAAATGGTTTTATAAGTTATCTACCCAAGAGAATAAGGCAAGGGTATTGTGGGAATAGCTGTATATATCCCAATATCTCCTAAACCTTTACCTCATTTTCATACTTTCGAAAAATAGAAACAAAAGAGATGGCCAGCCATAACCCTAGGAGAAAAAGAGATCAAAATCAACTAAAGGTTAGGGATTCAAGTAAGGAAGAATTAAGAAAGATCAAATCTCAAGTTCCTTATCCAAAACAAGGTGAATAATAATCTAAACCATCTTATATATGATTTGATAAACATCATAATTTTGAGTTTAAGGTTTTAAAAACCATTTGGATGATTTGAATGATGATATGCTTTGATTATATGCTATGTTTAATTTAAACAAGCATGTTTGAAAAAGATTCGATTCGATTTTAAGGATAAAATCATATAAAATGGGTTTTGAATGTCATGGGGATTGAATGTTATGTGAAACATTATTTTGGAAATAGATTTAAATTTTCATAATATTTCAAGCTATGGATAATTTATTATGAATTTTGAATGGGAGAAATAGATAATTTGGGTTTGAAATTAATTACGGCAATTATATAAAGGATTTTGGAACCAAAATTCATTTGTGTTAGAAAACATATTAAAAGTGAATTAAGTTGATTTTTGGGGATTTTTTCTAGGTGATTTATTATGAGAATTAAATTAATTAATTTTGAGAACTTATATGTCTTAATTGTTTTGTTAAAGGGAACGGCTTCTTTGCTAAAATATTTTAATTATTAATTGATGAATTTGACAGCCTTTTTAGAAAAATATTTTGGTAAAGGATTTGGAAATTAATCATATTTTGACAAATAAGGCAAGTAGGTGAAAAGAAATTTCTTTTAAAGGCTAAAAATCAGTTTTGCTTGGATTTACTACTTCATCACTTCCATCTGATGGCTTTTGACACCATGCCTCTACCAAAGAACCCATTCAAAACCAATGCGCATGGTATAAAGAAATTGGTACATAGTCCATTGGAGAAAGGCGAAAGGTACAATGTCGGAACTTACTTTCAAAGGGGTAGATGTCATTTTTACAAGCTTTCGAATATGATACTCGCCTTACTTTTAAAAAGACGCTTTCGAAAAGGTTGAAGTTACTTGTAAATAGCTTTTGAAGTGATTGTAGCTTACCTTTGTTTTAAAAGTAGCTTTCAGTTGAGTTGCCACAAATTAAGTTTTGGAAAGGAGCTTTCGAAAAGGTAGTTGCTTTTGAACCTAGTCGAAACCTAGCTGCCATCTTCATACCTTTCGAACTGGTTAAAGGCCGATTTTCTTTACAGCTTTATAACAATGAGTTCAAAAGGGAAGCTTTTGTTTTTTTAATATAGAAGCCATATCCCATTGCTTTCGAAAGGGTCTCTATAGTAACTTATATTAAAAGTTTTAAAGGCAATGGTTTCCAAAGGTCGCTTTGAAGCTATCCTTTATTCCAGTTATTTTACTTAATGATCATTTCTTTTGAAAGGGTGGTTTTGAAGCCATCTGTACCCTAAATTCTTTTACTTGGAGCAATTTTACCCAGAAGTTATACTTAAAGTTAAACCCAATGATTCTGAAAGAGATACTTTCATTCTGTTTCAAAGCTATGCTTCTATAAATCGTACTTGAACTAAGTGGTTTTGAAACAAAAGCTTTAATACTTTCAAAAGGAAAAATTTAATGGTTTCGAAGGAAGGTTTTGATGCTTTAGAAAGGGATGCTTTGAGTGTTTTGGAAGCCATATATTTAAGTGTTTTGAAAGGAAAATTTGTATACTTTCAAAGGATATATTTTAATGATTTTGAATGATAAGGCCTAAGGTTTTGAAAGCCTTAGTTTTCAAACAAGAAACCCAATTTCTATTTTTAAAGAAGAATCCATGGCAATATGGAAGAGTTTTTGAAATGGCATCTAACTTTTGACTTTTTAAAGAAGCTTTCCTTGCTAAAGATAACTGGTTAAAGTTATTAACCATGCTTTTGAAAAATGATTACAAGGAAATTGAACCATAGATGTTTATGTTTTTATGTATTGATCAGTTATCATGTGTGCTTCTTCTATAGACATATTCATTTTATAATTAACCATATCTACATTTTGGGGTGTTAAAGGCAGAGTAACCAGTTAGGTTGACCTAGTAGTAAATATATATATTGAGTTAACTCCTATGTGAGTAGAATTGCATCCAGGAGGTTAGGTGGACCATAATATAGGATGCCTAAAGACTGATCAAAGGATTATTGATTTGTACAGGTTCTTAGTAAGCCCATGAAAACTATGTATGGAAAAAAGTTATTGGCATGGGCCAATAGGTTCTTATTGATCCCATGAAAACTATATCAAGATTAAGTTATTAATAGTGACCAATAGATTCATAATGAGCCCATGAAAACTATAATTGGATAAATTTATTGGTAGATACCAATAGGTTCTTAATGAAACCATGAAGACTATGAAACTGGGAAGATAACCTATAAGCTTTGAACCGTTTATTAGTCAGCCCATGAAAACTAATAGGTTAATGGTGACCCTAAAAACCATAACTTTAGACAGATAGTCAAATGAATGGGGATGGGAAATCCAGAGTATATTGAATGTTTGCATATCATCATGATACATTTTATTATGTTATGTTTTTACACTGTGGTTGTAGGTGTATAGTACATGGTTATTATGAATTTGAGTTAAGATACTTGTGAAGGGAAAACTCATTCCGCTAAGTGGCGTGGTCTCACTAGTTATCTATATGGTTCGAGATGGTAAGTTATTATTCATACCAGACTTTTTGTCTGACTCGAAGTTTATGTTTTCCTCTTAAACTCTCGGGTGCTCAATCGATTTTGGGTACTTTAAGAGTTAAGTTTTCATGTTATCCTTTAGAAGAATAAGCTTCCGAGATGTGTAGGAGGCAAGCTAGCTTTTAGGAGTTCTTTCTGTTTGATTCCGCTATGTTTAGGATGTAATGGCAAAATTGTTTAATTGCCTATATTTGGAATCTGATCATCCAATGGGGCATCTTAATATATTACTCTTGGCATATTTTGTCATAGTTATATTTCTATGAACGTGGTTTACGAATTGGGATTACGTATTGAATTTGAAACATAATTTGAAGTTGAATGAGAAATCTGTTTTATGATTTTTATTTTTTTTCATATTCACGTGTTTCTGTTATATCAATGTATCTAACATTAGCGCATTGGTCATACAATGAGAGGTTTTTGTCTGAAGTTTCCAAGTCAGTATTGCTGAGAAAGTTCATGGACTTAGTGGCAAGGCGAAATGTCGGTGATAGAATATGCTACGAAATTTGATGAGCTGTTCAGATACAGATATGCTACCATTGACACCGTCGTCAAAAGAAATGAGAAGTTTATTCGAAGGTTAAGGCTTGAGAATGCTAGGCTGACAATTGAGAATGCTAGGCCGACAATGCCACATTTCCATGATCCAAGTACTATTGTCATGGAGATGGAAATCCAGAATGAAGAGATGCTTCCTACTTATCAGAAGGAGAAGTAGGTTAAGACCCAGGGTTATCCAGGCAAGAAGAGGAAATTCTTTAAGAAGAAAGTAACCCAAAAGGGAGAAGCTGCCCAGAAGGCGAAGGCTAATTTAGTTTGCTTTAAGTATGATAAGAAGGGACATTACGCTCATGAATGTCGAACTGGAAAAGGGAAGAAGGTTGCAGATTAGAAAGGAGTGAAGTGCTTCAACTGTGACCAGATTGGGCATTACAAGAATCAGTGTCCAGAACTGGTCAAAGCAGATAAAGGAAAGGTCTTTGCTTTAGGACCATTGTCTGCTAGGCAAACTGCTGCTGAGAAGGTAAAAACTATGATGGAAGGTATGTTTTTGATTCAAAGTATACCAATTAAGGTACTGTTCGATACTGGTGCATCATATTCATTTATATCTCAGTTTTTAGA
The DNA here is from genome assembly GCA_030765085.1 of Allium cepa. Taxonomy (NCBI): domain Eukaryota; kingdom Viridiplantae; phylum Streptophyta; class Magnoliopsida; order Asparagales; family Amaryllidaceae; genus Allium; species Allium cepa. The sequence goes on from CM060931.1 coordinate 467,061,146, forward strand.
TAGGGTATGTTTAGAACTCTCATATCTTATTACTTCCTTTAGGGATGCGAATTTGATAGAAGGATATGCAACATTGGGGTTGAGATGTGACCTGTTAGAACTTGATTTATTAGGTCATAAATTTGCATGTAGTTTATATGTTTTTGATTTCGTAGGCTTCGGGATCATTTTGGGTATGGATTGGTCAGATAAATATGTTGCTAGGATATTTTATCAAGATAGGGAAATATCACTAAGACACCTTAATAGTCATAACCGAATTATATACTCGCTGGAGAAGTTAGACCCAAGTGCTTATGCTTGGTTGAATGCAATGGAAGTAGAAGAAGAGTTGAATCAGGTTTTGGTAATAAGAGAGTTTGCAGATGTTTTGAGTCTGTCACAGGACTACCACTGAAAAGAGCTGTTGAGTTTCAGATTGATCTTATGCCAGAAGCAGAACCTATAAGTAGACCACCTTAAAGGATGACACCGACGGAGATGAAGGAATTGAAAGTGCAGCTAGAGGATTTAGAAGGGAAAAATTTCATTAGACCAAGCAGTTCGTATGGGGAGTGGCAGCGGTGTTCGTAAGGAAACCAGATGGGTCGTTAAGGAGGTGTATCAATCATCGTAAGGTAAAGAGAAGATGATCAAGGATAAATATCCTTTGCTAAGAATCGATGATTTATATAATCAGTTGAGTGAAGCCAGAGTATTTTCCTAATTGGATTTGGCAACAGGTTTCCATCAGTTAAGGGTGGCAGAGGATGGTATTCCGTCGATGGCATTTCAGACTAGATATATTTCATATGAGTGGTTAGTAAAGCCATTCGGGTTACAAATGACCCAGCTTTGTTTGTGGATTTGATGAACTGGATTTTCCAAGAGCATTTGGATAGGTGCGTATTGGTATTCATAGATGACATTATAATGTACTTTATGGACAAAAAGAGCATGAAGTTCATCATAAAATAGTGCTTGATACGATAAGGCAGTATCAGCTGAAAGCAAAGTTTTCATAGTATCATTTCTGGAAGAAAAAGGTTAAATCTCTTGGTCACAGGTATCAGAAAAGGGTTTGTCAATTGATTCGGATAAGATCGAAGCTGTTAACAATTGGAAGAGAAAAACAGGGACGATGACTGAGATTAGAAGTTTTCTTGGACTCGCTGGCTATTATCAGAGATTAATTAAGGATTTCTCAGGGATAGCAGCGCCTTTGACTAAGCTAACTCGGAGGGACGTGAAGTTTATTTGGTTTGACCGATGTGATGAAGCATTCCATAAGTTAAAGCATTTTTTTACCAATGCTTCCATGTTGGTGGTTCCAGACAGAAACCAAGGAATAGTAGTGTATACCTATGCATTTGGAACCAGATTAGGGGCTGTGTTGATGCAGAAAGATAAAGTTATTGCCTATGCTTCACGACCAGATAGGCCACATGAAGTGAGATATCCTACTCATGATTTAGACTTGGCAGCGATAATCTTCGCATTGAAAGTATGGAGACATTATCTCTTAGGGTAGAGATTTGAGTTATACACAATCTTAATTCCTTAAGGTATTTATTCTCTCAAAAGGAGTTGAATATGAGATAGCAGAGGTGGCAAGAGTTTTTAGCGGCTTATGATTTTGGTATAGAGTATAGACCTGGTAAAGGAAATGAGGTAACGGATGCTCTTAGCAGAAAGCATCAGAATGTGGTGTTAGCAATGTTAATGGAATGGAAGGATCTATAGGCTTTGACTACTTGTAGTGTGCAATTAGGATCAACTGCTAGTCCTAGTTAGAGAATTGCCATGGTATCTTGCTTGGAAATTTGACAAGTACCGATCGAAAGGATTGCTTTTAAGCAAAAAGAGGATCCATTGTTAGCTGAGAAGATAAGAAGGTTTGTGGTTGGATCAGATATTGATGATCTAAAATATTTCAACCTTTACTAAAGGGGATGGTCGAGAAAGAAGGGATGGTTGTGTGTTCCGAATGTTGAGGACTTAAAGGAAAGAAGTTCTTAAGGAATGTCATCGATCCAAATTTATGATTCATCCTGGGGGAACCAAGATGTATCAAGATGTGAAGAGGATTTACTACTGGGATGGTAAGAAGAAGGATGCTGGCTTGTGGGTAAGGCAGTGTGTGAACCGTCAACAAGTGAAGGCCGAGCATCAGAAGCCGAGTGGATTGCTTCAACCTTTGGAGATACCAGTTTGGAATTAGGATTTGATATCCATGTATTTTATAGACGGTTTGCCAAGGTTGAGTCGAGGAAATGAAAGTATACGGATCATAGTGGACAGGTTAACCATGAGTGCCCATTTCATTCCAGTCAAGTCAACCAAGACGACACTTATTTTAGCTAGATTGTTTATGAAGAACATATTTAGATTGCATGGAATTCCTAGTAATATAATAAGTGATAGAGATACTTTGTTTACTAGCGAGTTTTGGAAGAGTCTAAAGGATATGATAGGCACCAAGCTCAAGATGAGTACTACTTATCACCCTCATACGGACGGGCATAGAGAGAGAGTCAACAAGGTACTCAAGGATTTGTTAAGAGCTTGTATGCTAGACTTTGGTGGATGTTGGGAAGATCTTCTACACTTAGTCGAGTTTTCCTATAATAACAGTTATCAAACTAGTATAGGAATGACTGCTTTCGAAGCTTTATATGGAAGGCCATGCAAATCACTAGCATATTTGTTGGAAACTGAAGACAGGTTAGTCTTAGGACCGGATCTGGTAAGGGAGGCGACAATGAAGATTAAGTTGATCCGAGGAAGGATAAGGGAAGCTCAGTCTAGATAAAAGATTTATGCAGATAAGAGAAGTAAGGAGCTAAAATTCTCAATTGGAGATAAGGTTTTCATTAAAGTATCACCAATAAAGGGTGTGGTACGATTCGAAAAGTCAGGGAAACTGGTACTAAGATATGTTGGACCATTCCCAGTTATAGAGAAAATCGAAAAGATCGCACACATAGTAGAGTTGCCAAGTAGTTTGGCAGGTGCCCATAATATATTTCATGTGACTCATCTTCATAAGTATGTGCATGATCCAGAGACTACTATTCCTCTAACTACATTGGAAGATTAAATAGTAGAACCGAATTTGACTTTTGTTAGACAACTTTTTTGGGTTGTAGCAAGAGATGAGAAGAAGTTAAGAAACAAGACAGTCCGGTTAGTGAAAGTTCAGTGGAGCGACAATGAGAAGGACTATACTTGGAAAATGAAAGACATGATTAGAGATACCTACCATGATCTATTATAAGGGTATGTTCTATATTTTCTCTATATAGGCGTTATCTAGTCAGGTAGGCTAGTATGGTAGTTAAAAAATGTTACAGATGATTGATATGTTTAGTATTTAGTCCTTACTGAATTTTGAGGACGAAATTCTTTGAGGAGGGGAGCCTGTAACAACCCTAATTTTAATAACATTATTCAGTAGAATTAATTAGATAAATTAAATAGAATAATGTATAGACTGGAATGATAAGGGGATTGAGATTAGAAAACTAAATAGAGGTCATGCCTTAATTAAATGAAATCATAAGAACGTGTTTATAAAATTGTTTTATAAGTTAACTACCCAAGAGAATAATGAAAGATTATTATGAGAACAACCAAATATAACCCATAACCCCTAAACCCTTACCCCATTCTCATTTTCATACTTCCATAAAGACAAAAACAAAATAAATCAAGGCCGGCCATAACTTAGGATAAAAAGGGATCAAAATAAACTAGAGGGTAAGGATTTAAGCAAGGAAGAATTAAACAAGATCAAACCTTAAGTTCCTTATCCAAAAAAGGTGAATAATAATCTAAACCATCTCATATATGTCTTAATGAACATATTAATTTTGGGTTTAAGGTTTTAAAAATCGTTTAGGAGAGTTGAATGATGAATGGTTTGATTATATGCCATGTTTAATTTAAACAAGTATGTTTGAAAAAGATTTGATTTGATTTTAAGGATAAAATCATGTAAAATCGGTTTTGAATGCCACGAGGATTGAATATGTTATGTGAAACATTATTTTGGAAATGGGTTTAAATTTTCATAATATTCCAATCCATGGATAATTTATTATGAATTTTGAATGGAAGAAATAAATAATTTGGGTTTAAAATTAATTATAGCAATTATATAAAGGATTTTGGGTCCAAAATTTATATTTGTTAGAAAACATATTAAAAGTGAATTAAGATGATTTTTTGGGATTTTTCCTAAGTGATTTACTATGGAGATTAAATTAATTAAGTTTGAGAACTTCAATGTCTTAATTATTTTGTTAAGGGGAAGGGCTTCCTTGCTAAAATATTTTAATTATTAGTTGATGAATTTGGCAACCTTTTTAGAAAAATATTTTGGTAAAGGATTTGGTAACTAATCATATTTTGACAAATAAGGAAAGTAGGCGAAAAGAATTTTTTTTAAAGGCTAAAAATAGTTTTGCTTGGATTGCCTCCACCAAAGAACCCATTCAAAACCAATGCACATGGTATCAAGCAGCTGATACATAGTGCATTGGAGAAAGGCAGAATGTACAGTGTCAAAACCTAACTTTCGAAGGGGTAAAGGTCATTTTTATAAGCCTTCGAATATGTTACTTGCCGTTGCTTTTAAAAAGATGCTTTCCAAAGGTTTGAAGTTACTTGTAAATAGATTTTGAAGGGATTGCCCCTTTACCATTGTTTTAAAAGTAGCTTTCGATTGAGTTGCCGCACATTAAGTTTTGAAAAGGAGCCTTCGAAAGGGTAGTTGATTTTGAACCTGGTTGTCGTCTTCATACCTTTTGATTTGGTTAAAGGTCGTTTTCTTTATAGCCTTATAAAAATAAGTTTGAAAGGGAAGCTTTTGTTTTATTAATATGAAAGCCACATCCCAATGCTTTTGAAAGGGTACCTGTAGTCACTTATATTAAAGATTTCGAAGGCAATGATTTTAAAGGGTCATTTAGAAACTATCCGTTTTCCAATTATTTTACTTAAAGATCATTGCTTTCGAAAGGGTGGTTTCGAAGCCATCTGTCCCCTAAATTCATTTACTTGGAGATTTAAAGTTTTCAAAAGGGTTATTTTCGCTTATGTTCACTTTAACCCGGAAGTTATACTTAAGGTTAAATCCAATGATTCTGAAAGCGATACTTACATTTGGTTTCAAAGCTATGAATCTACAAATCCTTCTTGAACAAAGTGGTTTTGGAACATAAGCTTTAATACTTTCAAAAGGAATGTTTTAATGGTTTCGAAAGGAAGGTTTTGATGCGTTCGAGGGAGTTTTGAGTGTTTCGGAAGGCATATATTTAAGTGTTTTGAAAAGAAGGTTTGAATACTTTCAAAGGATACATTTTAATGTTTTCTAAAAATAAGGCCTAAGGTTTCGAAAGCCTTAGTTTTCAAACAAGAAACCCAATCTCTGTTTTTAAAGAAGAACCTATGGCAATATGAAAGTGTTTTTGAAATGGCATCTAACATTGGAGTTTTTGAAGAAGCTTTCCTTGCTAAAGATAATAGGTTAAAGTTATTAATCATGTTTCATTTGAAAAATGTTTACAAAGAAATTGAAACATAGATGTTTATGTTTTTATGTATTTATCATTTATCATGTGTGTTTCTTCTGTAAACATATTCACTTTATAGTTAACACATATCTGCTTTTGGGGTGTTAAGGGTAGAATAACCAGTTAGGTTGACTTGATAGTGAATATATGTATTTAGTTAACTCCTGTGTGAGTAGAATTGCATCCAGGAAGTCAGGTAGACCAGAATATAGGATGCCTAAAGACCGATCAAAAGATTATTGGTTTATACAGGTTCTTAGTCAGACCATGAAAACTATGTATGGAAAAAAAGTTATTGGCGGGGGCAATAGGTTCTTAGTGATCCATGAAAACTATATCCTGGTTAATTTATTAATAGAGACCAATAGGTTCATAGTGAGCCCATGAAAACTATAATTTGATGAAGTTATTGGTAGATACCAATAGATTATTAGTGAACCCATGAAAACTATGAAACTGTGCAGATAGTCTGTAAGCTTTGAACAGGTTATTAGTCAGCCCATGAAAACTAATAAGTTAATAATAACCCTAAAAGCCATAACTTAAGACAGATAGTCAAATGAATGAGGATGGAAAATCCAGAATATATTACATGTTTGCATATCATCATGATACATTTTACTATGTTATGTTTTAACCATTGTGGATGCAAGTGCACAACATATGGTTATTATAAATTTGAATGAAGATACTAGTGAGGGGAAAACCTGTTCCGCAGAGCGGTGTGGTCTCACTAGATACCTATATGGTTCGAGATGGTTGGTTATTATTTATACCAGAATTTTTGTCTAACTCGAAGTTTATGTTTTCCCCTTAAACTCTAGGGTACTCAATTGATTTTGAGTAGTTTGAGAGTTAAGATTTTTAGGTCGTCCTTTAGAGGAATAAGCTTCCGAAGACGTGCATGAGGCAAGCTAGATACTAGAAGTTTCTTCAGTTTGATTTTGTGGTGTTTAGGATGTAATGGAAAAATGTTTAATTTCCTATATTTAGACTCTGATCACCTAGGGTGCATCTTCATATGTCACACTTGACATACTTTGTAATAATTATATTTCTTTGAACATAGTATACGGGAATTATGTAATTAATTTGAAACATGATTTGAAGTTGAAAGAGAAATATGTTTTATGATTTTTTTAAAAATTTCATATTCATGTATTTATGTTATATCAATGTATATAACTTTATCGCATTTGGTCACCGAAAATTAATAACTATGGATGACTTCAACATCCGTAGCCATTAGTTTTGGACCTCTAAGTGGGGGATGTTACATGGTAGGGTACCTAGAAATGCTATTATGCCAGTAGTAGATCAGATAGAGGAAGTGGTTGTACAAGTTCAGCCCCTATGAACTTTGCGACTTTGTGTAATAAATTTACCATTTAGGCAAAAAACCATTCTGTTGTTAAAGATATTCTTAAAGTGAAGATGTGGCTTCGATCTTATAGAAGAATATTTAGAGGTCTTCGGTTGGAAGATGCAGAAAAATGGCCGTTGACATCGCGAAAACTTCAAAATTCGGTGATGGATTGGTGGGATTCAGTAATAGCTAATACTGGAGTAGGCGTTTTCTTAGGCCCAGTTCAAGGAAGTTTTTGAAGCATGGTTTATTCCAAAAGCCAGAAGGACTCTGTTATTAAAGGGTTTCCTTGATTTAAAGCAAGGTGATCTGAGGATTATGTAGTATGAGCACAAATTTAATGCATTGTTCCCCTTTGGACAGGGATTGATTGACACACCATTCAAGAAGAATGAAATATTTGTGAATGAGATGTGTCTAGAGTTCTAGCGTGAATTGACCAACCATCTTATGGGTACATTCACCAACCATACCAGCATGGCTTTGAGGTTCGAAGCTCTTAATATTAGGGAAGGAGTCTAGAAGAGAACAGTTCCTGTAGTGTGTGCCAAGCCTTTGTCAATTATTCTAGTTGGAGCCGAGCCGAAGTTCAAGCGCAAGGTAAAGAAGCAATGTGTCGGGAAGAAACCCAGAGGTGGGGTTCCAACACAGAAGAAGCAGCTCAACTTGTCCAACATTCTTTGTTATAGATGCAACAAGATGGGCCACTTTGCAAACCATTGCCCGATTACTACTTGTTTCAACTACGACCAGCAAGGATGCATGATGATAGAGTGCACTTTTCCAAAGAAGGGGTCTCAAGGACATGATCTTGCCATAGAGTAAATACCATCCACTTCTTCAGAACACAAAGGGAAGCAGGTGTTGCAAGGTACATTATCCATCTATGATATTCCTATAAGAATATTATTCAATACAGGTGCCTCCTATAGTTTTATCTCATATGACCTAATGAACAAGATAAATATTAAAAATGTTAGTCTAAATAATCCTCTTTGTGTACCAAACCTTATTCGAGGTCTGACAAATCTTGACATTATGTGTCTAATGTGCCTACTTCTTATTGAAATTGTCTATTTCATTTTCAATTGTTTGTCTAGTGTTCATGGGTTTTGAAATGTTGTTGGGAATGGATTGGTTATCTAAGTTTAGAACTGCCTTGGTTTGTGTTAAGAGAATAATCATGATACATGATGTAGTAGGAAGAAGCAATGATATATTTTGTGAAGAGCTTGATAAGTTAATGAGTAGTTTTCTCTATTCACTCGAAGTAGCTAAAGAGGAGCTAAGAGATATACCGGTTGTTTTGAATTTCATGGATATTTTTAATAAAGTGCAAGGTTTAACTACTCACCATAGAGTTGAATTCCGTATTGATTTGATTCGAGGAACCGGACCTATTGTACAACCCATACGAAGATTCGCTTCGAAAGAGAAGTGGGAGTCAAAAGGGCAGACATTTGACTTATTGTGAAAGAGTTTGATAAGACGTAGTACCTCAAGTTGGGATCACCAGTCGTCTTTGTTAGAAATGCGGAAGGTTCTCTAAGGTTATGTGTAAACTACCTGGAGTTGAACAAGAGGACTATTAAGAATAAATATCTTTTGCCAAGGATCGATGGCATGTTTGATCAGCCCCATGGCACTCAGATATTTTCCCAATTGGATATTACCACTAGTTTCCACCAATTAAGGGTAGAGAGGAGAGTGTTCCATTAACAATTTTTAGGACTCAAGATAATTTATGCAAGCACTTAATTATATTGTTTGGTCTGACTAATGCATACGCTTACTGTATGGACTTAATGAATTGAGTATTTCAAGTGTTCTTAATAAATTTGTTCTCGTCTTTATTGATGACATTCTTGTCTATTCGAAAATAGAGGAAGAACACAAATATCATCTCCGTGTCATACTTAATACCTTAAAAAGCCATGTTTTGAAGGCAAAGTTTTCTAAGTGCCAGTTCTGAAAACCCAAAGTTAGGTTTCTAAGGCATGTTGTTTTGGGAGAAGGCATATCAGTTGACCGAGCTGAAGCCATTGCAATCCAAGACTGGAAGAGCCAGAAAATGTCACAGAAGTTAGAAGTTTCTTTGTATTGGCTAGTTTTTACCATAGGTTCATCAAAGACTTCTCGAAGATTGCTTCTCATCGAACGAAGTTAACAAAGAAAGATGTTAAGTTTGTGTGGGTGCCTAAATGTGATCATGCATTCAATGAATTGAAAGAGAAGTTTACTAGCACTCATGTTTTAACCACACTAAATGGAAGAGAACGTTTAATGGTGTATACAGATATTTGTAGTACCGAACTGGGATCATTTCTGATGCAACATGAGAAAGTTATTACCTATGCGAGTCGACAGCCAAAATCACATGAGAAAAATTATGCTACGCATGATTCGGAGCTTTTGCCCATCGTATTCGCACTGAAGATGTGAAGCCATTATCTTCTATGGTAAAGTTCGAGTTATACACAGAACACAAATCCTTAAAATACCTCTTTACGTAGAATAATTTGAATTTGAAGTAGAAGAGATGGCTGGAGTTTCTCGCTTCCTATGATGTGGAGATTCTGTATACCTCAGGTAAGGAAAATTCCATTATGAATGCATTGAGTAGAAACATAGCAATGGTTGTAAATTTAGAAGATAAGTCAATATTGATGGAGAGGATTGCATCTAGACAAGAAGAAGATCCTATTTTGGTCTGACTTAAGAATGATGTTCAAGAAGGTGTTGTTTCTAGCTTTGAGATTGATCCCAGGGAATATTGAAAATGAATGTGCGTATATTTTTTCCAAATGTTAATGGACTAAGGCAAGAAGTGTTAGTCGAATGTCACCATTCAGAGCTATCTTTCCATCCAGGAGTAACCATGGTTTCAAAGATGTGAAGAGAGTATTCTTATGGAAGGGGATGAAGAGAGATATTTCAATCTTTATGATTTAGTGTGAAAACTGCTAGCAGATTAAAAGTGACTAGAAAAAGGCAGTACTGCTTTGGCCACTTAAGATCTCGAAGTGGAAGTGGGAGCAGATCTCTATGGATTTTATTGATGGGCTTCCAAGGTCAAGAAGAGGGAACAAAGGTATTTGGGTTATAGTCGATCGACTAATGATGTGTGCTCATTTCACTTCTGTTAAGGCAACCATAACTGATACAAGTTTGGTGAGTTTGTTTATGAAGGAGATTATAAGACTCCATGGTATTCCTTGTAGTATTTTTAGTAACCGAGAACCAATATTCACTAGCAGGTTTTGGGAAGGATTACAAACTACTTTAGAGACCGAGCTAAGTATGAGTACAACTTACCATCCCCAAGTAGATAGGTAGATAAAGAGAGTGAACTGGATCTTGGAAGATTTATTGTGAGCATGCATTCCCGACTTCGAAAGATCATCTACCCTTAGTTGAATTCACTTACAACAGTATCTATCAAACAAGCATTGGTATAGCTCCTTTCGAAGCTCTTTACGGTCGTCCATGTTGTTCTCCTTCATGTTGGTTAAGTCTAGTGATAGAATTGCTCTTAGGCCCGACATGATCTTAAAAGCCAATGAGAAGTTAGCTAATATTAGAAGAAGGATGAAGGAAGTGCAAGATTGGAAAAAGTTTTACGTGGATCGTAGATCAGGATCTAGAGTTCTCAATCGGGCATTCGGTGTTTGTGGAGATCTCTCCATTGAGAAATGTTGTGAGGTTTGGGAAATCAGAGAAGCTAGCCCCTCGATATATTGGCCCTTTTCCTATATTGAACTAGATTGGTAGACTTGGATATACAGTGAAGTTACCAAATAGACTATCAGAGGTGCACAACCTATTTCACGTACCTCTTTTACGTAAGTATGCACATGACCCTTCAACGATAGTGGAACTGACAGTACAAGTTAATTTGGAGTTCAGCCTAACGTAAACATCTTAGCCGGCCTATTCATATCGTCGCTCGAGATATAAAGCGACTGAGGATGAAGGATGTGAATCTTGTTAAGATTCAGTGGAGTGGAGATGATAGAGGTTGTACTTGGGAAACCAAGAACTATATTTGGGATACTTATCCCAAACTGTTGTCGTAATTGGTTATATTTTATTGTATCTTTTAGTATACTCACCAATTGTAGTGGAGTTACTTTCTTTGTACTGCTTTTTTGAATAATATCATTTGGATATCTTTTGTTGTGTATCATTAATTTCAGGGATGAAATTTCCTACAAGTAGGGGATGATGTAACGATCCATAGTTCAGTCGCTTTGAATTTGAATATTTAAAATATTTTTAAATAATCAAATAATGTATTTTTTAATTCAAATAAGCCTCTTTTAAGTAATAACTAGTGATGGCGAAGTTATTTAAAATTTGGCTTACAAAAATAATTAGTTTGGAGAAAAATTGAAAATGTGACCGAAAATAGTTTTCCAGATTTTCGACTTTTCGTTGCCTAAAAATTGTTGGAATGTGTTGTGTACATTAGTGTACATATGTACACATTTATATAAATCACATTTGTTTTTATTAATAAAGTAATTTGATTAAATTTTTAAGCAAATTTAGTAAACTTTGACTTATCTTTTTAAATTTAAAAAGTGAAATATATAAAATAAGGTAACATCACATCAGAAAAGTGGGGAAGTGATATAATGAAGGAGGGTGGGGGATAGTTGCGTATGGAGCAAGGTAGGAGTTGGTGGTGTGGCAACAAAGTGTGGTGGGTATAGTACTTTGAAATGATCAAGGGCATTTTAGACATTTCACCAATTAAATTTATATAAAAGTACTTCTTTTTTCTTACATTTCTCATTTTTCATTTTTGAAACATCCATCTTCTTTCCTAAGCTTTCGTCCATGGCTCCCAAAATGTTTTGAAATTAAAAATCACTTCTTTTTCCATTTTTCTTTAAGCATGATTGTTAAAACTCTTTTCTTTCTTCCCTACATCACTTAACTAACCAAAATTAGACTAAAAGCCATCATTTTGATCTAGGCTGAGCCCTATAGCCACCTAGGCCAAACCATTTAGACCTCATCTAGGTCTTAAAGTTGATATTTTGCAAAAAGAAACTCCATCCGTGTATCAGCTGCAAGTTTGGTTGAAGCTTATATTCATTTCAGTGAGTAAATCTCATTTTTGAAAAGAAAGCTTTAACCTTTATTTTTGTGGTGACAATATTGCTAATTGCTTGAGTTTATATGTGTGGAAGGTAATGATTGCTTGGTTTGGTTCCTGCTTTAAGCAGTGACATCTTTGACAATTAATTATTGAATTGAGATTCATTCGAAATGTTTAAATAATAATTTACAAGTGATGCTCTCTCCATGTTTTATAGATGTTATTAGCATTTGTATATATGTATATGCTTATGTTATGTGGATTTTGGTTAAATAAGTCTGGACTGCAAAATGTTTATGGAACTATCCATATAGCGACTATCATTATACCGACACTTTGAAAAATGTCACATCTTTGAAAAATATTTTGTATGATCTTATGCTTAGGATTTTGCAAAGCTGATTAATAATTTAAATAATGATGTCTTTAAAGTTAATTAATCATTTTAATAGTGATATTTAAAATTAATTAATCATTTTAAATAATGGTGATTAAGGTTAATTAATTATTTAAATAATGATGTGTTTAAAGTTAATTAATCATTTTAAATAACGATGGTTAAGGTTAATTAATTATTTAAATAATGATGTGTTTAAATTTAATCAATCATTTTAATAATGATGTTCAAATTAATTAATCATTTTATATAATGACGTTTATTGTTAATTAATTATTTGAATAATGGTGTATTAAAGTTAATTAATTATTTTAATAATGATGTTTAAAATTAATTAACCATTTTAAATAACGATGTTTAAGGATAATTAATCATTTAAATAATTATGTATTAAAGTTAGTTAATTATTTTATTAATAATATTTTAAAATTAATTAATCATTTTAATAATAACGTTTTAAAGTTAATAATCATTTTATATAATGGTGTTTGAAGTAATTAATCATGTTTAAAGTTAATTAGTCATTTTAAATAATGATGATTGAAGTACTTAATCATGGTTGAAGTTAATTAATCAATTTTTGTAATTATTGTTCAAAGATAATGTTTGTGAAGTGAAATACCAACACTAGTTTAGTTTTAAAAAGGTTAAAAGTTTGATTCGGTTATGGAAAGATAATAAATTTAATTTCCGCATATAATATCACTTGTATGGAAAGGATTTAATCATATTATTAGCATTAAACATCGAGGTATGGAAGCTCGTCTCTATCTCGAAGGTTAAGAATGTAGTCAAGGCAAGCTTTAGAGATAACACTACCTTTACCTGGCTGGCTTCATTTTTAACCAAGGAATAATGCAATTTTAAAATCGACAAGTTGTGGTAAGGTTATGAGATTTACTTTAAAATACGATTATTTTAATTATTTCCATAGTCGATTTATTGGCTATCGATTCTGCTATCCTCTTTGTGTATCGTCAATCTAAGACGATTTGTCACTCATTTTGAGTGTTGATTTCCTTTGCTGAAAATGGCTAACCCAAAACGCTAGTGGAACCAAAGCTATGTCAGGTTTCTCCCATTAAGGTATTATCATATCTACTCTAGATTATTTTCGGTTATATGCGCACTTAGATGTGAAATACTTGGATACTCGGTAAGGTTAGTGGGGTTCCAACTTGGAAGTGTCCAAGAGCAATCATAGTTCTCAAGTATATAATCTTGAGGTATACTTTTGGTGAAGAGGGGTGAATCCTCCTAGTCATTGTTGGAAATTTTCCCTTTCTTTTCCTTTGATTCAAACCTTTGAATTTGTTTTCTTAAATGAATCGAGAAGTGAATAGAGCTCTTCTCGATGCTTAGTTGTTTGTATCCATTCCCAAAGTATGGATTTTGACTTTGTTTATGCCCATCCTTTCAAGTTTAGGTTTTGTTCTAAGTTGTTCCCATTACCTGTGGTTGGATGTTGTTATTGTGAGGTGAAACCCATTCCACATTTGGCGACGGGATATCAAATATTTTTATTTATTTCCACCCTTTGTTTAGAGCTTTAATCATATCAGAATTATTGTCTAACCCTAGTTGTTTATTTTCCTTAAACTCTCGGGTGCTATAAATTTTAGTATTCCAAGAGTACCAAGTTTCTTTAGGCTCTTTTGGAGGGAATGGATGAGCAGGAAGCTCCTTGTCTATCTAGCTATCTATTTCTGCTGTTATGTTTATTTATATATATGTATTTTGTATCAGCAAGTGTAAAGGCCGATTGTTATAATTGCCTAGGATGATGGTAGTGCTTATGTTTTAACTTGATAACTCCATGTTAAGGAGTAACTTATGTATTATCGTATTGTTATATTATAATTAACAGTTATGTGTTGAGATTTTATGTTCTTTTATTTTACCCTATGACAACTCGTCTTTCAAATGCTTGGACAAGGGTATACAAATACCATGGATGTATTAAGTGTCGTTCTCAGGGGTTAGAAAGGTGGGCCATCAATGAAAGACATCCTATATTTTGACAAGGATTCAACTCAGCCACATACTCGGAGACAGGCATGTCTCCCTGCTTCAAATCTGCAAAGTTTTGTAATAGCACCTACTTTTGCATAATCGGGATAAACTTCTGCTCGAATCTTTTTTTGAACTAGTCCCAAATGAACTGGTCCTTTGAGTAGCAACTTTAATAGCATTCTACTAGTTCATAGCTCTACTTTGGAGCTATTGAGAAGCCAACCTCTTCTTTATTGCATCATTCAACTCTAAGTCATTGAAAATCCTCTTACAGGTGTCCAACCAATCTTGCACTTCCACAGCTAATTTCGTTCCTTAAAATGGTTTACCAATAAGACAGGCAAAGTTCTTATTCAACTTAGCAATATCGACCCTAGGTGTCTACACTTGAGCACCACTACCGACAACAAGATTAGGAGTAGCTGCTTGGGCATTTTATGGCATGTTCAACATTATCACGTTGAACATTGCTTGCGACATGGCCCTCGAACCTGCTTCTTCTTAGACTTTAAAAACAGAGTTCTTATGTCATTTCTTATACGCCAATTCATTCTTGATCTGTAATAAGAATAATCAGTCTCTCATAAATAAAACTGCTTTAATGGCACTCGTGTATGCTTGTGACTTATATACTACATGTACTACCATATATTTTTGAAAACCAAAATATATAACAAGTACTCTCTTTCTCTCGCTTGTGTGTGTGTGTGTGTGTATGTACACTCATGATCCAGTCTAGGATGATAACTCCTTCCCTATCTTTATTGGATCACGGTAGCTATTCAAGTTAATATTGTAACCTAAGCTCTGATACAAAAAATGATGATCTCCCTACCTTCGACACCGAGTATACCAGAAGAGTGTGCTGCTGTGATGCTCTACCTATGTAGCATGATCTTCAAGGGTGAAAGAAGAGAAACAATTAGCGAACCTATTGTATATCACACAACACATCGATTAAAATATAATAATAACATCGCAGATATAAAATAGACAAGACAGTAATAACCAAAATAAACCACAGTATCAGAGTACGTTGGTTCATAAAGTTATACAAGATAATAGTAGAGTTTATAAAACTGATAATAAACTCAAACTGTCTCTAGATATACTAACGAACACTGTCTAGGCTCCATAGTGTTGCATAGCGGAATAAGAAATAGTAAGTCTATATGTAATATGTGAAAGCTCCATCCTTCTCGCCCTTTGCATTGCCGTCTCTTGCCACCCAGACTTGCTATCTAGTACTTATTTAAGAGTATCCGAGGTAATAAGAAGCAAGACATAAAACCTTGAGTTAGACAATAATTTGGTATAAGCGATAAGAAATCTCAAAATATCATACAAGTTGATATAGTAAGGAACAAGGGTATACGAACCATACCTAACATGTCTTTACAACCAAAGAGTTAGCACATAACATCGGTAATGCGCTACTCTACCAATATCATAATGGTGTACTACATCCTAAGTAGAACGTTGGGCGCCTAGGTATCTACATCCATAATACCTACATCATACAACATTTCTAGAGTGACAGATTACTAGAAAGGTAAACATGGCAAATATAACATTCATCATACAATCCTCACTGTCACTTAATGTGCCCTGGATATATGATAACTCGTATAACCATTCCTCTACTAGGGATTAATATAAAAATCCTGGTTTTAGTGTACTTTCCCACTAACCCATAGCTAACATTGGATCCATTCCATTGATCCAAGGTTTACGGATTCATTCTACCGATCCGAGGTAGCCATTCCAAGTACTTAATAAGCATCCTCACAATACCCCTGCATAGGATTACATCAGAAAACACTTCAACTATCAACGATCCATTAGCACACATATTCGAACGCTTTCCTTTCTTCATCTAGTTTCCATTCGTCTTGAAGAAACCATTCCACATTCCATTCTTTTCATGATATAACCATTCAACATTCTATTCATGGTCACCCTTCCTAGAATCCACCTTTATGGATAACCATCCTTACGACTCCATTCACCATCAAGCTGTTATCATTGGAACGTGTGATACCCCGCACCTCTAGCACCCCGAAAATCAGACATGACTAGAAGTACGGGTGGTTGGGTGAAATAAAAATCCACAACATAGCACAGAGACTAAGACAACGTCATAAAATGATTAAAATATTACAGCGGATGAAAACTTTCACTAATTATAAATTAATAGCAAAACAACTTCATTAAAAACAGCATTATCCTAAATTTATTTCTGAAATCAAAAGTACCAAGTAATCTCGACCAAAATATAAAACATAACAAAGTTCACAATATAGGTCCCTATATATAGAGTAAAGTACAAAAAAGAGAAACGAAGTACATGAAACAAAAGTTGAAGATAACAACTGCTCTGACGACCCTCCAAGCTGCAAAGAACTGCAACCTAGACCCGCCTTCCTGTGATTTGGGGAAAATAGGAAAAATAGGAATGGGTCAGACATAAAGGCTGGTGAATGAGAAATAAAATGGAGCAGAAAGAATAAAACAGTTTAATTCTAGGTCTTCCCCGGATATCATAGAGGGTGAATAATATAATGCAGTTAATCCTTCTTAGATACAGTTCTTAAGAAGCTAAAGTCTGTGGTCACTCTAGGGAAGTCAACCATGTAGTAATGCTAAATGTCAATCGGCCAGTCGGACCTGCTGTCCTTACCTATCCACGTGCTATAGCGTGAAAGTAATGCTCTTCACCCATGCATTGTGACTAAATTCCTCTTACGTCTGATCGGTGCCAACTCAAACAACCTCCCGTGACCCCGAAGCTGCGTTCAGGCTCCCCCAAACTGGACTCCTATCCTCTTTTCTCCATGGTCACCAACATGGACTTGCCCCTATCCAAAGTGTCGGTACTCCGAAAGAGCGACCCCAGTTGGGTCGGCTGCGTAAAATCCTCCAATGATCTGCCTAAAGAAGCTTACGTTGAATCATACTTGTCTAGATCCGTCCACATCGATCTACCTAATGAAGCCTACGATTGCGGATGCTATCTATCCTACGTACTAGCGACCTATCAATGGCAACCAACATTCTTGCGAACCTACTTGCCCGCTCCTAGTACGTACAACCAAAACTATATTTTGGTCTTAACTGCATGAAATACCTATCTAGGCCATTACAAGGTCTGCCTACCAAATTGCTTCCAAATTAATTAATGTTACCATTACAGTTTACAAACTTTTTATTTTCATTATCTGCTTTAGGCCTTTTTTACATCTGATTTGGTTATTTCACAATTTTCCTTTTTCTTACATAAATGGTATTTCGGTTTCACGTTCGTTCAGTCCGTATGGTTTGTCTGTAATTTTTATGCCATTTTGTTACAGATTTACACTAGCCTTTACGGTCCATTTAATTTACATTTCTTTCCACTTTAATTTACGTTCTCCTTTTAGAGATTTAATTTGTATAATTTTTTTATCCAATAGCCACAAACCATTTAATTACACAAAATTCCACTTTTACATTTTTGGCCACATATGAAACAAACAATTATGCCAAATATACTTTCCAATTTTGTTCCAAAACCATATTCAAAATTATGAAATTATATCAATCAAAACCATAATTTTATTCAAGTAGCATATTTTGAATTTATTCAACTAACCTGTTCGACCATTAGAAATTGAATAACAATTCTAATTCAATTTAATTAAACCAATCTTATTTATGCTGTGAAACGTGAATAGCAATTGTTTGTTCCAAATTTCAAACCAAATATGAATTAGAATTGAGAAGTGGAAGAAAAAGAAGATACAATAATTTACGTAAATTTCAATCTTATTTATGCCATAAAACGTGAATAAACAATTTATATGTCCCATATTTTAAACCAACATGAATTAGATTTGAGAAGTGGAGGAAGAAGAAGAAGTTGCAATAATTTACATCTATTCTCAATTAATAACAGAAATTAATTCATATTAATGTGGCAGAAAAGAACTGAAATTCAACTACATTATTTTTCTATTTCATATTAATTCCCACTTACCTGGCACTTGAGCTTGCATAAATTTTAAAAAAGCTTTGCTTTAATCTTTCTCCCTTTTATTCTTTAAGATTCCCAAAATTTCTTGAATATATATAGATAATTTAATTTGGTAGAGATTTGTTTATTTAGTAGAGAAAAGGAGGAAGAATAATACACACTAATTTTACGGTAGAATTATGGTGACGGCTAAACAAGTGATTAGGTTTAGGTTAGATGGTTTATTTATAGATTGTTTGAGTGAATATAATCCATTAGATTATTTTAGATTAAATCTGGTTCATACTTAATGGTTATCCATTCTAGCCCATACACATCACTCAACCAATAAAATTTAGCAATCTCATCCTACTACTTCACTTGAGCAAATGGGAAGCTGCCACATGCCGAAAACAACGCTGAAATATGTAGGAAAATCATTGGAAATGAACCAGCTAAAAAAACATCACTCCAGATTTTAGGCGACAACGAGACTTGATCCTTGGTCACTAAGGAAACCAACATGTGCCTTTACCACTGTACCAAATGCGATTTTAATTTCTTTTTAGTTATATTTCCTGTAAAATAACAAGGTGTTACAGAACACAAATCCATCACCATTGAGTTACAATCATCAAAGTTCTGAAGCCATCATCCTTTATCGTGCTACCATATCACAATTGAATGTCAAACGAACGAACGAACAAACACCTTCAACACGACTTGTAGTACACACTCTCCCCCTCTTTGAAGTATAATCCAAATTGGTCTCATCAATTCATATCAGTACTGAACAAAAGAGGTAGATACCGATATGAATTACTTAGTCTCTACTTATCCAAAATTTGGCTAAGTACTTCTCTCCCTGATCACTACCCCTTTTTCTTACTCGGAACCTCTTTTGTTCATTCCTTACGTACCCATGATTTGCAGCCAACTCCCTTATGGTCAGTACCAATCAAAAGTGATTGGTATTGAGTTTTGTACTTAGCAAATTTTATAAAATTAAGCTCCTAATTCCCTTTCTAGCCTCGACCTAGAATTTTCAAGCCTAAGCCCTCAAGTAACTCCCTTTACCGATCAAAATTGTAACTTCCCATAAACAAGTTTCAGGTCGGTACACATCCAAATGAACTCCAACTAACATATGACCTAAAGTACAAGCTCCTCTCCACCTCCAGATCCTCTCCTCTAAGTTTCATCTCATTTTGAGAAATTTTGACTTCGTTTTTCCCGAATCGATGATCGATTCCTTACTATCCTAAGCACAAACAAACCACATGAAAGCAAAACATACGATGGCAGCTATCATCCACATACATTCAAATGAGCAATTAATTCATACATGATAAGCATATAAGAATCTATTTGGATTTAACTTTACATTAAAGTGACAATATGATTCTAAAGGGGCTACAAAACCTATAAAATCCATTTCCATCTTTTTAAATTCGATCATAAACTTGTTTAAAGCTAAACTAAAGTTTAAAACCATTTAACATGGAAATCATATCAAAAATATCATTTTATACTATATGGACAAGCATAGGATAATGAGAGATCAACAGCCACTCACCTAATACTCAAAATACCAACTTTAATCCCTAGACTGAAGTGGATAGCAAGAACCAGATTCAAGGCACGTAAATTATGAATCAATAATCCCCTTCTTGCTAATTAACTTCTAATGACAGGTTATGCTAAGATTAGTAATAAAAGAGAGGCTTTTTGATGAAATTAGGGTAACACCCCGTAATTTTTACGATAATTAATTAAAAGAATTAATTAATAAATAATAATACAAAAAATTGGGTTTTTGCAAATGTTAGAATTTGGCAACAAAACTTGCACTTTCGGATTTGTGGCGATTTTCTGATCAATATTCATATATAATGTTTTTCGATCAGGGTTCAAATGAAAAAGTTATTGACATTTGAAAGTTTTTAGATCGGAAATAATTATATATGTAATTAAGAAAATAAAATGTACTTAATAGAATAAATTAACTTTAATTAACGTTAACGGTTACTTTGCATATAAATAAATTAATGTTAATGAAAAGGGGAAAGAAATTATATAAACTAGGGCGATTAAGGAATCAAAATTAAAAAAGCAATTAACATAAATATTAATTAACAAAAGTGGATGACTGGTCAATCACTAACTTAGATTGATCGACCGCTAGCAGGACGATTGGTATGGAGGCAGTAGTTGACTGATTGTGATGTCGATTATGGAATTACAACGTGGCCAAATGGCTAAGATTTAAAACAATTTAATATAACGGCTGGTAATGATTTGAACTCCTATAAATGCAGACCTAATCCCTTACTTTTCTTTTCATATTTTACAAAGCAACGGTGAAGCAACGCTGTTTTCTCTCCTTCACAAATTATTAATTCTAAATTAGTATATGCATATACAAGCGGAAAATCGCAGTGGATAATTGAGAAGCAAAATTGGGTTGAATCAAATCGTCAAAGCCAAGGTAAATTATAAATCTAGATCTAAAATCTACATTAAATACAAATTCCTTCTTAGATCTAGATTTTAGATAGATATATGTATGCTTTCGGTATATGTATTTAAATAAAAAAAATAAAGGGAGTTAAACAGGAATATCAGGGATTAGATTGAGAGATTTGGAAAGCTAAAAAGGCGAGTGGGAAAATTATATGCTTTTATATAATATTGAATTTATTTCATTGTAAATATTTTCCTTGTATGCCTAAAATTGATTATTTGGAGTTGTAGGCTTAATTATATGCATGTAATGAAATCTAAAACCATACCTATATATGTTATGATTGATAACTTAAATTTAATATTGTATGTACTTGAATTTGGAAAGTATTGGGTAGTAGTTGTCTTTGAATTTGAAAAATTACGTGAAAGTTCTAGATTTGAAAATTAAATGACCTATGCAAATAAAATGTAAATTTGAAAGTTACCATAGTAAATCATTAGGATTTAAGCAATATTTTAGTTCATTGGAATGTTCGACGTTCTAATGTAAATTTCTATAGATTATCAAGTTCAGATTCATAAATAAAAATGTATCGTTTAAAATAGCAAAGAATATGCCTAAAAAACCGAGATGTATAAAATAGGGGTATTTACCATATTTTATACTATCTATTCTAATAGCTATAAAATATAATTCCTTGTAATTCTGGCCGTAACATAAATTCCCTTTCCAAATTAAATATAGAGATTTATCGTGTTAACCTTTCCTTTTGGGGGAGATGTAATTCCAATGCATTAAAATGTAGAAATCCCTAGGGATGAATTAAAGAGTTGTAAAGGTGATAATAATGATGGTTTAGGGAAAATATTAATATGCATGTAATAGAGGAAAGACAGAACTCAAATAATAAACAATAAAAATATAGGCAAGTAATAATTTAAATAAAAAAGGTATGGAAAGTCCACTAAACAAGGGAACACAGTAACGGTTAAAGAGGAATATGAATAGAAATTCAATAAGGCATGCAAAAGTAAATAGGAAAGGATATTTGGACCTTTTAATGAAAGCGATAAATGAAATTAAATATATATAAATGGAATAAGAAGTAAACGCATGAAAAAGTAAAGGAATACTATTTATAGTTTAATACCGAAGGAATAATAATTAAATAAGTATTAACGCATATGCATATATAACCTCAAGTATGCATTTATGACGAGTGTGAATTATTAAAGTTAGTAGCTAACTTAGATCAGATGAGAATGACATAGTCTTTAAAATGGTTTGGAATGTGAACTCAGTAGTGCTACACAACAGAAGTCTGCCCACGGTTAGGGGCTACCAACAGTTGTGTGTGTATTATACTGATTGAGACATATCCGACTATAGGACCCGTGGAGTTATATACGTTAGCGTATAGGTGAGGGATACCCAAGTAGGAAGGTTCATCTCGATCGAAGTGTCAAAGAGCAAGTAGAGTCTACTTAAACCTTTTGATAGGTATTAAGTAATAAGTGGGTATCACCTTGATTGCATTAGGCAATATAAATGGGATGGTGAGCAAGACTCAATGTTATTTTAGCGTGTGTTTGGTACCATATTAGGGAGTAGGAGATGCACATATATGTGTTGTCAATAGAAAGACAAGGGTTACGCCTAAACAACTACTCCTCCTACTAGTGTAGGTCACGTTTACATAATGCACAACCACAGTTGTTTGCTAGTTGTTTGTTAAAGGGAAAGTCTAGATAACCATTTATGGAAGTCCTTCAAACAAGGATAGAATACAGCTAACAATCATAATGCCCTTATTAGCAACTATGGGAGTTTTTTGGTATGCACGACAATGAGGATGTGATACTGCATTGATGATGGATCCTTATGAGGTGCTGGGTTAAGTATACTAGCGGGGATAATATCTTAGTCCAAAAGGGGAATCTAGTATTTATATAAATATACATGTATGTTTTTATAGTCTACTTTGGGTAGATGGGGCGTATCATACGCGTACGTGGAACTGAGATTACTAAGTAAAATAAAAGACAACATGTGATAGAAGACAATTATCACGAATTAACATTATTATAAAGTGCATAATTTACCAGTCACCAAAACATTGTCCTGACCCCTTTCTCATTACAACCCATATGATAGCTTTAGAGGGACAAATATTGGTGCAAAGCGGGAACACTGTAGGGACAGATTTCCGTATGCATGCGACACTGACAAAGACACTTGACTTCGGAGGAGTCAACATGTGTAAGTAACTATATGTTTTATTATACTTTACCATTTCATTGTGAGTTTATATCGATAGTGCTCTAATATGCTATTATTTATTTACAGGATATCAAACCAATGGTTCGTACTTTGGTGGACTTGGATTTTCAATTTAGCAAAATTAAGGCCTAGTAGGGTGCGGGTTGTCACGATGGAGGTTTGGAATTGTTTTTGGAAAGTGAGAAATGATCTTGATCTATCCTATCATCCCCAATTAGGCACAGTTCCTGAAATAAGTTAGTTGGCCAAAGTATGGGCTTAGTTTAATTGCCCACTAATCTTTCTAGAAGTGAATAAAACTTAAAATGACCATGTCTCTAAAATGGTAAGTTGGATTTACAATTTAGACTCTCTACGAAATGAAAAACCATCATTCCGATCTAATGGAAGATGTTTCAGACCCTAATTTAATCCCTATCCAAAGTTATAGGTCCTACGAAAATTTCTATGTCCAAACTATTCGATAAAAAATTCAAAGGTGGAAAATGTCCCTGTAGTCATTTCCCAAAGCTTTAGTCACAACCTCATGTGAATTAGATAATAATATTTAATGATCATTCGATACATAAAATACAAATCTGTTCTAATTGATATATATATAAACACATTTATAAAGTGGATGAGCAACTATAGTAACCCATTTATCTTTCAAAAAAGGTGTAAATTTTCAAAATAGTTTATCTTATATTTAATTATTTTAAATATAGAGAAATGCATTTGAGAATATTTAGATAAGTGTTGTAACATCCCGCCTTTTTGGACGCTTTAAGCAGACACACGTGCCAACTCAAACCATACAAAAGGGCAGATTGTGTAACGACCCACTATTTTGGACCATTCAAATCGACAATAAATCCATACATGTCTGACTTGAATAATTCAAAACAGAAGATCGTAATATAATTTGGAGTAGATAAAACCAATCACAGAATCACATACACAGATAAAATCAAAATAACTCACAGCAGAAATAAAAATAACCATAGTGGTTCATGAAGCCACTACAACTCAGTCTCAAAACAAGTACCAAAATACATAGTCTGAAAAACAAATACAGTTCTGAATGAATATAGTAGAAAATCCCAAATACATATGTCTCTAATACATGAGATGAAATGGAAATACTAAAATTGAAATAGATAACAACTTGATAAGCAGATAACTCCAGAAATCTCTAGCTTCCACAAGATAGATCCAAGCTGTGGTACTCAGGCTGACCCGAGCATAAGAAATAGACACAAACACTCGAGTCAGGATATACATACTTATACAATGTAAACCAACTCAAGTGAACTGTAATATAAAGGTACAAGTAACTTAAAGGTTGCTTGGGACCGCCCATCCTCTAAGGATCCGTTAAACTATTTACTATGTAGTAATATTTCGATATTATAATAATGTCTATTAGTAAAATAAACTTACTTTAAAAGAGCGTTAAGGCTTTACATTTTCCACCTTAACACATACATAGTGCCAGTAGTCTACACAGTACCGTAGTACCTCCTGATCAGGAGGCTACTAGAGGATACTCCATAGGTACGACACAAAACCAAAATCGTACAAGGCGTGCTAGGGTAGGTGACACGGCACAATTAGGCAATGCCAGAGTAAATATACCAATTACGCTTCTGGACCGGTGGTAACACGTAGTCGCTACTACCGCCCACCTCGAACCACACTCCCAAAATCAAAGTTGCGCACCAAACAATCACAAAACAATAGAATGGCATACGAAGAAGTGCGTCCGATAAGTGGTGCTACCTCCTTAGCCCGTCGATCGCTCCTGTTTTAGCCACCTTATGCCAATTCACGGGAGTCAGGTCCATGTACATACCTCAATAGAACGTCACCACCATCCTACTTCATTCGGGAATCTCCACTGCGTACACAGTTGTTAAAGTAATTTTCGGTATCGACAAAGAGTATGCTCATATCTGATCCCGGTCTCTTTACAACCAACGTTTTTATTACCCGTGGTTATAAATTTTCAAAAGTGGTCTATATTCCAAATCAAACAATTCATTTGAACCATTTAAATATGAAATAATTATCCTTCCAAATCAAATATTTAAATTCTAGAATTTCAAAATTTTCTAGGTTCATTTGTTCAGTTACAACATTTCAAATATTGTGAATTTGGAAACTGCAGCATTTATAAAGTGCTGGGGTAGGTGTATCTAGTATATATCAAACATAGTTCAAATTCAGCAACTACAACATTTCCAAAAATGCTGTAATAGGCATCCTTACTAATTTCAGCCCATAGTTCAAATTTCAGAAATTAAAACACTTCAAAAATGCTGTTATAGGTCTTTTTAGTGTATTTCCAGCCATAGTTCAAATTTCAGAAATTACAGCACTTTAGAAATGCTGTTATAGGTCTTTTTAATGTATTTCTAGCCATAACCACAGCATTTTAGAATTGCTATAATTTCTGTTATACTCTTTAAACAATATATTTTCAAATTTTCTTATTTTTAAAATATCAAACTTATTCCACCTTTCAAAATTTATTTGGAAATTATTTAACTTATAAATTTTTAATAAAATTACCCTTTTATTAATAAATATCCAATTTAATATAAACTTCATTTGTTAAGTCAATACTTTATAAATTCCTTAACTTTTGTTTCAACCGATAACTTAATAATTTATTTAACATACCCATCTCCTAAAATTTAAATTTCCATTTATTTTACCTAACTTAATATTTTCATTTAAACCAAATTCCCAAATTCCAAGTTAAGTCATATTTTAAAATGCACTTTTTCCATTTATTTATTTATGCATTTAACTTATAGAAAATGACTATACAATCTATTTAAATCATTTAATCCATTTTTTGCTAAAATTTCATATTTTAATGTTTCAATATACTTAATACCTCAAAAATAATACTTTTAAAAATAACCACGGATCCGTTTAATATTTTCTAACCTTGGTCAAGTAATACGGATAATATATCATTTCAATCCGTAATTTAAATGAAAAATCCGGGTTCTATCATTTCAAACCCTCAATCCCGAGAAAAATAAATACAATAAAAATCACTTGTGCCTATCATTTCAACCCATAATGATTTTTCCTTATTCTAAAGTCCGTTCGGGTATGCATCATTTCAACCCATAGTGATAAGGGAACTTGCAGTGATATGCAGAAATAAAATGAACAGTTTAATATAACATCTCATATTAGATGATGCAACAATTATATAAACATGATTTCACATCATATAATCACACCACAGGCATATATGAACAACATATCAATTTATACAGATTCACTTGTCATCATTTCACAATAATATAAGCATGTAATGTCTAGAGTGAATTCACCTTTTAGAAGCTAGAGATCAATTAAAACAAAAAGATCCACACACCGCAAAACACGAGAAGGTACGACAAGATTTGGGAAGAAGTAACAACCAAATTCAGATCTTGTAATACAAATAAATAAACAATTATAAATATATGATTTTCCACAAACCAGTATGGATTAAACCATGAGAACAAAATTCAATACAATTTTTTTATCAAATCAAAGAACAAAATGAATTAAAGTGAAACAACTAGGGATGAATCATCAAGCGGGCTTAGCCACAACCCCTATAGGCTCGGCCTCATCACCCCTAGGCTCGGCCATGGTGTTTAGATGCAAGCTAGGATAAGATATAGGGTCATAAGGCAAGACCATGACATGGAAACCGGAAGGCAAAGCAAGGCATGGCATAAACATGGATCAAGTGGAGTTTGGCTAGGCCTATGGTCTAAATGGCTCGGCCTAAGGCTAGACTCGGGTCAAATTAGATCTAAAGCATGGCTAGGAGGGGAGATAGTCATGGCCAAAAGGTGGAGGTGGTTGGGCTAGGGTTTCAAGGCAAACAAGGAGGGCTTTGCATCCATAGGCTCGGCTAGGGTTTCATGGCCATGAGTGGAGGAGTGATGGTAGGTCATGGTGGAGGAGGAGAGGAGATGGTGGTCGGAATAGGGGTGGAGGCCGATAATTCCATGAAGAAAACACAAGAAAAATAAAAGAAAAAAGTAAAAAGAAAGGAGGAAGAGGCCGTTAAAACTTACAGTATTTTCTCTCTGGAGATGCAAATGGAAGTGAGATGGGAAACATTGTTTCTGTACGTGATTTGATGAGTAGAAGGCGGCTCGAGTTTTAGGAATAGGTAGTGAATAGCTAAGGCAGTAAATAAATAGGCTTAAGCAAATAAAGGCAAGAAATAAAGCCAAAGAAAGTTATGCCAAAATAAAAAAATATAGAGTACAACTAACTGATTCGTTTCCCAACTATTAAATACAAAATGTATAAATAAACATCCAAATAAATAAATTAAAGTGTATAACACAAATAAAATAACATAAGTTATGAACAACTATGGTAGGAAATAAATGGATACGCAAATAAAGAGGTAAGAAATAAAGCAAATGTAACGAATGCCAAATTAAAACAAAGTGACATAGATCAATTTTATTTATTTCCTTGCCATTAATTAAAGGTATATACAAAGAAAAATTCAGTAAACAAAATAAATAAATTTTTAAAAAGATATGCCTTTAAGACAATATAACGTATATCCATTGAAATTTTTTCCAAGCAATAACTAAGAGATATAAACACATAAAAATTCAAATAATAAAATGAATGTCAAAATGGAAACTATAGAAAGATAAAATAGAGATGAATATATATGGATATATATATATATATACATACACACATAAATTATTCATTTTATTATATTTGGAAAGGAAAAATTACAAACAAAAATCCAAGCTATATTGGAAAAATTTCAAATTCAAATTTCAGATAATTAAACACCAAAGTTTTAAATAAAACAAATTAAAATATTTAATAAAAATTTTGGGTTGTTACACTCTTCCCAACTCAAAACTTTTCGTCCTCGAAAAGGAACGAAAAAAAGGAAGCAAAGAAAAACAAGATAGCAAAGTAAAAATACCTGAAACAAACAATTCCAGATTCGAAGCACGTATGCTCTCCTTCGTCTCCCAGGTACAATCCCGATCATTAGTGCTCCACTATACTTTGACCAGGTTGACAGATTTCCTTCTTAGCTGCTTCCTTCCTCGATTGACGATACAAAGTGGCTTTCTCTCAACAGTCAGGTTTGGCTCAATATCCAAACTATCAAGAGCAGAAGGCTGGATAATCAAAGATGGATTATGAAGGTACTGATGAAGATGCGATACATGGAATATATTATGTACTCCAGCAAATTTCTCGGGCAAATCCAGACGATAAACGAGAGACCCAATCGTTTCCAAGATACGGAAGGGACCAACAAACTTAGGAGCAAGCTTCCCTCTATGACCAAATCGAATCACATTCCTTAAGGGAGAGACCTTAAGGAAAACCAAATCGCCAACAGCAAACTCCAAACTTCTCCTACGACGATCAACATACTTCTTTTGCCTATCCTGGACAATCCTCATCTTCCTCTTACTCTCCTCAACCTTCTCCGAAGCTTTCAAAATTATATCAGGACCAAGAACCAAACGATTTCCGAATTCAATCCAGCAAGATGGGGATCTACAAGGTCTTCCGTTGAAAGCAGCAAATGGAGACATTTCAATACTATCCCAATAACTATTGTTATAGGTGAATTCAACAAGATGGAGATGATCTTCCCAAGATCCTCCATAATCTAGAACACAAGCACGAAGGAGGTCTTCTAGAATTTGATTTACTTTTCACGTTTGACCGTCGGTCTGCGGATGGTAAGTTGTGCTCAGATTCAGGTGAGTACCCAAAGATTCCTGAAAAGCTTCCGAAAACTGACTGGTGAAGATAGGGTCTCGACCACAAACAATGCTGATAGGAACATCGTGGAGACGAACATTCTCCCCCATATAAATCTCAGCCAGACTAGAAGCATAACGGGTAGATTTGACCGTATGACCGGATTTGGTCAGTCTATCTATAACTACCCAGATACTCTCGCTACCCTTCCGAGTCGTAGGTAAGCCATCAATAAAATCCATGGAAACATGTTCCCATTTCCAATTGGAAACCTCAAGGGGCTGCAATAAACCAGGGGTCTTCTGATGATCTGCCTCGACTTGCTGACAAGTCGCACACCTACTAACAAAGATAGAGATATCCCGCCTCATACCCCTCCACCAATAAAACTTCTTCATGTCCTAATACATCTTCGTCACACCAAGGTGAATAGAAAGTCTGGATCGATGATGTTCCCGAAGTAACTCCTACCTCAAACCATCAACATTCGGGACACAAATCGATTATTAATCCTCAAAATCTCTCCATCATCGATCTGAGCTCCACTACCATCAAGACTACTACCGCCATCTCTGCTACGAACATCTCCTTAATCAATCCGATGATCATTCCTGCTTAGCTTTGATCCGATCCAAAAGAGGAGAAGAAGAAGCAACAAGCTGACACAACATGGCCCTCTTCCTACTCAAAGCATCGGCCACAACATTAGCTTTACCGGGAGTATAACTAATATCGAGGTCGTAAGCAGCAAGAAACTCAAGCCACCAAACATGCCTTTGATTTAAATTCGTTTGGGTGAAGATATGTTTCAAAGACTGATGAACAGTAAAGAGCTCAAACTAAGCATCCAAAAGATGATGCCTCCAAAGCTTCAAAGCAAAGACAACAGCAAGCAATTCCAAATCATGAGCTGCATAATTGGCCTCATTTCCATTTGGAACGGTAAGCACTGGTGCGGAAGTAAGCTTACTCTTTAACTCATTGAATGCAGCTTTACACTTATCATCCTATATAAACTTAGCATTCTTTCGAGTTAAAGCAGTGAGAGGTGTAGAAATTCATGCAAAGTTCTCAATGAACCTCCGATAGTAACCGGCAAGGCCTAAAAGACTGCGAATATAAGTTTGAGTCCTAGGATTTTCCCAATCCTGTAACAAAATAGGAAGAAATAAGGACTACAGAAAAGATAGAAAGATCAAATTTCAGAAAAAGAAAGAGAAATACTTACATTGATCGCAGCGATCTTAACTGGATCAACATAAACTCCATCACTAGAGAAAATATGCCCGAGGAATCAGACTTCATCTCTCCAAAAAGGACATTTAGAGAATTTAGCCTTCAGTTGATGATTTCTAAGAGTCTCTAGGACAAAACTCAAGTGGAAGTTATGCTCTTCCTCAGACTTGGAGAACACAAGAATATCATCAACAAAGACTAGAACAAATTTATTAAGCACATCACGGAAGACACGATTCATCAAATCAACAAAGAAAGCAGGAGCGTTAGTCAAACTAAAAGGCATGAATAACCATTCATAGAACTCATCCTTAGTATGGAAAGAAGTCTTGGGAATACTTTCCTCAGCAACTCTGAGCTGGTGAAATCCTATGGCAAGATTAAGCTGAGAGAAAACAGCAGCTCCATAGAGCTGATCAAACATATCATTGATGCGAGGCATATGATATCTGTTCTTCATAGTGAGCTTGTTCTGCTCCCTATAATCAACACACATCCTCAAAGAACCATTGTACTTAGTGACGAAAACCACTACCGCTCCCCATTCTGAATGGCTAGGTCTGATCAGACCCTTGGAGGACAAGTCCTCAATATGCTTCCTTAACTCAACCTTCTCACGGGGTGCCATTCTTTTGGGTGGAAGAACTACGGGTCGAGCTCCAGGAATAAGATCAATATGGAAATCAATTTCCCGCTTAGGAGGTAAAGTAGTGACTTCACTAAGTACATTGGGAAAGAGTTTGACTATAGGAGTCGAATGAATATCACTAGGAGAAGCATCAAGAGAATAGATAAAGCTGCCAGCAAAATCTTGGGGCAAACTACACTGAATCACCAAAGAATCACCTTTATCACCAACAAGAGAGACAGTACGGGCATTATAAGAGATATCGGTATCATGCCTGTTCATCCAATCACCCCCAAGCAATAGATCAAAAGCATCAAAACCTAAAACATAGAAATCACCCGAAAACTGATAATCAAAGTAGAAGAGTTTCACACTTATACAAATCCTACTAAGGTTCGCGGGACCCCCAATAGGATTTGAAACACATAAAGGCGTAGGAGCCAACTCAGTAGAAAGAAGATGCTCAAATTTATTACAAAGATCCAAATAAATAAAGCTATGCGAATCAGTATCAAATAGAACACAGACAGGAAAATTAAACAGAGAAAAGGTGCCTTGAAGTGTACCTTGGTTGTCACTAGGAGCAGGAGTAGGCACATGTGGGGATCCAGGTGGTGGGGCTGGTGAAGATGCAGATGTAACAACAAAAATACCCGACGCCTTGCCCTTCTTCTGAGTAGGGCAGTTCTTCTTGAAGTGGCCAGGCTGCAGACATATGTGGAAGAGATTATGCCTGGTCAGATGAGCTGGAGGAATAGCAGCACCATCCAAGGTAGGACGACTATTAGCACAATGTCCCCTCTGGTTGCATCTATAGCAAGTAATGGCAGATAGGTCAATCAACTGCCTCTGCGATGAAGAAGATGATCCCAACCCAGGAGCCTTGTTCTGATTTCCCTTCCGATGGTGAAAATGGGACTTTCTATTCTTCGTATTGCCAGAAGATGACTGAGACGAAGCAGACTGAGCAGCAGGAGGATCCCTAGAGGTAGGATTCTCATATCTAATTGCCATATCCATTAGAGTGATGAAATGGCTATGCATATGAGTGATGAGACGATCATAGTACTCCGGACGTGCACCAGCAATGAACATCTCATTCTTCGTGAGAGGAGTGTCAATCAGATTAAGACCAAACTTTGATAGCTCATTGAACTTCCTTTCATATTCAGCAAATGACATATCACCCTGTTTCAGATCCATGAATTCCCAATACGGCTGAGAATTCCCTGCCTTTGGCATCCACTTCACCAGAAAACATCCCTAAAGCACGATAAAGAAATATAAGACAGATTGCCAACAAGAGAAAATTGGACCAAATTCAAAACAACAGAAGATGATACCGAAATTGTTCCCAAGAAATATCAGCTTCGGTGGTGAGAGCTGTGACAGACTGCCACCAATCCAAAGTAGCTTCTTTCAATTGCCAAGCCGCCAACTAACGCTGCTGGGCATTAGTGATCTCAAGACCGGAAAAGATTATCTCCACATCCCTCAACCACTATTGAGCTTCAATAATTCTCTCAGATCCTGTGAACTTGGTGCTAGCAAGCTCATTATATTCCTTGCAAAGCTTAGTGAACCTGACTGGTGCAGCAGGCTCAAAAGCTGGGGCGACACCGCGTCCCCTACCTCTTGCATTCCTTCTATCCATACTGAAAAATCAAGAATGAATCTTAGGACAGAGGTAACTAAGAAACAAAGACAAGATTAGATAAAACAAGATAAGATTCAGTGGGAGTTAAATATCCCGTACAAGGAAATTACTAACAAGGTGGATAAGGGAAAAGAAAGAAGTTTAGACAATTTGAAAAGCAAGGAATTTTTTTAATATCAAAATACTTCTTTAAAAATTCTTTAAAAATCATTTAAAATCATTTTATACTTTAAAATATGTTCTCTCACAAAGAAAGACTCTAAGATTGATTTCATTCATTCTAGGGTATTTCTACCCTATCTCTAATGAGTTTTAGCTCCACAGGCTATGGTTTGTTTAAATCCAAAGCTTTGATACCAACTGTAACAATCCACTATTTTGGACCATTCAAATCGACAATAAATCCACACATATCCGACTTGAATAATTCAAAACGGAAGGTTATAATATAATTTGGAACAAATAAAACCAATCATAGAATCACACATAGATAAAATCAGAATAACTCGCAACAGAAATAAAAATAACCATAGTGGTTCATGAAGCCACTACAACTCTGTCTCAAAACAAGTACCAAAATACATAGTCTGAAAAATAAATACAGTTATGAAACGAATATAGTAGAAAATCCCAAATACATATGTCTTTAATACATGAGCTGAAGTGGAAATACTGAAACTGAAATAGACAACAACTTGATAAGCAGATAACTGCAGAAATCTCTAGCTTCTAGAAGATAGATCCAAGCTGTGGTACTCAGGCTGACCCGAGCGTAAGAAATAGACACAAACACTCGAGTTAGGACATACATACTTATACAATGTAAACCAACTCAAGTGAACTGTAATATAACGGTACAAGTAACTTAAAGGATGCTTGGGACCGCCCGTTCTCTAAGAATCCGTTAAACTATTTACTATGTAGTAATATTTCTCTATTATCATAATGTCTATTAGTAAAATAAACTCACTTTAAAACAACGTTAAAGCTTTACATTTTCTATCTTAACACATACATAGTGCCAGTAGTCTATACAGTACCGTAATACCTCATGATCGGAAGGCTACCAGAGGATACTCCATAGGTACAACACAAAACCAAAATCGTGCAAGGCGTGCTAGGGTAGGTGACACGGAAAAGCTAGGCAATGACAGGGTAGATATGCCAATTACGCTTCCAAACTGGTGGTAACACGTAGAAGCTACTACCGCCCACCTCGAACCACACTCCCAAAATCAAAGGTGCGCACCAAACAATCACAAAGCAATTGAATGGCATACGAAGAATTCGATAAGAGGTGCTACCTCCTTAGCCCGTCGATCGCTTCTGTTTTAGCCACCTTATGCCAACTCATGGGAGTCGGGTCCACATACATACCTCAATAGAACGTCACCACCATCCTACTTCATCCAAGAATCTCCACCGCATACACGGTTGTTAAAGCGATTTTCGGTATCGACAAAGAGTATGCCCATATCTGATCCCGGTCTCTTTAGCAACCAACGTTATTAATACCTGTGGTTATAAATTTTCAAAAGTGGTCTATATTCCAAGTTAAAAAATTCTTTTGAACCATTTAAATATGAAATAAATATCCTTTCAAATGAAATATGCAAATTCCAGAATTTTAGAAATTTCTACGTCATTTGTTCAATTTCAACGTTTCAAACATTGTAAATTTCAAAACTGCAGCATTTATAAAGTGCTGCTGTAGGTATATTTTGTATATATCAAACATAGATCAAATTCAGCAACTACATCATTTTCAGAAATGCTGTAATAGTTATCCTCAGTAATTTCAGCCCATAGTTCAAATTTCAGAAATTACAGCACTTCAGAAATGCTGTTATAGGTCTTTTTAGTGTATTTCCAGCCATAGTTCAAATTTCAGAAATTACAGCACTTCAGAAATGCTGTTATAGGTCGTTTTAGTATATTTTCAACCATAGTTCATTTAACCACAGCATTTCAGAATTGCTATAATTTCTGTTATACTCTTTAAACAATATATTTTCAAATTTTCTTATTTTTAACATATCAAACTTATTCCACCTTTCAAATTTTATTTGGACATTATTTAACTTATAAATTTTTAATAAAATAACCCTTTTTTAATAAATATCTAATTTAATATAAACTTCAATTGTTAAGTCAATACTTTATAAATTCCTTAACTTTTATTTCAACCGATAACTTAATAATTTATTTAACATACCCATCTTCTAAAATTTAAATTTCCATTTATTTTACCTAACCTAATATTTTCATTTAAACCAAATTCCCAAATTCCAAGTTAAGTCATATTTTAAAATACACTTATTCCATCTATTTATTTATGCATTTAACTTATAAAAAATGACTATACAATCTATTTAAATCATTTAATCCAATTTTTGCTAAAATTTCATATTTTAATGTTTCAGTATACTTAATACCTCAAAAATAATACTTTTAAAAAATAACCACGGGTCCGTATAATATTTTCTAACCTAGGTCTAATATATCATTTCAATCAGTAATTTAAAAGGAAAATCCTGGTTCTATCATATCAAACCCGTAATCCCAAGAAAAATAAATACAATAAAAATCACTCGAGCCTATCATTTCAGCCCATAATGATTTTTCCTTATTCTAAAGTTCGTTCGGGTATGTATCATTTCAACCCATAGTGATAAGGGAACTTGCAGTGATATGTAGAAATAAAATGAACAGTTTAATTAACATCTCATGTTAGATGGTGCAACAATTATATAAACAAGATTTAACATCATATAATCACATCACAAGCATATATAAATAACATATCAATTTATACAGATTCACTTGTCATCATTTCACAATAATATAAGCATGTAATGTCTATAGTGAATACTCACCTTTTAGAAGATAGAGATCAATTAAAACAAAAAGATCCACATACCGCAAAGCACGAGAAGGCACGAGAAGGCACGACATGATTTGGGAAGAAGTAACAACTAAATTCAGATCTTGTAATTCAAATAAATAAACAATTATAAATATATGATTTTCCACAAACCAATATGGATTAAACCATGAGAATAAAATTCAATGCAAAATTTTTATCAAATCAAAGAATAAAATGAATTAAAGTGAATCAACAAGGGATAAATCATCAAGTGGGCCCAGCCACAACCCCTATAGGCTCGGCCATGGTGTTTAGATGCAAGCTAGGCTAGGATATAGGGTAATAAGGCACGGCAATGACATGGAAAGGGGAAGGCAAAGAAAGGCAAGGCATAAACATGGATTAAGTGGAGTTTGGCTAGGCCTATGGTCTAAATGGCTTGGCCTAAGGCTAGACTTGGGCCAAATCAGATCTGAAGCATGGCTAGGAGGGAGATAGTCATGGACAAGCAAGGTGGAGGTGGTTAGGCTAGGGTTTCAAGGCAAACAAGGAGGGGTTTGCATCCATAGGCTCGGCTAGGGTTTATTACTTGACTTGGTGATGGATATTGGGATCTAGGGTTTCATGGCCGCGAGTGGAGGAGTGATGGCAGGTTATGGAGGAGGAGAGGAGTATTTAATAGTTGGCCAACCTCGAAACATACTCCCGAGTAAAAATCGAAGGGTGGCCACCAAATAAATCAAAATTAAGAATATAGTATCGATGGAGTGTTCCCAATTAGAGGAATGACCTCACCTGGCCCGAAAACCGCTCCTGTTTTAGCCACCTTATGCCAACTTACGAAATTCGGGTCCATGTATATACCTCATATAGGATCATCGCTACCATCCTACTTCATTCTGGAATCTCCACCGTGTACACAGTTGTCAAAGTGGTTTTCGATTTTGGCAGAGAGTATAACAACATCCGATCCCGGTCTCTTTGACAACCAATCGGCTTATTACACACTGGATGGTTCTTTTACATTTCCAAAATCATTTCATAATTGATATCAAAATATCATATTCGATTCAAACCATATCACCTTCGAAATCATTGCTTACTTTCAAAATCATATTCGCCTTCAAAATCATAGTTCGATAATTATATTTCCTTTCAAAGTCAAATTCACTATTTATATCAAAATATTGTATTCTTAAAACTATATCACTTCAAACCATTATTGTTTCCAAAATCATGATTTCTTTCAAAAATCATTCTTCGAAATAGGTAAAATCCTTACTCCAAAATCATCGTATTCAATTAGTTATAACTTTTAAATCCCAACTTAGGTTATGACATCATTAACTATATTCACTTTAAAAATCGAGAAATTTGAATATAAACCCATCCATTTTACTTGGTTTGGAATTTGGAAGAAAATAGTCCTAAATAGTTATAAATAGTTAATATAGATTTAAAATAGATTAAATATAATTAAAATAGATTAAATAGCTTTAAAATAGATTAATTAGATTTAAAATAAATTAAAATAGTTTAATTAATTTAAAATAAATTTAATTGGTTTAAAATAGATTAAAATAATTCATATAGTTAATATTAGTTTAATAAATTTGAAAATCTTAATAATTAGAAATTTTAAAATAATATATTTTAAAAATAGTTTATATTAAAATATGAGTTTGAAATTAAAATCAAATTAAACTATTCATTTCATTTCAACATATTTGGAACATTTCAAATTTCCAAATCGACAAACCAAATTTAAATAATCTATTGAATTTCATATCGTTTCAATCCATGTTCAAAATATCGATATAGATTTCTCCAATTTTAAAATATTTCAAAGTTATTTTTAAACAAATTCAATAACTCAATTTCGATATAATTTCATTTATACATAAAAGTTTACTTTAAACTTCTTGTTTAATTTCTTAATGAAATTCCTTTTTAAATCAATTCACATTTCAACACAAAACTTGATTTTTATATAACACTTCAATTTATATAAATCAAATTTTATTTCAAAACATCAATTAATTAAATTCAAAAATTTAAGGATTTTAAAATCATTTAATTTAACTAATCCGGTGTCCGTATATAATTTTCTATCCTAGGGTCAAGTGATACAGATATTTATCATTTCAATCCACAATTTAAACATTTTACGGTTGTATATCATTTCAAACCGCAAACCCGGAATAAATAAAAATCCATAACAAACTTGCACTTTATAACGGTATAAAATACAACATCCATTCAACCCAATAATCAACATCCATCACAATCATCATCCAAATCAATCAATAAATATCAATATAGAACTGATAATCAATAACAGCTATTTAACTGGAAATTTATATTTAATAATAAATTAAATAACGATTTAATTCGAATAAATTCAAAATAACCGAGATGATGATTAAAATATGCCAAACATTCATAAATAAATTCCTAATCATATCATAAACTAAATTTAACGAACATAAGAAATTTTAGAAGTATGAGTGGGTTAAGACACACACTTTCGAATTTAAATCCAATTTAAACCCAAAATTTGAACAGTCCCAGAATCCGTCCAAACTAGAATCATAATGTCCGAAATTTTAATACGATCTTAGCGGAGAAAACCGCACGTTAATTCGATCTCGTATGAGAAAGTTATGTGGATTAGAACATTTCAAAATTTAATTAAAATTAAATAAATTAAAGTATATACAAATTTCCACGTCACCTCGTCCCTCTTCACCGTTCCAAACCCTAATGCGCTGCACAGTAACCCTCTCGATCAATCATCAGAAAATGCATGCCACCATCGTCGCGGTCACGGCGCCTCCCTGAGACACGCCGTCACGCCTCCAGCTCCTTCCCCAAAGCCGCACGTCTCCAGGCGAGCCCGACCATTGATCGACTCGAGCAGCCACAGTGACGACCCAGAATTTCTAGATATTTGAAATTTGAATATTTAATTGATTTTAAATACTTGAAAGTTAGTTTAACTTGAATATCAAATATCACTATATGTTTGGCAATTAAAATTATTAAATTTAATAATTTGAAATTGGGTAAAATATTAAATCTTCAGTTTTGGGCTTGTTAAAAACAATTTAAAGGCTTACAAAATTCATATTGATAATACTGAAGATGATAAATGGGTTAAAACTGAATTTAACAACGGTTTGTTCAGTTTTTAAAAGATATTGTTTAAATCGATATTTATAAATAGCCTTCCGAGGCACAATCTCGGAATTCGACGAAACAAGTTCCATTGGATCCGCAATAGTATATTATTATCGGATTTCAATTTTCGCAATGTTTGGAGTGACCGTTTGGCCGTATGGTAGATAAACGCGCTGAATCTATATCGAAAATTCAATATAATAACTGGGCCCAAAAAGCTATCTTCTCCATACGACCAAATTAGGACTCGAAACCTTTTCCATTGCGTTCGAAATAGGGGTTTAACGTTATGAATGCCTACCGACATGCCTCGATTTGAGTTCAAGATTTCAAGTTACGAAATCGAGACGATAAAATTTAAATAATTATATATTTGTTCAAATAGGCCACATCAGCCGTTTTCTGCAAATCAAAACACTGTAGCTTGTTCATTTTGACACGCAAGGCAATTTGAAAACACATGTTCGTCCAGGGAACACGCGTCTTCTTTCAATAGTAAAATAATAAGATAAGAAACACGTTCTATTTTTTATTTTTATTTTTATTCCTCCTCTATTTTCGATCTGAAGGCATGTTCTAAATAATAATGGCAACAAATAAGAATACTTTCAGATCGAATTCGCATACCCTCAATTCAGGAGGCAAACGAAATTCAAATTTCGATTCGACAAGAGAGAGAGTTACGTGCTTCGCTGACCAAGGTTCATTTCGCGTTTGAAGTTTGCAACTTTGGGGAGGGGGAACTCGAGCGGTGTTGCTCACAATCGAAGGCGATGACAGAATTCGCGGTGGTCCACTTTGGACTAAAGGAGTATGGGAAGCAGAGGCACGTTTGAGCAAGGCGTTCGTGCTCGTGCATCGCGATGACCGGAGGGTCGCAGGTCGGTTGGGGTCGACGACGTGGTCTGGTTTGGGGTTCGTCTTATGGTGTTCAAGTCGAGGGCGATGATGGTATGGGTGTGCGTATTTGATGGCCATAGTTGTTCGATCCCGACTACGAGGTATTTTCATTTATTTTTTAGTGTTTATGTATGAAGATTTGATCAATATTTAAATTTAGCACATATATGAATGCATGCATGTAAGTAGGAAGAAAATAAAATAAAATAAATATATTTATAACTCAGTATTTGATTTTTACAGCAAAGAAGATTTTCTGTTTGTTTATTTACCGAAAAGAAAATATAAAATAAATGTACGTCTACTAGTTTATTTTAAAGTAATTTATGTTAGAGACTAATTTGTTTAACTTACTTATCTAATTATTTTAGTTGCCAAAAACAATTCTGTTCAATTTCATTAAGGTATATATGAATACAGGAATAGAAAACAAATTTTTAAAAAGACATATATAGGCACACACACAATATATATATGTATATATATATATGAAAAAAAATTATTTAATAAGGTTTGGGAGTTTTATAATGCTGTAAAGTATAAAGTGTGTGTGTATATATATATATACATAAATCTGATTTTTGTAATCTGTATAGATTATTTAAAATGTACATAGATTTTAGTTTTAGTATATGGATTTCAAAGAAAAGAAATATTATTTATTATTGGAAAATTGGGTTAAATAAAATAATTAGTTAATCAAATTTTATTTAATGGTAATTGATAATTTTTTTTTCAAATGTTAGTAAAACCCCATAATGTTTGTACAAGGTCTGAAAACTTGAAGAAAACAAGCCGGTTTGGTGTGGATTGCAAAGCAAAAATAAAGGTAAGTTAATCTCACTAATTTGGAATTCCATTTAAATTTAATTAGTTAAATTTAAATTATTGGTTAGATGATTGAATTGCATGTGATATTTTATATATAAAATATATATGTTGGAGTGATTGATTTCCCGCATTATATAGCGGATGAGACTCTATGCGCCCCGTATAATAACAGATGACTCCATATACTATGATATCCCGCCTTGAAGCGGGATTGGTATTTTTATATTGTGCTAACATCTGTGGATGCAGGGAAACAGGTTGGAGGGATCCAACTGGATTCCTCAAAATTATTTAGATTGTTTAATATTCTGTGATATGGTTTATTTGATAATCTGTGATAAATTATATTGGTAATTGAAAATATTGGATGCTATGGTTGATTGAATATCTTTTGGATATTCTGAGTTAACAAAGATATATAGATGAGATTTTTGAATTATACTTATACAATACATATCAGAGTTACACATACCATAGAATGATAAGTAGTGCAGTGGAACAGTATGGATGTAGTGGAATACTATAATAAGTAATAATAAATCTTTGTCTTCGTTCTCTAGATATAAAGGCTTCAAATCCTGAAATGCTCAGGCTGACCCGAGCGAATTGAAAAGACAAAACACTCGAGTCAGAACTAAAATATCTTATGTGAGTTAAATCAACAGAATATGAGTGTAACGGCGTCAGAGATGTTTACGGGATTTGACATCTCCTATCCAGTGTCCAACATGAGTGTAGTATCGTAAGAGATGTTCGGGATTCACACCCCCTAAGGATTCTTTAAACTATCTACTATGTAGTAATATACGCTATTATAATAGTGTCTAAACTAAAGTATAATATACTGAAAATAGCGTTAAGGGGTTACCCATATAGCCCTTAACACACTTTTATATTCCCATAGTCGATACAGTACCGTAATCTCCCCGTATTGGGCATCGTTAGAGGGAACTCCATAGGTATGGTACAAAACAAAATCGTATAAGGCGTGCTAGGGAAGGTGACATGACAAAACTAGGCAATGCCACGGTAGATATACCAATTACGCTTCCAGGCCGGTGGTAACGCATAGTCGCAACTACCGCCCACCTCGAGCAACACCCCCAAAAAGAAAAATCAAAAGTGGTCACCGAATCAATCCAAAAGTCAAAGTATAATATCGAAGTGATGTGTCCGATCAAAGGTGCTACCTCATTAGCCCGTCAATCGCTCCTGTTTTAGGCACCTTATGCCAACTCACGGGATTCGGGTCCACGTATTTACCTCAAAGGAAATGCCGCCACCATCCTACTTCATTTAGAATCTCCACCGCGTACATGGTTGTTAAAGTGGTTTTCGGAGTTGGCAGAGAGTATGACAACTTCCGATCCCTGTCTCTTCAACAACCAAACTTATTATAACACCGCGGTCTTTTTAAAATAATTTATACTTTAAACCAAAGTATAATATTTATTTCAAAACTATATGAATACAATATCGATCCTATTTCAAAAACCAAATCAATATGATATCATTTTTATAAAACCCAAATCAATATAATATCTTTTTTCACAAATATACCTTTTTCCAAAATCAGAGCACTTTCAAATTTATATACCTTGAAACCAAACATTCGAAATTATAACACTTTTAAGACATAATACTTTGAAATTCATAACTTCGAAACATTTCAACTTCGATAAAACATTTGAAATTCGATATATTTCAAGGCTTTAATATTCCAAAATTTCAAAACTAAATTTGGTAATTTAGATTCAAAAATCAAATCTTCTATTATTTAGTTTTGAAATATTTACATAATAAATCCATTTCATTTTAAACAAAACTCAAATTTCAAATACTAAATATTTTCTTCAATTCATTTATACTTGAAGTAATCATTTATTTCACCTAGACCCAACAATCCTGTTATAATAATTACACCTTTTAAAATTTTCAATTAATAAATTGCACATCAACCTTTTAGAGTTTAATTCTTAAATAAATTCAATTCCAAATAAATCTCCAATTTATCTCCCAACCTTAATTTATTTAAATCATTATACACACTATATTAAAATAAAATTTAAATGCTTACTCACATTTATTTTAATAAAATCAAACTCTATTATTAAACTTAATTTTTATTCAACACTTATACATAGCTTAAATTCAAGCATTTAACTATATATAAAAACAATTATTTATATAATATCAAAAATCAATTTTCATTAAACCATATTATATAAAATAATCAAACTTTATTACTGGGCTTATTTTATATTTCAAAGCCTATTTATATATAGCTAAAATCAATAATAAATTTGACGTTTATATAACATCTAAAATCAATATTTATATAACCCGTATATTTCTTTACAAAACCATAGAAATCATTTCAATATTTTATATATATATAGACCGCGGTGTCTGTATATAATTTTTCACCCAATGGTTAAGTGATACGGATATTTATCATTTCAATCCGTAATTTAAAAAAAGATTACGGTTATATATCATTTCAAACCGCAATCCCGAATGAAATAAAAATGCATAATAACTTGCAGTTTATAACAATATAAAAAACAACATCCATTCACCCAATATCAAACATCGACCATTTATTACAATCATCATCCAGTTTAAACAATAACATCAATATAGAGCATATAATAAATAAGAGGCAATTACTGACAGTTTATATTCAATAATAAATTAAATAATCTATCTAACTGACAGTTTATATGCAATAATAAATTAAATAACGATTTAATTTAAATAAATGCAATTAACTAAGATGATGATTTAAAAATATACAAAACAGTCATAAATAAATTTATAATCACAACATAAATCAGATTTAACGAACATAAGAAATTTTAGGAGTTGTGGGTGGGTTAAAACACTCACCTTTTGAATTTAAATCCAATTTAAACTCAAAATCCCTACAGTCTCAGAATCTGCACAAACCCACGCCAAAATCTTTGGAATTTCAATACGAACCTAGCGGAGAAAACCGCGCGTGAAACAGACCTCGTATGTGAAAGTTACGTGAGTTAGAACGTTACAAAATTAAAATTTATGTAAATTAAAACAAAAAAAAATAAAGAAAGAGAAAACACGTACACACCATCTTCTCGAAATAACGGGAGCACACGTGAGAAACAACATGCGTGCGACACCCTATCAAGGCCAATAGGACGCGATCGAAGCCGCTTCCCCCAGCCGTGGTTCACCAAATCGATCACCAACGACGCGCCGACCCTGCTCCTCATCTCCGACCTCGCGAATGACCACCCATCGTCGCCGATTTGCGCCCCACAGGTGACAGCCGCCACCAATTTCACGAAACCCTAGTGAATTTTTAAGCCTAATCCAACCGTTAACTCACCACGAAACCCACTTTGATGCGACCCCCTCGGTCCTCCCTACAAAACCCATAAATGGTTCGACGATCCGACAACTTTCATCGATGCGCAATGAACGGCCGTGGATAAACCTTCAATTTCTGGTCATCCACAAACTCAGATCGAGAAACAAACCGCATATCTGAGATGCGTACATCAAGAGCTTCGATGTATAATTTTTCTGAATTTTTTTTAGGAGTTTGAAATTTCACTTTAATTTTGAATTGCAGTTAGAATTAGGTGTTTGTCTGCCATTGAAATAAGGAGGTGAAAGAAATTATACGCACAGACAAATGAATATAAGAGATAGGCTAGGGTTTATAACAGGGTATATATAGGCAGGGTTGAAATAGAATAGATGGACCCGATTTATAAACGCGTTGAACGATAAATGGCCCGAAAAGCCCGTTCTGACTCCGAAACGAAATTAGGTCAACCCGTATATCAAAATAGATGTTTTAAAATATTTTAAACGCATTGGAAAAGGTTTCAAGTCCAAATTCCATCGTATGAAGAAGTTATGCTAAATTCAAATTATTTCAAATTGATTTCTATTGATTTCAATATAATTGATTTCAAGGCGTTTCGAGTTCGTACGATCGAACGACAAGTCCGATCGCTACAAAACTTGAAACCCTACAATAATACACCGTTACGGATCCGATGAAACTGGTTTCGTCGAAATCCGAGTCAAGAGCCAAAATGGCTATTTTCCAGTAAATTAAATAAATTAATAATTAATTAAATAAAATCCAATTTTTAATTTCAATTCTATAATTGACAATTTTATCACTTTTATATTTCTTAATCATCTACAATAATTTAAACAAGT
This sequence comes from Allium cepa, assembly GCA_030765085.1. Taxonomy (NCBI): domain Eukaryota; kingdom Viridiplantae; phylum Streptophyta; class Magnoliopsida; order Asparagales; family Amaryllidaceae; genus Allium; species Allium cepa. The sequence goes on from CM060931.1 coordinate 467,105,604, forward strand.
TTAGATGTCAATTTAAAGTTGATTAATCTATCAACTGCAGAGTTAAATTTTAAATTTCATTATATTCAAATTTATAATTAAATTCCCAATAATTCTATTAAATTTATTTTTCATTCCGTTATTCAATTCATCATTATCAAAAGGATAAAATTAACATTGGATTTACAAACTATTACCTTAATATTCTTACATTCCATATTGATTTCAATTAACGCAAAATTTAGAGATTTAATTTCATTAAATTGCAATTAATCCAATTATTATCATACACTAAATTCCAATATATTGACAAAACTTTATTTTGCATTCCTTTATTCAACCAACTGCCATTTTATAAATAAAATTAACATTATTTCCGATTCTTACTTTAATCTACATTAACAAAATGTTAAATTTAGATTTATTACAATTGATTACCAAAATTTGTTTAACACCTTAAATAAACAAGCAACCTATATTAATTGCCACATATTTGCTTTTAATTGCATTTATAAGTTCGTTACTTATCAATCCAGATTATAATTCCATATATAACTCTAACTTTATTCCATTACATTAATATACGCCCATTTACATCTTAATTTGAATAAATGTTACATTTCCAAATGTGTGCTTCTATCAATTGAACACATTAATTAAGGTTTTAAAACCAATAAATGAATCTACCTTAATTCCATTCTTATACCAGTTTATTACTTTACATACATTACATATTAATTCATCAATTAACATGCTTTGAACTATTTTCCCCAATCCAGCAATTACTACTTAATAATAAATTTACGTTTCTATTAACTTTACATTCACACTTCCATTATTATATTAATTACCATTAAAGCAACGTTTATTATCAACAACATACATTATAATTACTTACAGAACATTGATTTTTCAATGACCATTTATTATAATTTAAATTCACTAATTTAATTCAATGCTTACATTTTGTTTTCATATATTCAGTTTGTAGCAAAGTATACATCTACATTATTTCCACTGATTTGAATTTCATTCAATTTATTTATAATTACCTTAGTTAACATTAACGTAATATTAGATTATAATTTTTGTAACTGATTTCCAATTTAAATTCAACCAACTATAAAATAGGTAACATACAAAAAATCATTACCGTTAATCCTTTAGTCGCATTAATAAGCTTTCATTACTTACAAATCAATGTTGCCATTTATCTTCATACTACAAGTTTCATACGCTGAAAGTAAGATAAGAACAAGATTATTCACAAAGTAGATAATTCAATATGGAATACTACGGAATTTAAATGCATTCCTAGAAGTATTCCCACATTCTATCTACACCAAGGCACAGAAGTAATATAGAGACACGATGACTCAAAGATTTGTATCACTTATACACTTTGATGTACCGGAATATGTGCATCTATTTCGTGTTTATCATATTTTGTTCTGAACTCAGCTCTGATACCACGCTGTGACGCCCCACCTCTATACCCACGCTAGCCAAGGACACTACAGGGTAATGCCATCAACTAACACGCAGAATAAGGCTGGTTAGGAGCAACCTTCTATAGCCTTGCTCTAGCTATCTATTGAATACATCGACAATAGACATACCAAGCAGGTCGACATACCCAATGAATACTTAAAACAAAACCATAGGTGGTTGGAGGATCTATCAGAACAGAATATAACAACTCAAATGTAATATACATCACAGAACAGTAGATCATCATATACACATATATTGATACATAACAGAGTTTACAAATTGATACATGTCAAGTGGTATAGCAAACCACAATATACAGACGATTCCAAAAGAATACATATATCAGAGTTACAATAGAAAGGACTACACAAAAAGCTTTAACAAAAAGGAACAAGCTGGATAGTCCATGCGAAAGCAAAATAAGCTAAGTCCAAAAGCACCTAACCTGAAACATCTCGGTCCGACCCGAGTATAAAATACACGGGTCAGTCTAGCTAAACAAATCAGTTAGATAAACTGAACAACAATAACCTGCAAGGTCACAAAGTATAACAAATATCTCTAAAAGAGATAACACAATCATCTAACGAAAGATGAATCATATCATAACAAGCCTCATATCATCGGCAACTCAGAGAAACAAAGGATAGGAATATCCCAAAATAAGCCATGAAGGCAAATAACAAATACCAATGAAGGTAACACAAGTTCCATAAGGCAATCGCTACATATCATGCTGCTCAAAAAGACCAACACCGAAGGGCGATACCTAGGGATATACATATCAATGAAACATCATAAAATTTGCGCGTGCTCAGTACTGTATAAACAAGGATCCATGAGCCCGAAGACTCCAAACCCAAATATCACTCGAGCGGCTCATAAAGACCTAACTCCGAAAGCGATACAATAGGGCAAAAAACCCGAAGGCACAAACCCGAAGGCAACATACCCGAAGGCAACATACCCGAAGGCAACAAACCTGAAGGTGCAAACCCGAAGGCAATACACTCGAAGGCAACAAACCGTAGTGGTGAAGGTCTGGAGGCCCAGCACTGGACACCACTAACTAGCAGAATGTGTCATAACTCTCAAAAAGGAATCCGAAAAGTGGTAACGTGAGTCCCATAACCACTTGTTCGCACTAAACGGTTTACTATCTGTTAGTTAATTTCACACTCAAAGCAGTACAAATTTCACCTCGTCTCATTGGTAAACCAGACCAAAAGGCCAAAACGATCAATTGAATAGGTCGGGGATTAATCGGAAAGATAAACGCATGGATTCATGGTCCTTACCTAACAATTTAATCTCCCTTCCACTCCGCTCGAAGTGCGAAATTGTGTGTGCGTTTTAAATAGAATTTATAAATCGGAGAAACGAGCTTTTAATGCGATTTAGAGGGATTATTTATGAAAACCCGTGAATGAAGTTAAAATAAGTTTTCAAAGCCAAAGATGCAATGACAACTACTAAAAACCAACTTGAATCAATAAAATTTGGAAAACCAATCGAAATGAGCATAAATAGACAAAACAACAAAATAAGAGCAGGTCGGTCGGCCGGCTACAGGGCTCGGTCGACTGGCCAGAAGGAAAAAAAAGAAGAAAAGTTCGGGGTAGCAGGTTGGTCGACCGGCTACAGGGCTCGGTCGGCCGAACTGTAATTTTCTACAGTTCCTGCCGTTTCTCATCCAATTGCAAATCTTCCAAAATGCGACCGGTCGAGCTATGGACCTAAGGAGCCTTAACCAATAAATACCCAGCTCCACTAGCTCTCTGATGCGCCACCAAAAACATGTTCAAACATCAAAGGTAGGATCTTTAGAGCATTGAACCCAAAATACTAAAAATTTGGATATTCCCCAATTTAATCCAAACCAAAAGCAAGTGCATATGAACAAGTGCTAGGAATTCATACCCAACATCAATGAAATCAAGAAAAGTAGATGTGAGTTCAAAACTCACCTTTTATTTCAAAACAAAGAAGAAGAAGCTCAAGCACAAGAAGGAGACCAACTACTCTTCACTTCAACTCTACGAGCTTCAATCTAAGAATAAAACACATATTTCCTAAGTTAGGTTTAGGAAAATTTTCTGAAATTGAAGAAGAAAGAGATGGAGAAGATGAAGAAGAGGCTTACCAATAGCTTCTCTTTGATTTTGGAGCAAGAATTCAAGTTTGCAAGAAGAAACTAGGACTTGGATTTCTAATTCCCATTCTCTTCCCCATTTTCAGTTTTTAGCTTAAGTTTTATGAAATGAATAAGTGAATGGAGAGGGACTGAGTTAGGGTTAATTAGATAGTTAGTGGGCTGAACCCAACCCAAAACCCAACTAGAAAAAGTTGCAAAATTCAACTTACAAAAAGCATATCAAAGCTTATACTCAAAAAGATCGCAAACGCCATTTTGGACTCAATGGAGGTGGTTTCGAGTCCCAATTCGGCCATTTGCAAAAAGTGACATTTCGGACCTAAAAATCCGACTAACGACTATATTTAAATAAAACATTTAAATATAAAATCGTTAAATATGCGGGTTGTTACAGATCTCCCCTCCTTATAAAATTGCGTCCCCGCAATTCCTAGAGACGATATTTGTAACAACTACATATATGCATCATTCAAAAGAAAAGAAATAAGCTTGAGATGAAAGGATATACTCACTGTTTTCAAGCAAAGATAGAAAACCCGGATAAGATCGCTTGATATACTCTCTGGTTTCCCAAGTACAGTCATTGGGATTAGCGGACCATTGAACTTTAACGAGCGGCATGTCCTTGTTCCAAAAGTGTCGCACCTCCATGGCAAGTACGCGAATACGTTGCTGTACAATAGATAAGTCCGGTGAGACCTCAAGCTCTTGCAAATCAGGAGTAGTAATAACAGAATCCGACTCCCGAAGACACTTCCGAAGTTGAGAGACGTGAAAACGTCATGAATGCCAGATAAGTGAGCTGGAAGCGAAACTCTATAAGCCATAGGGCCAACACGTTCAGTAATAGAAAACGGTCCCATAAAACGAGGAGCCAATTTCCCGGTCGTACTGAAGCGCATAACCCCCTTCAAAGGAGAAACACGAATAAAGACAAGGTCACCAATCGAGAATTCGAGAGGCTTCCTACGGTTATCCGCGTAGGATTTCTGGCGGCTCTGTGCCTCTTTCATTCTCAAATGAATAAGATCAATCTTCTCGGAAGAATCACAAACAAAATCTGGACCATGAATAAGCTTCTCTCCAGATTCTAACCAAGAAGAAGGTGATCGCATGGCCTTCCATATAAAGCTTCGAAAGGAGCCATACCGATACTAGATTGAAAACTATTATTGTAGGAGAAATCTACAAGAGGTAGATGATCCTCCCAACTACCACTAAAATCAAAAATACAAATAAGGAGAAGATCTTCCAAGATACGATTCACCCATTCTGTCTGTCCGTTAGACTGCGGATGATAAGCTGTGCTGAAATTAAGCTTTGTTCCCAAAGCTTGCTGAAGACTCTTCCAAAAATGACTCGTGAATAAAGGATCACTATCACTCACAATAGAACTAGGAACACCGTGAAGTCTCACGATTTCCTTGACATACATCTTAGCCAAAAGCGAAGCAGTCCTATTAGACTTAATAGGAACAAAATGAGCAGATTTAGTGAGGCGATCAACAATAACCCAAATGCTAGAATGGCCTGATCTCGAACGGGGTAGGCCGTCAATGAAATCCTCAGAAATCTGATCCCATTTCCACAATGGAATCTCTAGAGGCTGAAGAAGACCCGAAGCACGCTGATGTTCGGCCTTAAAACGCTGACAGGTTATGCAATTACTCACATAACTCGCCACATCGCGCTTCATGCCTTCCCAATAATAAAGACGACGAATATCTGCATACATCTTACTACTACCAGGATGAATGGTATACTTAGAACAGTGACAGTCATTAAGAATGTCATGTATAAGTGCAAAATCAGAAGGCACAAAAAGACGATTCTTCTTGCGAAGACACCCATGAGAATCAATGCTGAAATCCCGCAGCGCCTCATCACAGGATCCAGACTCACAAAGCTGAATAAGATGCAACAAATCAGGATCACGCCGCTGAGCATCGGCAATACGATCAAACAAAATGGGTCGAGCTCCCAAACTAAATAATAGAATAGGAGAATCAGAAGATGAACTCGATCACGAATTTCACAAAAAGATAGAGTCTCAACAATATCCCATTCGGCAAGCATCATAGCAATAACAGCCGAATGTTTGCGACTAAGCGCATCAGCAACACGATTACCCTTACCAGGGGTATACTGGATATCAAAGTCATAGGAGGCAAGAAACTTGAGCCAATGCTGTTGTCTCAAATTGAGTTCCTTCTGAGTGAACAAATACTTCAAGGATTTATGATCGGTATAGAGAATGAAGCGCTCGCCCAATAAATAGTGTCGCCAAATCTTCAAGGAAAAGACAATGGCGGCTAACTCAAGATCATGAGTGGCATAGCGAACTTCACTCGGACGCAGTTGCCTAGAAGCATAAGCAACTACCCGATCCTTCTGCATAAAACAGCACCGAGACCACTACCACAAGCATCGGTGTAGGCAACAAGATCACGATTCCCTTCGGGAACCACCAAAATAGGAACATTAGTGATAAGTTCCTTCAATGTCTGAAAGGAAGCTTCACACTTGTCGGACCAAATAAAACGAATGCCTTTCCGAGTATGGCTGGTGAGAGGAAGCACAACACGGGAAAGTCCTTAATGAACCGACGGTAATAACCGGCCAATCCAAGGAAACTACGAATCTCATGAACATTCTTAGGCCTCTTCCAATTCTGGATGGCTTCGATCTTTGAGGGATCGACAGAAATGCCATCGGAAGATACAACATGGCCTAAGAACTTAACCATATTCTCCCAAAAATGACACTTGGAGAATTTGGCTCTAAGATGACGACGACGGAGAGTACTCAAGACAATTCTCAAGTGATTAGCATGCTCAGCTTCAGATTTAGAATAAATAAGGATATCATCAATGAAGACAAGGACGAACTTATCGAGATATTCCCGGAATACTCGATTCATGAGATCAACAAAGAAAGCAGTAGCGTTCGTCAAACCGAACGGCATAAAGAGCCACTCAAAAGAACCATAACGAGTGCGGAAAGCGGTAAGAGGTATGCTATCCTCCGCGACTCGCAACTGATGAAAACCCATGGCAAGGTCAAGCTGAGAAAAGACCTTAGCACCACTCAGAAGGTCGAACATATCATCGATCCTGGGCAACGGATACCTATTCCTAATGGTTAACTCGTTAAGCTTGCGATAGTCAATGCAAAGCCTAAGAGTCCCATCGGATTTCTTCACGAAAACGACCGCGGATCCCCACGGAGAAAAACTGGTCTGAATCAACTGCTTGGACTCAAGCTCTAAAAGCTGCTTCTTGAGTTCCTCATTTTCCTTTGTAGACATCTTCGTGGGAGGACGACTAACTGGTTGCGCGCCTGGAATGAGATCAATGCAGAACTCAATTGCCCGCTTGGGTTGCAAACCCGAAACAGGCTCAAAAACATCAGAAAAGTCACAAGCAATAGGAATACGAGATATGTCATCATCATCTCGCGAATCAGGAGAATATAAAGCCATTTCAGAATTATCCACATCCCGAAGAACAAGAGATAACCGAGTAGGCGAATCCGGATGTCGAAGATAAAAATTTCTCTCCGAACAAATAATCCTGGCATCATATCTCACTAGCCAGTCTATTCCCAAAATCATATCAAATCCCAGACAAGAAATAACATGCATATTCGCATGAAAAGAAAAACCACATAAAACAATCTCAACATCATCACAAAGCATACTAAGGGTCGCGGATCCCCCAATAGGGTTTGCAATCCTCAATGAAGTAACCAAACAGGAAACATCTAAAGATAAATCATCGACGAGCTTCTTTGATACGAAGGAATGTGAAGCACCCGTATCGAAAAGAACTCGTATACTATGATCACGAAATAAAATAGAACCTTCCAAAATAGATGGAGATATACCTTTGGGCTGAGAAGGACCTTCAAAAGCCTTAGCAGCATAAAGCCTGCTAGACTTGGCACCAGCCGGAACAGTAGGGCAAGTGGAAACATGATGACCTTCCTTCTTGCAATAACGGCAGAAGAGAGGCTTAGGACAAGCTCGAATAATATGATCGGAAGAACCACAATTGAAACACTTTCGAACGAAAGGTGTTCCAGAAGACTAAGGCTGAGAACTAAAACCACCAGTCTTCTTCTTCTTAGAAGGAAAAAACCTGGACTTCTGAAATGGAAACTGCTTCTTGTTGGGGTTCTTGGAAACCTCAACATCATCACCACTATCACACTCCTTCTCGATGGTCTCGAGATGAAACGCAGAATCAACCAACTCCTCAAAAGAAAGCTTAAGCTGGAGCAACAAAGACTTCTTAAGATATTTCTTAAGACCAGAAACAAACTTCAAATTCTTTTTATAAGAAGTGCTAATGAATTCAAGAACATACTTAGATAAAGCCTCGAATGATGCAACATACTCAGAAACAGAAGACTTCCCTTGCTTCAACTCAAGGAAGCGACGGGTCAATAAAACCTTTTCAGATTCAGGAACGAATTTGAGTTCAAATCGCTCCCGAAACTGAGTCCAAGAAAGAGTAGACTCATCAATTTCGGCTACAAGAAGCTCATACCAATCTAGGGCATGCTCTTGTAATAAGCCAGAAGTTACAAGAACTCAATCATGGTCAGAAAGATCCATGCAAGAGAAAATACGCTCGCACGTGCGAAACCAAGCTTGGACTTCAAGAACAGACTCGGAGCCCTTAAACGACTTTCCTCCAAGATGAGAAAAATCACTGCACAGACGTGCAAAGGCAGACTTGCAAGGAGGAGATACTCGAGGAGGAACTGGAGGCTGAGTGCTCCTAAACAACTCCAAAAACTAATCGGCAGACATATAAACGCCATCCGGATGTGAGCCACTGGAATGCCCAGCATCCGAACGTCGTCCCCTGCCTCTTCCAGCCATACGCTGAAAGTAAGATAAGAACAAGATTATTCACAAAGTAGATAATTCAATATGGAATACTACGGAATTTAAATGCATTCCTAGAAGTATTCCCACATTCTATCTACACCAAGGCACAGAAGGAATAAAGAGACACGATGATTCAAAGATTTGTATCACTTATACACTTTGATGTACCGGAATATGTGCATCTATTCCATGTTTATCATATTTTGTTCTGAACTCGGCTCTGATACCACGCTGTGACGCCCCACCTCTATACCCACGCTAGCCAAGGACACTACAGGGTAATGTCGTCAACTAACACGCAGAATAAGGCTGGTTAGGAGCGACCGTCTATAGCCTTGCTCTAACTATCTATTGAATACATCGACAATAGACATACCAAGCAGGTCGACATACCCAATGAATACTTAAAACAAAACCATAGGTGGTTGGAGGATCTATCAGAACAGAATATAACAACTCAAATGTAATATACATCACAGAACAGTAGATCATCATATACACATATATTGATACATAACAGAGTTTACAAATTGATACATGTCAAGTGGTATAGCAAACCACAATATACAGACGATTCCAAAAGAATACATATATCAGAGTTACAATAGAAAGGACTACACAAAAAGCTTTAACAAAAAGGAACAAGATGGATAGTCCATGCGGAAGCAAAATAGGCTAAGTCCAAAAGCAACTAACCTGAAACATCTCGGTCTGACCCGAGTATAAAATACACTGGTCAGTCTAGCTAAACAAATCAGTTAGATAAACTGAACAACAATAACCTGCAAGGTCACAAAGTATAACAAATATCTCTAAAAGAGATAACACAATCATCTAACAAAAGATGAATCATATCATAACAAGCCTCATATCATCGGCAACTCAGAGAAACAAAGGATAGGAATATCCCAAAACAAGCCATGAAGGCAAATAACAAATACCAATGAAGGTAACACAAGTTCCGCAAGGCAATCGCTACATATCATGCGGCTCAAAAAGACCAACACCGAAGGGCGATACCTAGGGAATATACATATCAATGAAACATCATAAAATTTGCACGTGCTCAGTACTGTATAAACAAGGATCCATGAGCCCGAAGAATCCAAACCCAAATATCACTCGAGCGGCTCATAAAGACCTAACTCCGAAAGCGATACAATAGGGCCACAAACCCGAAGGCACAAACCCGTAGGCAACATACCCAAAGGCAACATACCCAAAGGCAACAAACCTGAAGGTGCAAACTCGAAGGCAACACACCCGAAGGCAAAAAACCGTAGTGGTGAAGGTCCGAAGGCCCAGTACTGGACACCACTAACTGGCGGAATGTGTCATAACTCTCAAAAAGGAATCCGAAAAGTGGTAACGTGAGTCCCATAAAAACTCGTTCGCACTAAACGGTTCACTATCCGTTAGTTAATTTCACACTCAAAGCAGTACAAAGTTCACCTCGTCTCATTGGTAAACCAGACCAAAAGGCCAAAACGATCAATCGAATAGGTCGGGGATTAATCGGAAAGATAAACGCATGGATTCATGGTCCGTGTTTTACCTAACCATTTAATCTCCCTTCCACTCCGCTCGAAGTGCGAAATTGTGTGTGCGTTTTAAATGGAATTTATAAATCGGTGAAACGAGCTTTTAATGCGATTTAGAGGGATTATTTATGAAAACCCGTGAATGAAGTTAAAATAAGTTATCAAAGCCAAAGATGCAATGACAACCACTAAAAACCAACTTGAATCGATAAAATTTGGAAAACCAATCGAAATGAGCATAAATAGGCAAAACAACAAAATAGGAGCAGGTCGTCGGCCGGCTACAGGGCTCGGTCGACTGGCCAGAAGAAAAAAGAAAAGAAAAGTTCGGGGTAGCAGGTCGGTCGACCGGCTACAGGGCTCGGTCGGTCGAACTACAATTTTCTGCAGTTCCTGCCGTTTCTCATCCAATTGCAAATCTTCCAAAATGCGACCGGTCGAGCTATGGACCTAAGGAGCCTTAGCCAATAGATACCCCAGCTCCACTAGCTCTCCGATGCGCCACCAAAAACATGTTCAAACATCAAAGTTAGGATCTTTAAAGAATTGAACCCAAAACACTAAAAATTTGGATATTCCCCAATTCAATCCAAACCAAAAGCAAGTGCATATGAACAAGTGCTAGGAATTCATACCCAACATCAATGAAATCAAGAAAAGTAGATGTGAGTTCAAAACTCACCTTTTATTTCAAAACAAAGAAGAAGAAGCTCAAGCACAAGAAGGAGACCAACTACTCTTCACTTCAACTCTACGAGCTTCAATCTAAGAATAAAACACATATTTCCTAAGTTAGGTTTAGGAAAATTTTCTGAAATTGAAGAAGAAAGAGATGAAGAAGATGAAGAAGAGGCTTACCAATAGCTTCTCTTTGATTTTGGAGCAAGAATTCAAGTTTGCAAGAAGAAACTAGGACTTGGATTTCTAATTCCCATTCTCTTCCCCATTTTCAGTTTTTAGCTTAAGTTTTATGAAATGAATAAGTGAATGGAGGAGAGGGACCGAGTTAGGGTTAATTAGATAGTTAGTGGGCTGAACCCAACCCAAAACCCAACTAGAAAAAGTTGCAAAATTCAACTTACAAAAAGCATATCAAAACTTATACTCAAAAAGATCGCAAACGCCATTTTGGACTCAATGGAGGTGGTTTCGAGTCCCAATTCAGCCATTTGCAAAAAGTAACATTTCGGACCTAAAAATCCGACTAACGACACTATATTTAAATAAAATATTTAAATATAAAATCGTTAAATATGCGGGTTGTTACCCATTACCCAAACAACCATAAACCAAAACAAACAACAATTCCAAACTATAGATCAAGTTAATTTTTATAAATTTCGTTTCAAAATATTTATCCTTTGATTTCCTTTTCATTCAATTACCGATTTAACTTTTTAGTTTACAATTTAATTCTTACAGTTTCCATTTATCCATATATAATGTAAATTTCTTTTATTTGCATTACATTCTTCTATTCATTACTTAATTTCACTTATTTACAGTATTCATCTTTCTACTTATTTTTAAAATAAATAACTTCATCCTTTACTCAAGTCTATAATTACTTACTTACAACATTTATCTTCTATCATATTTTATTATAGTAAGATTTGCGTTATAGCTTATGTTTATAACAATTTCAACATCAAATTCTTATTTATTAAAGAATTTAATTGAATACTTTTATTATTTCAACTTTTACTTGTAAAATTTCTCTTTACATTTTCTTTTAGCATTTTAACTTTTATAGGTGGTAAGTTATATATATGTTTATTAAGAATGCAATTGAAATTTGTACAAGTTCACCTCATTTCTTTTAATTAATTTAATGTTCAATAATTATATCTTTTGTTTTATAGGTTACAATTCCACCTTCCTTGAATTTTCATTTATAACTTAGCATTTAGTTTGTTTATAAATTAAAGGTTCCAATTATTAATTAGTTACAACCCATTTTACTACAATAATTGAAACTATTAATTAACGGAAACTTAAGAACTAAATACCGGGTTAAATTTCAAATCATTTTAAAATAATAGATAAATGTATACTTACAACTTATATATCAAATTATATTTAAAAAAATTAAAATTTATATTTGTTTATCAAAACAAATCTGTAGTAAAACTACTACAGTTGTCTTCCCACTTCGAAACTCGAAAATGAATGTCGATGATGCGGCCGCCATCGCCGAAATTATTTTCCAGCGACAGAGAGGGGAGTACAAAATTTATTCTTTCAAATTTTCTTTTAAAACATTTCTTTTAAATTATATTGAAATATTTATATCAGAAAATACTTCTAAAATGTTATTACTATATTCCAAAACCATTCGAAAGAAATATTCAAAACCCCAGAACTTAAGTTCTAAATTCCCAAATTCTTCATTGATTTTATCTTCAATCTAATTTCAACTATTATTTATAAATTTCATTACCTAACAACCACTATATTGCAACCAAATATATATCTTATTTATAAAAATTTATTTTATATATATAGAAAATATAACAGGCAAAATTATTTCATTCACCTATATTCAAAACAAATATTGTGTCGGTCTGTCCTATTAAGTGTTTAGAAATCCCTATTGATGTCATAGCGTACCATGCACCAATCAGAATTTATCAATACAAAACGGAACAAATTAACACAATATTAAAACCTTTTATAACACTAATAAATATGCTCTCTCATATATATACACTCAGTGACTCATCATAGGGTATTACTACCTTATTATTAAAGAGTCAAACCCCATAAAGCTAAGGTTTATTGCTAAACCAAAGCTCTGATACCAGATGTAACGTCCCGTCTTTTTGTACGGTTTGAATCGACGATAAACCACACATGTAAGACTTAAACCATACAGAAGGGAGGATTGTTATGGGGTAAACAAGAAAAAGAAGGAAGAAATAAAACAAAACAGAATCTTGCAGTAGAACGATAAAATATAATAATCAAATATAGTTCATGAAGCTATTTTACAAAATATTGAATTATACTTATACAATACATATCAGAGTTACACATACCATAGAATGATAAGTAGTGCAGTGGAACAGTATGGATGTAGTGGAATACTATAATAAGTAATAATAAATCTTTGTCTTCGTTCTCTAGATATAAAGGCTTCAAATCCTGAAATGCTCAGGCTGACCCGAGCGAATTGAAAAGACAAAACACTCGAGTCAGAACTAAAATATCTTATGTGAGTTAAATCAACAGAAATAAATATGAGTGTAACGGCGTCAGAGATGTTTATGGGATTTGACATCTCCTATCCAGTGTCCAACATGAGTGTAGTATCGTAAGAGATGTTCGGGATTCACACCCCCTAAGGATCCGTTAGACTATCTATTATGTAGTAATATACGCTATTATAATAGTGTCTAAACTAAAGTATAATATACTGAAAATAGCGTTAAGGGGTTACCCATATAGCCCTTAACACACTTTTATATTCCCATAGTCTATACAGTACCGTAATCTCCCTGTATTGGGCATCGTTAGAGGGCACTCCATAGGTATGGTACAAAACAAAATCGTATAAGGCGCGCTAGGGTAGGTGACATGACAAAACTAGGCAATGCCAGGGTAGATATACCAATTACGCTTCCAGGCCGGTGGTAACGCATAGCCGCAACTACCGCCCACCTCGAGCCACACGCCCAAAAAGAAAAATCAAAATTGGTCACCGAATCAATCCAAAAGTCAAAGTATAATATCGAAGTGATGTGTCCGATCAAAGGTGCTACCTCATTAGCCCATCAATCGCTCCTGTTTTAGGCACCTTATGCCAACTCACGGGAGTCGGGTCCACGTATTTACCTCAAAGGAAATGCCGCCACCATCCTACTTCATTTAGAATCTCCACCGCGTGCACGGTTGTTAAAGTGGTTTTCGGAGTTGGCAGAGAGTATGACAACTTTCGATCCCAGTCTCTTCAACAACCAAACGTTATTATAACACCGCGGTCTTTTTAAAATAATTTATACTTTAAACCAAAGTATAATATTTATTTCAAAACTATATGAATACGATATCAATCCTATTTCAAAAACCAAATCAATATGATATCATTTTTATAAAACCCAAATCAATATAATATCTTTTTTCACATATATACCTTTTTCCAAAATCATAGCACTTTCAAATTTATATACCTTGAAACCAAACATTCTAAATTATAACACTTTTAAGACATAATACTTTGAAATTCATAACTTCGAAACAATTCAATTTCGATAAAACATTTGAAATTCAATATATTTCAAGGCTTTAATATTCCAAAATTTCAAAACTAAATTTGATAATTTAGATTCAAAAATCAAATCTTCTATTATTTAGTTTTGAAATATTTACATAATAAATCCATTTCATTTTAAACAAAACTCAAATTTCAAATAATAAATATTTTCTTCAATTCATTTATACTTGAAGTAATCATTTATTTCACTTAGACCCAACAATCCTGTTATAATAATTATACCTTTCAAGATTTTCAATTTAATAAATTGCACATCAACCTTTTAGAGTTTAATTCTTAAATAAATTCAATTCCAAATAAATCTCCAATTTATCTCCCAACCTTAATTTATTTAAATCATTATACACTCTATATTAAAATAAAATTTAAATGCTTACTCACATTTATTTTAATAAAATCAAACTCTATTATTAAACTTAATTTTTATTTAACACTTATACATAGCTTAAATTCAAGCATTTAACTATATATAAAAACAATTATTTATATAATATCAAAAATCAATATTCTTTAAACCATATTATATAAAATAATCAAACTTTATTACTGGGCTTATTTTATATTTCAAAGCCTATTTATATATAGCTAAAATCAATAATAAATTTGACGTTTATATAACATCTAAAATCAATATTTATATAACCCGTATATTTCTTTACAAAACCATAGAAATCATTTCAATATTTTTTATATATATAGACCGCGGTGTCTGTATATAATTTTCCACCCAATGGTTAAGTGATACGGATATTTATCATTTCAATCCGTAATTTAAAAAAAAAGATTACGGTTATATATCATTTCAAACCGCAATCCCGAATGAAATAAAAATGCATAATAACTTGCAGTTTATAACAATATAAAAAACAGCATCCATTCACCCAATATCAAACATCGACCATTTATTACAATCATCATCCAGTTTAAACAATAACATCAATATAGAGCATATAATAAATAAGAGGTAATTACTGACAGTTATATTCAATAATAAATTAAACAATCTATCTAACTGGCAGTTTATATGCAATAATAAATTAAATAACAATTCAATTTAAATAAATGCAATTAACTAAGATGATGATTTAAAAATATACAAAACAGTCATAAATAAATTCATAATCACAACATAAATCAGATTTAACGAACATAAGAAATTTTAGTAGTTGTGAGTGGGTTAAAACACTCACCTTTTGAATTTGAATTGAATTTAAATCCAATTTAAACTCAAAATCCCAACAGTCTCAGAATCTGCCCACACCAAAGCCAAAATCTTTGGAATTTCAATACGAACCTAAGGGAGAAAACCGCGCGTGAAACGGACCTCATATGCAAAGTCACGTGAGTTAGAATGTTATGAAATTAAAATTTATATAAATTAAAACAAAACAAAATAAATAAAGAAAGAGAAAAACACATACACACCATCTTCTCGAAATAACAACAGCGCATGCGAGAAACAACACGCACGCGACACCCTATCAAGGCAAACAATACGCGATCAAAGCAGCTTCGCCCTGCCGTGGTTCACCAAATCGATCACCAACGACGCGCCGACCCTGCTCCTCATCTCCGACCTCGCGAATGACCACCATCGTCGCCGATTTGCGCCCCATAGGTGACAGCCGCCACCAATTTCACGAAACCCTAGTGAATTTTTAAGCCTAATCCAACCGTTAACTCGCCACGAAACCCACCTTGATGCGACCCTCTCGGCCCTCCCTACAAAACCCATAAATGGTTCGACGATCCGACAACTTTCATCGACGCGCAATGAATGGCCGTGGATAAACCTTCAATTTCTGGCCACCCACAAACTCAGATCGAGAAACGGACTGCAGATCTAAGATGCGTACATCAAGTGCTTCGACATATAATGTTTTCGAATTTTTTGAGGAGTTTGAAATTTCACTTTGATTTTGAATTGCAGTTAGAATTAGGTGTTTGTCTGCCATTGAAATAAGGAGGTGAAAAAAATATACGCACAGACAAATGAATATAAGAGATAGGCTAGGGTTATAACGGGGTATATATAGGCAAGCTTGAAATAGAATAGATGGACCCGATTTATAAACGCGCTGAACGATGAATGGCCCGAAAAGCCCGTTCTAACTCTGGAACGAAATTGCGTCAACCCGTATATCAAAATAGACGTTTTAAAATATTTTAAACGCAATGGAAAAGGTTTCAAGTCCAAATTCCATCGTATGAAGAAGTTATGCTAAATTCAAATTATTTCAAATTGATTTCAATATAATTGATTTCAAGGTGTTTCGAGTCCATACAATCAAACGATAAATCCGATCGCTACGAAACTTGAAGCGCTACAATAATTCACCGTTACAGATCCGATGAAACATGTCGAAATCCGAGTCAGTGGCCAAAATGGCTATTTTCCAGTAAATTAAATAAATTAATAATTAATTAAATAAAATCCAATTTTTAATTTCAATTCTATAATTAACAATTTTATCACTTTTATATTTCTTACTCATCTACAATAATTTAAACAAGTTTAGAAGTCAATTTAAAGTTGATTAGTCTATCAATTGTAGTGTTAAATTTTAAATTTCATTATATTCAAATTTATAAATTAAATTCCCAATAATTCTATTAAATTTATTTTTCATTCCATTATTCAATTCATCATTATCAAAAGGATAAAATTAACATTGGATTTACAAACTATTACCTTAATATTCTTACATTCCATATTGATTTCAATTAACGCAAAATTTAGAGATTTAATTTCATTAAATTGCAATTACTCCAATTATTATCATACACTAAATTCCAATATGTTGACAAAACTTTATTTTGCATTCCTTTTATTCAACCAACTGTCATTTTATAAATAAAATTAACATTATTTTCGATTCTTACTTTAATTTACATTAACAAAATGTTAAATTTAGATTTATTACAATTGATTACCAAAGTTTATTTTACACCTTAAATAAACAAGCAACCTATATTAATTGCCACCTATTTGCTTTTAATTGATTTATAAGTTCGTTACTTATCAATCCAGATTATAATTCCATAATTAACTCTAACTTTATTCCATTACATTAATATACGCCCATTTACATCTTAATTTGAATAAATATTACATTTCCAAATGTGTACTTCTATCAATTGAACACATTAATTAAGGTTTTAAAACCAATAAATGAATCTACCTTAATTCCATTCTTATACCAGTTTATTACTTTACATAAATTACGTATTAATTCATCAATTAACATGATTTGAACTATTTTTCCCAATCTACCAATTACTACTTAAAAATAAATTTACGTTTCTATTAAATTTACATTCACACTTCCGTTATTATATTAATTACCATTAAAGGAACGTTTATTATCAACAACATACATTATAATTATTTACAGAACATTGATTTTTTAATGACCATTTATTATTATTTAAATTCATTAATTTAATTCAATGCTTACATTTTGTTTTCATATATTCAATTTGTAGCTAAGTAGACATCTACATTGTTTCCATTGATTTGAATTTCATTCAATTTATTTATAATTACCTTAGTTAACATTAACGTAATATTAGATTATAATTTTTGTAACCGATTTCCAATTTAAATTCAACCAGCTACAAAATAGGTAACATACAAAAAAATCGTTACCATTAATCCTTTAGTCGCATTAATAAGCTTTCATTACTTACAAATCAATGTTGCCATTTATCTTCATACTACAAGTTTCATTCACTTATGTTCAATTTATAACTAAGTCATCACATTTAAATTATTTTATTTAATTGGAATTTCATTGAAACTCTTTAATTATTTAATTAACCCCTATTCTGTTTCCTCTTAGTTATTTTCATTATTATATCACAACTTTTATTAATAATTCACAAATTTTTATTTTCTCCAATATTAAATTTCCAAATCTCATTAAATTAACAATTTTAATTATATAAAAAAATTACGGGTCATTACAATTTACTTACAATAAATCCATTTGTTACAAATTGAATTCCAATAAACTGATTGATTAAATTGATGACAACAACAATTGTCACCATTATACATTTTATAAGATTTGTAAGTTTATTCTTTATGAAAGTTATTATAACAACTCTCGTTACACTAAACTTATTTGATTTCCATTCATTACACATTATTCCATTAATAAGTCAACATTTTAAATTATCAATTACCTTTTATATCCCATTATAAATTGATGCACACATTAATACAACATATATTATAATTCCTTACATAATGCTGACTTTATTCAATTACCATTAATTATATTTTCTCTCCATAATTAATTCATATTTACATTTATTTCCTTGCATTGAATTTATACCCAAGTTATAATGTTCACATTATTTTAATCAATTGGAATTCCATAGGAATTATTAAAAATTAACTTACAGTAATATTGTTACAATTCATTCTAGTTATTATTTCATTGTAAATTAAAAAAGTTTATTTCTTTCAACTCTAATTACCAAAATCTTATTGAATTAACAATTTAAATCAACGAAAATTTACGGGTCATTACACTCTCTCCCACTCAAAACTTTTCGTCCCCGAAAAGAAAAAAAGAAGGGGAAAAGTAGGAGTTAAGCAATCAATATATTTTATTCAAAATATTAAATTTATAAACAAATAAATTTATAAAATAAAATAATTTATATAAAATATATTAATTTACAACAATTAAATCCTTTTATATTCAAGATAATAAGAGTTTGGAAAACATTTCACAAAACTTCTAAGTCCAAAATTTACGTAAAATTTCGGCAGAGTCTCCTTTGTATGGAGAGGCTCAAGAGAAATTATAATATCAATAAATAATACATATCATAAATTTTCAAAAATAACATATCCCAAGAGCGGGAAAATAATATTAAATCGCTATAAAACCGTAATCCAAGAATGTACCTATTTGTCGGGCAAACAACGATTAATTATGAAACCAAAAGCAGTAGCAATTGCTTCCATAACATGTATTTCACTTATATAATCCAAAAAGAGTTAATAGTTATATAAAATGAAATATTTAAAGTTGTTTCAACCACTAACAAATAATTCAATATAAAACAACAATCACTTGCAACCACACCATACAACCATCACATTACATCAAAATAAACCAATTATCCATCCATATCAACTAAAACAAAGAGTTTGTTCGGGTTAAGACACTTTTAATCACATAGAATGACGAATAACTACTAAGTATACCATTTATTCAACAGTCTTAGATAAAACTCAATAGATTATTCATACATTCAAACAATTAGAAATATCATTCCCCCAAAGTATTCCATAAGCCAAAACAAACAATAATTTACGATGTATTTGAGTTATCCTTATTAAATTTCTTTCACAACATTTACAGTTTTTTAATAAAAGTTTTTTCATTCATACAAGGATTATTTCTTTAACTTACACTTATCTCTTACAACATTTTAATCCCATTTATTCATTCAGTGTTTATTTCATTTATTACTTACAAAAATCCATTTTCATTTATTCATATCACGTCGATTTCTTTTTATTGCATTACATTCATTCATTCATTCATTACTTAATTTCATTTATTTACATTGATTTATTTATAGTATTCATATTAAATTCAATTACTTAGTATGTCAATTCATTAACTTATTATAATCATCTACTTACAATACTTACTTTTTATCACCTTTTTATTATAGTAACATTTCAATTATAACTTAAGTTTTTATCAGTTATGACATCAATTTCTTATTTATAAAAGTAATTCGTTGAACCTTCATTATTTAAGTTTTACTTGTAAAATTTTCCATTACATATTCTTTTAACATTTCAACTTTTCTAATTGGTAAGTTATATATATGTCTTTAAGAATGCAACTAAAAATTACACAAATTTATCTTATTTCATTCTAGTAAATAAATGTTCAATAATTTTCACTTCTTATTTTTATACCCCTTTTTATTTACAGGCTACCAATTTCAAATTTCTTATATACTTAGTTATAACATAGCATTTAAATTTCTTATTTTCCACTTTATAAGTTCCAATTATTAAATAGTTAAAATTTTATTCCATTAGAATAATTGAAACCTCAAATTTATAGAAATTTAAGAACTAAATGCCGGGTTTCATTTAAAATCATTTAAAATAATATATATATAACCATATCTTTATATGTCTATCGAATCATACTAAAAAATTAAAGACAAGATTTATTCATCAAATAATTGTGCAGTTACTACTACAACAGTCTTTCCACTTTCAAACTCAAAAATGAATGTCGATGATGCGTGCACTTTTCACCGAAATTATTTTCCAACGATAGAGAGGGGAGTACATAACTTATTTCTTTCCAAAATTCCTTTAAAACAGTTGTTTCAAATCATATTGAAATATTTATATCAGAAAATACTTCTAAACAATATTATTATTATATTCCAAAATCATTCGAAATAAATTTTCAAAATCCCGGAACTTAAGTTCTAAATTTCAAATTTTCATTTATTTTATTTTCAAATCTTACTTCCAACCAATATTTATAAATTTCACTACCTAACAACCAACATATTACAGCTAAATATACATATCATTTATAAAATTTATTATTTTATATACAAAAATATAATAGGCAAAATTATTTCATTTACCTATATTTCAAAATAAATATTGTGTCGGTCTGTCCTATCAAGTGTTCAGAAATCCTTATCGATGTCATAGTGTCCTATGCACCAACAAGAATTTATAAATACAAAACGGAACAAATTAACACAATATAAAACGTTTTATAACACTAACAAATACGCTCTCTCATATATATACTCTCAGCGACTCATTCTAGGGTATTACTACCTTATTTTAAAGAATCAGAACCCACAAAGCTAAGGTTATCGCTAATCAAAGCTTTGATACCAACTGTAACATCCCGCCTTTTGGATGCTTTAAGCAGACACATGCCAACTCAAACCATACAAAATGGCAAATTGTTATTGGGGTAAATAGGAAAAAAAAGAGAAAGAAATAAAAAATAGAATCTCACAGCGGAGTGATAAAATATAATAATCAAATAACAGTTCATGAAGTTGTTTACAAAACATTTGATTTTACATATACAACAAAGTATTAGGGTTACACATATCATACATAAATAAATAATATTGTAATGAAATAGTATGATGTAGTGGTATAATATAGTAAATAGTAGTACACATCTTCATCTTCGTCCTCCAGAATAAGTCTTCAAATCCTGAAATACTCAGGCTGACGTGAGAGAATTGAAAAGGCAAACACTCAATTCAGAACTAAAAAATCTTATGCAAGTTAAATCAATGGTAAATATGCGTGTCACAGCGTAAGAGCTTTTTATGGGGTTTGACATCTCCTATCCAGTGTCTAACTTGAGTGCAGTAACTTAAGAGATGTTCGAGATTCACATCTCCTTAGGATCCGTTAAACTATCTACTATGTAGCAATATACGCTATTATAATAATGTCTATAGTATAGTAAACTATTAAATAGCGTTAAGGTGTTACCCATATCCCCCTTAACGCATTTTATATATTCCCATAGTCTATATAGTACCGTAATCTCCCCCGTACCGGGCGTCGTCAGAGGGCACTGTATAGGTATGGTGCAAAACAAAGGGTATGTGACACGGCACAACTAGGCAATGCTATGGTAGATATACCAATTACGCATCCGGGATGGTGGTAACGCATAGCAGCTACTACCGCCCACCTCGAAACACACTTCCGAGTAAAAATCGAAGGGAAGCCACCAAATAAATCAAAAGTCAGAATATGGTATCGATGGAGTGTGCCCGATCGGAGGAATGATCAAACTTGGCCCAAGAATCGCTTCTATTTTAGCTACCTTATGCCAATTCACGGGAGTCGGGTCCACATATATACCACATTTAGGATCTTCGCCACCATCCTACTTCATTTTGGAATCTCCACCGCGTACACAGTTGTCAAAGTGGTTTTCGATATTAGCAAAGAGTATGACAACATCCGATCCCTGTCTCTTTGACAACCAATTGCTTATTACACACCGAATGGTTCTTTTACATTTCCAAAATCATTTCATAATTGATATCAAAATGTCATATTCGATTCAAACCATATCACTTTTGAAATCATTACTTACTTGCAAAATCATATTCACCTTTGAAATCATAGTTCAATAATTATATTTCCTTTCAATGTCAAATTCACAATTTATACCAAAATATCATATTCTCAAAATATATCACTTTCAAATCATTATCGTTTCCAAAATCATGATTTCTTTCAAAAATCATACTTCCAAATAGGTAAAATCCTTACTCCAAAATTATCATATTCAATTAGTTATAACTTTTAAATCCCAACTTAGGTTATGACATCATTAACCATATTCACTTTAAAAATCGAGAAATTTGAATACAAACCCATCCATTTTACTTGATTTGGAATTTGGAAGAAAATAGTCTTAAATAGTTATAAATAGTTAATGTAGATTTAAAATAGATTAAATATAATTAAAATAGATTAAATTGCTTTAAAATAGATCAATTAGATTTAAAATAAATTAAATAGTTTAATTAGTTTAAAATAAATTAAATTGGTTTAAAATAGATTAAAATAATTCATATAGTTAATATCAGTTAAATAGTTTAATAAATTTGAAAATCTTAATAATTAAAATTTTTGAAATAATATATTTTTAAAATAGTTTATATTAAAATATGAGTTTGAAATTAATATCCAATTAAACTATTCATTTCATTTCAACATATTTGGACCATTTCAAATTTCCAAATCGACAAACCAAATTTCAATAATTTATCGAATTTCAAATTGTTTCAATCCATGTTCAAAATATCGATACTGATTTCGCCAATTTCAAAATAATTCAAAGTTATTTTCGAACAAATTAAATAACTCAATTTCGATAGAATTTCATTTATACATAAAAGTTTACTTTAAACTTTCGATTTAATTTCTTAAAGAAATTCCTTTTTAAACCAATTCGCATTTCAACACAAAACTTGATTTTTCGATAATACTTCAATTTATATAAATCAAATTTTATTTCAAAACTTCAATTGATTAAATTCAAAAATTTAAGGATTTTAAACTATTTAATTTAACCAATCCAATGTCCGTATATAATTTTCTACCATAGGGTCAAGTGATACGAATATTTATCATTTCAATCTACAATTTAAATATTTTACGGCTGTATATCATTTAAGACCGCAATCCCAAAATAAATAAAAATCCATAACGAACTTGTAGTTTATAACGGTATAAAATACAACATCCATTCAACCAACATCAACAATCAACATCCATCATAATCATCCAAATCAATCAATAAATATCAATATAGAACTGATAATCAATAACAAGTATTTAACTGGCAATTTATATTTAATAATAAATTAAATAAACATTTAATTCAAATAAATTCAAATCAACTGAGACGATGATTAAAATATACCGAACAGTCATAAATTAATTCCTAATCACATCATAAATTAAATTTAATGAACATAAGAAATTTTAAAAGTGTGAGTGGGTTAAAACACTCACCTTTGAATTTAAATTGAATTTAAATCCAATTTAAACCCAATATTTGAACTGTCTCAAAATCCGTCTAAACTAGCACCAAAATGTTCGAAATTTTAATACGATCCTAAAGGAGAAAACCGCACGTGAATTCAACCTTGTATGAGAAAGTTATGTTTATTAGAACATTTCAAAATTTAATTAAAATTAAATAAATTAAAGTATATACAAATTTCCACGTCACCTCGTCCCTGTTCACCGTTCCAAACCTTAAAGCGCTGCATAGAAACCCTCTTGATCGATCACTAGAAAACGCACGCCACCATCATCGCGGTCGCGATGCCACCCCGAGACATGTCGCCACGCCTCCAGCTCCTCCCCCAAAGCCGCATGTCTCCAGGCGAGCCCGACTGTTGATCGACTCGAGCAACCGCCATAGGGTATGAAACCCTAATGAATTTTCTACCTCGATCCGACCGTCTACTTGTCCAAAACCCACATGGACGTGATCCCGTCAGCCCTCTCCATAATACTGTAACTTCGATTCGTCGATCAGCCGCAGTCAATCGCGACGAAATAAACGACCGAGGATTGCTCTTCAATTTTTGGCCAGGCAGAGTTTCAAATTGGAAAACGAATTACAGATCTGAGATACGTTCGTCGAGAGCTTCAAATCGATATATAATTCGATATAGTTTGTGGAGTTTGAATTTCAATTTTGATTTTTGATTTGGATTTGTAAGTTGGGAATTAGGGTTTGTCTGCCACTGTAATGAGGAGGAGCAAATGGAATTGTACGTACATAAATGAGGAATAAGAAATGACCTAGGGTTTATAACGACATATACATAGGCAGAACACAATAGAAAGAAATGGGCTCGATTGGTTTGGGATGTTGAACGATACACAACCCGAAAAGCCCGTTTCTACTCCGGAACGAAAATGGTCAACCCATATATCAAATTAGATGTTTTTAAATATTTTAAATTCAATGGAATAGGTTTTAAGTCCTAATTACATAGTATGAAGAAGTTATGTCAAAATTAGCTTATTTCAAATTGATTCCAATTGATTTCAATTAAATTGATTTCTTGGCCTATGAGCCCGTACGATTAGACGACAAGTCCAATCGTTACGAAACTTGAAATCCTATAATAATTCACTTTTACGGATCCAATGAAACTGGTTTGATCGGAACCCGAGTCACTGGCCAAAATGGCTATTTTCCTATTAATTAAATATATTAATATTAAATTAATTAAATCACTTTCAATTCAAATTTTTAATTATTTACAACTTATATCATTTTGGATTACTTAGTAATTTGTAACTCTTTATAACAAATCTCTATATAAATTTAATGTTGCATATTTCACCAATTTCAATGTTTTAAATTTCAATTTCAATATATTTAGAGATTCTAAATTAAATTTCCAATAATTCAATTTATTTTGCTTTCTATTTATTATTCAATCAATTTTATCTTATGGTATAATTATCATGGTTTATATCTTAGTGCATTAATAAATTTCCAATTTTATCTAAATTTAATTAACGTAGTATTTTAATATCATTTACTTACAGCAAATCCATTTATCACATATCGAATTCCAATAAATTGATTAATTAAATTGATGGCAACAACAATTGTCATCATTATACATTTTATAAGATTTGTAAGTTTATTTTTTAAAATAATTATTATAACAACTCTCGTTACACTATATTTATTTCATTTCCATTCATTACACATTATTTTATTAACAACTCAACATTTTAAATTATCAATTACCTCTTATATCCCATTATAAATTGATGCACACATTAATACAACATATATTATAATTCCTTACATAATACTGACTTTATTCAATTACCATTTATTATACTTTATCTCCATAATTAATTCATATTTACATTTATTTCCTTACACTGAATTTATACCCAAGTTATAACGTTCGCATTATTTTAATCAATTGGAATTCCATAGGAATTACTAAAAATTAACTTACATTAATATTGTTACAATTCATTCTAGTTATTATTTCATTGTTAGATTACAAATTTTTATTTCTTCAACTCTAATTACCAAAATCAAATTGAATTAACAGTTTAAATCATCAAAAATTTACGGGTCATTATAAGTGTAGTACTTGAATTATTTTGAAAAGGGAAATTTTGAAATTTGGTTATAAAAGAGAATTATATCTTAATGATTTTTTTTCAAATATGGGTAAGTAGGATTTGAAAATTATACGTATTTTAAACATTGATTTTAAAATTAATGATTAGAGCTTTAGAAATATTTTGGATTGGAAATAATATAAGTTGGAATTGAACTTTAAAATGTTATTTGGAAATGACCTTCTTTGGTTGTAATTTGAAACTATTATAGTGGAATTTCAAAGTATATGAATTATTTTCAATTGAGTTTAGTGGGTTTGAAATTGAAATAAGATTTGGGATGCAAATTTCCTTGAAATTAAATGGAGGTTTAAAAAAAGGTTTTGGAAAAATAAATTTATTATTGGAATATATTTGTACCTTCACTATCTTTATCTTTATCCTTATCTTTATATATAATGAAAATATAACGAACTCATGTTATAATATGACTGAGGCATGCATTCATAGGTGGTGTTTGTTATAGTTGTGGATGTGGTTGAATATTCCATTGTACTTGGATTATTATCAAATCATCTCTATACTGCTTATGTATGTTATGTTTTAACTTTTTATCCATGTATGACTTATTATATCATGTAATAAGGTTGCTTGGATCATTTGCTAGACGTTCTTTGTGTTTTATATTTATTTAATATAAAAATATTAAGAACCCCTTAGTGGCACCGAGTTAAACGATGGTTAGGTGGATTACCGTCCTAAATATGAACATGTAGAATGAATAAATAAAATTTGATAAAGTTTTGTGAGACACAAGATGAGCTAGATATCCATCATAGCTGCACCGACTATAGGGTAGAGCCTTGAGACATGATAATTTGGCCGTATTATCACAGTCTAACGATCTACTGTACGGGCATAACAAGGTAAGGATAAGCAAATATGATGTGTGATGGCTAATGAGGATTACCAGTGAGGACCAGAGAAGTATTCAGTGTAGCAAATAAATCATGTGAGGGCACAACATTTCTTGGTCGAGAGGGATGTCGCACCCAGGTGGCATCACTTGTTGTCGACTCAGCTTTTGGTAGAAAGAAAATGACTAAGGGCACTAGTTATACACACACATGTATTAATCAAACATAAACGATGCGTGCTTAATAATTAATGCGATGGTAAATTGTGATTAGGAGTGAATCACGGTTCATTAAATTTTCCATTGTGAGTCACGCTATTAAAAAAAATGACATGAGGGTTATGGTATTGTGTGCTTAAGATGCGCAATGTGTAGTTATCGAGTGCTAACATTTACCTATATTTTTTTACATATGTCATCATTGTTTTATTATATTGCATACTAATACACTCATAGCTAGTTCCAGTTTGACACAGGTATGTTATTTGTTTAACAACCTCGGGTCAGACTGACGTTGTTTTTGACATGTTGTGTACTGTGATTGTTTATTTCTCTTGGGAATCGAGTTAGTGATGGAGCAGAGGACGATGGTGTAGCTAGCTGTTTTATACTTAGTGATATTGATATATGAGATATCATATACACAGTGTGATATCTTTATATGGATGAAGTTGTAAATCATTATGGAGAGACATAATCTTTATTATTCTATGATATATATATATATATATATATATATATATATATATATATATATATATTATTTCTTTTATTGCATTTTAAGGCTCCGTGCTTTGTATTTATATTATATATTATTCTATCCTGGAAAACCCAGGTGTTTGTTGCTTTTTGACGATACCGAGTATGTATATTTAATGTATTATATAAGGTAAGAATATATAATGGTGTTAGTCCAAGAGGATATTCTTGCGTGGTCACCCCTTACAAGCCTTATTCTCCATATTACCAGATGGTATTATTATGTAATATTCTTTGATAGTATGGATGTAGATGTAGGGTGTTACGATTGGTATCAAATTAGGTTCAAAACATATAAAATATGTAAGATATGAGTCATGACCTTAGAAGAGACTTAAAGTTCCTTATCCCCATAGGTTTATGGCAGCTACTAAATATCAAAAGGATAGTAAGAGTATACAATGATTACCAGGGTAATTGTTAGGGGAAGTATTTATTATTTTCGTATTATATAATTTATTTACTTCTACCTTGTTTGAATATTTGTCTCTATGTGAGATATAAGTGGTTGATGACGGTAGTGAAGTAAGGCGTTATTTGCCAGACTAGTAATGTCAGCATTGGTAATGTTGAATAAACCTTATGTAGCTTGAACGAGGTTGAAATATCCTAATCAGGGAAGCTTTTTGAGTCCCTAATACAAATCTCATATTATGAATACTTCACAATAAATTATGATGAAGCAAGTTTGAAATGAAGGATCCAGTAGTGATTAAAGTTTCACAACGAAAACAGATAGATAGCTTTCCTCTGAAGGCATTTGTTTGCATGTTTTTTTTGTATTAACGTTGTTTTATTTAGGCTTTGTCAAGAATCTGGAAATCGAATAGGAGTTATCGCTCGAAGTTATAAACATATTTAAATTTTAATGAACCAAATATTAATAGAAGCCGATGGTTTCTACAACTCTGATCCACTGGGGATAATAAGAATGATTAGGAAAATAATAGTAATAATATATTATATATAAATAGAACAAGGAATGATAAAAAATAAAAATAATTTAAAATATAATTAATAGAACGATTACTTGCTTTTTTGAATAGGCAAAGGCGATGTGATGTATTGCTTTTGTAGTGATCCGGAAATTCAAACACTTTGTCTTCGCATATTGTAATGTTTTGGAATATAATCGAGTGGTATTAATATAATTTTATAACCATATTAGACAAAATTTACTTGATAAATAATGATAAGAAATTATTTTTTGAAATTTATTTACAAAATATATTCTTCGAAGAAAAATCGATAATGTGACCGAGATTCGATTTATCAGCAAACAACTTTTCAATCGATATAAGTTGTTCGAACTCTTGTGCGCTTGTCGAATGATCGATGAACATATTAGCAACTAATTAACACACACGTCTCTTAATAAACCTGAGATTTTCTAGATGCTTCTATATGGATAAGAGATATTATCATGAGGGTGGTATAATGGTAATTAGCATAAAGAGAAGTGATGTAAAGGAGAAGTGATGGGAGGTAAAGCTTGCATGACAAGGTGAGAGGGATAAATGCAATATTAAAGAGCATGATTTTCATCTTATAAGAGGAGGGGAATACCCTTAGGAATAAATCACAAATTCCTAAGCAAAAACCAAGCTTTTGTAATAGCTCCATCTTCTTCTTATTCTCTTATGTTCTGAATGAAATAGTTTTAGATCAACTCCAAATCACTTCTAACTTTGTCACGGGGCTTAATATTAGAACACCTTCCACCAGGCCAAAAGTTGAAGAAGTCAAGCAAATCTCTCACCCGACCCCATTGCCGTGAGCTATATGTAGAAGGAGAGAGAAGCAAGCAAAAGCAAGAGAGGAAGGGAAGAAAAGGTGGTTGCTAGCTTAGGTTCTTGGATCTTAGTTGTTTGTTGGATAAAAGTTACGCTAACTCACTATTTTGATTGGAAAATATCACATATATGTTGATGTTCGATTGTATTAATGTTGTTGAATTAATATGGACATATGTGGAAACAATGGTTTCACTTCTTGCCTTGAAAGCAAGTGACATACGAATACACTTGAACGTGACTTGAAATAACTTGAATGGACTTGTACGGCATATAACAAGTTCTTGGAACAAGGCACATAGGTTGTACTTGAGCATAGGTATGAATATAACTTAGACTTGAAAGTGCACTTATAGCGATAGTTGCTATAGATGCAGTTGTGAATTACCTTGTTTTTGGCAATGTTTACAGAATTTTGTATTTATAATGTTATATATATATATGTATGTATATTTTTTTGCTATTAAAATCTTAGATAGTAGAGGTTAAGTAACATCTCAAAAAGTGGCCAAAATTTCACTTGTGCAAAACTGTCTCGTTTTCTTCAATTTTGGACTTTAAAAGGTTTGAAAAGATATCTAAATTTAAGTATTTGTATTCATTCTTTTTACAGGTGTTTATTAACATATATTAGAGTACCTCAAATGTGGCTTGAGATAGTTTTGAATTTTTAAGAATTAGTTGTGAATATTTAAAGAAGAGATATTTTGTAAAATATATAGAAAACACGTTCTTTTCAAGTAGTATTTTGGATAAATATTTTAAAATCTATTATAAGTATTTTCAAGTATTTTACAAGTGTATAAAAATGTTTTTGAAAAGGGATTAGAGTTTCTAAATGGCCAAATGATTAATTTTTAAATACTTGTTTGAAAAGTATTAACTGTGCTCAACACTAAAAGCCGAGGAGGTAAGGTGTAACACCCATAATTTTTGATAATATTATCTAGAAGATTTAATTAGATAAATTAAATAGAATAATGTAAATCTAAGTGATAAGGGGATTGAGACTTGAATTAATTTAATTTTGGTGGAGCCTAATTTAAAAATAAATGGGCTTAATAACGGGTTTTTGATTAGTTAAGTTACATAAGGGTATATTAGTGTGATGACCCACCTTTATGGACGATTTAAATCAACAATAAACCACACATGTCTGACTCATACCATTCAAAAGGGAGGATTGTCAATAGGGCTTAATAATAAAATAAGGGAAAAGAAGGAAAACAAAACATAGAATCTCGTAGGGGAATGACTAAATATAATAATCAAATAAACAGTTCATGAAGCTATTGTACAATATACATTTGATTACACAATTTTAACAACATAATCATAGTACAAACAAAAACATACTAATAGTGATGCAGCGGAATAATACTAATAATATAATATACCAAACTCCGTCTTCGTCCTTTAGAAATAATGTCTCCAAACACTGAAATGCTTAGGCTGACCTGAGTGTAATGAGAAGACAAAACACTTGAGTCAGAAATAAAAGTTCTAATGTCAGCTAAATCAACAGTAAGTAAATAAGAGTGTAATAGCTTTAAAGATATTACGAGATTTCACATCTCCTATCTAGTGTATAACATGAGTGCAATAACTTAAAAGATATTACGGGATTTTCATCTCCTAAGGATCCGTCAAACTATCTATATGTAGTAAGATATGCTATATATGTAGTGCCTATCAATACGATAAATATTAAAATAGTATTTAAGGCTTTACAGTGATCCCCTTTAACTCATTTTTAAGCACCGTCCTACAATTTGCCTTAGTAGCATCGCCAGTAACGTCGGTAGCAAGGGAGGTGCCGTGATAAGACAATACTAAAACAAAGTCATAGTGGTTGCGAATAAGGATAAAGAATACGACCAGGCACGTGAGGCGATGCCCAAGGTAGGATACCATCGTTTTTCATTCTTGACTGGTGCTAACCCCTAACGGCCCACCATGTCCAACACTCCCAAAATCCGAAGGTGAGCACCAATCAAGTTTCAAAGTTAAGATGGTAATACGAAGAAGTGTGTCCGCTAGAGGTAGCTAGCCTCATTGGTCAGGTATGGCTCCTGTTTTAGTCATTTCAAATTGACACAAATGTCGGGGTCTATCCAATATCGTTGTCTTTTTTTTTTAAATTCACCAAACGCCTCCAATTCAACCGCTTCATTCTGGATAACACCCACCGTGTACATAGTTGTTAAAGTGGTTCCAATATTGATAGAGAGTATGCCAATAAGAGGCCCTGGTCTTTTAACAACCAAACATCATTTTTCACACTGGCTGGTTCTTTTATATTTCGAAAACGATTCATATTTCATATCAAAATATCATATTCATTTCAAAAATATCAATTCATTTCAAAACACCATATTTACTCAAAATATGTCATTTTTGCTTGAAATATCATTTCAAATCCCAACTTAGGTTATAATGTAACGATCCACATATTTTACGATTATATATTTAAAAGTTTTATTTAAATATAGCATCGTTAGTTGAATTAAAGTACAAAATGTGGCTTTTTGTAAACAGTCAAATTCGGACTCAAGACCACTTTCATTGAGTTCAAAACGACGTTTACAACTTATTTAAGTGTAAACATCGATATGTTTGTGACTTTCGGTTGGGTTCTAGCCCATTAACCCAATAAGCTAACCCAAACTCTTCTACCTAATAGCTCCCACTCCACTCCTCTTCATTCTTTCATTCATTCTTTCATTCTATTTTCTAAATTCCTAACGCTTAAGCCCTAGGAAGAGTGGTAGGAAGAGGAAATTAAAATTCCTAAGCCCTAGTTTCTCTTAGGAATTCAAGTTCTAGTTCTAAAACCAAAGAGAAGCTTAGGTAAGCATCCTCTTCATCTTCTCCATCTCAATCCCTCTCCAATTTTCATAATTTCCTATAACCTAACTTAGGAAATATTTGCATATGATCATAGACTGGATCTTTTAGAGCTGTGATTGAAGTGGAATTGATCTTTCCTTGTTTTAAAGCTTCCCAATTGTTATTTTTGAGTTTGAAGGCAAGTTCTTGAACTCACATCTATATCTATAGCTTTCATTGTTGTTAGGCATGAATTCCTAACATCAATTTCATGTTCAGTTGCTTTTGATTTGAATTGGTTTGGCGAATTTCTGAATTTTGGTATTGTGAAGTCAAAATCTTTTAAGTTCCTATCTTGAATGTTTGGACATGTTGTTTGGGGTGTATCGAAGAGCCTATAGGGCTGGGCTGCCGCTTGGCATAAATCCCTAGCCTCCATCACTCGTCTGATTGCCTTGAATTGATTTGGTCATCATTGGTCTAGGCAAATTCTGCCTAGGCCCAGGCAACCAAACTTCTGGTTGAAATTTCCAGACGTCTGGTAGAGGTCTCTGAGAAAAAAATATATAACGAATGCAGGAAAGAAATGGTAGAGCCTAGGATCAGACGTCTGGTCAAACTAACCAGATGTCTGGTCCTGTTAAATTTTGCCTATCCGCTTATTTTTTAGTGGATTTTCAATTTTTATCGATCTTTGACGATCCGAATAGCTATTACCAATCAATACCGACTTTGATGACTTCTTTTCTGGATTTTTGGTGTTTCCATTTGATGGATTTGATATCGATTTCCATGGTTTTGATTCACGTTATTTAAATATGGATTTTTTGTGATGGATTGTTTTTACAATCATTTTTGTGATTTGTCACTTTAAAATACAAAGGTTTTTATACTAGTAGTAAATACTCAAACTCTTTCACAAGAAACGATTTCAACATTACTTTTAATACAAAGCTCGTTTTTAAAACCGTTTTCCGATTGATTAGTATATTCAAACCTTTACCTCATTCGTATGAGAAATCCAATTAAACGACTTAGCAAAACAAGTGGTATGAAACGCTTGTGTTTACTTCGTCGGTTAATTCTTGGACTTGTTCGATTGAAATCTCGTGACAATTTTTGTGTAGAAATCTACAGCCTGTTCGTAAATATTTAAGTTAAGCCAGTGGACATGAAGCCTAACTCATTTATTTACTAGCTTAGTGTAATTTACACTTATCGATCAATGACAATCATTTTGTAATTTAAACTAGCGATGTGCGATGTCTCTTTGTCCGCGTGTAGGACTAAACCCCCTTTCGGTGGAGCTTCGACTCAATTAGGTGGGTTAGCGACCCATGGTCTTCGGGTCGTTTGTCGAACTTCGGCTCATGTTTATGGGTTAGCGACCTATGGGATAGCGTCCCTTTTATGATACGCGTGTTGGTGAGTTTTCATGCTCCCGTTTGTAATAGGTCTCCCCCTTTGTGTTTTCTGGATTTCTAATTATTGTTTTCTAGAATTTGTGTTTCACCAATTTTTATGATTTGCATTGGTATGTTTTGTCAATATTTGAGGTTTGGTGAATAAGCTAAAGAATATGATAATTCTTTTTTGGTGTTTTGAGAAAATTTGAGATATTGTATGATTTTCGTTGTTATCAAATATAAATACTTGTCATAACATGGCATTATTGTTATCATATGTTTTTGTCATATCTCTTATCCTATCTCATCTTACATGATATTATAGCTAGACTGATCAGTTTATTATTTTTCTTCTTAAATAATACTCGGGTCAGACTGTAACGACCCGCAAATTTTCAATAATTAAATTTGTTGATTTAATAAGATTTTGGCAATTAAATCTGGAATAAATAAAAATTTGGGATTTGTTAATGAATTTATAACGGGAATGAGATGTAATGATGTTAAATTTTTTCACAATATAATAATAGGTTGAATAAAAAGAATGGAAATTCAAGATTTATTAATTTATTGGAATTTAAATTTAATAATAAGATTAACTGCAAATAATTGAAATTTAATATTTAAATATTACGTTAATGGAAATTAAATTGAAAATTGAGAATATTATGTAATAAATCATGAACCGATGTTGATTTCATCCATTCGATAATGATAGATTAATTAATAAGAGGAAAGGTCAAATAAAATGGATTTTGGAATTTTAATTTATAATTTCTGAATTTAAATTGAAATTAAATGTTGAAATTGATGAATGAATCAACGTTAAATTGACATATAAATTTGTTTAAATCACTGTAATTGTTTAAGAAATTAAAAATGATAAGAATTGTCAATTATAGAATTGAAATTGAAAATTTGATTTAATTAATTAATTATTAATTTAATTAATTAATGTAAAAATAGCCATTTTGGCCACTGACTCGGATTTTGACGAAACTAGTTTCATCAGATCCGTAATGGTGAATTATTGTAGGATTTAATGTTTCGTAGCAATCGGACTTGTCGTTTGATCGTACGAACTCAAAACGCCCTGACATTAATTTAATTTAAATCAATTGAAATCAATTTGAAATAACTTGATTTTAGCATAACTTCTTCATACGATAGAATTTGGACCTAAAACCTATTCCATTGATTTTAAAATATTTTAAAACATCTATTTTGATATATGCGTTGACCCATTTTCGTTCCGGAGTCGAAACAGGCTTCTTGGGCCGTGGAGCGTTCAACTTTCAAATGGATTCGATCCAATCGTTTCTATTTTCTTATCCGCCTATAAATATGTCGTTATAAACCCTAGCCTATTTCTTACTCCTCATTTCTGTAGATACAATTCTATTTGCTTCTCCTCTTTCAATGGCAGACAGAACCCTAAATCCTAAAATGTAATTTCAAATAAAATTCAAAGCCAAAAATTAAATCTCTTCAAACTATATCGAATTATATATGGATTTGAAGCTCCCGACAAGCACAAGTCTAATATATAATTCGTTTTTCAATTTGGGTTTGGTGTGGCCGGAAATCGATGAACTATCCACGGCCGTTCATCACGCCGCGACCAAAATCGTCGGATCGTCGAATCAATTTATGGGTTTTGTAAAGAGTCTTGTGCACTGTTCATCGATGTGACTGGTTTCGCGAGTTGACGGTTAGATCATCGGGGAAAATTGGATTAGGGTTTAATAACCTATGCGGTGGCGGCTGGAATTCGCACCGATCGGCAAGGGGTCGGCCAGGCGAGGGAGCGAGTGCGGCATGTCCGGTCGTTGGCGCGATGGCCGTAGGTGGGGACACAGTTGATCGCACGGAGGCACTGGTGGGCGAGCACTTTCTTCGTGCGTGCATGTTCTTTTATGCGGCTAGGGTTTGGTGCTTGGAGAGAGAGTGTACGTGGCAGCATCGTGTAATTTTCTGGTAATTATTTAATTTAATTTTTATTTGAAATCTATATCTTCTAATTCGTATAATTTTCACATACTAGGTCTGTTTCATGCGTGGTTTCCTCCGCTAGGATCATATCAAAATTCCGGACAGTTGGCACTAGTTTGGATGGATTCTGAAACGGTTTAAATTTTAGATTTAAATTGGATCTAAATTCAATTTAAATTCAAAAGGTGAGTATTTAACCAACTCACGACTTCTAAAATTTCTTATGTGTGTTAAATTAATTTCTAATGTGATCGGAAATTTATTTATGACTGTTTGGCATATTTGCAATCATCATCCCAGTTAAATTGAATTTATTGAATTAAATTGTTATTTAATTTATTATTGCATGCAAACTGCCAGTTAAATTGTTATTTAATTTATTATTGAATATAAACTGCTAGTAAATACCTGTTATTTATTATCGGTTCTATATTGATGTTATTGATTGAATTGCATGATGATTGTGATAAATGTTTGATGATTGATACTGGATGAATGAATGTTGTATTTTATACTGTTATCAACTGCAAGTTGTTATGGATTTTGTTTCATTCAGGATTGTGGTCTGAAATAATATATAACTGTATTTATATTTTAAATTGCGGATTGAAATGATAAATATCCGTATACCACAGGATAAAAAATTATATACAGACACCGTGGTCTGTATATAAAAATATTTTTGAAATGATTTCTATGGTTTGTAAAGAAATATATGGTTTTATATAAATATTGCTTTCCAATGTTATATAATGTTTTTTTATTCTTGATTTTTAAGCTATGTATAAGTTTGTTTTAATGTAGAATAAGCTTAATACTATGTTGATTTTGTTGGAGACAATATGGTTAAGTATTTAAATTATATTTTAATATAGAGTTTATGATGATTTAAATAAATTAAGGTTGGAAGATAAATTGGAAATTTATTTGAATTTGAATTTATTTAAGAATTAAACTCAAATAAGTTTGACATGA
This sequence comes from Allium cepa, assembly GCA_030765085.1. Taxonomy (NCBI): domain Eukaryota; kingdom Viridiplantae; phylum Streptophyta; class Magnoliopsida; order Asparagales; family Amaryllidaceae; genus Allium; species Allium cepa. Next base: position 467,142,290 of record CM060931.1, read on the forward strand.
AATTTATTAAATTGGACATTTTAAAAGGGTATGATTTAATACCTTGATTTTGGGTTAAGGTGAATTAATTGAATAGTTCAAGTATAAATAAATTGAAGGAAATATTTAGTTATTTGTAATTCAGGATTTATTTAAATGATAATGGATTTATTAAGTAAATTTTTCGAAACTAAATAATAGAAAATTGAATTTGATATATATGAAATTATCAAACTTAGTTTTGAAATTGTTGAATACTTAAAGTTTGAAATATATTGAATTTGAAATGGTTTATTCCGTGGATCAAATCTCTTTTGGAATTGATAAAATTTGGAATAGTTTATTTGGAAACTGAATTGAATTGAAATTTATGATTCGGGATTTGGTTAAATTGAAATCTAGAAATTCGAGTTGTTTGGAATTGATTTGTGAAATTTAAAAAGCTATTTTATTATATAAAGTATTCCAATATTTAAACCATTTAAGGGGTGAAGTTATGTTTCAAAATTGTGAATTTCAAAGTATTATGATTTGAAAGTGTTATACTTTAAGTGTTTTGATTTCGAAGTGTTATAACTTTGAAAGTGCTATGATTTTGGAAAAAGGATATATTTGAAAAAAAATGATATTATATTAATTTGGGTTTTATAAAAATGATATCATATTGATTTGGTTTTTGAAATGGAAATGATATCATATTTATATGGTTTTGAAATGGATATTATATTCTAGTTTTGAAGTATAATTATTTTGAAATGACCGCGGTGTTATAATAACGTTTGGTTTTTAAAGAGTCCGGGGTCGGAAGTTGTCGTACTCTCCGCCAACTTCGAAAACCACTTCAACAACTATATACACGGGGAGATTCCAGAATGAAGTAGGATGATTGCGGCGTTTCTTTTAAGGTATATACGTGGACCCGACTCTTGTGAATTAGCATAAGGTGGCTAAAACATGAGCGATTGACGGGATAAGATACCATTCTATTACTTTGTGATTGATTTGGACCCTTTTGACTTTAGAGGTATGGCTCGAGGTGGGCGGTAGTAGATGCTACGTGTTACCACCGGTCTGGAAGCGTAATTGGTATATCTACCCTGGCATTGCCTAGTTTTTCCGTGTCACCTACCTTAGCGCACCTTGTACGAGTATGATTTGTGTTGTACCTATGGAGTATCCTCTGGTAGCCTCCCGATCAGGAGGTATTACGGTACTGCATAGACTATTGGCGCTATTACGTGTTGAGGGGAATATTGGGTCACTCCTTAACGCTATTTAAAAGTAAGTTTATTTTACTGTTAAACATTATTATAATAGAGAAATATTACTACATAGTAAATAGTTTAACGGATCCTTAGGAGATGTGAATCTCGAGCATCTCTTATGTTACTGCACTCACGTCGACACTGGATAGGAGATGTCAAATCCCGTAAATATCTCTGACGCCGTTCCACTCATATTATTTACGGTTGATTTAACTTATATATGATCTTTTAGTTCTGAATCGAGTGTTTTGTCTTTTCAATTCACTTGGGTCAGTCTGAGCATTACAGGATTTGAAGACCTTATTTATGGAGGACGAAGACGAAGACTGTATTATTACTATTAATTACTACATTGTTCCGCTGTAGTATTTTTTTACTCTCTGGTATGTGTAACTCTGATATGTATTGTATAAGTATAATCAAAGATTTTGTAAACAACTTCATGAACTGTTTATTTAATTATTATGTTTTATCGCTCCGCTGCAAGATTCTATTTTGTTTTTTCTCTCTGCTTTTCTTATTTACCCCAAAACAACCCGCCCTTCTATATGGTTTAAGTCTGACGTGTGTGGTTTATCGTCGATCTAAAGCATACAAAAAGGCGGGATGTTACACAGACCGAGGTGTTTCTGGTGCTTTCACTTGACTTATTAGTAGGGACTATCTTCTGACTTTTGGCTAACTACTTTAGCTTAATAGTTTTTGTCTTTCATGTACACGAGATAAAGACTCTTTGATGTATACTTATTCTTTTGTGTAGTATATGTACCTATTCTTTTTGCTTGTAGTGGATCTTGTATGACCACTATTATGATGTTCATTTCTATGTGTTATATTCATATCTGTTTTCGCCTTAGTGATATGAATATTTGTGACTGATTTTGTGTTATGCTTATTTTATATTGATTTCAAAGGCCACTTAGCCACTGTGTAGTAGATTTGAGTTTGGATTGGATATGTCAGATTTCCTCTTGAAATGAAATGCATGACATACTATTTGACATATCGGTTCTCGCTCAAATCAATTATATAGTTGGTCACTCCTTGACAGCTTATTCTTCATAGTAACTGATAGCATTACCCAGTAGTGTCCATGGTTAATGTGAGTATAGAGGTGGGGAGTCATAGCTTGGTATCAAAGCCAAACTTCGAAACAATGTAGAATAATCTAGCAAGGATCATTGTCCTAAGTCTCTCTTAGGATTCGTGCCTTAGGATTTCATTAGAGTCTTAAGACTCGTTCTATCCTATTTCCTTTTATGATGCCTTGTTTATCAATCTAGTTTATTTGTATTCATTCTGAGAATAACCTTTTCCTCTTCTTTCTTTCTTTCTTAAAGAAGAGAAATGGTTAGACCTGCCTGTCCTAGCATCGGTCAATCTAGTGCTACTCCTCAGGATGATGTATTCATGTCTTCTCAACAAATTTTGGATCTTGCAAAGAATGCCCAAGCTACTGGTCCCATTCCTTAGCCCACTCATCCAAAATTTGGGTTTGCGCGCTTGTGTCGTGATTACACCAATTTAGGTGGAAAGCCATTCAGGGTCCGAAAGTGTTATAGAAATCCAAGCTTGGCTTAGAACATGCGACCGCGTCTTTTCTCGCATGAATCTTGTGGATCTACATTGAATCCAAGTGGCTTCTAGTATGCTCCAGGAGAGAGCATTAGATTGGTGTGAGCTTTTGATTTTGGAAATTGTTGAAGCGGATCTTAATTGGGAGCAATTCTGGGAATGGTTCGAGTTAAAGTTTGTGTCGGAAGCTAAAAAAGTAACTTTAGCCTGACGCTTTATTGACCTTGTTCAAGGTGAATCTTTTGTGATGGATTATGTCGCATCATTTGAACCCCTCTCTGAATATGGGGTTGAGTATATTAATACTCCATTAAAGAAGAATCAAAGACTTATCTATGGGTTGAATAAGAATCTCAAAAAGGCTTTACATATGAAATTAGAAGTTCCTTTTGATCAGCTTGTAGATATCGCTCTTCGACTTGAAGAGGCCGACAAAGAAAGTGATGGTAATGTTGGGGGTGCCAAATAGAACTTCAATAACAACAAGAAGAGGCGTCTTGATAATAAGTTCAAACCTAATCCTAACAAGAAAAGGAAGCAAGCAACTTTGGTAGCAAAGACTCCTACCCCTAATCGTGGAGAATGCTACAATTGTGGATCGAAGGACCACTATGCAAATAAGTGTCCAAGGCCCCTTACTTGTCGCTATTGCAAAAGTTTGGGTCATTATATATCTTCATGTCCCAAACTGTAAAGCAAGAAAGAGGTAAAGATGAATGTTATGCAAGCCCTTAGTAACACTTCTCTTGATCAAGATATTTCTCATTCTGTCCTTGATGGCATTATTATGCTTCGTGATCATCCTATTCGAGTTCTTTTTAATATGGGTGCATCTCACTCTTTTATATCAAAAGAACTTGTTGATACTTTTTCCTTTAAATGTTATGGGCTTGATGACTTCATTAAGAATTGCGAATCCGGTTGGTGGATCCGTAACACTCAGTTTATTTTGTAAGGATGTTGAAATTATTTTATGTGATTATGCTTTCTGTGCCGATTCGCATGTTATGAGTTACTTAAGTTTCAGAATTATTATTTGAATGGATTGGCTTAGTCTTCATGAAGCCCACATCCTATGTCCCGAGAGGACTATCCATCATCAACATCCCCAATTTGTTAAGTAGATTTCTATCATTCTTAAATATTTAGATTCCAATTCGGTTGCTGTAAAGGCCCATTTTCCGTACCCTTTGAATCGACAATAAACCATACATGTCCAACTCAAATTGTATGAAAAGACGGATCTCAAAGGGTGATAAAGAAAAGTAGACAGAACAGAATCTCTTACGAATGGAATAACATATAATATTGAAAAAATATTTTTACAGCGGAAAACTCTTAAATACATATATCAGAGTCTAACCTAAATTCAGCATGGACAGTTATAAAACATGCCCTTCCAAATGCTGACAAACATCAAAAAAATTCACAAAGTAAAGCGAATAATAGAATATGTCCATATGTCGATGAATATCTCTAGCTCTCCTCTGGAAACTCCAACCATCTTCGACTAAACATGAAACTACTTGGATATGACCCGAGTATTGAAAATACCTGGATCAGGCTTGATAAACCAGCGTGAGAAAAACTCAATAATAAATGACAGTGTCATATATTAGCCTTTGGATAAAAATCCTTTGAAAAGAAAGAGTATCTCGTAAGACAAGTCCACATATAAACACGGACATGTTTTTACCTTACGATATCTAAAACACTTTTATATCAAAACCTTTGATATTATTTCTAATGACATTCTTTGAAAATCTTTCCAAATAAACTTATTAATCTTAGCCGAAATTGTTACGTTGATTAAATTCCAGCATACTAGGCTCTACAAACAAAACCGTAGGTTCTTATTGGAGAATGGATTTCCATACCAATGACCAGGCGCAGGATCTACCTTCCGAAAGGGGTACACCTCTAGATGAATGTCCCGAGGACCAGCACAAAGGATCCTCTACCAACACAAGACCGACCCACCTCTATAACTAGATGGTACCGAATATGACATCCTCCGGTCGTTACCGACCTTAATCGACGGCCTTCTAGCATACACCACATTAATTTACACCCCGACGTCATAGCGGAAAGAAATATATCTAGAAGAGGATGACCATATTCTAATTGGGAATGACCCACTTAGCCTTGCTGCATCTAATCATGTTTCGGTCATTTTCAGTTTGATGAGGCTTGAGGCAAACAATTACCTTTTCTCACAGCACATGTCACTTCTTTGAATTCCACATTGCCATTTCCATTTAACTACTAATTGCCTTTTCCATTTAACTACTAATTGCCTTCCATAAAAATACAACCCTTGAGCTTGTATGTCTCAAGGAGAGTATTAAGCTAAGAGAAGTTGCCTACTCCACCACCACTGATGTACGTTTGTAAAAACCAGTGTACGTAACCGTTAGAAATGCAATGTCAGACAAACGTCCATACAAGTTGTCCAGGAACATGACAAACCGAAGGCGCTTTCCTCAGCCATTACTAGGCGAGAAGCCCTTGCAATCCACAAAATCTACATCATGAAGATACCACTGCTATAAATAACTCTATAATAGGGGCCAACCAGAGCATGTTCAACAAGCAGTCTTCACGCTAGGAAGATCCACGGTCTTCAATCACCATCTTCAACATGGCTTCACGTTCGAACGTATACATTGGTTCGAAATGGTTTTCGGATAGGAATTAACCAAATCCAACTCTGGTTCCTTCAAAATCCAATTATCGATAAAAGTGAATATGAGTATATAGGATTTATTAAGTCTCTTTTCACTTTAATTCTTTTCGGATGATTTCGAAATCTCTTTCTTTTAACTTAGGATAATTCTAAGTAATTCATTCTTTTGCTTTTGGAAAATATCTCAAATTTCCTTACTTAATTCTCGATCCAAATTCCTTAACTTTTAAGCGGGTCAAAAACAATGTTATTGGAGACATCGTTTACGACAAACCCTAAATCAATCTTAGCAAACATTTTTGAGTCAACAGGATCATAGAAATCACATTTTGGAAATTGCTTAACTTTTGGATAATACAAATCTTATTTGAATTCAAAATTTAATACAATCTTTTTATTTAAGAGCATCGGGGCTTTCCCTTCGATCTGTTCCACCCCTAGCCTAAGAAAAGAAAACATAGGCTAGGTAAGTTTAGGGCAATGATTGCTTCATCCCTAACTTTAGTTAAACACCTTGTTTTATCTTCCCAGATCTCACAGGCGGGACAAATGTACTAGTCGTTTCCGCATACTCAGATTTTTCAACTTATTTTGGAATTGCTTACAAATATTCCAAATTATCTTTCAAAAGGATTAATTATCCTTTTTTAAAATATTAACAATTGATTCTGGGAAACGTCATTACATTTAAACTCATATTTCAAAAGTTATACAATTCACAATATAAAAGTGCCACGGAAAGTGCCGCATAAGCTTATTTGATTAAAACAATTTTTAAACATTCGATAATTCATATTTTCCAATCCAAATCTCTTTTAAATCATTTAAATAGATTTATCAAATTTATTTCATATTTTTCCACAATTAAAAATGTTCATTTAAACAGATTTCTTGTTATGGTCACTAAACTGCACTAGCGCGATTTTTCTGGAAAATTGATTTGGACTTATTTCAAAATCTACTTATCGAAAATTTGATTTTCTTTCTTCGTTTAGAAGATATGGATATAATAGTCCGTAATTTTCTTATCTCGAAGAACTCTGAGCCATATTTCACTATATACATTCATTTGAACTTTTTGGCGTGAAATCACGAACTACCTTTGCATGACGCGTCTAATTTTAACTTATTTTTCAATATTTGAAATAATCTATTCAAATTGGATTTCAACACTTATAAAATCATTATAAATCATTATAAATCATTTTAAATCAATAATTTCACATTTTAAAGTATTTAAAATATATTTTCACTATTATCACATTATAATATTATTATATTCCCATTATCTTAATATTAAATTTTAAATTCCAATTTCAATTCAATTCCAATTCTAATCTCAAATTAAACAAATTTAAAACTTAGATTTAAATCTAATTTCAATTTAAACTTCCATTCAACCACAAACTAAACTTCACTTAGATTAAACTTTTCCATATGTCGATGAATATCTCCAGCTCTCCTCTGGAAACTCCAACCATCTTCGACTAAACCTGAAACTACTCGGATCTGACCCGAATATTGAAAATACCCGGATCAGGCTTGATAAACCAGCGTGAGAAAAACTCAATAATAAGTGACAGTGTCATATATTAGCCTTTGGATAAAAATCTTTTGAAAAGAAAGAGTATCTCGTAAGACAAGTCCACACATAAACACGGACATGTTTTTACCTTACGATAACTAAAACACTTTTATATCAAAACCTTTGATATTATTTCTAATGACATTCTTTGAAAACCTTTGCAAATAAACTTATTAATCTTAGCCGAAATTGTTACATTGATTATTTCCAGCATACTAGGCTCTACAAACAAAACCGTAGGTTCTTATTGGAGAATGGATTTCCATACAAATGACCAGGCACATGATCTACCTTCCGAAAGGGGTACACCTCTAGATGGATGTCCCGAGGACCATCACAAAGGATCCTCTACCAACACAAGACCGGCCCACCTCTATAACTAGATGGTACCGAATATGACATCCTCCGCTCATTACCGACCTTTATCGAGGGCCCTCTAACATACACAACATTAATTTACACCCCGGCGTAATAGCGGGAAGAAATATATCTAGAAGAGGATGACCATATCCTAATTGGGAATGACCCACTTAGCCTTGCTGCATCTAATCCTGTTTCGGTCATTTCCGGTTTGATGAGGCTTGAGGCAAACGATTACCTTTTCTCACAGCACATATCACATCTTTGAATGCCACATTGCCATTTCCGTTTAACAACTAATTACCTTCCACAAAAATACAACCCTTGAGCTCGTATGTCTCAAGGAGGGTGTTAAGCTAAGAGAAGTTGCCTTATCCGCCACCACTGATGTACGTTTGTAAAAACCAATGTACGTAATTGTTAGAAATGCAATGTCATACAAACGTCCATACAAGTTGTCCAGGAATAGGACATACCGAAGGCGCTTTCCTTGGCCACTACCAAGCGAGAAGCCCTTGCAATCTGCAAAATCTCCATCACGAAGAGACCACTGCTACAAATAATTCTATAATGGTGGCCAACCAAAGAATGTTCAACAAGCAGTCTTCACTCTAGGAAGATCCACCGTCTTCGATCACCATCTTCAACATGTCGTCACGTTCGAATGTATACATTGGTTCAAAGTGGTTTTCGGATAGGAATTAACCAAATCCGACTCCGGTTCCTTTGAAATCCAATTATCGATAAAAGTGAATATGAGTATATAGGATTTATTAAGTCTCTTTTCACTTTAATTCTTTTCGGATGATCTCGAAATCTCTTTATTTTAACTTAGGATAATTCTAAGTAATTCATTCTTTTGCTTTTGGAAAATATCTCAAATTTCCTTACTTAATTCTTGATCCAAATTCTTTAACTTTTAAGCGGGTCAAAAACAATGTTATTGAAGACATCGTTTACGAAAAACCCTAAATCAATCTTAGCAAACATTTTTGAGTCAAAAGGATCATAAAAATCAGTCATTTTGGAAATTGCTTAACTTTTGGATAATATAAATCTTATTTTAATTCAAAACTTAACACAATCTTTTTATTTAAGAGCATCGGGGCTTTCCCTTCGATCTGTTCCACCCCTCGCCTAAGAAAAGAAAAGATAGGCCGGGTAAGTTCAGGGCACTGGTTGCTCCATCCCTAACCTTAGTTAAACACCTTGTTTTATCTTCCCAGATCTCACAGGTGGGACAAATGTACTAGTCGTTTCCGCATACTCAGATTTTTCAACTTATTTTGGAATTGCTTACAAATATTCCAAATTATCTTTCAAAACGCTTAATTATCCTTTTTTAAAATATTCACAACTGATTTTGGGAAACGTCATTACATTTGAACTCATATTCCAAAATTTATATAATTCATAGCGTAAAAGTGCTGCGGAAAGTGCCGTATAAGCTTATTTGATTAAAACTACTTTTAAACATTCGATAATTCATATTTTCCAATCAAAATCTCTTTTAAATCATTTAAATAGATTTATCAAATTTATTTTATATTTTTCCATAATTAAAATGTTCATTTAAACAGATTTTCTGTTATGGTCACTAAACTGCAGTAGCGCGTTTTTTCTGGAAAATTGATTTGGACTTATTTCAAAATCTACTTATCGAAACTTTGATTTTCTTTCTTCGTTTAGAAGATATGGATATAATAGTGCGGAATTTTCTTATCTCGAAGAACTCCGAGCCATATTTCACTCCATACATTCATTTGAACCATTTGGCGCGAAATCGCGAACTACCGTTGCGCGATGCGTCTAGTTTTAACTTATTTTTCAATATTTGAAATAATCTATTCAAATTGGATTTCAACACTTATAAAATCATTACAAATCATTTTAAATCAATAATTTCACTTTTTAAAGTATTTAAAATATATTTTCACTATTAAGACATTATAATATTATTATTTTCCCATTATTTTAATATTAAATTTTAAATTCCAATTTCAATTCAGTTTCAATTCTAATCTCAAATTAAACACATTAAAAACTTAGATTTAAATCTAATTTCAATTTAAACTTCCATTCAACCTCAAACTGAACTTCACTTTTTCAAAATCGATTTCAATTTCACTATTCATCTTAATTTCAATTTCTAATTAACTATCCTTTTCAAATCCGTTTCACTTCAAATTTCAAATTCTCTTTCATTTTAACTTTAATTTCACCTCTAAATGAAAAGAGACTTATTTTCCACAATATCTCATATTACTAAAATATGGTCTTTTTAAACAAAGGGATTACTAAATTAATAGAAATTTGATATCCAAATTATCATCACAACCATACCACAATCATATAACATTAACATATTCAATACGGTAAATGTCATAACATTACTACGGATTATCCAATATATCCAAATAATCAATCAAACATCCATATCATCAAATGGTGATTATCTAACATAAAAATTAAGCATGATAATCAATATAATTCAAAAAGCGGTGAGAATTTCTCACCTTCGTATCCACTCCGTCAAACTTTAACGTAAGATTTTCGTGTCTCTCTAACGTGCTATTTCCAACGCCTTGCCTTTTGCTGTTTCCTTTTCGAATGCTTTTGTTTTCCTTTTCCTTTTCTTTTTCTTTCCTTCTCTCTCTCTCGTTTTATTTTGTTTTTTTAACATATGGAAGAGAAGAGAGGGTACAGACTTAGTGTGGAGGAGGGTATGGGGTGTGTGGTGCTCGGCCTAGGGGTGTAGGGAGGTGGGTATGGGTGTGTAGGGCTCGGCCATGGGTGTAAGAGGTGGGTAGGTGGAAGCTAGGCTTGGTTTTGGTGGTGAAAAGTGATGGTGTGGTGATGTGGAGGTGATAGCTTGAAGGTAGAAGAGAATGGAGGTGGAAGAGAGGTTGGATGCCATGGAAATGGAGGCGAAGAAAAAAGGAGAAAGTGAAGAAGAAGGAAGGAATGAAATATGAGAAAGTGGAAGGTATGGATGCTTACTTATATTTGAGCTTTGGATGACAAATGACTAAAATACCCTTCTCTGCTTTTTGACTTTTTAATTTACCTTTCTACCCTTGATTTAACTCTTTAAGGACATGCATTTAAGAAAGGAAAGGATGGCTCATTAATGTGATTTGAATTTTTGAAATGATTACTCTTTTTTTCTTAAACTTTGTATTAAAAAGAAAGAAGGCTTTTCCTTAATTTGATTTGCATTAATGGTGGAAATAATGTTTACCTCTTTTTCTTACACTTTAAAATGTTAAAATAACATTTGCTCCTTTTCCATAAGTGATATGACTTAAGCATTAATGATGATTGAAAGTATGTGTAAGGAGATGAAAGGTGATCGTAAGTTTGCTTTTTTATTACTTAACTTTTAAGTATGCGTATTTAATTATTTTATGAAAATATTTTAGATATTTTCTTATCTTTTAATGTGACTAATTGTAAAGTGTTTTAAAAGTTCGTATTTATAAGTTAGAAAAGGTATTAAGTTGCAACAACTTGTCGACAACTTGTTTTGGTTGAAAACGGTGTTTTTTTGACGACAAATTTTACAGTCATAATTTGACGTTTTTATTAAGCTATATATTGAAGTAAATCAAACTTTAAAACGAACTTTTTACTTCTTTAAATAAATTAAAACAAGTCTCTTTATAAAAAAAATTATCTTTAATTAATATCAATATCTCCAATTTTACCGCGTATGTGAAACTAACAAAATGCGACAAATTTTAGTTATTTTTGTAAAACGATTATTAACAAACTTCTAAATCTTTTAACATACTTTTATTATCTTTATTAGATGTTTTAAATAAGATTTATCTTTTTAAATAAATATCTAAATTCATTTATTTAAGCCTTTATTATTAACAGAGCTTAACTTTTGTCGATTTGTTCTAAAATCCAAATTTATACTTTTTAATTTATTAACTATAAGAATAGATAATTATTTATTATATATAACATATTATTGAAGATTTAAAATCCTTTTTAAATTTAAATCGAACGAAATCTATCATTTTCGAAGTAGCGAAATTACGGGTCGTTGCAGTAGCATCCCTATATTCTCTAAATCCAGATGATGACGATAATGATGATGAGGAAGATGTCATTTCTCTCATTACATTGTTCATGAATTTCCCGATATATTTGAGCCTTAGGATTACCACCAAAGCGAGCAATTAAGTTTAGAATTAATCTAATTTATGGAGCTCTATTTCTCGCTCGTCCTCCTTATCGTATGTCCAATAAGGAAAATGAGAAGATGCATAAACAATTATCCAAATTGGAAGCGAAACAGCTTATTCGATCTAGTTCCTCTCCTTGGGGAGCTTTAGCTATTTTTGTGAAGAAATCCGATGGTACACTTAGGCTTTGCATTGACTACCGCAAGCTTAATGATCTAACCATCAAGAATAAATATCCCTTACCTCGGATTAATGATCTATTCGATCAACTTTGTGGTGCTAGAGTCTTTTCATAGTTAGACTTGGCAACTGGTTTTCATCAGCTTCAAATTGCAGAGGATAATATTCCTTTGACATCGTTCTGTACTCGTCATGGGTCTTATGAATGGCTTGTTATGCCATTTGGTTTAACGAATGCTCCAGCTTATTTCATTGACCTTATAAATTGTATTTTCAAAGACTTCCTCGGTCGATTTTTTCTCATTGATGATATTCTTATTTATTCTAAAACCGAGGAAGAGCATGAAAACCATCTTCGAATTGTGTTCGAAACCCTTAGAAGCAATCAACTGAAAGCAAAATTTTCTAAGTGACACTATTGGCAATCCCGTATGTAATTTTTAGGACATATTATTTCTGAATTCGAAATTTCTGTGGATCCTTAAAGATTGAGGCGATTCAAAATTGGAAGAGACCGAAGAGTGCGACAGAAATTCATAGTTTTCTTGGATTGGCGGACTATTACCTTCTGTTTATAAAAGACTTTTCTATAATTTCCGTACCTCTTACTAGTTTGACAAAGAAGGGAGTTAAGTACATTTGGTCAGACAAATGTGAAGCTGCTATTCAGAAATTAGAAGAAATCCTTTTTGATGCTTCTATTCTTGTGATTCCCGAAGGAAACTAAGAATTGATTGTTTATACCACTGTTAGTCATGTTCGGTTGGGAGCGGTTCTCATGCAAAGGGAGCGTGTTATCACTTATGCTTCTAGGCAATTAAAACCAGTCGAGAATAGATATGCCACACATGATTTAGAGCTCGCGGCCATCGTTTTCGGCCTTAGAATTTGGCGTTATTATCTTTTGGGAGAGAAATTTGTTCTCTACACCGATCATAAATCTTTGAAGTATTTATTTTCTCAAAAGTAAATTAATTTGTGTCAATAACCTTGGCTCGAATTCCATGCATCTTACGATCTTGATATTCTCTACACTCTCGAAAAGGGAAAACCGTTTTGCCGATGCCCTTAGTTGTAAGTAACGAACGGTTATTTCCATGATGATATCTGAATGGAATGACCTTGAGACTTTATCTACTTGTGAGATTCGAGATCGTGATCCCAATTTATGTCATCTCTTATTTTATGTAGCCTTGAGGCCCATCCCTCTATAATAGACCGCATCCTTGAAGCTCAAAAGTAAGATTCCAAATTGGCTCATCTTAGCCAAAGTTGTAGGGATAAAATTGATGTTGATGGTTTGAAAGACTTTGAAATCGATGCTCGTGGAGGTATTAGAAAATTTGGTAGACTTATTGTGCCAAATATTAGTGATCTTTGTAAATACATTTTAAAAGATTCTCATCATTCTAAATTTACCATTCATCCCGGTAGTAGTAAAATGTATGCGGACATGAAACGACTTTATTATTGGGGTGGAATGAAATCTGATATTGCTAACTTTATTAAGCGTTGCATGACTTGCCAACTCGTAAAGGCCGAGCATCAAAGGCCGAGTGGGTTATTGCAACCTTTGGAAATTCCAGTCTGGAAGTGGGATCATGTCTCCATGGACTTTATTAATGGTCTACCCCATTCTCATTCGAGTCACGATAGTTTATGGGTGATAGTAGATAGACTTACAAAAGTTGAAATTAGCCACAAGGGCCTCTTTAGCAAGTGGAATTAGTTTCTAGGACACACAACATAAATAGTTACTTTCAAGGACAGAACACAAAATAATTAGTTTCTAGGGCCTAAAAATTTATGAAATTATGTCCTTGAAAGTAATTGGACTGCTGACTTTGTCCTTGAAAGTAATTATTCTGCTGACTTTGGCCTTGAAAGTAATTTCTTTGAATATATGTCCTAGAAACTAATTGGACTGCAAAGTTTTCCCTTTTGGTGAAATGGCCCTTAAAAAATCCACCCATTTTCTTTCCGATCGGTCCAACCAGACCGTACCTCTTTTGGCCAAACTCTATGTTAAAGAAATTATAAAACTGCATGGAGTTCCTACTTCTATTGTTACTGATCATGATCCATTATTTACTAGTGAATTTTGGAAAGGACTTCAAAAGGCATTGGGAACGAAGCTTAATTTTAGCACCGCTTATCATCCTCAGTCTGATGGACAAACACAGCGTGTGAATCTTCTTCGTGCACGTGTTCTTGATTTTGGTGGAAGTTGGGAAGATCATATTTCCTTTGTCAAGTTTTTTTATAATAATAGCTCCCAATATAGTATTGTTATGGCACCTTTCGTGGCACTCTACGAAAGGCCATGCCGATCTCCTTTGTGTTGGCTTGAAGTCGGTAAGAAGATGCCTTTAGGTCCAGATTTTTTCGTGATGCCATAGAAAAGATTGACCTTATTCATCATAGGATGAAAGAAGCTCAAAGTAGACAAAAACCCTATGCCTATAACCGAAGAAGGAATTTAGAATTTTCTATGGGAGATTTGGTATTCGTTCGTGTTTCACCTATGAAGGGTGTTGTGCATTTCAGTCGTTCGGGAAAATTAGCACTTCGATATTTTGGCCCATTTCCCATCACCGAACGCATTGGTTCCGTGGCATATCGCCTTTTATTACCAGCTTAATTTTCTGCCATTCATGGCATATTCCACATTTCTCAACTACGAAAATGCCTTATAGATTCCAATTCTATTTTGAGCCCGATGTTATTGAAGAAATTGAAGTTTCACCTAATTTGACTTATGAGCAACATCCTATTCGTACCATTGCTAAGAGGTTAAACGCCTTCGTAATAAAGATGCTCCGCTTGTGAAAGTTCAATAGTTTGCAAATATTATGGATTATTCTTGGGAATATAAAGAATTCATCAAGCAAACACATCCGAACTTAGTCTCTCATGCTCCTTAAGATGAACTTCTCACTTCAGAATTTTCTTTTGTGTTGTTATACCTTAGAGTGGTTTTTACTCTTTATTTTCTTCTTATATATTGCAAGGATGCAATTTCTTTAAGGAGGGGAGTCTATAGCAACCCGCATATTTTACGATTATATATCTAAAAGTTTTATTTAAATATAGCATCGTTAGTTGAATTAAAGTCTGAAATGTGACTTTTTGTAAACAGTCGAATTCGAACTCAAGACCACTTTCATTACTTCAAAATGACGTTTACATCTTGTTTAAGTATAAATATCGATATGTTTGGAGTTGATTAGGATTTTGATTTGGGCTTTGTGTTGGGTTCTAGCCCATTAACTCAATAAGCTAACCCAAATTCTTCTACCTAATAGCTCTCACTCCACTCCTCTTCATTCATTCATTCCACTTTCTAAATTCCAAACACTCAATCCCTAGGAAGAGTGGAAGGAGGAGGAAACTTAAATTCCTAAGCCCTAGTTTCTCTTAGGAATTCAATTTCTAGTTCTAAAGTCAAAGAGAAGCTTAAGTAAGCATCCTCTTCTTCTTCTCCATTTCAATTCCTCTCCAATTTTCATAATTTCGTATAACCTAACTTAGGAAATATTTGCATATGATCATAAATTGGAGCTTCTAGAGTTGTGATTGAAGTGGAGTTGATCTTTCCTTGTTTTAGAGCTTCTCAATTGTTGTTTTTGAGTTTAAAACGAGTTCTTGAACTCATATCTATGTCTACAACTTTCATTGTTGTTAGGTATGAATTTCTAACATCTATTTCATGTTCAATTGCTTTTGATTTGAATTGGTTTAGCGAATTTCCCAATTTTGGTATTTTGAAGTCAAAATCTTTGAAGATCCTATCTTGATTGTTTGGACTTGTTGTTTTTGGTGTATCGAAGAGCCTATAGGGCTATGTTATCGCTTGGCATAAATTCAAACCTGCATCGCTCATCCGATTGCCTGTAAATTGATTTGGCCATCATCGGCCTAGGCAAATTCTACCCAGGCCCAGTCAACCAGACTTCTGGTTGAGGTCCCTGAGAAAAAAATAATAACAAACATAGGAAAAAAAGGGCAGAGCTTAGGGTCAAACATCTGATCAAACCAACCAGACGTCCAGTCTTGTTAAAATTTTCCTTTTGCCTATTTTTGGGTAGATTTCCAATATTTATCGATCTTTGAAACTATTGTCAATCAATACCGACTTTGTTGACTTCTTTTTTGGATTTTTGGTGTTTCATTTTGATGGATTTGATATCGATTTCCATGGTTTTGATTCAAGTTATTGAAATGTGGATTTTTGGTGATTGATTGTTTTTACAATCATTTTTGTGATTTGTCACTTTAAATTACAAAGGTTTTTATAATAATTGTAAATACTCAAACTCTATCACAAAAAATGAATTCAACATTACTTTTAATACAAAGCTCGTTTTTAAACCGTTTTCTAATCTATTAGTATATACAAACCTTTACCTCATTCGTATGGGAAATCCAATTAAATGACTTAGCAAAACAAGTGGTATGAAACGCTTGCGCTTACTTCGCCGGTTAATTCTTGGACTTGTTCGATTTAAATCTCATGACAATTTTCGAGTGGAAATCTACAATCTGTTCGTAAATATTTAAGTTAAGCCAGTAGTTATGGGACATGAAGCCTAACTCATTTATTTACTATCTTAGTGTAGTTTACACTTATTGATCAATGATGATCATTTTGTAATTTGGACTAGCGATGTATGATGTCTCTTTGTCAGTGTGGGGAATAAACCCCATTTCGGTGGAGCTTTGGCTCAATTTGGTGGGGTAGCGACTCATGCTCTTCGGGCCGTTTGTGGAACTTCGGCTAATTTTTATGGGTTAGCGACCCATGGGATAGCGTCCCGTTTGTAATACACGTGTTGTTGAGTTTTCATGCTCCCGTTTGTAATACACATGTTGGTGACTTTTCATGCTCCCGTTTGTGATAGGCCTCCCCCTTTGTGTTTTGTGGATTTCTAATAATTGATTTCTAGAATTTGCGTTTCACCAATTTTTGTGATTTGCATTGATATGTTTTGTCAATATTTTTGTTTTGGTGAACAAGCTAAAGAATATGATAATTCTTTTTTTGGCGTTTGAGAAAATTCGAGATATTGTGTGATTTTCATTGTTATCAAATATACATACTTGTCATAACATGGTATTATTGTTATCATATGTTTTTTTTTCATATCTCTTATCCTGTCTCATCTTACATGATAATTATAGCTAGACTAATGCGTTTATTATTTTTCATCTTAAATAATACTCGGGTCAGACCGAGGTGTTTCAGGTGCTTCCACTTGACTTGTTAGCAGTTACTATCTTCTGACTTTTAACTAACTACTTTAGCTTAGTAGTTTTATCTTTTATGTATACGAGATAGAAACTCTTTGATATATACTTATTCTTTTGTGTAGTACATGTACCTATTCTTTGGGCTTATAGTGGATCTTGTATGACCAATACTGTGATGTTCATTTCTATATGTTTTATTCATATCTATTTCTATCTTAGTGATATGAATATCTATGACTGATTTTATGTTATGCTTATTTTATATTGATTCCTAAGGCCACTTAGCCACTGTATAGTAGATTTGAATTTGGATTGGATATGTTGGATTTCCTTTTGAAATGAAATGCATGACATACTATCTAACATATCGGCTCTTGCTCAAATCAATTATACAGTCGGTTGCTCCTCAACAGCCTTATTCTTCATAATAATTGTGTGCATTACCCAGCAGTGTCCTCGATTACTGTGCATATAGAGCTGGGGCGTCACATATAACTCATTTAACGCATTCGCACTTAAATCGATGATTTAAATATATACATTCCAACTTTGCACAGTTTGTAATTTTAGAAAATTGTTTGAATAATTATAAATAGTTTAAAATAGTTTCAATTGTTTAAAATAGTTTGACAAAAAATGGTTTGAGTATTGAAAATGGTTGGAAAATCAAAATATTTTGAGTATATAAAAAAAATAGATTTTAAAAAGTTTATATCAAAAATAATTTATTTTGAAAAGAGTATCAAATCAAACTGTTTCTTTCCATTTCAACAAATCTGGACCCATGTCCAAATTTCAAATCAACAAAACTCAATTTTCAATCTTTCAATTCAATTGACTCAATTTTGATTTAGTGTCAAATCAACTTAATTTCAATTTCAATTCGAATTAACTTCAATTTTTGAACGTTAAATTTTAACTTCACATTTGATTCAACAATCCAATTCAACGATTTAAATTTCAATTCAATTCTTATTTTAAACCATTTCAATTTATATCATTTTCATGTCCAATTTCAATTTACCATTAAATCCCTTAAATCAAATTAAACTTCACCGTTCAATTTATGGTTCAAACTTTAAAATAATTAAATTTCCAAAATTGAAGTCATATATCAATTATAGTTCACATTTCAATTTTAATTCTTTAAAACAATTTGCTTTTAACTAATTTCAACATTTCAAAGCTTGAATTAGAAAATAATTCAATTTATATAAATCCGCAATTTATTTCCTTTAAAACAATATCATTAATCAAAATCCAAATTCAAGATTTTAAAACCATTTAATTAAACAATCCGATGTCTGTATATAATTTTCTACCCTATGGCCAAGTTGCGACCTACTTTTTCGGATAGTTCAAATCGACAATAAACCACACATGTCGGACTCAAACCATTCAAAATGGAGGATTATTATATCGTAAATAAGAAAAAGCAGAGAAAGAAAAAAACAAACATAGAATCTCACAGCAAAATGACAAAATATAAAAATCAAATAACAGTTCATGAAGTTGTTTACAAATTACATTTGATTATACTTTTACAATACAAATCAGAGTTACATAGAACAAGAATAATTAAATAAATGCAGCGGAACAATATGATGCAGTGGAATAAGTATACTAAATAATTATAATACTAAATCTTCGTTTTTAACCTCCAAAAGCAGTCTTCGATACACTGAAAAGTTCAAACTGACCCAAGGGAATTGAAAAGACAAAACACTCGAGTCGGAACTAAAAGTTCTTATGTAAGTTAAATCAACAGTAAATAAACGTGAGTGTAAAGGTGTCAGAGATGTTTACGGGATTTGACATCTCCTATCTTGTGTCTAACGTGAGTACAATAAATTAAGAAATGTTTGGGATTTCCATCTCTTAAGAATCCGTTAAACTATCTACATACATAGTACAATACGCTATTATAATTGTAACGAGCCGTATTTTACGTGTCGATAAATCGGAGAATCTCTAGGTCGTTAGAGTTGTTTAAGTCGTCCTTAGCCTAAGTCGTGTGGAGGTTAGCTCGTGTGAGCGACTTATAGTTGTGGCCGAGTTAAGGATTAAAGGGATTAGGGGTTAACTCGTGCGTTGGTTAGGTCGTGTACGAGCTATTGGTGAGCGGCTTAGCTGGGGTTTTAAGTCGTTAACGACTCATAGGCTTAGCTGACTTAGGATGTTGCCGAATTAGCGTGTTAACGAGTCAGTGGTGTTGCCGACTTAGTGTTAGACCGAGTTGAGATAGCGACCGACTCATAGGGTGACGACTTAAGAAGTTTCCGAGTTAAAGTAGCCAGCCGAGATAAGAGATGGAGCGACTTAAGTTAGTAGCCGACTCAAGGTTCGGCCGACTCAAGGGAATAGCCGACTTAGGACTTAGAGCGGCATGCATGAGTCTTATGCAGTTGGGTCGGCTCGGTGATGAGTCGTAGGCGAGATAAGGCTTGGGCTAGTGTCGTGTGTGTCTTGGGTCGTGTCTGGGTTAAGTCGTACGAAGGCTTGAGTGTTAGGACGGGTACCTGATGAGTCGTGAGTCGTTGAGGCATAGGTTGCTAGGTCGTAAACAACCTAGTTAAGTCGCGGCATGTTGATCTGTGTTGTGTTAGGTCGGTGGTTCGAGTTAAGGGACACGGCAGTGTTTTTAAGTCGCGTGCTTTCTGTGGTCCTAGGTCGTAATGGGGTTAGGTCATAGCATAGGCTAAGTCGTTAGGCTGTTGACTCGGAGGCTTTTGTGATGATAGGTCGCAGAGTTAGATGAGTCGTGAACGACTCATGGGATAAGTCGTGACCGACTTATAAGGGGCCGACTCAGGAGTTTTCCAGCCTATAAATAGAGGGGTTTGGCTCACTTTTTGACACCGGATTTTGAAGCGACGAAGTGCTGCCATTTTTAGAGCTCGACTACAGCATTTCTTCATCTCCTTTTCTCCATTCCAATCTAGTTCTAACATCCATCCAAGATCGAAGATCAAGATCGAAGATCCAAGAGCCAAAGTTGAAGATCTTCATCCAACCAAGCTAGATTTCATCGTTTCAAGCGGGATTTCGACGAATCAAGCTTGAATCTTCGCTGTCCAGATCTGAAGTTGATAGTTTTTGAAGTGTTTGGGTGATTTGGTGAGTGGTGGTTATCTCTCACGCGGACCCAAAGGAGTATATTGGATTGGTGGTTTGTTGAAGTGTTGTAGATAGTGATTTTATGCATATTTCTTTAGATCCAAGTGTAGATCCATTACTTATGAAGATGTTTACTTATGCAAGTTCATTTATCAAGCTGTAGAGACAAAACCCATGATTTATATTTGTTAGATCTATGCTAAAAACCCATGATTCATGTATGTTAGATCTATGCTCATTTATTTATGAAGTTGCCATTGTGGTTATAAATGCTTATTTAGATCTTGTTTGAATGATTGATTACTTGGGTTAATGTTTGATTTAATTGTTTAGATGATTGATAACTTGATTTGGTCAAGTTGGATGATGGTGATTCAAAAGCTAAGTGGAAAAGCTCTTGAATAAGGAAAGCTGCTTGTGACATATGAAGCGGATGTTGAAGCTCATATGTATGGATTGGATGATGTTGAGATGGGACTTTGCCATGATGCGAGGAGGCAAACCATGATGTTGAGATGAGACTTTGCTATGATGCGATGATGCAAAAGCGTGATGTTGAGATGGAACGGGTCATGATGACGTTCCAAGCACGGGCTGCGACGACGTGCAAAGCTATGTTGATAACTCGGTGATGCGATCTGGGTTGGGGATAATGGTTAGCTTGAGAGACGCTTGAGCTAGTATGGAAATAGTCGAGGAGGATGACTAGGAGGCTAAGATCTCATCGTTGTTGAAGGTTCTAGCATGCTCAAAGCAAGAGTACGTTGGAACGGGCTGCGACGACGTTCCAAGCACGGGCTGCGACGACGTGCTAGTACTCTGGGTAGTTGCGAAAATTCCTAGGCACGGGCTGCGACGACGTGCGGAGTTATGTCTAGAACCGGGGTTCCCATTAGCCCTTGACAGGTGGTCATTCAACTAACGGTGAAATCAAGGCAATGATAACAGTGATAGCCAGAGTCATGGATGTTTGGATGTTTGGTTGTATCATCATTCGGTCTCAAGAGCGGTGTTTTCCGGGTGCTTATCTGATCTTGGTTTAGGCCTTGGGGGTTTGTATTTGGAAAACATCGACCTTGACTCGAATGATTATTGCTTTACTTTAATTGTCTACCATGTTATGTTTGCTTCTCCTTAGTGTGTGTCTGGGGGCTATCACTATAGAAAGAGGCGGAGTGGGATGGTTTGGTTCCTATTCCTTTTATCCCTTATGCTCTTTTGGTATGTTTGGTAGTTGATTTACTGCTCACTAAGACTTTGTCTGACTCAAGGTTTTATGTCTCCTCTTATTACCTTGGGCTGTTCATCCATGTTGGGATGGGCAGACTAGGTAGTAGGTGACAGGTGCTGTTCTTGGAGATCTACGTTGATGATGACGAAGACGAGCAGGAGGCTTTTGCATATTATTTCATATTATGTACTGGGTGTTCCGCTATACGTACTTTGAGTGCTTTGTAGTGAGGTTTTGATGTATTGACTGTTCTGATGATTGTATCAAACTTCTAAGATGCTTATTTGATGATATTCTGTTATGAAGCTTCACTATACATATATTTCTCTATTGTATTTTATCCATACGCTGTGAGATATGGATAGATTCTGCGATGTTTATTCTACCCTTGACGGTCACCCATGGCTGCTTGGCACGCCTTTCAGCGCATTATTTCCTTGTTTTGGTGCGGGAGTCATGGGCGGTCGTCACATTTGGTATCAGAGCTTTGGTCAATCGATTTTAGCCAACGCTCGCTGACGTAACTACGTATGAGATACGTAATTGTATTTTGATGAATGATTACTATATATAATATAGTAGTTTAAAGGATTTGAACTCCTTATGCAGTTGTTTCTCAAGGTGTTCTAAGTCATTCCTTTTTGTAGATATTAAGGATGAGTCGAAGGGGGAGACCAGCTGCTAGGGAAGGCCGTGCTGCTAGGGAAGCTGTTGATTATGCTCCTATGTTTGAGGCCATGATGACTTCGATCATGAGAAGGATACCAGCCTCGGGGCCATCAGTAGATGTTGGAGTTCAAGTTCAAGCTCCAAGACCAGTGGATTTTGCTAAGCTTTGCAAGGACTATACTTCTCTTGGAGGAAAGGTTTTCTTGGGAACGGAATCAACCATTGAAGTGCAAAGATGGATTGATGCTTGTAGAAGGATCTTTGGTGACTTGGGAGTTGAGGATGCAACTAAGAGGAAGCTTGCATCAAGGCAACTTCAAGGGAGAGCTTCGGATTGGTGGAATTCTATCACCATTGATACTCCGGAGGAGGAGATTACTTGGGAGCAATTCCAAGCTAGATTTGAAGCTAAGTTCATCTCTACGGCTCAGAAATCTGTCTTGTTTAAAAAGTTTGTGGAGCTCAAGCAAGGTGGAAGACCCGTTCTTGAGTATGTTTCTGAGTTTGAAGCTTTGTCCAAGTATGCCAGATCGTATATTGATTCTCCCTATCAGAAGAATGAGAAGTTTGTGACCGGTTTGGATGCTTATCTTGGAAGACAGTTGGTGGATCATCTGGACGATTCGTTTGAGAAGCTTGTGGAGAAAGTTCTCAGGCATGAGAGTTTGTTTCCTAGGGAGAGTTCTGTTGTTGCTATAACCAAGGAACGGTTTAAGCCACAGAAGGGTGGAAACAAGAAGAGGAAGCAACAACAACAGAAGGGTAAGGATGGCCAGAAGAAGCCGAGGGGCGAAATGACTTGCTATAATTGCCAGCAGAAGGGCCATCTCTCCAAGGATTGTAGGAATCCAAAGGCGCCGGCGAAATGCCACAACTGTGACAAACCAGGGCATTTCAGGAAAGATTGTCCAGAACCGAGGAAGGACAGGCAGATTGTGCAAGCTTATGCTCTGGGAGCTGTGCCGTCGTTTTCAAAAGCTCTTACTGCTGAAGAGAAAGGGAAGAGTGTGGTGGTTCAAGGTACTCTTTCCATTTGTGGTGTTCCAGTTAGAGTGTTGTTTGATACTGGAGCGTCGCATTCTTTTGTTTGTGATGATCTTGTAGGCCGGTTAGGTTTGGAACCAGATATTGTTGATAGGCCATTGGTTGTGACTAATCCAGTTGGGGGTTCGTCATGTTTGTGTATGATATGCCGTGGTCTAGTTGTGTCGAGTCATGATTGCTCTTTTGTTTGTGATTGTTTTGTTCTGAACTTTGCGGGGTTCGGAATTATTTTGGGTATGGACTGGCTTAGGAAGTATGCGGCAAAGGTTGATTGTGAGAGATTGGAGGTGACAGTCGAGAATGTGGAGGGGCGAAAGGTTGTGATACGATGTAAGCATGAAGAAGGCGTCTTCATGAGCTTCAAGTATTCGCTGGTTGTTCCACGGGATGGACTGTCATCGGTGCCAATCGTGAATGGATTCGAGGATGTCTTTGACGAGGTCAAAGGGTTACCGCTGCATAGAGAGATAGAGTTTCGTATTGATCTAGTTGAGGGAGCCAGACCCGTTGTGATGCCTCTTAGGCGGATGGCGCCTAGGGAACAGTAAGAGTTGAAGGTGCAAGTTGATGACCTTTTACGGAAAGGATTCATTCGGCGTAGTGTGTCCGAATGGGGTGCACCAGTTGTGTTCGCAACCAAAGCGGATGGATCATTGAGGTTGTGTGTGGATTATCGTGAGCTGAATAAAGTGACTAAGAAGAACAAGTATCCATTGCCGAGAATAGATGACTTGTTTGATCAGCTTCACGATGCTAAGGTGTTTTCTCAGATGGATTTGGCAACGGGATTTCACCAGTTGAGAGTGGCAAAGGATAGTGTGCCGAAGACTGCTTTTAGGACACCATCCGGTTTTTATGAGTGGCTGGTAATGCCGTTTGGATTGACTAACGCACCAGCATATTTTGTGGATCTTATGAACAGAGTGTTCAGAGATCAGTTGAATAAGTTCGTGCTTGTGTTCGTGGATGATATTCTGATGTATTCCAGAACTGAGGAAGAGCACAAGACGCACTTGCGTATTGTTTTGGAAATCTTACGGAAACATCAGCTGAAGGCTAAGTTTTCGAAGTGTCACTTCTGGAAGAGTGAAGTGAGATTCTTAGGCCATGTTAACTCTGGAAATGGAATAGCGGTTGATCCCGCTAAGGTGGCAGCGATCCAGGATTGGGTTAGACCTAAGAATGCATCTGATGTGAGAAGTTTTCTTGGATTAGCTGGATATTATCGACGGTTTATCAAAGACTTTTCCAAGATAGCTGCACCGTTAACAGGATTGACGAAAAAGAACCAAGTGTTCAGATGGGATGATAAGTGTGAGCAAGCTTTCGTAATCCTGAAAGAGCGACTGACGAGTACTCTTGTTTTGACCATTCCAAGTGGGAATGATGAGATGGTGGTTTACACCGATGCGTGTGGTACTGGACTTGGAGCAGTACTAATGCAGAAGAATAAAGTTGTTGCATATGCAAGTCGACAACTGAAGCTGCATGAAAGGAATTACCCGACTCATGATTTGGAGTTAGCGGCAATTGTTTTTGCTTTGAAGATGTGGAGACATTATCTATTGGGAGTTAGATTCGAGTTGTTTACAGATCATAAGTCGTTGAAGTATATGTTCTCCCAAAAGGATTTGAATCTTCGACAGCAACGATGGCTAGAGTTTTTAGCATCATATGATTTTGATATAGCTTATACTCCGGGAAAAGGTAACGCAGTGGCAGATGCGTTGAGTCGAAGACATGCAGGATTGGGAGCCATGTTTTCGGAATGGAAGAGTCTCGAGTATTTGGATGAGTTTGACTTCAGGCCTAGATGTGAATTGGAACCTGAGACGTTGGCAAACTTATCGATAAGACCTACTCTTGTGGAAAGGATTGGCGAGAGCCAAAAGCGAGACGATAAGCTTGTCAAGATTATCCGTAATTTGGAATCTGGATTGGACCCAGAGAAGGATAAGGGATTTGAAGTCGATCGAGAAGGTTGGCTTCGAAAGCAAGGACGACTAGTTGTTCCCGATGTAGATGGATTGAGAAATGAAGTTCTTAGGGAAAGTCATCACTCGAAGTTGACAATTCATCCAGGTGGAAATAAGATGTATCGGGATATGAAGAGAACCTATTACTGGGAAGGTATGAAGAAGGATGTTGGAAATTTTATTTCCAAGTGTATGAACTACCAGTTGGTGAAAGCTGAGCAGAAGAAGCCCAGTGGATTACTTCAGCCATTAGAGGTTCCTACATGGAAGTGGGAGCAAGTGTCGATGGATTTTATCGATGGTCTACCTAGAACCAGGACGGGGAATGAAGGGATTTGGGTCATCGTAGATCGTTTGACCAAGAGTGCAAGATTCATTCCTGTTCGATCAACTAGGACTGCATCGAAGTTGGCTGAGTTGTATGTTAAGTGGATAGTTCGATGCCATGGTGTTCCGAAGAATATAGTGAGCGACCGAGATCCTTTGTTCACTAGTGGATTTTGGAAGAGCTTCCAGGAGGTTTTGGGAACTGAGTTGTGTTTGAGTACAGCTTATCACCCTCAAACAGATGGTCAGACTGAGAGAGTCAACCGAGTTTTGGAAGATCTTCTCAGAGCCTGTGTTTTGGATTTCGGAGGATCATGGGAAGATCACCTTCATTTGGTGGAATTTGCATATAATAACAGTTATCAGTCAAGTATTGGTATGGCGCCATATGAAGCATTGTATGGAAGACCGTGTACCTCTCCGACATGTTAGTTGGAAACTGGAGAAAAGCTGATGCTTGGGCCAGAGATGATTCGACAGACTTCGGATTGTATAGAGATCATTCGGCAATGAATGAAGGCGGCCCAAGACCATCAGAAAAGTTATGCCGAAAAGCGTCGTAAGGATTTGGAATTCGACGTAAGTGATAGGGTTTTTGTGAAGATTTCTCCTCTGAAGAGTGTTATTAGATTCGGGAAGAAAGGAAAGTTAACTCCGAGATTTGTTGGACCATTCCCGATTATCGAGCGAATTGGAAAGCTCGCTTATAGATTGGAGTTACCGGAGAAGATGGCGGGTGTGCACAATGTCTTTCATGTATCTTATCTACGGAAGTATGTGCATGACTCGAATACGGTGGTTTATGCTGATAGCTGTGAAGACTTGGAGGTTGATCCAGTGGTTACGAGACCTCGTAAGCCGCTTCGTGTTGTTGAAACCGACACGAAACAGCTTAGGAGGAAGACGATTATGTTGCTCAAGATACAATGGAGTGATGATGTTAACGACTGTACGTGGGAGGAGGAAGAGAGGATGAAGGCAGCTCATCCTGAACTCTTCAAGGTATGGCCCTAAGGTGTCGTGACATCTCATGAATTTGTAACTTGTTCTAATATTAGTATTATGCATGCTAGGATAGTAATTGGATGCATGGTTTGTTGATTGCTATGGATGGTAGGCATGCGGAATAATTTTGATTGCTCTTATTTGCTTGGAATTTCGGGGGAGAAATTCCTAAGGGGGAGAGAATGTAACGACCCGTATTTTACGTGTCGATAAATCGGAGAATCTCTAGGTCGTTAGAGTTGTTTAAGTCGTCCTTAGCCTAAGTCGTGTGGAGGTTAGCTCGTGTGAGCGACTTATAGTTGTGGCCGAGTTAAGGATTAAAGGGATTAGGGGTTAACTCGTGCGTTGGTTAGGTCGTGTACGAGCTATTGGTGAGCGGCTTAGCTGGGGTTTTAAGTCGTTAACGACTCATAGGCTTAGCTGGCTTAGGATGTTGCCGAATTAGCGTGTTAACGAGTCAGTGGTGTTGCCGACTTAGTGTTAGACCGAGTTGAGATAGCGACCGACTCATAGGGTGACGACTTAAGAAGTTTCCGAGTTAAAGTAGCCAGCCGAGATAAGAGATGGAGCGACTTAAGTTAGTAGCCGACTCAAGGTTCGGCCGACTCAAGGGAATAGCCGACTTAGGACTTAAAGCGGCATGCATGAGTCTTATGCAGTTGGGTCGGCTCGGTGATGAGTCGTAGGCGAGATAAGGCTTGGGCTTGTGTCGTGTGTGTCTTGGGTCATGTCTGGGTTAAGTCGTACGAAGGCTTGAGTGTTAGGACGGGTACCTGATGAGTCGTGAGTCGTTGAGGCATAGGTTGCTAGGTCGTAAACGACCTAGTTAAGTCGCGGCATGTTGATCTGTGTTGTGTTAGGTCGGTGGTTCGAGTTAAGGGACACGGCAGTGTTTTTAAGTCGCGTGCTTTCTGTGGTCCTAGGTCGTAATGGGGTTAGGTCGTAGCATAGGCTAAGTCGTTAGGCTGTTGACTCGGAGGCTTTTGTGATGATAGGTCGCAGAGTTAGATGAGTCATGAACGACTCATGGGATAAGTCGTGACCGACTTATAAGGGGCTGACTCAGGAGTTTTCCAGCCTATAAATAGAGGGGTTTGGCTCACTTTTTGACACCGGATTTTGAAGCGACGAAGTGCTGCCATTTTTAGAGCTCGACTACAGCATTTCTTCATCTCCTTTTCTCCATTCCAATCTAGTTCTAACATCCATCCAAGATCGAAGATCAAGATCGAAGATCCAAGAGCCAAAGTTGAAGATCTTCATCCAACCAAGCTAGATTTCATCGTTTCAAGCGGGATTTCGACGAATCAAGCTTGAATCTTCGCTGTCCAGATCTGAAGTTGATAGTTTTTGAAGTGTTTGGGTGATTTGGTGAGTGGTGGTTATCTCTCACGCGGACCTAAAGGAGTATATTGGATTGGTGGTTTGTTGAAGTGTTGTAGATAGTGATTTTATGCATATTTCTTTAGATCCAAGTGTAGATCCATTACTTATGAAGATGTTTACTTATGCAAGTTCATTTATCAAGCTGTAGAGACAAAACCCATGATTTATATTTGTTAGATCTATGCTAAAAACCCATGATTCATGTATGTTAGATCTATGCTCATTTATTTACGAAGTTGCCATTGTGGTTATAAATGCTTATTTAGATCTTGTTTGAATGATTGATTACTTGGGTTAATGTTTGATTTAATTGTTTAGATGATTGATAACTTGATTTGGTCAAGTTGGATGATGGTGATTCAAAAGCTAAGTGGAAAAGCTCTTGAATAAGGAAAGCTGCTTGTGACATATGAAGCGGATGTTGAAGCTCATATGTATGGATTGGATGATGTTGAGATGGGACTTTGCCATGATGCGAGGAGGCAAACCATGATGTTGAGATGAGACTTTGCTATGATGCGATGAGGCAAAAGCGTGATGTTGAGATGGAACGGGTCATGATGACGTTCCAAGCACGGGCTGCGACGACGTGCAAAGCTATGTTGATAACTCGGTGATGCGATCTGGGTTGGGGATAATGGTTAGCTTGAGAGACGCTTGAGCTAGTATGGAAATAGTCGAGGAGGATGACTAGGAGGCTGAGATCTCATCGTTGTTGAAGGTTCTAGCATGCTCAAAGCAAGAGTACGTTGGAACGGGCTGCGACGACGTTCCAAGCACGGGCTGCGACGACGTGCTAGTACTCTGGGTAGTTGCGAAAATTCCTAGGCACGGGCTGCGACGACGTGCGGAGTTATGTCTAGAACCGGGGTTCCCATTAGCCCTTGATAGGTGGTCATTCAACTAACGGTGAAATCAAGGCAATGATAACAGTGATAGCCAGAGTCATGGATGTTTGGACGTTTGGTTGTATCATCATTCGGTCTCAAGAGCGGTGTTTTCCGGCTGCTTATCTGATCTTGGTTTAGGCCTTGGGGGTTTGTATTTGGAAAACATCGACCTTGACTCGAATGATTATTGCTTTACTTTAATTGTCTGCCATGTTATGCTTGCTTCTCCTTAGTGTGTGTCTGGGGGCTATCACTATAGAAAGAGGCGGAGTTGGATGGTTTGGTTCCTATTCCTTTTATCCCTTATGCTCTTTTGGTATGTTTGATAGTTGATTTACTGCTCACTAAGACTTTGTCTGACTCAAGGTTTTATGTCTCCTCTTATTACCTTGGGTTTTTCATCCATGTTGGGATGGGCAGACTAGGTAGTAGGTGACAGGTGCTGTTCTTGGAGATCTACGTTGATGATGACGAAGACGAGCAGGAGGTTTTTGCATATTATTTCATATTATGTACTGGGTGTTCCGCTGTACATGCTTTGAGTGCTTTGTAGTGAGGTTTTGATGTATTGACTGTTCTGATGATTGTATCAAACTTCTAAGATGCTTATTTGATGATATTCTGTTATGAAGCTTCACTATACATATATTTCTCTATTGTATTTTATCCATACGCTGTGAGATATGGATAGATTCTGCGATGTTTATTCTACCCTTGACGGTCACCCATGGCTGCCTGGCACGCCTTTCAGCGCATTATTTCCTTGTTTTGGTGCGGGAGTCATGGGCGGTCGTCACAATAATAGTGTTCACACTAAAGTAATATATTAAAATAGCGCTGAGGCATTACCATATCCCCCTTAATAATTTTATAAAATGCCATAGCATATACGGTACTTTAAACCTCACCAAACTGGTGGGCTGTCAGGGAGATCTCCATAGGTACAATAAAAAACAAACTCGTAGAAGGCGCAATAAGGCATGTGATAAGGCACGCGAGGCAATGCCATGGTAGGATTCTACCATTTGCTTGCCCTGACAAGTGGTAACGCATAGCAGCTACTACTTCCCACCTCGAAACACACTCTCATAATCAAAATCGAAGGGTGGCCACCAAATCAATCACAAAGTCATAGTATGGTATCGAAGAAATGTGTCCGATAGGAGGAGCAACCTCACTTGGCCTGGTATAGCTCCTGTTTTAGCCACATCAAGCTGACTCACGGGAGTCCGGGCTACGTTAATACCTCATATAGAATCATTCGCCAAACCAACCTTCTTCATTCTAGAATCTCCACCACACACACAGTTGTTAAAGTGGTTTTCAGTATTGGCAGTGTAACGACCCGTAAATTTCATGGATTTAATTTGGTTAAATAAATGAGTTTTTTAATTAAATTTAGTAGAAATAAAAAAACTT
Source organism: Allium cepa (assembly GCA_030765085.1). Lineage (NCBI taxonomy): Eukaryota > Viridiplantae > Streptophyta > Magnoliopsida > Asparagales > Amaryllidaceae > Allium > Allium cepa. The sequence continues at coordinate 467,172,430 of CM060931.1, forward strand.
TATAAACAAATATTGAAATGAACGCTAAATTAAATTATATAAATGGTGACTTAAAACCTATTTACTAGCAATTTGAATAAATTTCAATAAATGAAATGGGGTATAAATTTTATATAAAGGAAATTAATTTATATGTTAATGTAAATTTAGAAAATATTAGAATAAATGATAATTCCATTCGTACTTGTAAGCAGTTATTATGAGTTGCATGTTGAAAGGGTTGATTGAGTTGGAATTTATATTTAATTTAAACGAAAATCTTAAAGGTTTACAATAACGGAAATTTAGGCAATAAGGTTAGAACAAGTTAATAAATAATAACCAAAGTAAGGGAATAGCGTTAATATAAATAAAGTTGGAACAAATTGGATATAGAGAAATAAATGTAAGTATTTAATATACTAATTAATGTTGGTTTGATGATAACGTTACTTGGTGATTAATTATAGAGTAACGGAAGTGTTAACGTAAAGTAATAAAAGCGTAGATTTATGTTAAGTAATAATTTGTGGATTTGGGAATAAGTTGAAATTTTGATAATTGAGAAATTAACACGAACAAGTATGTAAAGTAAGTTATAGAATGTAGAGTAAGTTATAGAATGTAAAGTATTTGAAGACCGTAATTTATGTGTTCAATATATAGAAATACACATTTAGAAACATAATATTCATTCAAATTTAAAATGTAATAGGTGTATATTTAGGTAATGAAATAAAATTAGCATGGAAGATGAAATTGAGTATATCAATGGAATGAAATGTGAGAAAAGTGTTAATTGTGGTATAGAGTTATAATAGACTAAATTTAAGGGTTGGAATAAAATCTAATCCGTTTAATTTGAAACTTATTAAAATAAATTGGATTCAATTTTTAATAAAGGGGTTATTTAAAGAAATTGAAATAAATTCTATACTGGATGAATTAAGTTACTGTTAAATTGAGATGGGAATTGGTTTAAAGAATTATAAATTTATAAGTAAATCAAGATGATGAAATATATGAAATGTAGAATTGGAATTTTAAATAGTGAGTAAATCTATTTAATTTATAATAATTGGATTCATTGCAAATGAATGAAATCAAATAGGTAATTATTACGTTAATTTAAAAATTAAGTTGAAAACGAGAAATATTTATGTGATAATATTAAATCCAATCGTAAACCCTTCTATTTGAAATTATGAATGGAATAATTATGGGTAAATCCAATTTAATGGAAATTTTGGAAATTTATCTGTAATTTTGAATTCTATGAAATTGAAGATTTCTATTGATTTATCTTTAATAAATTGACTTTTAAAAATTGTTAAGTCATTGTAAATGTTTGAAAATTATAAAGTGATAAAGATTGCAAAGTTCAAAATTTTTAACGCGAAATTTGATTTAATTAATTTATTTTAAATTTATTTAATTAATATAAAAATAGCCATTTTGGTCACGGACTCGGATTTCGACGGAACCAGTTTCATTGGATCCGTAACAGTGAATTATTGTAGGGTTTCAAGTTTCGTAGCGATTGGACTTGTCGTTTGATTGTACGAACGCGAAACGCCTTGAAATCGATTTAATTGAAATCAATTTGAAAATATTGTTTTCAGCATAACTTCTTCATACGATAGAATTTGGACGTGAAACTTTTTCCATCACGTTCAGAATATTCTAAAATAGCTATTTCGATATATGGGTTTACCCAACTTCGTTCCGGAGTCGAAACAGGCTTTTTGGGCCACTTTAGAGGGAGCACGTATATCTAAGACGATCCATCTATTCAAATTTCTAACCTACCTATACAAACCCAGTTATAAACCCTAGCCTCCATCTATTCTCATTTGTTTGTGCGTTCATTTTTCTCAACTCCTCCTTTCTAATGGCTGCAAACCCTAGATCCAATTTCAATTCAAAATCAAAAGTCAAAAATTCAAAGTCCTCAGAAAAATTTCCAAAAAATATATGTTGAAGCTCTCGACTAGAGAAATTCACTGGTGGTGTTCGTTTTTCAATTCAATTTGGCGTTTGATCAGTAAAAATCAAAGAATTCTCGGCCGTTCATCGCGCGACGACGATCTTCGTCGGATCGAGAAACCCTTTCTGGGTTTGGTGGAGATTTGCGAGCGTAGTCCATCGGTGGTATTCGCAAGGGGTTTCGATGGTTGGATCGTCGTGTAAGTTTGGATTAGGGTGTTTTTTTTTTGCGGCGGCCTGGTTGTTTTTCTGGTGGACTGGAGGTTCGCGTGGGGCCGAGAGGGTAGGGAAGGTGCAGGCGAACTCGGCTAGGCCTTCGGTGGTGGATGGCAACGCGTGTGGAGGCGGCGGTGGGTGGCGGCGTGCTCACGAATTAGGGTACGAACAAGATGAAGCAGGGAGTTTCGGTCAACGCGTGAGAGAGGGAAGAATGTGACGTGGCTAATAATTTATAGTAAGTTTTGTTTTATAATTTAATTTTGTTTTCAAACGATTAAATCGTTATAACTTTTACATACGAACTCCGTTCCACGCGCAATTTTTTTGTTAGGATCGTAATAAAATTCCGGACACTTTGACGCTGGTTTGGACGGATTTGGAGACTGTCCAATTTTTGAGTTTAAATTGGATTTAAATTCAATTTAAATTCAAAAGGTGAGTGTTTTAACCCACTCACAACTTCAAAGTTTTCTTATGTTTGTTAAATTGATTTAAGATATGAGTAGAAATTTATTTATGACTGTTTTGCATATTTTATTCATCATCTCAGTTAAATCGCATTTATTTCATTTAACCGTTAATTAATTTTATCATTGCATATAAATTGACAGTTAAAATTTATTTATTTTGCATATAAACTGCTAGTTAAACAGTTATTTATTTATTTATTTGAATATAAACTGTTCGTTGACACCTGTTATATTTTATATGCTCTATTGATGTTTGTTTAAATTGATGATGATTGAAATAAATTGGTTGATGATTGATATTGGGTGAATGGATGATGTGTTCTATATTATATAAACTTCAAGTTATCATGCATTTCATTTCATTCGGGATTGCGGTTTGTAATGATATACAACCGCATTTTTTTATTTTTAAATTGCGGATTGAAATGATAAATATCCATATCACTTGACCATAGGATATAAAATTATATACAGGCACCGCGGTATATATATATATATATATATATATATATTATTTTTGAAATGATTTTTATGGTTTGGATATGATACGGTTTAATAAATATTAAATTTGGATATTATATAAATATATTTTATATATACATATGTAGTTAAATTTTTGAAATTAAGCTATGTATAAATCGGTTAAATAAAAATAAATAAGTTGAATAATGTTGTTTTAATGATTTAAATCGATTCAGATTGGATGGTAAATTTGGAATTTACTTGAATGGAACTTATTTAAAAATTTCACTCCATAAGTTGATGTAAAACTTATTAAAGCTTGGAAATTTAATGGTATGATATTTATAACTGTATTTTTATTCAAGATAAATTAAACGAATATTTCTAGCATAAATAAATTGAAGAAAATATTTAAGTTGTTAGAAATTGGAATTTTATTTTAAATGATTTTTTATCTATTATGAAAACATTTCAAAAAGTAAATAATAGGATAATGGATTGGTGAATATAAATTTCCAACCTTAAGTTTTGAAATTGTTAAATATTCAAAGTTAGAAATATATTGAAATTGAAGTGGTTTATTTAACTGAAAGAGAATTTAAATTTTATGGATTTAGACTAAATTTTAAATGAATAAAATTGTAAAGTCATGGAAATTATTTTATTTTATAAAGTAATTTTAAACTCAAACTATTTTATTCTATACACTGTTTGAATATCCAAACTATTCAAGTTTTAGAAGTTATGGTTTTAGAGCTATGGATTTCGAAGTATTATGTTTTGAAAGTTATAATTCAAATGTTTGGTTTTCAGATATTATAAATTTTAAAGTAGTATGATTTCGGAAAAGAAATATATTTGAAATAAAAATGATATTATTGATTTGGGTTTTATAAAAATAATATCAATAAGAGTTGTTTTGGAAATGGAAATGATATCGTATTTATGGGTTTTGAAATGAATAATTATATTCTGGTTTTAAAGTATAAACTATTTTAAAGACCGCGGTGTTATAATAACGTTTGGTTGTTAAAGAGACCGGGATCAGAAGTTGTCATACTCTCTGCCAACTCCGAAAACCACTTTAACAACCGTGTACGCGGTGGAGATTCCAGAATGAAGTAGGTTGGTGGCAGCGTTTCCTGTAAGGTAAATACGTGGTCCCAACTCCCGTGAGTTGGCATAAGGTGGCTAAAACAAGAGCGATTGACGGGTTAATGAGGTAGCACCTCTGATCGGACACTTCCCTTCGATACTATACTCTGACTTTGGATTGATTCGGTGGCCACCTTCACTTTTGATTTCTTTGTTTTGGGGGAGTTTGTTCAAGGTGGGCGGTAGCTGCGCGCTACGCGTTACCACCGACCCGGAAGCGTAATTGGTATATCTACCCTGGCATTGCCTAGTTGTGCCGTGTCACCTACCATATCGAGCCTTTACTACGAGTTTCTATTTGTGTCGTACCTATGGAGTGTCTTCTCGTAGTCTCCCGATCAGGAGATATGCAGGCACTGTATAGACTATTGGCACTATTACGTGTTAAGGTGGAAAATGTAAAGCCTTAATGCTATTTTAAAGTAAGTTTATTTTACAATTAGACACTATTATAATAGCGCAATATACTACATAGTAAATAGTTTAACGGATACTTAGGAGATGTAAATCCCAAGCATCTCTTGATTTACTGCACTCATATTTATTTCTGTAAATTTAACTCACATAAGATCTTTTAGTTCTGACTCGAGTGTTTTTGTCTTTTCAAATTCGCTCGGGTCAGTCTGAGCGTTTCAGGATTTGAAGATTCCGCTTGGAGGACGAAGACGAAGATTTGTATTATTAATGTTTATATTTTTGCACTACACTCATACTGTTCCGCTGCATTGTTATTGGTATGTGTAACTCTGATATGTATTATATAAATGTAATCAAATGTTTTTGTAAACAGATTTATAAACTGTGTATTTATTATTATATTTTATCCTTCCGCTGTGAGATTCTGTTTATTCTTATTTCTTCTCTGTTTTTCTTATTCACCCCATAACAATCCGCCCTTCCGTATGGTTTGAATTGGCACGTGTGTCGGTTTAAATCGTGCGAAAAGGTGGGATGTTACAGGCAGAGAGTACGACAATATTCGATCCCGGTCTCTTTAACAACTAAATGATTATTTCACACTGGATGGCTCTTTTACATTTTAAAAGTCAATTCATAATTGATATCAAAATATCATATTCGATTCAAACATATCACTTTCAAAATCATATTCACTTTCGAAATCATATCGAAAAAATAGGTTAAATCTCATTTCAAAATCAGCATATTCAATCAAATATGTCATTTCACAAGAAAATATCATTTAAATCCTAACTTAGGTTATAACATCATTTAACCATATTCACTTTTAAATCAAGGATTTAAATATAGCAGTCCAACCTTGCACCGTTTTATTTTTAGAAAATAGTTTAGATAGTTTTAATAGTTTTAATAGTGTAAAATAGTTAAAATAGTTTAAAATACTTTAAAATAGTTTTAAAACAGATTAAAATAGTTTAGGTGGATTTAAGATAGTTTAAATAGATTAAAAATAGATTAAATAGATTAAAAATGGATTAAATAGATTTAAATTAGATTTTATAGATTTAAATTAGATTAAATAGATTTAAAATAGATTAAGTAGTTTTAAAATAAATTAAATAGATTTAAAATAAATTAAATGGTTACTTTGATTAAATAGTTTAAAATAGATTAAAATAGTTTAATAGTTTGAAAACCTTAATAATCAGTATTTTTAAAATAATATCTCTTTACACAATATATATTAAAATGAATTGAATTAAATATCAAACTAGACTTTTTGTTTCATTTCAACACATGTGGATCGCGTCCAACTTTCAAATTGCAATTTAAATCCTTTAAACAATTCATTTAAATCAATTCCAATTTCAACATTTAAAGCTTGGATTTTCAAAAATAATTCAGTTTATATAAATCAATTTCTATTTCAAAATATCATTTTGCTAAATTCAATTTTAAGGATTTAAAATCATTTGATTTAACCAATCCGGTGTCCGTATATAATTTTCTACCCCATGGTCAAGTGATACAGATATTTATCATTCCAATCAGTAAATATTTTAAATTTTACGGGTATATATTCTTTCAACCTGCACTCCTAAAATAAATTAAAAATCCATAAAAATCGCTCGAGTCTATCATTTCTACCCATAACAAATTTTCCTTAATCTATAGATTGTTCGGGTATGTATCATTTCAAGCCATAGGGAACTTGTAGTGTTATAACAATATAATATATAACATCCGGTCATCCAATATCAACAATCAACATACATCATAATTCCATTCGACCAACCAATAAATAACAACAACTAATTGATTATAATCAACAAGTATTAAATTGACAATTAAATTCAGTATTAAATAAAATGACAATTAAATGCAATAAAAGTCATATTTAACTGGAATGACAATTTAAATATATCAAACATCAACCAATCAATTTCTAATTGCATCATAAATTCAATTTAACTAATATAAGATAATCTAGTAGTTGTGAGTGAGTTAAAACACTCACCTTTGATTTCAAATTGATTTGAAATCCAAATAGAGGCCCAAAATTCAACAGTCTCAGAATTCTTCCAAACAAGTTCTATAATATCCGGAATATTGATACAATCGTAGTGGAGAAAACCGCGCATAAATCCGACCTCTTATGGAAAGATATTAATATTAGAATGATTGAAAAATTAAATTTTAAATTGAATAATTAAACCGAAAATTAGACACGTCACCTAGGTCAATGTTCACGCGGCATAGCCTACCTGCAACAGTAATACACGATCAAACCTATATAGCCGCCGCCGTACGTTCCATTTCACCGCCGCATGAGGCACTTCGACCAAGAGATGAGCATGCCACCTTGAAGGCCATGCAACGCAGCCCCTATGACCTCTGACCGGTCCCCCATGACGCTGCCACCACTCCCCAGGCCGAGGACAAAAATCGGCCACTCAACATCAATTTCTAGCGAATCTTGACCGAGTTATGACAAACGAAAACTAGCCCACGACCTGCTCTACGCCCTCTTCCCAACACCGCTTCTCGATCATAGATCGAATGAAGATCCACCATTCGATCGTGAAAATCCTAGTCTCAACGGCTGAGGTTCATCCTTGATTTCTGTTCAAATGGTACACCCAACTGAAAACGAATTACTGTAGTAGATTACGCTTATCGAGAGCTTTCCAACGATATATAATATGACATAGTTTTGAGGAGTTTGATTTTTGAAATTGAATTTAGGGTTTTGAATTGGAAATGGTTTCTGCCATTAGATGAAGAGGGAAGGAACAGTTAGATAGAATTATACATATAGGAATAAGAAAACGATTGGTAGGGTTTGAGAAGTAAGACTATTTATATGGACAAGGCCCGATAAGAAGGAACAACATATCGAATTAGTTCGAAACGACAATAACGACCTAAAAAAGCCCGTTTTGCTTCCAAAACGAAAATAGTCATCCCATATACCAAAATAGATTTTTTCGATATTTTTAAGCCCAGTGGAACAGGTTTCAAGTCCCACTTCCATTGTATGAAGAAGTTAGCTTTTAAAATCAGCTTATTTCAATGACGACCTAGAATTTTGAACATTTGAAATTGAAATATTTGATTGATTTTAAAATATTTAGAAATTGGTTTAGCTTGAATTTCAAATTTAACTATGGATTTGGTAATTAAATTATTTAATTTAATTTATTGAACTTGGGTAAAAATTTGAATCTTCAGTTTTAAGCTGATTGAAAATATTTCAAAGGCTTGTAAAATCTATATTGATAATACCGAAGATAATGGAAGCTTCAGAATTGAATTTGGAAATGTTTTGATCAGTTTCAAATTTATATCGTTTACATCGATATTTAAAAAATAGTCTTCTGAGGCACAGTCTCGGAATTCGACGAAACCAGTTTCATTGGATCCGTAATATTGTACTATGATCGGATTTCAATTTTCATAATATTTAGAGTGATCGTGTGATAGTACAATAAGCAAACGCGCTGAAGATTAAATAGAAATTTAAATTAGTAACTGGGTTCGGAAAGCTATCTTCTCCATACGATCGAATTTGGACTTGAAATCTTTTCCAATACGTTCGGAATAGGCGTATAACATTATAAACGCCTGGCGACATGCCTCAATTGGAGTTTGAAATTTTGAATTGCACAATTCGAAAACAATTTAAATTTGAATCTAAATTTTAATAAAATAAAGATGAATACTGTAGCATTAGACACGTTGAAGGAAAATTCAACCACGCGTTCCACTTTCTCTGTAAAAATTTACATGCGTTATTTTTCTTCAAAACAAATTAAAAAGGAAAACAAACGAAAAACACTTCTCTCGTTCAAATCTAAAATCAACGGCCGATCCCTTTGCAAATAAAAATATATAAGAAATTTATCTTCGTTAAGAAAAATCAAAGAAAAAGACAAACGAAGAAACCCCTTTCGTTCAAAATCAATGTAATGACAGTAAAAAGGTAATCAACTCTCAATCGCGCCTTAATCCACTCTTTCTTCTTCTCAAAATCCCAAAAAAAAGTCAGTTCGCAAAATAAAATAAAATCAATGATTGATGCTTCGAATCGAAATTGCAAGTCACCCCCTCCTCTTTAATTCATCTAATCAACACTCCTACCCTCTGTTCGACTGCACCGTTCGAACTAGGGTTTGATGCCTCACAGAGTTAACCAACGATCAAGATGATGGATGTGGCGACCTGCCATTCATTCCAAAGAATGACGCATCATTAATAAGAAAGAAAGGGATAGAAAAGAGAAAAGATAGAGAAGAAAGAAAGAAACAACATCAGAATCTCAACAGCGGAACGAATAACATAAGTATTACATAATATACAACATCAATCAGAGTTACACAGATTATACATCACATACTAGACAGTTATAAACACCTATCTAGTTATTACAACTCAATACAAATACAACACAGAGATACCAAACACAGCGGAACACTATACATATCTACAACGCTGAAGCCTCCTGCTTCATTGCTCCTCCACAATTCGTCAAAGCTAACCTGAATCTCTCGACTACTCATGCACAAAATGAGTATCCAAGAGTTTAATAAAACAAAAAATAAACACTTGGGTAAAGCATGGGTCTGGTGTGAGTAAACGAGTTAAAGTTGCTTAACTTTTGAAAAACCTTTGAAAAGAAAGGTATCATGTAAGACATCCCACACATAAACATGCGAATTTTTTTACCTTACACTAACCAAAACATTTGATAGGAAATCCAGTGATATTATAATAGGGTCTAGGGTTTTCAAGTAAAATACAGAAATAGCTAGAAAGCTTACATCTCACGTTCCAACATAGTTGGGCACAACTAAAACGTACGACACTTATTGGAGTTTGGATTTCATACAATGGCAGGGCTACCGGGTACCGACCATCACAGTATGGGGCCTAGATCACCGTACCGAGGATTACTCCCAATCCCCTATAATACAAGGTCGGAACCATCCCTTACTGCATAGTCCCGAACAAGACAACACCGCAGTTGGTGTGCATATCCAACCGCCGACTAAGCCAAACAAAAAGGGACATCTAGACAGGGGAAAATCTCGTCCTACTTGGGCATGACCCACTTAGCCTTGCTGCACCTCCCCAGTTTTAGAGATTCCCGGTTAATGAGGCTTGAGGCTACAATTACCTTTATAGAACACATCTATCTTAGAATGCTCATCGTCCACCTGACGATGTTCTGAAAGCATTCAATCCATACAAGTTCGTTCTGGGTTCGAACGAAACCGAAGGCATTATCTCGTTACACTCATTTTGGAATCACCCTCAGAGTTAACGACGATAACCCTTGCACTCTGAATCTTCATCTTCACTTGAGATTCATGATGTATCGTTAATTTGGGTTGATGTGGTTTTTGGATATCCAATTCTGGAAATCCGATCCCGGTCTCATCGAAATACAAAACTCCATCTTTTAGGTCCAAGTTGTTTTAAAGTTTTTTTTAAAATAATTCAATTCATTATCTATATACACACAAATATATAATTCACATCATCACACAAGTGGATAATCCATATTATTATCATCATAAATAGATAATTCACATTATCATACTTCAACCACAAGCATCCATATCACACAGCATCACTTATTTCATATCTGAGATTTCAAACCATCAAGGCAATCAAAATCAACCATCCATACATAAGCAAGGATTAATTAATCACACTATCTCTAATTAATTTAAAATGAATTAAATTAATTACTTGCATCACATAAATCTTGCTTACATAATCATTAGTTAAGTACAAATCAATTAATCAATCACCATCTCATCATTCATCTTAATTAATCATCCTAGATTAATTATTATTTAATTACATAAAGTAATTAGCCTTTAATTAATTTTACAAATTAATTACTCTAAACCATTTATAGTAATTAACCTTTAATTACTGTCAATAATTAATTAATTATAATTAATTACATTAATCCTTAATTAATTACATTAATTAATTACTCTATAATCACTTATTATTGATTAATTAATCTTAATTAATCAATCCTTAATTACATCATTAATTATATTAATTAGTGATCCTTAATTACTTCTTTAATTAATTATTAATCATAATTAAGTGATGTAATTAATTAAGGGTAATTAATTACTAATGGCGATTAATCAAGGCTGATTAATGAATAATTAATTAAAGATTAATTATTAATCATATTTAATAATTAATTTTTAATTAATTATTCATTAATTAGCCTTGATTAATCGCCATTAGTAATTAATTACCCTTAATAATTACATCACTTAATTATCTTCAAATAACTCTATTAATCAATTCTTAAATTAATTACACTAAGTAATTAATTATTAATTACTTTCTCTAGGTAATTATCCTTCTTATTAATTACATAAGGTAATTAAAACTACTTTCAATCTTCAATTAATTACATCCAGTAATTATCCACTAATTACTTTACTAAGTAATTACTTTACAAATCACATTAATAATTATACTCAACCCATCATTCAATGATTATTTAAATTAATTAAACTAATTATTAACTTAAACTAATCACATTTATTTAATTAATTACACTGAGTAATTAATCCATTTTATTACTTTCAATAAGTAATTATACCTAAACAATTTCACAAATGATTATCCTTAATTAATTAACATAATTAATTATTAAATTAATCACATTAATTAATTATTTAATAATCCTAGTTAATGATTTTCATTAACTGTTATTAATTCTTTTAATTGATTCTCTTAAGTAATTAAACTTAGATTAATCATTATTAATTGCAAATTAATTAATCTTTAATAACTAATTAAATAATATCTAACTATTAATTAATTAAGTGATTAACTGATAATTAATTAATTTTAATTAGTTGATTAATTAATTTCTGAATCATTAATTAAACATCTTAACTTATCTAATTAATGATCTTAATTTCACATTAATTAACCTTAATTAATTAACTTAAACCTTAATTAATTAATTTAAACTCTTAATTACTTAATTAATTAATCCAAATCATTAATTAATTAAATTAAATAATTAATTATTTAATTATCTCAATAATTTAATGGATCACAAATCATTAAATCTTTATTAACTTTAAAATAAAAACATTTTCCATATTAATGATTTAATTATCATTCACAAACACATTTGAAAACATTTTTCTTTCAAATTTACCTTTAAATTTCATTTCAAATTTAAGATTTTTAAATGATCAACAAATTTAAACTTAATCAATTTTATTAACCTTTTCAATCAAATATTAAAGAAACATTTATCATTTATAAAGAAACTTATATAAATAAATGTTTAAACTAAATTACTCAATTATATTTAAAAATCAAGTTTTTTAAAAAATAAATTGATCATTTAACTTGCAAATTTAAGTTGAACAGATTAGTCTAACCTTCCATTCAAATATTTAAGAACTTTTGTAACAGAAATTTATATAAATAATGTTTTACACATATATTGGAAAACTTATTTATTTACAAATATACCTTAAACCTTAATCGAGTTTAAACAATTTAATTTTATAAAACTTTATTTTTTTTCAAAACTAGGATTCAAAAGTTAATTTGAATCCATACTTAATTATTGATTTAAAACTTTGTTTAAATCTTGTTTTTAATTTTGAAATTCATTTCAAAATTTTAAAACAAGACAGGTTTTAAAAAACCTGTAACCAAAATAATTGACCCGAGCTCAACCCTTACAGAACTCGAGCAAATCATGCTAAAACCCGATCATTTCTTCGAGACAAAACCCAGCTATAAGCTTCTTTCCAAAATTCCACAAACCCAGATATACCGATGTGCACAGTGCACATGCACAGATGAACCATGCTCCTCCGACCAACTTCCAGATCCTTGGCAAGACATCAACAACCCAATCATCAATCTCGACCCTTCCGAAAAACAAAATCGATGGTCAGTCGAAATTCGAGTACTTCAACCAAACAGGAAACTCAGACAGATCAACAAACCCATCGCCGACGACGATCTCATTCGCCTGAGCCCTCGTCCCTCCTACCAAAGGATCATCACAGACCCACGCGACGATTCCAAACCTCGTGATCCACTCCGATTCACCGTTGACGTCGAGATTGCCTCGAAAATCACCTCGACCCAAACAGCTTACAGACCCTACAACGCTGACGTCTGGCAACCACGGCGAACTTAAACTCTGGCGATCATTTTTCCCATGATCCCCATCGCTCCTATTTCCTCCAGCCATAATCGAGACCGCCACTTGCTGCCGATCGTTGATAATCAATGAAAGTGTATTATCTGATCAACTTAGAAATTTTCAAGACATACAATCTTAAAAATTCAGATTTTTATAGCAAAATTCATTATTTTGTAATACGAAACTGGATATATAATTAAAATAAGAGATCATGAACTTTGATTTCTGACCTTGATTTCTTTTTTTTACTGTAATTTCTTATTTTTGATAAAACCCTTAAATATAAACACTTGAGTTTATTTTTTAAATAATATTACAGTCTTATCTTCATTTTCTATTTATAAATCAAATTTTAAAACTTAATGTATTAAGAGGAATGGAATTTTCTTTAGGGGATAGTTTGAGCCTGTAACACAATCAGAAGCTTATAAACAAAATTTCAGACATTTTACAGTCATATCATCAATACATACAATGCATTCATATGCAAGCAATTAACACTGCATCATCACAAGATTTTCATTCATGCATCAAAGTTATAATTTCATATTTAAAACTGTTTTTAAATTAAAAATTTACACACCAAGTTTTCAACAGAGTGACAGGCTTCAGAACTCTGTTTCAATTTCCTAGATCTTTGCGTATGATTTGAGTTCTTTGATGTTGAAACTGGATTTGCATTTGTTATTGAATTGATTTGTTGAATCTGAATCTATTCTTGCTGAATTTATTTTGCATGTTGGTGTGTTGAATTTGAACTAGATCTAGAAGCTTGGAATTGTAGTACTGCTCCATTGATTTAAGTTCCAGATTTGATTTTTACAAAATGAATTGCAGGCTTGAACTTGATTTCAGGTTTTAAAAGTGGAGTGATTTCAGATTGTTTGGGTTATTTTACAGGGTATTGGTTTTTTTTCTTAGCTTTGAGTTGGGGAGGATAGAAAAAGAAAATGAAAAAGCAATGTATTTATATAGGTAATAATGTGATTTATTTAAAAAAGAAAAAAATAAAATAAAAATTACACTTGTTTACATCTCAACATTTGTCACAAGGAGTTGTTTATTTGTTAACACATGTTACTAATGTCTCAAGATTTTTAACACTTGTAATTTAGGAAATTTTTATTTATTTTAAAGTAAATAAAAAGCTTTTCTTAATTTACTAATTTAAATACTTATCTAAATGCATATGAATTTCTTTAAGATAAAAGCCTATACAAATACTTATAAAATCCAAAACATTTTTAAATATCTATCTTTTAAATTTCAACTTAAATTCAAATTCAAATTAAATTTTAAAAATCCAATTTAAAGCTAGTTTATAACAACACATTCAAATTTGAAAATAACAATTCAATTTTTTATTAAAATCTATTTATATTTAATCACATTATTGATATTGTTTGAAAATAACAAATTTGACAATTTTAAATAATTTATAAAAGAGATTACCTCATTGTTTATAAATTACTTACATTATTAATATATCATATGTTAATTGTATTTTAAACTCTTATATATAATTTCAAAAGCAATATTTAAAAAGAAAATAAAACAAAGCTTTTGTGTTAATCTTATTTAAATTTTAACTTAAGCTAAAATCTGTTTTAAACTATTAAACATTTACCTTAAGTATTTAAAACCATGTAATTATTTATTTAAATAATCTTTAAAAAAAATTATATTAAATTAAATCAAATTTCCAAATTACTAAAAATATATTAGAATTCAAAAACATAATTTCATTTGTTAAATTCAAATCAAAGCTTATCTTTTTACAATATATACACATTATAATTAGAAAACATTTTATTAGCTCTAAAAAGATAAAATTCACCAATTAAATATTTATAAAAAGAAGATTATTAAATCAATTCAAATTTATTAACCAAAATTATCATATCAATTTAATTTTTAATACAGATTATTAAATTGATATTGCCAAAAATTCCGGGATATCACATTCCTCCCCCCTTAAAAGAATTTCGTCCCCGAAATTTAAAAGCAAATGTAATTTAATAATCTATTTAAGATTTTAATTTTCAATCACAAGCATTTATTATCAATCATATGCTAACAACCAAAGCAATCAATTCACTCAATCAAACAAATCTAACTATCCAGACAAAATTCTGGATAGAACTTCCTTGAGTTTCCCAGGTATAAATACCGGGATACTCGTTCTTCAGAACCCAAACAATCTATACTATTAAGCTATAGAGCTCCTATTCATCTAGATTTACAACTAAACAAGATATCAGACCACACTCAAGTCTGACTCTACCACCAAATCCTCCTGAACTGCAGATTCCAAAACCAGAGATAGATCATACACGTACTCCCTCAGAGATACGTGAAACTCATCGAATCCCAGTCTTTCAAACTGGCAATTCAGTCTTGCAGACCAAACACTTATTCTCACAAGAACACAGAAAAGATCCAAGATACCTCAGAGCTAGCTTCCCAGACTTACCAAAACTTATAGCTTTTTGGATCGGAGAAAACTTATCCAAAATCAAATCTCCGACTTCGAAATCCAAATTCCTTCGTCTCTTATCCATAAAACTCTTCTAACGATCCAGGGCTGCCTACATCCTTACTGATCAGCTCAACCTACACTGATGCTTCTAGAAACAAACTAGACCAAAAACAACCTAACAAAATGATCTTTCCAACATCAACCAAAACCAAGAACAAACTCTATTCCTCAAACATCAGAAAACTGATCTTACTTCTCCTATTCGGAAAGAAAAGCAGATGCACTCCCAAACTGCTTCCGCTGCACAACTCTAATCTGGAGTAGATGAAAAATGTTGATGATGAACACGAGCACAAATTCGAAAACCCATCCCAGAAATATGGTTCAACAGGTCCATAAAGAGGAAACTCAGAAATTCCACCAAAACCTGAGCTGCTTCACCAAACTCTACTTCTAGGAATCATCCTTCTACTAAGCTGAACCACCAGTACACTCCTGGAATCCTAGTCGATAAGAAAACTCTAACTCCAGATGCTAAGGCAAACCTCTGACTTCTCTGAAGACATCCGGAAAATCTTTGATAACTTAAGAGAACACTCAACCTATCACAAGTCACTTCTGCGATCAACCCAGCCTAATTCCAAAGAAAACCGTTCTCTCTTAAACAATCAGAACAGCTTATGCTTGTCTAGCCAATCCATCGAAGAAACGGATCCACTCTGCGGCTTTTGAACTCCACCTTTAGAAAAACTGCTAAGCCAGAAGACCTCCTTGTCGGCACACAGAACACTCCGAGTTGCACTGCTGACACAGATGCCAAAGACCTCCTAATCTAGAAGCTCCTCGAGAAACTCGGGCCTCAAACCAAATAGAAATACCCTGCTGAACACAACCGCCTCACCGAAGCAGACACACTTCTTGAACTTGCTCTAGAAGAAACATCTTCAGACATATCCATAGTCACTGCATCTCATCACGCAGCTACTACTTCCTGCGGTATCAAGATACCATCACTCACTTCTGCCCAACCGACAGATCCAAACTCTACTCATCCAAATTTTTACTTCAAACATAGACTTTGAACCTTTAAAAGGTTTCCTTCAGAGATTAATGAAATACTAACACCACTGCAAAGCTCACTCGAGACAGTATTAGGTCCACAGTCTCGACAAATACACTTCCAACCTCAACATTCAAACTCCAACCACTGGTAGTCGTGTTTCACACACCACTACCTATCTACCTTTATAACTTATATTGGAAAACCCACACAAGTAACCCAACAAATAGGTAGAAATAAATATATATATCAAAATTACAAGTACGCTCTCTCAAGAAAGAAAACACTCCAAAGCCTAGGTATTCACTCAACCTAGCACTCTGATACCAACGTTGGCGACCCGCCATTCATTCCACAGAATGACGCATCATTAATAAGAAAGAAAGGGATAGAAAAGAGAAAAGATAGAGAAGAAAGAAAGAAACAACATCAGAATCTCAACAGCGAAACGAATAAATTATATTAATAACATAAGTATTACATAGTATACAACATCAATTAGCGTTACATAGATTATACATCACATACTAGACAGTTATAAACACCTATCTAGTTATTACAACTCAATACAAATACAACACAGAGATACCAAACACATCGGAACACTATACATATCTATAACGCTGAAGCCTCCTGCTCCATTTCTCCTCCACAATTTGTCAAAGCTAACCAGAATCTCTCGACTACTCATGCACAATATGAGTACTCAAGAGTTTAATAAAACAGAAAGTAAACACTTGGGTCAAGTATGGGTCTGGTGTGAGCAAACGAGTTAAAGTTGCTTAACTTTTGAAAAACCTTTGAAAAGAAAGGTATCATGTAAGACTTCCCACACATAAACATGGGAAGTTTTTTACCTTACGCTAACCAAAACATTTGATAGGAAATCCAGTGATATAATAATAGGGTCTAGGGTTTTCAAGTAAAATACAGAAATAGCTGGAATGCTTACATCTTACGTTCCAACATAGTTGGGCACAACTGAAACGTACGACACTTATTGGAGTTTGGATTGCATACAATGGCAGGGCTACTGGGGTACCATCCATCACAGTACGGGGCCTAAATCACCGTACCGAGGATTACTCCCAATCCCGTGCAACACAAGGACGGAACCATCCCTTACTGCATAGTCCCGAACAAGACAACCCTGCAGTTGGTGCGCATATCCAACTGCCCACTAAGCCGAATAAAAAGGGACCTCTAGATAGGGGAAAATCTCATTCTACGTGGGCATGAATTACTTAGCCTTGCTGCACCTCCCCTGTTTTAGCCATTCCTGGTTGATGAGGCTTGAGGCTACAATTACCTTTATAGAACACATCTATCTTAGAATGCTCATCGTCCACCTGATAATGTTCTGAAAGCATTCAATCCATACAAGTTCGTTCTGGGTTCGAACGAAACCGAAGGCATTATCTCGTTACACTCATTTTGGAATCACCCTCAGAGTTAACGGCGATAACCCTTGCACTCTGAATCTTCATCTTCACTTGAGATTCACGACCTATCGTTAATTTGGATCGATGTGGTTTTCGGATATCCAAATCTGCAAACCCGATCCCGATCTCATCGAAATCCAAAACGCCATCTTTTAGATCTAAGTTGTTTTAATTTTTTTTTAAAATAATTCAATTCATTATCTATATACACACTGATAGATAATTCACATCATCACACAAGTAGATAATCCATATTATTATCATCATAAATAGATAATTCACATTAACATCATACTTCAACCAAAGCATCCATATCACACAGCATCACTTATTTCATATCTGAGATTTCAAACCATTCAAGGCAATCAAAATCATCCATCCATACATAAGCAAGGATTAATTAATCACACTATCTCTAATTAATTTAAAATGAATTAAATTAATTACTTGCATCTTTAATTAATTTAAAATAAATTAAATTAATTACTTGCATCACATAAATCTTGCTTACATAATCATTAGTTAATTACAAATCAATTAATTAATCACCATCTAATCATTCATCTTAATTAATCATCCTTGATTAATTATTCTTTAATTACAATAAAGTCATTAGCCTATAATTAATTTTACGAATTAATTATTCTAAACCATTTATAGTAATTAACCTTTAATTACTGTCATTAATTAATTATAATTAATTAAATTAATCCTTAATTAATTACATTAATTAATTACTCTATAATCACTTATTATTAATTAATTAATATTAATCAATCAATCCTTAATTACATCATTAATTATATTAATTAATGATCCTTAGTTACTTCTTTAATTAATTATTAATCATATTTAATAATTAATCTTTAATTAATTATTCATTAATCAGCCTTGATTAATCGCCATTAGCAATTAATTACCCTTAATTAATTACATCACTTAATTATCTTCAAATAACTCTATTAATCAATTCTTAAATTAATTACGCTAAGTAATTAATTATTAATTACTTTATCTAGGTAATTATCCTTCTTATTAATTACACAAGGTAATTAAAACTACTTTCAACCTTCAATTAATTGCATCCAGTAATTATCCACTAATTACTTAACTAAGTAATTACTTTACAGATCACATTAAGTAATTATACTTAACCCATCATTCAATGATTATTTAAATTAATTAAACTAATTAATTAACTTAAACTAATCACATTTATTTAATTAATTACACTGAGTAATTAATCCATTTAATTACTTTCAATAAGTAATTATACTTAAACAATTTCACAAATGATTATCCTTAATTAATTAATGTAATTAATTATTAAATTAATCACATTAATTAATTATTTAATAATCCTAGTTAATGATTTTCATTAACTATTGTTAATTCTTTTAATTGCTTCTCTTAAGTAATTAAACTTAGATTAATCATTATTAATTACAAATTAATTAATCTTTAATAACAAATTAATTAATCTCTAATTATTAATTAATTAAGTGATTAACTGATACTTAATTAATTTTAATCAGTTGATTAATTAATTTCTTAATCATTAATTAAACATCTTAACTTATCTAATTAATGATCTTAATTTCACATTAATTAACCTTAATTAATTAAGTTAAACCTTAATTAATTAATTTAAACTCTTAATTACTTAATTAATTAATCCAAATCATTAATTAATTAAATTAAACAATTAATTATTTAATTATCTTAATAATTTAATGAATCACAAATCATTAAATTAAAATAAAACATTTTCCTTATTAATGATTTAATTATCATTCACAAACACATTTGAAAATATTTTACTTTCAAATTTACCTTTAAATTTCATTTCAAATTTAAGTTTTTTAAAATGATCAACAAAGTTAAACTTAACCAATTTTAAATCAATTTTATTAACCTTTTCAGTCAAATATTAAAGAAACATTTATTATTTATAAAGAAACTTATATAAATAAATGTTTAAACTAAATTACTTAATTATATTTAAAAATCAAGTTTAAAAAAATAATCATTTAACTTGCAAATTTAAGTTGAACAGATTAATCTAACCTTCCATTCAAATATTTAATAACTTTTATAACATAAATTTATGTAAATAAAGTTTTACACATATATTGGAAAACTTATTTATTTACAAATATACCTTAAACCTTAATCGAGTTTAAACAATTTAATTTTATAAAACTTTATTTTTTTTTCAAAACTAGGATTCAAAAGTTAATTTGAATCCATACTTAATTACTGATTTAAAACTTTGTTTAAATCTTGTTTTTAATTTTAAAATTCATTTCAAAATTTTAAAACCAGACAGGTTTTAAAAAACTGTAACCAAAAAAATTGACCCAAGCTCAACCCTTACAAAACTCGAGCAAATCATGCTAAAACCCGATCATTTCTTCGAGACAAAACCCAGCTATAAGCTTCTTCCCAAAATTCCACAAACCCATATATACCGATGTGCACAGTGCACGTGCACAGATGAACCCTGCTCCTCCGACCAACTTCCATATCCTTGGCAAGACATCAACAACCCAGTCATCAATCTCGACCCTTCAGAAAAACAAAATCGATGGCCAATCGAAATTCAAGCACTTCAACCAAACAGGAAACTAAGACAGATCAACAAACCCATCGCTGACGACGATCTCTGTGACGCCCCATGGTGAATGCTGTCAACTAGCACGGAGAATAAGGCTGTTGAGGAGCGACCATCCGTGTAATTGCTTTGCGCGAGCATCGATATGTCAGATAGTATACATGCATTTCTTTATCAAGAGGGAAATCTGACATACCGACACAAACTCAAAGCTACTACACAGTGGCTATAATAATCTTCGGAAACAAATATAGAAATAAACATAACATAAATCAGTCACAGATAATTCATATCACAAAGGCGGAAGAAGATATGAATACATAATTAACACATGGAAGTGTATGCCAGAGTAGTGGTCAAACAAGATCCACAATATCAAAAAGAATAGATACAAGTGCTAGACAAAAGAATAAGTATACATCATAGAGTCTGTATCTCAAATGTATACAACAAAAACTACTAAACCTAAGTAGTCAGCCAAAAGTCAGAAGATGGTTCCAGATAGGAAGCCATGAGGAAGCACCTGTAATATCTCAGTCTGACCCGAGTATTATTTAATAAGAAAATAATAAACGGGTCAGTCTAGCTATAAATATCAGATGAAATGATATAGAATAAGAGATATGACATAAACATATAATAATCACAATGCCAAGCTTTGATAAATAAGTAATTGAAAATCAACAAGAGATTAATCAATAGCACAATAATCTACTCAAGATAAAAAGGAATGTCATACTCCTAATTTCATTCACCAAGCCACAATAATTGACATATATATCAATGCCCACCGTAAAAATTGGTGAAACATAAATTCCAGAAATCAACACACGAAATCCAAAAATCACAATAAAAAGGATGGCCAATCCATAAAAATGAGCCAGAGCTCCTCCAGACAGGGTATAGTCCCCCATTGCGGACATTGAGCCGAAGCTCCTCCTGGTGAACCGAAGTTCCTCCTGACAGGGTATAGTCCCCCATTGCGGACTTTGAGCCGAAGCTCCTCCTGGTGAGCCGAAGCTCCTCGTGACAGGGTATAGTCCCCCATTGCGGACTTTGAGCCGAAGCTCCTCCTGGTGAGCCGAAGCTCCTCGCGACAGGGTATAGTCCCCCATTGCGGACTTTGAGCCGAAGCTCCTCCTGTTGAACAGAAGTTCCTCGTGACAGGGTATAGTCCCCCATTGCGGACTTTGAGCCGAAGCTCCTCCTGGTGAGTCAAAACTCCTCCTGACAGGGTATAGTCCCCCATTGCGGACATTGAGCCGAAGCTCCTCCTGGTGAGCCGAAGCTCAATAAAAACGACGTACAGTCCTCTACGTGGACAAAGAGACATCGCACAATGCTAGTCTAAACCATAAAATGATCGTCATGATCAAAGAGAAGTGTCAATTACAATAAGCTAGTAAATATATGAGCTTAGCTTCATGTCCCATAACCACTAGCTTAACTTAAATATTTACGAACAAATTGTAGATCTCCACTAGAAAATTTTCATAAGAGATTCAATCGAACAAGTCCAAGAATTAACCGACGAAGTAAACGCAAGCGTTTCATACCACTTGTTTTACTAAGTCGTTTAATTAGATTTCTCATACGAGTGAGGTAAAGGTTTGTATATACTAATAGATTGGAAAACGGTTTAAGAAAAGATCTTTGTTATTGAAAATAGAGTTGAAATCGTTTGATGAAAGAGTTTTGATATTTACTACTAGTATAGAAAACCTTTATATTTTTAAAGTGACAAATCACAAAGAAGATTGTAAGAACAATCAATCAGTAAAATTCACATTCGAAGACGTGAATAAAATCCAAAGAAACCGATAAAGAATCCATCGAAATGGATATTCAAAAATCCCTAAAACGGAGTCATCAAAGTCATAATAAATGATAACAACAAATAGGATCATCAGGAATCGATTTAAATTGGAATTCTCAAGCAAATAGGCAAATAGGCAAAACACTGCAGTTTCAGACGTCTGAAACAAGTGGTTCAGACGTCTGAATCTGGAAATATAAAGATTTCCAGGACACAATTCAGACGTCTGAACCAAGTGTTTCAGACGTCTGAAATAGGCACTTTTTAGCCTATTTCCTTTCTGGCTCCAAATGAACCAATTCAGACGTCTGAAACCATATATTCAGATGTCTGAATCTGGGAATAGAAATCTTCCCAGAACAATATTCAGACGTCTGAATATTACGTTTCAGACGTCTGAATGAAGGGTTCAGGGCATTCCCTGAACCTAGGCCAAAAATGGCCAAGCGAATATCGGAAACGATCGAACGAGCAAATGGCGATGACTAAGGAATTATGTCGAACGACAACCCAGCCTAAACGGCTCTTCGATACGCCTCAAATATCAATGTCCAAATATCCATAATAGGATTTTCATAAATTAGACCAAAACACCAAAAATTGGAATATACACAAAATCAATCCAAACCAAAATCAATTGCACACGAATAAACGCTAGGAATTCATACCTAACAATCGAAGTTAATTATAGACAAAGATGTGAGATAAAAATCTCACCTTTGAACCCAAATCAATGAAGGAGAAGCTTTTAAAACAAGCTAAGATCAATTCCTCTTCAATAACAACTCAAGAAGCTTCAATCTAAGCTTAAAAGAGAAACATTTCCTAAATTAGGTTTAGAAATTTTCTGAAATCAAAGAGAGAAAGAGTTGGAGAAGAAGAAGGAGATGCTTACCAATGGGTTCACTTGAGTTTGGAGCTAGAAGATGGATTTGCTAATGGAAACTAGGGCTTAAGAATTTCTATTTCCCATTCTCTTCCACCATTTTTGATGAAGCTTGAATGTATTAGGAAATTATGAAGTAATGAAGAGGAGAAGGGGTTGGGACTGAATACATAAGTGGCTCAGCCCAAACCAAAGCCCTAAGTACAAAGTAGCAAAAATCAACTTTCTCCAAACATATCGAAGCTTATACTCAAAAAGGTCGCAAACGGCATTTTAAACTCAATGGGAGTGGTCTCGAGTCCCAATTCGACTGTTTGCAAAAAGTAGCTTTTCGGACTAAAATCCGACTAACGATAAAATATTTAAATAAAATATTTAAATATAAAATCGATAAATATGTGGGTTGTTACAGACTCCCCTCCTTAAAGGAATTGCGTCCTCGCAATACTTAAGAAGAAAATAAGAAGTAACAACCATAGAAGCATATCAACACAAAAGAAAACTTGAAATAGGAAGTTCACCATAAGGAGCATGAAAGAGTTAGCCAGAACGTGATCGCTCGATGAATTCCCAGGGACCCCAAGAGAAATCCTTAGGATCTGAGAACCATTGAACTCTCACAAGAAGAACATCTTTATTTCGAAGTCGTTTGAGCTCCGAAGCAATAATTCGAAATAGGATGTTTCTCAAAAATCAAATCTGGTGAAACTTCAATTTCCACAATATCACCGGGCTCAAGAATAAAATAGGAAACCTAAAAGCATTTCCATAGTTAAAAGACGTAGAAAAAGTCAAGAATAGCAGAAAATTGAGCCAGTGCAACAGCGTAGTACAGAAACGGTACGCCCGAGAAACTTCAAACTCGAATAATTTGGAACACCGACGTAGTACAAAAACGGTACGTTCAATGAACCGATAAACCGGAACAACGATGTAGTATAATAATGGTACATCCATTGATCAAAATGAGACGGAACATCGATGTAGTACAATAATAGTACATCCGATGAACCGAACACCATAAAAGAACACCGGACACTAGTCCATAAAAGGAATGAGATAAAGCTCAATAAAACGAAGTATACCAAAACGTCCGATGAACTTGATAAAAAGATTATTCCATTCAGACAACATCAAAGAATCGACCACTTGTTGCTTACGACAAAGCGCATTGGCAACACGATTTCCCTTCCAGGAATAAGAAGAATGTCAAGATCATAAGATGTCAGGAACTCGAGTCAACATGGAGTTCCATATGAGAAAATAATTATCCCAAAGATTTATGATCGGGGTAAAGAACAGATTTCTCATCCAAAAATGATGATGCCAAACTCTAAAAGCGAAAACAATAGCCGCGAGCACTAGATCATGAGTGTCATACTAGGCTCGATAAGCTATAAAGATTTAGAAGCACAAGTGATAGCACGTTCTCCTTTGCAAGAGAATGGCATCCAAACCAATACGACTAGTATCGGTACAAATAGCAAAGTCATGGTTCCCCTTCAGGAATCACAAGAACAAGAGTATCGAAAAGAAAGAAATTCTTTTAAATAACCTTCTTTCCTGAAAAGTTAAAACTTTCAAAATTACCTTTATCATTATGTAATAATCTTTCTAGAAAAATTTACTATTTTCAAATTAATATACTGTGTCTGATTATCTCATCAAAGGGTTTAGGAAATTCCTATCGATAACGTTGATCAAGCGCATCGACCAGAATTCTTAAAACACTAAATGGGCAATACAATCACAAAATCATATTCTATAGGATAAGTAAGTTTCTCAAAAACTTCTAAGAATATTCTTTGTTCATTTTAAGAACAAAAATCTAGTTATACTTCTAAATAAATCTTATGAAAAAGATTTTGCAAAATTTTAAATTGCTATTTTCATCCCAAAATCAATAAATAAAAGAATGGTCTCATCGAAATATTCATAGAATATTCGATTTATAAAATGGATGAAATAAGCTGGACAAACTGAATGACATAATAATTCATTCATAGGAATCATAACGAGTGCGGAGTGCGTAAGTGGAATGCTAACTTCCGCAACTCCTAGCAAATGAAAATCGATGGTAAGGTCAAACTGAAAAGACCTTAGCACCACACAAAAGATTACCTAGGTGATAATCCTCAGACAAGCTCAAAGATTCCGGAAAATTTCTCTAATTACATGAATGAGAGAAATAACACTTTCCTTATAAGTGGGCTTAAGGAATAAAATGAGGCCATCAAGTTGGAATCAAAATCATAAAGGAAAAATAGAAATCTGCTTAACAGATTGAAATTGTCAAAGATGAATAGTCCACTCGAGAAAATAGGATATAAGCTTCATTAATGATTAAGCCAATCCTATCGCACAAATCAATTCCGGAGCCTAAGTAAATATTGGCTCGGAAAGAAAAATCACATAAAATAGTTTCGATATTAAAAGAAAGCAAATTGAGTGTTGCGGACCTACCATCCGGATTCGCAATCCTCAAAGAAGTCATCAAGCACAAAATATTTTCAAAGAAAAAGAATCGACAAGTTCTTTTGATATAAAATAGTGAGATGAAACCCATATCAAAAAGAACTCAAATTAGAAGATCACAAAACAAAACAATGCCATCAAGGATTGAGTGAAAAATACCTTGACCAAGAGAAGAGTTGCTAGGGGCTTGCACAATATTTATCTTTCTCATGTCCTTGTTCAAAAGTTTGGGACACGCAGATAAAAGATGACCCGGTTTCTTGCAATAGCGACAAGAATGGGGTTTTGGACACATATTCGCATAGTGTTCCATAGAATTACAATTGTAGCATCCTCCACGATTAGGGATTGGAGTCTTTGCTACAAAAGTAGTTTGCTTCACTCTCTTATTTGGATTAAGGCTCTTGAACTTAATATGCCTCTTCTTGGAAGTCCCAATATCACAAACACTTCCTTTACCAACCTCTCCATGAAGAAGAGTAACATCCACAAGCAGATTGAAAGAAACTTCAAGTTTCAAAGGTAGAACCATTTCGGGGTTCTTACTCAAAGCATAGATAAACTCTTGATTCTTTACAAGATCCAAAAGTTGTTGAGCAGACATAAATACTCCATCCTTGGGAGTAGAACTAGATTGACCGGCGCTGGGACGGCCTGGTCTAACCATTTCTCTTCTTTAAGAAAGAAAGAAAGAAGAGAGAAAAAGTTACTCTCAAAATAAATATCAAGCAATCTTGATAGATAAAACAAGGAATCATAAAAGAAAGTAGGATAGAACGGTACGAAGACCCGACTAAAATCCTAAAGCACAACTCCTAAGAAAGATTTAGGACATGATCCTTGCTAAATTATTCTATATTGTTCCGAAGTTTGGCTCTGATACCAAGCTGTAACGCCCCACCTCTTTACCCACGCTAGCCAAAAACATTACGGTGAATGCTGTCAACTAGCACGGAGAATAAGGCTGTTGAGGACGACCATCCGTGTAATTGCTTTGCGCGAGCATCGATATGTCAGATAGTATACATGCATTTCTTTATCAAGAGGGAAATCTGGCATACCGACACAAACTCAAAGCTACTACATAGTGGCTATAATAATCTTTGGAAACAAATATAGAAATAAACATAACATAAATCAGTCACATATAATTCATATCACAAAGGCGGAAGAAGATATGAATACATAATTAACACATGGAAGTGTATGCCAGAGTAGTGGTCAAACAAGATCCACAATATCAAAAAGAATAGATACAAGTGCTAGACAAAAGAATAAGTATACATTATAGAGTCTGTATCTCAAATGTATACAACAAAAACTACTAAACTTAAGTAGTCAGCCAAAAGTCAGAAGATGGTTCCAGAAAGGAAGCCATGAGGAAGCACCTGTAATATCTCAGTCCGACCCGAGTATTATTTAATAAGAAAATAATAAACGGATCAGTCTAGCTATAAATATCAGATGAAATGATATAGAATAAGAGATATGACATAAACATATAATAATCACAATGCCAAGCTGTGATAAATAAGTAATTGAAAATCAACAAGAGATTAATCAATATCACAATAATCTACTCAAGATAAAAAGGAATGTCATACTCCTAATTTCATTCACCAAGCCACAATAATTGACATATATATCAATGCCCATCGTAAAAGTTGGTGAAACATAAATTCCAGAAATCAACACACGAAATCCAGAAATCACAATAAAAAGGATGGCCAATCCATAAAAATGAGCCAGAGCTCCTCCAGACATGGTATAGTCCCCCATTGCGGACATTGAGCCGAAGCTCCTCCTGGTGAACCGAAGTTCCTCCTGACAGGGTATAGTCCCCCATTGCGGACTTTGAGCCGAAGCTCCTCCTGGTGAGCCGAAGCTCCTCGTGACAGGGTATAGTCCCCCATTGCGGACTTTGAGCCGAAGCTCCTCCTGGTGAGCCGAAGCTCCTCGTGACAGGGTATAGTCCCCTATTGCGGACTTTGAGCCGAAGCTCCTCCTAGTGAACCGAAGTTCCTCGTGACAGGGTATAGTCCCCCATTGCGGACTTTGAGCCGAAGCTCCTCCTGGTGAGTCGAAACTCCTCCTGACAGGGTATAGTCCCCCATTGCGGACATTGAGCCGAAGCTCCTCCTGGTGAGCCGAAGCTCAATAGAAACGACGTACAGTCCTCTACGTGGACAAAGAGACATCGCACAATGCTAGTCTAAACCATAAAATGATCGTCATGATCAAAGAGAAGTGTCAATTACAACAAGCTAGTAAATATATGAGCTTAGCTTCATGTCCCATAACCACTAGCTTAACTTAAATATTTACGAACAAATTGTAGATCTCCACTAGAAAATTGTCACAAGAGATTCAATCGAACAAGTCCAAGAATTTACCGACGAAGTAAACGCAAGCGTTTCATACCACTTGCTTTACTAAGTCGTTTAATTAGATTTCTCATACGAGTGAGGTAAAGGTTTGTATATACTAATAGATTGGAAAACGGTTTAAGAAAAGATCTTTGTTATTGAAAATAGAGTTGAAATCGTTTGATGAAAGAGTTTTGATATTTACTACTAGTATAGAAAATCTTTATATTTTTAAAGTGACAAATCACAAAGAAGATTGTAAGAACAATCAATCAGTAAAATTCACATTCGAAGACGTAAATAAAATCCAAAGAAACCGATAAAGAATCCATCGAAATGGATATTCAAAAATCCCTAAAAAGGAGTCATCAAAGTCATAATAAATGATAACAACAAATAGGATCATCAGGAATCGATTTAAATTGGAATTCTCAAGCAAATAAGCAAATTGGCAAAACACTGCAGTTTCAGACGTCTGAAACAAGTGGTTCAGACGTCTGAATCTGGAAATATAAAGATTTCCAGGACACAATTCAGACGTCTGAACCAAGTGTTTCAGACGTCTGAAATAGGCACTTTTTAGCCTATTTCCTTTCTGGTTCCAAATGAACCAATTCAGACGTCTGAAACCATATATTCAGACGTCTGAATCTGGAAATAGAAATCTTCCCAGAACAATATTCAGACGTCTGAATATTACATTTCAGACGTCTGAATGAAGGTTCAGGGCATTCCCTGAACCTAGGCCAAAAATGGCCAAGCGAATATCGGAAACGATCGAACGAGCAAATGGCGATGACTAAGGAATTATGTCGAACGACAATCCAGCCTAAACGGCTCTTCGATACGCCTCAAATATCAATGTCCAAATATCCATAATAGGATTTTCATAAATTAGACCAAAACACCAAAAATTGGAATATACACAAAATCAATCCAAACCAAAATCAATTGCACACAAATAAACGTTAGGAATTCATACCTAACAATCGAAGATAATTATAGACAAAGATGTGAGATAAAAATCTCACCTTTGAACCCAAATCAATGAAGGAGAAGCTTTTAAAACAAGCTAAGATCAATTCTTCTTCAATAACAACTCAAGAAGCTTCAATCTAAGCTTAAAAGAGAAACATTTCCTAAATTAGGTTTAGGAATTTTCTGAAATCAAAGAGAGAAAGAGTTGGATAAGAAGAAGGAGATGCTTACCAATGGGTTCACTTGAGTTTGGAGCAAGAAGATGGATTTGCTAATGGAAACTAGAGCTTAGGAATTTCTATTTCCCATTCTCTTCCACCATTTTTGATGAAGCTTGAATGTATTAGGAAATTATGAAGTAATGAAGAGGAGAAGGGGTTGGGACTGAATACATAAGTGGCTCAGCCCAAACCAAAGCCCTAAGTACAAAGTAGCAAAAATCAACTTTCTCCAAACATATCGAAGCTTATACTCAAAAAGGTCGCAAACGACATTTTAAACTCAATGGGAGTGGTCTCGAGTCCCAATTCGACTGTTTGCAAAAAGTAGCTTTTCGGACTAAAATCCGACTAACGATAAAATATTTAAATATAAAATCGATAAATATGCGGGTTGCTACAATCTCGTTCGCCTGAGCCCTCGTCCCTCCTACCAGAGTCTCATCACAGACCCACGCGACGATTCCAAACCTCGTGATCCACTCCGATTCACCGTTGACGTCGAGATAGCCTCGAAAATCACCTCAACCAAAACAGCTTACAGACCTTACAACGTTGACGTCTGGCCACCACGGTGAACTTAAACTCTGGCAATCATTTTTCCCATGATCCACATCGCTCCTATTTCCTCCAGCCACAATCGAGACGTGCCACTTACTGCCGATTGTTGATAATCAATGAAAGTGTAATATCTGATCAACTCAGAAATTTTCAAGACATACAATCTTAAAAATTCAGATTTTTATAGCAAAATTCATTATTTTGTAATACGAAACTGGATATACAATTAAAACAAGAAATCATGAACTTTGATTTTTGACCTTGATTTCTTTTTTTTTACTGTAATTTCTTATTTTTGATAAAACCCCTAAATATAAACACTTGAGTTTATTTTTTTAAAAATAATATTATAGTCTTATCTACATTTTCCATTTATAAATCAAAGTTTAAAACTTAATGTATTAAGAGGAATGGAATTTTCTTTAGGGGATAGTTTGAGCCTGTAACACAATCAGAAGCTTATAAACAAAATTTCAGACATTTTACAGTCATATCATCAATACATACAATGCATTCATATGCAAGTATTTAACACTGCATCATCACAAGATTTAAGTTATAATTTCATATATAAAACTGTTTTTAAACTAAAAATTTACTCACCAAGTTTTCAATAGAGTGACAGACTTCAGAGCTCTGCCCTGGATCTTTGCATATTATTTGAGTTCTTTGATGTTGAAACTGGATTTGCATTTGTTATTGAATTGATTTGTTGAATCTGAATCTATTCTTGCTGAATTTATTTTGCATGTTGGTGTGTTGAATTTGAACTAGCTCTAGAAGCTTGGAACTATAGTACTGCTCCATTGATTTAAGTTCCAAATTTGATTTTTACAAAATGAATTACAGGCTTGAACTTGATTTCAGGTTTTAAAAGTGGATTGATTTCAGATTGTTTGGGTTATTTTACAGTGTATTGGTTTTATTTTTCTTAGCTTTGAGTTGAAGAAGATAGAAAAAGAAAATAAAGGCAAAAGAAATGTATTTATATAGGTAATAATGTGATTTATTTTAAAAAGAAAAAATAAAATAAAAATTACACTTGTTTAAATCACAACATTTGTCATAAGGAGTTGTTTATTTGTTAACACATGTTACTAATGTCTCTAGATTTTTAACACTTGTAATTTAGGAAATTTATATTTACTTTAAAGTAAATAAAAAGCTTTTCTAAATTTACTAATTTAAATACTTATCTAAATGCATATGAATTTCTTTAATATAAAAGCCTATACAAATACTTATAAAATCCAAAACATTTTAAGTATCTATCTTTAAATTTCAACTTAAATTCAAATTCAAAGTAAATTTTAAAAATCCAATTTAAAGCCAGTTTATAACAACACATTCAAATTTGAAAATAATAATTCAATTTTTTATTAAAATCTATTTATATCTAATCACATTATTAATATTGTTTGAAAATAACAAATTTGACAATTTTAAATAATTTATAAAAGAGATTACCTCATTGTTTATAAATTACTTACATTAGTAATATATCATATGCTAATTGTATTTTGAATTCTTATATATAATTTCAAAAGCAATATTTAAAAAGAAAATAAAACAAAGCTTTTGTGTTAATCTTATTTAAATTTTAACTTAAGCTAAAATCTGTTTTAAACTATTAAACATTTACCTTAAGTGTTTAAATCCATATAATTATTTATTTAAATATCTTTAAAAAAAATTATATTAAATTAAATCAAATTTCCAAATTACTAAAAATATATTAGAATTCGAAAACATAATTTTATTTGTTAAATTCAAACCAAAGCTTATCTTTTTACAATATATACAAATATATAAACATTATAATTAGAAAAAAAAGTATTAGCTCTAAAAAGATAAAATTCACCAATTAAATATTTATAAAAAGAAGATTATTAAATCAATTCAAATTTATTAACAAAAATTATCAAATCAATTTAATTTTTAATACAGATTATTAAATTGATATTGCTAAAAATTCTGGGATATCACAATGGAGTCTTGAAGCGGCATACTTTGGTAACTCGCGGCAAGCTCGAGTTCGAGCAACTTGGTGGTTCGTGGATGGCGAACTCGTGAGGGAAGGAAATGCGTAGGGGAAGTCTCGTTGGCTCGAGAAAGCATCTGGAGGATGGGTGGTGCTGATTTAGGGCTCTTGTGAGGATGGGTAGTGCTTTACCAGTGAGGTAACGATTTTTTCCAAATGACCGAAGTTTTGTTTTTGTTTTTGAATTTAGCTAAATACTATATATATATATATGCAGAAGAAGAAGAAAAGTAATTTTAGAATCAGACTTTACAAATATATATATTGAAGAAGAAAGCCTTACAGTAAGAAAAATTCTGCTTTTGTTATTTACTCTAGTTATATACATAGGCAGTAAGGTATTTTTATTTTATTAGGATTTAATGTATATATATATATAGTTAGAACAGAAATTACATAAATATACAAGGTTTGGAAAATATAGGATTTAAAAAAAATTAATTTAAATATTTGTATGTTGGCAGTAAAATAAATTACAGCGATTATTTACAGAAAAAGGAAATTTAGTTTTAATTTTAATTTTAATTAAATAAATTTATTAAAAGAAATTTTTAAAATTTAATTCTTTATTTAAAATTAAATCATTAATTCATAAAAATATTAGTTGAATTAAAAATTTTAAATGGCAATTGAGTTGTTCGATTTATTTCGAATATTCATTAAAACATCTGATATTTATACAAGGTCAAAATCGTGGAAAAACAAGTCGGATTGGAATGGATTGCAAATAAAAGGGAAAAGGTGAGAACTTCTCACTTAATCGGATTTTCCGATTTAATTTTAACAGTTAAATTTGAAATTGTTGATTGTGTGCTTGGATGATAAATTATTATTGGTTGTATTGGTTTAGACCCTATACGCCGCATAATAGCGGATGCTATCATATTAAACTCATATACCGCGATATTCCACCTCGAAGTGGAATTGGTATTATATATGTAGTTGGAGATTGATTTCCCGCATTATATAGCGGATGAGACCCTATGCGCCGCATAATAGCGGATGATATTATATAAATCTCATATACCGCGATATTCCACCTCGAAGTGGAATTGGTATTTAATTGTTGTGCTAACATCTGTGGATGCAGGGAAACAGGTTGGAGGGATCCAATTGGATTCGTCAAATAATTGAATTTGTTTCAATATTGTGTGTTGATTTATTTATTATCTGTGTGTGATTATATTTGTGATTGAAATCGTTGATGGCTATAGTTTAGCCGAATATATTTTTGGTATCGTAAGATACCAGAAATAAATAAAATTGGATTTTTGAAATTCAAATAGAAAATTTATAGTAAATTAAATTTTGGGAATAGGACAAATTTAAAAAAAAGAATTTAAAAGTATAAAAGTTGATTTTTGTAATCCTATCGAATTAATTCCACAATATGGGAAAAGATTTTATTAAATGGATTTTGAGTAATATTATTTAAAAGTTGAGGAATTTATTTAAAATTCGGATTTTAATTGGGTTGGGAGGAATAAAAGGATTTTTTTAAAAGGTAATAAATTTTTAGGAAATCAATATGAAAATTGATTTGGTGTTTGAACTAAAATTGATTTGGTGTTGAAATAAAATTTGGAAATCAATTTGGGATTTATTTGGTGTTTGAAAGTGAATATTTGGAAATTGATCTGAAAATCGTATATCAGTAGATATTTGGAAAATTTAAATTCACGATGCGAATTTATAAAAGAAAGAGGAATTTGTTTTAAAAATAAATAATGGTTAATTTTTAAAAGTGTGGAAAGTAATTTACGGATTTGGAACGTAAAATGAAAATAAATCAAGAAGGATTTATTGATTGATTTAAATCAACCGTTTTAGAATGGAAAGTGTATGTTTCTGAAAAGCCGAGTATGTTTCTTTTTAAAAAGTAGCTTTTGAATAAAAATTTAAAAGTTCTAGAGTTGGTTTTAAAAGAATATTTTGGAGAACTTATTTTCTTAAACTATTTTGAAAATCATTAAAGTAACGATTTATTTAATAAATTATAGAAGTGATTATTTAAAGGATAAATTGATGTTTGATTTAGAAAATGGATTTTTAAATATTTATACTCTATCTACTAATTTTATTTTAAAATTAGTTTGGACTTGAAGTTTTGTATGAGATTTGATATAATGTTTTCATAGCTAATATTTAAATAAGTATTTAGAAATAGTTTTTGTTCTAAATATTTCCAAGTACATATGTTTGGATAAGTAATTTAAATTATTTTAAAGTATTTGAACTCGGCAGATTTTCAGTGGAAATGAATAAATATTTGAAAATGTATTCCGCGTAAGGAAAAGTGATTTAAAATTTGTGTTCAACGTATTGAAATGTGGAAAATGATTTGAAATTTGTTTTCAAAGAATTGAAGTGTGAAAAGTGATTTGAAATTTGTTTTCAAAAGATTGAAAGGTAAAAAGTGATTTAAAATTTGTTTTCAAATGATTGAAGTGTTAAAAATTATACCTTGCAAAGATATTTTGAATGTACACAACTGGGGAAAAATTATTTGAAATCTGGTGATTGTTATGAATGTTGATTGATAGTTAAATAACCAACTATCAATATTGGCCTTTAAATGGCATTTGAATTTCGATGTGACCGGGGGTCGGATTCCAAGTGGTTATCCGAAATCCACATCGAATCTTTGTGATGGATCTTTTGTTTAAAAGATCAAAGTGGAAATTTGTTGTGATTTGTTTGAAATCTGAATGAAACTTATTTTTAAAAATAAGCGCTCATTATTCGAATTAGCCGGGAGAGGACTTTGTGTCATAAAACCCATTTCGAATAATGATACGACGAAATAGGATTGCATTTGAAGATGGTGTGGAAGACCGAGTATTTTCGAAAGCGAAAGGATTACCTGTCGAATGTCTCTACACTGGGTTGCTTCGTATAGGGATTTTATAACCCTTTGTGATGGGGTTCCGGACGTTATTAGTGAATATCCGGATTTGCAAGGGCTTTTTTGAAGTGCCTTCGTTTCCGTTCGATCCCGGAATAGACTTTTATGGTTGTCTATCTGACGTTGAATTTTGAGATGTAAAGCTGGTTTCTATCAAATACATTTCTGTTGGTGGCGGAGAATTTATTCTCTTAGCTTAACATCCTTCTCTGAGACATATGAGCTCAGAGGTTATGTAGTTGATGGTTACTAGTGATACATTCCCAATATGGTAATGTGGCATACGAAGTGCTGCTGATCATTTGTTGATCGAAGCATGGCTTTGTGAAAAGTGTAGCTTTGTGGACAAGACTTCGTCGGACCTCAAACCCCGAAAATGGTCGAAACAGGAAGGATGCGGCAAGGTAATTTGGGGGTAGCGCCCCCTAAGGGTATGTCACTTTCTTCTGGAAATGGGTTGTATCATGGTATGGATCCCAGATATTTAACCTATGTGGTTGCTGTAAATTTATTATACTTTGTGGTTGTTGCTTTGTGGTTGAGGATCCTCGGATAAAGGCCGCAAACGACTGGGGGATGGAATACTCGTGTAGTAGTTACGTAGTTACAGAGGTAAACCGGCCATATGTTGGCAGAGATCCGGTTAGGTTCTTGGGACGTCCCTCCAGAGGCCTACCCATGTGGCAGTAGGAAGTTCCTTAGCCTGTCCATTTGTTGGAAATCCAAAGAAACAATACACGCCCTGTACGGTTTTAGTTGTATAACCTGCCATGGAATGTGGCGGTAACCTGCTATTGAACATGGTAGCTATAGTAGGCATAAGTGCGAAATGTCTATGCTTGCTAAGATTAATATTATACTTTCGAAAGGTTTTCTACACTATGCACTACTAATAATATCAAAAGGATTTTGTGTATCAAGCATGTTTGACTATCATAAGAAGAAATCTCCTCCAATTCTGCTTTTGCATTGTGTGTGTGGGGAGGCTTATGGTAGTTTCATTTTCCAAAAGCATAGCGGATTTCTTTTCGTTTCTTTATGAAAATAACTGTTTTTAAGATCTCACACCAGTCCCATGACTGACCTGGAGCTTATTGCTCCCTTTCTATACTCTGGGTGCCCATAATTTTCCGCACGGGTAGCCTAGAGTCAGGTTATCCATTATTCGGGAGCGAAGTCAAGAAGTTGCTGTGGAGATCAGAAGACAAGCTGGATGGCGAGACATATCATTATACTATGTATTATCCGTTGCGTTGGGATTACTGCAAGTTCAGTTTTAATATGAATTAGTTGTTGTAAATGCCTAGTGTTGAATTGTGTCATTATAAAATTTGATGTTGTATTGTAATAACAGATATGGTTCTCTGTTTTAAGGATTATTCATTTATCTATTATATATTGTTCGGCTGCGAAATGTGAGATTCTGTTATTGTTTTTGTTTCTTCTTCTATCTTCTTCTTCTTTAACCCTAATGATTCGGTTTTTCGGCATTCGATTGTGCGGCATTTGATACAGTGGACGTATTGATGTCGACTTTCGGGTGTCGAAAAATCGAGTTGTTACAATGTGGTATCAGAACATTTGGTTAAGTGACGACCTTGGCTCTAGTGGGGATTACTCATTAGGGATAGAGTCAGTAGTACTCTAGAATGAGTTTGAGTGTAATAATAGATATAAGCGTGTTATTGTTAGTGAATATATAATTGTTTTATATTGTATTGATTGGTTTGTTGAGTGGTATATGGATTCTGGTCGGTATAGTCTGTACAACTCTATCGATAGGGATCTCTAAACACTTGTACAGAATAATTCGCCATGATATTTTTTTAAAATAGGGTAAATGAAATAATTTTATCCAAATTATTTTCATATATAAAAGGGAATACTTTTGTAAATTATTATAATAAATGGATGCATGGATGTTAGGAAGTGATAATATTAGATTATTATCACTGATTATTGAAATAAGAAACTAAAATCATAACCAAGAATGTAAATTCATATACAAGTAGGATTTGTAAATCTAAATTATAAATGTGATTTATAAATAGAATTCCAGAGAAATATTTGGGAATGCTTTTGAAAAGATTTGAAATTCGGAAAATTTGGAAATTAAATCCCTTTTGAGTTTGAAAATGGTTTTCAAAGATTTTGGAAAAATGTTTTGAAAAGATAAAAGCTCTTTGGTCGCTGGAAAATAAATTCGGTAATGACTGCAGCATTATTGATGTTCATTTTTGAGTTTCCAAGAGAGGAATTGCTGCCGAATTATTTTAAATGGAAGTTGTTTGCAAAACTAGGGTTTGGTTTTGGGAATTCAAAAGATAATTTGAATTGATTTCAAAATGATTTTGAAATGTTGAAAAGACTCTAGAATCTGATGAAAATGGTTATGGAATAAAATTTAATAAGGTGGAAAATGAAAATTGTGAATCAATAAATGAATTTACAATTGCAAGTAAATGAAAGTGAAATTGAATGTTGAAATTCATTTCGAATTTGTAAACAAATAGAACTAGAATTGGAATTGAATTTGATTTGTGATAAACAAAACAAAGTACTGAAATAGAATTAGTAAGTGGAACTAGTTGAAGAAATGATAAAACCAAAGGTGGTGAATTGAAAATAAATATAAGAAGTATATTGAATATTCATATTGAACTTGAGAAATGGGTAATGGAATTCTTAAGTAATTTTAGAGTTGAGAAAATATTCTAAGCTAATAAGTGAATGAAGGTTAAACTGGAAAATTGAGAAAAGGTAACTGCGAATAAGTGTATAGAAATGAAAAATTAAATGTGAATAAAAGAAAATTGATAAAGCTAATAAACAATTGAGAAATGAATACGTAGGATGTACATATATTATTTTATTTGCATAACGATTTGATCCAAAATTCGAGCACAAAATTTCGTGATAGTTATATCGATCCGAATTAGGATTTTTCATTCGATTTTCGACGACGAACCTGGATATGGATTTTTGGTTGATTCTGGAAATTCTCTATCATAGTTTAGAACTATGCAAGAAGAATGACGGTTTCTGATCAAGAAACCAGATCTGAGTCCGCACTAGGAAGTCGGGTGGACAATACTAGTTTGAAAATGAAATTGTGTGATCGAGTGAGCGATCGAATTTGGTAGTGCGTACGAATGATGTATGTATATCGTATGGATTTGAATGAAATATAAATTGAAACTTTTGTAATGGAATGTGCAAAAAGATTTTTGAATTTAGCAATTAGATATGGTTGTTAAATAGCATACAGGTATCGTAAAGGAAAAGGAATTGGGATTTGATTTTAGAAGATAATTTAAATTGCTTGACAAAAAGGTATGTATTTGAATTTCAGTATGAAATTTGATGATTTTCTGGTCTAGCCATTTTGGATTTTAGTTTTTTTTTTGAAATTTGGAGGCCCGTTGTGGCATTTTTTTGTCGTACCGAGCTAGCCGCACAAAGGAGACGTTTGCCAAAAATTTCAAAAATTTAGGGAGTTAGAAAAAATTCTGAGAAAATTTTGAAAATTTAAAACTAAAATTTAAATTAAAAATTGAATTGTTGAGTAAATAACGTTGTTTGGAAGTTATAGAAAGTTAGTTGAAGTGATAATGGGTCTTTAATAAAAAAGATATGTTTTGGCAAGTTGATAAAACTATTTGGCTTCGGGAAATTAATAAACTGGTTATGGATCATTCTTCTTAACGAGTAATTTCGGGACGAAGTTCTTTTAAGGGGGGAAGGATGTAACGACCCAGAATTTTGAACATTTGAAATTGAAATATTTGATTGATTTTAAAATATTTATAAATTGGTTTAGCTTGAATTTCAAATTTAACTACGGATTTGGCAATTAAATTATTTAATTTAATTTATTGAACTTGGGTAAAAATTTGAATCTTCAGTTTTAAGCTGATTAAAAATATTTCAAAGGCTTGTAAAATCTATATTGACAATACTGAAGATAATGGAAGCTTCAAAATTGAATTTGGAAATGTTTTGATCAGTTTCGAATTTATATCGTTTAAATCGATATTTAAAAAATAGCCTTTCAGGGAAGAGTCTCGGAATTCGACGAAACCAATTTCATTGGATCCATAATACTGTACTATTATCAGATTTCAAGTTTTGTAATATTTAGAATGATTGTGTGATCGTACAATAAGAAAATGCACTGAAAATTAAATCGGAATTTAAATTAATAACTTGGTTCAGAAAGAAATCTTCTCCATACGATCGAATTTGGACTCGGAACCTTTTCCAACGCATTCGGAATAGGCGTATACATTATAATTACCTGGCAGCATGCCTTGATTGTAGTTTGAAATTTTGAATCGCATAATTTGAAAACGATTTCAATTTGAATTTACATTTTAATAAAATAAAGACAAATACTGTAGCATTAGACACGTTGAAGGAAAATTCAACCACGCGTTCCACTTTCTCTGTAAAAATTTACAAGCGCTATTTTTCTTCAGAACAAATAGAAAAGGAAAAACAAATGAAAAACTCTTCTCTCGTTCAAATCTAAAATCAATGGCCACTCCCTTTGAAAATAAAAAAATATATATGAAATTTATCTTCCTTAAGAAAATCAAAGAAAAAACAAACAAACGAAGAAACACCTTTCGTTCAAAATCAATATAATGATAGAACAAAGGTAATCAACTCTCAATCGCGCCTGTACTCCACTCTTTCTTCTTCTCAAAACCCCAAAAAAATTCAGTTCGCAAAATAAAATAAAATCAATGGTCGATGCTTCGAATCGAAATTGCTAGTCTCCCCCTCCTCTTCAGTTCATCTTATCAACACTCCTACCCACTGTTGGACAGCGCCGTTCGTACTAGGTTTGATGCCTCACAGAGTTAATCAGCGATCGAGATGATGCAGTCTTGAAGCGGCGTATTTTGGTAACTCGTGGCAAGCTCGAGTTCGAGCAACTTAGTAGTCAGGTGGCTAGAGAAGGCATCTGGAGGATAGCAGTGCCGATTTGGGGCTCTCGTGAGGATGGGTCGTGCTTTAGTAGTGAGGTAACGATTTTTTCCGAACGGTCGATGTTTTGTTTTTGTTTTTAAATTTAACTGAATACTATATATATACAGAAGAAAAAAAGAAGTAATTTTAGAATCAGACTTTACAAATATATATATATATATATATATATATATATATATATATATAT
This sequence comes from Allium cepa, assembly GCA_030765085.1. NCBI lineage: Eukaryota > Viridiplantae > Streptophyta > Magnoliopsida > Asparagales > Amaryllidaceae > Allium > Allium cepa. The sequence goes on from CM060931.1 coordinate 467,212,365, forward strand.
ATATTGAAGAAGAAAGCCTTATAGTAAGAAAAATTCTGCTTTTGTTATTTACTGTAATTATATACAAAGGCAGTCAGGTATTTTTATTTTATTAGGATTTAATGTGTGTGTATATATAGTTGAAACAGAAATTATATAAATATACAAGGTTTGGAAAATATAGGATTTTTTTTAAATTTAAATATTTGTATGTTGACAGTGAAATAAATTACTACGATTATTTACAGAAAAAGGAAATTTAGTTTTAATTTTAATTTTAGTTAAATAAATTTATTAAAAGAAATTTGTTTAAAATTTAATTCTTTGTTTAAAATTAAATCATTTGTTTAAAATTAAAAATATTAGTTGAACTAAAATTTTAAAATGGCAATTAAGTTGTTCGATTTATTTCAAATATTAATTAAATCATCTGATATTTATACAAGGTCAAAATCATGGAAAAACAAGTCGAATTGGAATGGATTGCAAATAAAAGGGCAAAGGTGAGATCTTCTCACTCAATCGGATTTTCCGATTTAATTTTAATAGTTAAATTTAAAGTAGTTGATTGTGTGCTTGGATGATAAATAATTATCAGTTGTATTGGTTTAGACCCTATGCGCCGCATAATAGCGGATGTTATCGTATTAAACCCATATACGGCGATATTCCACCTCGAAGTGGAATTGGTATTATATATGTATTTGGAGTGATTGATTTCCCGCATTATATCGCAGATAATATTATATAAATCCCATATATTGTGATATTCTACCTCGAAGTGGAATTGGTATTTAATTGTTGTGCTAACATCTGTGGTTGGAGGGATCCAACTGGATTCCTCAAATAATTGAATTTGTTTCAATATTATGTGTTGATTTATTTATAATCTATGTGTGATTATATTTGTGATTGAAATCGTTGATGGCTATAGTTTAGCCGAGTATATTTTTGGTATCGTAGGATACCAGAAATAAATAAAATTGGATTTTTGAAATTCGAATAGAAAATTTATAGCAAATTAAATTTTGGGAATTGGACAAATTTAAAAGAATGAATTTAAAAGTATAAAAGTTGATTTTTGTAATCCTATCGAATTAATTCCAAAATATGGGAAAAGATTTTAATAAATGGATTTTGAGTAATATTATTTAAAAGTTGAGGAATTTATTTAAAATTCGAATTTTAAACGGATTGGGAGGAATAAAGGGATTTATTTTAAAAGGTAATAAATTTTTGGGAAATCAATATGAAAATTGATTTGGTGTTGAAATAAAAGTTGGAAATCAATTTGGGATTTGATTTGCTGTTTGAAAGTGAATATTTGGAAATCGATTTGAAAATCGTATATCGATAGATATTTGGAAAATTTAAATTAACAATGGGAATTTATAAAAGAAAGGGGAATTTGTTTTAAAAATAAATATTGGCTAATTTTTAATAGTGTGGAAAGTAATTTATGGATTTGGGACGTAAAATTAAAATAAATAAAGAAGGATTTATTGATTGATTTAAATGAACCATATTAGAATGGAAAGTGTATGTTCCCTGAAAAGCCGAGTATGTTTTTTTTTCTAAAGTAGCTTTCGAATAAAATTTTTAAAGTTCTAGAGTTGGTTTTAAAAGATTATTTTGGAGAACTTATTTTCTTAAGCTATTTTGAAAATCTTTAAATAAAGATTTATTTAATAAATTATAGAAGTGATTATTTAAAGGTTAAATAGATATTTGATTTAGAAAATGGATTTTTAAATATTTATACTCTATCTACTAATTTTATTTTAAAATTAGTTTGGACTTGAAGTTTTATATGAGATATTGATATAATGTTTTCATAGCTAATATTTAATAAGTATTTATAAAGAGTTTTTGTTCTAAATATTTCCAAGTATATATGTTTGGATAAGTAATTTAAATTATTTTAAAGTATTTGAACTCGGCAGATTTTCAGTGGAAATGAATAAATATATGGAAGTGTATTCCACGCAAGGAAAAGTGATTTGAAATTTGTTTTCAAAGTATTGAAATGTCGAAAATGATTGGAAATTTGTTTTCAATGAATTGAAGTGTGAAAAGTGATTTGAAATTTGTTTTCAAAAGATTGAAAGGTGAAAAGTGATTTGAAATTTGTTTTCAAATGATTAAAGTGTTAAAAATTATATCTTGCAAAGATATTTTGAAAGTAAATAACCGGGGGAAAATTATTTGAAATCTGGTGATTGTTGTGAATGTTGATTGATAGTTAAATAACCGACCATCAATATTGGCCTTTAAATGACATTTGAATTTCGATGGGACCGGGGGTCGGATTCCAAATGGTTATCCAAAATGCACATCGAATCTTTATCATGGATCTTTTGTTTAAAAGATCAAATTGGAAATTTGTTGTGATTTGTTTGAAATCTGAATGAAACTTATTTTTAAAAATAAGCGCTCATTATTTGGATTAGCCAGGAGAGGACTTTGTGTCATAAAACCCATTCGGAATAATGATATGACGAAATGGGATTGCATTTGAAGATGGTGTTGAACACCGGGTATTTTCGAAAGCGAAAGGATTACCTGTCGAATGTCTCTACATTGGGTTGCTTCGGTATAGGCATTTTATCACCCTTAGTGATGGGGATTCCGGACATTATTAGTGAATATCCGAATTCGCAAGGGTTTCTTTGAAGTGCCTTCGCTTCCGTTCGATTCCGGAACGGACTTGTATGGATGTGTGTCTAACGTTACATTTTGAGGTGTAAAGTTGGTTTCTATCAAATACATTTCTATTGGTGGCGGAGAATTTATTCTCTTAGCTTAACATTCTTCTCTGAGACATACGAGCTCAGAGGTTATGTAGTTGATGGTTACTAGTGATACATTCCCAATTTGGTAATGTGGCATACGAAGTGTTGCTGATCATTTGTTGATCGAAGCATGGCTTTTTGAAAAGTGTAGCTTTGTGGACGAGACTTCGTCGGACCTCACACCCCAAAAATGGTCGAAACAGGAAGGATGCAGCAAGGTTATTTGGGGGTGGCGCCCCATGAGGGTATGTTATTTCCTTATGGCAAAGGGTTGTATCATGGTATGGATCCAGATATTTAACCAATGTGGTTGCTACAAATTTATTATACTTTGTGGTTGTTGCTTCGTAGTTGAGGATCCTCGGATAAAGGTCGCAAACGACCGGGGGATAACATACTCGTGAAGTATTTACCTAGTTACAGAGGTAACCCGGCCTTGTGTTGGCAGAGATCCGGTTAGGTTCTCGAGACGTCCCTCCAGAGGCGTACCCATGTGGTAGTAGGAAGTTCCTTAGACTGACCATTTGTTGGAAATCCAAAGAAACAATACGCGTGCTGTACGGTTTTAGTTATATAACCTACCATGGAATGTGGCGGTAACCTGCTATTGAACATGGTAGCTATAGTAGACATAAGTGCAAAATGTCTATGCTGGCTAAGATTAATATTATACTTTCGAAAGGTTTTCTGCACCATGCACTAATAATAATATCAAAAGGATTTTGCGTATCCAGCATATTTGACTATCATAAGGAGAAATCTCCTCCAATTCTGCGATTGCATTGTGTGTGTGCGGGGAGGCCTTATGGTAGTTTTATTTTCCAAAAGCATAGCGGATTACTTTTCCTTTCTTTGTGAAAATAACTATTTTTAAGATCTCACAACAGCCCCATGACTGACCTGGAGTTTATTGTTCCCTTTTTAAACTCTGAGTGCCCATAATTTTCCACAAGGGAAGCCTAGATTCATGTTATCAGTTATTCGGGAGCGAAGTCAAGAAGTTGATATGAAGATTAGAAGACAAGCTGGATGGCGAGACGTATCATTATACTATGTATTATCCACTGTGTTGGGATTGCTGCAAGTTCAGTTTTAATATGGATTAGTTGTTGTAAATGCCTAGTGTTGAATGGTGTCATTATAAACTCTGATGTTGTATTGTAATAACAGATATGATTCTTTGTTTTAAAGATCATTCATTTATCTATTATATATTGTTCCGCTGCGAAATATGAGATTCTGTTATTGTTTCTGTTTCTTCTTCTATCTTCTTCTTCTTTAACGTGGCAGTAGGAAGTTCCTTAGCCTGACCATTTGTTGTAAACCCAAAGAAACAATACGCACCCTATACGGTTTTAGTTGTTTAACCTGCCATGGAGTGTGGCGGTAACCTGCTATTGAACATGGTAGATATGGTAGGCATAAGTGCGAAATGTCTATGCTGGCTAAGATTAAAATTATACTTTCGAAATGTTTTCTTCACAATGCACTAATAATAATATCAAAAGGATTTTGCATATCAAGCATGTTTGACTATCATAAGGAGAAATCTCCTCCAATTTCTGTGATTGCATTGTGTGTGTACGGGGAGGCCTTATGGTAGTCTCATTTTCCAAAAGCATAACGGATTTCTTTTCCTTTCTTTGTGAAAATAAATGTTTTTAAGATTTCACACCAGTCCCATAACTGACCTGGTGTTTATTGTTCCCTTTCTAAACTTTGAGTGCCCATAATTTTCCACACAGGAAGCCTAGAGTCAGGTTATCAGTTATTCGAGAGCGAAGTCAAGAAGTTGCTGTGGAGATCAGAAGACAGACTGGATGGCGAGACGTATCATTATACTATGTATTATACGATGCGTTGGGATTGCTGCAAGTTCAGTTTTAATATGGATTAGTTGTTGTAAATGCCTACTGTTGAATGGTGTCATTGTAAACTTTGATGTTGTATTGTAATAACAGACATGGTTCTTTGTTTTAAAGATTATTCATTTATCTATTATATATTGTTCCGCTGCGAAATGTGAGATTCTGTTATTGTTTCTGTTTTTTCTTCTATCTTCTTCTTCTTTAACCCTAATGGTTCGGTTTTTCGGCATTCGATTGTGCGGCATTTGATATAGTGGACGTATTGATGTCGATTTTCGGGCGTTGAAAAATCGGGTCGTTACAATTTCAATTGAATTCAATTAAATTGATTTCTACACGTTTTGAGTCCATACGATCAAATGACAAGTCTGATCGATATAAAATTTGAACCTTAAAAATTCACCGTTACGGATCCGATGAAATTGGTTTTGTCGAAATAGGAGACAGTGGCCAAAATGGCTATTTCACTTTAGTTAAATAAATTATTTAATCCACTTTTTATATTCAAATCCTATATCTAACAATTTTTATCATTTTGATTACCTATTAATTTATAATCTTTGAAAGTAAATTTCCAAGTAAAAAACCAATGTTAAATATTGCACTAATGACGTTGTTCAATTTCAATAGAAATGAATTCAATTAGTTATTATTTTAAATTCCAATAAATCCATTTACTTGATTTCAATCTTAGTATTCGATCAATCATTTACTTTATGGACATAGTTAATATTGATTTACATCTTATTACATAAATATTCTATAGTTGCCATTAAATAATTTTTTTATTAACTTCAATAATTGATTACATTAATTGCAATTGGTTTCCAATTGATTTTCAACGAATTAAATACTGAATTCATAATTAAGCCATTGTTACAACTTATCAATTAAAACACATTTCGAAGTTTATTGTTTACAAACAGAAGCTAATAACTTCACATATTGAATGATTATTCTATATTAACCAACTTCAATTTATTACATACAATTTCACTATTAAATACAACATCAGGTTTATTCCCTTATTTACAATGCATAGCCAAATTTTATACTTACAATCATTTCAATTAATTGAAATTGCATTAAAGTAGTTATTCATTACCTTACATTAACATTATTACATTTCGTTCAATTGATTTTCTCATTAATAAATCAAAAATTTTAATTTCTTCCAAAATTAAACACCAACATCTTATTAAATTAAATATTTTTAATTATCCAAAATTACGAGTCGTTACACAAGTGATCGTTTATATCAATTTAATTACATTGATGGATATATATCATTTCAATCCAAATCAGGGTGTCATGGGTATATATCATTCAACCTATTTCTTAGTTCATTTCCAATGGTCCAAATGATAATATAAGTGACGTCGATAAATAAATAGGTAATAACAGGAATATGTTAAATAAATAAACAACCATACATCCATTGTCAATTAATAGACATATAATAACAATTAGCATCCAATTCAACTAATATATCACAACAGTTACCGGGTATCCATTGTCAGTGTTAATAAGCAATTAAATTCAATATTAAATTAAATGTCAATTTAAATTCAATATAAAATTCATATTAATTTAAATATCAATTAAACTACCAAACATTAACCAATAAAATTTTTGTCACTTCATATATTTAATTCAACTAACATAAGAAGGTATATGTAACGACCCATAAATTTTAACGTTTTAATAATGTAATTAACTAAATTTTTCTTGAAATATACATAATAAAATTTTGAAATGAAAATTTGATATTAAAAATATGTCTGTTTAAATGTAGCAAGTGTTAGATTTTCATCAGAAAATATGTAAGTTAGTTTTGTTATGTAAATTTCAATTTTAATTCAAAATCAGTTAATTTAATAAAAATAAAATATTTTTGAAACCCGAATATTTTTATATAATAAAAATGTAAGTCATTTTCTGAGTAAGACATCATATTTCGTTTCGTCGAATTTGGAATGCTCTAGCTCCGTTTATATTATTTTCGGCAACGGAAAATCCACTTTGGATAAGATGATCATATCACTTATATCTGTGTACCATTTTGTTCATCTCATTGTGCTGATCTCTGCAACATATTCATTTGCGTGTTTCGGTTTCTGATACGCGACAAAACACGCGAAACAGTTAACTGTATCGGTACGTCTTTTTGTTTCTTTGTGACCATTCATTATCCACCGTTTAAAACCAACGGTCATTCGCTTTTATTATATACAGAAATCACCAAGACCCATGCCATCCCCTATATTAATATTTTGGTTCGTTCAAAATTTTTCCAGCCTCTTCCCCTTTACTATCGATCTAAGGAAAAAAATATAGCTAAGGATATATTTTGTCAGAGTTTTCATTTTACATTGTAGCCTGCTCCTCTTCCATGTAGGCATGTCCTCCCTTCATCATCTAGTATATTTATAAAATGTATATAACATATAAATTTAGAAAGAGCCTGCTCACCGGTCAATCTCTCCCACTCCGACGACCAAGCTGACCTCCGCCATGTCACCACCTATTCGACCGCACACAACTCCACACGTGCTGCCACTAGCTCGTTTCAACCCTGCTGCCTCACATCCCCTCCATGTAGCCACCTCCGTCCCCATGCTCGGCTTTCCCTACTGCTTCTCCACCACTTGATCCACACCTCAAACCCACTAGCCTGCTATTTTTTTCAGCCTTCTATACCCTTCGCCTGTAAAGCCTCGACTTACCACCTCCTGAATGCCACCAGCTATTTCCACCATTCTCCTCCTGCCATCACAAGCTCAGCCGTCGTCATCCCTCACAACCGACCACCCCTTCATCTATCGCATCATGACCAAAGCCACCACTTGCTTCGCATCTCCAGCCTCTACTAACCACCGCCTATACACCATCCACCATTTTCCCCAGCTTTCCACCTTCTTGCACAGCCGAAATCCAACACTAAATGCCAAAACTGCCTTAGCTTCACCGAGCCTCTAACCTTCTCCAACTCAAGCCTATTCATTTTCTCACAAGATTCGACCTACATGACTTCCCACCTCTACCTGAGATCCACCACAGAGTCAATGCCACAGCCTTATATTACCCAGTAGCCACATGCATATTTGCTAATAGTATGATATTTTATATACATTTATTTACAAGTATAGTCTGACTATATATATATATATATATTTGTTTATAAGTATAGTCCATATATTTATTATTAAATATTGATTTTTAATTGTGTATATATATAAAGTTGTTTATAATTTATGATTTTTATTAGCTTATATATCTGATCTATTGGGTTATATATATATATATATGTTTATAAAAGTAATATACAATCTATTTGTTTATATATATAAATTTATATAAGTTATATATAATCTGTTTGTTCGTATATATAAGTTTTCGTAAGTTTTTATATGATCTGTTTTAGTTTATATATATATATTGTGAAGTAAGTTTATATTGATCTTAAAATATAAAATATGTATGTAAGTTTATATATTAGTTTATATGCTAGTGTGTATATATATATATATATATATGAGTATACATGAGTTTACTTTTCAAATATATATAGAGATTTTATTATATATGTGTTTAAATTAAATATTTATTTGAAAATATATGTAAAGATTTTATTTTAAATATATGTTTTAAATTGTTTTTGGGAATATATATATATATATATAACATATATTTGGTTCAGTTTATATCAAGCTAGTTTGATTTGTTTTCATCGATTACAGACTATCAAATTTGCTTGTCGAATTCGTGTTCATCGTGCCATGCTTTGGAATTTGTGCTTGGATTCGCCACATTTATTCTTGTTATTCCTGTAGCCTTGAGAGGTGAGCAATCACTCATGATTAACATTCTTATATATAGTAAATTTAATTCACATGAAATAACGATTGAAAATATGCTGTTAAATTTGAATTGTTAAGTTATTTAATTGTTAAATATGATATGCCATTATCTGCAATTGTTCACCTATGACATATGACACAATAACCTGTTGTATATATTATATTTAAATTTGTTGTCGACGATATGTGCCTATTGTTGATATGTTATATTATTATCATATTTGTTCTTACTCTGCAAGTTCCCTGTTAGTTTAGAATTCCCCATGGGTTGAAAAGATACATACTCGAACGGTCCTTAGATAAGTGAAAATCGTTATGGGTTGAAATGATAAACCCAAGCAATTTTCATTGATTTTGAAATATTGGGATTGCAGGTTGAAATGATATATACTTGTTAATTTAATTAATTGCAAATTGAAATGATATACCCGTACCACTTACAATTTTATTTAATATGTGAAAATTTAGATTTTTTGAATTTATATGTTTTGGAAATTTTAAATTTATAAGTTAAGTTTTGAAAAATATAAATTTTAAGATTTCACTTACAATTTTATTATTTTTAAATATATAAATAAGATTTAAAACAGATTTAATAATAATACGATTTAATATAATAATAATTAATATAATAAAATTTAATAAGGAATTAATTTAATTAATATATATAATATGTTTTAAATATTTATTTACAATTTATATTAATATACTAAAAATATATTTTGTATTAACTTTAAAAATAAAGGTTGTGAAGATAAATTAAGTTAATTTGTAGTTTAATTTGTTTAGGAATTCAATGTAATTAAGATTTAATTAGAAACTTATTTTGAGATTTTGAATGGTATGATTTTACAGATTGATTTAATTAAAGGTGATTAAATGAATATTGTAAAATTTAAATAAATTTGAATATTAAATTTTTGTTTAAGTTATAATTGGGAATTTTATTTAAATGGTCATAAAAGGCGACTAGACGAATATTTTAGAAATTAATATATAATTGACGTTAGGTATTTGATTTATTGATTTTATTTAAATTTGTAATTTGAGATTTATTTAAATGTTATTAAAAATGATTAAGTGAATAATTCCAAATTTAAATAAAATTAAATGTTGAATTTGGAAATATAAATGAAATTTACCAAATTGAGTTATTTTAAATGTATGAATATTTAACTTTGAAACCTACTGAAATTGGAATGGTTTAAATTTGTAGTCCAAATATGGATTTGAAATCGAAAAATAAAATGGATTTAATGAGAATTTGAATTGGGATTGATTTAAATTGAATTAGGAGCTAAAGATTGATTTGAAGTGATTTGTAAAATCGGAAGAAACAATTCTAATTTGAAACTATTTTCAATATGTATAAGATATTTTTAATATATAAACTATTTTTATCTATAATCTTTTTTAATATAAACAATTTTAATTTATAACCATTTCAATATATATAAACTATTTTAATTTATACTATTTTAATATATATATATATATATATATATATATATATATATATATATATATATAGACACACACACATACACACACATTATTTTCAATATCGAAACGATTTAAGTTGGAAAGTAATGTGATTTCAAAGGTGAATATGATTTTGAAAGTGATATAATTTTGATGTGAATTTGATATTTTAAGATGAAGTATAAACTGTTTGAAATATAAAATGACCATGGTGTGAAATAAGCGTTTATTTGTTAAAGAGACCGGGATCAAATATTGTCATACTCTCTACCGATACCGAAAACCACTTTAACAACTGTGTATGTGGTAGATATTCCAGAACGAAGTAAGACGGTTTGGTGACAATTCTATATGAGGTAATAACGCAGCCCTGACTCCCGCGAGTCAGCTTGATATGGATAAAACAGGAGCCATGCCGGGCCAAGTGAGGTCCACCTCCGATCGGGCACATTTCTTCGATACCATTCTATTACTTTGTGATTTGATTTGGTGCACCTTTATTTGGGAATGTGTCTTGAGATGGGAGGTAGTAGTTGCTATGCGTTACCACCAGTCCAAATACACAAAATGGTACTAACCAGGGCATTGCCCTGCGTGCCTTGTCACATGCCTTATCGCGCCTCTACGAGTTTGTTTGGTACTGTACATATGGAGTGCTTCCTGAGTATCCCATCAGTGTGGTGGGGCTTACAGTATCTGTATAGACTACGGGAATGTATAAAAATGTGTTAAGGGCTATATGGGTAGCGCCTTAACTCTATTTTAATAGTTTATTTTACTATACACATTATATATGTAGTGTGTTGTACTGTGTATGTAGATAGTTTAACGGATCCTTAGAGGATGAGAATCCCAAGCATCCTTTAAGTTACTTGTATTTTAGTCGACATTTCACTTGAGTTGAATTTACTGGTATAAGAATGTAATCCCGACTCGAGTGTTCTGTGTTTTACTTTATGCTTGGGTCAGACCAAGTGTCGCAACATTTGAGACTCACGTTTGGAGCTTTTCTTGAAGATCCGTCTTGACTATTCAGCTTTCCAGTTACTTCAATTTATTCGAGTTGTTTTGTTTAGACTTGTCATTGGCATTTGCACTAATAACTTCGGTGTATTCGAGATATCTGTTGTATTTTGTTTTAACTTTGATGTTTATATAATAGCTTCATGAACTACTGTTTATCTATTCCGTTGCTTATTGTTGTAATACTCCGTGTCTGTGATTCTGTAATTGATTTATTTACTGTATATGCTTAGTTTTGCCAAATATAAATTAACAATCTATTTTTTGAGCAATTCAAGTCTGACATGAGTGGATGATTATCGATTTGAATGGTTTGAAATACCAGGTTGTTACAGTTGGTATCAGAGCTCTTGTTAGGTGAAGCTTAGCATAAGGAGTAGAAACTCATTAGAGATAGGGTAGTAATCCCATAAATTGAGTAGAATCAATTATTGGATCATATTCGTTCGAGCTTAAGATTTCCTTGCTAGGACCCTCTTTGATTAAGATCTTCTTTGAAATTTTGGAACTTTCCTCTCATTTTGAAATCCGTTCTTGTCTATCTTGTTTGTGTTCTTTTTGATACCAGAGCATCCCGAAGCTCCATTTCTGTTGATCTCTATAATAAATTCGAGCCCATCTTGCAACCTCAATTTGCAACTTGGTGCTTTTCTGTGATGAATCCCATAGGCGGTCCCGCCAACCTTAGTATGATTTGTAAAGGGATGAAATTCCTTTACAACAGGCGTCGGTTTACCAAAGATTTCTATATCCTCAATTTCGATGCTGTCACCTCTTGCAAAGCCCGAACAGTTTCTTTAGTAGACGACCAAAGATATTCTCTTATGATCGAATGTCGATTGCCTCTGGATTTTTTAGGCTGTTTTATCTATTCCCTTAATTCGCAACCTAGTGATCTCGACTCCAAATCGATAGTCAGGGATTATCCTGATGTTTCCAGTGAAGTCATTTCTCTCCCTCACAAGCAAGAATTTGAATTCCGCTTCGATCTTATTCCTGAAGCTTGACGTGTTGTCCTTCCTCCTGAAACAAAGGTTTCTATGAATGGTTTGGCATACCCTTTGGATTAACCAATTCTTATGATTTCTTTGTCGATCTCATGAATCGCGCATTCCCTGATGCTCTCAATAAGTTTGTCTCCTTTTTCGTTAATAATGTTCTTGTCTTTTCTAAATCTCGGTTGACCGGTTAAGATCACTGCAATTGATATAAGTCTATCCATATTTCCTCTTTTGTAATTTAACTATCTTGTCTTCCTTTCGAACCCGTCTTCTTGATTAGAATTCTCTTTGATTAGGGTTCCTCTAAATCTCTATCCTTGTTTTAAAATCCATTCTTGAATCATCCTATGAGAGAATGTATTTGTAATAAATATAAAATGTTTTATATTGTGTTGTTTGAGCTGTTAAGTTTAAATTTTGGGTTTCGATCGATTCGTCTGGCCAACGTTGTCGATTTGAAATCCAAAATAGTTGAATAGAGCAAACTGACATAATATTGTTTTCAAAATTGGTAAATGAAATAATTTTATGTATGATTATATTTTATATATAAGTATGATTTTCTGAAATTAGATAGTTAAACGAATTAGTTATTAGAAATGATAATACTGGATAATCATTTATTGTTTTTTCAACATTAACTATTGCTGTATGTTATAAAGAGATGAATTTTTAAAACCTGGTTTATAAATCTAATTTACAAACGAAATGAATTTAAATTAAGGATTTGAGAATTTAATATCTGATATTTTCAAAAAATTTGGTTTCCATGTTTTGAAAAATATATATATTATTTATTTGAAAGTATTTTCGAATGGAAATTGTTTCTAAAGAATTTTCAAAGAAGTAAGTCTGCGTTCTCCTCGTTTGTCATTGGAAAATAATTTCGATGATGACTGCAGCATCATCGACATTCATTTTCAAGTCTCAAATTGGAGAGACCACTTAGTAGCTTTGCTACACTTTTGTTTTGAAAAATAGATTTGATTTTAATTTCTTGAGTATGATTTGATGTATAAATATATATCTATTTCAAACGAGTTGAAGTGAAACCGAAATTTTTATTCTTTAGCTTTATATTAAGTGATGGTTTTCAATTATTGAAACAAAACTAAAAGAAATTTATATCGTTTTAAAGTTAATTGTTGTATCTTGTGGTATGTATTTCAAATCTATCTTTCCTTTCTGCTTGTTTCTATTCTCCTATTCTGTTCCGTTTCGGAGATGAAAAGTTTTGAGTTGAGGAGAGTCTAACGACCCGTAAATTTTAACTTTTTAAAAATAGACGTAGCAAGTGTCAGATTTTCATCAGAAAATATGTAAGTTAGTTTTGTTGTTTAATTTTCAATTCCAATTTAAAATCAGTTAATTTGATGAAAATAAAATATTTTTGAAACCCGAATATTTTTATATAATAGAAATGTAAATCATTTTCTGAGTAATACGTCATATTTCGTTTCTCCGAATTTGGACTGTTCTAGCTCCGCTTATCTTATTTTCGACATTTTAGCTGCATTTGCGGCAACGGAAAATCGACTTTTGATAGCACGATCATATCGCTCATATCTGTGTACCATTCTGTTCGTCTTGTCATGCTGATCTCCATAGCATATTCATTTGTGTGTTTCGGTTTCCGATACGCGGTGAAATACGCGAAACGGTTAACCGTATCGGTACGTCTTTTTGTTTCTTTATGACCATTCATTGTCCACCATTTTAAACCAATGGCCATTCACATTTATTATATACAGAAATCAACGTGACTCTTGCATTTCCCTATATTTAATATATTATATTTTGGTTTGTTCAAAAAATTTCCAGTCTCTTCCTCTTCACTTTCCATCTGAGAAAAAATAATACAGTTGTTAACCGGCATTTTGGCCTGGTTACAAAACGACAGTCGAAGACATTATTATTAGCGCTAGACAAGATTTTGACCTCGAAGAGCCTGGAGGTGGTAGCAAGTTGTCAGGCCCACTAGAAAGACGTTCGGCATAAAGCGACGTTCGGTATTGAATATCGTTCGACACCTAAAGCACGTTCGGCAACTAGAACGTTCGGCATGCAGGGTTGTACTCGGCACAAATGAGCACTCGGCACGTTTGAACGTTCGGCTGTCAAAGGGTTGTACTCGGCCTACTCTTTACTCGGCATATCCTTTGCTCGGCATGTCCTCTGTTCGGCATTCCCTCTACTTGGCATATCCTTTCACTCGGCATCCACGCCTCACACGGCAAACCCTTCACACGGCAAGCCTTTCACTCGGCATGCTCCTCATCTGGCACACAAGTTCCACTCGGCATATCTTCCACTCGGCATTCTTACATGGCAAAGGCGTATCCTTCCACTCGGCATCCCAACATCGTTCGGCCCGCTTCCTCTATTCAACAGAGAGACCCATCGACCTGGAAAGGAAGGCACGACATGCCGACCCTTCGGCCTGTTTCACTCGGCACGCAGAGCGTCCGGCCTCACTTCATTCGGCATAAAGATGAAGGTTCGGCATTTGGTCGTTCGGCCTATTTGGGTCGGCACATAGGGCTTACTACATTTGGACCGTGTTATTCAGTTAACAGGCCCACCAGGGAAGTCCAACCCACCTTCGTCTATAAATAGAGGGGCATGGGCACAGTGAAAGGGACCCTTTTTTCCGGGAACACTGGGGAGACTCTGCCATTTCTTATACTCTCCTCTTTTTAATTAAAACTTGTATCCAAGTGATTGATTTACGGATTGTATCTGTATTCAAGTAATTGAGAAAGCAATAAAAGATTAAACCCAAAGTGGATGTAGGCAGCTACGCCGAACCACTATATATCTGGTGTTCTCGTTTTTGTTATTCTTTTTCATTGAATTACACTATTTCTCAGTCCTAATTTACTCTCTTCATTAATCTCTCTACACAACTCTACTCAAGGGTGTTAGTGACCAATTTTGGTGCTAACAACAGCTAAGTATTTATTTTGTCAAAGCTTTCATTTCACGTTGTAACCTGCTCCTTTTCCATGGAGGCATGTCCTTCCTTCATCATCTAGTATATTTATAAAATTATATATAACTTATAGATTTAGATAGAGCCTGCTTACCCGCCACACTCTCCCACTCTGGCGACCAAGCTGACCTCCACCATGTCACCACCTATTCCACCGCGCACAACACCACACATGCCGCCACTAGCTCGTTCCAACCCTATTGCCTCATATGCCCTCTATGTAGCCGCCTCCATCCCCATGCTCGGCCTGCCCTCCCGCTTCTCCTCCACTTGATCCACACCTCAAACCCATTAGCCTGCTATTGTTTTCAACCTTCTATACCCTTTGCCTGTAAAGCCTCGACCAGTCCCCTTCTCTTCACATCCCATCTCCAGCCTATCAGCGGTAACACCGACCACCACCTCCTGAACGCCAACAGCCATTTCCACCATTCTCCACCCACCATCGCAAGCTCAGATGCCTTCATCCCTCACAACCAACCACACCTTCATCTGCCATGCCATGACCGAAGCCACCACTTGCCCCGTATCTCCAGCCTCTGCTAACCACCGCTTGTACACCCTCCACCATTTTCCCCGACCTTCCACCTTCTTGCACAGCCGAAATCTAACACCAAACGCCAAAAATGCCATAGCTTCATCGAGCCTCTCACCTGATCCAACCCGAGCCTATTCAATTTCTCACTAGATCCGACATAGATGACTTCCCACCTCTTCCTGAGATCAACCACAGAGTCAACGCCACGGCCTTATATTACCCAATAGCCGCATGCATATTTGTTAATAGTTTGAGATTTTATATACAATTGTTTATAGGTATAGTCTGACTATATATGTATATATATATTTGTTTATAAGTATAGACTACATATTTGTTATTAAATATTGATTTTAATTGTATATATATATATTAATATATAAAGTTGTTTATAATGTATAAGTTTTATTAGTTTATAGATCTGATTTGTTGGGTTATATATATATATATATATGTTTATATAAGTAATATACAATCTTTTTGTTTATATATATAAATTTATATAAGTTATATATAATTTGTTTTTTTGTATATATAAGTTTACATAAGTTTTTATATGATCTGTTTGAGTTTATGTATATAATGATAAAGTAAGTTTATATTGATTTTTATAATAAATATTGATCTTAAAATATAAAATATGTATGTAAGTTTACATATTAGTTTATATGCTAGCTTATATACATAAGTATACATGAGTTTAGTTTTCTAATATATATAGAGATTTTATTACATATGTGTTTAAATTAAATATTGATTTAAAAATATATATAAAGATTCTATTTTAAATATGTGTTTTTTTTAAAAAATTGAAAAATTTATATCTGTATATATATAACATATATTAGGTTTAATTTATATCAAGCTAGTTTGATTTATTTTCATCGATTCCAAACTATCAACTTTGCTCAGCGAATTCGTGTTCATCGTGCCGTGCTTTGGAATTTGTGCTTGGATTCATCACATCTTGTTCTTGTTATTTCTTTGGCCTTGAAAGGTGAGTAATCACTCATAATTAACATTTTTTTATATAGTAAATTTAATTCACATGAAACAACAATTGAAATATGCGGTTAAATTTGAATTGTTAAGTTATTTAATTGTTAAATATGATATGCCATTATCTGCAATTGTTTACCTATGAGATATGACACCATAACCTGTTGTATATATTATATTTAAATTTGTTATTGATGATATGCGCCTGTTGTTGATTTGTTATATTATTATCATATTTGTTCTCACTCCGCAAGTTCCTTGTTAGTCTAGAATTCCCTATGGGTTGAAAAGATACATACCCAAACGATCTTGTAGATGAGTGAAAATCGATATGGGTTGAAATGATAAATCCAAGTGATTTTCATTTATTTTGAAATTTTAGAATTGCAGGTTAAATGATATATACCCGTAAATTTAAATAACTACAAATTGAAATGATAAATATCCACATCACTTGACCATAGGGTAGAAAATTATATATGGACACCGTTGGTCTATTTTTGAAAATTGATTTTCAAAGTTTGAAAGGAAATATATGGATTTTAATAAAAAATTAATTTTATAATATAATATAAAGATTTTATTTAATATGTGAAAATTTATATTTTTAAATTTATATGTTTTGGAAATTTTAAATTTATAATTAAGTTTTAAAAAATATAAATTTTATGATTTCACTTATAGTTTTATCATTTTTAAGTATTTAAATAGGATTTAAAATAGATTTAATAATAATAAGATTTAATATAATAATAATTAATATAATAAAGTTTAATAAGAAATTAATTTAACTAATATATATAATATGTTTTAAATATTTATTTACAATTTATATTAATATTTTGACAATTTATTTTGTATTAACTTTAATAAATAAAGGTTGTGAAATAAATTAAGTTTGTTTGTAATTTAATTTGTTTAGGAATTCAATGTAATTAAGATTTAATTAGAAACTTACTAAGAGATTTTGAAAGGTATAATTTTACAATTTGATTTAATTAAAGGTGATTAAATGAATATTGTAAAAGTTAAATAACATTGAATATTAAATTTTGGTTTAAGTTGTAATTGAAATTTTATTTAAATGGTCATGAAAGATGACTAGATGAATATTCTAGAATTTTATATATAATAGAAGTTAGGTATTTGATTTATTGATTTTATTTAAATTTGTAATTTGAGATTTATTTAAATGTTATTAAAAATAATTTAGCGAATAATTTCAAATTTAAATTAAATTAAATGTTGAATTTGGGAATGTAAATGAAATTTATCAAATTGAGTTATTGTAAATGTTTGAATATTTAACTTTGAAGCCTATTGAAATTGGAATGGTTTAAATTTGTAGTCCAAACCTGGATTTGAAATCGACAAATATAATGGGTTTAATGAGAATTTGAATTGGGATTGATTTGAAGTGATTTGTAAAATTGGAAGAAACAATTCTAATTTGAAACTATTTTCAAAATGTATAAGGTATTTTTAATATATAAACTACTTTTATCTATAATCTATTTTAATCTAAACTATTTTAATTTATAACTATTTCAATACTATTTTAATATATATATATATATACACACACACTATTTTCAATATATAAACTGTTTTAGTTGGAAAGTGATATGATTTCAAAGGTGAATATGATTTTAAAAGAGATATGATTTTTGATGTGAATCTGATATTTTGACATGAAGTATAAACTGTTTGAAATATAAAATGACCAAGGTGTGAAATAAACGTTTGGTTGTTAAAGAGAATGGGATTGTATATTGTCATACTTTCTGCCATTACCGAAAAATACTTTAACAACTGTGTATGTGGTGAACATTCCAGAACGAAGTAGGGTGGTTTGGTGACGATTTTATATGACCTATTAAAGCAGCCCTGACTCCAGCAAGTCATCTTGATGTGGCTATAGGAGCCATGCCGGGCCAAGTGAAGTCACACCTCCGATCAGGCACATTTCTTCGATACCATTCTATTACTTTGTGATTTGATTGGGTGCATCTTTGACTTGGGAATGTGTCTCAAGGTGGACGGTAATAGCTGCTATACGTTACCACCAGTTCGGATCCGCAAAACGATAGAATCCTACCCTGGACATTGCCTTGCATGCCCTGTCACATGCCTTATCGCGCCCCGTACGAGTTTGTTTTGTACCATACATATGGAGTGCTTCTTAAGTATCCTATCAGTTTGGTGGGGCTTACAATATCTGGATAGACTACGGGAATATATAAAAATGTGTTAAGGGGGATATGGGTATCGTCTTAACACTATTTTAATAGTTTACTTTACTACAGACATTATATATGTAGCGTATTGTACTATGTATGTAGATAGTTTAACGAATCCTTAGAGGTGGGAATCCCAAGCATCCTTTAAGTTACTTGTATTTCACTTGACATTTCACTTAAGTTGAATTTACTGGTATAAGGATGTTAGTCCTAACTCGAGTGTTTTGTGTTTTGCTTTATGCTTGGGTCAAATTGAGTGTCGCAACATTTGAGACTCACCTTTGGAGCTTGGAGCTTTGAGCTTTGATTGAAGATCTGTCTTGTTTATTCAGCTTTCTAGTTACTTTAGTTTATTCGAGTTGTTTTGTTCAGACTTGTCATTGGCATTTGTATTCATAACTTTGGTGTATTCGAGATATCTATTGTATTTTGGTTTAACTCTGATGTTTATATAGTAGCTTCATGAACTACTACTTATCTGTTCTGCTGCTTATTATTGTAATACTCCGTGTCTGCGATTTTATTATTGATTTATTTACTGTATATGCTAAGTTTTGCCAAAAAAATTAACAATCTATTGTTTTGAGCAATTTGAGTTTGACATGAATGGATGATTGTTGATTTGAATGGTTCAAAATACCAGATTGTTATAGTTTAGTATCGCGTGAGTGGGTTAAATAACTCACCTTTGATTTATAGTCGATTAAAAATCCAATAAAAGCCTAAAATTTCAACAGTCTCCAAATTCGACCAAACCAGTTTCATGTTGTCCAGAATTTCGATATGAGTACAATGAAAGAAACCGTGCATCAATTGAAGTTCATATGCGAAAGATATTCAAGTTACAAGAATATCGTTAAAATAATAATTGGTACATATTTAATAAAAAAAACAAACATAGTTTAATACTCACGTTTTCTTAAGATTAGGCTCCAAGAAAGATGAAAGAACAAACTAAGATGAGTGTAGGATGTGTTGGAAAAATGAAAAATAAAACCCATGTTTCATAAAAGAAAACTTTTGAATTTGCAATAATGAGAATTTATGTATTTGCAAGCTCATATTAAAATGATTCGAAGAAAGAAAGATTTGAAATGGATATCTAAACATAGGAAATGAAGCGGCGATAAGAAAAAAATGAAGTGACAAGTTTAAAAATGTGAACTATTTGCTGATGAGAATATAGCTCTAGTAAAGAATAATTTGTACTTAATGAATATGAGGTGTCATGAGAAACAAAATGCAAAAGAAGAAATAAAGTGGCAGGTTATTTAATAATAAGGAAATGAAGGTGGAGGGACAAAAATGAATGTCACGTTTCTAAAACGAAGGCTTTAGGAAATTTAGGCTACCAAAACAAAAACAAAAATATGAGGTTGTGGAAGTAGGCTACAGGAAAACAAAATGAAAAGAAATGAAGTGGCTGTAGCAATATGAAATGAGGTGGAGAAAACAATGAACTCACAATTTTTTTAGCTTTAGGAATTAGAGGTAGGACATGATGTAAAGAGGTAAAGAAAGGTTAAATAAAAAAATACATATAAAATGAAATTCACGTTTGAGAAAATGTTGCTTCAGAGAAAAGTGGAAGGAAATAAATGAAAATGAAGAAACAACAACAATGAGGAAAGAAATGTGGTATGTATGAAATAATGGTGAAGGAATGCCTGAACCAGATATACACTACCAACAAACCTTTGGAATTCAAATTTCAAACTTAGGTCTCCTCTTTATTACTTTCCTTATCTTCCATGAACTCACAATTTCACCCATTTAATTTTACATTAACACATAATAAATGAAAATAAATTCTGTACACAAATTTATGTAATTAATTAAGGCAATATACAACATTAAGAACCTTTACTTTCTCTCTGTGTGATTAGATTGGGAATTTTAAAAAACATGTCAACATTTCGATTAAACATTTTACTAGGAATGCATTAACATACATCAAAAAATATGACATCATAAATGAGGAAATATATATAGGTGCATAAATACACACACACGCATACATTTTTATCACCACTTAGAGTTTACATTCATAAATAGAGGATAAGAAAATAGTCCACATAAGGAGGCAATGAATGTAAGAGTAAATTAGAAGAGTGAAGATGGAAAGGTATATTATGTTGCAATTAAAATCTAATCAAGTCTAAGTGAAAAGGAAATTGTCAGGAGTAAATCTATTTTTCCTCCTTTACAATCACCTATTAAACATTTAATTTAATATCGTATGAGATTTAAAACCTAATTAATTCTTTTTTTAATGATTCAATTGTATCTGTAACATAAGTTTATATTTAGGTGTGAATGTTTATGCAGGAAACTAAAATTAAATTTTGAAATATGAATTGAATTAATTGGAAGTAAATCACCCAAATTATATTTATTTCAATATATGTTTACAATTAACGTTTTCCCTCTTTTTAATTAAAAGATTCTAATTAGAGATAAACATTCATTTTATTCTTTACAACATTAACATTTATTATTACAATCGATGGGATTTACATTCAAACAGCTATTAATTATACTCAAATCAATACCATTAAATTATATTCTAATATGCATTACTATAATTACCTCATTGAAATTTGTCATTTTAGAATTCATTAAATAGTCCGATCGGAGGAATGACCTCACTTGGCCCGAGATCGCTCCTGTTTTAGCCACCTTACGCCAACTCACGGGAGTTGGGTCCACGTAATATACCTCAAGAACGTCGCCACCATCCTACTTCATTCTGAAATCTCCACCGCGTACACGGTTGTTAAAGTGGTTTTCGGAGTTGGCAGAGAGTATGACAACTTCCGATCCCGGTCTCTTTAACAACCAAACGTTATTATAACGCCGTGGTCATTTCAAAATAGTTTATACTTTAAAAAGATCAAATTATTTCATTTCAAACTATATTTCTTTCAAAATAGTTTATACTTCGAAACCAAAACCATTTTTATTTCAAAACTATTTATTCAATCAAAATAGTTTATACTTCAAAACCAAAAACATTTCAAACATATATTCATTTCAAAATCATAATATTTTCAAAGTACAACTCTTTCGAAACCAAAAATACTTGAAACAATCACACTTTGAAAATCATAACATTTCAAATTCATACATTTGAAATCATGGGATATTCATTTAATTCTTTACATTCTACAATTCATTCAATTAATCCCAAATTTTCAATTTCCAACTTAATTCAATTCAAACCATCAGTTTCAATTAAATTTCCCAACAACCATTTCAAATCATATCATTTTCAAATATAGATTTGATCCACAAATTAAACTATTCAATTTTTAATAAATTTCAAAGCTTTAATATCCCGCATTTCAAAACTAAATTTTATAATTTCATATATCTCAAATCTAGTTTCATTATTACTTAGTTTTGAAATATTCATTTCATAAATCCAATATTATTTAAATAAACTCAATTTACAATTAAACTAAATATCCTTTCATACCAATATAAACTTCAAATATTCATTTATCAAAAGTACATATCATTCTAATTCATATTCTTTATCAAAATAAAGATCAAATCATTTCCAAACCTTATTATCAAATCATTGTTTGAATTCAAAATTCAAATAATCAAATTTAAATATCATTTTTAAATCAAATAAGTCATTCATTTGTTATTTCAAGTATCATTACAAAATACATTAAAAATTCCATTCAAAAATTCATTTATCTCATACATTTCATTCCATTTAACACATAACCAAGTAAACCTTACTTAAATTCAAATTTAAATTCCTTAAAAATTCAAATTTAAATATTAAAATATATTCGAAACTTCTTAAATTTCACAATTAATCAATTTCCAAAATTTAAATCATTTAACACTTTAAAATATAACTCAAACAGTGTTAAAAACTATAACATTTCAAACATTGTGAAATTATAGCAAGGACAGCATTTATAAAGTGCTATCGTAGCTTATAGCTTCCAAAAATGGCTTAGTTCAAGAATAACGGCATTTATAAAATGTCGTAATAGATATTTAGTTATTTCAAACATTGTTAGATTCAAAACAATAGCATTTAAAAATGCTGTCAAAAGACTACAACATTTTGAAAATGCTATGAATTCCAGATTTCATTTTAGCTTTTCGAAAAAAAAAACTCCAAATTTTTATTATAACTTAAAAATCATATTTCTAGACTTCAAAATTTCACATTTAAAATCATTTTAACATATGATTTAACACAACAAAATTTTTAGATCAAATATTCAATTTAAAAACTCCATTCATTTATTAAGTCAAAATTCACTGTTTATTAACATATAAATTAAATAAAACTTAAAATTTTACTTCATATATAATTTTAAAACTTTAAATTTAATTTCCATTATTTATTTACATTTTAAAATAAAATTTAAAGTCTAAAATCTCAATTATTTCACATTTACGTACTCAAATTCACAATTTCAAGACTTAATATTTAATTTTCTTAAAACCATAAAATATATATTTTTAAATCAAAATTTCATACTTTTAAAAATACATATTTTAATAAATATCATTTAAAAAATATACCACGGGGTCTGTATATAATTTTCTAACCTAGGTCAAGTGATACGGATATATATCATTTCAATCCGTAGTTTACAAAGAAAACCCGCGTTCTATCATTTCAAACCCGCAATCCCAAGTCAAATAAAATACAATAAAAATCGCTCAAGCCTATCATTTCAGCCCATAACGATTTTTTCCTAATCTAAAGTCCGTTTGGGTATGTATCATTTCAACCCATAGTGATTCTATTCTAACAGGGAACTTGCAGTGTGAATATATGCATAAACAATATAAACAATGTCAGTGTCACAATATAATGTCATATATCACATGTCAGGTGGTAATTAACAGTTTTAACATGGTAATAACATGGCATAGCATATCATATGATCATCATTAACTTGCATAACATTTTATATTACTAAACACTTGTCATCAATTCACTATTTCATAAGTACAAATGTCAGAGTGAGAAAGACTCACATTTTCAAGCTGAAGACCACTACGACACACAAACGATTCCAAAGCCACGACAAGCACGATACAGCACGACACAACATGAAACATCACGACATGATTCAAATGAGAGAGATAGCCAAGATATGATCTTGTAAACAACCAATAAACGAAGCAACATATATATAAATATGTAACACAAAACAATATCGAAATGAATTGAAATAAAAGCAACGAAGGACAAAATAGTTAAACCTTGCTTTAGCCACTCAAAAGCTTGACCAAAGGGACATTATACCCAGCCATGATCATGGTTTTGCTCAGGTATTGCCTCAAAATGCATGGCCTTGCAAGTGGTTGAAGAGGTAGGAGTTGCATATGAAGAAGACAAAAGGGATAAAGGCAAAATAGGAGTGGAGTTTTGGGCTCAACCAGGCACGGCCTTGGATCAAGTGGGGCTCGACCCTACATGCTTCAGGTCTGATCATTGCCGGAGTGATGTCCAGAGGTCAGGTCAGTAGGTGGTAGTGGAGCTAGGGGGTTGGCCAAGGCAACTATGAAGGTGATAGTGAAGATAGGCTTGGCTAGGCAATGTTTTCAAGGAGTGTTGCAATGTTTTGTGGAGTTTTGTGGTTATGGATTCATCCAATGGTCATGGCCTGATCTGGAGGAGGGGATAGGTGGTGGTTGTTGTTGCTGGTGATGGTGGAGAGTATGGTGGTGATGGTGGGTGGTAGAGGCCAAGCAAAGTTAGGTAGAGATCTAGGCAAAACAATGAAAAGAAGAAGGAAAAGTAGAAGAAGAAGACCATGAACTTGCCATTTTTTTTCTCAAATTGAAATGCCGTGAGTTTTTGATGGTGGGAAGAATATTTTTCACGTGAATTGAAGATGAGAAAAATGGCTATAGGGTAGAGGGATGTACGGCTAAAGCAAGGAGAGGAAAAGGCAAAAGCAAATGAAAAGACAAGGAGATGAAAAGACTAGAAAATGAAAGGACTTGTCTCTTTTAATTTCTAATTTCTTTTAAAATTTTAAATACATGTAAAATATGTATAAATACAGATAAAACATGAAAATATATTAAATAAACAAAAATAAATAAATAAATATTAATTAAATATAATTAAATTAAGAAAATTGCAAAGAAAATGTAAACTAGGCTTGAAAATTTGAAAATAAATGAAATGAACTTTGGAAAAATTGTATGTACATGAAACATATTTATAAATAAAGATAAAAAAATAAAAATAAAATGCATACATAAAAATGAATAAATAAATTTTAATTAAATATAATTTAAATAAGGAAAATAACAGAAAAATGGAAACTAACCTTTAAAAATAGAAAATAAATTCAATGAGCTTTGGAAAAATTCAAACATCACTTTAAAAATATTTAAAAGGTAAAAATATATGTAACATAACATATAATACAATTTAGAATAAGATATGACAATTAAAAATATTATTTATATAAAATAAAAAAATAGTGTTAAATAAAACAATTTACACCCAATTTTGTGAAAAGCATAACTTTCACAATATTATTCGGATTTCAACGAAACGAAAAGCATTGTTCTTGAAATTTTATTTACTTTCATAATAAAAGAAAAAATTAAAATTTTCAAACTTTTAAAATTTAAATTTAAAAGTAACAGTTTGACCAGATTGACCAAAATTGACATTTTCTGGAAATATTCAATTTATGCATGTTTGAAATTCTAATCCACATCAAAATCAACATTTATATTTCAATTAACAAAATATATTCATTTTAATAAATAAAATAAAGTTTATTTAAATTAGGAATTTAAATTTAAATAATTAAAATATACAACTACAATAATCAGAAAATACAGGGTTGTTACACTCTCCCCCACTCAAAACTTTTCGTCCTCGAAAAGGAATGAGGTACGGGAAAGCACAGAAAAAGATAAAATAAAATAGTATTAAGACAAGATGAAAAGAAGATTAAAATTATACCTGATAAATGTTGCTATAGGTAAGTTTAACATTGTGGAGATGATCTTTCCAAGATCTTCCAGAATCAAGAACACAAGCATGAAAAAAATCTTTTAGAATCTGATTCACCCTTCCCGTTTGACCGACGGTCTGTGGATGGCAAGCAGTGCTTAGATTTAAAGATGAGTACCAAAGATTATTAAAGATTATAGAAAGATTTCTAAACAGACTGGTATATGCAATAGCCTCCCATTCTGTAGCAAGATAAGGGAAATTAGGACAACCAAAATATAGTTTGAAAAACAAAATAAAATAATAAATTTGAAACCATAAAATTTCAACTTAAACTGAAAATTAATTTTACATAAGTCAAATAAATCTTAAGCATCTCTAATTTCATTATTTTATCATCCAATTATCTTAAATTAACAAATCCCTAAAATCATGTATTTGAAAAATCTTTTATTATACTCAAAATGTACCAAATAAAATTTAATTCTTCTTCACTACCAATTAAAATTAAATTTATTCCTCTCAATATATTTTATCACCTATGTTGAATATATTTACACTCATTGTAACTGCCTTAAATTGATTCTTAGTTCCTTTATCATCATTTTATATTGTAAATTATTCCATTACCCTTTTTCTTTATTTACCTCTGTTAATCCTTTTATAACTTAAATTTAAGTATATAACATTTATAATAACCACTCAAATTTTATTTATAAAATCTTTTTTTTATATTGTATATTATCCAATTACATATTCAACTTTTGAAAATTAAGGTACGTTATATTGGAATGAAATTGTGTATTATACAAATAAAACTTTCTAATTAAATTATTTCAAGCTTGAATATTAATCCAAATCTTGAAATTATACTTAGAAATTATCTTTGAAGAAAAAATTTAGGAATTAAATTTCTGATAAATTCCAAACTATTTAGAGATCAATAAATGCTCATATACTATATATATATATATATATCCATTCAAATTCAAATCATATATCAGCATATGTTATAAATCCATTCTTATTTTAGAAAATAAAATCAATTAAATTTTCCCAAAACAAAACTGTAGCAAGACTACAGAATGATCTCTTCACTTCGAAACTCGAAAATGTACGTTGATGATGCTGCAGTCATCACCGAAATTATTTTCCAGCGACAAAGAGAAGAGCACTAAATTTAAATTTAAAATTCTTTGGAAACAAATTTCTATTCGAAAATACTTTAAATAATATATCCTTTAAAACTTTAAACACAAAGTTTGAAATCCATCGGAAATTAAATTCTCAAATTCTTGTTTTACATTCATTTTAAATTTCCAAATAAATTTATAACCATGTTTTGTAGTTCAATTAGATATATGAAACAATAGAAAATGATATATAAAATCAAATATTATTTCTTAACAACCAATTCAAATAAAATCCAGATAAAGATATATAATAAAGGTACAAATTTTATTTCACAAAAATTTATTTTATTACTAAATTTTAAAAACATATTGTGTCAGTTTGCTCTGTTCAAGTGTTTTGGAAATCTTATCGATGGCATTGATCAGACGAATCGATTAGAAACCCAAATCAATATCAACAACTCAAACAACACAATATATAAAACATTTTAAATATTAGTTTACAAATACACTTCAAGAATAATTTGAAGATAAGTTGGAAACAAAGATGAGATGATTAAATAACAGAATAGGGAGATGGATGAATTTATATAAATCGCGGGCAACCTTAACCGGGTCAGCCGTGACTTAAAGAATAAGATTGATGTGGATTTCTTGGGTAAATCGACATTCGATCCCAAGATGTAGAGTTCGAAGTTATAAGAGATACTAGCATCTAAACCGAGGATATAGAATCTCTGGTGAATCGATGTTGTTGTAAAGGAGTTTTCCCCCTTTACAAATAAATTTGAGGTTGGCGAGACCGCCGACTCATTATGAAGATCTTTTGAAGTGGAGTTATGGGATACTCCAGAAACAAAAGAAGATAAATAGTGAGGGACACGAATGGATTTTGGAACCACAGGGAATGTTCCAAAATTCAAAGGAATCGAGTCAAAAAGGAAGAGATTTAAACTCGAATGAAAGTGATTCTGTAAATACATTTACCCTATATACTGAGTTTTGCCTAGAGCTACCAAAGCTCTGATACCAACTGTAATGACCCGATATTTTCAACCATTCGTATCCGCACATGTCGGACTTGAATTGCTCAAAATACCGCGTTGTAAATAAAATTTGGCAAATCTCAGAATATACAGTAAATACATAATCACAGATCACAGACACAGAGTATTTAATAATGCAGCGGAATTTAAAAGAAATAGTAGTTCATGAAGCTACTATATAAAAATAAGATACATCAGAGTTAAACAATATACAGTAGAAGAGTAACAAGATACATCAAGTACAAATCAAAATACATCACTGGAAACACTGGATACTGAAAACAAATAGATGGCTGGATCTTCAAGCAAAGCTCCAACTCCAAAGGTGAGTCTTGAATGCTGAATCACTCAATCTGACTCGAGCGTAAAGCAAAACACAAAACACTCGAGTCAGGACATAAATACTTATGAACTGTAAATCAACTCAAGTGAACAGTAACAAAAAATGCATCAGTAACTAAAAGAATGCTTGAGATCGCCCATCCTTTAAGGATCCGTTAAACTATTTACTATGTAGTAATATTGCGCTATTATAATAATGTCTACAATAAAATAAACATACTTTTAAATAGTGTTCCGGGCTACCCATATCACCCTTCACACATAATAGTCCCAGTAGTCCATCCAATATCATGCCATCTCCACTCCGGGTGACTGTCAGAGGATACCACACGGGCTACGGGAGAAAAACAAACTCGTAGTAAAGGCTCGGTATGGTAGGTGACACGGCACACAAGGCAATGCCAGGGTAGATATACCAATTACGCACACGGGCTGGTGGTAACGCAGCAGCCACATACGCCCACCTCGGAACACACTCCCATATCAAAATCGGAGGATGGCCATCTAATCAATCACCAGTAAGAGTATAGTATCGAAGGAATGTGTCCGATCGGAGGAATGACCTCACTTGGCCCGAGATCGCTCCTGTTTTAGCCACCTTATGCCAACTCACGGGAGTTGGGTCCACGTAATATACCTCAAGAACGTCGCCACCATCCTACTTCATTCAAGAATCTCCACCGCGTACACGGTTGTTAAAGTGGTTTTCGGAGTTGGCAGAGAGTATGACAACTTCCGATCCCGGTCTCTTTAACAACCAAACGTTATTATAACGCCGTGGTCATTTCAAAATAGTTTATACTTTTAAAGGATCAAATCATTTCATTTCAAACTATATTTCTTTCAAAATAGTTTATACTTCGAAACCAAAACCATTTTTATTTCAAAACTATTTATGCAATCAAAATAGTTTATACTTCAAAACCAAAAAAATTTCAAACATATATTCATTTCAAAATCATAATATTTTCAAAGTATAACTCTTTCGAAACCAAAAATACTTGAAACAATTACACTTTGAAAATCATAACATTTCAAAATCATACATTTGAAATCATGGGATATTCATTTAATTCTTTACATTTTACAATTCATTCAATTAATCCCAAATTTTCAATTTCCAACTTAATTCAATTCAAACCATCAGTTTCAATTAAATTTCCCAACAACCATTTCAAATCATATCATTTTCAAATATAGATTTGATCCACAAATTAAACTATTCAATTTTTAATAAATTTCAAAGCTTTAATATCCCGCATTTCAAAACTAAATTTTATAATTTCATATATCTCAAATCTAGTTTCATTATTACTTAGTTTTGAAATATTCATTTCATAAATCCAATATTATTTAAATAAACTCAATTTACAATTAAACTAAATATCCTTTCATACCAATATAAACTTCAAATATTCATTTATCAAAAGTACATATCATTCTAATTCATATTCTTTATCAAAATAAAGATCAAATCATTTCCAAACCTTATTATCAAATCATTGTTTGAATTCAAAATTCAAATAATCAAATTTAAATATCATTTTTAAATCAAATAAGTCATTCATTTGTTATTTCAAGTATCATTACAAAATACATTAAAAATTCCATTCAAAAATTCATTTATCTCATACATTTCATTCCATTTAACACATAACCAAGTAAACCTTACTTAAATTCAAATTCAAATTTAAATTCCTTGAAAATTCAAATTTAAATATTAAAATATATTCGAAACTTCTTAAATTTCACAATTAATCAATTTCCAAAATTTAAATCATTTAACACTTTAAAATATAACTCAAACAGTGTTAAAAACTATAACATTTCAAACATTGTCAAATTATAGCAACGACAGCATTTATAAAGTGCTATCGTAGCTTATAGCTTCCAAAAATGGTTTAGTTCAAGAATAACGGCATTTATAAAATGTCGTAATAGATATTTAGTTATTTCAAACATTGTTAGATTCAAAACAATAACATTTAAAAATGCTGTCAAAAGACTACAACATTTTGAAAATGCTATGAATTCCAGATTTCATTTTAGCTTTTCAAAAAAAAAAAAGAAATTTTTATTATAACTTAAAAATCATATTTCTAGACTTCAAAATTTCACATTTAAAATCATTTTAACATATGATTTAACACAACAAAATTTTTAGATCAAATATTCAATTTAAAAACTCCATTCATTTATTAAGTCAAAATTCACTATTTATTAACATATAAATTAAATAAAACTTCAAATTTTACTTCATATATAATTTTAAAACTTTAAATTTAATTTCCATTATTTATTTACATTTTAAAATAAAATTTAAAGTCTAAAATCTCAATTATTTCACATTTACGTACTCAAATTCACAATTTCAAGACTTAATATTTAATTTTCTTAAAACCATAAAATATATATTTTTAAATCAAAATTTCATACTTTTAAAAATACATATTTTAATAAATATCATTTAAAAATATACCACGGGGTCTGTATATAATTTTCTAACCTAGGTCAAGTGATACAGATATATATCATTTCAGTCCGCAGTTTACAAAGAAAACCCGGGTTCTATCATTTCAAACCCGCAATCCCAAGTCAAATAAAATACAATAAAAATCGCTCAGGCCTATCATTTCAGCCCATAATGATTTTTCCCTAATCTAAAGTCCGTTTGGGTATGTATCATTTCAACCCATAGTGATTCTATTCTAACAGGGAACTTGCAGTGTGAATATATGCATAAACAATATAAACAATGTCAGTGTCACAATATAATGTCATATATCACATGTCAGGTGATAATTAACAGTTTTAACATGGTAATAACATGGCATAGCATATCATATGATCATCATTAACTTGCATAACATTTTATATTACTAAACACTTGTCATCAATTCACTATTTCATAAGTACAAATGTCAGAGTGAGAAAGACTCACCTTTTCAAGCTGAAGACCACTACGACACACAAACGATTCCAAAGCCACGACAAGCACGATACAGCACGACACAACATGAAACATCACGACATGATTCAAATGAGAGAGATAGCCAAGATATGATCTTGTAAAAAACCAATAAACGAAGCAACATATATATAAATATGTAACACAAAACAATATCGAAATGAATTGAAATAAAAGCAACGAAGGACAAAATAGTTAAACCTTGCTTTAGCCACTCAAAAGCTTGACCAAAGGGACATTATACCCAGCCATGATCATGGTTTTTCTCAGGTATTGCCTCAAAATGTATGGCCTTGCAAGTGGTTGAAGAGGTAGGAGTTGCATATGAAGAAGACAAAAGGGATAAAGGCAAAATAGGAGTGGAGTTTTGGGCTCAACCAGGCACAGCCTTGGATCAAGTGGGGCTCGACCCTACATGCTTCAGGTCTGATCATTGCCGGAGTGATGTCCATAGGTCAGGTCAGTAGGTGGTAGTGGAGCTAGGGGGTTGGCCAAGGCAACTATGAAGGTGATAGTGAAGATAGGCTTGGCTAGGCAATGTTTTCAAGGAGTGTTGCAATGTTTTGTGGAGTTTTGTGGTTATGGCTTCATCCAATGGTCATGGCCTGATCTGGAGGAGGGGATAGGTGGTGGTTGCTGCTGCTGGTGATGGTGGAGAGTATGGTGGTGATGGTGGGTGGTAGAGGCCAAGCAAAGTTAGGTAGAGATCTAGGCAAAACAATGAAAAGAAGAAGGAAAAGTAGAAGAAGAAGACCATGAACTTGCCATTTTTTTTCTCAAATTGAAATGCCGTGAGTTTTTGATGGTGGGAAGAATATTTTTCACGTGAATTGAAGATGAGAAAAATGGCTATAGGGTAGAGGGATGTACGGCTAAAGCAAGGAGAGGAAAAGGCAAAAGCAAATGAAAAGACAAGGAGATGAAAAGACTAGAAAATGAAAGGACTTGTCTCTTTGAATTTCTAATTTCTTTTAAAATTTTAAATACATGTAAAATATGTATAAATACAGATAAAACACGAAAATATATTAAATAAACAAAAATAAATAAATAAATATTAATTAAATATAATTAAATTAAGAAAATTGCAAAGAAAATGTAAACTAGGCTTGAAAATTTGAAAATAAATGAAATGAACTTTGGAAAAATTGTATGCACATGAAACATATTTATAAATAAAGATAAAAACATAAAAATAAAATGCATACATAAAAATGAATAAATAAATTTTAATTAAATGTAATTTAAATAAAGAAAATAACAGAAAAATGGAAACTAACCTTTAAAAATAGAAAATAAATTCAATGAGCTTTGGAAAAATTCAAACATCACTTTAAAAATATTTAAAAGGTAAAAATATATGTAACATAACATATAATACAATTTAGAATAAGATATGACAATTAAAAATATCATTTATATAAAATAAAAAAATAGTGTTAAATAAAACAATTTACACCCAATTTTGTAAAAAGCATAACTTTCACAATATTATTCGGATTTCAACGAAACGAAAAGCATTGTTCTTGAAATTTTATTTACTTTCATAATAAAAGAAAAAATTAAAATTTTCAAACTTTTAAAATTTAAATTTAAAAGTAAAAGTTTGATCAGATTGACCAAAATTCACATTTTCTGGAAATATTCAATTTATGCATGTTTGAAATTCTAACCCACATCAAAATCAACATTTATATTTCAATTAACAAAATATATTCATTTTAATAAATAAAATAAAGTTTATTTAAATTAGGAATTTAAATTTAAATAATTAAAATATACAACTACAATAATCAGAAAATACAGTGTTGTTACACGAGGCCACTTCCATTGAGTTCAAAACGACATTTGCCACCTTTTTGAGTATAAACATTGATATATTTGGAGTTGACTAGAATTTTGGTACTTTTATTCAGGGCTTTGGATTTGGCTTTCAGCCTACTAAGAGAATCCAACTCCTCTACAAAATAACTCCCACTCCACCCCCTCTCCTCTTCATTCATTCTCATTTTGTAGTACTCTCAAGCTAAAGTGAAAATGGGGGAAAGAAAGGAGACTCAAAATTCCTATGCCCTAATTTTGCTAGGAAATTCAAATTCAATTTTCTAGAAATCAAGGAGAAGCTTTGGTAAGCATCCTCTTCATCTTCTCCATCTCAATCCCTCTTCCATTTTCAGAAATTCCTAAACCCTAACTTACGGAATATTTTTCATATGAGCTTAGATTGAAGCTTCTTGAGTTGAAACTGAAGAGTGGTTGATCTTGCCTTGTTCTATAGCTTCTCACTCGTGTTTTTGGGTTTAAAGATGAGTTTTTGAACTCACATCTACGTATATAGCTTTCATTGTTGTTAGGTATGAATTCCTAACATTTATTTATGTTCATTTGCTTTTGATTTGAATTGATTTGGTAAATTTTTCAATTTTTGGTTTTGAAGTCCAATTTTATGAAAAATCCTACTATGGATGTTTGGACATGTTATTTGGGGTGTATCGAAGAGCCTATAAGGCTGGGTTGTCGCTTGGCACAAATTCCTAGTCTCTGTTGCTCGTTCGATAGCTTCCGATTCGTTTTGGCCATCAAGGCCTACGCAAACTGTTGCCTATACCAGGTGTTCAGACGTTTGGTTTTCAAGTCCAGATGTCTGATTATGTTTGTTGGAGAAAAGAATATACGGTAGAAAATAAAAATGGCAGAGACTAATTTCAGACGTTTGAATTTATATATCAGACGTCTGGATGGTCTCAGATGTCTGGATTGCCAAATCAGATGTCTGGGTAGTTTTCTGGAATATTTCCAGAAACCAAATCCAGACGTTTGGATTAACCCCCAGACGTCTGGAACTATGCAGTTTTGCCTATTTGCCTACTTTTTTGAGTAAATTTCTAATGTTTATCGATATATGTCGATCCGATTAGTTGTTATCACTTTTATCGACTTTGATGACTTTTTTTGTGGATTTTTTGGAATATCCATTTTGATGGATTTGGTATCGATTTCTTTGTATTTAATTCACGTCATCGTATGTGAATTTTTGGTGATTGATTATTTCTACAATAATTTCTGTGATTTATCACTTTAAAATACAAAGGTTTCCATACTAATAGTAAATATCCAGACTATTTCATCAAAATTCAACATTTACTTTCAATATGAACCTCGCTTTTAAAACTGTTTTCCAATCTATTAGTATATACAAACCTTTACCTCATTCGTATGAGAAATCCAATTAAACGGCTTAGCAAAACAAGTGGTATGAAACGCTTGCGTTTACTCAGTCGGTTAACTCTTGAAATCTCATGATGACCCAGATTTTTTGAACATTTGAAATTGAAATATTAATTGATTTTAAATATTTGAATGATAGTTTAACTTGAATTTTAAATATCACTATGAATTTGGCAATTTAATTATTGAATTTAATTATAAAAATTTGGGTAAAATTTTGAATCTTCAGTTTTATGCTTGTTTAAAAAAATTCAAGGCTTATAAAATTCATACAGATGATACTGAATAAAATGAAGGTGTTGAAATTTGAAGTGGTTTTTCAGTTTTGAATTTATATCATTTAAATGGATATTTAAAAATAGCCTTCCGAGGCACAGTCTCGGAATTCGACGAAACCAGCTCCGTTGGATCGGTAATATTGTATTATTATCGAATTTTAATTTTCGTAGTGTTTGCAATGATCGTTTGGCCGTACGATAAGCAAACGCGCTGAAAATTTTATCGAAATTCAATATAATAACTGGGTTCAAAAAGCTATCTTTTCCATACGATCGAATTTGGACTCGAAATCTTTTCCATTGCATTCGGAATAGGCGTATAACATTATGAACGCCCAGCGGCACATCTCGATTAGAGATCGAGATTTTAGACTTCGTTTTCTAAAACAAATTAAATTTAAAATTTAAATTTAAAAATAACATATATGTATTAATATAATGCTTTCTCAAATCAAACTTTACACGTTGCATGTCTGTTCTAACACTTGGCAGAAATTATTAACAAGTGTGACGGCCCTGACTCGACCTTCAAAAATCGGCACACAAATACTTCACCCATATTCGAATGCCGCTGATTCAAACGTCGAATCTGGTTTGCTGGAGATTATAACACATTAAGTAAATACAACGCAACGGAAACAGAATGATTAACCTTATTGATATACAATAGTTTGATACAATATCATACAACAATATCAGAGATAATATATACAACAGCGGAAAGATAATAACATCAGAAGAAGAGATAACATCGACAGCGGAAAAGGTATCTTCAATGCCAAGCAAGAAAGGAAGAAAATCCGACAATACCGCAACTCCGTTGCCAAAGCTCCAAAACCACATGCCCGAACCACCATCACGTTGTATTAAGCAAGGTCGGTCATGAATGCAATTGCCAAAATCCAGGAAAAAACTCCAAATATTTTCAAATGCTACACCTACTAGCTTATCATCCGAAAGTCTAACTCTAGGTTGCCCTTGTGAAAAATTGTGGGCACCAAGAGTTTAGAAAGGAAACAATAAACTCCGGGTCAGTCATGAGACTGGTGTGAGCAAACAAAAACAGTTTTATCTTTTAAACAACAAACAACAAAAGAGTAAAAAGGAAATCCGCAATGCTTTTTGGAAAATGAAACTACCATAAGACCTTGCTCCGCACACACAATGCAAACGCAGAATTGCAGGAGATTTCTCCTTATGATAGTCAAACATGCTTGATACGAGAAAATCTTTTTATATTATTATTAGTGCATAGTAGAAAACATTTGCAAGTACAATATTAATCTTAGTCAGCATACAACCGTTATTGTATGCCTACTATAGCTACCATCTAAACGGTGGGTACCATCATAAGTAATTGGCAGGTTATACAACTAAAACCATACAAGGCGCATTGGAGATTGGATTTTCAACAAATGGTTAGGCTCATGAACTTCCTAGGCCACATGGGTACGCCTCTGAAGGGATGCGCATTGGAGATTGGATTTTCAACAAATGGTTAGGCTCATGAACTTCCTAGGCCACATGGGTACGCCTCTGAAGGGATGCCCTGAGAACCTAACTGGATCTCTTCCAACACAAGGTCGGGTACCTTTGTAACTAGGTAAGTACTAAACGGGAATGCCATCCCCCGGTCGTTAGCGACCTTTATCCGAGAGCTCTCAACCATAGAGCAACCATAAAGTAATAAATTTGCAGTGACCACATGGGTTAAGTATCTGGGCTCCATACCATGGTACCACCCTTTACAAAAGGGAATGAACATACCCTAAAGGGCGCAACCCTCATAACCTTGCCGCATCTTTCCTATTTTTTCTGGGGTGTGAGGTCCTGATGCAGCATCGTCCATAAAGCTACGCTTTACACAAAAGCCATGCTTTGATCAATAAATGATCAGCAGCACTTCGTATGCCACATTACCAAATTGGGAATGTAGCACTAGTAACCATCAACTACATTACCTCTGAGCTTGTACGTCTCAGAGAATGGTGTTAAGCTAGGAGAATAAATTCTCCGCCACCAAACAGAAATGTATTTGATAGAAACTGGTCTTACATATCAAAGTGTAATGTCAGACACACATCCATACAAGTCTGTTCTGGGTTTGAACAGAACTGAAGGCACTTCAAAGAAGCCCTTGCAATCTAGGTATTCACAATCTCGATCGGACTCCCCATCACATATGGAGATCTCTATACCGCAGCTATTCAGTGCAGAGTAATTCGACGGATAATCCTTTCATTCTCGAAAATACCCGGTCATCACCACCGGTCTTAAAATGCAATCCATAATGTCGTATCATTATTCGGAATGGGTTATATGACACAAGGTCCTCTCCCGGCTAAACCGAATAATGAGCGCTTAATTTTAAAACCATATGGATATTGGGATCTTAGTTAAGTCAGAACTTTAACCCAAAACCTTTCTTTCAAATGGTTTAAACAAATTACCAATTCAAATATTTAAACAAAAATATTCACTTCACGAAGTTCGCCAATCTTTCACAAAGATTCATTCATAGTTTCCAAAACTATTTATAATTCAAATCTTTATACAAAAGATATGCCTTTAAGATCCTCTTATTTTGGAAAAAAATTCACCAACCTTTAGCAAAGATTCATTCATAGCTTTCAAAACAATTCCATTTCAAATTTGAAATCCTTTCAACAAAAATTGGAAATCCTTTCTTTATATGAAAGCTATTATTATTTGAAAACAAACACCTTTCGTTTCGGAAAAATCCGATTAAATATACACAAGTTATCACCTTTAAAGTATAAACTTGGTTTAAATTTAAATTCCCAAAATAATACTTTTTAAAATACTTTAAAGATGGTTTAAAACCATATATATTCATTATATAACTTGTATAAACCTTTCAAAACAAATTTCCAAAACGATTTCAAAACTTAAACAAGATATACTCTATTCAAACTAAATTTCAATTTCAAACTTCCTTTCCAAAAGCTTTCCATGTTCAACACAATCACTTTTCCAAAACCATTTGGATTCAAAATTCAACATTTTAAACAAATAATATTTAAATTCAAAATATCTATGACTTAACCGATTTTCCGTGTAATCCATATTTTTGTGTGTGTGTGTGGTGTAATCCAGGGGTTTTACACATAACAATACAATATCATCAATCATCACAATCCAAGCACAACAATATCGATAAGCGTTATAATTCTATAACGCTTACCTTCATTCACAGATTTACAGACAAATAATATAAATTTATCGCAGATAAATAAATTACATTCATCATAGCTCAAATCAAAACAATTCATATCACAAAGCATCACATATCAGAGATATCAAACAATTCAACATTAAATAGAATCCAAACATTCATAAGTAAGATCAATAAATTATCTGATTAATTTAAATCAGATTAATCACTAATCTAGGTTAATTAATCATCAATTAATTACAAACCGTATTAATTAATTATCTTTTAATTATTTGTTAATTAACCTTTAATAGTAAATTAATTAACCTATATTAATTAATCAACCTTAATTAATAATAAATCAACCTTTAATCATTAAATAATTAACCTTTAATTATTTAATTATCCTTTATTAATTATCCCTAATTAGTTACATTAATTATTTAGCCCTTAATTAATTACCATTTAATTAATAAATTACAATAAGTGATTATCCCTAATCACTTTCATTAATTAATCTTGAATTGATTATTCCTTAATCACTTGATTAATCAATCTTAGTCATTAATTGATTACTTTTAATTAAGTAATTATCTTTAAGTAATTAGTTACCTTTAATTACCCAAATCTAAATTTAATTTTAGAGATAAACCATTTAAATTAATTACCATTAACAAATTAGCTTTTTAATTACTTACAATTAAGCAATTATACTTTAACTAATTTCACCAAGTAATTATCCTCTCATAAATCAAGACTTTAATCAATTAAAGATATCCTTTTATCTTAATCGATTTACCTAATTAAATCATTTAAATCATATTTAAACTTAGTGCTTGAAATCATTTTATACAAAACATTGATTTAATTAAAGTTTAAATTACATCATCAGATTTACAAAAACATTTGTTAATTTTAATTAATTAACTAATATATAAAATCATTTAATTTCTAAACACTTTATTATATCCCTTAAAAATAAATCTTTAAAACTTAAACGTCTTGATATTCTTTAAAACTTTATTTAAATTTCTTAAACACTTAATCTTTTAATAACTTAAAAACATGTTAAATCATCAAAGTTAAGAAAACCAAAAACATGTTAAATCATCAAAATTAAGAAACCCGAGTCTACTACGTCTCTTTCCCGAGCGAAACACGAGAAAACACACGAGTCTCCCCCTTCTACTTCTACTTCGATTCAACATATGATATCTTCATGCAAGAACCCGAGAATCCTTTTTCTTCCCAAATCAACATTATTTTT
The DNA here is from genome assembly GCA_030765085.1 of Allium cepa. Classification (NCBI taxonomy): domain Eukaryota; kingdom Viridiplantae; phylum Streptophyta; class Magnoliopsida; order Asparagales; family Amaryllidaceae; genus Allium; species Allium cepa. Next base: position 467,251,543 of record CM060931.1, read on the forward strand.
AGATGCACCAATTTTTCGCGTACACGTGCACAGGCGACGGCAGTGGCTCCGACCATTGTCGATGCCCTCGACGCATCATCTACGACCATCTCAAACCAATCATGCATCCAGCTCCGATGAAATCACCATAGAATTCGAAAACGAGATATCCAATCCTACCTGGAATGAAACAGTCAACCAAACCACCCTATTTGCCGACGATCCCAGTCACCATTGTCCACGCCATCCCGAACAAGGTTGCCCTTACGAACCACGAACCTATTCCCCTGGGTGTGATCGAACTCGATCTATTGTCGACGATGCAATTGTCATCTCTTCAATATTGAACAGAACTGGGTTAAAACCCTCAATCCATGTCACTTGATCACCACGGTGATCAAGAATTTCGACCACCATTTTTCCATTGACCCCTGGCCACAACCACGTCGACCAACACCTCCTCGTTCGCCGTGAATTGACAAAAACATAAGTTCCGATCAACCCACAAATTCCCATCAATTTCAAAGTTAAAAATCTCAATATTTTCATTAAAATTCATAAAATTCAAATACAAATCAAGTCATATAACTGAAACTCGAAACCATGATACTTGAATTTCTGATATAAAATGTTTATTACTGTAATTCTCAAATTTTATAATATTTATTCCATTAATACATGTGAAACCATTTTTAAAATTTGAAATGCACTGTTATGATAAATTTTCGTTCAAATATTATACCTAAATGTATTTATAGTTTGAGATATGAATTTTTTTATGAATTTGTACCCTATAATGTAGACAGAGAGGTGGATATGCACAGCATATATACCCATGTATATATACATACAGGCAATTTTTTTTCACACATGCAACATTTTTTTAATATCCATCAATACAGATAATAGGTTCAGGTTTATAAGGGAAGTTTGCTCACTTGGGAATCTAAACACAGAAGACAGACTGATGTTGCCCAGGTTTGAAATGAAGCTGTCTTTTGTTTTAAAAAATGAAACTTTAATTTGCTTTTGAACTTGCTTTTGATCTGAGACTTGATTTAGGTTGATTTGAATCTTGTTTGAGTTTCTTTGAACTAGCATTTCATTTGCTTCTAGGTTCCTAATTTTCTTCCTTTTGATCTGTTTTTGATTTCCAGGCTGAAGACTTTGTTTTGAATTTCCAGATTTGAAACTGAAGCTTTGAATTTCTAAGGTGAATCTGTACATGATGATTTGAACTTGTAGCTTGTATTTGTTTGAACAGGTTTTAGTTTTGATTTTTCTTTTGAATTTTCAATTTTCTTTCTGGTTTTTTATTTCGGTTTTGAGAAGTTTAAACTGAGAATGTGAAAATAAATTGGTTTATCATTTATCATATTTTATAATTTTTAGATTAAAATAAAATCTTTTGCTTGCCACTTGTCTATATTAATTTAACACTTGTAAATTTCATAGTTTAAAATTTTTACACTTGTCTATTTATGTATTTCCTTATTTAACAAATGTCATTTATGAAAATTTTATGTTTAAATCCTCTTTTAAATAATTTTTTATAATTTTTGTTTTTAAACCCTTATTCTCTTATGTTTACATGTTTATATGATTTACATTTGTCTTAGTTTACATGCATAAATGTCATGTACGTCTATTTTTATGTTCAAATCCTTCACTCATTTTAATTTATTAATTTTTAAATAATCTTAAGAAATAAATTTTGAAACCAAATTATATACTTAATAAATAATCATACATACATATATTAAAAATATAGAGTTTAACTTTCAAATAACTTTGAAAATTTACTATTTTAAATTCAAATAAAATTTTCAAAATACATATATTTATATTTATTATAATTAGAAAATATGTTTCTATAAATTTCAAAATATAAAGTTTTAAATCCAATTTATTTTAAAAATACTTATATTTGAGTTTCAAATCCAATATGTTATTCAAAACATTTATTTCTGAATTTCCAAATCAGAAATTCTATTTAAAATCATATTTATATATATATTTATATTAATAAACAAATATCTATTTAATTTGGGAAATACCAAATTAATTCACAATTTAATTTCAAAAATTAATTTAATAACCAATTTAAACTTGATTTAAAAACGGGGATGCTACAGATTCCCCACCTTAAGAAATTTTGTAATCAAAATTTGCTAGACAGGGAGACAACAAAGACAGATAAAGAATGGTTTACCAGATCAACCTGAATATCTATTCTGCATTTGGCCTACCAAATCAGAATATTAACAATAGATACAAGAACGAACTCATTCAATATTTTACAAATATACTCGGGCCATCAAGTCTATGAATATGTAGAGGCATTGGTTAGTTCGAAGGATAACCAACCATTCGTAGAATATCTGGGCCACAAAAGAACAAATAAATGGATTCAATCTTCCACAATTCTCAAACACTTGGTATGGATTCCAAATTCAGGTCAGTATACTTCAAAGTATTCACTAGCTTATCCCTCTTTGGTCATCAATCCTCACAAGAAATTACAATAGAATTTCAAATTTGATTTTAATCGAAATCATTTTATCTATACAAACTAATTTAACTTCATACTTAATTAACCAATTTATTTTCAACAGAATTTTAAATTTAGTAAAGTTAAAAACAAAAAGCTGATAAGAAACTGGTGAAGAGAACACAAATTAGAAACTTATCTACACGATTCGTAGGGCCACCATCACCGAAACTTCTTCTTATAGCCGCCACGAAGCAATCAAAGAATTTGAAATTGGATGATTAACAAAGGAGATTGATAGAGAAAGATTGTTTCCATTGTTGCAGGGTATTGACCATTTGTAGTGGTACATCCCTGTCTCCTACCTCGTCCTCTTCTTGCACTCATACTCACTATCGGTGAATAGTAAGAGAATTTACTGAGGCATACAGATGGATATCTTAGGGATACACTCATTCTAGGGCATACTTCACCCTATCTCTAAATGAGTCACCTAATGTGTTATACTCCTGAGCTAAAGTCAACCTTCAGCTTTGATACCAAATGTGATGGCCCTGACTCGACCTTCGAAAATCGGCATGTAATTACTTCACCCGTGTTCGAATGCTGCAGATTCAAATGTTGAATCTGGTTCGTCGGAGCTTATAACACATTAAGTAAATACAGCACATCAGAAACAGAATAATTAATTTTATTGATAGACAACAGTTTGATACAATATCATACAACAATATCAGAGATAATATATACAATAGCGAAAAGATAATAGCATCAGAAGAAGAGATAACATCAGCAGCGGAAAAGATATCTTCAGTACCAAGCTAGAAAGGAAGAAAATTCGACAATACCGACACTCCATAGCCAAAGCTCCAAAACCACAAGCTCGAACCACCATCACGTTGTATTAAGCAAGGTCGGTCATGAATGCAATTGCCAAAATCCAAGAAAAGACTCCAAAGATTTCCAAATGCTACACCTACTAGATTATTATCCGAAAATCTAACTCTAGGCTGCCCGTGTGGAAAATTGTGGGCACGCAGAGTTTAGAAAGGGAACAATAAATTCTAGGTCAATTATGAGACTGGTGTGAGCAAACGAAAATAGTTTTATCTTTTAAACAACGAACAACAAAAGAATAAAAAGGAAATCCGCAATGCTTTTTGGAAAATGAAACTACCATAAGGCCTTCCGCCGCACACACAATGCAAACATAGAAACGGAGGAGATTTCTCCTTATGACAGTCAAACATGCTTGATACGCGAAAAACTTTTTATATTATTATTATTTCATAGTGGAAAATATTTGCAAGTATAATATTAATCTTAGCCAACATACAACCATTATTGTATGCCTACTATAGCTACCATCAAACAGTGGTGGCCACCATAAGTAAATGGCAGGTTGTACAGCTAAAACCGTACAAGGCGCGTACTGGAGATTGGATTTCCAATAATTGGTTAGGCTAAGGAACTTCCTAGGCCACATGGGTACATCTCTGGAGGGACGCCCTGAGAACCTAACCGGATCTCTGCCAACACAAGGCCGGGTTACCTCTGTAACTAGGTAACTACTACACAGGCATGCCATCCCCCGGTCGTTAGCGACCTTTATTCGAGAGCCCTCAACCATAAAGCAACCACAAAGTAATAAATTTGCAGTGACCACATGAGTTACGTATCTAGACTCCATACTATGGTACCACCCTTTTCCATAAGGGAATGAACATACCCTAAAGGGTGCAACCCTCATAACCTTGCCGCATCTTTCCAGTTTCGACCATTTTCGACGTGTGAGGTCCTGATGCAGTCTCGTCCATAAAGCTACGCTTTACACAAAAGCCATGCTTTGATCAATAAATGAACAACAGCACTTTGTATGCCATATTACCAAATTGGGAATGTATCACTGGTAACCACCAACTACATAACCTCTGAGCTCGTACGTCTCAGAGAAGGGAGTTAAGCTAAGAGAATAAATTCTCCGCCACCAAACAGAAGTGTATTTGATAGAAACATGTCTTACATCTCAAAGTGCAACGTCAGACACACATCCATACAAGTCTATTCTAGGTTCGAACTAAACCGAAGGCACTTTAAAGATGCCCTTGCAATCCGGGTATTCACAATCTCGATCGGACTCCCCATCACATATGGAGATCTCTGTACCGTAGCTACTCAGTGCAGAGTCGTTCGACGGGTAATCCTTTCGTTCTCGAAAATATCCGGTCTTCCCCACCGGTCTTCAAATGCAATCCATAACGTCGTATCATTATTCGAAATGTGTTATATGACACAAGGTCCTCGCCCGGCTAAACAAAACAATGAGCGTTTAATTTTAAAACCATATGGATATTGGGATCCTAGTTAAGTCACAACTTTAACCCAAAACCTTGCTTTCAAATGGTTTAAACAGATTACCACTTCAAAACTTTAAACAAAAGATCTACTTCACAAAGTTCACCAATCTTTCACAAAGATTCATTCATAGTTTCCAAAACTATTTATAATTCAAATCTTTATACAAAGATACACCTTTAAGATCCTCTTTATTTTGGAAACAAAAATTCACCAACCTTTAGCAAAGATTCATTAGCTTTCAAAACAATTCCATGTCAAATTTGAAATCCTTTCAACAAAAACTGGAAATCCTTTCTTTATATGAAAACTATTATTATTTGAAAACAAACACCTTTCATTTCGGAAAAATCCGATTAAATATATACAAGCTATCTCCTTTAAAGTATAAACTTGGTTTAAATTTAAATTCCTAAAATAATACTTTTTAAAATACTTTAAAGATGGTTTAAAACCATATATATTCATTATATAACTTGTATAAGCATTTCAAAACAAATTTCCAAAATGATTTCAAAACTTAAACAAGATATATTCTATTCAAACTAAATTTCAATTTCAAACTTCCTTTCCAAAAGCTATCCATATTCAACCCAATTACTTTTCCAAAACCATTTGGATTCAAAATTCAACCTTTTAAACAAATATTATTTAAATTCAAAATATCTATGACTTAACCAATTTCCTGTGAAATCCATATTTGTGTGTGTATGTGGTGTAGTCCATGGGTTTTACACATAACAATACAATATCATCAATCATCACAATCCAAGCACAACCATATCGATAAGCGGTATAGTCCTATAACGCTTACCTTCATTCAGAGATTCATAGATAAATAATATAAATTTATCGCAGATAAATAAATTACGTTCATGATAGCTCAAATCAAAACAATTCATATCTCAAAGCATCACATATCAAAGTTATCTAATAATTCAACATTCAATAGAATCCAAACATTCATAAGTAAGATCAATAAATTATTTGATTAATTTAAATCAGATTAATCACTAATCCAGGTTAATTAATCATCAATTAATTACAAACCATATTAATTAATTATCTTTTAATTATTTGTTAATTAACCTTTAATAGTAAATTATTAACCTATATTAATTAATCAACCTTAATTAATAAACAAACCAACCTTTAATCATTAAATAATTAACCTTTAATTATTTAATTATCCTTTAGTTAATTATCCCCAATTAATTACATTAACTAATTAGCCCTTAATTAATTACCATTTGATTAATAAATTACAATAAGTGATTATCCCTAATCACTTTCATTAATTAATCTTTAATTAATTATTCCTCAATCACTTGATTAATCAACTTTAATCATTAATTGATTACTTTTAATTAATAATTATCTTTAAGTAGTTAATTACCTTTAAGTACCCAAATCTTAATTTAATTTTAAAGATAAACCAATTAAATTAATTACCACTAACAAATTAGCCCTTTAATTACTTATAATTAAGCAATTATATTTTAATTAATTTCACCAAGTAATTATCCTCTCATAAATCAAGACTTTAATCAATTAAAGATATCCCTTTATCTTAATCGATTTACCTAATTAAATCATTTAAATCATATTTAAACTTAGTGCTTGAAATCATTTTATACAAAACATTGATTTAATAAAAGCTTAAATTACATCATTGGATTTACAAAAACATTTGTTAATTTTGATTAATTAACTAATATATAAAATCATTTAATTTCTAAACACTTTATTATATCCCTTAAAAATAAATCTTTAAAACTTAAACGTTTTAATATTCTTTAAAACTTTATTTAAATTTCTTAAAAACTTAATCTTTTAATAACTTAAAAACTTGTTAAACCATCAAAGTTAAGAAACCCGAGTCTACCACGTCTCTTTCCCCAGCGAAATACGAGAAAACATACGAGTCTCCCCCCTTCTACTTCTACTTCGAGTCAACATGTGATATCTTCGAGCAAGAACCCAAGAATCCTTTTTCTTTCCAAATCAACATTATTTCCAGATGCACCAATTTTTCACGTGGACGTGCACAGGCGACGGCAGTGGCTCTGACCATTGTCGATGCCCTTGATGCATCATATACGACTGTCTCAAGCCAATCACACACCCAACTCCGAAGAAATCACCATAGAATTCGAAAATGAGATATCCAATCCTACCTGGAACAAAATAGTCAACTAAACCACCCCCTTTGCCGATGATCCTAGTCACCATCGTCCATGCCATCCCGACCAAGGTTTCCCTGACGACCCACGAACCTATTCCCCTAGGTGCGATCGAACTCGATCTGCTGTCGATGAAGAAATCGTCATCTCTTCAGTATTGAACAGAACTGGGTTGAAAACCCTAAATCCACGTCACTTGATCACCATGGTGATCGAGAATTTCAACCACCATTTTTCCGTTGACCCCTGGCCCATGATCCTCCTCTGGTCACAACCACAACGACCAACACCTCCTCGTTCGCCGTGAATTGAAAAAAAAACATAAATTCCGATCAACTCAAAATTCCCATCAATTTCAAAGTTAAAAATCTCAATATTTTCATCAAAATTCATAAAATTCAAATACAAATCCAGTCATATAACTGAAACTCGAAACCATGATACTTGAATTTCTAATATAAAATGTTTATTACTGTAATTCTCAAATTTTATAATATATATTCCATAAATACATGTGAAACCATTTTTAAAATTTAAATTACACTGTTTGATAAATTTTCATTCAAAGATTATGCCTGAATCTATTTATAGTTTGAGATATGAATATTTTTATGAATTTGTACCCCGTAATGTAGACAGAGAGGTGGATATGCACAGCCTATATACCCATGTATATATACATACGGGAATTTTTTTTTCACACATGCAAATTTTTTTTTATATCCATCAATACAGATAATAGGTTTAGGTTTGTAAGGGAAGTTTGCTCACCTAGGAATTGAAACACAGTGGACAGACTGCTGTTGCCCAGGTTTGAAATGAAGTTGTCTTTTGTTTAAAAAACTGAAACTTTAATTTGCTTTTGATCTGAGACTTGATTTAGGTTGATTTGAATCTTGTTTGAGTTGCTTTGAACTAGCATTTCATTTACTTCCAAGTTCCTGATTTTCTTCCTTTCGATCAGTTTTTGATTTCCAGGCTAAAGACTTTGTTTTGAATTTCCAGACTTGAAAACTAAAGCTTTGAATTTCTGAGATGAATCTGTATATGATGATTTGAACTGTTATCTTGTAGTTGTCTGAACATGTTTTAGTTTTGATTTTGCTTTTGAATTTTCAGTTTTCTTTCTGGTTTTTTATTTCAGTTTTGAGAAGTTTAAACTGAGAATTTGAAAATAACCTGGTTTATCATTTATCATATTTTATAATTTTTAGATTAAAAGAAAATCTTTTGCTTGCCACTTTTCTATATTAATTTAACACTTGTAAATTTCATAGTTTAAAATTTTAAACTGGTCTATTTATGTATTTCCTTATTTAACAAATGTCATTTATGAAAATTTTATGTTTAAATCCTCTTTTAAATAATTTTTTATAAATTTTATTTTAAACCCTTATTGTCTTATGTTTACATGTTTATTTGATTTACATTTGTCTTTGTTTACATGTGTAAATGTCATGTACATCTGTTTTTATGTTCAAATCCTTCACTCATTTTAATTTATAAATTTTTAAATAAACTTTAGAAATAAAATTTGAAATCAAATTATATACTTAATAGATAATCATACATATATATTAAAAATATAGAGTTTAACTTACAAATAACTTTGAAAATTTGCTACATTAAATTCAAATAAAATTTTCAAAATACATATATTTATATTTATTATAATTAGAAAATAAGTTTCTATAAATTTCAAAATATAAAGTTTTAAATCCAATTTATTTTAAAAATACTTATATTTGAGTTTTAAATCCAATATGTTATTCAAAACATTTATTTCTGAATTCCCAAATCAGAAATTTTATTTAAAATCATATTTAAATATATTTATATTAATAAAAAAATATCTATTTAATTTGAAAAATACCAAATTAATTCACAATTTAATTTCAAAAATTAAATTAATTACCAATTTAAGCTTGATTTAAGAACGGGGATGTTACAACACGCGTTCGTTTTCTTTGAAAAAATAAAATAAAAGAGCCGAGTTTTTTTATCGTTCAAAATTCAATGGAAAGCTCAAATGAAAATGGCGGAACCATAAAGGGCATTCGAAATCGAAGAATTTCCACCTCGTTCCTTTTATACCGCATTCCCCTTTCTTTCTCTTGCTAGTTCGAGCAAATCAATAAAATAGGAGGGATTCAAAATCGAATCTCATTCCGTTCAAACGAAATCATCTCGTTCAATGAAAACCTCTTTAATTTCAAACAACCCTAATCGATTCATCACGCGACTGCATGGCGTTATTCTATCCATGCTTCGTTGCGAGCAAGAAGGTCGAAGTCGCGAGAGGCGAGGAAGAGGAAATGGTATGTATCGCGAGGCGAGGCGGTGGCGCATCGAGCGGCAAGCGCGCGAGGCGATGGCGTGCGCATGATAGTGGCGAGATCAGGTAGTGAGGCTCGGCCTCGACGACCAGGCGAAGGCGATAGCAGCGAGACCTGGGTTTCGATATTTTTTTTGCGCGCAGCAGACGCTGGCCGAAGATAGGGTTTTGGCTATTGGTAGAGGAAGGGCTCGAATTCAAGTCAATTGAATAAATATACATATATAAATTAGAAAAATAAATATACATATATAGATTTTAAGTTTACCAGCTATTTTAAAATAATGTATATTAGTGATTAATTTGTTAAATAAACTTATTTAATTTTTTTGTTACCAAAGATTATTTTAAAAAGGAAAATTTGTTTAAAATTTAATGCTTTGTTTAAAATCAAATCATTAGTTTAAAATTAAAATATTAGTTGAATTAAAATTATAAAATGGCAATTGAATTGTAAGATTTATTTCGAATATTAATTAAATCATCTAATTTTTATACAAGGTCAAAATCGAGGAAAAACAAGTCGAATTGGAAATGGATTGAAAAACAAGGGAGCAAATATGAGATCTTCTCACTCAAATTTAAATAATTGGAATTTCAGTTATTGATTGACTGTTGGATGTGGTAGTGTGTGTGTGTGTGTATATATGGAGTGATTGATTTCCCATATTATATAGCGGACGAGACCCTATGTGTCGCATAATAGCGGGTGATATTTTATAATCCCATATACTGCGATATGCCACCTCGAAGTGGAATTGGTATTTAATTGTTGTGCTAACATCTGTGGATGCAGGGAAACATGTTGGAGGGATCCAACTGGATTCATCAAATATTTGAATTTTTTCAATGTTGTGTGTTGATTTATTTATAGTCTGTGTATGATTCTATTTGTGATTGAAATCGTTGAAGGCTATGGTTTAGCCGAATATGGTTTTGGTATCATAGGATACCAGAAATATAAAATTGGATTTTTGGAAATTAAAGTAGTAAATCTTAATTAAATCATTTAGATAATTGAATAAATTTAAAAGTAGGAATTTTAAAAGAATAAAGATTGATTTTTGTAATTCTATCTGATTAATTCCAAAATATGGGAAGAAGATTTTAATAAATGGATTTTGAGCGATATTGTTTAAAAGTTTGAGAATTTATCTAAATTCAGATTTTTGATAGTTTGGAAGAAATAAAGGAATATTTTTTAAAAGATAATAAATTTGGAAACCAATTTGAAAATTTGATATGGTGTTTGAAATAAAATTGAAAATCAGTTTGGAATTTGATTTGGTGTTTGAAATAAATTGGAAATCCATTTGGAATTTGATTTGGTGTCTGAAATAAATTTAGAAACTAATTTGGAATTTGATTTGGTGTTTGAAAATAAATTTGGGAAATCGGCTTGAAAATTTATTTGGTGTTTGAAAGTGAATATTTTAAAATCGATTTGAATATTGTACATCAATGGATATTTAGAAATATAAATTCACGATGGGAATTTATAAAGGAAAGGGAATTTTGTTTTTAAAATAAATATAGGTTTATTTTTTAAAGTGTGGAAAGAAATTTACAGATTTGGAATGTAAATTAAAATAAATCGAAGAGGATTTATTAGTTGATTTAAATGAACCATTTTGAAATGGAAAGTGTATTTTTTCCTTGGAAAGCCGAGTATGTTTTCAGAGTAGCTTATAAATATAAATTGAAAGTTTAAAGGATGGTTTTAAAAAGGATGCTTTGGAGAAATTATTTCCTTAAATTGTTTTTAAATCTTTAAAGTAAATATTTATTAAGTTAATTATAGTGGTTATTTTAAAGATTTAATTGATATTTGATTTAGAAATGGTTATTTAAATAGTTATACTCTATCAAATAATTTTATTTTATTTTTAAAAATTAGTTTGGGCTTGAAGTTTATCTGAGATATTAGTATAATATTTTCATAACTAATATCTTGAATAGAGTGTTTAAAATAGTTTTTATTTCAAGTGTTTCCATATATATATATATATATTTGGATAAGTAATTTAAAATACTTTTTAATGTATTCGGACTCGGCAAAATTTTCAGTGGAAATAAATAATATTTGGAAATTTATTCTGCATGAAGAAAGTGATTTGAAATTTGTTCAAAGTGTTGAAGTGTAAAAATATATCTTGCGAAGATATTTTGAAAAGAACTAATTAGGGGAAAATTATTTAAAATCTGGTGATTGTTGTGAATATTGATTGATAGTTAAATAACCGACTATCAATATTGGCCTTTAAATAGCATTTGAATTTCGATGTGATCGGGGATCGGATTCCAAATGGATATCCAAAAACCACATCAAATCTTTGTGATAGGTCTTTTATTTAAAAGATCAAAGTGGAAATTTGTTATGATTTATTTGAAATCTGAATGTAACATTTATTTTTAAAATAAGCGCTCATTATTCGAATTAGCCGGGAGAGGACTTTGTGTCATGAAACCCATTCTGAATAATGATACGACGAAACGGGATTGCATTAGAAGATGGTGTTGAAGACCGGGTATTTTCGAAAATGAAAGGATTACCTATCGAATGTCTCTACACTGAGTGGCTCCGGTATAGAGACTTTACCACCCTTTGTGAGGGGGAGTCCAGACATGATTAGTGAATATCCGGATTTGCAAGGGCTTCTTTGAAGTGCCTACGACTCCGTTCGAACCTAGGACGGACTTGTAAGGATGTGTGCCTGACGTTACACTTTGAGATGTAAGCTGATTTCTATCAAATACATTTCTATTGGTGGCGAAGAATATATATTCTCTTTTCTTAACACCATTCTCTTAGACGTACGAGCTGAAAGGTTTTGTAGTTGATGGTTACTAGTAATACATTCCCAATTTGGTAATGTGGCATACGAAGTGATGCTGAGCATTTGTTGATCGAAGCATGGCTTTTGTGAAAAGCGTAGCTTTGTGGACGAGACTTCGTCAGACCTCACAACCCAAAAATGGTCGAAAAAGGAAGAATGTTGCAAGGTTTTTTGGGGGTAGCGCCCTCAAGGTATGTCCATTTCCTTCTAGGAAAAGGTGGTATCATGGTATTGAGCCCAGATATTTAACCTATGTGGTTGCTGCAGATTTATTACTTTGTGGTTGTTGCTTTATGGTTGAGGATCCTCGGATAAAGGTCGGTAACGACTGGGGATGGCATACTCGTAGGGTTATCTAGTTACAGAGGTAACCCGGTCTTGTGTTGGCAGAGATTCGGTTAGGTTCTCGGGGCGTCCCCCCAGAGGTGTACCCATGTGGCATAGGAAGATCCTTAGCCTGACCATTTGTTGGAAATCCAAAGAAACAACATGCGCCTTGTACGGTTTTAATTGTATAACCTGCCATGGAATGTGGCGGTAACCTGCTATTAAACATGGTAGTTATAGTAGGCATACCACAAAATGTGTATGCTGGCTAAGATTAATATCATACTTTCGAAATGTTTTCTGCACTTTGCACTAATGATAATAAATAGAATTTTGCGTATCAAGCATGTTTGACTATCTTAAGGAGAAATCTCCTCCAATTCTGCATTTGCATTGTGTGTGTGGCTGGAGGCCTTATGGTAGTTTCATTTTCCAAAAGCATAGTAGATTTCTTTTCCTTTCTTTATGAAAATAACTATTTTTAAGATCTCACACCAGTCCCATGACTGACCTGGAATTTATTGTTCCCTTTCTAAACTCTAGGTGCCCATAATTTTCCACACGGGCAGCCTAGAGTCAGGTTATCAGTTATTCTGGAGCGAAGTCAGAAAAGATATGTTGTGGAGATATGGAGGCAAGCTAGATGGTGAGACGTATCACTTATATTGTAGTATCCGCTGCATATGGATTGGTGAAAATCAAAATTTACATGTGAGCAAGTTATAAAGATAGCTAGTGTTGTATTGTGTCGTTGTAAACTCTGATAATGTATATATAAACTGATATAGTTCTTTGTTTTAAAGATTATTCATTTATCCATTATATATTATTCCGCTGCGAATGTGACATTCTGTATCGTTTTTGTTTCTTCTTCTATCTTCTTCTTCTTTAACCCTAATGGTTTGGTTTTTCAGCATTCGATTGTGCGACATTTGGTACAGTGGACGTATTGATGTCGACTTTCGGACGTCGCAAAATTGGATCGTTACAGAGTGGTATCAGAGCAATTAGTTAAGAGACAACCTTGGCCCAGGTGGGGAACACTCATTAGAGATAGAGCCAGTGGTACTCTAGAATGAGTTTGAGTGTAATAATAGATATGAGCGTGTATTTGTTAGTGAATATAAAATTGTTTTATATTGTGTTGACTTATCGGCTGATTGTTTATAGATTCTGGTCGGTGTAGTTTATCCAAGTGTGTCGATAGGGTTTCTAAACTCTTAAACAAGATAAACCGACACAGTGTTGTTTTAAAATTGGGTAAATGAGATAATTTTACCCAAACTATTTTTGTATATAAAAGAAATAATTTTCTGTAAATTATTATAGTATATGGTTGCTTGTTTGTTAAAGAATGGATAAAAGAAATAATTTTCCGTAAATTATTATAGTATATGGTTGCTTGTTTGTTAAAGAATGGTAATATTAAACTATTACCGTTGTTAAATAAGAAATTGAAGTCATAACAAAGAGCTAAGAAATAAAATCCATATACAAACAGGATTTATAAATTGTAAATGTGACTTATAATTAGAATTAAAATACCAGAGATATATTTGGAAATGTTTTTAAATGGTTTGAAATTTGGGAATTTGGGAAATTTAAAATTCCTTTGAATTTGAAGATGGTTTTCAAAGGTTTTGAAAAAAAGAAAATAACGGTGAAATTATTTGGGAAATATTTTAAATTGGATTTAAAATCTGGTGAAATTTGGAATTTAAAAATATTTGAAATGTTTTTAAAGGGATGAAAGCACTAAACTCTTTTCGGTCGCTGGAAAATAATTCCAATGACGATCGCGACATCATCGGTGTTCATTTTTGAGTTTCCAGGAGTGCAGTTGCTGCCAAATGGTTTTAAATGGGAGTTGTTTGCAAACTGGGTTTGGTTTTGGAAATTCAAAAGATAATTTGAATTAATTTCAAAAATGGCTTTGAAAAAATAGAAAGACTCTAGAATCCTATATAAAATATTTATAGAATATAATTGAGTTTGGCAACTTATTAATTTGAAATTGTTAGAATAAAATCTAACTTGAGGAAAAAAATTGAAATTAAAATAGTTGGAATACTTTTCAAAGATTAAAGTTCGAATTAAAACTGAATATTGGAAATTGAATTTGATTTGTGGTAAACAAAGCAAAGTGGTAAATTTTGTCAAGTTGGACTAAATAGAACAAAGTATTGAAATAAAATTAGTAAGTGAAACTAATTGAAGGAATGACAAATTTAAATATGGTTTAAAATGAATTGAATTCATATGGAATTGGAGATCCAGTTTAAACATAAGTGGATATAAACCACAGCGGTGAATTGGAAGTGAATATAGGAAGTATATATAATATTTATATTGGACTTAAGGAGAAATAGCAAAATTCTTAAGTAAATTTGGTATTGGAAATATAAAAATTTAACAGTTGAACGAAGATTAAACTGGAAATTGTGAAATGGTAATTATGAATAAGTGAGTGAAAAATCAATGTGAATAAAGGAAAAGAAAATTGATATAGCTATTAATCAATTGGAATAAATACGTAGGATGTACGTATATTATTTTCGCATAGCGATTTGATCCAGAATTCGAGCAAAGAATTTTGAGATAGTTACATCGATTCGAGTTAGAATTTTTCACTCGATTTTCGACGGCGAACCCTGGATATAGATTTTTGGTTGATTATAGAAATTCTCTATCTTAGTTAGAACTATGCAAGGTGAATGACGGTTTTTGATCAAGAAACCAGATCTGAGTCCGCACTAGGAAGTCGGATGGACGATACTAGTTCGGAAGTGATATTATGTGATCGAGTGAGCGATCGGATTTTGTATTGCATACGAATGATATAAGTATATCGTACGGATTTGAATGAAATGAATATTCAAACTTTTGTAAAGAAGTGAATAAATTGATTTTTAATGTTGTAATTGGGCATTATTACTAGTAGGGATACAGGTGTTATAAAGGAAAAATGAATTGGATTTTTGATTTCGAAGATAAATTTAAATTGCTCGACAATAAGGTATGTGTTTAAATTTCTATATGAAATTTGATGATTTTCTTATCCAGCCACTTGGCATTTTGTTTTCTTTTGAAATCTGGGGGCCCATTGTGGCATTTTGTTGTTGTACCGAGCTAGCCACGCAAAGGAGACGCTGGCGAAATTTTTCGAAAATTTAGGGAGTTAGAAATTTTTTTGAGAAATTTTGATAATTTAAAATTTGAATTTAAATTTAAATTTGAATTATGAAGTAAACAATGTTGTTTGGAAACTATGGAAGATTTTGGAAAGTTAGTTGAAGTAATAATGGGTCTTTAATAAAAAGATTGGTTTTGGCAAGTAGATAAGACTGTTTGGTTTTGCGAAAATGATAAATGGGTTAAGGATCATTCTTCTTAACTAGTAATTTCGGGACGAAATTCTTTTAAGGGGGAAGAATGTGATGACCCAGAATTTTTGAACGCTTGAAATTGAAATATTTAATTGATTTTAAATATTTGAATTATAGTTGTTACACAGTGGCTTGACCAGGTAACAAGAGGCTTGACATAGGGGCTCATTCGGCATAAAGGGCCATTCGGCATAGCTATATCGTTCGGCAGAGAAGTATCGACTGGCATCTAGCATCGCTCGGCACTCAAGCCTCGTTCGCCATTCATGTCTCGTTTGGCATTCATGTCTCGTTCGGCGTCCATCCTCATTCGGCATGAACATCGCCTAGCATAGAGCCTCGATCGGCGTAGCAGGGTCGTTCGACATCTATCCTCTTTCGGCATGAACCTCGTTCGGCATTCATGCGTCATTCGGCATTCATGTCTCGTTTGTCATAAAAGCCTCGTTCGGCATACCAGCCTCGTTCGGCATGAATCCTCGCTCGGCATTTCTCCTCACAGAGCATAGCAAGGTCGTTCGAAATTTGTGTCTCGACACACAGAAGTCACTCGCCATGGGCCGAGGTATCTCACTCCTAGTCCCAAGAGAGAAGTCCAACCCATCTTCGTCTATAAATAGAAGGGCAGGGGCACAGTGAAATGGACCTTTTTTCGAGAACACTGGGGAGACTCTACCGCTTTCAAGACTCACTTTATTTCATTTAGCATTTGTATTCAAGTCTTTATATAATGGATTGTATCTGTATTCAGTGACTTGTGAAAGCAATAAAAATTGAAAGTTAAAGTGGACGTAGGCAATTACGCTGAACCACTATAAATCCGGTGTTCTTGTTTTCAACATTTAACTTAGTATACAGTTCTCTATTTTAATTTACTTTCTTCATTAATATCTCTACACAATCTACCTAAAGGGTGTTAGTGACCAATTTTGGTGTTAACATTTTGGTGCTTTCACTGAGAATCGAATTCTCAGGCCGATAGAATCTACTTTGTAGCTACTGGACAGAATAAATCCCCCGAAGGAGATCCGACCTACTCATAGGACGTCCGTTGAATCTACTTAGAGTTTCGACCAACAACTCTACTATAGGAAAACTACGTTCCCGATCAGCCTCTCACAATGCGGACGTCAACGAGACTGCTAGCGTGCAACAAGTTGGACCTAGAAATCAACAAGCAAATTTAGGTGTAGGGACTAACGCCCAAACTCAAACGAAAGTCATCACCAGGCCGAAGTTCAATGACTTAATGAGGGAACTCAGGGAAAGTAGAAGGCGACCTACTGAGCAGATTCAGACCTACGCTAATCTCATTACTCAACTTACTCAGTAGCAACATCAGAATGCTGGAGGTAGCCCTGCCCCTTATTCTTCATTTGATAACTCGACTTCAGCCGATGAACCTCCCAGGCGTAGATGCCGTAAGACTGAAACTGCACAAGCAGGTGCCACTGGTCGATCAACCAGGGATCAAGCACATGAGGAGACCGGACGCCCGACTCACCAAGATCCTAATGAAGTTGGCCTTCAAGATGCACGTTTGGCCGATCGCCAGCAGAAGGGACATCAACCTGAGCGGTTCCATAGAATAGAACCCAACCATCCATCCTCCATACAAACTCGTGACTTATCAGCTATGGTTAGGCAGTTGAACCAAGGCTGACCAATGAAGATTGGGGAGTATCCAGGAGTCATACTCCCTTCACAGATACTATCCTACAAGCAGAGTATCTCATGAACTTTAGTATGCCAACTATATCGGCCTATGAAGGGAAGACTGATCCCAGACAGAATGTAATGAGGTATGAATAGATGATGGATTCTGCCCGAGAAAATGATGCGACCAAGTGTAGGTGCTTCCCAATCACTTTATCTGGAATCGCCACTATGTGGTTTACTCGACTTCCCCCGCGGTCTATATCCAGCTTTGACGAATTGGCAATGAAATTTGTAGAACAATTCAGGATACATGCTACTCGTCCAAAGGATGTGATGTTCTTATCAAGTGTAATCCAGGCTCTAGGAAAGTCATTGAAGGCGTACTTGTAGAGATTTCACGTTGTGGCCACTGAAGTTAACAATCCTAACGACGATGCAATTCTGGTGGCGGTAATGCGAGGTGTAGATCCAGATTCGGAGTTTGGAGACTGGTTGGCAGGAAAGCCTCCAACAACGCTGGAGCGTTTCTATTCAAAGGCTCATCAATTCATAAGAAGAGAAGAAGCCAAGTGAACCAGGCGAGATAAGGCACCAGGGCTAGTTTAGGAGACTGTAAAAAGCAACATCGTCGTAAAGTAATCCGGCGACAACTTGGGAAAGGTTCAAGTCAACGTCCAAAACAAGCCTGGGAAATCTAAAGGGTCCAGAGAAGGAAATCCTAGAAAGAAAAGAGAAGTGGGGAGATGGAAGCCGAGGATTCCAACCTACAACGAATACACCCCCCTGAATACGTCTCTTGAAAATATTTATCTATCAACCTGTAACACCTTTCAATACAGAAAGACACGCCCAAAGGAGTCCACAGTGGAACAGAAGCGGACGGGGTAGTACTATCACTTCCATGAGAATCACGGGCATAATACCGAGGAGTGTAGACACCTCCATGACGCCATAGAAAATTTGATTAGGCAGAAAAAGCTGCAGGAATTTGTTAAGAATCCACAAGAGGGTAGGCAAGGAACATCAGACCCCGGACGTGGGCCGGCTCCGCGCGATCCAGAGGAGCCTGCCCAAACCATGGTTAGATTGATCATAAACACTATAGTCGAAGGAACTCATCCTATAGACAAGAATTGGTGGGAGATGGAATGATATGCTACCTCCTTAAGGCATGCAGATTATGAATTTTGTTCGAATGTGGAAGATGGAATCACCGCAAAACAACAACGCATGATGGTAGACGACATAGTGTTTAGGACCTGAGATACAGACAAGGTAGAGGCTCCTACCATCGATCCGATGGTCATATTTGCGACGATTGGGCCAGCATATGTCAAAAGAATTTTAATTGATTGTGGGAGCTCCGTCAACATCATCTTCAAAAAGGCATATGACCAAATGAAATGGAGACAAAAGATTTAAAGCCATCTAAAGCCCGTATCCATGGCTTTAATGGTGCTGCGACTGACGCGATGGGGTATGTTGAGTTTCCAGTTGAACTGGGAGAAGGTGAGTATAGGAGGGTGCAAATCCTACCATTCATAGTGATGGATGTCGATTCTCTATATAATGTATTTCTGGGTCGTCCGACCCTGCGGAGTTTAGGGCAGCTTTGGCCTTATGGTGTTTGACATTAAAATTTCCGATAGACAAAGGAGTCCATGTTGTGCAAGAAGATCAGGCGACTGGTCGCGCATGTTATGTGGCAGAGCTGAGAGAGGCTCAGCGGAGAGAGAAAGGAAAAGTTGCGGACAACTCCGTCCGCATCCAAAATATTGACAATTGACGAGTAGTGCCCGAGCCTTGGCTCGGGTGACATTCTCGGATCTATAGAGACATAGATCCGAGAGATGATGATGGGGGACCCAGGGAAGCGAATGCAGCACCGGCTGAGCTGACGATTGACATTCCAGTCAGCCGGGATGACCCGTCATGAGTTCTTAAGATTGGATCGCAACTTGATCCGCCATTGGCCGAGGATCTTGCTGATTTCCTCCGAGCGAACCTAGATGTTTTCCCTTGGACACATTCTGATATTTGCAGGATTTCTCCCGCTATTGCGAGTCGTATGTTGAACATAGACCCGAAGTACATCCCAGTAAAACAGAAACAGAGAGGCATGGGCCCGGAGAGGTCCGCCGCTCTCAGAGAGGAGGCAGACAAACTCAAAGCCAATGGGTTCGTCCACGACGCCCTCTACCCTGAATGGGTATCTAGCCATATGCTAGTGAGGAAAGCGAATGGGAAGTGGAGAACTTGCGTTGATTATTCTGATTTAAACAAAGCATGCCCGAAGGATAGTTTCGCCTTACCTAGAATCGACCAGCTGGTCGATTCAATGGCCGGACACGAGCGACTGTCATTTATGAATGCGTACTCGGTATACATTCAAATCCGATGCACATTCCAGATCAAGAATACACCAGTTTTGTCACAGACATTGGGTTATATTGCTATGTAGTGATGGCCTTTGGATTGAAAAATGCAGGAGCAACTTATCAGCTCCTAGTGAACTGAATGTTTAAAGATCAGATTGGTAGAATGATGGAAGTCCATGTGGATGACATGATCGTGAAGTCACGACAGTCAAACGACCACATTCGAGAATTAGCAGAGATGTTTGATATACTCGGGCATTATGGGATGAAAATCAACCCTTTGAAGTGTTCTTTTGGCATTGCATCAGGGAAGTTCTTGGGTTTCATTGTGAATACGTGGGGAATTGAAGCTAACCCGGAGAAGATTCAGGCTTTTCGGGACATACAAGTGCCCAAAACTATAAAGCAAGTACAAAGCTTGAATTGAAAGGTTGCCGCGTTGAGTCGATTTATATCCAGAGCTACGGATAAGTGTATTCCCTTCTTCGATGTGATAAAGAAAGGAAAGAGAAATTTCGAGTGGACATCCGACTGTGAGTAAGCATTCCGAGCTCTGGTAGGCATTTAGAAAGCCCCCCGGTGCTATCGAAACCATTTGACCATGAAATGCTGAATGTATACCTGGCTGTATCCCAACATTCTATCAGTACGGCTCTGGTTCATGAGGAGGACCGAGTTCAAAAGCCGGTATATTATGTCAGTAAACGTTTGATGGGGGCAGAAAGAAATTATCCCAAGATTGAGAAACTAGCTTACTGCTTGGTGATTGCATCATGCAAGCTTCGTCCATACCTTCAGGCACACTCAATCAGTTTTTACAGTGATCAACCCTTGCGGCAGGTACTCCAACGACCAGAAACCTCTGGAAGGATTTTAAAATGGAATATCGAGTTCAATCAGTTCGATATTGCCTACCTGCCACGAAGGGCCATACAAGGGCAAGCGCTAGCAGACTTCATTGCTGAATTCACCGTGTCCGACTAGTCAAATGATCACGATGTTATACCTCCCGTTCAATGGAAAATGTACACCGACGAGGAATCTAACGACTGTTGTTCGGGGACTGGCATAGCTCTAGTGAATCCTGAAAAGCGATCAGTTTGTTACGCTTTTGAAGCTCGAATTCATAGCAACAAATAACGAAGCCAAGTATGAAGCATTGATTGCTGGCTTGAGACTTATCAGAGAATTGGGGATAAGACCGGTTGAAATCTTTTGTGACTCACAACTGGTGGTGTACCAAGTTCGGGGGGACTATCAAGCAAAAGGACAGAGACTTGCCCCATACCTGGCACGGGTTCAAGAGCTGCTAGCGAATCTGGAGGATGATGATATTTCACTTGTCCCGCGTGAACAAAACAGAGTAGCCGATTCATTGGCAAAATTTGCAAGCACTGGCGATGCGTAGCAAATGGGATTGTTTTCCGTTGAAACCTTACATGCTCCGAGCATAAATTTGATGGAGGTAGATTTCATGTCAGAAACAAAAATCGAGAAGGAATCATGGATGACCCTATTCAAGCAATACCCGTTACACGGGGTCCCGAAAGAAGGAGCGAAAGACGACAAGTCATTCGTAAGGCTTCGCGATCTGTGATGCAAGACAGGGTAATGTATCGGAGGGGATTCTCGACCCCCTTACTCTAGTGCATAGTCCATAATGAGATAAAACGAGTCCTAAAGGAAGTCCAGAAGGAGAATGTGGTGACCATACCGGAGGGCAGACGTTAGCAAAGAAAATCCTCCGCTATGGATACTGTTGGCCGACTAAAAATCGGGATGCTGCAGACTATGTGAAAAGATGTGACAAATGTCAGAAATATGCAAAGATCCTGAGAGCTCCACTGACGGAGCTCACACAAATGGTTAGTTCCTGGCCATTTGTAATGTGGGGGATCGACATAGTCGGTTCCTTGCCTATATCCAAAGGTGGTGCGAAATACGCGATAGATGCAGTCAATTACTTTACCAAGTAGGCGGAAGTAGAGCCTTTGGCCACTATCACCACCAAAAAGGTCATTAATTTCGTTGTACGAAATATTATATGCCGTTTTGGCCTTCAACGGACCATCATTACAGACAATGGAACTCAATTCGAAAGCAAAGAGCTCAAAGAGTTCTGCCGAAAAAGTTTGCAGTGGTTGCTCATCCAAAAGCCAAGGTAGAAGTGGAAGTCGTGAATAAAATAATCAAGTCCATATTGAAAAAGCGTTTGGAAAAGGCTAGAGGCAAGTCGGTGGATGAACTTCCAACAGCGCTTTAGGCTCACAGAACCACCCACAAGTCCGCGACTGGCCACACTCCATTCGCATTGGCATATGGCATGGAAGCTGTTATACCCATAGAACTTGAAGTTCCATCACATTGGGTAACTTATTATGACTCTGAGTGGAATCAGGATCTTTTGCAGGAATCACGGGACTTCATTGATGAAAAACGCGAAGAAGTTAATTTAAGAGTAGCCGCATGTAGACACCGAGTCGCTCGATATTATAATGAAAAGGCCCGACGAAGAATCTTTGATGTGGGTGACCTTGTTTTGAAACGATTTTTCTCAGTCCCATCACATATGAACCCCGCATGGGAAGGTCCATACGTCATTGAACGGAAGCTTGGAGAAGGAACTTTCAAGCAAGCGATCGTTGATGGTGCGACACTCCTCCTTGCATGGAATAGCGAGCATTTGCGGAATTATTGTACTTAGTTCATTTCTTTCATATTTTAGTTGCAATTATTTCTAGCATGTTTTTATTCTTAGTTTTCGGCATGTAATAAGACAATTTAGCTTATTTTCAATAATAAATGCTTGAAGCTTTCTTTTCTTTGATTATTAATGTTTCTATGTATGATAATTCTATGACAAACCACTGAAGTTACATTATTCTGTCTGATGTACGAACGCACATGAACGACTCAAAATATCCAAGTCCCCTGAGTGCGGACTGGAGTACATTGAGTCCCCTAAGTGCAGACTAAAGTATAAGCGACTCAAAATCTCCAAGTCCCCTGAGTGCGGACTGGAGTACTCTGAGTCCCCAGAGTGTGGACTAGAGTGTAATCGACTCAAAATCTCCAAGTCCTATGAGTGAGAACTGGAGTACTCTGAGTCCCCTGAGTGCGGACCAGAGTATAAACGACTCAAAATCTCCAAGTCCCATGAGTGCGGACTAAAGTACTCTGAGTCCCCTGAGTGCGGACTAGAGTATAAAGGACTAAAAATCTCCAAGTACCCTGAGTGCGGACTGGAGTACTCTGAGTCCCCTGAGTGCGGACCAGAATACAAATGACTCAAAATCTCCAAGTCCCCTGAGTGCGGACTGGAGTACTCTGTGTTCCTTGAGTGCGGACCAGAGTATAAACGACTCAAAATCTCTAAGACCCTTGAGTACGGACTAGAGTACTCTGAGTCCTCTGTGTACGGACCAGAGTATGAGCGACTTAAAATCTTCAAGTCCCCTGAGTGCGGACTGGAGTACTCTGAATCCCCAGAGTGCGGACCAGAGTGTAATCAACTTAAAATCTCTAAGTCCCTTAAGTGCGGACTAGAGTACTCTGAGTCCTCAGAGTGCGGACCAGAGTGTAATCGACTCAAAATCTCCAAGTCCCCTAAGTGCGGACTAGAGTACTCTGAGTCCCTGAGTGCGGACCAGAGTACAAACGACTTAAAAATCTCTAAGCCCGCAGAGTGCGGACTGGAGTCCTCTGAATCCCCAGAGTACGGATTGGAATATAAACGGTTTAAATTCTATAAGTCCCTGGAGTGCGAGCTAGGACACAAATGACTTGAAGTCATCAAGTCCCCGACATATGGACTAAAAGATATTCTAAGTGCTTTAATCATGGAATAAAAGATGAACAACTCCAAAGAATTTCAGAGTTATATGAAGATGAATTGAGAAGTTTATGTAACTCATAATAGCTTGGGTTTCGACCACGATCATATAGAAAGCTGAACGATAAAAGTCTTTTGAAAGACAAAAGAACTAAGCTTTATTTATTCAAAAATAAGTTTCTACTACAACTACTCCAAGACTCGGAGTCAAAAGTCTATTTACATGGACTACAAAAATAAATAAAAATAATTACATAATCTAACTAACTCTCATTGAACAAAAGTAATGATTACTTCTTCGATTTCTTCGACTTCTTACCCTCCTTTGTCTTCTCAGACGACTCCTCTCCCGTGCGTTTTCCCTTGGTAATTTTCTTCGATTGGGAGGTAACAACCGAAGAAGTACGGGGAACTTCCACTAGCCTGGACCCGACAGGGAGGATGACCTTCAACGGCTTATTCAGAGGATCATCTAGGTCCACGAATCGAGGCTCGACTTTAATCTCGTCCGTCGTTTTCTTTTCCTCCTCGAGCTGCTCCTTCATGCTCATTTTAGAAGTATGTTCAGAGGCACTTGTGACCTCGATTTCATAACTTCCCTCGATGGGAGATGAAGTCTCGGACTTATCCTCATCAAGTGCCCCGATCACCTGAGCGTCTGGACCGGGAGTCTCTCCTATGTGAGTAGCCTCACTTGCTTCCCCCTTCGCCTCCTTGGCGTTATCGCTCCTTGGAGTGGGCTCAGGATCAGAACGGCCTACGCATAATCATGGAAAACAAATGTTAGAATACAATGACCTCTCGTCAAAAGAATGACGATTCTTGGAATTTTAAAATGAAGGGTCGCATATCGGCTTCTGGCTGACTTTCAGCCGTCCCAGGGGTCTCACCCACTGGAATGGGAGATAGAATGTGAACACCAAGGCCAGGGTCCTTTGGGTCATAACCAACATGTTTCTCAAATGGATCAAGTATCGGCAGATCGGCCGGCTGAGTAGGAGCATGAGCTGGAGACTCGGTCCCAAATGGACCGACAATAACATCTTTCCCTTTCGATGAGGAGGAACCTTTGCAATAAAGAGTTTTCACCGCAGACAGGTCTGAAGGCTCGTTCCCCTTAAGAAATTCTTTTATTAAAGCATCTTCATCGACCTCCTCGGTGCCAAGTTTGACCTTCCTAATTTTTATTAAAGTCTCCCATGCCTCAGTTAGGGATTCGAGGTAGCCTTCACCCAGAAATGTTAAGTCTCGATGCATGAGGACATGGGTATTGAATTCTGCAATCAGTGGGTCGAACATGCATTTGACCTCCTCCCAACTAGCCTCTTTAGCCGCCTCAAGGCGGGAGGGAGTCAATCTCCGCAGATGCTATCTTCTTGCCCTCTTCACGGGCTTCATCCTTCAGTATCCCGACTTTAGAAAGCTCGTCGTCGAGCTTCGCCTTTAGAAGTCGCGTAGCAATGATCTCGCTGCAATATCATTGCGACCCTTCTTGGGCAGCAGTCTTCTCCTCTCTTTCTTTGTGGAGTTGATCCTCTAGGTCTTTGACTCGGAGAGCAAATGCGTCCCTCTCCTTCTGCACCGAGTCCTTCTCTAAAGCTAGGGCCCCATAGCATTGGACTGCCTCGTCAATTTCTTTTTTATGAGTTGTCTCCAGGCGATTGACTGCTTCCGCCGTATCTTTAGCCCTTTGTTGGGTGGCTTCAAGCTGAGACTTATAAGTAGCAAGCTCTTCGTCCCGAGCTTTATAGTATCTTTATCGAGCTTCGAGCTTCAGGCGATTAATTTCATGCTGACGCTCAATGGAGACTTCTGAAACTTTTTCGGCTAAGTGCACAAATGCATCATGCTGAACATAGACGTCATTAGTGCAAGCAATAGCAATTCGCTTGACATGCCCTGGAATCTGGTGAATCGTCGGAAGAAATTTTAAGCCATCGAAGCATATCTTTGAAACGAGGTTTTAAGCTCAACAAGTCATTCTGCAACCGATGGATCAGATACAGGAGAAAGAGGAGTCTGCTTGGAGACTACAGGTGTTCTGTAGGGATCTCGAGATTGCCCGGTACTTGATGAACCAGATTGTTGATCCCGATGAGCCTCAGGCTGGGACCCCTTATGTGTAGGTTTCTCTTTGCTATGCTCCGGTTGAGAAGGAGGATCATGAGGGTAGGAGGACTGGCTATAAGTTTTTCTTCAGTAGGACGATTCTCGACGGTGGTAGTCTCGATCACCGGAGTCTTCTCTATCTCGACGCTTGCTGAAACCCGAATCCCGACCGGATTAGTGAAAAATCGATGAACCGTGAAGGTGGTCAAGTCCATATGTATGCCCCATGTCACCTACACAGAGTTTAAATAACGACGAGTTGGTGAAGAGTAGAGTGGTGATAGAAATTTAAGCGCAAAGTGAAGTGCATGTGTTTGTGTGTGTCCTAGTGTTCCCCCTTGACGGACCAATTTCTTTACAAATAGGAGTTTTTTCTCCCTTGTTTTGGGCTTGAGCACTTGTACTGCGTCTCGCGGGCGAATGAAGCTTAAGGGCGTCTGGATCGTCGAAACCATCTTTGAACAGATCATCAGGTATGGTAAGGTTCGACAGGCCTTTCAGAGAACTTTCTAAGTGCTGCGAGGAAGCTTCTTTCTCCACTGGAATAAGAGTAACTTTAGAAGTTCCGCCCACTGTTTTCTTCCTCAGCTTGTATATTAGTTTCTTCTTCCCCTTCGAAGGGGAAGGCGTCGTTTCGATGTCATGAACTTCGACTATTGGGTCCCAAGATGGATTAACATTTTCGCCATGTACTTCAGGCGTTTCGGCTTCTTTAACCCCCTCCTCTAGTGTGTCAGGGGCATTATGTGCTGAGGACTCGGCCTTCTTTTTTCCTTTGCCCGAAGTAGGCCAGGGTATGGCAACACCTTGAGGAAGGCTTATCCGGCGACCTTCTGCCAGCAACTCAAATTTCATGAGTGACTCATTCAAAATGAGAGTTCTGATCTCCCGATCTTCGGCGGGAATGGCTCGGATAGCATCGATAGCTTCAGAATATCCGGGGACCTCAGGACGTGGGTTAATACCTGAAGAGATGGAGGAAGAGTTAGAAAAGTTACAATTTCGATCAAACATGAGTATTGGTCCAGGAAAAAGACTTACTTCCTTCCACCCATCTCCTCGCAAAGCCGGGAGGACAGCGCACATAGAACCACTCCTATTTATACTGGGCAAACTTGGTCCATGCCCCAGTTAAGATTTGACACTTGCTGTGCGGCTTGAGGAACACGAAAGATGGGCTATCCGACCGTCTCTTGATGCAATAGATATAGCGGATATTGCCCAGAGTCGGAAGCCTGAAGAAGACACTCATGAAGAGGATGCAAGTGCCGTATAAGAATGCATGGCTGTTCGGATGCAGTTGCGATAGGGCAATCTCGATATACTGCAACACGTCCCGAAGAAAGGAGTTGAATGTTGGCATGCTGCAAACCCAGCACATGAATCTTTACAGGCTGTATATCCGACTGGGGGAAAGTGAGGACGATCATGCCCCGATGGAACTAACACATCGTTGAAGGGGGTTCCATGGATAGAGCATATCCGACGAAGCGTAATTTCATTAATCTATGAGTCCTGGGAATCGATTGGATCGTCTAGGAAAATCGCTGCCTCTAGAGCGTCGGGAGCCAAGTCTACAGATGCAGTCGCAGGGCTCGGTAAGTCTTGAGCTGGAGTAGTTGACGGATTTGATGCTCCTACAACTTCTTGTCGAGAGGATGGCTCGGTCTGTCTGAGATCGTAGCAGAGCTAAATTTCCTAGACATCTCTAATGAAGATTGAATCTGACAAAACATTTGTTTGAACTATACTTGAAAAACAATCGACGTTAGACTTAACAACATAAATATTCCCCCATGTGGTGTGTGAACTAGTGCTTTCATTCGAATATAAGTGCCAAGAAATTAAAAGTCATGGGTTGGTGAAATAAAGTTAAACTTCAAACTATCATCTTCGAAGACCGTCATCTCTGACCGTCTACGAGAGCTTATCGTAATATAGTTAGTTCTTTGGACTCGGCATCGACACTGCATATGAAAGGTTACTGATGGTTAATCAAGTTAAATTCAAGTTTACAGTTGCATAAACACGTGAGTTATCAGTCCGGGTTGTCCGATATGCTTAGTTGTGTAAGTCTGTCATTGTCCATTATCATATATTCAGGCATGAGATGTGTTGAGTCAACTATGCATTAGGTTCGACTAGTGTTGCCGTTGTGTACACCACTCTCCTACCATCCATCATTACCATTCGGCATGTGGCAAGATCATGGTTTTAAATCTCCTATATCTCGCTCGAGATCTCGCCCGAGATCTCACTTTCACACTTAAACGAGACTAGACATCAAATCTCCTCCATTTCTCCCTCGACACTCATCTCGTCCGAGATATTCAAATCTCACCCGATATATGGATCAAAATCTCAATCCGAGACCTCACCCGAAGTTATACATTTTTCTTATTTTCCATGATAATTTTTATTTTCATATACTCAATCCAGTTATAATTTACCAACTTCTTGAACATATTCTTTACTTTTTATCTTAATGAGTCATAGAGAAAGGTATCACTTCTTTATTACGTTCAAATAAAAGGATATTATTCAATCATTACCAAATCAGTTAAGCCAATCAAGCTACTATTCTTCTAAAAATATTTCTTTTTCCATGTGAATCAACTATGTTACCATTTTTATTTTTACTAAGAAAGCTATAATCGTTAAATAAATTTTTGACACATCAATTTTAAACACATAAGTACATCCAAGATATTCTCGAGATGCATTATAAGACCTGAGATGTCAATCCGAGACGTACACCCGATACGTACTCATCTCGTCCGAGATCTCTCCCGATACGAGATAACTTGTGTAAAAATTCTGAGACGAAACGTGACCGAAATCCGATATTTAAAACCTTGGGCAAGACATGCCGAACCGCAATCGTGCCGAGCCACATCGTTCGTCACTCCACTCTACTCGCCCGCCTTTCCTCTCCACCGCTCCGCATAGGGGAGTCGTGCCAAACCACAATCATGACGAGCCGCATCGCTCGGCATTTTACCCTCGACAACTGTCTTCCAACACATCCTCCCTACTGCTTGGCACGGATAGTTTGTCTAACAAGTTATGCCGAGCCGCATCGCTCGGCATTCTACCCAATTCCTAATTCTCTTCTGCTTTTCCCTCCTACCTCATTCGCCATGGGGGAATCATGCCGAGCCGTGGCCGTGCCAAGCCACATCGCTCGGCACACTAAACCTTAACTCCAATTCCGCTCCCGTACTTCCCCTCCATCGCTCGGCATAAGGAGGTCATGCCGAGTTACAATAGTACATCTTCCACCAAATTCCTCCTTCAAACACCTCTGACGTCCACTTCACTCCTCCACACCGCCTAGCCTTAAACTCCTCTAAACACCAACACTTCGCCCTTAACACTTGTTCCTCGCGACTCCTACTGACCATGATTCTGCAGAGATTCACGAGTTCGAATCTCATGCTAGGTTTCCTAGTCGGGGTGAAGTGTTAAAGAGAACGGTCGTTACCTAAGAAATGAGTTGAAACTCAGGAAGATTTGGGAGTAGGAAGCGCGGTTCAGTTTGGATTCGGTTATTAGGGAGGGAAATGTGGCAGTATAGGGAATCTGAGAAAGGAAGGGAGGAGCAAATAATTCGCTGGAGTTTGTTGGGAGGTGAAATCATAAGTTCTAGAGAGCGGAAGTAAAAAAGGAAAAGGAGAGGAAGTGTCGCCTTATATAGAGAGAAGAGAAGTCAAAGGGACATCGACCGGTAGAACCGGTCAAAGCGCATCCCCCGTTCGGTATCAACTAAGTCGCTCAGCACTAGTATGTCGCTCGACATTAGCTAAGTCGTTCGGCATTAATATGTCGCTCGACACCAGCTAAGACGTTCGGCATTCGTATGTCGTTCGGCATTAGTATGTCGTTCGGCATACAATGCCTCGGTCGACAATCAGGAAAAGACATTATCGAGATAACAAAGCCAGAGCTCGAAGCAAAACACGAAGGACTTGTAATTCAAAGCGCATCATGTCCATCCACATGATGCACTTTGGGAGGGGCAAGTGTTACCCAGTGGCTTGACCAGGTAACAAGAGGCTTGACATAGGGGCTCGTTCGGCATAAAGGGCCGTTCGGCACGGCTATATCATTCGGCACGAACCTCGTTCGGTAGAGAAGTCTCGACCGGCATCTAGCATCACTCGGCACTCAAGCCACGTTCGGCATTCATGTCTCGTTCGGCATTCATGTCTCGTTCGACGTCCATCCTCGCTCGACACAGGCGTCGCCTGACATAGAACCTCGATTGGCATAACAGGGTCGTTCAGCATCTATCCTCGTTCGGCATGAACCTCGTTCGGCATTCATGCCTCGTTCGGGGCATAACAACCACGTTCGACATGAAGCCTTGCTCGACATTCCAGCCTCGTTCGGCATGAAGCCTCGCTCGGCATTTCTTCTCATAGAGCGTAGCAACGTCGTTCGGCATTTGTGGCTCGGCACGCAGAAGTCACTCACCACGGGCTGAGGTATCTCACTTCTAGGCCCAAGAGGGAAGTCCAATCCATCTTCCTCTATAAATAGAAGGGCAGAATCATAGTGAAATGGACCTTTTTTCGAGAACACTAGGGAGACTCTGCTGCTTTCAAAACTCACTTTATTTCATTTAGTATTTGTATTCAAGTCTTTATAGTAAGGATTGTATCTGTATTCAGTCACTTGTGAAAGCAACAAAGATCAAAAATTAAAGTGGACGTAGGCAATTTCGCTGAACCACTATAAATCCGGTGTCCTTGTTTTCTGCATTTAACTTAATATACAGTTCTCTGTTTTAATTTACTTTCTTCATTAATCTCTCTACACAATTTATCTAAAGGGTGTTAGTGACCAATTCTGGTGCTAATAATAGTTTAACTTGAATTTTAAATATCACTATGAATTTGGCAATTTAATTATTGAATTTAATTATAGAAATTTGGGTAAAATTTTGAATCTTCAGTTTTATGCTTGTTAAAATAAATTTCAAGGCTTAGAAAATTTATATTGATGATACTAAAGATAATGAAAGTGTTAAAATTTGAAATTTGAGATGGTTGTTCAGTTTTGAATTTATATCGTTAAAATCAATATTTAAAAATAGCCTTCCAAGGCACGGTTTCGAAATTCGACGAAACCAGTTTCGTTGGATCCATAATATTGTATTATTATCGGATTTCAATTTTCGTAGTGTTTGGAATGATCGTTTGGCCGTATGATAAGAAAATGTACTGAATATTTTATAGAAATTCAATATAATAACTGGGTTCAAAAAGCTATCTTTTTCATATGATCGAATTTGGACTCGGAACCTTTTCCATTGCGTTCAGAATAGATGTATAACATTATAAATGCCTAGCGGCACCCCTCGATTGGAGATCGAGATTTTTGACTTCGTTTTCTAAAACAATTAAAATTTAAAATTAAAATTTAAAAATAACATATATGTATTTAATATAATGCTTTCTCAAAACAAACTATACAGTTGCATGTATCTTCTAACACTTGGTAGAAATTATTAACACGCGTTCATTTTCTTTGAAAAAAATAAAATAAAAGAGCCGAGTTTTTTTTATATCATTCAAAATTCAATGGAAAGCTCAAATGAAAATGGCGGAACCATAAAGGGCATTCAAAATCGAAGAATTTCTGCCTCGTTCTTTTACACCGCATTCCCCTTTCTTCCTCTTGCCAGTTTGAGCGAATCAAAAAAAATGGGGGGTATTCGAAATCGAATTCCATTCCGTTCAAACGAAATCATCTCGTTCAATGAAAACCTCTTCAATTTCAAACAACCCTAATCGATTCGTTACACGACTGCATTGCGTTATCCTATCCATGCTTCGCTACCAGCAGGAAAGTCGAAGTCGCAAGAGGCAAGGAAGAGGAAATGGTGTGTATCGTGAGGCGAGGTGATGGCGCATCGAGTGGCAAGCGCGCGAGGCGATGGTGTGCGCATGATAACGGCGACATCAGGTAGTGAGGCTCGGCCTTGGCAACCAGGAGAAGGCAATAGCAGCGAGACCTAGGTTTTTCGATATTTTTTGCATGCAGCAGACGCTGGCCGAGGCTAGGGTTTCGACGATTGGTAGATGGAGGGCTCGAATTCAAGTCAGTAAGGTATAACTAGTTTATTTTAATTTAATTTGTATAAATATACATATGTAGATTAGAAAAATAAATATACATATATTGATTTTAAGTTTACCGGTTATTTTAAAATAATGTATATTAGTGATTAATTTGTTAATTAAACTTATTTAATTTTTTTGTTACCAAAGATTATTTTAAAAAGGAAAAATTGTTTAAAATTTAATTCTTTGTTTAAATTATGTCATTAGTTTAAAATTAAAATATTAGTTGAATTAAAATTATAAAATGGCAATTGAATTGTTAGATTTATTTCGAATATTAATTAAATCATCTAATATTTAAACAAGGTCAAAATCATGGAAAAACAAGTCGAATTGGAAATGGATTGCAAAATAAAGGAGCAAATGTGAGATCTTCTCACTCAAATTTAAATAATTGGAATTTGAATTATTAATTGACTATTGGACGTGGTAGTATATATAGCAGTATATATATATATATATATATATATATATTTAGAGTGATTGATTTCATGCATTATATAGCGGATGAGATCCTATGCGCCGCATAATAGCAGATGATATTATATAATTCCATATACCGCGATATTCCACCTCGAAGTGGAATTAGTATTTAATTGTTGTGCTAACATCTATGGATGCAGAGAAACAGGTTGGAGGGATCCAACTGGATTCCACAAATATTTGAATTTGTTTCAATGTTGTTTGTTGATTTATTTATAAGTTGATTTATTTATAATCTATGTATGATTATATTTGTGATTGAAATCGTTGAAGGCTATGGTTTAGCAGAATATGTTTTTGGCATCATAGGATACCAGAAATATGAAATTGGATTTTTGGAAATTAAAGTAGAAAATCTTAAGTAAATTCATTTTAGATAATTGAATAAATTTAGAAGAAGGAATTTTAAAAGAATAAAGACGGATTTTTGTAATTCTATCGGATTAATTTCAAAATATGGGAAGAAGATTTTAATAAATGGATTTCGAGTGATATTGTTTAAAAGTTGGAGAATTTGTTTAAAATTCAGATTTTTGATAGTTTGGAAGAAATAAAGGAATATATTTTAAAAGATAATAAATTTAGAAATCAATTTGAAAAATTGTTTTGGTGTTTGAAATAAAATTGAAAATCAATTTAGAATTTGATTTGGTGTTTGAAATAAAATTGGAAATCGATTTGGAATTTGATTTAGTGTCTAAAATAAATTTAGAAATTAATTTGGAATTTGATTTGGTGTTAAATTTGGGAAATCGACTTGAAAATTTATTTGGTGTTTGAAAGTGAATATTTGGAAATCGATTTGAAAATCGTATATCAATGGATATTTGAAAATTTAAATTCACAATGGGAATTTATAAAGGAAAAGGAATTTTATTTTAAAAATAATTATTGGTTTATTTTTAGAAGTGTGAAAATAAATTTCCAGATTTGGAATGTAAGTTAAAATAAATCGAAGAGGATTTATTAGTTGATTTAAACGAACCATTTTGAAATGGAATGTGTATTTTTTCTTTGGAAAGCTGAGTATGTTTTCAGAGTAGCTTATAAATATAAATTGAAAGTTTAAAGGATGGTTATAAAAAGGATGCTTTGGAGAAATTATTTCCTTAATTTTATTTCAAATCTTTAAAGTAAATATTTATTAAGTTAATAATAGAAGTGATTGTTTTAAAGATTTAATTGATATTTGACTTAGAAAATGGTTATTTAAATAGTTATACTCTATCAAATAATTTTATTTTATTTTTAAAAATTAGTGTGGGCTTGAAGTTTATCTGAGATTTTAGTATAATATTTTCATAACTAATATTTTGAATAGAGTGTTTAAATTAGTTTTTATTTCAAGTGTTTCCATATATATATATATATTTGGATAAGTAATTTAAAATACTTTTTAAAGTGTTCAAACTCGGCAATATTTTCAGTGGAAATAAATAATATTTGGAAATTTATTCCGTGTGAGGAAAATGATTTGAAATTTGTTTTCAACGGGTTGAAGTGTAAACATATTTCTTGTGAAGATATTTTAAAAAGAAATAATTGGGGGAAAATTATTTAAAATCTGGTAGTTGTTATGAGTATTGATTAGTAGTTAAATAACCGACTATCAATATTGGTCTTTAAATGGCATTTGAATTTCGATGCGACCGAGGATCAAATTCCAAATGTATATCCAAAAACCACATCGAATCTTTGTGATGGAGCTTTTGTTTGAAAGATCAAAGTGGAAATTTGTTATGATTTATTTGAAATCTGAATGTAACACTTTTTTTTTAAAATAAGCGCTCGTTATTCGGATTAGCCGGGAGAGGACTTTGTGTCATAAAACCCATTCTGATAATGATATGACGAAATGGGATTGCATTTGAAGATGGTGTTGAAGACCGGGTATTTTCGAAAATAAAAGGATTACCTGTCGAATGTCTCTGCACCGATTTGCTCCGGTATTGAGATTTTATCACCCTTTGTGATGGGGAGTCCGGACGTATCTGGATCTGCAAGGGCTTCTTTGAAGTTCCTTCGGTTTCGTTCGAACCCGGGATGGACTTGTATGGATGTGTGTCTGACGTTACACTTTGAGATGTAAAGCTGAATTTTATCAAATTTATTTCTATTGGTAGCGGAGAATTTATTTTCTTAGCTTAACACCCTTCTCTGAGATGTACGAGCTCAGAGGTTATTTAGTTGATGGTTACTAGTGATACATTTCCAATTTGGTAATGTGGCATATGAAGTGCTGTTGATCATTTGTTGATCGAAGCTTGGCTTTTGTGAAAAGCGTAGCTTTGTGGACAAGACTTCGTCGGACATTACAACCCGGAAATGGTCGAAATAGGAAGGATGCAAAAAGGTTTTGTGGGGGTAGCGCCCTCAGGGTATGTCCATATCCTTTTAGGAAAAGGTGGTATCATGGTATGGAGCCCAGATATTTAACCTATGTGGTTGCTGCAAATTTATTACTTTGTGGTTGTTGCTTTGCAGTAGAGGATCCTTGGATAAAGGTTGGTAACGACTAGGGATGGCATACTTGTAGGGTTATCTAGTTACAGAAGTAACCCGACCTTGGTTGTTGGTAGAGATCCGGTTAGGTTCTCGGGGCTTCCCTCCAGAGGCATACCCATGTGGCATAGGAAGTTCCTTAGCCTGACCATTTTTTGGAAATCCAAAGAAACAATACGCGCGCTGTACGGTTTTAGTTGTATAACCTGTCATGGAATGTGGCGGTAACCTGCTATTGAACATGGTAGCTATAGTAGGCATATTATGAAATGTGTATGCTGGCTAAGATTAATATTGTACTTTCGAAATGTTTTTTGCACTATGCACTAACGATAATATTAAAAAGAATTTTGCGTATCAAGCATGTTTGACTGTCATAAGGAGAAATCTCCTCCAATTCTGCATTTGCATTTTGTTGTGGCAGGAGGCCTTAGGTAGTTTCATTTTCCTAAAGCATAGCGGATTGCTTTTCCTTTCTCTGTGAAAATAAATGTTTTTAAGATCTCACACCAGTCACATGACTGACCTGGAGTGTATTATTCCCTTTCTATACTCTAGGTGTCCATAATTTCCCACACGGGCAGCCAAGAGTCAGGTTATCAGTTATTCTGGAGCGAAGTCAGAAAAGATATGCTGTGGAGATCTAGAGGCAAGCTGGATGGTGAGACGTATCACTTATACTGTAGTGTCCGCTGCGTATGGATTGGTGAAAATCAAAATTTTCATGTGAGTAAGTTATAAAGACTGCATTGTGTTGTTGTAAACTCTGATGATGTATGTATAAACTGCTATAATTCTTTATTTTAAAGATTATTCATTTATCTATTATATATTATCCCACTGCGAATGTGATATTCTGTTATTGTTTTCGTTTCTTCTTCTATCTTCTTCTTCTTTAACCCTAACGGTACGGTTTTTCGGCATTCGATTGTGCGGCATTCGATACAATGGACGTATTGATGTCGACTTTCGGGCGTCGAAAAATTAGGTCGTTACAAATCTCGTGACAATTTTCGAGTGAAAATCTACAATTTGCTTGTAAATACTTAAGTTAAGCCAGTGGTTATGGGACATGAAGCTAAACTCATTTATTTACTAGCTTAGTGTAATTTACACTTATCGATCAATGATGATCATTTTTTTGATTTAGACTAGCGATATGCGATGTCTCTTTGTTCACGTGGGGGACTATACCTCGATTTCATGGAGCTTCAGCTCATTTAGAGGAGCTTCGTCTCATAGTCCGCAATAGGGGACTATACCCTGTTTGGAGGAGTTTCGGCTCGTTTGGAGGAGCTTCGGCTCATAGTCCACAACGGGGGACTATACCCTATTTGGAGGAGCTTCGGCTCGTTTAGAGGAGCTTCGGCTCGTAGTCCGCAATAGGGGACTATACCCTATTTGGAGGACCTCCAGCTCAATTTTATGGGATGGCGACCCATTTGTGATCCACGTGTTGGTGATATTTCATGCTCCCGTTTTTGATTGGCCTTTCCCTTTATGATTTCTGGGTTTCTAGTTGATGACTTCTAGAATTTGTATTTCACCTATTTTTGTGGTTTACATTGATAAGCTCTATCAATATTTATGTTTTGGTAAATAATTTAAAGAATATGACATTCTTTTTGGTGATTGAGATTCTTGAGATATTATACGATTTTTGTTGTTATTTAATGTATACTTGTTACTGGTGTTTGAGATTCTTGAGATATTGTATGATTTTTGTTGTTATTTAATGTATACTTGTTACAGTATGGCATTATTGTTATCATACGTTTTTGTCATATCTCTTATCCTATCTCATTTTCATATGATATTTATAGCTAGACTGATCCGTTTATTATTTTCTTCTTGAATAATACTCTGGTTAGACCGAGGTATTTCAGGTGCTTTTACTTGACTTCTTATCAGGGTGCGTCATTTGACTTTTGGCTAACTACTTAGCATTAGTAGTTTTGTTTGAGTATATTCAAGATAGAGACTCCTTGATGTATACATATTCTTTTGTCTAGCACTTGTACCTGTTCTTTTGTAGTGTAGTGGATCTTGCATGACCACTACTTTGATGTACACTTCTATGTGTTTTATTCATATCTGTTTCTGCCTTTGTGATATGAATATCTGTGATTGATTTGCGTTATGCTTATTTATATATGTTTCCGAAGACCACATAGCCACTGTGTAGTAGCTTTGAGTTTGTACTTGATATGTCAGATTTCCTCTTGAAATGAAATGCGCGACCTTCTATCTAGCATATCGGTACTCGCACAAAGCAATTACACGGATGGTCACTTCTCAATAGCCTTATTCTTCGTTCTAGCTGATGGCATTAACCAGTAGTGTCCTTGGCTAGTGTGAGTACAGAGGTGGGGCGTCATACTTCTTTGCACGGATAGGTCCGAAAATATAACAATATTGAGAATTACAATATATATATCATATTTCAATAATAAAACATCCAAAACCATGGGAAAAATAATAAAATACCGCTACAAAAACCGTAATTCGAAAATATACCTATTTGTCACGCAAACAAAATATTATTTATAAAACCAAAAGCAACAGCTATTGCTTCCATAAACCTGTATCTTACTTACATAATCCAAAAGAGTTAAAATTATGTAAAAAGAACAATATGTCAGTTGTTTCAATTAATAGTACAAGCAACGTACAACATATATAATCATATGCAAACAAAAGCAGTACAACCATTATATGCAACAAAAGAATCCATCACACATCCATAGCAATCAAAACTAATGGTTTGTCTAGTTTCAGAACTTTTCATCATACAAGGATGATAGATAAACCACCAAGTGTATCTTACATTCAATAGCCTTAGACAATTACTTAACAGATTATTCATACAACCTAAAACAATTTGAAGTATCATTTCCCAAAATTCCGACAAGCCAAACAATATAAAATTTAAGTATCATTTAAGTTTATTATATTGCTTTCTTTTCATATTATTTACCTTTGATTTATTTTCGATTCTCATTTATTCATACAAGAACTGTTTTTATTAGTTTGCATTCATTACTTACATAATTTATTTCACATTCAATATTTGAAATCATCAATGAATCCATTATTAAAGTATTACATACATTTCATTGCAGTTTAATTCACATTTATTATTATGTAACTTTTATTTCCATTTAATATTAATATTCACTAATGAACCAATTTATACTTAAGTTTCTTTATTTTGTAAGTCATAATAATTTCTAGTACATCTTAATTTTCATTTATAAACATATGTTCATTTTGAAGCACTTTTGTCTTTAAGCTTTTACTTGTATAAAATTCTATTACATATTCATGGTTAACATTTCCACTTTTTAAACATTTATGGTAAGTTTTATATATGTTTCCAGAATGTAACTGAGCATTATACAATTTATCTTATTCATTTTAGTTAACAAAAATGTTCAATAGTTTACATCTTCTTAATTTTCATTATCTTTTAATTTACAAATGATAAATCTCCAAATTTCTTTACAGTTTCATTAAACGCTTAGCTTCTAATTTCTTATTTCTCATTTTAGAAGTTTTCAACTATTAAAATTACACTTCATTCCTACAACTGAAAATCATTAATTAATAGGAACTTAAGGATTCAAATACCGGGTTCACTTCAAACCATTGGAAATAATATATATACTCATATCTTTTATATATATCAAATCATATTTAGAAATTTTAAATCAAAATCTGTTTATCGAACCAAATGCATAGCAAAGCAACTACAGCGGTTTTCACACTTTG
Organism: Allium cepa; assembly: GCA_030765085.1. Classification (NCBI taxonomy): domain Eukaryota; kingdom Viridiplantae; phylum Streptophyta; class Magnoliopsida; order Asparagales; family Amaryllidaceae; genus Allium; species Allium cepa. Next base: position 467,290,298 of record CM060931.1, read on the forward strand.
AGGCTTGAAAATGAAAGTCGATGCCGTGTAGTCATCACCGAAAGTATTTCCTAACGATAGAAGAGAAGAGTACAAAACTTATTTCCTTATAAAATTCTTTTAAAAACATTCCTTTCAAGTACCCTCTAATAAAATTTTGAAACATTTCTATTTGCAAACACTTTCAAATAATACTAATATTACTTTTTTTCCAAATCTTTGAAACAGATTTCAAAACACTGAAATTTAGTTCTCAAATTTTCAATTTATACTTGTAAATCATATTTTACCAACTATATTTATAAAATTACACTTTTTATAACATACAATATTCAATAGTTTTTAAGAACTTTGACTGACCAACAATAAATGACAATAATTGAATATTATCATTTCTTAACAAACAACACACCAAAATAACAAAAATCAATTTATGAAAATTTATTATTTTACATATAAAATATAATACTAAGTAAATTATTTCATTTACCTATTTTTAAAAACAATATTGCAGCGGTTCACCATGTTCAAGTGTTTAGAAACCCCTATCGATGCCATAGTATCCTATGTAGTGACCAGAATTCATAAATATTCAGCAGAACAAATTAACACTATACAAAATATTTTTATAACACTAACAAATATGCTCTCTCGTATATACACTCAGACTCATTCTAGGGTATTAATAACCCTATCTCTAATGAGTTTATCCCAAAACAGGCTAAGGTATCTCTAAATCAAAGCTCTGATATCAACTATGGCGACCCACCTTTTTGGACAGTTTAAATCGACAATAAACCACACATGTCTGACTTTTACCATTCAAAAGGGAGGATTGTGAATGGGGCTGTAACGTTTTCGATTTTTTCGTTGCCGAAAAACCGAATAGTTATGGGTTTAAGAAAAAGAAAAGAAGAGAAGAAGAGAAGATAAAGATAGAAAAGATAGAAAATAGAGAGAATAGAGAATATAGAAAATAGAAAATAACAGGGAGAAGGAAATTGAAAATAGAACGAAACAGAAAAACAACAGAACAACAACAGAATCTCACAATTCGCAGCGGAACAACATATAATAAACAAATGAATAATCTTTAAACAAAGAACTATATCAGTTATTACATTTTATACAGTACATTTCATCATATCATCAGAGTGTACAACAATATACAACATCAAACAATGCAGCGGAAAAAGAAATACTATATAAAAGTAATACGCCATGCCATCCATCTTGCCTCCAGCAATTCCAGAATATCCTGATAAACCTAACTCTTGACTGCCCGTGTGGAAATTGATGGGCACCCAGAGTTTAGGAAGGAAAACAATAAACTCCGAGTCAGTCATGTGACTGGTGTGAGAACTCAAAACAGTTTATTTATCTTTAAAATCAAAATAGAGGAATATTTTTAAATTCAATTCGCAATGCTTTTAAAAATGTTTTAAATTCAATTTGCAATGCTTTTAAAAATGAGACCACCATAAGGCCTCCTGCACACACACACAATGCAAACGCAGAATCGGAGGAGATTTCTCCTTATGATAGTCAAAGATGCTTGATACGCATTAAAAAGAACATTTGATATTATTATTAGTGCATAGTGTAGGAAAAATTTATTTCGAAAGTAGAATATAAATCTTAGCCAGCATAGACATTCCGCACTTATGCCTACTATAGCTACCATGTTCAATAGCAGGTTACCGCCACATTCCATGGCAGGTTATACAACTAAAACCGTACAAGTCTCGTATTGTTTCTTTGGATTTCCAACGAATGATCAGGCCAAGGAACTTCCCATTGCCACATGAAGACGCCTCTGGAAGGACGCCCCGAGAACTTAACCAGCTCTCTACCAACACAAGGCCGGGTTACCTTTATCACTAGGTAACTACTACACGAGTATGCCATCCCCCGGTCCTTTGGGACCTTTAACCGAGCGCTCGTCATCAACATCACACAATCATAACAAAGTGTTTTCAACATGAGTAAGTATCTGGGCTCCATACCATGATACTACCCTTTTCCACAAGGAAATGCACATAACCTAAAGGGAGCTACCCCTCATAACCTTGCCGCATCTTTCCTGTTTTGACCATTCCGGGGTGTGAGGCTCGACGAAGTCACGTCCACAAAAACATACTTTATACAAAAGCCATGCTTTGGGTTAACAAATGATCATAGAAATGATCACCAAGATAGACGATCAAATAAACGATCCTATCATAAATAATCAACACAATGATCATTTACAGCAACACTCAGCATGTCACATTACCAAATTGGGAATATATCGCTGATAACATTCAACTACATAACCTCTGAGCTCGTATGTCTCAGAGAAGGGTGTTAAGCTAAAAGAATAAATTCTTCGCCACCAACAGAAATATATTTGAAAGAAATCGGCTTTATATCTCAACTTGTAATGTCAGACATACAATCCATACAAGTCTGTTCCGGGCTCGAACAAAACCGAAGGCACTTACAAAGAAGTCCTTGCAATCCGGATATTCACAATCCTGATCGGATTTCCCATCACTTAGGGAGTCTCTATACCGTTGCAACTCAGTGCAGAGACAATCGACAGGTCATCCTATCGCTCTCGCAAATACCGGGTCTTCAACACCGATCTTCAAATGCAATTCACAACGACGTATCACATACTCAGAATGGGTTATACGACCCCATGGTCCTTTCCCGGTTAACCCGAATAGTGAGCGCTTATTCAAAAATAAGTGTGGCATTCAAATTCAAACAAGTCACATCAATTACCCATTCAAAGGGAAATATTGATAGTCGGTTATTGAACTATCAATGGATATGCCCACATCACCAGTTTCCAAATAATTATCCAAATTATTTATTTTCTAAAAATCATATCTTTACAAGATATAAAATTTTCATACTTCAAAAATAAATCAATATTTATTTTTAAACAAATTCTCCTTTCCTTTTATAAATTCCTTAGTGAATTTATAATTCAAAATATCTATGAATATTCGATTTCAATTATTCATTTCAATTTATCTTCAAAAAGATAAATTCTCAAAATATTCACTTTATATTGGAAAACATTTCCATACTTATTAAATAAGTAATTCACGAATTTTATTTATTTTCAACACTTAGAAAATATTCAATATACTTAAATCGAAATTAAGTATATATTTCATTCTTTAAGGAAATCATTCTCTTAAACATATTTATTTGGGCCAAAACGAATGTTGCGTAAAACATCGTTACGACAACCCAAAATCACTAGTATAGGGATTCGAATTTAAGATAGATATATAAATCCCAATACTATACAAAACATTTCCTTTCGGAAATCATTTACTATAACAACAGTGTTATAGTCCACTATTTCCTTTTATTTCTCGAAAACGTCTATTTCAATAATAAATGTTGAAATCTATGATTTCAAATCTCAACACATTTTAAAACATCGTTAGATCGTTTTAAGTCTGTTTAAAATATCACATCCTAACATTTTCTTTAACATATTATTCACTATTCAAAAACGTGAATATACTACGTTAACACATTTCATCCTTTTATTCATTTTATTTCAAAAATTTATTCACGGTCAAAACTGTGAATATAACTCCATTAATAGGTTTCAACAATTTACTTATCAAAATAAGTCGTTTGCGAATTTATAAAAACAACGTTTATAAATCCCTTTTCTATTAATTTATAACAACTTCCTTTTATAAATTCCTTTATTAACCTATTCACTTTATATCTCAATTATGAACCAAAAGTCCATATTATAAGTTAAATACTTATAAAACGATTATTTTACAAAATCGTTCTTTTAAACTTCATAATTATAAATCTTATAACTTATAAGATTCAATTATTTATCCAAAAATATTCTTTAATAACTTCACGAAATTTATAAATCTTATTCTTTATAAATTTCACTTATAACTTCACCATTTATAATTTTATAAATTCCATTCACTTATGCAATCCATTTTCACTTCCTCCAAACACTTATAAAAACTCGTTTTATAATTTCAATATTTCAATTTATAAATATCCATTTATAAATCTCTTAATATAATTCAATTTATATTATTCTTTAAAACGTCTTTAATCTCCTTTATTATTTCACCATTTTGATTCATAAAATAATCAAATTTTATAAATCCTATATTTTAACTTTTTATAATAATTTCAGAAATCCAATTTAAACTATTTTATAAAATCATTAACCCTTATTTCTCAAAAATCAGCTTTTAACTATATTTCACAAAAACCATAATTTTATAACTTTGAAAATTATAACGTTTATTTATTTAACATGGATCAATTCCAAAAATATAGTATATTTTCAAAAATCACTTTTAAAATCATTTTAAAATTCCAAAATTTGGTCCAATGATGCTACACACCAAATAGTCAATCACGACAACAACGACATCATATATCGATATGATAGTCAATCAAATATCAAAATATCCATAATCAAATAAATACTGTTGAGGAATCCAGTTGGATCCCTCCAACCTGTTTCCTGCATCCACAAACATTAGCACAATACCAATTTCGCTCCAGTACGAAATTATCGCGGTATATGGGATTTAAAATATTATCCGCTTAATAGACGGCGCAATAGGGTCTCATCCGCTAAACAAAAAATGCAGGAAATCAATAACACCAATATATACATATGCCAATATATATATATTACTATTATATATAATACCAATTTCACTGTTTATGAAATATTCGCGGTATATGTTTTTAATAAATAACCCCCGCTTAATAACGGCATATAATGTCTATTTTAACAATCAATAGATAACAATCATCATTCAAACATGCATTCAAATATTTTAAATCTAACTATTTAAAATAAAATCGAAACTGATTCGATTGAGTGAGAAGTTCTCACCTTGATTTCAATTTCGTTTTAGCGATTTATTTCGAATAAAATTAAACGGACGTTTAATTTTACCCAAAATTCTCACTAACTCCAAACGACTCCAATCCAATTCCATAGCATAGTGCTCGTCCATACGATTCCAACGCAACTGGTTTCGCGCGTTTTCGACCTCGTATGAAAAAGTTATGGCAGTCTAAAGTTTAAACGATTTTAATAACTATAATTACAACATTAATTTATAATTAAAACCCTACATTCAATATAAGCCGTAGGATCCATCCTCCAGCAAATCACAGCCGTGCCTACCCATCTTCTCCAAACACGCAACTTCCCAGGCACAAGAACACGCACGAACCCATGAAGCTCGCCCCCTAGGGTTTAAAACGCACGCCACTACGCTTGCCTCCACCTCGATCAACCACCTCCGTTCGACACGCCTATCCACGCTCTACCCACGGCCAGAGACCGGCGACACTCGGTGACCCCAATCTCCTCGAAAACCGTGTTCAAACGCACGCCTTCACAAACGAATTGCCATCAATTCGTCGAGTTATTCGCCACTCCACCGTATGGATGTGGAGATCTCTCCACGCTCTACAACTTTCATTTAGAAAGTTTTCGAAATCATTGAATGGATTGGGAGATAATGAGGGTAGAAGAACTGAAGATTTCGGCCATTGATTCTGGTGGAGGCGGCTATAAGCAATTAGGGTTAGGTTTATAAATTTTTTTATTTTTGAGATTTTGGGGCTATTTATAAGAAATTTTCGAACACTATTCATCCCGGAAATTCCGAACTCCGATTTACGCGCCGAAACTGACGTTTCTAGGGTTTATCCCGCGTTTCGGACACAATGGAACAGGTTTCGGAAGCTAATTCGGACATCTGTACGAGTTATGGCTATAAACGTTCAATTTAAATTAAACCGATTTAAATCGATTTCTAGGCGTTTTAATTTGTACCGGACAAACGGTAAATCCAATTGACACGAAATTTGAAACCTTACAATAATATCACATTACGGATCCGATGAAACTAGTTTCGTCGAAATCCGAGACTTTTTGAAAAATGGCTATTTTAACTCGCCAAATTAAAATTAAAAATAATTCGATGCGTTTCGAGCTGCCATGATCAAATGATAGCTCCGATGGACATGAAAATTGAAATCCGATAATAACTAACTATTACGGATCCAATGGAACTGGTTTCGTCCAATTCTGAGACTGTTCAAAAATTGACTATTTTCACTAGCCGATTTAATATTAAAATATTCAATTTTCACAAATAAACTTTTAATTCGATTTTAAAAGTTCTAAAATATCATTCTAACTCCAACATGATAAAATAAAATTTTACAAATCATTTTCAATCATATTTAACTCAAATTTCAATTATTTCCATAATTTCACATATTAAATTATTGATTTAATTATCCAATAAAATCCAATAATTCAAAATAAAAATTATTTGACTTATAAATTCACTTATTAATATTTAAAATAAATTAAATATTCAAATTTTAAATAATTAAAATTCTGGGTCGTTACCGGGGCTTAGTAAGAAAATAAGGGAAAAGAAGGAAAATAAAACACAGAATCTCGCAGCGGAATGACTAAATATTTTAGTCAAATAAACAGTTCATGAAGCTGTTTTACAATATATATTTGATTACACAATTTTTACAACATAATCATAGTACAAACAACAACATACCAATAATGATGCAGCGGAATAATACTAATAATAATATATATAAAATTGTGTCTTCGTTCTCCAGAATAATGTCTCCAAACACTGAAATGCTCGGGCTGACCCGAGCGTAATGAAAAGACAAAACACTGGAGTCGGAACTAAAAGTTCTTATGTCAATTAAATCAACAACAAGTAAATAAGAGTGTAATAGCTTCAGAGATGTTACGAGATTTTACATCACCTATCCAGTGTATAACGTGAGTGCAATAACTTAAAAGATGTTATGATATTTTCATCTCCTAAGGATCCGTTAAACTATCTATATGTAGTAAGATATACTATATATGTAGTGTCTATCAATAAGGTAAATATTAAAATAGTGTTAAGATTTTACATTGATCCCCTTTAACACCAATTTAAGCATTGTACTACAGTTTGCCTTGGTAGCATCACCAGTAACATCGGTAGCCAGGGAGGCGCCGTGATAAGACAACACTAAAACAAAGTCATAGTGATCACAGATAAGGATAAAGAGTATGACAAGGCACATGAGGTGATACCCAAGGTAGGATACTACCATTTTGCATTTCCTGACTGGTGGTAACCCTTGACGGCCCACCACGTCCAACACTCCCAAAATCCAAAGGTGCGCACCAATCAAGTTTCAAAGTCAAGATGGTAATACGACAAAGTGTGTCCGCTAGAGGTAGCTAGCCTCATTGGTTAGGTATGGCTCTTACTTTAGTCATTTCAAATTGATACAAGTGTCATGGTCTATCAACCATCATTCTCTGTCTTCAAATCCAGCAAATGCCTCCAATTTAACCACTTCATTTTGAATAACGTCCACTGTATACATAGTTGTTAAAGTGGTAGACAACGAGTATGCCAATAAGAGGCCCCGGTCTCTTTAACAACCAAAAGTCATATTTTACACCGGTTGGTTCTTTTATATTTCGAAAATGATTCATATTCGATATCAAAAAATCACATTCACGTCAAAATTATCACTTCATTTCAAAACACCATATTTACTCAAAATATGTCATTTTCATTTGAAATATCATTTCAAATCCAAAATTAGGTTATAACCTCATTTAACCGCATTCTCACTTAAATCAACGATTTAAATATAAACATTCCAACTTTGCACAGTTCAATTTTAGAAAATAGTTTGAATAGTTCAAATAGTTTGAAATAGTTTCAATAGTTTATAATAGTTTGATATAAAATGGTTTATATAGTAAAATAATTTGGAAAATCAAAATAATTTGAGTATTTAAAAAACTAGATTTTAAATAGTTTATGACAAAAATAATTTATTTGAAAATAATATCAAATCAAACTATTTCTTTCCATTTCAACATATCTGGACCCATGCCTAAATTTCAAATCATCAAAACTCAATTTCTCATCTTTCAATTCAATTGACTCAATTTTGATTTAGTGTCAAATCAACTTGATTTTAATTTCAATTTGAATTAACTTCAACACTTGAACGTTCATTTTTAATGTAACGACCTAGCATTTCTGCCAATTAAAAATTATATATTTAAATTGATTTTAAATATTAATAAGTGAAATTTATAAGTCGAATAATTTATTTTTCGAATATCTGGATTTAATTGGATAATTAAATCGATAATTTAATATTTCAAATTACAGAAATAATTGAAAATTGGGTTTAATGTGATTGAAAATGATTTGTAGAATTTTATTTTATCATATGGGAGTTAGAATTATGTTATAGAACTTTTAAAATTGAATTTGAAGTTAATTTGTGAAAATTGAATATTTTAATATTTAATTGACGAGTAAAAATAGCCATTTTTCAAACAGCCTCGGATTTCGACGAAACCAGTTTCATCGGATCCGTAATGTTTTATTATTGTAAGATTTCAAATTTCGTGTCAATCGAATTTACCGTTTGTTCGGGGCAAGCCAAAACGCATAGAAATTGTTTTAATCGATTTAATTTAAATTTGATCGTTTATTGCCGTAACTCGCACATCCGACCGAATTAGCCTCCGAAACATATTCCATTGTGTCCGAAACGTGGGGTAAATCCTAAAAACACCAGTCACCACGCGAGATTTGGAGTTCGGAAAAATTTAGAGTGAATAGTGTTTTTCGTTGAAATTCTATAAAAGGACCTTCATTCTTCTACTTTGTGAAACCCTAACCTAAATAGCTTCAGCCGCCACTAATGAGATACATGGCCAAAAATTCATCTCCTTCTTCCACCAATTTCTTCAAATCCACTAATTGATTCAAAAAGTTGTCAACTGCAAAGTTGAAGAGCATCGGAAGAGCTTTCAATCTATACGGAAATGATGAAGTATGGCGTGGCGATGGCGAAGCTAGGGGCCACGTTCTCTGGCCGTTCATCCTCGTTACACGTGCAAAAGGCGGGGCCGAGCTTCAAGCTCCTCTAGCCGAAGGTCGTGCTCGCAGTGGGCTTCCATATGAGGGTGGTTGATCGATGTATATGTCGTCGTGGTGGCCGCAATTTTTAACCCTAGATAGGTGCTTTTGGGTTCTCGGGTTCGTGTTTGCCTGTAGCCAAACGCGATGTGAAGAAGACAAAGCATGTGGTCTGGATTTCATCAAGCAAGCATGGACGGCCCAGAATTGTTTTAGGTTAAAAAAATTAAAAGAAATAGTAAAATTATTATATTATAATTCGTTCAAAGTTTAAATTGCCGTATCTTTTTCATAGAGATCGAAAATGGACGAAACGAATTGCGTTGGCTTAGCGCTATGCGATGAGCTGGATTGGAATCGTTTGGAGCTAGTTTGAATTTCAGGTGAAATTAAACGCGTGTTTAATTTTATTCGAAATAAAACACTGCAACCGTTATTGAAAGCAAGGTGAGAACTTCTCACCCAATCAAAATTGTTTCAACATAAAGTTTAAATAGTTAGATTTAAAATTGCTTGATTGTGTGATTGGATGATAAATTGTTATCTATTGTGTTAAATAGACCCTATACGCTGTATATTAAGCGGATGTTATTTATTAAAAACATATACCGCGAATATTTCACTTTGATGTGGAATTGGTATTATTTATGTACTTGGAGTTGATTTCCCGCATTATATAGCGGATGATACCCTATTGCGCCGTATAATAGCGGATAATATTTTATAAATCCTATATACCGCGATATTCCGTATTGGAATGGAATTGGTATTGTGCTAACATCTGCGGATGCAGGAAAACAGGTTGGAGGGATCCAACTGGATTCCTCAACAATATTGATTTATTTACAGATATTTGTGATATATTCTGTTATCATATGATATATGATGTTTGGATGTCGTGATTGATTATTTGGTGTTGTTGCATCATTGGCCCTATTTTGAAGTTTTAAAAATGTTAAAGTAACGATTTTTAATTTAAAAGAGCTTTAAAGTGAATTTTGAAAATATACGTTTTATTAAATTTTGGAATTGATTTATTTTAAATAAATAAACGTTATAATATTTAAAGTTATAAAAGTTATGATTTTTGAGAAATATAACCGAAATGTGATTTTTGAAATAAATAGTTGATTAATTTATGAAATGGTTTAAATTGGGATTTTTGAATTATAATAAACGATTTGTATAAAAGATTTATAAAATTGATATTTTATAAATTAAAAATATTGGAATTATAAAACGAGTTTTTATAAGTGTTAAAATGAAGTATTGAAGGATTTCATAAGTGAATGAAATTCACAGTTGTATTAATTGTGAAATTATAAAATGAATAGATTTTTGTAAAATAAAAGATTCATAAGTAATTAACTTATAAATTAGATTTTGGGAATAAAATTGAGTTATAAATTGAATTGGTAAATAAAGGAGATTTGTAAATCGAAGTTTTTATAAATACAAATGGAATTTATAAACATTGTTTTATAAATCCGAAATCAATTGAATTTGATGAATTAAACATAGAAGTTTATTAAAGGAGAGATATTCGTGGTTTTGGATAACGAATTATCCTTTAAGTTAAATGTTGTAATAATCAAAGTTTGGTTGGGAATTATATTCACGATTTTGGACAGTGAATATATTATTAAATAAAATGGATATGTTTTGGGAAGTGATGTTTTAAATAGAATTAAAATGATTTAAAGATGTTTTAAAATGCGTCAAGTATCGAATACATAGATTTCAACATTTATTGTTGAAATAGACGTTTTCGAGAAATAGAAGGAAATAGTGGACTATAACACTGTTGTTATAGTAAATTATTTCTGAAAGGAAATGTTTTATATAGTATTGGGATTTATATATCTATCTTAATTTCGAATCCCTATACTAGTGATTTTGGGTTGTCGTAACGATGTTTTACGCAACATTCGTTTTGACTCAAATAAATGTGTTTAAGCGCACGTTTTCCTTAAAGAATGAAATATGTACTTAATTTCGATTTAAGTATATTGAATATTTTCCAAGTGTTGAAAATAAATGGATTTGTGAATTACTTATTATTAAATAAGTATGAAATGTTTTCCAATATGAAGTGAATGTTTTGATATTTTATCTTTTAAAGATAAATTGAAAATGAATATTAGAAATCTATTTGGAAATCGTATATTCATAGATATTTTGGAATTGTACATTCACTATGGAATTTATAAAAGAAAGAGAAATTTGTTTAAAAATAAACGTTGATTTATTTTTGAAGTGTGGAAATAAATTTATGGATTTGAAACGTAAATATAAAGTAAATCGGTAAGGATTTATTTAATTAGTTTAAATGAACCAATTTGAAATGAAAATGAATAAAGATTTGTGAATATATCCCGTGTAGGGAAACGATTTGAAATTTGTTTTCAAAAGTTGTAAAGTTGAAAAGTGATTTGAAATTTGTTTTCAAATGGTCGAAGTGTGAAAATTATATATCTTGTAAAGATATTTTTGGAAAATAAATAATTTGGAAAATTATTTGGAATCAGGAGATGTTGTGCATATCTATTGATAGTTAAATAACCGACAATCAATAATTACCTTTAAATGTGTATTTGTTGTGATTTGCTTGAATTTGAATGCCATACATTATTTTCAAAATAAGCGCTCATTATTCGGGTTAGCCGGGAAAGGAACTCTGAGTCGTATAACCCAGTCCGAATAGTGATACGTCGTAATGGATAGCATTGAAGACCGGTGTTGAAGACTGGATATTTGTGAAAACGGGAGGATTACCGTCGAATGACTCTGCATCGGATGATCTCCGATATAGAGGTTTTATCACCCTTTGTGACGGGAATTCCGGACGTGATTAGTGAATATCCAGATTGCAAGGGCTTCTTTGGAAGTGCCTTTGGTTCCATTCGATCCCGGAATGGACTTGTATAGATGTGTGTCTGACGTTACAATTTGAGATGTAAAGCCGGTTTCTATCAAATATATTTGTGTTGGTGGCGGAGAATTTATTCTCTTAGCTTAACACCCTTCTTTGAGACGTACGAGCTCAGAGGTTATGTAGTTGATGGTTACTAGTGATACATTCCCAAATTGGTAATGTGACATACGAAGTGTTGTTGAGCATATGTGATCAAAGCACAGCTTTTGTATAAAGCGTGGCTTTGTCGACGAGACTTCGTCGGACCTCACACCCCGGAAATGGTCAAAACAGGAAGGATGCGGCAAGGTTACTAGGGGGTAGCGCCCCTTTAGTGTATGTCATTCCTTCTGGATAGAGGTGGTATCATTGTATGGAGCCCAGATACTTAACCTATGTTGTTGCTGCAAATTTATTACTTTGTGGTTGTTGGAATCGAGGATCCTCGGATGAAGGTCGGTTACAACCGGGGGATGACATATTCGTGTCAGTAGTTACCCAGTTAGGGGTAACCCGGCCTTGTGTTGGCAGAGATCTAACAGATGTTAGGTTAGGTTCTCGAGGAGTCTTTCCAGAGGCGTACCCATGTGGCAATAGGAAGTTCCTTGGCCTGACCATTTGTTGGAAATCCAAAGAAACAATACGAATCTTGTACGGTTTTAGTTATAGAACCTACCATCTAATATGGTAGCTATAGTAGGCATAATATAATGGTACCTATGCTGGCTAAGATTTATATTCTACTTTCGAAATGTTTTCTACACTATGCACTAATAATAATATCAAAAATGATTTGATTTTGCGTAGTAAGCATCTTTGACTAACATAAGAAGAAATCTCATCCAAGTCTGTGTTTGCATTGTATGTGTGGTGGGAGGTCTTATGGTAGTTACATTTTCAAAAAGCATTGCGAATTGACTTCAAATTTTTTTTTATCCTGTTGTTTGTTTTTAAAGATAAACTATTTCAAGTTCTCACACCAGTCCCATGACTGACTTGGAGTTTATTGTTTTCCTTCCTAAACTCTGGGTGCCCACCAATTTCCACACGGGCAGTCTAGAGTTAGGTTATCAGGATGTTCTAGAATTCAGGAGTTGCTGTAGAAATCTAGAGGCAAGTTGGATGACTTGGCGTATCAACTAGTATATAGTATTTCTTTTTCGTTGTTTGTTGTTGTACACTCTGATAATATAATGTGATGTAATGTAATGTAATAACTGATATAGTTCTTTTGTTTAAAGATTATTCATTTATTTATTATATGTTGTTCCGCTGCGATTGTGAGATTCTGATATTGTTCTGTTGTTTCTTTCTGTTCTGTTCTATCTTTTTCTCTCTTCTTCTATCATTTTCTTCTTCTTTAACCATAACATTTCGGTTTTCCGACATTCGATTGCTCGGCAGTTGATACAGTGGACGTATTGATGTCGGTTTTCGAGCGTCGAAAAATCCCGATCGTTACATTTAACTTCACATTCAATTCAACAATCCAATTCAATGATTTACATTTCAATTCAATGATTTGCATTTCAATTCAATTTTTATTTAAACCATTTCAGTTTATATCAATTTCATGTCCAATTGCAATTTACTAATTTAAATCTCTTAAATCAAATTAAACTTCATTGTTCAAATTGTGGTTCAAACTTTAAAATAATTAAATTTTCGAAATTGAAGTCATATATCAATTATACTTCACATTTCAATTTTAATTCTTTAAAACAATTTCCTTTTAACCAATTTCAACATTTCAAAGCTTGAATTAGGAAATAATTCAGTTCATATAAATCCACAATTTATTTCCTTTAAAACAATGTCATTTAATCAAAATCCAAATTCAAGATTTTAAAACCATTTAATTTCACCATTCCGGTGTCCGTGTATAATTTTCTACCGTATGGCCAAGTGGTCGTTTATATCAGTTTAATTACATGGATGGATATATATCATTTCAATCCAAACCAAGGTGTCATAGGTATATATCATTTCAACCTATTTCTTAGTTCATTTACAATAGTCCAAATGATAATGTAAATGATGTTAATGAATAAATAGGTAATAATGGGAATATATTAAATAAATAAACAATAATACATCCATCGTCAATTAATAGGCATACAATAACAATTAACATCCAAATCAACCAATATATCCCAAAAGTTACCAGTTACCATTGTCGTATTAACAAGCAATTAAATTCAATACTAAATTAAATGTCAATTTAAATTCAATATAAAATTCAAATTAATTTAACATCCATTTAAACTACCGAACAGCAACCAATAAAATTCTTGTCACTTCATAAATTCAATTCAACTAACATAAGAAGGTTTAGTATTGTGTGAGTGGGTTAAATCACACACCTTTGATTTATAGTCAATTAAAAATTAAATAAAAGCCCAAAATTTCAACAATCTCCAAATCCAACCAAACCAGTTTCATGTTGTCCGGAATTTCAATACGAGTCCAACGAAAGAAATTGCGATCAATTGGAGTTCATATGTAGAAGATATTCAAGTTCTAAGAATATCATTAAAATAAAAGTTGGAACATATTCAATAAAAAACAAACAAAGTTTAATACTCATGTTTTTCTAAAGATGTGGCTTTAGGAAAGCTGGAAGAACAAACTAAGATGAGTGCAGGACGTGTAGGAAAAATGAAAAATAAATTCATGTTTCATAAAAGAAAGCTTTTGAATTTGCAAAAAGGGGACCTTTTGAATTTGCAAGCTCACATTAAAATGATTCGGGGAAAGAAAGATTTTAAATGGAGATCTAAACATATGAAATGAAGCGGCTATAAGAAAAAAAAATGAAGGGACAAGTTTAAAAATGTGAACAATTTGCTAATGAGAATACAGCTTCAGCAAAAAATAATTTGAACTAAATGAGTATGATGTGTCAGGAGAAACAAAATGCAAAAGAAGAAATAAAGTGGTAGGTTATTTGTAACGGCCCGCTATTTTGGACCATTCAAATCGACAATAAAACCAAACATGTCCGACTTGAATAATTCAAAATACCGAATTGTTAATTTAAATTTAGCAAAACTTAAACATATACAGTAAATAAATCAATCACAGAATCACAGATATAGAGTAGTACAATAATACGCAGTGGAATAATTGAATAGTAGTTCATGAAGCTACTATATAGAAAAGTTAGAAATAAGATACATCAGAATATCCCAGATACAGTGAAGTCTCCAATGCAATAGATGACTTCTCTTAACGAATCATCTGGAAGTGCTGAAAGCTAAGCGATAGTTGGATCTCCAAGCGAAGCTCCAAACTCCAAAGGTGAGTCTCAATGTAGTATCACTCAGTCTGACCCGAGCGTAAAGCAAAACACAAAACACTCGAGTCAGGATTAACATTCTTATATCAGTAAATCCAACTCAAGTGAAATATCAACTGAAATAAAATTAACTTAGAGGATGTTTGGGATAACCATCGTCTAAGGACCCCTGGAACTATCTATAGGGTAGAAATATACACTATGTCATCGTGGTCATCTCAATTTTATTTATTATTCAAAAACAAAATATCATTCCACTTCAAATATATTTGTTTCAAATTGATTTAACTAAATAAAATCCTTAATTAATGACAAATTCAAATAAGTCCCAAATATATCTTCAAACCTTAGCTTATAAAATTTATTCGACAAATCTATTTCAGAAATACAAATTTAATAAATCCTTAAACATATTTCATATTAATAAAATCAATCTTAATTAAATTATCTTAATATTAAATCTATATACAAAATAGCCTTTATATATAATACTTTAAATCAATATTCATTAAAACCATATATTTCTTTTCAAGACCATAGAAATTATTTTCAAAACATTCATATAGACCACGGCATCGATGTAAAATTTTCTATTCTATGGACAAGGGATACAGATATTTATCATTTCAATCCGTTAGTTAAATATATACGGGTGGATATCATTTCAACCCGTAATCCCAAATTCAATTCAAATGAAAATCGCTTGGGTGTATCATTTCAACCCATAACGAAATTCTCCTATTCGAAAATCCGTTCGGGTATGTATCATTTCAACCCATAGTGATTTATATACTAACAGGGAACTTGCAGAGTGATAACAGATATGAAAATAATAATAACAATAGGCATATATCATCAAAAATAAATATAAACAATAGAATATGGTGTCATATCCCATAAGTGAACAGTTACAGATAATAGCATATATAACAATTTAAATAACTACAGCATCATATTTCAATTGTCGTTTCAATTTAATCAAATTTAACAAATAAAAGAATGTTAATCGTGAGTGATTGCTCACCTTTCGAGGCTAGAGAATACAGAAGATGACATGGACATGCACACTGATACGGACACTGAAATTTGAATTATAAATCCGAGCACGAATTTCAAAGCAAAGTAGGATTGGCACGAATTGGACGAACGAGGCTGATAATCAAGAATTTATGAATTGAATCAGAATCAGTCTGATATATACAAAAAATTTTGCTATTTTAATAAAAATCAAAATTGCATCCCTAAGAAAAATTTAAAGTCGAATCACAAATATATATATATATATATATATATATATATATATATATATATATATATATAATTTACCTTTTTTTCATACATAAACCAATAGTTTTAACATTTGAAATAAAACATATATGTTAAATAAAAATCCTTATAATTTTTCCAAACAATTTTAATTTTTACACATAGATCAAAATTTCTATTTACAAATCTAAGACCCAAACCACCCCATACGACCTATGTATATAATATCATTAAGATTTATATTTTAAAATAAGATTAATATATAAAACTTCAACAAATTACACTGTTCAAATCTCATTTATAAACTACTATATACATATGGTACAAAATCCACTTCACAATACAATTATAAATTTTAAACACTTTACGTATATATATAAACTAATATAAAACTACCCATACATAAACAGTAAAGCCTATACACAGACTTATATAAAATTTTAAACAACGGATGTACAAATTACTTATATAACTTATATTATAACTTATTTTATAAATATATATAATACTGTAACCTGTGCAGACCGAAAGTATAAGTTAGAATGTAAACTTTATACAATACATATAAATAGGAACTAATATAACTTTTTTTTTGCGAAAGCAACCGGTCTACATTAAACACATATACACCCTTAACTTTTATGCAAACATGCATGCCAACTGAAATGAAAACTTATATATTAGAAAACTAACTCCATACATAAGTGTATGCAAAGTGTGTATATATATATATAAGGCCATAAAGATATATCTATAATTATTTTAACTTTATATAAATATATGTCATATACGAACTTAGGAAGATAAACAACTTCAAAAATCCTATACAACTTACATAATAATAAGATGTAAATTGACCTTCAATAAAAGTTATAAACTTGTTTATTATAAAACTATATATATATATATATATATATAATAACGGATTTACAAAACTTATAAAATAAATCATACAATATGGTTTGTAAAATATACATATATTGACTCAAAGTTAAAACAAAAATGAATGTAAATCTGCTTGCCAAATATGCAGACACCATTTGCAGATCCAACACAACTCACACATATTAAATATGCATACACTTCTAGAAACAAAACAAACTTTTCAAAAAAAAAGGAAACCACGTTTGGTATATATATGTATTCAAATCCAACAACTTTATATAAACCACTATATGTATGCATCTTATATTTTTATACCACTATCAATATATCATAACTATACTCCATATAAACAAATATGCGAACCAACTTTGAATGCTAGAATATGCATCAACAGCACGTACAGGGGACGTGTATTGATAAAATCATCCATATCATAGCTAAATATAAAACTATATAATATATATATATATAACACTTGCAAATATAAACTTAACTTACCTATGCCTGGTTATGTGAACAGTAGAGGAAACAGGGGAGGGTCGCTGCGTCTTCGATGGATATTGCGCAATAGGAAGAGTGGGTTCGGTGGAGGAGCGGAGTTTGGAAAAGGTGAAGGAGAGGCTGAAATTTGTAGTGCTAGGCAAGTTTATATAGAAGAGGAAGAAATAATAGAGAGGGAGAGAAGAGAAATCTGGGAAGAAGCAATAAAAAAGGGAAGAAAATACAAACAGAAGTAAATGGAAACGACTAAATAAACGTAACCAAAGAAATAGCACAATCACGTGCTATGATTCAGTTGAGGATTTAAGGAAAAATATTTAAGTTGATTCAGGAAAATAATCAAAGCAAATAAATGGTAGCACGTTTCAAATTTGAACGGAAGGAAAGAGAAAAGTCACAATTCCGGAAAAATATCAAAGTAACAGCTACACATTGATTCAAGAGCTATTAAAGCAAATTTTAAATTGTGAAGGCAACGTTACTCTGCGTTATATTTTTAAAATAAGAATGCTGAACGAAAATCAACAGTCAAATATGGTGCGGTGTAAATGGCAAGAGTCACGCTGATTACTGAATAAAATAAAACGAATAACCATTTATTTATTTATTTAGACGGTGGAAAAATGAAGAAATAAAAGGTCAGTGAAAGTAGGAATGAATATATTAGAAAAGTAACGATTGTAGTAGCGACGATCATCTTAGATTAAGTTGAAAGTTTTAATAATAATTTATTAACGTGGCTATGGTTCAAATATTTTTTGAAAGCAAGGAAACCAAAAGGTCACAATTAAAGGCAAGCTTTAAATTTTTAATAAATACAAAACGTATCTAAGTTTATACATTTATAACTTTTCAGCTGTAGTGTATAATTATAATGAACGGTCATAATGAAAGAAGTGGAAAAAGGGAGCGTAGGAAAGGAAAGGTTAGAAAAATAAAAATTTCACCCTTAAATTCCGGAGATTAATTAGGTAACGTACCTCTTTAATGAAATGTACAGCAACGGTCACAAGCTAAAATTTAGTTGAAAGTTTAAAGAAATGAGGGGAAGATGGGTTTTTAAATTAATCACTTCCCAAAATTAATATGTCAATGAAAAAGGAAAGGAGATGAATCAGGGAAACGTATTATAACTTATACATAACTATTAAACGGATAGATGGAAGAAAAGGTGAGCATGTGAGTAAAAGTGGAAACTGATTTATAAGCGAGATGGAATGTGAGCTGTTGCCTGGGAAGAAAATGGAACATTTTAAAAATTAAAGGCAATGGACTGCTGAAATTAAATGTGTATAAAGTGTGTAAAAGTTATATACTGAAACGGCTATAAATTCTAATTATTATTATAAAACGGAGAATAACGAAAGGCAAGGACGATGATTTCAAAGTTTATCGATGGCTAGGAATGGGGAAGTCTATCTGTGAATTGAAAAAATTATTAAGCAATTGAAATTTTAACGGTAGAAAAAGTAACAGCTGCACACTGTTTTAGAAACAATCAAAGCAATTAATAGCTTGATTGGACAGCAAGAATAAATATGGAAGGACACGTTATAAAGGCAAAATGAACCGTTTGAAAATAAATAAAAGAAATGATGGCAAATAAAACAGCTGTGCGTTGAATTTCCCAAAATAAATTATTTTATAAACATCAATTATTACTGACTTAAATTGAACAGAATCAAACCCTAAAATATACTTTCTTAATTTTTGATGAAAATTTATCATTTGCCACATTTAACTATACGTAATCCAAATGTAAGATTTTATTTCAAAATATTATTAATTAAAATTTCTCAAAAATCAAATTAAATACGCTAAATAAAACCATTAAAAATTATCAAAATTTTACGGGTCGTTACACTCTCCCCCACTCAAAACTTTTCGTCCCCAAAAAGGAAGAAGGTAGGAGAATAGAAACAACCAGAAAGATAAATAGATTGAAAGACAAGAATAAACAATTAATTTAAGACCATAAAATTTTTTCTAGAAATATTCATTTGAAATTAAATTTTCTTTAATGCTTAAAAAAAAATTCAAACCCATTTGTAAAATTTCTTGCTTCCTTTATAAATACCATTTATAAGTTTTAAATAACACCTTTATAAATATATATGAAAACTATTTGGAAACAGTTATTCACATCCTTGGTTATATTTTCAAGGAAGTTATTTGACAACATTAAATCCATAGTTTATAAATTTACTAATTTATCTTAAGACACTTTCAACATTATAGATAAATTAATACTCATTTCTTAAATATGTTATATTAAATTAATAACTTCTGAAATATTAATGACACTAATGATTTACTATTAAACCATGTAGTATATAAATAAACAATATTTTAAAGATTATATTCAAAAAGGAAAGGAGGGTAGATTCGAAAAAACGGAATATAGGTGAATAAATAAAGCTGAGCATATAAGGTAGGTTCAAAAGGATAGTATCGGGCTCGAATAATTAAATCAAACCATAAAATTTTAATGTAACGACCCGTATTTTACGTGTCGATGGATCGTAGAATTTGTAGGTCGTTAGTGTTGTTGTGTTGTCTCTAGCCTAAGTCATTCAGAATTGAGTCGTATAGGGGCATGAGTCGTGACCGACTTAGTGCTTAGGTCGCATGATAGCTTGAGTCGAGTGGCCGAGTTAGGATGGTGACCGACCGATAGTAAGTCGTAGCCGACTTAGGAGGTGAGACAAGGTAATGGGTTAAGGCTTGAGTCGTAACCGACTCATAGAATGGGTTGTGTATGAGTGACCGACTTATAGAAGCAACGGTTTATAGGTTGTGACCGAGTTAAGGTTGGCCGACTCATGGGGTTTGCCGAGTTAAGAGTTGGAGTGTTGGAACGACCTAAGTTAGTGGCCGACTTATAGGGAACCGACTCAAGTGTTGAGTCGCGCTCGAGTTAATAGGGTCTTAAGTCGTTAACGACTCATAGGGGACCGGCTCAAGGAGGGGTTGCGGTTTAGAATGTTGGCCGAGATAAGGAAGCGACCGACTTAAGAGTTTCTCGAGTTAAAACGTTGCCGACTTAAGGAGGTTGGTGGTTTAAGGGTTGGCCGACTCATAGGAGTTAACTCGTGACCGAGTCATAGAATTGCCGACTCATAGTATTAGGGCTTAGGTCGTGGGGTCCTGAGTCGGTAGGGGTTTGGGTCGGCATGGCGTTATTCCATGTGTCGTTAGGTCGGTGGGCCGACTTAGTGGATAAGTCGTTGGGGACTTAGGCTTTTGAGTCGTGTCTCGAGGGATAAGGATTAGGCTTAGGTCGGCAGGGATAAGTCGTGTGACCTTCTTGCTGTGATGAGTCGGTAGAATTTAAGTCGGCATTGGTTGAGTCGGTAGGAAGTAGGTCGGCACTTGGTTGAGTCGTAAGTCGACATCTGGGAGTATATGTTGTGTAGTTGAGTCGGTAGGTGCTAGGTCGTGAGTCGGCGAGGGATGAGTCGGGGGCGACTCAGGAGTTGGGTCGGCGGCGACTTAGGACGGCCGAGACATGGAGGTTTCAGCCTATAAATAGAGGCGTTCGGCTCACTTTTTGGCACCGGATTTCGAAGCGACGAAGTGCTGCCATTTTGGAAACTCGACTACGGTATTTTCTTCACTTCTTTCTCTACTTCCATCAAGTGCTAACATCCTTTGAAGATCGAAGATCAAGATCGAAGATCCAAGTGTCCAAGTTGAAGATCTTCATCCGTTTGAGCTAGAATTCATCGTTTCAAGTGAGATTTCGCCGGATCAAGCCGTGATCTCCGCTGTCCAGATCTGAAGTGTTGTGATTTTGAGGTGTTTGGGTGATTTGGTGAGTGGTAGTTATCTCTCACGCGGATCCAAAGGAGTATACGGGATTGGTGATATGTTTGGGTGTTAAAGTTAGCGTTTTCTCGCATTTTCCTTAAGTCTGCATGTAGATCCATCATATTTGAAGATGTTTATCTATAGAAGCTATTTATAAAGTATTAGAGACAAAACCCATGTTTTAGATTTGATAGATCTATGTTAAAAATCATGATTTCACATATGTTGGACTTTTGCTCACTTAATTACGAAATTTCCATTATGAATGATATTGTTTGATAGATCTTGTTTGAATGCTTGAATGTTTGAATGTATGTTAGATGTGATTGCTCCAAGTTAGCTTGTGGTTGATTTGGAACAAGATGTTTGAAGATGATTCAAAAGCTAAGTGGAAAGGCTCTTGAATGTTGAAAGCTGCCGATGGCATATGAAGCGGATAGGGAAGCTCATGTGGATGGATTCGATGATGAGGGACTTTGCCATGATGCGAAGAGGCGAAGTATGAGATTGAGATGGGACTTTGCCATGATGCGAGAAGGCAAGCCATGATGTTGAGATGAGACTTTGCTATGATGCGATGAAGCAAAGTGTGATGTTGAGATGGAACGGGTCATGATGACGTTCCAAGCACGGGCTGCGACGACGTGCAAAATTATGTTGATTACTCTGTGATGCGATCCGAGTTGGTGATAATGGTTAGCTTGAGAGGCGCTTGAGCTAGTATGGAAATAGTCGTCGAGGAGGATGACTAGGAGGCTGAGATCTTATCGTTGTTGAAGGTTCTAGCATGCTCAAAGCAAGGGTACGTTGGAACGGGCTGCGACGACGTTCCAGGCACGGGCTGCGACGACGTGCTAGTACTCTGGGTAGTTGCGAAAATTCCTAGGCACGGGCTGCGACGACGTGCGGAGTTATGGCTAGAACCGGGGTTACCATTAGCCCTTGACAGGTGGTCATTCAACTAACGGTGATATCAAGGCAATGATACGGTGATAGCCAGAGTCATGGATGTTTGGTTGTACTATCATTCGGTCTCAAGTGCGGTGTTTTCTGGGTGCTTATCTGATCTTGGTTTAGGCCTTGGGGGTTTGTATTTGGAAAACATCGTCCTTGACTCGAGTGATTATTGCTTTATTTTAATTACCTGCTATGCTATGATTGCTTCTCCTTAGTGTGTGTCTGGGGGCTATCACTGTGAGAAGAGGTGGAGTGGGATGGTTTAGTTCCTATTCCTTTTATTCCTTATGCTCTTTTGGTATGTTTGATAGTTAATTTACTACTCACTAAGACTTTGTCTGACTCAAGGTTTTATGTCTCCTCTTATTACCTTGGGCTGTTCATCCATGTTGGGATGGGCAGACTAGGTAAGCAGGTGACAGGTGCTGTGCTTGGAGTTTCTACGTTGAAGATGACGAAGACGAGCAGGAGGCTATGCATATTATTTTCTTATATGTACTGGGTATCCGCTGCTGTATTTGATGAGTGCTTGTAGTGAGGTCTTGATGTATGGATTTGTTGAGATGATTGTATAAAACTTCTGTGATGCTTATATGATGATTTCCTGTTATGAGACTTCACTATATATTTCTCTATTGTATTTTATCCATGCGCTGTGAGTTACGATAGAGATTCTTCGATTTTATTTTACCCTGACTATCGTCCATGGCTGCCTGGCACACCTTTCAGCGCACTATTCTCTTGTTTTGGTGCGGGAGTCATGGGCGGTCGTCACATTTGGTATCAGAGCTTTGGTTAGTCGATTTTAGCCAACGCTCGCTGACGTAATTACGTAAGAGAGACGTAATTGTATTTTGATGGATGATTACTATATATAATATAGTAGCTTAGAAGGATTTGAACTCCTTATGCAGTTGTTTCTTAAGGTGTTCTAATCATTCTTTTTGCAGATATTAAGAATGAGTCGTAGAGGAAGACCAGCTGCTAGGGAAGGCCGTGCTACAGAAGGAGCTGCAGATTATGGGGCTATGTTCGAAGCGATGATGACTTCGATTATGAGGAGGATGCCCGTTCCAGGGCCTACTGTTGATGTTGGGGTTCAAGTCCAAGCTCCAAGACCAGTGGATTTCGCCAAGCTCTGCAAGGATTATACTTCTCTTGGAGGAAAAGCTTTCTTAGGGACGGAGTCTACTATTGAAGTGCAGAGATGGATGGATGCTTGCCGAAGGATTTTTGGTGATCTAGGGATTGAGGATGCAACCAAGAGAAAGCTTGCATCGAGGCAGCTTCAAGGGAGAGCTGCGGATTGGTGGAATTCTATCACTATAGATACACCAGAGGAGGAGATTACTTGGGAGCAGTTCCAAGTTAGATTTGAAGCCAAGTTCATCTCTACTGCTCAGAGGTCTGTTTTGTTCAAGAGATTTGTGGAGCTCAAACAAGGCGGGAGGCCTGTTCTTGAGTATATTTCTGAGTTCGAGGCCTTGTCTAAGTATGCCAGATCATATGTTGATTCTCCCTACCAGAAGAACGAGAAGTTTGTGACTGGTCTGGATGCTTATCTTGGAAGGCAGTTGGTGGATCACTTGGACGATCCATTCGAGAAGCTGGTGGAGAAAGCTTTGAGGCATGAGAGTTTGTTTCCTAGGGAAAGTTCTGTTGTTGCTGTAACCAGGGAAGGATCTAAACCACAGCAGAGTGGCAACAAGAAGAGGAAGCAGCAGCAACAGAAGGGAAAGGATGGTCAGAAGAAGCCAAAGGGCGAGGTGACTTGCTATAATTGTCAGAAGAAGGGCCATCTCTCCAAGGATTGTAGGAATCCAAAGGCGCCGGCGAAGTGCCATAACTGTGATAAGCCAGGGCATTTCAGGAAGGATTGTCCAGAACCGAGGAAGGACAGGCAAGTTGTGCAAGCTTATGCTTTGGAAGCTGTGCCGTCGTCTTCGAAAGCTCCTACTGCTGAAGAGAAGGGGAAGAGTGTGGTTGTTCAAGGTACTCTTTCTATTTGTGGTGTTCCAGTTAGAGTGTTGTTTGATACTGGAGCGTCGCATTCTTTTGTTTGTGATGATTTGGTAAGCCGGTTAGGTATGAAACCGGATATTGTTGATAGGCCATTGGTTGTGACTAATCCGGTAGGGGGTTCGTCATGTTTGTGTATGATATGCCGTGGTCTAGTTGTGTCGAGTCATGATTGCTCGTTTGTTTGTGATTGCTTTGTTCTGAACTTTGCGGGGTTCGGAATTATTTTGGGTATGGACTGGCTTAGGAAGTATGCGGCAAGGATTGATTGTGAGAGGCTTGAGGTGACAGTCGGGAATGTGGAAGGGCGAAAGGTTGTGATACGATGTAAGCATGAAGAAGGCGTCTTCATGAGCTTCATGTATTCGCTAGTTGTTCCACAGGATGGACTGTCATTGGTGCCTATTGTGAATGAGTTTGAGAATGTCTTTGAGGAAGTCAAAGGGTTGCCGCCGCATAGGGAGATCGAGTTTCGTATCGATCTAGTTGAGGGAGCCAGACCTGTTGTGATGCCTCTTAGGCGGATGGCACCGAGGGAGCAGCAAGAGCTGAAGGTGCAAGTTGATGACCTTTTACGGAAAGGATTCATTCGGAGAAGTGTGTCCGAATGGGGTGCGCCCGTTGTGTTCGCAACCAAAGCGGATGGATCGTTGAGGTTGTGTGTTGATTATCGTGAGCTGAATAAGGTGACTAAGAAGAACAAGTATCCATTGCCGAGAATAGATGACTTGTTTGATCAGCTTCACGAGGCTAAGGTGTTTTCTCAGATGGATTTGGCAACGGGATTTCACCAGTTAAGAGTGGCGAGGGATAGTGTGCCGAAGACTGCTTTCAGGACACCATCCGGATTTTATGAGTGGCTGGTGATGCCATTTGGGTTGACTAACGCGCCAGCATATTTTGTGGATCTTATGAATAGAGTATTCAGAGATCAGTTGAATAAGTTCGTGCTTGTGTTCGTGGATGATATTTTGGTTTATTCCAGAACTGAGGAAGAGCACAAGACGCACTTGAGGGTTGTTTTGGAAATCCTGCGGAAACATCAGCTGAAGGCTAAGTTTTCAAAGTGTCACTTCTGGAAGAGTGAAGTGAGGTTCTTAGGCCATGTTATTTCTGGAAATGGAATAGCGGTTGATCCCGCTAAGGTAGCAGCAATCCAGGATTGGATTAGACCTAAGAATGCATCTGATGTGAGAAGTTTTCTTGGATTAGCCGGATATTATCGTCGGTTTATTAAAGACTTTTCCAAGATAGCTGCACCGTTGACAGGATTGACGAAGAAGAACCAAGTGTTCAAATGGGATGACAAGTGTGAGCAAGCTTTCGTAATCCTGAAAGAGCGACTGACGAGTGCTCCTGTTTTGACTATTCCAAGTGGGAATGATGAGATGGTGGTTTACACCGATGCATGTGGCACTGGACTAGGAGTGGTGCTAATGCAGAAGCATAAAGTTGTTGCGTATGCAAGTCGACAACTGAAGCCGCATGAAAGGAATTATCCGACTCATGATTTGGAGTTGGCAGCGATTGTGTTTGCTTTGAAAATGTGGAGACATTATCTATTGGGAGTTAGATTCGAGTTGTTTACAGATCATAAGTCGTTGAAGTATCTGTTCTCCCAAAAGGATTTGAATCTTCGACAGCAACGGTGGTTAGAGTTTCTAGCATCGTATGATTTTGGTATAGCCTATACTCCGGGAAAAGGCAACGCAGTAGCAGATGCGTTAAGCCGAAGGCATGCAGGTTTGGGAGCCATGTTTTCGGAATGGAAGAGTCTTGAGTATTTGGCTGGGTTTGATTTCAGGCCTAGATGTGAATTGGAACCTGAGATGTTGGCAAACTTATCGATAAGGCCTACTCTTGTGGAAAGAATTGGTGAGAGGCAAAGGGGAGATGATAAGCTTGTCAAGATTATCTGTGATTTGGAATCTGGATTGGACCCGGAGAAGGATAAGGGATTCGAGGTCGATCGAGAGGGTTGGCTTCGAAAGCAAGGGCGACTAGTTGTTCCCGATATTGATGGATTGAGAGATGAAGTTCTGAGGGAAAGTCATCACTCGAAGTTGACAATTCATCCAGGTGGAAATAAGATGTATCGGGATATGAAGAGAGCTTACTACTGGGAAGGTATGAAGAAGGATGTTGGAAATTTTATTTCCAAGTGTATGAATTGTCAGTTGGTAAAAGCTGAGCAGAAGAAGCCCAGTGGATTACTTCAGCCATTAGAGGTTCCTACGTGGAAGTGGGAGCAAGTGTCGATGGATTTTATCGATGGTCTACCTAGAACTAGGACAGGGAATGAAGGGATTTGGGTCATAGTAGATCGTTTGACCAAGAGTGCAAGGTTCATTCCCGTTCGATCGACTAGGACTGCATCGAAACTGGCTGAGTTGTATGTGAAGTGGATTGTTCGATTCCATGGTGTTCCGAAGAATATAGTGAGCGATCGAGAACCATTGTTCACTAGTGGATTTTGGAAGAGCTTCCAGGAAGTTTTGGGAACTGAGTTGTGTTTGAGTACAGCTTATCACCCTCAAACAGATGGTCAGACTGAGAGAGTCAACCGGGTTTTGGAAGATCTTCTTAGAGCTTGTGTTTTGGACTTCGGAGGATCATGGGAAGATCACCTTCATTTGGTGGAGTTTGCTTATAATAACAGTTATCAGTCGAGCATTGGTATGGCACCATATGAGGCATTATATGGAAGACCGTGTAACTCTCCGACATGTTGGTTGGAAACTGGAGAAAAGCTGATACTTGGGCCAGAGATGATTCGACAGACTTCGGATTGTATAGAGATCATTCGGCAACGAATGAAGGCAGCCCAAGATCGTCAGAAAAGTTATGCAGATAATCGTCGAAAGGATTTGGAATTCGACGTAGGTGATATGGTTTTTGTGAAGATTTCTCCTCTGAAGAGTGTCATTAGATTCGGAAAGAAAGGAAAGTTAACTCCGAGATTTGTTGGACCATTCCCGATTATCGAGCGAATTGGAAAGCTCGCTTATAGATTGGAGTTACCGGAAAAGATGGCGGGTGTGCACAATGTTTTTCATGTATCTTATCTACGGAAGTATGTGCACGACCCAACTACTGTGGTTTCTGCTGATAGCTGTGAAGACTTGGAGGTTTATCCAGTTGTTTCGAGACCTCGTAAGCCGCTTCGTATTGTTGAAACCGATACGAAACAGCTTAGGAGGAAGACGATTACGTTGCTCAAGGTACAATGGAGTGATGATGTTAACGACTGTACATGGGAGGAGGAAGAGAGGATGAAGGCAGCTCATCCCGGACTCTTCGAGGTATGGCCCTAAAGTGTCGTGACATCTCATGAATTTGTAGCTTGTTCTGAGTCTTAGAATTCTGCATGCTAGGCTAGAATTGGTTGCATGGTTTGTTGATTGCTTTGGATGGTAGGCATGCGGAATATCTTTGATTTCTGATTGTTTGCTTGGAATTTCGGGGGCGAAATTCCTAAGGGGGAGAGAATGTAACGACCCGTATTTTACGTGTCGATGGATCGTAGAATTTGTAGGTCGTTAGTGTTGTTGTGTTGTCTCTAGCCTAAGTCATTCAGAATTGAGTCGTATAGGGGCATGAGTCGTGACCGACTTAGTGCTTAGGTCGCATGATAGCTTGAGTCGAGTGGCCGAGTTAGGATGGTGACCGACCGATAGTAAGTCGTAGCCGACTTAGGAGGTGAGACAAGGTAATGGGTTAAGGCTTGAGTCGTAACCGACTCATAGAATGGGTTGTGTATGAGTGACCGACTTATAGAAGCAACGGTTTATAGGTTGTGACCGAGTTAAGGTTGGCCGACTCATGGGGTTTGCCGAGTTAAGAGTTGGAGTGTTGGAACGACCTAAGTTAGTGGCCGACTTATAGGGAACCGACTCAAGTGTTGAGTCGCGCTCGAGTTAATAGGGTCTTAAGTCGTTAACGACTCATAGGGGACCGGCTCAAGGAGGGGTTGCGGTTTAGAATGTTGGCCGAGATAAGGAAGCGACCGACTTAAGAGTTTCTCGAGTTAAAACGTTGCCGACTTAAGGAGGTTGGTGGTTTAAGGGTTGGCCGACTCATAGGAGTTAACTCGTGACCGAGTCATAGAATTGCCGACTCATAGTATTAGGGCTTAGGTCGTGGGGTCCTGAGTCGGTAGGGGTTTGGGTCGGCATGGCGTTATTCCATGTGTCGTTAGGTCGGTGGGCCGACTTAGTGGATAAGTCGTTGGGGACTTAGGCTTTTGAGTCGTGTCTCGAGGGATAAGGATTAGGCTTAGGTCGGCAGGGATAAGTCGTGTGACCTTCTTGCTGTGATGAGTCGGTAGAATTTAAGTCGGCATTGGTTGAGTCGGTAGGAAGTAGGTCGGCACTTGGTTGAGTCGTAAGTCGACATCTGGGAGTATATGTTGTGTAGTTGAGTCGGTAGGTGCTAGGTCGTGAGTCGGCGAGGGATGAGTCGGGGGCGACTCAGGAGTTGGGTCGGCGGCGACTTAGGACGGCCGAGACATGGAGGTTTCAGCCTATAAATAGAGGCGTTCGGCTCACTTTTTGGCACCGGATTTCGAAGCGACGAAGTGCTGCCATTTTGGAAACTCGACTACGGTATTTTCTTCACTTCTTTCTCTACTTCCATCAAGTGCTAACATCCTTTGAAGATCGAAGATCAAGATCGAAGATCCAAGTGTCCAAGTTGAAGATCTTCATCCGTTTGAGCTAGAATTCATCGTTTCAAGTGAGATTTCGCCGGATCAAGCCGTGATCTCCGCTGTCCAGATCTGAAGTGTTGTGATTTTGAGGTGTTTGGGTGATTTGGTGAGTGGTAGTTATCTCTCACGCGGATCCAAAGGAGTATACGGGATTGGTGATATGTTTGGGTGTTAAAGTTAGCGTTTTCTCGCATTTTCCTTAAGTCTGCATGTAGATCCATCATATTTGAAGATGTTTATCTATAGAAGCTATTTATAAAGTATTAGAGACAAAACCCATGTTTTAGATTTGATAGATCTATGTTAAAAATCATGATTTCACATATGTTGGACTTTTGCTCACTTAATTACGAAATTTCCATTATGAATGATATTGTTTGATAGATCTTGTTTGAATGCTTGAATGTTTGAATGTATGTTAGATGTGATTGCTCCAAGTTAGCTTGTGGTTGATTTGGAACAAGATGTTTGAAGATGATTCAAAAGCTAAGTGGAAAGGCTCTTGAATGTTGAAAGCTGCCGATGGCATATGAAGCGGATAGGGAAGCTCATGTGGATGGATTCGATGATGAGGGACTTTGCCATGATGCGAAGAGGCGAAGTATGAGATTGAGATGGGACTTTGCCATGATGCGAGAAGGCAAGCCATGATGTTGAGATGAGACTTTGCTATGATGCGATGAAGCAAAGTGTGATGTTGAGATGGAACGGGTCATGATGACGTTCCAAGCACGGGCTGCGACGACGTGCAAAATTATGTTGATTACTCTGTGATGCGATCCGAGTTGGTGATAATGGTTAGCTTGAGAGGCGCTTGAGCTAGTATGGAAATAGTCGTCGAGGAGGATGACTAGGAGGCTGAGATCTTATCGTTGTTGAAGGTTCTAGCATGCTCAAAGCAAGGGTACGTTGGAACGGGCTGCGACGACGTTCCAGGCACGGGCTGCGACGACGTGCTAGTACTCTGGGTAGTTGCGAAAATTCCTAGGCACGGGCTGCGACGACGTGCGGAGTTATGGCTAGAACCGGGGTTACCATTAGCCCTTGACAGGTGGTCATTCAACTAACGGTGATATCAAGGCAATGATACGGTGATAGCCAGAGTCATGGATGTTTGGTTGTACTATCATTCGGTCTCAAGTGCGGTGTTTTCTGGGTGCTTATCTGATCTTGGTTTAGGCCTTGGGGGTTTGTATTTGGAAAACATCGTCCTTGACTCGAGTGATTATTGCTTTATTTTAATTACCTGCTATGCTATGATTGCTTCTCCTTAGTGTGTGTCTGGGGGCTATCACTGTGAGAAGAGGTGGAGTGGGATGGTTTAGTTCCTATTCCTTTTATTCCTTATGCTCTTTTGGTATGTTTGATAGTTAATTTACTACTCACTAAGACTTTGTCTGACTCAAGGTTTTATGTCTCCTCTTATTACCTTGGGCTGTTCATCCATGTTGGGATGGGCAGACTAGGTAAGCAGGTGACAGGTGCTGTGCTTGGAGTTTCTACGTTGAAGATGACGAAGACGAGCAGGAGGCTATGCATATTATTTTCTTATATGTACTGGGTATCCGCTGCTGTATTTGATGAGTGCTTGTAGTGAGGTCTTGATGTATGGATTTGTTGAGATGATTGTATAAAACTTCTGTGATGCTTATATGATGATTTCCTGTTATGAGACTTCACTATATATTTCTCTATTGTATTTTATCCATGCGCTGTGAGTTACGATAGAGATTCTTCGATTTTATTTTACCCTGACTATCGTCCATGGCTGCCTGGCACACCTTTCAGCGCATATAGGTGAATAAATAAAGCTGAGCATATAAGGTAGGTTCAAAAGGATAGTATCGGGCTCGAATAATTAAATCAAACCATAAAATTTTAATTTCAAATATTAATACAAAATTTCTTTGTTGGAAATACCTTTATAATAAAATACTTTTATATCGAAACGAAATTTTCCTTTCAAAAATACTTTTATAACTGGATGTTTCAACAAGTTTATCCTCGTTCTTGCAGACTCTGGCCATGCGTTGATCAGGCACAAAGCAAGAATTCTTCAAGTACTTAGTAGACTTGTTTCAACATCCAGTGAAAATACTTGAAAAACCTTAAAAAAACAGATATGGAAAGTACAATCCAAACAAAACAATCAAACCAAAACCTTTGTCCAACCTTGGTTCGCAGATACACAATGGTTACGCCTGGATCCCCCAGGAAACAATCTGTATCTGTAAGCTTTCTCAGCCCTGCGAGTTACGCCATGATGACTAGTAGGGTGCAGGATACACAATGGTTACGCCTGGGTCCCCCAGGAAACAATCCGTACCCCTAGGCCATCTCAGCCAGGCAGTTTTGCTACTAATGCGACCTACACAGATTGCAGGACACACAATGGTTATGCTTGGATCCCCTAGGAAACAATCCGTACCCCTAGGCCAGACTCAGCCAGGCAGTTGCGCTATGCAGTCACGAGAGAAAAAAAACCCATAGGTTACGCCACGGTGGGAACACTCGAGTATCACATCCGAAAAACCAAAAATCAGAGAGAATAATATCGATAGAATGAATCCACAATGTGGCCACAAAGCGGATATCAAGCAGAAGGCACTTTCCATATCTTTGCTTCGAAAAATATATATCATATAGTACCTTTCTAAATACTTTCAAATATCATACTTATATAAAGTCCATTATATATAGGATTCCTTTTCCAAATCGAATACTTTCCAAATCAATAGTATATCAAATCATACTTATATAGACTTCGATTATAAAAAAAATTCTCTTTCCAAATTGAGTATCTTTCAAATCAATAGATTTCAAATCAACTTCATACTTATACAAATCCATTTTATATAAGTTCGACCACTCCCGAATCAAGTATTTAGTAAATCAAGGTCCTCAAAAAATTTCTCGTTTCAAGAACATTTCAGTTTCAAGATCATATATGATTTCACCAAATTTTCTTCCAAATTAAATATATTCAGTTTCAAAGTTTCTTAAACAATAGGTTTAGAAAATAATCCAAATTTCCAAATCAACAAAATTTAGGTCAAACAGATTCATTTCCAAAATCACCATATACGTACTGGTTTTAATTCCCATCTAATTTCAAAAACAAATGTTCTTCTCAAAATCAATTATACTCAAAATGGTTTCTAAATTTATAATTATCCCTTAAAAACCTTTAACTATTTATTTCTATATGAAAAATCCAATTTTCCTTTTTCGAATTATTTATTTAACAAAAGTTTCAAATTTACTTAAGCATACTCTTCATACTTTAAACATACAAAACTAAACTTATATTCTTTATCAAATATTTTACACTCTTCGAAATTTCTTAGTTTTAAAATTTTAAACCTTGATTTGGAAGTGCTCGAACCTTCAAAATAGTCGGTGAAATCAAATTTCAAATCCAAGAGTTGGAAATCAGCAACAAATCAGTAAATCATTTTTTTATAAATTGTGTTATACTAAATCAAATCGAAAACTAGAGGATTGAACACCGGCTTTCTTTAAATCATTTTAAATATATATACGTATATCTTTCGAATATCGAATTCTACTTCGGAATTGGAAATCAAAATTTATTTCACAATATCACTGGCATAGCAAAGCTACTATAGTGGCCTCTCCCTCACTCTGAAACTCGAAAATCAATGTCGATAATGCGTGCACTCACCACCAAAATTATTTTCCATCGACAAAGTGAGTTCTGGACTTCTATTTTTTTTAAACTTCTTTGAATTTTTATTTTTTTCGAAATACTTGGAACTCATTTGAAGTCATTTGAAACAATTTATTTAGAAAATACTTTCAAATCTTATTATTGTATATTTCAAAATCTTAAACCAATTTTCAAAAATACCGGAGTCCAATCTCTCGAATTTCAAATTCAAAACCTTTCAGTTATAAATCATTTTCATATAAATACATTTTCTTACAATATTCTCAAAATTTCAAATCTTTTCGAAACTTCAAATTCGCGTTTTTTTAAGGTATATAATCCTTATCGAAAACATTTCACTTTTATATATAGGATAAAATCATATTTATCAAAATAATAATTTCGATATATAAAACAATTTCAAAAATGCAAACATACCCGATTTTTAAAGGGTGATTCACGGATGGATTTCAAAACAAAGCTAGGGATTCGAATTAGAGGGACTCTAATCAAATAGAATTCTGATTCGAAGATAGGCTCGATCGACGATAGAGAATTAAATTACAGAAATAGAAGATGGACATACTTATATAAATCGCGGGCGACCTTAACC
Source organism: Allium cepa (assembly GCA_030765085.1). Lineage (NCBI taxonomy): Eukaryota > Viridiplantae > Streptophyta > Magnoliopsida > Asparagales > Amaryllidaceae > Allium > Allium cepa. Next base: position 467,323,926 of record CM060931.1, read on the forward strand.
GGGTCAACCATGACTTTAGGAATATGATCGATGCGGAATTCTAAGGCAAATCGACATTCGATTGCCAGAGATAGAATTCGGCATATCAAGATATAGCAGCATCGTAAACCGAGGATACAAAAATCTTTGGTGAATCGATGCCAATTGTAAAGGAGTTTTCGCCCCCTTTACAAAACATTCAGTGGAGTTATGGGATACTCCAGAATCAAATGAATATAAATAGAAAGAGACAAGAATGAATTTCGGAACCGAGGGACCTTCCAAAATTCAAAGGAAATCGAGTCAAAAAGGAAGAGATTCAACTCGAATGAAAGTGATTCCGTAAATAAATTTACCATATATGCTAAGTTTTGCCTAGAGCCAAAGCTCTGATACCAACTGTAACGGCCCGCTATTTTGGACCATTCAAATCGACAATAAAACCATACATGTCCGACTTGAATAATTCATAATATCGAATTGTTAATTTAAATTTGGCAAAACTTAAACACATATAGTAAATAAATCAATCATAGAATCATAGATACAGAGTAGTACAATAATACGCAGTAGAATAATTGAATAGTAGTTCATGAAGCTACTATATAACAAAGTTAGAAATAAGACACATCAGAATACCCCAGATGCAGTGAAGTCTCCAATGCAACAGATGACTTCTCTTAACGAATCAACTGGAAGTGCTGAAAGCTAAACGATAGTTAGATCTCCAAGCGAAGCTCCAAACTTCAAAGGTGAGTCTCAATGCTGTATCACTCAGTCTGACCCGAGCGTAAAGCAAAACACAAAATACTCGAGTCAGGATTAACATTCTTATATCAATAAATCCAACTCAAGTGAAATATCAACTGAATTAAAATTAACTTAGAGGATGTTTGGGATAACCATCGTCTAAGGATCCCTGGAACTATCTATAGGGTAGAAATATACATTATGTCACCGTGGTCATCTCAATTTTATTTATTATTCAAAAACAAAATATCATTTCACTTCAAATATTTTTTTTCAAATTGATTTAACTAAATAAAATCCTTAATTAACGACAAATTCAAATAAGTCCCAAATATATCTTCAAACCTTAGCTTATAAAATTTATTCCACAAATCTATTTCAGAAATACAAATTTAATAAATCCTTAAACATATTTCATATTAATAAAATCAATCTTAATTAAATTATCTTAATATTAAATCTATATATAAAGTAACCTTTATATATAATACTTTAAATCAATATTCATTAAAACCATATATTTCTTTTCAAGACCATAGAAATTATTTTCAAAACATTCATATAGACCACGGCGTCGATGTAAAATTTTCTATTCTATGGACAAGGGATACGAATATTTATCATTTCAATCCGTAAGTTAAATATATACGGGTGGATATCATTTCAACCCGTAATCCCAAATTCAATTCAAATGAAAATCGCTTGGGTTTATCATTTCAACCCATAACGAAATTCTCCTATTCTAAAATCCGTTCGGGTATGTATCATTTCAACCCATTGTGATTTCTATACTAACAGGGAACTTGCAGAGTGATAACAGATATGAAAATAATAATAACAACAGGCATGTATCATCAAAAATAAATATAAACAATAGGATATGGTATCATATCCCATAAGTGATCAGTTACAGATAATAGCATATAGAACAATTTAAATAACTACAGCATCATATTTCAATTGTCAGTTCAATTTAATCAAATTTAACAAATAAAAGAATGTTAATCGTGAGTGATTGCTCACCTTTCGAGGCAAGAGAATACAGAAGATGACATGGATATGCACACTGATACAGACACTGAAATTTGAATTATAAATACGAGCACGAATTTCAAAGCAAAATAGGATTGGCACGAATTGGACGAACGAGGCTGATAATCGAGAATTTAAGAATTGAATCAGAATCAGTCTGATATATACAGAAATTTTTGCTATTTTAATAAAAATCAAAATTGCATCCCTAAGAAAAATTTAAAGTCGAATCACACACACACACAGATATATATATACATATATATATACATATATATATATACATATATATATATATATACATATATATATATATATATATAATTTACCTTTTTTTCATACATAAACCAATAGTTTTAACATTTGAAATAAAACATATATGTTAAATAAAAATCCTTATAATTTTTCCAAACCATTTTAATTTTTACACATAGATCAAAATTCCTATTTACAAATCTAAGACCCAAACCACCCCATACGACCTATGTATATAATATCATTAAGATTTATATTTTAAAATAAGATTAACATATAAAACTTCAACAAATTACACTGTTCAAATCTCATTTATAAACTACTATACATATATGGTACAAAATCCACTTCACAATACAATTATAAATTTTAAACACTTTACCTATATATATAAACTAATATATAACTACCCATACATAAACAGTAAAGCCTATACATAGACTTATATAAAATTTTAGACAACGGATGTACGAATTACTTATATAACTTATATTATAACTTATTTTATACATATATATAATACTGTAACCTGTGCAGACCGAAAGTATAAGTTAAAATGTAAACTTTATACAATATATATATAAATAGGAACTAATATAACTTTTTTTTTGCGAAAGCAACCGGTCTACATTAAACACATATACACCCTTAACTTTTATGCAAACATGCATGCCAACTGAAATGAAAACTTATATATTAGAAAACTAACTCCATACATAAGTGTATGCAAAGTATATAGATATATATATAAGACCATAAAGATATATCTATAATTATTATAACTTTATATAAATATATGTCATATACGAACTTAGGAAAATAAACAACTTCAAAAATCCTATACAACTTCCATAATAATAAGATGTAAATTGACCTTCAAATAAAAGTTATAAACCTGTTTATTATAAAACTATATATATATATATATATATAATAACGGATTTACAAAACTTATAAAATAAATCATACAATATGGTTTGTAAAATATACATATATGGACTCAAAGTTAAAACAAAAATGAATGTAAATCTACTTTCCAAATATGCAGACTCCGTTTGCAGATCCAACACAACTCACACATATTAAATATGCATACACTTCTAGAAACAAAACAAACTTTTCAAAAAAAAAGGAAACCACGTTTGGTATATATATGTATTCAAATCCAAAAACTTTATATAAACCACTATATGTATGCATCTTATATTTTTATACCACTATCAATATATCATAACTATACTTCGTATAAACAAATATGCGTACCAACTTTGAATGCTAGAATATGCATCAACAACACGTACATGGGACGTGTATTGATAAAATAATCCATATCATAGCTAAATATAAAACTATATATAATATATATAAATAACACTTGCAAATATAAACTTAACTTTCCTATGCCTGGTTATGCGAACAGTAGAGGAAACAGGGGAGGGTCGCTGCGTCTTTGATGGATATTGCGCAAGGGGAAGAGTGGGTTCGGTGGAGGAGCGGATTTTGGAAAAGGTGAAGGAGAGGCCGAAATTTATAGTGCCAGGCAAGTTTATATAGAAGAGGAAGAAACAATAGAGAGGGAAAGAAGAGAAATCTGGGAAGAAGAAATATAAAAGGGAAGAAAATACGAACAGAAGTAAATGGAAACGACTAAATAAAAGTAACCAAAGAAATAGCACAATCACGTGCTATGATTCAGTTGAGGATTTAAGGCAAAATATTCACGTTGATTTAGGAAAATAATCAAAGCAAATAAATGGTAGCACGTTTCAAATTTGAACGGAAGGAAAGAGAAAAGTCACAATTCTGGAAAAATATCAAAGTAACAGCTACACATTGATTCAAGAGCTATTAAAGCAAATTTTAAATTATGAAGGCAACGTTACTCTTAGTTATATTTTTAAAATAAGAATGCTGAACGAAAATCAACAGTCAAATATGGTGCGGTGTAAATGGAAAGGGTCACGCTGATTACTGAATAAAATAAAACGAATAACCATTTATTTATTTTTTTAGGCGATGGAAAAATGAAGAAATAAAAGGTCAGTGAAAGTTGGAATGAATATATTAGAAAAGTAATGATTCTAGTAGCAACGGTCATCTTAGATTAAGTTGAAAATTTTATAATAATTTATTACCGTGGCTATGGTTCAATTTTTTTTTGAAAGCAAGGAAACCAAAAGGTCACAATTAAAGGTAAGCTTTAAATTTTTAATAAATACAAAACATATCTAAGTTTATACGTTTATAACTTTCCAGCTGTAGTGTATATATATAATGAATGGTCATAATGAAAGAAGTGGAAACAGGGAGCGTAAGAAAGGAAAGGTTAGAAAAATAAAATTTTCACCCTTAAATTCCAGAGATTAATTAGGTAACGTACCTCTTTAATGAAATGTACAGTAACGGTCACAAGCTAAAATTTGGCTGAAAGTTTAAAGAAATGAGGGGAAGATGAGTTTTCAAATTAATCACTTCCCAGAATTAATATGTCAATGAAAAAGGAAAGGAGATGAATCAGGGAAAGGTATTATAACTTATATATAACTATTAAACGGATAGATGGAAGAAAAGGTGAGCAGGTGAGTAAAAGTGGAAACTGATTTATAAGCGAGATGGAATGTGAGTTGTTGCCTGGGAAGAAAATGGAACAGTTTAAAATTAAAGGCAATAGACTGCTGAAATTAAATGAGTATAAAACGTGTAAAAGTTATATACTAAAACGGCTATAAATTCCAATTATTATTATAAAACGGAGAATAACGAAAGGCAAGGACGATGATTTCAAGTTTATTAATGGCTAAGAATGGAGAAGTCTATCTGTGAATTGGAAAAATTATTAAGCAATTGAAATTTTAACGGTAGAAAAAGTAACAGCTACACACTGTTTTAGAAACAATCAAAGCAATTAATAGCTTGATTGGACAGCAAGAATAAATATGGAAGGACACGTTATAAAGGCAAAATGAACCATTTGAAAATAAATAAAAGAAATGATGGCAAATAAAACAGTTGTGCCTTGAATTTCCCAAAATAAATTATTTTATGAACATCAATTATTACTGACTTAAATTGAACAGAATCGCACCCTAGTTTATACTTTCTTAATTTTTGATGAAAATTTATCATTTGCCACATTTAACTATACATAATCCAAATGTAAGATTTTATTTCAAAATATTATTAATTAAAATTTCTCAAAAATCAAATTAAATATGCTAAATAAAACCACTAAAAATTATCAAAATTTTACGGGTCGTTACATTATTTAATAATAAGCAAATGAAGGTGGAGGGACAAAAATGAATGTCATTTTTCTAAAATGAAGGCTTTAGGAAATATGGGCTACTAAAATAAAAACAAAAATATGAGGTTGTAGAAGTAGGCTATAGGAAAACAAAATAAAGTGGCTGTAGCAATATGAAATGAGGTGGAGAAAACAATAGACTCACATTTTTTTTAGCATTAGGAATTGGAGGTAGGACATGGTATAAAGAGGTGAAGAAAGGTTAAATAAATAAATAAAATATGTATACATATAAAATGAAACTCACGTTTGAGAAGATATGGCTTCAGGGAAAAGAGGAAAGAAATAAATGAAAATGAAGAAAAAACGAAAATGAGAAAAGAAATGTGTTATGTATTAAATAATGATGAAGGAATGCACATACCAGATGTACACTACTGACAAACCTTTGGAATTCAAATTTCAAATTTATGTCTCCTCTTTATTAGTCCTTAACTTCTATAAACTCATAATTTCACCTATTTAATTTTACATTAACACATAATAAATGAAAATAAATTCTCTACACAAATTTATGTAATTAATTAAGGCAATATACAACATTAAGTACCATTCATTTCTCTCTCTGTGATTAGATTGGGAATTTTAACAGACACGATAACATTTCGATTAAACATTTTACTAGGAATGCATTAACATACATTCAAATATATGGCAGCATAAATGAGCTAATATAGACAGGTGTATAAATACACACACACATGTTTTTATCGCCACTTATAGTTTACATTCACAAATAAAAGGTAAGATAATAATCCACATAAGGAGGCAATGAATGTAAGAGTAAATTATAAGAGTGAAGATGGAAAGGTATATTATGTTGCAATTAAAATCTAATCAAGTCTAAGTGAAAAGGAAATGGTCAAAAGTAATTATGTTTTTCCTCCTTTCCCAATTTAAATTGGAAATAAATCACCCAATTCAATTTTATTTCAATATATGTTTACAATTAACATCTTACCTCTTTTTAATTAAAAGATTCTAATTAGAGATAGACTTTCATTTTATTCTTTACAACATTAACATTTACTATTGCAATCGATGAAATTTACATTCAAATAGCTATTAATTATACTCAAATCAATACCATTAAATTATATTCTAATATGCATTACCATCATTATCTCATTCAAATTTTTCGTTTTAGAATTCATTTAAGATCAAGTTATATATTCTAGCAAAATTTTCCATTTATAAACCATAAATTTTGATTTCTGACAATATTAAATTCCAAAATCTTATTTAATTTAACATTTGCAGTTGTCAAAAAATATAGGTCATTACAATTAAGAATTGCCATCTGTAACTCCTACCCTTATATATTTTCGTTACTACCATTTTCTTCCCATTCACTTGTTTTAGAAAACGCAAATCAAAAGATAAATGAACGACCGATCATTAAGAGAATAAGAGGAATACAAATTAAAAGCTAGAGGATCAAGCTTTTGGAAAATCAATCTCAATCCAATCTCTTTATCTAGATCAAGGTAAATAATAATTCCATCTCTATTTTTGTTTGAATCTTATGATTCAAATTCGAAGGATAAATTTGTTTTTAAGATGAATTGAATGATGATATGCTTGAGATTTTATTTCCTTGATTTAAACAAGTTGTTTAAAAGAGGACTTGTACGGTTTTAGGTCAAAACCGAGATTTAATAATGACTAAATGCTATGGGAAAATTTTATGTTATGAGAAACATGATTTTGGTGTTTGATTTCAATTTTGATAATTTTCCCAGCTATGAAAGATTATTATGAATTTTCAAAGGAAAATATGGTTATTTGGGTTTATAAATTTATTTTAGAAAATATACGGAGAATTTGGGCCTGGAATTTTGATATGTTAGATAACATGATAAAAGTGAATTTCTGCTATTTTTGGGATTTTTCAAAAGTGATTTGCTATGTAAAATAAATTATTTTAGAAGAGGGACTTCTTTGCAAAATTAGTTCTGCTTAATGAAAGGGCTTAATCGATCAAATTAACCATGGTTTAGATCTAGATTAGCAGTAGTTAATTTCGGAAAAGGATTTGAAAAAAATTAAGGCAACCAATCTGGTTTTGACACGAGGCAGGTTGGTTAGAGAGAAGTATACTTTAATAAGAACTAAACTAGGTTTACTCAGAAAAGTGGCCCCACCTACTTTGGAAAGCACCTTTCGACACAGAAGCTTTCGCCTTTATCTTAGTCGAAACCTACTATGCCGAAACCAATACACATGGTATCACCATGATGGTATGCAGTGGTTTGTATGAAGGCAGAAGGTAAGGTTTCAAAAGCACAGCTTCCAAAGGAGTAGAAACCTTGGTTTGTTTCTAAAAGAAAAAGCGCATGCCTTTGTTTTGATTTAGCCTTCGATAGAGTCGAAGTGTTTGGTTTTGAAAAAGGATTTAAAAAGGTTTCGAAAGGGTTTCCATTAACTTAAGATTGCTTTTGAATGGGTTTCTTATTTATGAAAGAATGTTTTGAAAGAAGGGGTTCTGAACTACTCAAAACCCTGCTGTCGTTCTTTAACCTTTCGATGGAGTTGAAGATATCAATGCTATCGATAGGGTACTTTGGTTTTCAAGTTTAAGCCATTTCCAATAGTTTTGAAAGGGGTTAGGTTTTTGAAGAAAATGGTTTTGAAAGGTGTTTCGAAACCAACCTTCCTCTATTTTACCCAGATGTTTTATGCTTAAGAATGAGATGGTGTCGACGCTGTCAAGTTTCCCCAATGTTTTTATAAATGATAAAGGATGGTTTTGCAAGAGATGCTTTCGCTTATATTCACTTTGACCCAAATAATATTTTAAGTATAAACCCAATGCTTTTGAAAGGGGGACTTTCAATGATTTAGGAAGGGTTAGTTCCAATAGTGTCGAAAGAGGTACTTTTAACTGGTTTCGAAGCTAAGCTTCTAAAGTTAAATGCTAATACTTAATATAATCGAATGGTTTCGAAAGGTAGATTTTAAAGTATTAAAAGGGAGGAGCCTAATGTTTTTGACTTCTTTCGAAGGAGGTCATCCTATGAAGTCGAAAGCTAGGTTTCGAAGGTATTGAAAGGTTTTATGACCCAAACTCTATTTTTAAAAGAAAAAACTCGTGGCTAAACTAAAGGAGTTTTATAATGGTTTCAAGAAGAAGCATTCTTTGATAAAATAAAAGGTTAAAAGGTTAACCATGTTTTATATTAAACCCATAAGAGTGGTATTACTATGTTTTTATGTTTGCTTCTACAAATATAAATATATTCACATTATAATGGACCCATAACTGCATTTCGAGGATGAAGGGTAAAAGAACAAGATAGTTAACCCAGTAGTAAATATAAATTGATTAAACACCTGAATGAATAGAATTGTATCCAGGAGGTCAGGAAGATCATAATATAGGATGCTAAAAATATAGAAGAAAAATATTGGCAGGGGCCAATAGGTTCTCGGTAAACCCATGAAAACTGTGTAGAGGAAAAGATATTGGCAGAGGCCAATAGGTTCCTAGTTAGCTTATAAAAACTATGTATAAAGGAAGTGTCTGAAAGATAGGTTCATAGGAAGCCCATGAAAACTATGATTTGATACTGGAAGGAGCCAGTAGGTTTGTAGTTAGCCCACGAAAACTATATCCGGATGAAATATTGCCAAATGTCAATAGGTTCCTTGTCAGCCTAAAAAACTAGTGTAAGTAGGAAGGATATTGGGGTTGCCAATAGGTTTCCCGTCAACCCATGAAAATAAGGATAAGAGTAAGATACTGGAGTTACCAATATGTTCGTAGTGATCTCATGGAAACTATGTAATTTGATAGGGAGTCCTTAAATGTTTAACTAGTTATTAGTTATCCCATGACAACTAATAGGTTAATAGTAATCCTAGAAACTATAATTGAGATAAATAGTCTAAAATGAATGGGGATGGGTAATCCAGAATTGATTCATTTGTTACCATTGCGAATGCAGGAGCATAGTACATGGTTTTGTAAAGTTTTTAAGATTCTAGTGAGGGGAAACCGATTCCGCTAAATGGCGTGATCTCACTAGATATCTAAATGATTTGAGATGGTAAATTATTCTTCGTACAATGCTTTATATTTGACTCAAAGTTTATGTTTTCCCCTTAAACTCTCGGGTACTCAATTGATTTTGAGTAGTTTGAGAGTTGAGGTTTTCACGTACTTCTTAAGATTAATAAATTTTCGAAGACGTGCATAGGACATGATAACTATTTAGAGTTCTCTTTCTTTTGATTCCCTTGTGTTGCTTGTAATGCAAAAGTTGTTATATTGCCTATATATACTCTGATCATCCAAGGGGGCATCTTCATATGTCGCTCTTAGCGTATGTTTTAATAAATATATTTTCTCCGAACTTGATTTGTAAATTTGGGATTATGTAATGAATTGGAAATATTTTGGAATGAAATGTGATTTTGTTTGAATTTAATTTTTTTCCATATTCATGTGTTTCTGTGTATAAATGGATTTAACACCGCCGTATTTAGCTGTTGAGGATTAATAACTATGGATGACTATAGCATCTGTAGCCATTAGTTTGGGCCTTAAAGTAGGGGGATGTTACAAGTTGGTATCAGAGCATAGGTTTATGAAACTTTAAAATAAAGTTAAAACATAAAAGATTTTTGAAACATAATCCAATGAATTTGAAAATATGATCGGGATTTGGGTTAATGTTATAGTAACGTACTTATATTTGATATATAGATACATATATGTATATATATATATAAGTATGTGTTCCTCTCTCTTAGACCATTCTTCTGTATCTTACTAAGGCTCTTATGTAGATTTATGAGAAATAAGATTTGGAAGCAGGAAATGGAAGAAAAAGTCTAGGTGGAGGAAGCACCACAACCAACGAAAATGCTCGACCAAATGGTAGGAGGAATCAAGGTCGGCAGGCTAATGCTAATCCAAATACTAAAGCTAATGTAGGTGATGGAAATCCGCCAGTAGATGCGGGGATGGTGTATCATTTTTTAGCTAGTCATTTTCAAGTAGGAGCTGCTGGTAATGTTGGAGTAGCTAATTTTGTAGCTCCAGTTGGATATAACTATGCTAAGCTAAGTAGAGACTACACCAGTCTGGGTGGAAAGTCGTTTATTAGAATGAAGGACGCTGTTGAAGTTGAGGATTGGCTATTGAGCTGTGAAAGGATCTGTACCGATATAGGCTTGGATGATGGGCAAAGGAGAAAGCTAGTCTCTAGGTAGTTGCAAGAGGCAGCGCATCATTGGTGGAATAGTGTGACCGCCGGAGGAAGAGCTGACAGGGGCTGATTTCTAAAGAAGGTTTGAGAAGAGGTATCTGTCTGAGGTTGCTAAGTCGGATTGATGTGGAAGTTCATGGATCTAGTTCAAAGAGAGATGTCGGTGGTCGAGTACGCTGCTAAGTTTGATGAGCTGTCTCGATTTGGATATGCTATTGTTGACACACACGATAGAAGGAATGAGAGGTTCCTTTGAGGACCGAGACCCATGCTTGCTAGAATGACCATGACCTATATTCGAGAACCTTGTAATATGGTGGTGGAGATGGCCATTCGCCATGAAGAGTTGCTTGTTGTTTCAGCTAGAGAAAAGCCAGTTGAATCCCAGGGTCCTTAGGAAAAGAAGAGAAAGTTCTTTAAGAAAAAGGGAACCAAGAAAGTGGATGCTGCTAAGAAGGAAAAGCCTGTTTAGTATGCTATAAATGTGACAAGAAGGGTCATATGCAAGTGAGTCCCGGTTAGGAAAGGGAAAGAAGGCTGTCGACAAGGAGAAAGTGAAATGCTTTAACTGTGATCAAGTTGGGCAATGCAAGAACTAGTGTCCAGAGCCAGTCAGGGCGGATAACGGTAAAGTTTTTGCTGTTGGATCATCAGCTAAGCCTACTGCAGCTGATAAAGGGAAAACTGTGATGGAAGGTACGGTTTTGATTCAGAGTATACCAGTTAGGAGATTTTTGATACCGGTGCATCACATTTATTTATATCCCAGTGTTTGGTCTATACGTTATGCATAGAACCCATATACCTTGTTACTTCCTTAAGTTTTGCGAATCCAATAGGAGGGTATGCAACTCTGGGGATAAGTTGTGACCAGTTAGAACTTGATTTGTTAGGTCATAAGTTTGCATGCAGTTTGTATGTATACGATTTCGTAGATTTTATAATCATTTTGGGTATGGATTGGTTGAGAAGGTATGAGGCCAGGGTATTTTGCCAGGATGGGGAGCTATCTTTGAGACATCCTGATAATCATAACCAAATATACTCAGTGGATAACTCTGACCGGAGTAGTTGTGCCTTATTAAGTGCAACAGAAGTGGGTCAGGTTCGAACTGTAAGAGAGTTGGCAGATGTCTTTGAGCCAGTCAAAGAGCTACAACCGAAACGAGCTGTTGAGTTTCGGATAGATCTTGTGCCAGGAGTTGAACCTGTAAGTAGACCACCTAGTAGGATGACACCGACTAAGATGAAGGAATTAAGGGTGAAGCTAGTGGATCGAGAAGGAAGGAATTTTATTAGACCAAGCAGTTCGCCTTGGGGGGCAGCCACGGTATTCGTGAAGAAATCAGATGGGGTCATTGATAATGTGTATCGACTATCGTAAGATGAACGAAAGGACGATAAAGAATAAGTATTCTTTGTCAAGATTGATGGTCTGTTTGATTAGTTGAGTGTAGCCAAAGTGTTTTCTCTGTTGGATTTGGCGACAGGGTCTCATCAGTTGAGTGCGGTAGAGGACAGTATTCCTTTGACAGCATTTCAAACTAGATATGGTTCATATGAGTGGTTAGTGATGCCATTCGGGTTGATACATGCACCTGTTTTCTTTGTAGATTTGATGAGAAGAGTCTTCGGAGAGCATTTGGATAGATTCATATTGGTGTTTATAGATGACATTTTGGTATACTCTAAGGATGAGAGAGAGCATGTAGATCATCTTAGAGTTGTGCTAGAGACGCTGAGGCAGAATCAGCTAAACACAGTTTTACAAGTGTGATTTTTGGAAGAAAGTGGTTAAGTTTCTTGGTCATGCGGTATCAGAGAAAGGATTTTCAGTTGATCCAGATAAGATCGAAGCTGTGAATAATTGGAACAGACCAGAAACAGTGACCGAGATTAGGAGTTTTCTTGGACTTGCTGTCTACTACCGCAGATTCATTAAGGATTTCTCACGGATAGCAACGCCTTTAACTAAGCTTACCAGGAAGTGAAGATTGTTTGGTCCGAAAAATGTGAGGAATCATTTCTTGAGTTAAAGAATTTATTGACCAGTGCTCCAATGTTATTAGTACCAAATGGAAACTAAGGGTTGGTAGTATACACTGATGCGTATGGGACTGGATTGGGAGCAGTGCTGATGCAGAAGGGCAAAGTCATTGCTTATGCATCTAGGCAGCTTAGATCGTATGAAGTGAGATATACTACTCATGACTTAGAGTTGGCTGCGGTGATTTTTTCGATGAGGATTTGGAGGCATTATCTCTTGGGTGAAAGATTTGAGTTGTATACTGATCATAAGTATTTAAGATACTTATTCTCTCAAAAAGAGTTGAATATGAGACAACAGTGTGGCTGGAGTTTTTGGCTGCTTATGATTTTGGTCTAGAGTATTCCCCAAGGAAAGGTAATAAAGTAATAGATGCTCTCAGTAGAAGACAACAGATTGTGATGTTCGCTATGTTGGCAAAATGGAAGGATCTAGAAGCTTTGGCCAGTTATGGTGTGCAGTTAAGATCAATTGCTAGTTCTAGTCAGAGTACTGCCATGTTGTTCTGTTTAGAAGTTCGATCGGTGTAGATCGAGAGAATTACTTCTAAGCAGAAGGAGGATCCATTATTAGCTGAGAGGACCAGAAGGCTTGAGGTTGGAACTGAGATCGATGATCTGAAATGTTTTTGTCTTGACCAAAGAGGATGGTTGAGAAATAAGGGACGTTCATGTGCCTAGATGTAAAGAATTTAATGAGAGAAGTTCTTGAATAGTGTCATCGATCCAAGTTCACGATTCACACCGGAGGGACCAAGATGTATCAAGATATGAATAGGAGCTTCTATTGGAAAGACATGAAGAGGGAAGTTGGCTTGTGGGTTAGGCAGTGTGTAAACTATCAACAAGTGAAAGCCGAGCATCAGAAGCTGAGTGGATTTCTTCAGCCTTTAGAGATTCCAGTATGGAAATGGGATTCGATGTCCCTGGATTTTATAGATGGGTTGCCAAGGTCAAACAAAGGAAATGAGAGTATATTGGTTATTATGGATAGGTTGACCAAGAGTGCCTATTTCACTCCAGTAAAATCGACTAAGATGGCACTTGTTTTGGCAAAGTTTATCATGAAGAACATAATTAGACTTCATGGAGTTCCTAGTAGCATAGTCAGCGATAGAGATGCTTTATTCATTAGAGAATTCTGAAAGAGTCTACAGGATGTGTTAGGCACTAAGCTCAAGATGAGTACCGCATATCACCCATAGACGGATGGGCAGACAGAGAGAGTCAACAAGGTAATCGAGGATTTATTGAGAGCTTTTGTGTTGGGCTTTGGTGGATCTTGGAAGGATCACCTGCACTTGGTTGAGTTTTCCTATAATAATAGTTATCAGACTAGTATAGAAATGATGCCTTTTGAAGCTTTGTATTGAAGGCCATGCAAATCCCCTACATGTTGGTTGGAGACTGGAGACAGATTTGTCTTAGGTCTAGATTTTGCAAGGGAGGCGTTAGAAAAGATTGAGTTGATCCGAGAACGGATGAAGGAAGCTCAACCCTGATAGAAGAGTTACGCAAATAAAAGGCATAAGGACCTAGAGTTCTTAGTGGGAGACAGGATTTTCATTAAGGTATCACCGATGAAGGGTGTGGTACGGTTCGGAAAGTTAGGGAAACTAGCACCGAGATATGTTGGTCCATTCCAGATTATAGAGTGGATTGGAAAACTCGCATACAGAGTTGAGTTACCGAGAAGTATGGCAGGTGTCCATAATGTATTTCATGTATCTCATCTTCGCAAGTATGTGCATGGTCCAAAGGCTACTATTCCTCATATAGAATTGGAGGAATTGGTAGTGGAGCCTGATTTGACCTTTGTTAGGCAACCCGTTCGGGTTATAGCGAGAGAAGAGAAAAGATTGAGGAACAAGACAGTCAAGTTGGTGAAAGTTCAGTGGAGCGACAACGATAAGGACGGTATTTGGGAGACAAAGGACAGGATTCAAGATACTTATCCTGATCTTCTTTGAGGGTATGTTTATATTAGATTTATATAATAGTTTTTAGTGAGGTAGTCTAGTATGGTTGTTAGGAGTCGTTACAGATGATTTCTATGTTTGGTATTTAGTCCTTACAAAATTTCAAGGACGAAATTCTTTAAGGAGGGGAGCCGGTAACACCCTTAATTTTTGATAACATTATTCAGGAGATTTAATTAGATAAATTAAGCAGAATAGTGTAAACATAAGTGATAAGGGGATTGAGACTTGAATTATTTCAATTAAGGCCGAGCCTAATATAAAAATTAATGGGTTTAAGAATATGTTTTTTATTAGTTAAGTTACATAAGGGTATATTAGGAATTGCCGTCAATAACTCCCGCCCTTCTATATTTTTGTTCCCGTTATTTTCTTCCCATTCACGCTAGTTTAGAAAACGCAAATCAAAAGATAAAGAAACTACCGACTATTAAGAGAAAAAGAGGAATAAAAATTAAAATCTAGAGAATCAAGCTTAGGGAAAATGAATCTCAATCAAATCTCCTTATCTAGATCAAGGTGAATAAAAATTCCATCTCCATTTTTGCTTATGTTTTGGATTTAAGGGATAACTTCATTTTTAAGATGAACTGAATGATGATATGCTTCAGACATGATTTGCTCGATTTAACAAGTTGTTTAAAAGAGGACTTACATGGTTTTAGGTCAAAACCGAGATTTAATAATGATTAAATTCCAAAAGAAAATTTTACGTTATGAGAAACATGATTTTGGAGTTTGATTTCAATTTTGATAAGTTTTCAAGCTATGGAAAGATTATAATGTTGGGTTTATAAATTTATTCTGGAAACTATATGGAGAATTTGGGTTTGAAATTTTGATATGTCAGATAACATGATTAAAGTGAATTTCTAGGATTTTTCCAGTAATTTGCTATGCAAAATAAATTATTTTAGAAGGGGGACTTCATTGCAAAATTAGTTTTGCTTAATGGAAGGGCTTAATTGATTAACTTAACCATGATTTAGATCTAGATTAGCAGCAGTCATTTTTGGAAAAGAATTTGAAAACGTTAAGACAACCAATCTGGTGTTGCCATGAGGCTGGTTAGTTAGAGAAAAGTTTACTTTAATAAGAACTAAACTAGGTTTACTCAAAAAACTAGTTCCACCTACTCTGGAAAGCACCTTTCGACACGGAAGCTTCTGCCTTCAGCTTAGTCGAAACCTACTATGACGAAACTAATACACAAGGTATCACTGTAGTAGTACGCGGTGGATTGTAGGAAGGTGGAAGGTAAGGTGTCGTAAGCATAGCTCCTGAAGGAGTCGAAACCTTGGTTTATTTCTAAAAATCACCTGCCTTTGTTTTGATTTAGCCTTCGACAGAGTCGAAGTGTTTGGTTTCGAAAGAGGATCTAAAAAGGTTTCGAAAGGGTTGCCATTAACTTAAGAATTCTTCCGACTGGGTTCCTTACTTATGAAAGAATTTTGAAAGAAGGGGTTCTGACCTAGTCGAAACCATGTTGTCGTTCTTTAACCTTTCGATGGAGTTGAAGATATTAATGATGTCGATAGGGTACTTTGTTTTATTAGTTTAAGCCACTTCCTATAGCTTTCGAAAGGGGTTTCAAAGGCAATGATTTTGAAAGAGGTTTCGAAGCCGACCTTCCGCTATTTTACCCAAATGTTTTACGCTTTCGAAAGAGATGGTGCCGACACCATCATGTTTCCCCGATGTTTTTATAAATGATAAAGGATGATTTTGAAAGAGATGCTTTCGTCTATATTCACTTTGACCCAAATAATGTTTTAAGTATAAACCTAATGCTTTCGAAGGGGGTCTTTCAATGATTTCGGAAGGGTTTCTCCCAATGGTGTCAAAGGGGTACTTTCAACTGGTTTCGAAGCTAAACTCTAAGGTTAAATGCTAATAATTCATATAATCGAAAGGTTTCGAAAGGTAGATTTTAAAGTATTAGATGGCACCAGTCTAATGTTTTTGAGTGCTTTTGAAGGAGATCATCCTATGAAGTCAAAAGTAGGTTTCCAAGGTATCGAAGGTTTTATGACCCAAACTCTATTTTTAAAAAGAAAAACCCATGGCTAAACTAAAGGATTTTTGTAATGGTTTTATGAAGAAGCTTTCTTTGATAAAATAAAAGGTTATTAACTATATTTTATATTAAACCCACAGGAGTGGTATTGCTATGTTGTTGTGTTTGCTTCTTCAAATATAAATATATTCACATTATAATGGACCCATAACTGCATTTTGGGGATGAAGATTAGAAGAACTGACTAGGTTAATCCAGTAGTTAATATAAATTGATTAAACTTCTGAATGAGTAGAATTTTATCCAGGAGGTCAGGAAGACCAGAATATAGAATGCTAAACATATAAAAGAAAGATATTGCGGGGGCCGGTTGGTTCTCAGTAAACCCACGAAAACTGTATAGAGGAAAAGATATTGGCAAGGGCTAATAGGTTCATAATTAGCCCATGAAAACTATGTATGATGGAAGATGTCAGAAAGATAGGTTCATAGGAAGCCCATGGAAACTATGATTTGATACTGTAATGGGCCAGTAGGTTTGTATTTAGCTCATGAAAACTATATCCGGATGAAATATTGACAGATGTCAATAGGTTCCTAGTCAGCCCAAAAAACTAGGGTAAGAAGGAAGGATATTAGGGTTACCAATATGTTCCTAGTCAACCCATAAAAACTAAGATAAGAGTAAGATATTGGAGTTACCAATAGGTTCATAGTGATCCCATGAAAACTCTGTAATTGGATAAGGAGTCCTTAAATGTTTAACTGATTATTATTCAGCCTATGAAAACTAATAGGTTAATAGTAATTCAAGAAACAATAATTAAGACAAATAGTCTAAAATGAATGGGGATAGGTAATCCAAAATTGATTCACTTGTTTTGCATATCATCATATTATATTGGTTTGAATTGCTTTAACCATTATGGGTGCAGGAGCACAGTATATGGTTTTGTAAAGGTTTTGAGATTCTAGTGAGGGGAAATCCATTTCGCTAAGCGGCGTAATCTCACTATATATCTAAATGATTTGAGATGGCAGATTATTATTCATACCAGGCTTTATGTCTGACTCAAAGTTTATGTTTTCCCCTTAAGCTCTTGGGTACTCAATTGATTTTGAGTAATTTGAGAGTTGAGGTTTTCAGGTACTCCTTAAGACGAATAAGCATTTGGAGACGTGTAGAAGACATGATAGCTATTTAGAGTTCTCTTTCTTTTGATTATGTTGTGTTGTTTGTGATGGCAACGTTGTTATATTGCCTATATATACTCTGATCATCTAAGGGGGCATCTTCATATGTCTCTCTTGGCGTATGTTGTAATAAATATATTTTCTTTAAAAGTGATTTGCGAATTTGGGATTATGTAAGGAATTGGAAATATTTTGGAATGAAATGTGATTTTGTTTTCAGTTTAACTTTTTTTCATATTCATGTGTTTCTGTGTATCAATGGATTTAACACTGCTATATTTGGTCATCGAGGATTAATAACTATGGATGACTGCAGCATCCATAGTTATTAGTTTTGGGCCTCCAAGTAGGGGGACGTTACATAAGGCCTATCTATTTATGAGTGTTAATATTGATGTCGAGTAGGGACGAAGTAATAGAGCTCTAACCTACTAGTTTTCCTCTTAGTTGGGAAATAGTAAGTCGAAAAATGTCGAAAATGTGTTAATCGTGTTGATTTCTTACTTTTTTGTGGAAATCATTAATACTATTCTTAATACTAAAAGACAATGAGGCAGACTTATCTATTTTTGAGATTCAAGAATGAATTTTCTAGGCAAGGCTTTGATGCAACCAATGCTCTAGCTTATCCAGCTTCACTGTTGGACGAGGAATAGTTAAGTTGGAATGTCAGAAACGAGTTAAGCGTATGAATATTGATTTGTAAAAGAATATGTTTTTACTATATAATCGATTAGTTAATTATCAAGCTTGACGAAATATTGACTTAAGAAGTTATCGAAAGACTTTGCGATTTCATACTAATAAGAACTCCCGGGGAGGAGTATTGATACGAAACGTCTATAGCTTTCGCTTACTTCTGAGAGAACTAAAACTGACTTAATGGGAATTTAATCGATTGGTTTTGGAGAGTCTGATAAGCGGGAAGAGTGTACTTATATAAGATGACTCAAAACCCATAATCATTTCAAAACCATTTACGCTTTTCTATGTTTTGAAAGCGGTTATAAAGTGGAATGTTATGGAGTTGAACTATCTATCCTAAAGTTAAGTCCAAGGGAAAGGTCAGCGTTAGCATTTAAAACGATGTTATCACATGGGACTATCTATCTTGAGGAGTATTCCAAGATAGAGGACATTGTTAGCATTCGTCGGAGGACTTATGTAGGAAGATTATGTGGCGGTTCGAAATGCTTGAATCCATATAGTTATTCGTGATCTATTCGAGATGATGGAATCCATCTGGGGATTCGTGTTTTGTTCATGTGATGAAGACTTATGTGAGAGATGTCGAACGTAGCATTGACATTGGGAAAATGACTAAAAATTGAGAAGGGGCATGGCTAGGGTGTTTAACCGACCTCAAGGGTAAATCAACTCCATATCTAGAGATGCTTATTGATTGTTGCTAGCGGGAGTTGATATGATCCGGACCCAACATCGAGGGTGATCCAGTTATGTTTACCTTAGAGTATATCCTTTCTAGAGATATATGATGCTCAGAAGGTAATTTTTGATCCTTGTCATGGAGTTGGGATGTTATCGAACCAAGGGGATCTCCATAGAAAAACCACATACGGATGCGCCTTAGCGTTATTGATTGTATACCTATTAGTGTTATGTCGTTCACACAACTGCTATTTGAATTGATTTATGTGCTATATATTAGACGTTATCTATCATATCACATATATTGAACTTAATGAATGTTTGATTTCATTTGAGGGGAAAACCGTTATATTAATCCATACATTCTCAAAAAGGTGTTATTATATGTCACACTTATTTCTTTAGTTTCCATACTAGTTTACTAGACTGATCCGGATGTTATTTTCTTATAATGCTCAGATTAGCCCCGTGTATGTTTCTAGATTTAGCTATGGGTGCTTTAGAGGTTATGGAGAAGTACTTGGTGATTACTTTCTATAGTATTCTTGTTTTTGCTACATATTTGTATTGTATATATCAGCATTTTGAGAACAGATAGTTAAAGTTGTCAAGGTTGATGTTAGTACTTCGGTTTTAGTAAACTCTGATATTTTCGTACTGAGAATAATCCTTTGTACTGTTCCTTTGATATTATATATTATCATTCCATTATGAGATTTTGATGTTGTATTCTCTCTTTCTTGTGTTTTCTTTTATTTACCCTAACTTTCTATCTTTCCAGCACTTGGGTGCTCGGCATACGAATACCATGGATGTTTTAGTGTCGATATTCGAGGGTCAAAAGGTTGGGTCATTACAGCTTTGTTGCAAATGGTTGATAAATAATTGTGTATATATAACCATCATATATGAATATTTTCATGAAAGCAAGCAAATGATTTTGATAAGCATGCATTTTTTTTTGTAATATGACTGAAAAGGATATTTAATGGTTCATTTGTGTTAAATTGTCCATTGAGTGGTTTATGAATTCTGATGCTAATAGATTCAGAGGTATGCCTTATGGGAAATTATGTAATTTATTATATATATCTAACTCGATAACCAATGTTGTTCAAAATAAAATGTGACTTCTTTCTATTATATACTTGATAATGTGTAAAGTGAACTATTTATTAAATTAAAAGTATATTTAATATCGAAAATTCGTAAATGGTATGTTTTGTGACAGTAGTTAGAGTGATTTATAAGCATTAGTGATTTATCATAATAAAATAAACTACTATTTTGAATAGGGGCATTTCACTAGAAGGGCAAACTTTACATTCCAATTAGTTTCTGGGACACACATCTATAGAAATTAATTTTAAGGCCAAAGTTAGCAGAATAATTACTTTTAAGGACAAAATCAGCAGTCCAATTACTTTCAAGGACATAGTTTCATAGGCTTTTAGGCCTTAGAAACTAATTATTTTGCATTTTGTCCTTGAAAGTAATTGTTTCAGTTGTGTGTCCTAGAAACTAATTGCACTTGCCGAAGAGGCCCTTGTGGCTAATTTCCACTTTTGAATAGTCCTAATTCGGATGCATTGAGATTGAATATCGATACATTCATTGAGACTAGAGTAAGTAATGCTCTCCAAACATTAGACCGTGTACTACTCATGGCTGCTGGGGATAACAAAAGGTTACATACTGATAGTTATTGGATAACTATGGAATGACGCACTCGATAGTTTTCTGTTAGTTAGTATAGCTAATATCAAATAGAAAATATCGATGTGATAATAATACACAGTTCTCTTGAATTTAAAATACAGTTGATCTTCAGTTTGAAGATCCTCTTTGATTGTAGTTAAATCATGGTATGGTGTCTATCGAACGATAATAGTTGGGTCGAGTGGAAGTATTGGAAGTGAAACACTATTCAAGAGAGATTTATCTCCTTTGTTATATGGTTAGTGTCATGGGGTCAACTTGAGTTAATTCAAAGTCAAAGTATTTGGCTAGAGAACTACAGTTAATAATAATTGTTATTATTGAACCAAGGACTTTGTGTTTATACTTAAAAAGTTTAATAAAGAAATGTTGGAATTTGGACCAAAACTAAATTCCATAAATTCTAACGTTACATAGTTTTCCACAAAGAAAATTGGTGTAAATAATCTTCATAACTAGATACCGCTCATAACATGTAAAATTGGATTTTACCAAAAGTTGTGTAAGGGATAAATTCAGCCAATAGTCATGCCACTAGATAAGTTAACATGTGAACGTTAATATTTGAATTTCTTGATATTAATCGCCGATTGGATTTAAACTTTGCATTGCACAACCAAAATGATGAATGTTACGAATGATCCACACAATTTAATTAATGTATAATATCTGTAAATTAATCAAATTAATTAAAATTTATAAAGTATTAATTATTAAATTCCGTTTAATTTATTTAAATACCATTAATATTCAATACTACATGTATAGAAAAGTTATAAACGTGCGTACCGATATTTGATGTCGGTAAAGCATTTAAATTAGATTTAAATATAATAGACATTAAGTTTGTTTTTAAACTGATTAAATTAATTAATATTTTTTAAATATTAATTATCATTAAATTTTGTTTGATGTTTAAATGCCAATGGTATTAAACAAAAGGGAAATTTTGACCCACGTCCCTCTCTTTAAAATAAATTTGGCCTACATCCTTCCAAACTTTAAAATCCAAATTACATCCCTATTTCAAACAAAGTACAAATCCGCCTACGAAACTCAATCGTCTCATTTAATCAAGGTTAAAAAAACTATTAAAAAAATTCATCGAACATTAACTGACTTCAATTTCTTCAATCAAAAACTCATTTGCATAGTTAATCGTCGATGTAAATAAAAAGCAATCAAAATTGAATCGAATTAAACCCTAGAATCTTAAAAACATTACTGGGATTTGTAGATTTATAGAAGGAGAAGTAGCTTGTGCCGAAATTACCACAACATATAGCTACTGTGAAGAACATGCGAGATTACAATAGGAAGAGAATGATAATACTAATCTACAAATAACATTATATCAAATAGAGGAAGCAAAAAAGTGAAAAACGGGTAAATAAATCAAAATTTTAACATTTTTAATTAATTATGTTGGCTATTTGAATTTAAAATTTCATTTACATGCAAAATTGTTAAAAAAATATTTGTCATATGTAATTTAGAATATTGGTAGGTTGAAAATAGTTGATTTGTTTGCGTATAAATTGATGATTGTAAATATTATGTTGCTTTGTATATTACAGTACATAATTAATGGATACTTATTATGTTCCACAACATAATAGACAAATCTATGCTGGGAGAAATATTTGCTAGGCAAATATTTTCCTGACTAATATATTTATCTGGTGTTGTCTTGCATGTTATGTTTTGGGAGAAATATTAGGCCGGCGAATATCTATCAGGCAAATATTTGCTTGCCTATATTTTCCTATTTAATATTTTTCCAACATATATTAGATTTACTAAACATGCATTAAAGTGTACCATATGTTGCTTTGTATATAACAAAGATCATTCTGCAAAACATAGTAGGAAAACCTATAGCAGAAGAAATATTAGTCAAGAAAATAATTTGTAGGGAAAATATTAGTTAGGTAAATATTTCCCTGCATAATATTCGATGGGTTAATATTTCCCCAGCATAGATTAGATTTACTAAACATGCATTAAAATGTACCATATGTGATACATTAACTAGCTTAATTTATAGTTATGTCACTTCACACATTCAACACTAGTAATATTGTTTAGAATACAAATATTGCCAAAAACATTAACTAACTTAATTTATAATTATTTCAGCTTCTTGAAGAAAAACATTCTTAATCTGAATCTACTTTACAAACTGATACTGATGAATAGATCCATTAGTTGAAGAAACAGAATCATCTTCAGTTAACATTGTAACAACAGATTTAGTTCTTTCAACATTGAAAAAACGAAAGCAAAAAAAGATGACAATAAGGTCCTCCAAACAAGCAACTATAAAGAAATAAAAGATGGAGAATATAAAACAATCTAAGCAAATAGTTGTAGAAATTACTAAAATAGCCACAAAAGTTTCTACTTACTATTCCAAAAATTGAAAAAGAATATTCTTTTGCAAAATAAATGTACTAATCGAGTGTCGATGACTCCATTTCATAAGATATTCCAAGCTTTCCAAAATGATAACATAACAGTTGAAGATATAAGTAAGGAATCAGTTTTCGTTGATTTAATAATAGAGTCATAAATAGTGGAAGAAAAATGCTTTCCCTTTGGAGACATGAAAGTAATAATGAAAGAAATCAACATTGCTAAAATATTTGGATGGGATATCAAAGCCAAGGACATAGAGTTAAAATTAATGTTAAGTTCAAAAGGGAACATAAAACAAGATCAAAGTGATGTTGCATGGATGATGATAATGCATCTACAATCAACATATTTGCTTTCTAATGCAAACTCATTATTTCCCTTAGTGATGCTGCCATATATTTGTACAGTAAATAAATTGAAAAATGTTTCATGGCTAGCAACAATTTTGAATTATTTAATGGACCAAATCAAGAAACATAACGATACTTCAAGAAAAATCAGAGCATGTGTAACTATTTTTTTGTAAATACTAATAACTCATTCTATGTTTGTAGATCATATTACAAACTGGAATATAATCCAATATTGTTTTGTAGTACTAGTTTTGTGACATGAAAAAAATAATACAACAAAAAAAAGGTTTCACAGAAAGCGAATCAACGTTCACAAAATGGAAATTGTAGGAGGTCACTCCAAATATTATTCAAAAATTCATCAATAAAAAGATAACAAGTCTTCTTCATAATAACTTTGAGTCAAATATATGCCATTAAATATATTTTTATAGTACATTTAACTATCATACATTTGTTCTAGTAACTTTCAAGCAAAAAATTTAATTATTGAGTATTTTCCAGGAAAATGTTTTCCTATCTAATATTTCCCAAGCAAACACAAAAGTTAAACTTCCTATTTTCTAATTTGGAGAGAAAAGAAGAAAAACAAAATAAGGAAAAGGAACTAAAAACTACCAAAGCAAAATCTTTTAAAGAAAAAGCTTCAGCTATTGAAAAAAAATGAAAATATCAAAAAACAACTGAAAGATATGAAATTGGAAATGAATAAACCGAAAGAGGATAATGCCCCTCTAAAACAAGAGAACAAGCTCCTGAAAAATGAAATTGAAGATTTGAGAAAAAGGAAAGAAAAAGATGAAAATGGTAATGATGACAACCTTGGTAATGATCAAATAATTGATGATGAAAGATAAAGCTAATTACAAAGGTAAATATGTTAGTATTAATACAGTGGATGACAGTAATGACGTAGTTTAAGATGCAAATGTTGAAAGTCTTATAGAAGACAAACTGTTAAAGCTGATGGTGCTGAAAAAGATAATGATGATCATAATGCTAGCATCGATAATGGTGATGAAATTGGTGGTAACGCTAATACTGGTGCTTGTGACGGTGATGTTGGTGCTATTGATGGTACTGACCAAAATAAGGATGATACTACTGCAAAATATAATGATGACACTGATGAAATGAAAAGCTAACTTGAAATAGCCGTCATACCAAAGGGAGTAAAAAAGAAACGAACAAAAAGAAGCTACAAAAGCAAAAAAGCACGAAAAATGTAAATATCCACAAATTATTGTTGAAAACTAAGGCGTGAAAATATTTGCCAAGAAAATATTTGCTATGCATATATTTACCCAGCAAATATGTGCCATCTATAAGATAGCAAACAAAATAATTAACAACTAATTTTTTCAACTAATTTTTTTTTGATACACCAGGTGATAAACCAAAAGATCTGATTATAGAAGGACATAAAAAAAATAGTTCAAAAAATAGTAGGTATATATTTTAAAACAAATTTCATTTTTCATATGAAATAAACCTCTCAAAATATTTGACATATACTAAATATACAATTGAAACAGATGCTCAAAATTTTGGCATACAAGGGAAGACTTCCCAACAATCAAAATATTGACATTAAGCGAAAGCAAGGAAAGCAGCCAAAAATCAACTCAAGATCAAATGGAAATCCCAAAAAAATTGGTAGTAGAATATAAAATAAATAAGAGAAAAGAGGAGAAAAAATCAATAAAAAATAAAAGAGAAGTTTCTCCATCTTCACTGTCCAAGTGAATTAAATTTGAAAATAGAATAGGAAAAGTAGAGGATCCAAATTTCCAGTACGAGCCACCGTAAAAAAGGAAATACACAAGGAAATCCAAGAAAGACAATGTTGATAAAAAAGAAGTTAAAAAGGTAATATTATCGACATACTTGAAGAAGATGAATCTGACCATGACAGATCAGAAATAAAAGAAGATGTCTTCGTGACAGATGTCAAAAAAAACAAGCTAGCAAAAAGATGGCTTTCAGACAATCAAATCAGTGAACTACAAGCTTTTTACCAATAAGAAAGAAATAAGTAAGTTATTTAAATAAAACATAACATAACATACATATATGTATACATAGCAATAATTTGCCACCTGCCAAATATTTGCCTAGCAGATATTTTCCATGTACACATGCTCATTAATTTACAATAAAACATACTATTATAAATTTGATATTATTAAATAGGAAAACAACATTCTGTGATGCAGAAAAAGACATTGAAATAAGAGAAGTAAATATTTCAAATATGATGTTCAACAAATTCATTCGAAGATATATAATTTTACAACACATTTTCTATACGATGATACGATAAATATAGATTAAAAAATAGGAAATTAATGTATGAAATTTAATTTCGATGCAGGTTATAGACTAGTTAATGAAAATCAAATTTGAGCCTAACATAAAGACATTTTTACTTACTTTCCTACAGTGGTATGAAATATTTAAAATCAAAAATACATATCACTTTAAAACTAATCATACTTAAACACATGCCTTAGACTAAAAAATGGAATAACACTTCGGATGCTGATAAAGACAAGTTAGTCCTTGACTTTAGCATGTGTATACACATAATTGAATATTATTGACATGTGCCATCGTTAAAAGCACCAGGGTCCAACTTATCACCATGAGACTAAGTGTAAGATAGAATCACTAATAAGGATGGTAATATGTCTTCGAGAGAAAGCTTGCGCTCATTTCCCTTTTATTAGCCGTTGGGCTTGACATCCCAATGGGAACTCGATATCCTCATTAGAAACTGGCATGACGATGTTGCATCCTTCTTCGTGAACTTTTGGATAAGTCCTTCTGTAACGACCCAAAATGTAACCCATAATAATTAATCCGTTAATTAATTAAATAATAAAATAACCTAGTGAAATTATCATAATTGAGCTATGAGAGTTGCACCATTATGTCCGTGGAATTTCTTGGTTAATTTCCATATACAGAATGTTAGAAACCGAGCTAAATTAACAAGATAGGAATTAAACAAAATAAGCAGAAATAAAAGAAGAATATATATAAAGATGGTCGACCGACCGGCCGACCTAGGCCGACCGACCGGCCGACCTAGGCACTAGGAGGTCGACCGCCCGGTCGACCCGCCTGTTGGTTTGGGGGAGAACGAACAATTGTTCGTTCGCTCATTCGAATGATGGTATAACCGACTATAATGTGGTTTGCATTCTTCAAACCAATCTAGTCCCTCCATTCTTACATCTGTTTGCTGCTATTCAGCATATGGCGTGGTTGCATCTTATTTAATCCCCAAATCCAACGGTCTGAGATACACTTCTACCCCTATAAATAAACCTCTAGACCTAACACGTTTTCTCATTCTAGGTTTTTTCCAATTGGGTTAATCTTTCTAGGAAGGACCCTAAACGGAATAATTTTCTCAAGGAGAAAATCATTATAAATTAAATTATTTTACGACTCCAAGTGGATTAAGGAAGACCAAAGGAAGAGCTTAGGACCGGAGGTGAGTGATTGTAATTATTTTAAGATTTCTTTAAGTAATGTGGATTTTATGCAAGTGTCTATTCTCTTCTTCCTCCTTTTCTTCGCATATGGATTTGAATAAATTAAACGCAAATATGGATTATATAAGTAAGAATATTGAAGGATGAAAATAAGATGTAAATTATAAAGTCTGTAATAAATAATGGAATTGGACTTTAATATAAATGGAATTGGGCAGAAATTATACCTAATTATGATTGGAATTGGACTAATTAATTAGCTTATTTATAACTTAGAATTATAACTAATAAGAGTAAAAGATGAAAGAATCTTATTTCACACTTAAACATTGGGTTAAGTAATAGGCATGATTATAACATATGTTATAATAAGAAAAAGAATAGAATGAGGTTTATTTTAAGACTTAGGATAAATTAATAAGTGTAGAAAGTAGAGATGATAATAAAAGCTTATTTAAATAATTTATCTAAGTTAATAAGCAAAAGTATAAGTAGGACCTGTACCAAATAGCATTCTTCTATATATTTTTATGGACACGGTGTTTCACATAACCCTGAAGTGAGATGGGGGCACACTTATACGCTAATAGTGGTAGTTGTTGGTCAATAAGTAGATGTTTAAATCATGGGGGATTTGGACAAGGGGTGCTATTAAATATTATTTGGATGAAGGGTAGAATTCTATGTAGGGAGCTATATATGTCGTCTAGTCCACAGTGACCTTCTGTGTATGGAGTTATATAGTATCTTGTCCACAATAAATTAATGTCTTTTGTGTAGAGAGCTATATATGTCGTCTAGTCCAAAATAACATTCTATGTAGGGAGTTATATAGCATCTAGTCCACAGTAAATTAATGCCTTTTGTGTAGGCAGCTATATATGTCGACTAGTCCATAGTCACATTCTGTGTAGGGAGTTATATAGCATCTAGCCATAATAAATTACCGCCTTCTGTGTAGGGAGCTATATATGTCGTCTAGTCCACAGTGGGTGCTTTGTATATCTTTCGTGGTTATCATTAGCATTCTGTGTAGGGAGTTATATAGTGTCTAGTCCATAGAAAGGAACAGTAGAGTAGCAGGCCGATCAAAAGGGTAGAATTAGGGTTACGACCTAATTACAAAATTAGGGATTCAACCTAGTCAAAGTAGCTATCAAGAGCAAGTGCAAACAATCAAAGTTAACCTATCTTATATTTAATCGTATTTATCTCCAGTTTATCTTTTTCCTATTTCCTTTGTTTCTTCTTTATATACTAGAACTGTTGTAGAATCTATTACTTTTACTTTGCTTAAAGACTCTAGCGATTACTATCATTCACTAGACTTTAGTCTGACCCACTCCTCTATTTTCCCCTTTCCCCCCTTAGGAAATCAAGGGAGAAGACAGTAGATTGCAGTTACTTGGAGACTTCTTAGAGGAGTTTGCTACCATGTATTTCTTTTCTTTCAGCTTTTGTTCTTTCTAGGTATTGGCTTATTATAAGGGATATTATCTACTCTGATTTTTGAGACTATGAGTTTTTGTTTCATGAGGCATATTGGATTTTTAGACATGTATGTGGTATTTGGTATTTGGTATTTGACTTAGTTATGAAGAAATTATGAAGTTTTGTTTTAGTTAATTTATTATTTTAAGTTTCCGTCGTTTTTATCTATTTTTGTCTTGTGAATCTTAGTCTCTGTTAGTTGTAGTTATACCTACAATGTCCATGCCTTTTAATGTGTCCTTTTCGGTATATTAAGGGGTGTGAGGGTGTTTCACTTGGCATCGAAGCCTAAGGTTATAGGATTCCTAAAACTTTATTTCAAAAGTAAAGTATTTTCGAAAATAACTTGTTTTAAAAGTATTTTTCAGAAAAGAACTCTTAGAAATAGTTTTTAAGTATAAAAGAGTTTTTATAAAAATCCCCTCAAAGTCTAGTTTAACCTTCTTTCGATTCTTTCAAGCCTAATTTTTTTTTCTTTGCATAATATGGCTGACTGGTTTTGTAGAGGTACGGTACCAGAGGTGCAAAGGCAAGCGCCCAATACAACACCGGTAGGTGGAACCCCTTTAATCCACCTGCACCAGCCGATTTTTCTAACCTATGCAAGGACTTCGCTAGCATAGGGTGTGGAAATTTTTCTGGCATGAAGGATTTTAAGGAGACACTGGAGTGAAAGTTTAGGCGGTTAGGCTTGGAGGACTGACAGCGAATTCAACCTACTTATTGGAAGCTGAAGGGAAAACTTAAGGAGATTCCAACAAGCTCTAAGAAATAGTGGTAGAAGGATAAGAGGAAAGAAATGGGACCTCAGAAGGAATCAAGAAAAATAGGAAATGTAAGCACTATAGAATGAATGGTCATTACACAAAAGACTGTAAGTAGGCAGGAATGGGTGGAAGGTGTTTCAATTGCGGACAGCTTGGTCACTTTAATAAAGTATGTCCTCAGAAAGTGGGGTAGGCAGCAAGCACACCTGCAGCATAGATTCAGACTTTGAATACAGCACCTTCCAGTAGTAGACCAAATCAAGGCAGGAAAGTTTAATTTCTTTTTCTGAATTTTTTCCAATTCGGACTCTATTCGGTTCTAGAGCATCACACCTTTTTCATCTCTGGTTCTTTAGTAAATTGTTTGCACTTAGACATTTCTTTAGTAGACCCCATTGTTGTTTCAAACCCCATAGAAGGATCGACACACTTGACTTTGGTTTGTAGTGTTTTGAATTTTTTATCCTAGATGTAGAATTTGACTGCTACGCCTATATATTAGATTTTCGAGGTATGGGATGATTTTGGAAATGGATTGGCTATCCATAGATGAAGCTATATTAGACTGCGAGAGGAGTCGTTAGATTAGAGACTTTTAGTGGTAGGACTCTCGAGGTATCTTGCGACCCGCAAGGGACAGTCATGTTGAGTTTTCTCTATTCCCTTGATTCATCTTCATCAGAGTTGCATTCAGTTCCTGTCATTAGAGATTTTGTAGATGTCTTTGAGGAGGTCAGGGGACTACCCCTTAAGAGGGAGATTAACTTCAGGATTTATTTGACCAAGAGTGATAAGCCAGCATTGTTACCTGTGAGGCACATGGCACCTAGAGAGAGGAGAGAATTGAGCAAGCAGATCCGTAAGCTTTTGGAGAAGGGATTCATAAGAAGAAGCATAACGGAATGGAGAGTGCCAGTCGACTTCGCCACTAAGGCGGATGGTTCCCTCCGACTTTACGAGGGCTATAGAGAGTTAAGTAAGCTCCCAAAGAAGAATCAATATCCACTCACTAGGATAGATGTAACAACTCGGAAATTTTAACGGTTCAAATAACGTAATTAACCGAAATTTTTCGTGAAAATTTAATAATAAAATTTATCAATGAAAATTTGATATTTGAGACGCGTCTATTTAAACATAGCAAATGCCAAATTTTTATTGGAAAATATGAACGTAAATTCTGTTGTGTAATTTTCAATTTGAAAATAGCTAGTGTAATGATAATAAAATGTCTTCAAAATCTGAGTATTTTTATGCAATAAAATGTAAACTATTTTCTAAGTGAGATGTCATATTTTGTTTCGTCAAATTTGGACTTTCTAGCCCCTTTATCTTATTGTCAACGAATTTGCGGCAGTTTAGCATCGAATATTGATTTTTGTGAGGATAATCGTATCATTGATATCTGTGTACCGCTCTATTCGTCTCGTCATGCTGATCTCCGCAGTATATTCTTTTGTGCATTTCGATGATCAATACACGACGGAATATGTGAAACGGGTAGCCGTATCGGTACCCACTTTTGGTCTTTTGGGATTCCTTGTGGCCATTCATATATCCACCGTGAGATAACGATTAGCCACCAGCTTTCATTATATTCAAAAATCCAATATTTGGCGTTTGATATCCCACCATTTTAATTTTCCATTTCAAATTTATAATTGGTTCGCATGCCTTCTGTTCTTCTTTGTCTTCAATTGTGAAAAATATAATATTATAATATTTCACATTCTTTATTTTGATTCCTGCTCATGCTCATCTTCTTCCCTGCTCACCATTTCACACAGCCGCCATCAGATCGTCACTTTGATCTCTCTCCGCTTTTGCTTCTAGCGCCAACCTACTGCCATTTTCCTCCGACCAACATCCAATTCAGCCGACCATACAACACAGCCACGATCGCCTCGCTTCCAAACCCGATCAATCCATAGCATGTCCTCCATCCTTTGCTCCACTTCCCCCTCATGTCGCAGCCAACCTCCAACAGCTCCGCTTGTTCGCCTTCCCTATCGAAACCTCATTGCCCACAAATCAATCTCCACAACTCGCCAAAACCCCACCCGACCATCTGTGGTGACCCCTTATATTTTATCCCAGATATTATTATATATTATTTTATTTTAAAGGAAATTTATCAAATCTGTTTCCCAAGATCCTGGGATTACCAATATAAATATACCAGTTCATATTCCATCATATAATAGCTCTACATATTTGATGATATGGTTGCTTTTTTTTTAAAAAAAGGGGATAATATTTACATTAGTATCTATACATATAAGTGTGGTGGTGCAGGCATTGTGCACTATTTTTTTTTATTCATTCTGTATATATATATATATATATATATATAACTACTGATACATAATGCAATATTCAGGTGTTAAAAAAAATATAACTGAAAGGAGTATGATTGTTAGTATGAACTTACAAATTTGTTTCCACTATCAAATTTCCATTTCAGGTTTCACAGTTATATTTACTCTATATTTTAGTTTAGGTTGGTTGAGAATGCATACTGGTTAGCTTCGAGTTTATATTTCAAAAACTTGGAGTTTATCAGTTGCTTTCTTCGAGTTGGAAACACTTACACCGCATGAATTGCAGAGAAGTGATTCCAGGCTATAAGGATCTGACACTTAACCATTTGAGTTGGTCATGATCCCATTCCTTCAATATTCAAAACCATATTTCTGTGTAAATCATTTCCACAATCATACTTTCTTATCACCACTTTGCTTTTATCTTATAAAAGTTTCAATAAGATTTTATTTTTCCAGGTTTCAGACACAAAACCAAAATGTTTCCAAATCTATTTCTTTTGAAACTCTTTCTGTTTTTAAATCAACTGCATAAACATAAGTCATGCATTTTCTCAAGGAATACACACCGCCCAATGTACAATACAGTTCGAGCATAATTTATCTTGTTCAAATTCCACAAGCTTATTTTGTTTTTTTATACAAAATCTGTTGCACTTGCCTTTCTCAATTGTCATTATTATAACATCAATCAGTTTCAAGCAAAAGAACAAGGGACTGATATGCACATATATTTTATAGCTATGATATATCAGATTTTCATAGACCTCAAAAGATAACTAAACATTTTATAAGAGCATCATCTAGCTACTTGTCATAAAACTTCACTCATCACAGTATTAGTTAGATACATGTCATAATTCAAACACCCAAGAAAAAAAACATCTTCACTATCTAACTTTTAATTACTAATAATATTCAGGTCTTCCACTACAGGCAATTCTGCAAATACAAGCATTGTTTCTCTTATTTATACTAGCAGCTAATGCCTCCTTCATCATCATGTCACTTTTACTTACCTGCATGCAAATCATTGAGCTGCCCCATTTATATGAGACACCCAGATGTTTGCAAGGCAACAAAAGGGTCAGTTTACACTGGTATGAGCATTAATAAATTCTATACAAGTTTACAAATCTTATGAACTTTTGTCACTTTCATAATCTAGCAGATTATAAACTAGGCACATCAGCAAAATAGCTAGGTGACCTTAAGCATACAACCATACATTCAACATATATGTAACAAGCCATGCATTATTCACAACATTATAAATAAATTCAGGTTATGTTCTCCCAGATTTTTTTCCCCCAGCAGATCATTAAGGTTACTACATTAAACCTTATTTAATTTACAGTTTTGTTCAGATATTATAACCCAGAGATTTTTAAATCTCATCCCCCATTTTATTTAAGGTCTAAATCCCCCTGTCAAATGAACACAAGTATGCATTGTGAAGGAAATCTCCCAGTTAGTCTTACTTATTCCAATCACACAAAGGCCTCAGGGTGCATTTACACCATGCATATTCTTTCCCCCACCTGAAGAAAGCAGATCATTGACTAACTCCAAGTAACCTGATTAATTTTCTTTATTTAATCATAGAGTTTATTGAAAACTCCCCCTCCAATTTTTATGGTTAGCTTATTAAGCCCCTGCTTATAGCTTATTCATAAAAACTTCAACCCATTCATGTTTTCAGAAAACATAAGTACTCTTTAGTACAGTCTTTTCTTATTGCAGAGATTTCTCATCATGTATATGATCTTTCCTATATTAACTTAAGCATTATGATCCTGTTATTATTCTATTGCAGAAGTATGGACAGAGGTGTTTGTTAAAAATTCATCAAAACCCAGAAAAGCCTCCTATCTTATTATTTAGAATATAAACATGAGCTAGACCTTCATCTTGCTGCCTATGTTCAAAATAACTTAGATCCATACTTAACAATAGTAAAAACAGAATTAAAAATGCTCAAACCATATAAGCTTGGAAAAACTATCATACAAAAACTCCAAACAGAAATACACAACAACATCCATTTCATCCATATCAAACCATTTCAAAGATTAAATACTACTTTAAATATTTTCAGGCTGCCTATCAGAGGTCTTACTGCCATTGCATAAAATGAATTAATGCTCACCTATATTCTTTCTTGTATTATCTTGCTCCCCTACTCTGCAATTGCCTTCAGGTCTGCATGCCCATTTTTTTCTTATATGTATTTATTTTTTTCTGAGAGAATGATGATGATCCTTATGATATGCAGGTTTTTATAAAGCTGTTTTTAGGGTTTAAGGGAATGGGTAATTCCTTTGATACCCTTTTATTCTTTTATGCACAGTTTACACTGATACATAGTCCTCAATTGGAATTATACCCTCTTGATTTCCTTTAGTAGTTATTTCGGGATCTCCAATACTTTTATTTCTGCATGCTATTTCTATGATTTCATCCCATTCATGCCATATGCATGTGACCTTGTGCATTTTTATTTTTTTGCTCTATCTTTATAAAAACTGTAATCTGTTTGCATTTTCTACCTAGCCACCTTTTCCATTAAATTATATACACCATTATATATGATTATGTGATATAAAAATTATTTATACTATATTACTTTTATTCCACCCCTCTAAACAGCAACTTATATATATATATATATATATATATATATATATATATGAGTTATAAAAATTATACACACACACAAGTTTTTTTTTTTTTTTAACTTCTGAAATTCTTGAAATAAATATAACTTACATTTTATTTCAGTTTAGGGTCATTACATACCCTCCCCCTTAAAGGAATTATGTCCCCATAATTTCTTCTAATTTCTCCAATTAAAAATATTAATCCATAGCCTGTTTTAATTCCATAACTCCATACTCACATTTTATGAAAGCAAGCAATGCATAAGAATATTCAGAGAATTATTATAAACTACTTAAACATACCTCTCTATCAGTAAACAAGTTGGGGTATTTAGCCCTCATTTTGTCCTCCACCTCCCATGTACAATCATTGGTGTCCAAGCTCCATTGAATTTTTACCAGTTTGATCACCTTGTTCCTCAACTTTTTCTCCTCCTTGGCAACTATCCCCACTGGTTCATTTGCATAGACCAAATTCTTTTGGACTTGAATTTGAGTAGGTGACTCCATAATTGCCCCTTCATCATGCACCCATTTCCTCAATTGAGAAACATGAAACACTGGATGTACACCACTTAATTCCTCAGGTAATTGAAGCTTATAGGCCATAGCACCAATTCTTTGTATAATTTCATATGGCCCTACAAATCTTAGTGATAACTTTCCTGATTTCCCAAATCTGAACACCTTTCTCATTGGTGATACTTTTAGAAAAACATACTCTCCCTCCTTAAACTCCATTGGCTTTCTCCTTTTATCTGCATAAGACTTCTGTCTTGACTGTGCTGTTTTCATTCTATGTCTAATTAACTCAATCATGTTGGAAGTTTCTTTAACATGATCTGGTCCTATTAGTATACCCTCTCCCATATCCAACCAACAGGCAGGGGATGTGCAGGGCCTCCCATACAAGGCTTCAAAGGGTGCCATTCCTATGGTTGACTGGTAGCTATTGTTATATGTAAATTCTGCCAAATGAATATGGTCCTCCCAATTGCCCCCAAAGTCAAGCACACATGCTCTTAATAGATCCTCCAATATTTTATTTACTATTTCTGTCTGCCCATCACTTTGAGGATGGTAGGCAGTACTTAAGCATAATTGTGTTCCCATTGCTTCTTGGAAGCTTTCCCAAAATCTTGAGGTAAACAAAGTGTCTCTATCACTTATAATGGTCTTAGGTATACCATATAGCCTTACCACTTCCTTAATAAATAATTGTACAAGTTTAGATGCATTTCTATCTGACCTGACAGGGACAAAGTGAGCTGATTTGGTTAGCCTATCAACAATTACCCATATACTATCATTGCCTCTCTTAGTTCTAGGCAAACCATCCACAAAATCCATGGAAATACTTTCCCATTTCCACTGAGGTACCTACAATGGTTGCAGCATGCCAGAAGGCTTTTGGTAGTCTGCTTTAATTTGTTGACAAGTGAAACACTTTGCCACATATCTTGCCACTGCTTGTTTCATTCCTGGCCACCAATAGCTTCTTTTTAAATCATGATACATTTTAGTACTACCAGGGTGTATGGTGTACTTGGTTTTGTGATGCTCATTCATGATTTCTTCCTTCAACTCTGTAATGTCTGGTACACACAGCTTCTCATTCTTCCTCAAATATCCTTTGTGATCTATTTTAAAATTTTCCAACTCAATATTGCTATGTAACATTTCTTTCTTCTCCTTCAAATCCTTGTCTTGGTCTTGCATGCTACCAATTTTCTCCACTAGATTAGATTTTACTGTAATCAACCCTAGTGTGCCATATTCTACCATATCATTGTGCTCACCAAAATTCTTTTCATTCTTGCTATGTATATCTGCCTCCCCAAGCATTGTTAGGTTTTTAAAATTCATCAATCATTAGACTTGCTAACCTAACTTGATGCCTACTCAAGGCATCTGCCACCTTATTGGCTTTTCCAGGGGTGTACAAAATATCTAAATCATATGCGGCTAGAAACTCCATCCACCTTGCTTGTCTCATATTCAAATCTTTTTGAGAAAATAAATATTTCAATGCTTGATGGTCTGTAAATAATTCAAATTTTGCTCCAAGCAAATAATGCCTCCAAAGTTTTAATGCAAACACTATTGCAGCTAATTCTAGATCATGAGTTGCATATTTGGTTTCATTGGGTTTAAGCTGTCTTGATGCATATGCCACTACCTTGCCATGTTGCATAAGCACTGCACCTAATCCGGACCCACTAGCATCAGTATATACAACCATTCCTTCATTTTCTTCTGGGATTTGCAAAACAGGAGCTTCTACCAGTGCTTGCTTCAATTTCTCAAAAGCTTGTTCACATTGCTCAGTCCACTCATATGGTTGGTTCTTTTTTGTCAACTTAGTCATTGGTGCAGCTGTTCTTGAAAAATCCTTGATAAACCTTCTATAATACCCTGCCAATCCCAAGAATGATCTCACCTCAGTCACTGTTCTGGGTCTACTCCATGATTGAACTGCAATCACTTTGCTTGGATCTACACTTACCCCTTGCTGTGACACTATGTGTCCTAAGAATTTTACTTCATGTTGCCAAAATGTACATTTTGAATACTTGGCTTTTAATTCATGTTCTCTAAGTCTGGATAATACTATGTGTAGATGCATAGCATGATCATCTTCTGTCTTGGAGTAAATTAATATATCATCTATAAATACTAGTACAAATTTATCCAAAAAGTCTCTGAAAATTCTATTCATCAAATCTACAAAATAAGAGGGAGCATTGGTCAAGCCAAATGGCATTACTAAAAATTCATATAAGCCATATCTGGTATTAAAGGCTGTGTACTCAATGCTTTCCTCTGCAACTTTCATTTGGTGAAATCCAGAGGCTAAATCTAATCTTGAAAATATTCTAGCTCCATGTAATTGATCAAATAGATCATCTATTCTAGGCAGTGGGTACTTATTTTTAATAGTTACCTTGTTTAAATCCCTATAGTCTACACACAACCTCATTGTTCCATCATGTTTCTTGACAAAGAGCACTGGGGAACCCCAACTAGAACTGCTTGATCTTATGAATCCTTTCTCTTCTAATTCTTCTAGTTGATGTTTTAATTCTACCAGTTCTTTTGGACCCATCCTATAAGGCTTTTTAATGATTGGATTTGTTCCTGGCATTAACTTTATTTTGAACTCAACTGGTCTATTCTGAGGAATTCCTCTTACTTCTCCAAACACATCTGTGTATTCATTGACTACTGGAATTTCCTCTATTTTTAATTCCTTTTGAATTTCATTTATACTCCAAATTTTATTAAAACATGTGTTCTTTGCTATTTCACTTAGAACTGTAATTCTTTTGCCTTCATTTGTCTCCAAAAAAATAGTAAGATTTTCTAAATTTAAAATTGCTTTATTTTTCATTAACCAATCTACCCCCAATATAATCCCAATACCAGGATAATTTAAAGTATATAGATCTGAATCAAAACCATAACCCCCTATAATTAATTTCAGACCCATACACTTCATTCTTAGCATACAATGACTCCCTATGGGACTGTGTATAGTTAAGGGTTGTTCAATAGAAACACAAGCAAGTGCTAATTTCTTTACAATTTCCAAAGATATCAGTGAATGTGAGGCACCAGTGTCATATACTACTGATATTGGTTGGGTATTAATTAGAATTATACCTTCAAGTTGTCCAACATTTTCAGTGGTGTTGGTTGCCAAAGCTCCTACCCTTGCTGTTTTCTTATGAGTCTCTGGGCAGTCCTTCTTTAAATGTCCCATCTTTCCACAGTTATAGCAGCTTCCTTTTGGTATTTTTGGGTCAGGGCATTGGTTATTGTAATGTCCAGCTTTTCCACAGTTAAAACAATGAGTAAATTTCTTGCTTTCAGGTGCTAGTGCTCCTTCCCCTTTCTTAACTCCTTTACTTGCATTTCTCTTGTCATAAGGTTGCACTTTGTTCTGACCTCCCTTCTTCTTATTGAGCTTCATGTTCCTGAATTTCTCTCTTGTGGTATCATGTTGCTCAAAAGAGAGTGTTAGATCAATCACTTGATCAAAAGTTTTATCTTTATATGGTAACATTGCCCTGGATAGATTGGGGTTCAAGCCTTGAATGTACCTTGCATTCTTTGCTTCTGCATTCCCTATCAACACCATTCCATACTTAGATAATGCTTCAAACTTCTGAGTGTACTCATTTACACTCATGCCTCCTTGCCTTAATCTAATAAAATCTTCAAGCAGTGTGGCTTTGGCAGATGCTGGGATAAATCTGGCCTCAAGCATGACTTTGAAATCATTCCAAGTGATATCATTTTCTGGCCTTCCTACTATCACAACCTCCCACCAGTCCAGTGCAACCCCCTTCAATTTCCTTGAAGCTATTTGTCTTTTCCTTTGGTCATTGATTTGCATATCTGTAAAGACCCTTTCCATAGTCCTTATCCACATTTGAACACCCATAGCTCCTTCAGTGCCTTCAAAATCCTTTCCTCCCAAATTGGTACAAGTCTTGAG
The DNA here is from genome assembly GCA_030765085.1 of Allium cepa. Taxonomy (NCBI): domain Eukaryota; kingdom Viridiplantae; phylum Streptophyta; class Magnoliopsida; order Asparagales; family Amaryllidaceae; genus Allium; species Allium cepa. Next base: position 467,362,817 of record CM060931.1, read on the forward strand.
CAATTTGGAGAGCTCCTCATGAGGATTATCTTGCCTTGGTGCCATTCCATCCCTCAAAGCCCTCACAAAATCTTCCATGCTTATCACAGGTGGCTCACGTGATGGTCCTGCGCCTGTGTGATGTCTGGGTCCTACCATAATGCTATAGATATAATTTTTAAGTTAGTTTATTTACCCCCATATTCTTAATATCTTTACTTGGTTTATTTATTTGATTTAGGTGTACCCTATACATGTATCTCAAGCATACATTTCAATCATACAAAAACATCCAACCTCAAGAATTCAATCAATGCATTCAATCATCCATATACATACTATAATGTTTACTATGTTATTTAAAACATAGCTCTGATACCAACTGTGGTGACCCCTTATATTTTATCCCAGATATTATTATATATTATTTTATTTTAAAGGAAATTTATCAAATCTGTTTCCCAAGATCCTGGGATTACCAATATAAATATACCAGTTCATATTCCATCATATAATAGCTCTACATATTTGATGATATGGTTGCTTCTTTTTTTTTAAAAAAAGGGGATAATATTTACATTAGTATCTATACATATAAGTGTGGTGGTGCAGGCATTGTGCACTATTTTTTTTATTCATTCTGTATATATATATATATATATATATATAACTACTCATACATAATGCAATATTCAGGTGTTAAAAAAAAATATAACTGAAAGGAGTATGATTGTTAGTATGAACTTACAAATTTGTTTCCACTATCAAATTTCCATTTCAGGTTTCACAGTTATATTTACTCTATATTTTAGTTTAGGTTGGTTGAGAATGCATACTGGTTAGCTTCGAGTTTATATTTCAAAAACTTGGAGTTTATCAGTTGCTTTCTTCGAGTTGGAAACACTTACACCACATGAATTGCAGAGAAGTGATTCCAGGCTATAAGGATCTGACACTTAACCATTTGAGTTGGTCATGATCCCATTCCTTCAATATTCAAAACCATATTTCTGTGTAAATCATTTCCACAATCATACTTTCTTATCACCACTTTGCTTTTATCTTATAAAAGTTTCAATAAGATTTTATTTTTCCAGGTTTCAGACACAAAACCAAAATGTTTCCAAATCTATTTCTTTTGAAACTCTTTCTGTTTTTAAATCAACTGCATAAACATAAGTCATGCATTTTCTCAAGGAATACACACCACCCAATGTACAATACAGTTCGAGCATAATTTATCTTGTTCAAATTCCACAAGCTTATTTTGTTTTTTTATACAAAATCTGTTGCACTTGCCTTTCTCAATTGTCATTATTATAACATCAATCAGTTTCAAGCAAAAGAACAAGGGACTGATATGCACATATATTTTATAGCTATGATATATCAGATTTTCATAGACCTCAAAAGATAACTAAACATTTTATAAGAGCATCATCTAGCTACTTGTCATAAAACTTCACTCATCACAGTATTAGTTAGATACATGTCATAATTCAAACACCCAAGAAAAAAAAACATCTTCACTATCTAACTTTTAATTACTAATAATATTCAGGTCTTCCACTACAGGCAATTCTGCAAATACAAGCATTGTTTCTCTTATTTATACTAGCAGCTAATGCCTCCTTCATCATCATGTCACTTTTACTTACCTGCATGCAAATCATTGAGCTGCCCCATTTATATGAGACACCCAGATGTTTGCAAGGCAACAAAAGGGTCAGTTTACACTGGTATGAGCATTAATAAATTCTATACAAGTTTACAAATCTTATGAACTTTTGTCACTTTCATAATCTAGCAGATTATAAACTAGGCACATCAGCAAAATAGCTAGGTGACCTTAAGCATACAACCATACATTCAACATATATGTAACAAGCCATGCATTATTCACAACATTATAAATAAATTCAGGTTATGTTCTCCCAGATTTTTTTCCCCCAGCAGATCATTAAGGTTACTACATTAAACCTTATTTAATTTACAGTTTTGTTCAGATATTATAACCCAGAGATTTTTAAATCTCATCCCCCATTTTATTTAAGGTCTAAATCCCCCTGTCAAATGAACACAAGTATGCATTGTGAAGGAAATCTCCCAGTTAGTCTTACTTATTCCAATCACACAAAGGCCTCAGGGTGCATTTACACCATGCATATACTTTCCCCCACCTGAAGAAAGCAGATCATTGACTAACTCCAAGTGACCTGATTAATTTTCTTTATTTAATCATAGAGTTTATTGAAAACTCCCCCTCCAATTTTTATGGTTAGCTTATTAAGCCCCTGCTTATAGCTTATTCATAAAAACTTCAACCCATTCATGTTTTCAGAAAACATAAGTACTCTTTAGTACAGTCTTTTCTTATTGCAGAGATTTCTCATCATGTATATGATCTTTCCTATATTAACTTAAGCATTATGATCCTGTTATTATTCTATTGCAGAAGTATGGACAGAGGTGTTTGTTAAAAATTCATCAAAACCCAGAAAAGCCTCCTATCTTATTATTTAGAATATAAACATGAGCTAGACCTTCATCTTGCTGCCTATGTTCAAAATAACTTAGATCCATACTTAACAATAGTAAAAACAGAATTAAAAATGCTCAAACCATATAAGCTTGGAAAAACTATCATACAAAAACTCCAAACAGAAATACACAACAACATCCATTTCATCCATATCAAACCATTTCAAAGATTAAATACTACTTTAAATATTTTCAGGCTGCCTATCAGAGGTCTTACTGCCATTGCATAAAATGAATTAATGCTCACCTATATTCTTTCTTGTATTATCTTGCTCCCCTACTCTGCAATTGCCTTCAGGTCTGCATGCCCATTTTTTTCTTATATGTATTTATTTTTTTCTGAGAGAATGATGATGATCCTTATGATATGCAGGTTTTTATAAAGCTGTTTTTAGGGTTTAAGGGAATGGGTAATTCCTTTGATACCCTTTTATTCTTTTATGCACAGTTTACACTGATACATAGTCCTCAATTGGAATTATACCCTCTTGATTTCCTTTAGTAGTTATTTCGGGATCTCCAATACTTTTATTTCTGCATGCTATTTCTATGATTTCATCCCATTCATGCCATATGCATGTGACCTTGTGCATTTTTATTTTTTTGCTCTATCTTTATAAAAACTGTAATCTGTTTGCATTTTCTACCTAGCCACCTTTTCCATTAAATTATATACACCATTATATATGATTATGTGATATAAAAATTATTTATACTATATTACTTTTATTCCACCCCTTTAAACAGCAACTTTTATATATATATATATATATATATATATATGAGTTATAAAAATTATACACACACACAAGTTTTTTTTTTTTAACTTCTGAAATTCTTGAAATAAATATAACTTACATTTTATTTCAGTTTAGGGTCATTACACCATCCCTCTCCATGCCTACGCAATAGCGCCCGTGAACCAGCGCGTGCCTCCACCATCAGATCCATGTGCATACCCTCTCCGCCCCGATAGCCGCTCCGCCCTCTTTTCCCCTGTGTGCCACTTGAAGCCAACCATACATCTCCCCACCATCAAACTCTAGCCTTCCCTCTACATCCACCACCTTCCAGCCCACCACCAAACTCAAAACTCCCTAGAGAAGCTGCCTGACCAATGTAGCCATCCACTTCCCCTCTCAGCCCACCCTCATCCGCTCCCATCGAGCATGACTACTGCCACCATATCAGTCGAGACCCATAGCAGTTCGCCGAACCACAGCAACCCCTAGACCCGTAGCTTGGGCACCCACCGTCGGCCATTACCTCAGCGACCACCCTCCGTCGAAATTCACAACCCAGCGCCAAAAGCCGTTCACCTTCCACAATACCTTTGCACCACCGCATCACTACCTCTCTAACCAAAGCTTGCTCTGTCCTCCACTGCCGTGTTTTTTCCTGATATCGACCACCACATCTCACTTACATATTTCGATCGTGCCTAACTTCTTTTTTTCATAAAGAAAGGTATATTTGTTATATATATATATAAAGTATTACAATTCATATGTTAAGGTAATATATTTGTTTATTTAAATATTGAGGAATATATAAAGTTATATGTATATTTTGATTTTTGGAAATCGTAAAGCAATCTCTCTAAATATATATAAGTCGCATGCATATACTGCTTCCATTTTGATATAGATATATATTTGTTTTTTATATATTTTGTTACGGTTTGATTTCAATATATATTTGTTTTGCACATATTTTTTATAGTGTTATCTATACATATTTTTTTATAAATATAATCTACATATAACTATTTATAGTCCGATTTATATATACATTCGTTTATAAATATAATCTGCATAATTTCATAGTCTACATATATTTATTGGAACAGCCTGCATATATATTTGCTTGCATGCATATAGCTTACATATAAATTTTTTGTGTATATATTGTATAAAGATTTTACTTGATTTTTAAAATATAAATATCGATATGTTTTATTGTATATAATACATACATACATACATACATACATATATATATATATATATATATAATTCTATTCATCGATTCAAGTCTGTCATGCCTTGCTTTAGTCGTCGAATTCCTATTCATCGTGCCATGCTTTGGAATTTGTGCTTGGATTGTCGTATCTTGTTCTTGTCATCTCTCCAACCTCAAAAGGTGAGCAATCACTCACGATTAACATTCTTATATTTAGTAAATTTTATTTCACTTGAAATGACAATTGAAATATGCGGTTAAATTCGAATTGTTAGTTATTTAATTGTTAAATATGATATGCCATTATCTATTGTTGTTCACCTGTGATATATGACACCATATCCTGCTTAATATAGTGTTTTTAATTTATTACTGATGATATATGCTCGTTATTTATATGTTATATTATTTGTCCTCACTCTGCAAGTTCCCTGTTAGATTAAAATTCCCTATGGGTTGAAATGATACATACCCGAACGATATTATAGAATAGGGGAAATCGTTATGGGTTAAAATGATAAACCCAAGCTATTTTATTTGATTTTGAATTTTTGGGATTGTAGGTTGAAATGGTATATATCCGTTTAAATTACGGATTGAAATGATAAATATCGATATCACTTGACCAAAGGATAGACAATTATATACGGACACTGTTGGTCTATATTTTGAAAAAGATTTCCAAAGTTTGAAAGGAGATATATGGTTTTAATAAATATTGATTTTTAAAGTATAATATATATAAATTTTATTTTTAGATTTTTAAAATTATATGTTGGAAACTTTAAATTTATAAGTTAGTTTTGAAAATATAAATTTTTAAGATTTTACTTATAATTTTACTATTTAAAAAAAATAAATATAATAAGATTTAATACATAATACATTTAATAATAAGATTTAATTTAATAAAAATTTAATTTAATCAGTATATATTATGTTTAAGTATTTACTTAAATTTATATTAATATTTTAAAAATAGATTTTATAACTTTAATAATAAAGGTTGAGAAGATAAATTAATATTGACTTAGAATTTAAATGGTTAATAATTGAATTTAAATAAGAAGTTATTTGAACTTATTAATTTTGAGATTTTGAAAATTATGATTTATAACTTGATTCGACAAAAAGTGATTAAACGAATATTCTCAATTTTAAATAAAATTGAGATTGAATATTTAATATTCATTTAAATATATAAATTGGGATTTAAATAAATTGTCATTAAAATGGTTAAGTGAATATTTTCCAATTTGAATAAAAATTAAAGTTAAATGTTGAAATATAAATGAAAGTTATATTGTAAATGTTTGAATATTTAAACTTGAATTTTTAACTTTGAATTGAAATGGTTGTACTGGAATTGATTTAAATAGAATTTTTGGAATTTAAGATGATTTGAATCGATTTGTGAAACTAGAGGAAACTATTATTATTGTACAAAGTATTTTTGATATATAAAAACTATTTTAATATATAAACTATTTTAATATATAAATTATTTTAATATATAAAATATTTTAATTTATGACTATTTTAATATATATACTATTTTCAATATCTAAACAATGTAAGTTCAAAAGTGTTATGATTTCGAAAGTGTTATGATCTCAAAATGCTATGATTTCGAAAGTGCTATAATTTTGAAAGTGTTACGATTTTGGTAATGAATATTATTTAAAGTGAATAAGGATATCGAATTGATATGGTTTTGAAATAAATATGATATTTTGATATGAGGTATAAACTATTTGAAATGAAATGACCATGGGGTGAAATAAGCGTTTGGTTGTTAAAAAGACCGGGATCGGATATTGTCATACTCTCTGCCAATACCGAAAACCACTTTAACAACTATGTATATGGTGGAGATTCTAGAATGAAGTAGGATGATGGCGACGCTTCTATATGGTATTTACATAGTCTGACTCCCATGAGTTAGGTTGATGTGGCTAAAACATGAGCTATACAAGGCTAAGTGGGGTCATTCCTCCGATTGGGAACATTCCTTCGATACCATTTTATTGCTTTTATGATTTGATTGGTTCCACATTTGATTTGGGAGTGCGTCATGAGGTGGGCGGTAGTAGCTACTATGCGTTACCACTAGTCCAGGAATGCAAATGGTTTATCTACCCTGGCATTGCCTCGCGTGCCTTTTCACATGTCCTATCGTGCCTTCTACGAGTTTATTTTGTGTCATACCTATGGAGTGCTCCTTGATAGCGCACTTGCGAGTGGAGTTTACAGTATCTGTATAGACTGCGACATTATATAAAATGTGTTAAGGGGGATATGGATAACGCCTTAATACTATTTTAATACTTTACTTTACTATAGACATATTATAATAGCGTATATTACTACATAGTAAATAGTTCCACGGATCCTTAGTGGATGGGAATCCTAAACATTCTTTAAGTTATTTGTATTTCAGTTGACATTTGACTTGAGTTGAATTTACTATATAGAATGTTAATCCTGACTCGAGTGCTTGTGTTTTGCTTTATGCTCGAGTCAGACTGAGTGACACCGCATTTGAGACTCATCTTTGGAGTTTGGAGCTTTGCTTGAATATCTTTCTGATATCTAGTCAGCTTTCAGTTGTTTTCAGTGATTTCTGTTATGTCTTGTCAGTTACTTTTGTATTTGAGACTACTCTGTATTTGAAATTTCTGATGTATTTTGTTTCAAACTCTGATGTTTATATAGTAGCTTCATGAACTACTATTTAGTTATTCCGCTGCTTATTGTTGTAATACTCTGTGTCTGTGATTCTGTGATTGATTTACTTACTATATATGCTAAGTTTAGCCAAATATAAATTAACAATCTGATATTTTGAGCAATTCAACTCTGACATGTGCAGATGCGAATGGTTCAAAATAGCGGGTTTTTACAATAGATGATCTTTTTAACTAGTTAGTTGGTTCTTCGGTATTCTCCCAGTTTGATTTAGCCACTGGATTTCATCAGCTTAGGGTTGTTGATGATAGCATTAATAAGACCGCATTTAGGATGCCCGATGGATGCCTTTTGGACTAACTAATGCCCTAGCCTATTTTGTAGATTTGATGAACCATGTTTTTAGATATGTCCTAAGTAAGTTCGTGGTGGTATTCATGAATGACATTTTGGTGTTTTCCAAGAAGTATGGAGGAGCATGTTATCATCTTAAGGAGGTTCTTCGTATAGTTGAAGATAGAACTCTTGAAGTGACACTTCAGGCATAAGGAAGTATTTTTTTGGGGCATAGAGAAGATCTACACATGGTTGGAATGATTTTGTACACCTAGGATTCGGATTTTGGAAATCCAAAGAAAGGCAGGCTAAGGTTAGAGATGTACAATAAAATTCGGTATATGTATAGCCCATGTGTAGATAATATAGAAATTATAATTGTCTCAGACAAGTGGATTTGACGGTAATGCCTTAGAATAAATATGAGTATACAAGAGGAATAGCAGTAAAAGCCTTTAGTTTAAAAGAAATATTCCGAAGGTAGTAAGTAGGAAAATCCACTTTATATATAACCCAATAAAATGAAATTATTAGAATTTCTTTAAAAAAGTTCAATAATTTGAAAGTAAATCTTGGTTTTTTGGAAATATGGTAAGAAACTTTTGTTTGCTTTTATACGATGAAAATTTCATTAAAAAGAAATTCTTTTTGAAAATAAATTTATAGAGCATATATAACTCACTAGTTTCTTTGTAAGTAAACAATGATCTTAAATATAAAAACATAGAGTCTATTAAGTATCAAAAAACATATGTTATAACATTTAATGTTGTAATAGATGTTTTTGTGAAAAATAAAAGAGCATAGACTATAACCCTATTATTATAGTAAGTAACTCCTAGGAGAAATGCTTTTATATAGTATATGAGATTTATTAGTATTTATTAAATTCATACACCAGCACCTTTGGGTTGTAGTAACGGTGTTTTATCAACATCTGTTTTAAACCCAAATAAAAATGTATTTTTAAAGATAATTTATAAGAATAGAAATTAAAGTGATTTATGAATATACTTATTATTTAAATAAGTACAAGAAAAGGTTTTCTGGTTATGGATACATTAAAACAGTTTTGAAGATGATTTTTTCTGAAAGAAGAAAATGTGTAAGTTAGATATTAGAAAATATTTATCATGGAAGAATATAAATTAAACATACTTTAATCGATTGGAACGAAAAGAATAATGGCATAATTCTCTATGAACCAATAAAAATGTTTTGTCTAAGTCAGAAGGAATACATGAAAGAGATGTACAAGATATGGGAAGCACCATATTTTGTATAGCCTATTTCGAAAATATAGAATAAATACCTTGCAACTTCACAAAAACATGAAGTCCTCTTTTAAAAGGTTCATAGAAGATTTTAGCGTTAATAACTTCTCATAAGAGAAAATAGTTCCAATACATTAAGATATGAGATGGTTAGGTGTAATATGAAGCTGTTTAGTAAACACATAAAGGATATTTTAAAGATATTTTGAAAAGAAAATGGTTTTGTGAAAAAGTAAATAAGTTCTTGAAATGAAAAACTTAATCAAAGTAAATTTTCAAAATTCAAATTTTTATAGAAAACTATAAAAGTCTTTAAAAGAAAGAGAGATACAAGTTTTAGACTTAAAAATTTGGAAATTTTTCCTCTACGTTTGGAAAATAATATCAAGTGACCAAGTATTTTTGAAATTAATAAAAATTGAATTAAAGACAGATTTTGGGATTTGATGTTTTAAATTTTTTAGAAACCTTAGTTTTTAAAACAAGGTGATAAATACCAAACCAAACTCTTAAATGTGGAGTAAATAAGAATCATTTCCTAGGAGTAACGAAAAAGGTGTAAGAAGATAGCAGTAATTACTTTTAGAAGTAATAATGGAAGTTTCCACAAAGTGTATAGGACACTAGTAAGAACCTAGGAATGTTGATTCATGAAGAACAGTAAAATGGAGTTAGTAAGATAGTAAGACAAGAATGGTTGAGAACGAGTATTCTTGATTTTAGAAGAACTTGGGAAAAGCATCTTTCTTTAGTGGAATTCATATGATAGTATTTTTCAAGCTAGCATTGAAAGGCACCTTTTGAAGCTCTTTTTGGAAAGCCGTGTAAGACGTCTTCATGTTGGCTAGAGTCTACGGAAAGGTTGCTTCTTGGTTCCGACATGGTTAGAGAGATTTTGGAGAAGACTAATTTGATTAGAAGAAAATTTGTATCTCATATCCATGTCTCTTTGGTAATAGGTTTTAGAATTTCCTTTTTCCATCTTTAATTTTGAATAGGTTCTTTCATGTTAATAAAACATGTTATGAATGATGTATGCTAGTGATTGCAAGTGTTTGGTAGTGGATCCTAATGGACACATATAGGTACACTAGGCACTATTATTCTTTAGAGATCGGCCTAATTAGGACACTAGAGCATATGCATATGAATGTGTGCACATTTTTACTTTATTTCCATGGTTTTCATAAATGGATGTTTATCACATGATTGTTGCACTTGGATGATGATTGTAGCACGCATATAGAACTATCAGTTATCGTTAGGAAATTTTTGCATTCATTTGGATACATGGCACATGCATGATTGCATAAAAGGAGATCAAATGAATCAGTGGACCGCCTAATCTTTGCATTAGTTAGGAACATTTACACTACACTAATTGCATAAGTATCATAAATTTCATTAGAAAATCTTAAGGACAATGGATGAATGGTTGATGATTGAGTAGTTGGTTGTAGAACTTGGACAAAAACATTTAGTAATTCTTTTATCTTTAGAGATTTCGGGGACGAAATCCTTTAAGGAGGGGAGAATGTAACAACCCCAAATATAACCCATAATAATCAACCCGTTAATTAATTAAATAATAAAATAACTTTGTGAAATTGTCAGAGTTGAGCCATGAGAGTTGCACCATTGTGTCTGTGGTAATTTTCTGATCAATTTCCATATATAGAGCATCAGAAACCGAGCTAATATAAACAAGATAGGAATTAAACAAAATAAGCAGAAATAAAAGAATAAATATATGTGTGTGTGTGTAAGGTAGGTCGACCGGCCGGTTGACCTGGGCACCAGGCCGTCGACCGCCCGGTGAACCCGCCTGCTGTTTTGGGAGCGTACAAACAACCGTTCGTTCGTTCGAATGATGGTATGATTTTTTTAACCAACTATGACATGTTTTGCATTCTTCAAACCAAACCATTCCCTCCATTCTTGCATCCGATGGCTGTTATTCAGCCTATAACGTGGTTGCATCATATCCAATCCCCAAATCCAACAGTCTGAGATTCACTTCTACCTCTATAAATAAACCCCTAGACCTTACACCTTTTCTCATTCTAGATTTTCTCCAATTGGGTTCACCTTTCTAGGAAGGACCCTAAACGGAATAATTTTTCCAAGGAGAAAATCATTATAAATTAAATTACTTTAATACTCCAAGTGGATTCGGGAAGACCAAAGGAAGAGCTTAGGATCGGAGGTAAGTGATTTTAATTATTTTAATATTTCTTTAAGTAATTTAAAATAATACGGTTTCCAATAGTTACAGTTTTACTACGATTTTGTAATAGCCTTTTTACCAGTTTTAGATCAACTTTTCAGTTTATTCCCTTTTAATTATTCTTTTTCAGTTAATTATAATTTATTACTGTTAGGCATAGATTTTTATTTATTTATAGTTTATCTATAGTATTTAAGTTTATTTACTATTATTTATTTCTTATTTACATCTTTTCTACGTTTTGGATATTATGCAAGCGTCTATTCTCTTCTTCCTCCTTTTCTTCGCATATGAATTTGAATAAATTAAACGTGAATATGGTTTATATAAGTAAGAATATTGAAGGAAGAAAATAAGATGTAAATTATAAAGGTTGTAATAAATAATGGAATTGGACTGTAATATAAATGGAATTGGACTGTAAAAGGGAATTGGCCTATAATTATACCTAATCATGATTGGAATTGGACTAATTAATTAGCTTATTTATAACTTAGAATTATAGCTAATAAGAGTAAAAGATGAAAGAATCTTATTTCACACTTAAACATTGGGTTAAGTGATAAGCATGATTGTAACGTAGGTTATAATAAGAAAAAGAATAGAATGAGGCTTATTTTAAGACTTAGGATAAATTAATAAGCGTAGAAAGTAGAAATGAAAATAAAATCTTATTTTAATAGTTTATCTAAGTTAATGAGCAAAAGTGTAAGTAGGACCTGTACCAAATAGCATTCTCCTATATTTTTTATGGACGCGGTATTTCACATAACCCTAAAGTGAGATGGGGGGCACACTTATCCTAATAGTGGTAGTAATTGGTCAATAAGTAGATGTTCAAATCACGGGGATTTGGATAAGGGGCACTATTAAATATTTGTTTGGATGAAGGGTAGAATTTTGTATAGGGAGCTATATATGTCGTCTAGTCCACGGTAACCTTCTATGTAGGGAGTTATATAGTATCTAGTCCATAGGAAATTAATGTCTTCTATGTAGGGAGCTATATATGTCGTTTAGTCCACAGTAACATTCTATGTAGGGAGTTATATAGCATCTAGTTCACAGTAAATTAATGCCTTCTGTGTAGGGAGCTATATGTGTCATCTAGTCCATAGTGGCTGCTTTGTGTATCTTTTATAGTTACCGTTAGCATTATGTGTAGGGAGTTATATAGCGTCTAGTCCGCAGAAAGGTACTATAGAGTAGTAGGTCGATCAAAAGGGTAGAATTAGGGTTACAGCCTAATTACAAGATTAGGGATTCAGCCTAATCAAAGCAGCTATCAAGAACAAGTGAAAACAATCAAATTTAACCTATCTTATAGTTAATCGTATTTATCTCCAGTTTATCTCTTTCCTTTTTTTGTTTCCTCTTTATATACTAGAACTGTTGTAGAGTCTGTACTTTTACTTTGCTTAAAGATTCTAGTAATTACTATCACTCACCAGACTTTAGTCTGACCCACTCCTCTATTTTCCCCTTTTTCCCCCTTAGGCAATCAAGGGAAGACAGTAGATTGTAGTTACTTGGAGATTTCTTGGAGGAGTTTGCTACCATGTATTTCTTTTCTTCTAGCTTTTGTTCTTTCTATGCTTATTAAGAAGGATATTATATACTCTGATTTTTGAGACTATGAGTCTGTGTTTCATGAGACATATTGGATTTTTAGACATGTATGTGGTATTTACTATTTGACTTATTTATGAAGAAATTATGAAGTTTTGTTTCAATTAAGTTATTATTTTAAGTTTCCGCTATTTTTATGTATTTTTGTATTGTGAATCTTAGTCCATGTTAACTTTAGTTATACCTACAATGCACTACGCCTTTTAATGTGTCATTTTGGGTATATTAAGGGGTGTGGGGGTGTTTAACCTTCTCTCATAGACTTATGTCACATTATATGATCATATGAAATTGCAGAAGATGTAAAAAGTTGGGGATATGATCTATCGAGCTTGGCAATAGACCATCTACCTCTTTCGCTCTCATGTTTGAGAATTCAATGCTCATATAATCATGCGCATACAAGCTCGCCACTATTCAAAACTCGACGAGAATAACCATGTCGAGGCTATGTATCTATGGTTGTTAAAGGTTCATCGGTTATGGTCACGTCGAGCTTTGAACTGATGACCGCCCCATATCAAGCTATGCTACTGGTATAAAAACATTGTGAAGTTTAAAGCTCGTCGAGGCTAATTATATCGAGTTTCAAACACGGCGATTCTAAGTATTTACATGCATAAATCGATAATGATTAAATAAATCATAGTCGAAGTCTATAAGGCAATCCATGCCCTTATTCCTATTGATAAAAAATGATTACAATCAAATTCCACTTTCCCCAATTCAATTTAGAGTTTGCTAGAGTATGATTTAAGAACAAGAGACAGAAATGAAAAAATCAGCTCTCCTCGCGTGGAGCTCCTTGGCATCTATTTATAGAGTTGGGTGGGTATTAGGTACCGCCAATCTTTAGCCTTGTCATGCTTCTGCGTCGTCCAGCATTGATGATAGCAGCCTTATTGGCTTCGGCATGTATAAAGTCGTCGCATTTTAATGCTTGTGCTCTTGTTCCTTCACGATGAGACCTTGGTATAACCTCAATGTTCAAATTCGTTCTTCCTTGATGATCCTCGATGCCATTGAAGCATGTCATCGATGTTGTTGAGAACCTTGACAATAAAAGTTGTCAGGATTTCCCATATAAGCTTGATACCAACTACTTCTTGACCCTTGATGATGTCTACAATTTTTGGTTCTCGTCATCGACATGAAGTGACCTGTTTTGAAGAAACTTAGCATCAATGGATAGGAGTGACATGGTTCTTTTATCACCATCTTGTGTTTTTTGATGTCGACAAGGACATTGATGTTGATATTCATCTTTGCATCCGAAGCTTCGAACCTCGACATGAACCCTTACTTCAAACTTTGACATGAACCCTTGCTTCAAACCTTGACATGAACCCTTAGTCTCGGCATTGATTCCTTGACTCATATCCTTTGAGAATTATCAGGGTAACATTTAGCCTCCCAAGTATACGAGAAGCTTTTTACTCTTTAGGGTAAACCCAGAATTCCTTTTTGTTTTCCAATCCTCAATAAGATTTCCCTACTAGTCTTATTTTCCCGTAAAAACGAAGTACAAGATGTTATTTTTTACCGATTCTCCTTCAAAATTTAACCGAGTTATGCTGGCATTCATTCCCTATATTATTTGTGTGAGTTAGCATTATAATTTTACTATAAGACAAAGAATAGAAAATCATAATAAGTTTTCGAATGGGAGCCCAGAAGATCATTTGGTAATATTATAGTAGGGAGCTTCAAAAAAATTTCTAGTTCAAGTCTTGAATCTCATAGGAGACCAAAAATTCATGGCTTATAATTGAAGAAGATTAGAGATCTATTTGATAATTATATAATGGAAGATCCGAATCCCATCTAATAATAATTAGAATTCCATAAATCCTCTTCTTGTAATGATAATAAAAGAAGTCCAATAATTAATATTGGCAGTAATAGAAGAAGAGTAAAACTCCATTTGCTAATAATAGAGGTAAGACCAGAAACCCTTGCTTGGTGATAATAACAATTGAAAGCCAGAAGTTTATAAATGGAAATGTTGAAGAAGTCTAGATACTCATATCCGGTGATAGAAATAGAAGTCTAGAAATCCTTGTTTGGAAATAATTATAATGGAAGGTCAGATCCCCTTCTTACAATAATAATAGATGTCCATAAATCCATATTAGGAAATAATAATGGAAGACCATAAATTTATATTTGGAATAATTAGAGAAGATCAGAAATCTATATCTGGTAATAATTGGAGAAGACAAAAAATCCATATCTAGTAATGATTAGAGAAAAACAAAAATCTATATTTAGTAGTGATAATAATAATAGAAGCCTAGAAACTCATACCTGGTAATAATAGTAGAAGGACAGAAATCCATATTTGGTAATCGTAATAATAGAAGTTCAGAAATTATCATCAGGAAATAATAATAGATGTCCAAAAAATCATATCTGATAATAATAGAAGACCAAAAATCTGGTAATCATAATAATACAAGTCTTGACTCAATATCTGGTAAGAATAAATAAAGATCAAAAATCTGTACCTGGTAATCATAATAATAGAAGTCCAAAAACTCATAACTGGTAATAATAACCGAAGATCAAAAATCCATATCTGGTAATAATTAGAGAAAAACAGAAATCCATATCTGTTAATACAAGAAGTCCCGTGCTCTGTGCCACCCTCCAAGCTTATAGTTGTCTTAATCCTTTGTTTCGTGCCACCCTCTAGGTTTTGGATGTTGTTAATCCTTTGTGTGTGCCACTCTTCAGGCTCAGATATTGTTAATCCTTTGTGTGTTCTACTCTTTGGGCTTTAGATGTGGTTAGTCCTTTGTGTGTGCCACTCTTCGGGCTTGGACATCTTAGTCCGCTATTTTTACCCCTTACCACCATCTTAAATGATGAATCAGGTCATCCAGGGTGTTTGGTTAGTTCTTACTAAGTAGGGCCAAAGACTTAACCGCCTCCTTCTAGGAAGCTCTTCAAATAGGCCTTATAGGTGGGAATGAAGGTACTTTGGTGCTTTGGCTAGGCCATTGTTGAACGGGAACAAAGGCTTACTCCGTCCCCCTTCTAGAGGGTGCTTTAGACAGGACTTATAGGCTGAAATGAAGGTTAGTCAGCGCTTTGACCTGGCATTTTTGAGGCGATGTCAATGGCTTACTCCATCCCTCCCTTATGAGGTGCCTTGATACGGCTACATAGGTGGTGTCAAGGGCTTTCAGATGCTTTAGCTTGGCCATTTTTTGTGTGACTAAAGGCTTACTCTGACCTCCCTCTAGGAGGCTCTTTGACTTAGCCATGTTAGCACGATCAAAGGCTTTCTACCATCTTAGGTAGTTCCATTGCTTAAGGAGAATCCTATTCCCGATCATCTAGATACACTTGAGAATTTGATTTTTATTCATCCATTGTTGGGAAATATGGTCGTAAATGTTCTACGTTCCATATTCTAGGGACCATGTTGCCATTTTGTCGGCATAATTGATAAGCTCCTGGTGGAATTACTTTCTGTATAATTAGGAGACCTTCCCAGTTTGGTCCAAGCGGTCCATATATCGAATATTTAGTGTTATCCATCACTCTATGGAGTACTAAATCCCTTTTTTGGAAAGATCTTGTCCTTACTTTCAAATTGTAGTATTTGGTCACTCTTCTCTAATATTCAGCAGTTCGTATGGTCGCCTCATCTCTTAATTCATAGATTAAGTCTAGAGATTCTTTCTTCAACTCTTAGTTTGGGTCAAATGCATATGGGTATTTTGACTTCAATTGTAAGCATTGCCTTACATCCAAATGTTAAGGAGTATGGAGTATGACCTGTTGCAGTTTTAGCAGATGTTCTATACGCCCATAATACAAGTGGTAGTTCTTCTACCCAATTTCCATTGGCTTTGTTTAACCGCATCTTAAGAATAGTTTTGATATTTTTATTGGGTGCTTCGGCAGCTCCATTAGCCCTTGGATGTGCTATGGAAGAGAAATTCTTGATAGTTCCGTTCTTGTTGCAAAATAGTGTAAACTCCTCATTTTCAAATTGTGTTCCATTGTAGGATATTATTTTGTGTGGGATTCCAAATCTAGCAACAATATTATTGATCATGAATTTGAGCACCATTCCTGAGTTTAATATTTGGAAGTGGTTCTACTTCCACCTACTCGGTGAAGTAATCAATTGCGATTACTGCATACTTGGCTCCTCTTTTAGTTATTGGCAAGAGTCTGATCAAGTAAATTCCTTATATATCAAAGAGACATGGGCTTAAGATCATAATTAATTCGCTTGGCGATAAACGAGGTATTTTAGAATACGTTTAGCACTTTCCTCATCTTTTTACATAGTTGATGGCTTGATTGGTCATCAACGGCCAATAGAAACTTTGTCTCATAATCTTCTTGGCTAACGTTATCCCACTAGAGTGGTCTCAACAAAATCCTTCATGTTCTTCCTACAATAATCTTGATCCATTTTTTAGGATTACACATCTGAAATAAGGAAAGGTATATCCTTTTTTATAAATTATTCCATCCATCATAAAGAAAGTTGGAACTTGGTGTCAGATTCTTCTTACGTCTGCCTTATTAACTAGTAATGACCCATTAATAAGGTATTCGATAATTGGGGTCATCCAATTATCTTGGTACTGATTATCCATTTCTGGATGAATGAGCCCTTCCCAAGGAGCTTCATTTTTTGTTTCTTTTTCATCTCTTTCATGGACTAGGGTCTGAGATCTAGTTAGTACTAGTGATTCTTTTCCTGATCTGATACTTCATCTTCGATGCTGGGATTTGAACGATATCTTAGTGGTACAATTCGAGTTCCTGGGGCTCCCGTCAAACTAGCCAACTTTGCTAATGAATCTACTTGGGAATTTTCCCTCTTAGGACTTGATGTATAAAAAAATCTTCAAATTAGTTTAGCATTTTTAAAACATTCTTCACATATATGACCAATTGGCATCCTTGGTTTGGCATGTCTGTTTCAGTTGATTCACCATTCGTTGAGAGTCACCAAAGAAATTAATTCTAGGAATCTTCAATTGCAAATCCAAAGTAAGCACTGCTACCATCGATTCATATTCCGCTACATTGTTAGTAGCGGGAAGCCTCACTTTATTGCATAATGTAAGCGATGCCCATTAGAGGTGATAATGATTTATCTTGCTCCCATACCTTGTTCATTTGATGCTCCATCTTCAAACTATTGCCATTTGGGCTTTTGGTCCTTTTCCTTTTCTGATTCCTCTTTGACGAAACATATGCATTCATTGACAAAATCAGCTAGAGCCCAACCTTTAATGGCTGCTCGGGGTATAAATTCAGTATCATACTGATTGATTTCTATTCCCAACTTCACTCATCTCCCTGAAGTTTCTGGTTTACTGAAGACTTGGTTGAGTCAAAAATTGGTTAGCACTTTGATTGTATGCGCTTGGAAGTAAGCTCTTAATTTCTGTGCTGTAAGTATCAGGCAATATGCTAGCTTTTCTATGAATAGATATCTAGTCTCGACATCTTTTAGTCTTCTAGTCACATAGTATACAGGAAGTTGATTTTCGCTTTCTTCCCTCATCGACATTGAATTGATCGCATGTTCTGAGACGACCATGCATAGATAAAGATTTTCTCCTTCTACGGGAATAGATAAAATTAGTGGCTTCTCAAGATGATCTTTCAATTCTTTGAAAGATTTCTGGCGATCTTCTCCGCATTCTAATTTTTTTTAATTACATCAAAGAATGGATGCATTTATCGATGACTATAGAGATAAATCTATTCAACATTGCTACCCGTCCATTTAAACCCATTACATCTTTACTTATTTCCAGTTCTTTCATGTCTTTTATAGCTTTGATTTGATCTAGGTTGGCCTCAATTCCTCAAGCGTCGATGATGTATCCCAAGAACATTCCACATTGCATCCTAAAATAGACAATTTGTGGATTAAGCTTCATTTGATGCTTTCGCAATACTTCAAACATTTCTTCAATTTCTTTTAAATAGTTGCCTTCTTCATGAGATTTCACCAACATGTCACCCACATATACTTCCATATTCCAATCGATTTGTTTTTTGAACATCTTATTCACCAGTCTCTCGTTTGCAGCACCTGCATTCTTCAACCCAAAAGGCATCACCTTGTAACAGTAAGTTCCATAGTCTACAATGAAGCTCGTATTTTCTTTATTCAGTTTGCACATGGGAATTTGATTGTAACTTGAGTAAGCATCCATGATAAACATAAGTTTATGCCCACTACTTATATCAACTTATTGGTCTATTCTTGGTAAGGGGTAGCAATATTTTGGGCATGCTTTTTTTAGGTCGGTGTAGTCAACACAGGTCCTCCATTTGCCATTTGATTGTTCAACTAATACGGGATTGGCTAACCATCTTGGATAGAATATTTCACCAATAAACCCATTCTCAAATAACTTCTTGAATTCCTCTTTCAAAGCATCAGATCGAATTCCTCTTTCAAACCCATTCTCAAGTAATTATGGTGTAGCCGTGCAATTAAAACCAATGAATTAATAAAGAGTCTAAATTAAATATAGGAGGGATAAAATAGGAAAGAGATACATTCCTATATCATCCAAACCTTGGCTAACTACATGTTGATTTTCATTTTCAAATGTTTATAACTCAAGGTCGGCCACCATTAACAAGGAAAAGAGGAAGAAGATTGGTGAATAGATAGATGACCTCCTCCTCATAACATTCCATAGGTTAGATAGATGACAGAGATTTTCCAACTTCGAGACACTTGCTTTGAATGTGTTATTACCTTGGTGAGTATTTGCTTACTATTATATTTTAGTCAGTTTCGCTATAAGATATCTATTTGAGCTTTGATATATTTATCTTGTCTATTTGCAGGATACCAGATACCCAATTCGGGCTTTAGTGGGCTTGGATTTTAGCATTTATGCAAAAAATTCGGACCCATTGGAATTTGGGTTGTTAGATTTTGTATCAGAGCTTAGGTTAGTGGATCCTAAGTAAATTAGGAAATATGAGTGAGCATATTTGTATTTTTGAATACAATATAAATATATTATGTACTAAAATCCAAATAGTCCCCAATTGTAGATTTTAACATATGGAAAGTTTTTAGAATTATATTTGTGCATAGTTTGCTAGTTGGGTTTGGGATGACCCAAGTATGTTCAGCCCTATGTTATTGTCGATTTATAGTGTGCATTAAGCCATGTTTTGAGAGAAGATTGGTATCCATATGTTATAGGAAGTGGGAAAGTTCCCTAGGGATAATAGGAAGAATATTTTTATTTTGGAAGGAATAAGAGATTTTAGTAAGGAAATGAGATTTCCAAGGTTTAGGAAGGGTATTGCTAGGGTAGTAAGAAGAAAATCCACTTTATGTCTAGCCCAATAAAATGAAACTTTTTGAAATGTAAAGTCGAAAGATATAATTATTAATATGTTTGAGGAAGTAAATATAGGGTTTTTGAAAGAAAAAAAGTAGTATGAAATTTAAATAGGTTTTTATATGATGTAAATTTTATTGAAAGTGAAATTCTTTTTGAAAAATTATAGAGCATGTATAGCTCGCTGGTTTCTTTATAGGTAAACAAAGATTTTAAATATAAAAATCTAGAGTGTGTTAAGTATCGAAAATGTAGGTTACAACATTTATTGTTGTAATAGATGTTTTCATGAAAAATAAAGGAAGCATAGACTGACACTATTGTAATAGTAGGTGTCCCCACGTACCCCTTCTTTACGATCATGTTAGAAGCCTCTGATTCATCAACGATCCCTTTGCACCCATTTTCATTACGTAACTCAATAGTTATTCCATCTCGGCCATCTCCATAGTATAATAAAGTCGTAAATCCCACTTACAGGACCCCAATATTGAACTTCCCCTTGTGGATCACCGTCATGACTCTTATTTTTAAGTCATCATCTTTGGAATGCCTCTATACACTTATCATAAGTCACAGAGCCATTATACCAAAGTCCTGAAGCTATTGCCTTCGTCAACATCGAAGCACCATGTCATTGCATCACTGGTTGCGACATGAAGTCTAAGGTTGTCTCGAATTGTCCTGGAGTCATCCATTCTTACTCCCTATTAACTCATTAAATACTTCAAAACACTTCCCCAGAGTACATCTTTGCCATGCTCGAAGCCTGTAACCAAACCCCTATGCTTACTTATATTCGGTCCAACCTATGATCGAGCCAAGCAAGATCCCTATCTCGAACCAAGCCCAACACCCATATTGATCTCGACATCTATAACTAAACTGAGCAACTCACCGAACCACTTCCCATATTAGTCCATCCAACCAACTCCACCACAAAGCCAATTCTCGTGTCCGCCCCCGAGCAACTCCATCACCAAAGTAATTCTCATGTCCGGTCTCCTAATAACTCCAGCACCAAACCAATTCTCGTGTTCGACCACTGAACCCGCTCCATAATTGAACCAATTCCACTGGCCAGAACCGAACCAAAATAGCACCCCTCCAACTCAAAGCATGCCTAGCCAAATCAAGTTCTGTAGCATCTCTGAGTCTATGTTTCACACCGATTTCACTTTTACTACCTATTCTTTGATACGTGTGCATATATGCGGCGATACAACTTCCAAGAATGAACTAATCCATCGAATCTTGGTTTCATGGTTCCTAACTCTAAGTCGCCCCGATGAGCGTTTTCAATAATACAAGCATACACGATAATACCACACATGCACCAAGCAACATTCAGATATGCAACAATTCATGACCAATCATCATATAATATGCCACTAATATAGCCTAACACAAATCAAGGCAAACAAACATCAAACTAACATCATAATAACACCTTAAAACATTTGAAATTAGTTTTTACTTCTAGTTTAACTTTAAAATGAAATTAAAATATAATTCTGACTTTAAAAATAAGTTTAAAACCTATAAAAACCTATAGGTACATATATAGTATTGTGAGAGATGCTAAATCACTCACCAAATACCCAAAAAGTGTTGATTTGCATGCAAATCAAGGAAAATCCAAAAATTAACAGCCAAGCCCCAAGTCTTCTTTCATAAAAATATAGATTTGAAGATTTCTAATGAATCCCCTTTCTAATCTACCCTTAATCTACGATTTAGATTTGATTTCGAGGAAAAAAGAGAGGGTTTTGGATGGAGAATGAGTTAATTAGAGCTTAGATCTATTTGTGAAGAGGTAAAAAAATTATTTGGAGATGATGATTCAGCCAAAAATAATCTCCAAACCCAAAATGGGTTAGTGGGCTTGCCTCAAAACCCACTAACTAACCATTAAGCTGCTCTAAAAACTGCCAATTTTGAAACGGCTATACCGCCTAGCCAGAGACAATCGTTATTGTGAACACTACAAAAACAGAAACCATCATATCTTTTCAATGGAAGTGGTCTCAGATGCTAATTTTGCTTCAATTAAAAGTAGTAGTCATTTTAAGTTTACAGGGGCAAAATCATCCACAAAACTTCTAAACATAAGAAATGTCAATAATAGACATTTTCTAATTATAGAGTCTTACAACCTCAAATGAATTTAAAAATAAATTTTAGAATCCTTCGATACGTACAAATACAGATCATTATGCATATGAAAAAAAGGATACTGGAGCATTTTCAAACATTGCAATAAACTAATTTTTCTGCATGTCTAAAACGAAGCCAACTCATTTTGTTGTGTTTGAAAGAGCGCGGTAAACAATAAGCTTCAATAGGACCAATCATATAGTGGTAGTTTTGAAACTGTTCGTACCAAAATTGAGCACAACACTCTTTGGATATGCTTGAAGAGATAAAATGAAGAATGTAAATGAAAAATGAGGAATATCTAACAAATACACCAATTGAAAATAAGAAAAAGGCGCAGAAACACACAGATTTAGAGTAGTTCGACGTATGGCCTATGTCCACTATGAAATTGATGATTTTATTGATATTTGCTTGTTGATTACATCGAGTTACAATGGATTACAACAATAGAATTTGAGTGCAATGGTGATCTCGGCAGATTCTGGACGTGGAAGCACCAAAAGTCCCTTTTCAGTAGGTATTGGGCTGCTATTTATAGGCGTAGGCTGCAAATATCCCGCTCAGATCTCGGAAGACCTCTTCTCTCACGTAGGTGGACCAACGTGATCGATCCCTGACCATTTAGAGTTGATCCGTGATCGATATGAATGCAATTCTTATCGATCAGGATTTAGTCCAATCGAGTCGGGATTGATCATGAACATTCTTGAGGACGTATGCAAGCTCCTATGAAAATTTGGTGGCACTTGGACTTGTAGATTTTGAATTATGATCGATGCAAATTTGAATTTATTAAAAGCTGATGACTTTGTATCGATATCGTTCATATCGATTGCTTCGTATCAATGGTTCTGCACGTGATGCTAGTTTACGTAGCGCTAACCTTTAGGATCGATCCACTTTTTATGCCGATCGACCGAGTCTTCTACTTTTACATGCCTTGTTTGTATCGATTTTGAAGTACTCTTTGTATCGGTCTCGACAGCTCTCTACGTATCGATGCTTTAGAGGCTAATTCATATCGATATTTGTCATCGACTTTGTATCGACAATTGTAGGCCACTTCGTATCGATGGAAGGTGATGACATTCATATCGATTTGTCAGGCGCTCTTTGTATCGATTATTGGCTGATTGATACGAAGTGTGTAGATGGGAGGATCAATACAAAGTGTGTAGAAATGGAATCGATACGAAACGATGACTATTGATGGATATGAAGGGGAACGAGCTTGATGGATATAAAGAGGGGTGGTTTTTGTTGGATACGAAGGGGGCTACCAAGATGGATACGAACGAAGTCGATTTTTTTGGTTTTGTGTCGATCGTAACTTGAGCATATGAACTCTGATGGACTTGAACTGCATTTGATTTACAGTCAATTCCTTGGTATCGCGGCCTTGCCAAAAGGCGGGATAACGTTTGCCCCCCAAAGTACGTCTTGTGAGGACATGATGTGCTTTGAAAAGCTGAAATCTTTGTTCTGAAAAGTTCCATCTAACTTGTTGACCGGTTGTTGTCTTTTTGTCGAAAGATGTAAAGTTTGATTGACCTTCGGTGATGTAAATAATGATCTGTTGCCTGCCAATTGTCGCACTGTGCACTATTATAACTGAGTGTTGAATGATAGCAAACTATGGTTTGTTGTTGTAATTGTCATCAAGTGAGCATTCAATTCCCGTGAATTTTGAAATTGAACATTAGTCCGTCACATATGCATGTACGTTAACCTGACTCCCGTTAACGTTCATATGTTCACGAGTCATTATCAGTTTTCTTGCATCGAATTTCGTATCGATCCTCTCCTGAATCGATGTGAAATTCAAGTTGTAACAACACTTGGTGGTTGTTTTGCAATATCACTTCATATCGATCCTCTCCTGGATTGATGCGAAAATTTAGAAAGTTATATTCGTCTCGATGACAATCGATACGAATTTGGTTGTCGCTTTAGTGTCGTTCGTATCAATGCTTGTTGGATACACTTGAGATGTGGGCTACAAGGCTTTGGTTTTGTATCCATGGTGGTTGACATTGCTTTGGTTAGTTATTTGATATGAATTGTTGATATCAAACGGAAGATGATGGATGCAAAGCAAGTTTCTTCATCTCGATTGATATGGGTAGCTGCAACTTCAGGGGGATGGATACGAATTGTACTCTTCATATCGGTTTGGAAGGTGGCTCGCTCTTACTGGTCAAAAGCATAGGAGGTCGAATCGTAATTTGCCTCCATCCCTCATGCCAATATAAAAGCCCTTTGTACTTAGCCATTTTCTTTTACTTGCTCATTTGATAATTTAGCTTTCATATCACTCAAAACCATGAGGAAAGAGGAAACCCCGTTCTCACTCTTGAATCGAACACCATTTCAATCCTTTTCATTGATACTTTAACTAGGTAAATGATTAATTAACCCATACCAAAACGATAAGACTCGAGTTCGAATGCCAAACCATTCACATTCATGGTCAGTCTTCGATGACATTGACGCCGGAGGTTGGTTGGAGCGATGCCGGAGTTGGGTCGAAACTTGGTTGAGGAAGAAGGAGATGGCGCTTAAGTTGCCTGGGGAAGAAGGACGAATGAAGGAAACGTTCGTATCGATTGTGGATGGAGGAAGTGGTTTGTAACGATCAGGTGACAATGGAAGTTCGCATCGATGGAGGGAATAACTTCATATCGATTGGGAAGGATGGGAGTTCGCATCGATCCAAAGCGATCGGTACGAAGACTCGATCTACAATCGATACGAAGTCTTAGACCTGGTGATCGATACGAAGAAGGATGATTTGGGATCGATATGAACTGATCTTGGAGCGATCGATTCGAATGTTATTTTCAACGATTGATACGAATTGAACTTCTGACGATCGATCCAAATTCATACTTTGATGGATATGAAATCTTTGCATAATCGAACATTTGACCCCGACGAGCTTCCGCCTTGCATAACTGGACTTAACCTTTTCACTGCATATTTGACTACCTTTTGGAGCTCATCGATGGAACTATAACTTGACTGAATTTAACAAACTTTAACTCGGATCGGTCTCTAAAGCCTGGATGGCATGGTTGTGACTATCAACGATGATGGTCACTCCAGTTAAATTTTGAAGTCTTGTCGTTTAGACATTTTTCCAAATTCCGTAGAATCTCTTAAGCATTAAGTAGTACTGCACTGCACAACAAATTCATGCACTTCACACTGGGTAACACATGGGCTTATTATCATCTAATGACTATTTTTGATGAGTTGATTAGTTATGGAATCCACAAGTTCTCAGCAGTAGGAGCCTCAAAGTTCATCTTATCCAATAATAGAGATGTCGGCCATTGTGGTCTAAGTTATAGGTCCAGCTCTGGACGGGATGCCAAGAGTAAGCTTCATAAGGAATCCACAAGATTCTATGCCATCCAACGCTCCGAAGATATATTGGAGCGAACATGCCTAAGACACTGTTTTTCATTGGATGATGTCTTATTACTGGGACCAAATGAGAGACCACATGATCCCTCGGAAGGGTTTACCGCCTTTAACAGACATTCATGTACAGCTGGAACACTCCCTCCGTTCAACCATTATATCCGGCAGGTGTTAACTTTCTTTAGGATCGCTCCATCACAATTACATCCAAATGGATATGCACTACTAAACAGTTTATTCATCGTTTTCATCAAACATCTCTTTCGACCCCCGACCCCGGAAGAAATCAGATACTTGTTTAATATCAAGAATCAAGGAGACAATCCTTCATTTACTTTTCTAGAGGCAGTCAGGAATTGCCAAGTAGTGACGGGATCCTGGACCATGCTCAACTACTTCAAAACGGAGTGATTTTACATTTGATGCCCACCAGGGTTTGCCAGGCGATGGTTAATTAGATGTAAGTGACACAATTTCCTTAGTAACTTATGGGGTTGTTGTAACCGATGCTGATTCTAACATTCTTTTTCCTTTACAGCAGCAATTCCACGACCCAAAGGTGTCCGCTTTAAAGAAATAATACGGATTCTTCAGGACGTGCCGGGTGAAATGAGAGAAATTGATGCGGCGCTGACAGACGAAAACTAGAGAGCCATTAAGCTAATTGTCCAAGATTAGAGCATCAGACTCGAAGGGTCGATCAGGGTTGTTCGCACTAAACGGGCTAAGCGCAGGGCACCCGAGATTGTAATAGTCAAGGAGGGCGATGGAGAAGATAGGCCTCTGATGACGAACCCATAGCTTGGGCTCCGTATAGTTCTCGGGACTTAGAGGGAAGGAGAAAAGTCAAGGCAGTTGCCCCAAAACTTCATAAGTCTTCTCGATGGAAATCTGTAGTCGTGTCTCTGCCGGTTACCGGCGTTGTCATCTCGGAAGCTTCTCTCCACCAAATGGAGAATCTATTTGAAGGACTCACTGATATTCTAATTCCGGACTATGTTTCGCTTCAACAAGACACGGGATTGGAAGGGCTACACAGTGCTTTAAACTTAAGCGAGTCACTTCCCACAAGCACAGCCGATATAACTGGTTGGTCGGGGGGTTGCACATGCATACACACACTTCACGGCACTATATGATTTCCAATCATAATTTACTCATTCTTGGGGATTACTAACTTTTCTTCTCTCTCACTTTACAAATATGATGACCAGGAAAGAATCTATGTTAGAAAGCCTTCGCTCAGCACATTAGTCATCCAGTTCATACTATGAGTCTCGTAGAAGGGAAGCTGACAAAGATAACGATCGCGGTTATTCAAGACAAGAGCGTTATGAAAGGGAGAGGGATAGAGAACATAGTTTTCACTCTTGATCATGCTCTCTGCCTTCCCTAGCTCCAACGCAACCCTCCGGCCATGAT
Source organism: Allium cepa (assembly GCA_030765085.1). Classification (NCBI taxonomy): domain Eukaryota; kingdom Viridiplantae; phylum Streptophyta; class Magnoliopsida; order Asparagales; family Amaryllidaceae; genus Allium; species Allium cepa. Next base: position 467,389,819 of record CM060931.1, read on the forward strand.
AGACAACCCTTATAGCCTCCACGCTAAAAACCGTCTTCTCAAGTTCCAAGATCTGATTCGCAGCGTCGTAGGACTGAGGCTGAAGCTCCCATTATCATTGAACAAGCGGTTACCGAGCCCACTAGGGAAGGAGCGATCAAAATCTTCCAGTTGAGGAAAGATTTTTCGAATATTTGTTTCGATGGCTTTATCTTCCCTTTGCACTTAAAGAAAATTCCAGCTGAGGCAGAGCAAACCATGCATGATTACATCCACGATTTTTATAGCCAATACAGGGAGTGGTTGAAGACCGCAAAAAAAGCATTAACTGTGGCTTTTGAGGAACAAAATAATTGAGAAATTAGAGACCGACCTCGCTCAAAAGGACCGAATAATTCAAGTGTTGAACGGTGAAGCCGAATCTTCTAGAAAATCTGAAATAGAGGCCACCAAGTAAGCCGACGAGGCGAATCTGGCTATGGATAGGATGCGACAAACGCATTATGCTTTGGTTAAGGAGATGGGCCACTGAAACACCACTATTACAGCCGAAAGGGATGTGCTATAAAGGAACTTAATGAGCTTAAAGCCAAACTTTCTGAAATCATAAGGAAAAGGATGATGCAAATAAAGCAACCCAAAAGGCGTGCAAACAAGCCGTGGTGCTTGGGGGTAAAAGGGATGCGACAACACTTAAAATTCAAGAAGCTGAGGCCAGGGTTGTGGATGAAGTTAAGATGGCAAAGACCAGGTTAGAGGCAGATATTGAAGACCTACTGATCACATATAATGCTAATGTCTTAAAGCACAGAAATCTGAACTGGCTTGATAATTATCCAACACACTTGTATAATGCTTGGGGTTGACTGGTAGAGGATGATAAGGTTGCACACCAGGCTGAATCGATAGATGATTTCGAACTTGAAAACTAGGTGCTAAGTGAAGACGAACGAAAAGTTCTCCATGATGCTATGATCACATACGAAAAGGAGAAACTTGGTTCTCAGCAAAAGGAAGTTGGTGAAAGTTCTGGTGTCGAGCACTATGATTTGGGTTCCGAAACTCTTATGCTGACCCAGTCCAATTCCACACCTGCGGTTGATCTTCAGTCTGTTCCTGCTTATAATCCAGATCAACCGCGGTTGTCTTTAGCCCAAGAGCACGTTATTGAAGTTGCTTCGGCTTCGCCTGCACATCACTCTGAGGAAGGTACTCTGAACCTTTCCTACACTTTCTCAAAATCGAAAGTGTTACTTAGAGTAATCACTGACATTTTTCTCTTTGTTTCTATCCAGTGATGGGAGATACATCGATCGTGCCCCTTGCAACTCAAGAATCACATCAAACATAGGAGGGCATCATAACAGAATCGACCACCACAACAACCACTGTACCAATTGACAAAGCGCGGGAGAGCACGCTTACTTTTGATGAACAGATGATGGAGGAACTTCTCGGTCATCACAGTGACTCCTTTGCAGATCTGCCATTTGTTATGGCTGGAGGCGCACCAGTGAGTAGCTCTTCAGGTCCAACTGCTAACATTATCGACGATGCCAAAAAGAATTCACGAAGAGGAAATAATTGCTGAAATTAACGCCGAGATGAAGGCAACTACCTGGGATATTGGCTTTGGAGGTAGGATGGCGGACCCTGGTCCAGCCCCTTTATGAATGATTTCTCCTGGTTGCACAGATGTTGGCACCAATGTGCCTCTTCCGCCTCCTAACATCGATCCTGCCCCTCCGACTCCGCCTTCGGGAAGTATTCCAATCCACGTGAGTTCGGAGGAAGATGTTGACATAATGCCTCTGACTGGAGATCGACCGTACAAAAGTAAGGGCTCAAAGAGACACCTAAACGGTAGCTCTAGTGGGTCAACAACAAGGAAAAAGAAGAAGATTAAAATTAGAAATGTCCACCTGGCTCATTTTTGAATAGATAGATAGGAATTTCCTTTTGTTTTTTGTAGGTCATGTGTCGATGCAGGCTCGGCCCCAGCTAGTGGGATTTTTTGGAAACATTTTGTACTTTTTCTCCTTTTTCAAAGAATAATAATAGAATTCCATTTTGTCTTCAACACTGTTCGTTTTCATTTGTTTAAGTATTTTAGCATTCGAACTTCCATTCAATAAACTTGTGAATTTTTAGTCTTTGAATCAGACCTGAGTTTAATTGTTAAGTTCTGAAGCTAGGACTTGGGTCATAACTGAAAGTCAAGTCCGGTCTCAATACTTCATTGTCTCGATCAGTGGTCGATACTTAAGTTCTGCTCCCAAATCCGAGGATACATTGAAAAGATCGGTAGGGATCATTATTCTCCTTCATTACATCAGTCTTAACTTTATGAACCGAAGCTGAAACCTGACGAGTTCGGCAGTCGATCCATACTCGCTCATTAATTGATGATCGCATCCACACTCTAGTGATTACACTTATTTGTCGACGGTCGATTATGCCCGCTTAAGATTAAGAGATATGTCCACGCTCCGGGTACTTAAGTTATTTCATGAGTGGTCGGCCACACCCGTTCGATATTTAGAACTTCGTCCATACTTTGGGGACTTATATTGATTCGCGGATGATTTGTTACACCCGGTTTGCATTTATACTCCAGCCCGCACTTTGGGGGCTTGGAGTTGTCTTATAAAAGGTCATTTCACACCCATTTTGTGTTTAAACTCCAATCTACACTTTGGGAACTTAGAGTTAGTCGATGTTTATACTCCAGTCCACGCTCTGGGGACTTGGAGTTAGTTGACATTTATACTTCGATCGACGTTCTGGAGACTCAGAGTTAGTTTATGTTTATACTCTAGTCCATGCTCTGGGGACTCGGAGTTAGTTTATTTTTGCACTTTGGGAATTTGAAGTTGGCCGACAGATGATCTGTTACATCTGTTTAGGCTTTATGATTTCGTTCGCACTCCGGGAATGATGGATCTATCAGGATCATGGACGGTCGATTCACATCCACCCCAAGATAACAAGTGAGGTCATTAGATGGACGGATCCATCCTCCTTGGAGTTGCTTTGGATACGGGCAAGGTTGTTAGGTGGACGGATCCACCCTCCTCGAAACCGTATTTATAAGTTTATACTCTAGTTCACACTCTGGAATTCTGGAGTTAGCTAGAGGATTGTTATGTATAATTCCTTTTTTGGCTTTAGTGCGACGACTTGCCCCCGAGTTTAGGTTTCACTTAGTTACTGACCGGTTGCATCACAGTCACTCCCTATTTGAATAAATTCCACTGTAGGATGGAACTCAGCTTTTCGTGCATCGTGATGGTTATATGACATATTCAAAAAATCACAACTCTGGCTCAAATAGATTGTATTTTATTACTGAAATAAGAAAATACGGCAAAGTTAGTTGCCTTATTACAAATTCAAATTTCAAAATGCAGAAACAAATTACAAATGAAAAGCAAATTGAATGAACAAATAAAGCACGTTATGTGTGGTAGCGATAAAGACTCTCGTTGTTCCAGGCTCTCGACAGAGCAAGACCGTCAACGGTCGATAGTTTAAATGTGTAATCTCCAAGTTTTCGTTCAATGACATACGGTCCTTCCCACGTTGGCTTCATATGTGAAGGAACCGGATAACTTCTTTTAAGGAAGAGATCTACGAGTTCAAAGGTTCGGGGTCGGACCTTGGCATTGTACAATCGGGAATCTCGACTTTGTTACAGGCTGCCTTCAAATCAGCCTCTTCTCGCTTTTCATCCAACAAATACAAAGATTCGACAAGTAATATAGTATTTGTCTTCGGATCATAATATGTCACATGATGAGAAGGTACTTCCAATTCGACTGGAATAACGGCTTCTGAACCGTAATAAAGTGAAAATGGATTGTGGCCGGTTGTGGATTTGTGGGTTGTCCGATAAGCCTATAAAGCCATACGACGTTCATCAACCCATTTTCCCGCGGCCTTTTCTAGTCATTTGTTCAAAACAGACTTTATAACTTTATTAACAGCTTCAACCTATCCATTCGCTTGAGGGTGTGCCATTGCAGAGAATTTCTCTTGGACGTGGAATCGCTGACAGAAATTTTTAAACTCGACGCTATAGAATTGGGTTCCGTTGTTAGTGATAAATGTTTGTGGGAGAACAAATCGACAGATAATGTTACATACTACAAAGTTGATCACTTTCTTTGTTGTGATAGTAGCAAGGGGTTCAGCTTTCGCCCACTTGGTAAAGTAATCAACTGCGACGATGGCGTACTTCGCACCACCTTTGGCCAGAGGAAGAGAAATAATAATGTCGATGCCCCATACTGCGAATGGCCATGGACTGACCATTTGAGTTATTTCGGTAGGTGGGGCTCTTGGAACTTGAGCATGCTTCTGACACTTGTCACATTTTCAAGCATAATCCGATGCGTCATGATTTACAGTTGGCCAATAGTATCCATATTGGGGCACTTTCTTGGCAAGAGCTTGCCCCCTGGTGTGATTGCCACTTTTTCCTTCCTGTACATCATGCAATACTCGTTTGATTTCATCGTGAGCAACACACTAAAGTAAAGGAACATAGTACCCTCTTCTATAGATGACTCCATTCTGAATAGTGAAACGCGAAGCCTTGTGAAGAACTTGTCTTTTTTCACTCCTGCACTCCGGTAGTATCCTATGCTCGAGATAGTTTCTTAACGGAGTCATCCATGACTCCTTATCGGGAATGACCTCAAATACCCAATCTGTCTCTATGTGGCCGATGCTCGGGGAAGATAACATTTCCATGAGAATGAGTCCCATTTGTTATGCCTTACCAATACTGGCTAACTTTACTAATGAATCAGCCTTTTGATTGCGTTCTCGGGGTATGCAGTAGATGACATAATAATCGAACTGATTTAATATTTCCTAAACCCAAGCAAGGTAAGCAGTCAGTCTTCGGACTTTGGCCTAGTACTCTCCCGAACTGGGCACACAACCAATTATGAATATAGTAAATCTCTACTGCAATGATTTTTAAATCTCTGGCAAGTCTCAATTCAGCAAGCAGAGCTTCATATTCGGCTTCATTGTTGGTCGCATGGAAATTGAACTTTAAAGCATAGCATATAGATCGGCCTTCAAGGGTTTCAAGTACAACTCCAGTGCTTGAGCAGCGGTCATTTGATGCACTATCAGTATGTAGCTTTAAGATATACTTGGGAGACTCACTAGTTTCAGGCAAGTCCTCCGGAATAGTGAATTCGGTGATGAAGTATGCTAGGGCTTGTCCTTGGATAGCTCTCCTTGGAGTGTAAGTGATGTCGAACTAACTTAACTCGATATTCCACTTGAGTAACCTACCAGTCATCTCAGGCCACATAAGGACCTGTTGTAACAGTTGGTCGGTGTATATAGTGATAGCATGAGCCTGGAAGTATGGACGAAGCTTCCTCGAGGCAATGACAAGGCAATAAGCTAACTTTTCCAGCTTCGAATAGTTCCTCTCTACTCCGATTAGTCGCTTGCTAATGTAGTAGACCGGCCATTGCATCCGGTCTTCCTCTCGAACTAGGGCAGCAGTGGCTGTGTTTTCTGACACCGCCAAATAAATGTACAATCTCTTGTGATCAATAGGCTTGGATAGAATGGGTGGTGTGGAGAGGTGTTGAACCAATGCTCGAAATGCGCTATCACATTCCGCGGTCTATTCGAAATTCCATTTCCCTTCTCTGATCAGATCAAAGAAGGGAATACATTTGTCGATGGATTTTAAAATGAACCTACTCGGTGCTACTACTTTTCAATTGAGGCTCTAAACCTACTTTATAGTCCATGGATTTTCAAGATTTACGATTGCCTAGATCTTCTTGGGATTAGCTTCAATTTCTCGAGCATTGACGATAAATCCAATGAATTTCACAGAGGCGACCCCAAAATGACACTTCAACGGGTTGAGTTTCATTCTGTATTCTCGGAGGATTTTGAACATTTTTTCCAGGTCTTGATATGATCAGTGGAGAATTGCGACGTCATAAGCATGTCGTCCACATATACCTCCATGGTTTTTCCAATCTGGTCAGCAAACATTCGATTAACTAGCCATTGGTAAGTTGCTTCAGCATCCTTGAGTCCAAACGGCATGGCATTGTAACAATAAAGTTCCAGATCGGTGATGAAGTTAGTGTGCTCCTGATCGGGCATGTGCATTGGTATTTGATTGTAGCCAGAATACACGTCCATGAAGGACAAGAGTTCATCTCCCGCTGTTGAGTCTACAAGCTGATCGATTCGGGGAAGTGGGAAACTGTCTTTAGGGCAAGCTTTATTCAAGTCTGAGTAATCAATGCACATTCTCCATTTCCCGTTAGGCTTTCTAATGAGTACAGGATTGGACACCCATTCAAGATACAATGTATCTCGGATGAACCCATTCGTCTTTAGTTTATCTACATCTTCCTTAAGGGCGGCTAATCTCCTGGATCCATACCATACCTTTTATGTTTCACCGGGACGTGCCGCGAGTCAATATTGAATGTGTGGCTCGTGATGTCTAGGGGGATCCGGCACATGTTAGAATGTGTCTAGGCAAACACATTGAGGTTCGCTCGGAGAAGTTCAACCAATTTCTCCTGCATCTGTTGGCTTCATTGAGATCCGATTTTTATCATTTTAAAGTCATCATCATCATCGATCGTCATCTCGGTCGGGGAAGCTTGATTGTCTTTACTTTTGTCTTCACTTTCGGTATCTCTCAGATCAAGATCCCTTAGGAATTGTTGGAGTGCCCAGGCCTTGGCCTAGGCTTTAGCTGTCAATTTTTCATGAAGCGAACACACAGAGATTCCTCTACGCCCTTTCCTTTTTTTTCATTGTTCCTTCCGCAGCTCAGCAACATAACAGGCTCGTCCAACAGCCTGGTCTTCCTGAACGACTCCAACTTCATTATTGGTAGGGAACTTCAAAGTCAGACACCACAGGGCAATGGCAGCTGTGATTTCAGCTAGGGTCGGTCGACCCAAGAAAGCATTGTATGGCGAATCTATGTCCAATGCAACAAATTTTAATGTCCAGACTCTCCGGCGTTCTTCGATTCCCAATTCCACTAGCAATTCTACCACTCCAGTAGGTATAGTCGCACTTCCATTGAAGCCATGAATACAAGACCGACAAGGCTTCAAATCCTTTGTTTCCATTTTCATCTGATCATAAGCTTGCTTAAACAACATATTCACTGTGAGCTTCCACTATCCACCAAGATCCTCTTCATCCAAGCAGGACCTACTTGAGCTGATATGACAAGTGGATCAACAGTTGGTGCTTCGACCCGATCAGAATTTTTGTCCTGAAATACGATGTAGTCGGCCATCATTTTCTGCTGCTTGGCGGGAGCCCCATCTTCCAGATTACTACAACACTTGAAGTTCACATGCCTAATAGAGCCGGCATACTACTTCATTTCCTTCCAGCTTCGGTCTGCTGGATGAGAACCGCCACTAACAGTATTAATCACCAACCTCCCGCCGATACGAGCGGGTTCCTTCGGTCTTGCTTGAATTGGTGTTTGGTTCTGATTTGATGGGCCCACACCTCCAGACTACGACGCCTGCACAAACTCTTCCAATTTTCTCTCTCATATCAACTTTTCAATGATATCCTATGAATGACGACAGTCTTTCGTGTTATGGCCATAGCTATCATGAAATCTACAAAACTTCCCCATTTGAATCTATTTTGCCAATGATTGCTTCATAGCAGTTTTCTTGTATTGAATAGTATTGCATGACTGAAAATACACATTCTCCAGCAACGTATTTAAAGGAGTATAATTATCAAACATAGGAGCCCTACATCGCGACCCACGATTCTGATCTCGTTTCCTGTTTTGATTTTCATTTCCTTTCTGTTGATTCTGTTTATTCTGTATGTTCAATTACACCTTTTCGAAACTCTCCTCGGTCTGCTTAACTGCAACATTTCTTTGGATCTCTTCCATACTGGGCCTTGCATCATCCTTTTTCCTAGACTGTTTCACATCCTCCCTTCTCAAGAACTATGTAGCCTTGGAATAGAAACGGTCCAATGACCAAGGGGTTTTAGGCCAACCAGTTACCAAATTCAAAATCGAGATCGATTCCTTTAGTTAGTGCCATCAGGATTGAGTTGTCATTGGGATTACTAATCTCTGCGCATGCAACATGAAACCTCTCAAGATAACGTCTGAGTGTCTCTCCAGAAGCTTGAGTGACACTAGACAGGGTATTAACATCTTTCGGCCTTGTGACATGCATGTAGAATTGTTCAACAAACTTCATCACCAACTGGTCAAAACATGAGACAGATCGAGGTGGTAAACGAGTAAACCACATAGTTGCTATACCCTCTAAAGGTTTTGGGAAACTTCGGCACTTGACTGCATCATCGGCTCGTGCAGCATTCATTAACCATTCGTACTTTAAAATATGTTGGTTGGAATCAGAGCTCCCTTTATACATGGGCAGAGTTGGCATTCTAAAACACCGAGGTGGTTTAGCCTAAAGTATATCATCAGTAAAAGGAGTATGACTTCGAGAGATTCCCCAGTCATCATTGATGAGGCCCTGACTTTCACGGATCATCTGATGGATCATCGTCGAGATATCTGACATCTGGATATTTTGAGCATGCTAAGCCAAGGTGCGGTCTGGTTCCACAATGCGAGGATGGGTCGATCGTGGTTGACGGTCTATATCTCGCCTTCTTGGTTCTAGGTTCTCTGGGACATAGGGTTCTGGAATGTGTTTATATTGACGGCGGGTAGGACCTGTCCGGTTTCAAGCATCAACTCCCAATTCAGTAGCAGTGGTGGCGGTGCGGCTGTCTCTAACATGATAAGGAGAAGTACCTCCTCAGCAGAAGGGTCCAGTTTGACGGTTGGTCAACATGCCAGCTCTCGGTTGTCCAAGATTAAGTGTATGTTGATGTCTGGTAGCTTGGGTATAACTTCCATCTAGCCATGGGGTGTGGATCTATGATGGTAGTCCGAGGAGGATGAACTCTCAATGGAGGAATAAGAAGCCTGATCCCTCTTGGATCTCCTTCAGCTTTGACGATTTAGCTGATCGGTCAATTCTGCGTTAGCACGCAATTGTTGAGTAAGTTGATGTCGGCTCTACGTCAGCTCTTGCATTAATAGTTGAAACTCTTCCCTGGTGATAGGGCCCTGTGGATCTGATGGTCCGGCAGCATTTTGGTCAACTAGAAGAAGTTGCACGAGGTTTTGTCCGTCCCGTCCTTCTGGATCTGCAGCTGTTGAAGTAGTCCTAGGGTAACCACCCAAGATTTTTTTTGCAAATATTTTTTTTAGATTTTATTTCAAAATTTTATTTTCAAAACATTTTAAAAGTGTAGTTGTAATTTTTCTATGTTAGTTGTATTTTGTTTACAATTTTTAATTCCAGTTTCAATAGAACAAACTATTTTCTTTATTTATTTTCCTATTTTTCTTAAGACATTGTTTTATTTTCATTTCCACTTTATTTTGTGTCGACTTTTATTTTATTTACTTGATTTTTTTTATTTGTTTATATTGAATTAATAGATTTGGAAATTCAAAGAGACAAAAGCTTTACACTTTAACTTGTGACTTTCCTTTTCTTGTCTCTTCATTGCCTTGGCCGTCCATTTCTCTTTGATAGCCGTGTATTTCATTTTCTTAGACAAGTGAAAACTATCTCACCTCTTCACCATTCACGGCTATTCTCAATTCTGAAATTTTTTGTAAGTCATGGCTTCTCTCTTCTCTTTTCTTTTTCATTTATATTGATATTTGCCTTGCTCCTCTCTAGCTTTGCTCGGCCACAACCACCATCACCTTCACAGACACCACCATCACCTTCACCGACCACCACCATCATCTCCTTCCACTCATCATCCATGGCTAACCACCCTACCCCTCTGTCCAGATCTGGCCGTGACCATCTAGGCGAACATCCATCACAAAAACTTTGAAAAAAAAACTCCAAACAATGCATATCCAAGCCATATTCCCATCATCATCTCATGTTGTAGCTTCGGCCATCACCCCTAGCTCCACCACCAGCACATAACATCACATCTGGACGGCAGCAGTCTTCTCCTCACTTTCTTTACGGAGTTGATCCTCCAGCTCTATGACTCGGAGGGAAAATGCATCCCTTTCCTTCTGCATTGAATCCATCTCTAAAGCTTGGGCCCCACTGCGTTGGACCGCCTCATCGATTTATTTTTTATGAGTTGACTCCAAAATATTGACGGCTTCCGCTGTATCTTTAGCGCTTTGTTGGACGGCTTCAAGCTGAGATTTGTAAGAAGCGAGATCTTCGTCCTGAGCTTTAATAATATCTTTATCATGGATAGCCTCAACTTTCAGTGATCAATTTCATGCTGACGCTCAATGGAAACTTCTGAAACTTTTTCGACTAAGTGCACGAAGGCATCGTGCTGAACATAGACATCATTAGTGCAAGCAATAGAGCTTTGCTTGACATGTTTTGGAATTTGGTGAATCGCCGGAAGAAATTTTAAGCCATCGAAGCATATCTTTAGAAACGAGGCTTTAAGCTCGGCAAGTTTGTCTGCTACCGATGGATCAGAAATAGGAGTGAGAGGAGTCTGCTTGGAGACCATGGGTGTTCTCTGGGGATCTCGAGATTTCCTGGTACTTGATGAACCGGTGTTGATCCCGTTGGGCCTCAGGCTGGTGTTAGGGATGCGGATTAAGGATCTTAAGGCAGAAATAACACTAGAGGGGGGGTGAATAGTGTTTTAAAGAATATATGAACTATATGACTAAATTAAAACTTTCAACACAAATCTAAACAGAATTCTAACACAGAATGATCATAGAACATATAACAAATGCAAATAGTAAAGTAAAGCAAGTAAAAGGAAAGAACACACCGGATTTTATACTGGTTCGGAATCCTCCTATATCCAGTCCTGTACTAAGGCAATATCCTTGTACAGATTTTTATAAGCCAATATCCAAATTACAACCCTCAATTTCTAAGGCCTTGAGGAACCCTCCTATCTCCAAGTCTGGGGTAAACTCTCTTGATTTTGGGGACACAAGATCACCCTAATACTTTCTAATAACAATCCTTTTGAATGGATAGACTCTATGGACTTTTTGAATACAAATTGATCCTATAACTCTGAATAGCACTTTGATCTTTAGTAGAATGATGGAGAATCAAATAGAGAGAGTATCTAAATGATTTCCTATTGAGAATTTGGCAGAATGATGGCACGATCTTGAAAATATGAAGTTTTATGGATATGGAATGGTGGAGAAGAAAGAGTGAAGAAAATAAGAAAGTAGTTGTTAAAAAAATTCGTTTTGGAAGCCTTTATATAGATGCACAACAGTCATAACCATTGGCGAAAGGTTTTCGAACGAATGGACACTTCTTTTGAAAATTGAATTTTGAATCCAACTGTCACCATGTCGACATGGGGTATCCCTTTATGTCAAAATCCCTTAGTTAAAAATTATAGAGATGTTTTTTTGTAAAGACAATTGAATTTAAAACAAGTTGAAACTTCTCTGAAGCAAAGTAAAGTGTTTAAACAATATTTTGAGATAGAGAATGAATATAAAACATTATTTTAAATATATCTATAATTGATATAGACCGTCAATTATATAAGTAATATTTAAAATCAGAATAAGTTTTGATGTTTTAAAAATAGAAGTTTTTAAAATCAGAATAGAGGAATATTTCAAGGCTAAAACAAAGTTTGAAAATATTTTTGAAAACATGATTTTGAAAGCTAAAACATTTTGAAAAAGATTTAAAAAACATTTTGAAAAATCTATTCAAACTGAAATTGCAAGAACCTTCCTACAGAGCTCCTCCATAAGACTCGAGAACTTGTACAAAGTAGTTTAAATGATTTGATTTTCGTGGGTTTGTAAGCCACTTGCCGTAGGTTTGTAAGCTACTTGTCGTGGATTTGTAAGCCACTGGTTTCGATAGAAATTGGGTTCCATGCCAAAAGAAAATTGGAAGAAAGATGAGAGTGCTATTATGAAGTTTTAACAAAATACTAGACACTTATCTTGAGATCTTGAAATCTTGATTCTCTAGAGTCTTGAATCTTGAATCTCTAATCTTAATCTTGATGCTTGAGTCTTTATACTGATCAGTCTTCGATGATACCTGCATATACTTCCTATATACATACATACATATATATATGGAAATGTTAGTATAGTAAAATATAATAACTATATAAGGTTGTTGTCACCAAAACATCATCAACTTAGTTCCTAACAATCTCCCCCTTTTTGATGATGACAACCTTTATTTATAAAATATTCTTACCATACTATAACTCTCCATAACTCCCCCTTACTCCGTGACTTCTTCTTAAAACTACAACTCCCCTTTATTCCATGACTCCACCTTACACCAAGCACATATATTTTTATAACTTTCTCCCCCTTTAACGTCAGCAAAAAGGAATAAAAGATTTACCTGTTCTAAGATAATCAAGTATATATAGAATAAAAGTGTAAAGTTAACGTGTAAGTGATCAAGTGTGTGAGCAAATATATAAGTGTAACTTGACAATCAAATCAATATCATACATAGAAAACCAATCATGTATAGTATATGAAGTTATATACAAACCAAATCCAAATCAAACTTAAGTAAACAATTCAATCAAATGCTAATCAAATCTAAATAAAATCAAATCAAACAAACAAACATACATAATGATCAGACATTCCTTGGGACTTCCACCCATCCATCTTCTCCAAAGATAGGATTAGTTTTGATAACATCCCAATTATCTTTGTCGAGAGTGACTGGTGGATTTGCTTCGGGTTCGTCTTTGCTAAGGCTTGAGATCATCCAACGAAGTGCGTCGAAGTGTCTCTCTTGCTCTTTGATCATCTGCATTTGGCTTAATTCTAAGTGCCTTTGATTTCTAAGTATAAAAGAGAGAATATTCTTGAAAGAAGTAAGAGTTTCTTCAAGATTTTCACTTAAATTCTTAATTGGAGAAGCCATAATTTAAGAAATAAGTTGAAGTATGAGAGGAGATGAATAGAAATGGAGGTAGAGAAGTTTTTCTGAAAGAAATATGTATTTATAGGAGTTATTGGCCATTCAAAATGAATTATCACTTGGTAGTTACAAGAATTTGAAGTTAGAAATTGTAACTACTTTCTGACTGTTATATGTTGACATGGGGGGATGGGGCATGTCGACATGGTCTAGACAGAATGACCAAGTTGAGTTATTTTTGATTTCTAAGTTAATTTTTATACTAATGGACCTATATAAACTTAAAATAAATAACTATCAGAGATATATAAAGCTGGAAAACAGAGAATAAGATAGCATTACTTATATTAGTTAACATTACATAATATTAACCAAAAAAATAGAAAATACAAAGATAGATAAACGATAGCTAGAGAGATAATGGCTAGGATTAGTTTGATGAAGATGATGATGAGGACAAGCCAAGTTTCCTGCCTATCTTCCAAAAGAACTTGTCGATCTTGGTAGAGATTTTATCCATTTTCTTGCTAATAGATCTCTTAAGAACCTTTTGGTTTTGAGCAAGTATCTTTTGGTTCTTGAGTATGGTTTTGTTGGACGGATTGGCGGGTGTATGTGGATACTCTATACTTTCCAAAGAGGTTTCTTCATCTTCCTCTTCTTCTTCAATTTCCATTCCTTCCCCTTCTTCTTCCTCTTCTTCTCCCTCTTCTTCCATCTCTTCATGAGCAAGTCTCTCTTCCTTTTCGGTAAGTGTTTCATACGGTTGAAACATAAGTGGGATTTTCATAAGGGAAATGTTCCCATGATTGAACACTTTCCTACTTACAAACTCTTCCTTTTTAACATCCACACTAAAATAATTGAAAATCCGAGTAAGATAAATTCCATGATAAAGAGTGTTTTCTTCCCCATAGTAAAATTTTTGGGTCTTAACTCATCCAAAATAGTTTGTGCCCAATTAATATCATATTTTTCAAATATAGCAAAAAGAGCTTTATACACTTTTGAGGTAGGATTATTGTAGTTTCCTGACCTAGGAATAATGGTGTGTTGAATAAGAAGGTTGACAATTCTTGTTTTTGGACGGAAAAAGCGATTCTTAAAATCCATGTGGTCATCGCTTTCAAAAATATGATGAAAAGTCTCTCGATCGGTTTCATTGATTTGAAATTGCGAGAGATTCATACCGGTAGATTTGCAACCCAAAATAGTACCCAAAATATCGAAATCCAAAACAATAAGTGTTCCTTTAACACTACTCCAAATTTGATCTTCATTTCCATGATAAAATTCACGGTTTAAGTTTGCATAAAACATTTTGACAAGGTTTGGATAACAAACGAAATCATTTTGCTTGTTATCAATCAAGCAAGAATAAGCTAAGAATGGAGTTTTCTTCAAAAAGTTGATCGATATCATAAGAAGGAAAATCATCAAAAATAGCAAATTTTCCCGTATTGACTTTACCATAGTTTACATAACTTATGTAAGCTTTGATAGCCTCCAGGTCATTAAAAAGATCATTTTTGATGGATTTGGTCAGCCTCATAGTTAATGGGGTACTTGAGGAAGTCATTGATGAGTGTTTGAGAGGAGTAGAAGATAATGAAGAAAGTTTGAATTATGAGAAATAGTGAAAAGAGATGATAAGAGAAGTATATTAAATAGATTCTCTAAAGTCATGTTCTCTGGTAAAGAGGCATCTTTTCAGAATTTTGAAGTAAGTGAAAAGGTGGAGGGGAATTCAAAAGTTTGAATTCAAATTTTGAAATCAAATTTCTGAGAGACATGTCGACATGGAGTATCCTAGCATGTTGACATGTGACTGTTGAATTTGAAAAGAGGTGTCTTTTTCTAAAATCTATGAAATTCGTAAAATCTTAAGAAAACTAATCTATATTCTATATCTACATATAATTCCAGTAATAGTATTAAATATAATAATATTAAAATATTTTAATATTTAAAATATTATTAAAACAATATTATTTTGAATTTAAAAATTCAAATTTCAAAGGGTGATTTTGAATTTAAAAATTCAAGAAATTGCAAACAAAATCAAAACAAGCAAGTATCCAATAAAATCAAAATAAATGTGTACCTATTTTTAGATCCAAACTCCGATCGTCTTCCGATTCGAGAATAGCAGTGAAGCACAGATTTGAATTATCAGTTTTCTTCTCGTCATCACTGGATGAATCTGAATGGTCAAAAGTTGCTGCATATGCCTTCTTTCTTTTCTTAGTGGCTCGTTGTTTGGTTGAAATGTCTGTTTGTCTGGATATGGACAATCTATCTTGTAGTGCCCTGTTTTGTTGCAGTTGTAGCATCTATCACCATTGTTGTTGTTGTTGTTGTTGTTGTGATTGTTGTTGTTCTCCGAAGTATTTCTGGAATTCCTTTGATCATTTCTTTTAAAGTTATCCATCTTTCTATACTTTAGAAACTTTCTGAAATTTCTGGTCATGAAAGCAATTTCTTCATCACTATCTTGTTCTGAATCTCCAGTTGTTGCTTTGAATGCGATCGATTTCTTTTCCGTTGCCTTAGATTCTTTTCTCCCTTGTAGTTGAACCTCATAAGACATTAGATTACCGATTAACTCTTCGATCTTCATTTGACTAACATCATTTGCCTCTTCAATAGTAAGTGTCTTTTGATCCCATTCTGGAGTGAGTGAATTGAGTATCTTTCTAACTTGATCTTCTTCTGAGAAACCCTTTCCTAAAGCAATCAATGAATGTACAATATCTTGAAATCGACAATACATGTCGGAAATGGACTCATTTTCATGCATTTTAAACAATTGAAACTGGTTAGTTAATATGGAAATTTTAGTCTGTTTAACTTTGCTTGTTCCTTCATGAGTTACTTGCAAAGTTTTCCAGATTTCAAATGCAGACTTACAAACAGAGACTCTATTAAACTCATTCCTATCTAGTGAATAAAATAGTATATTCATAGCCTTAGAATTGTTTTGTGCAACCGTCTTTTGCTCAGTAGTCCACTGGGCAAAATTAGTAGTTGGTTCAACATATTCAATTTGTGTCATATTCCAAGTATCTAAACTTATGGATTGTAAATAAATTTTCATCCTACATGCCCAATATGCATAATTACTGCCATTAAAAAGTGGTGGTCTGACAGTAGACTGACCTTCTACAAATGAACTAGTGTTAATGCTTCTGTTGATAGAAGTAGTGGTGACAGGAGTGACATTATTAGTGTGTTGTGCCATTAAAACTTTTCAAAATTTCAGATTATGAAAATAATGAAAACCAATGCTCTGATACCAATTGTTAGGGATGCGGATTAAGGATCTTAAGGCAGAAATAACACTAGAGGAGGGTGAATAGTGTTTTAAAGAATATATGAACTATATGACTAAATTAAAACTTTCGACACAAATCTAAATAGAATTCTAACACAGAATGATCGTAGAACATATAACAAATGCAAATGGTAAAGTAAAGCAAGTAAAAGGAAAGAACACACCGGATTTTATACTGGTTCGGAATCCTCCTACATCCAGTCCTGTACCAAGGAAATATCCTTGTACAGATTTTTATAAGCCAATATCCAAATTACAACCCTTAATTTCTAAGGCCTTGAGGAACCCTCCTATCTCCGAGTCTGGGGTAAACTCTCTTGATTTTCGGGACACAAGATCACCCTAATACTTTCTAATAACAATCCTTTTGAATGGATAGACTCTATGGACTTTTTGAATACAAATTGATCCTATAACTCTGAATAGCACTTTGATCTTTAGTAGAATGATGGAGAATCAAATAGAGAGAGTATCTAAATGATTTCCTATTGAGAATTTAGCAGAATGATGGCGCGATCTTGAAAATTTGAAGTTTTATGGATATGGAATGGTGGAGAAGAAAGAGTGAAGAAAGTAGTTGTTAAAAAAATTCGTTTTGGAAGCCTTTATATAGATGCACAACAGTCATAACCATTGGCGAAAGGTTTTCGAATGAATGGACACTTCTTTTGAAAATTGAATTTTGAATCCAACTGTCACCATGTCGACATGGGGTATCCCCTTATGTCGACATCCCTTAGTTCAAAATTATAGAGATGTTTTGTAAAGACAATTGAATTTAAAACAAGTTGAAACTTCTCTGAAGCAAAGTAAAGTGTTTAAACAATTTTTTGAGATAGAGAATGAATATAAAACATTATTTTAAATATATATATATATATAATTGATATAGACCGTCAATTATATAAGTAATATTTAAAATCAGAATAAGTTTTGATGTTTTAAAAATAGAAGTTTTTAACATCAGAATAGAGGAATATTTGAAGGCTAAAACAAATTTTGAAAATATTTTTGAAAACATTATTTTTAAAGCTAAAAAATTTTGAAAACAGATTTAAAAAACATTTTGAAAAATCTATTCAAACTGAAATTGCAAGAACCTTCCTACAGAGCTCCTCCATAGGACTCGAGAACTTGTACAAAGTAGTTTAAATGATTTTGATTTTCGTGGGTTTGTAAGCCACTTGTCGTAGGTTTGTAAGCTACTTGTCGTGGGTTTGTAAGCCACTGGTTTCGATAGAAATTGGGTTCCATCCCAAAGAAAATTGGAAGAAAGATGAGAGTGCTATTATGAAGTTTTAACAAAATACTAGACACTTATCTTGAGATCTTGAAATCTTGATTCTCTTGAGTCTTGAATCTTGAATCTCTAATCTTCATCTTGATGCTTGAGTCTTTATACTGATCAGTCTTCGATGATACCTGCATAGACTTCCTATATACATACATACATATATATATGTATATATGGAAATGTTAGTATATATTTTATAAAGTAAAGTATAATAACTATATAAGGTTGTTGTCATCAAAACATCATCAACTCAGTTCCTAACAGCTGGGACCCCTTATGTGCAGGTTTCTCTTTGCTGTGCTCCGACTGAGGAAGAGGATCGCGTGGATAGGAGGACTGACTATAAGTTTTTCTTCGGTATGACGATTCTCGATGGTAGTAGTCTCGATCGCTGGATTCATCTCTATCTCGACGCTTGTAGGAAACCGACTCCCTACCGGATTGGTGAAAAATAGATGAACCGCGAAGTCCGTCAAGTCCATATGTACACCCCATGTCACCTACATAGAGTTTAAATAACGACGAGTTAGCATAGAGTAGAGTGATGACAGAAATTTAAGTGCAAGGTGAAGTGCATGTGCTTATGTGTGTCCTAATGTTCCCCCTCGACAAACCAGTTTCTTTATTAATATGAGTTTTTTCTCCCTGATTTTGGGCTTGAGCGCTTGTATCGCCTCTGACAGGCGAATGAAGCTTAAGGGCCTCTGGATCGTCGAAACCATAGTTGAGCAGATCATCAGGTATGGTGAGGTTCGACGGGACTTTCAGAGAACATTCTAAGTGCTGCGAGGAAGCTTCTTTCTCCGCTAGAATAAGTGTAACTTTAGAAGTTCCGCCCACTGTTTTCTTCCTCAGCTTGTATGTCAGTTTCTTCTTCCTCTTCGAAGGGTAGGGCGATGTTTCAATGTCATGAACTTCAACTATTGGGTCCCGAGAAGGACTAACATTTTCGTCCTATACTTTGGGCGTTTCGGCTTCTTTAATCTCCCCCTCCTCTAGTGTGTCAGGGGTGTTACGTGCTGAAGACTCAGCCTGCTTTTTTCCTTTGCCCGAAGCAGACCTGGTTATGGTAACACCTTGGGGGAGGCTTACTCGGGGACCTTCTACCAGCAACCCAAATTTCATGAGCGACTCATTCAAAATTGGAGACCTGATGTCCCGGTCTTCTACGGGGAGAGCTCGGATGGCTTCGACAACTTCAGAATATCCAAGGCCCTTGGGACGAGAGTTGATACCTATGAAAGTAGATGAAGAGTTAGAAAAGGTGAAAATTTTGCCAAATTCAAGTATAGATTCAAAAAAGGAACTTACTTCCTTCTACCCATCTCCTAGCGAAGCCAGGAGGACAACACATGTAGTACCACTCTTGCTTGTACTGGGAAAATTTGCTCCATGCCCCAGTCAGGATTTGGCATTTACTATGTGGCTCGAGGAATATAAAGGATGGGCTATCTGACCGTCTCTTGAAGTGATAAATATAGCGGATATCGCCTAGAGTCGGAAGCCTGAAGAGGACACTCATGAAGAGAATGCAAGTACAGTATATGAATGCATGGCTGTCAGATGCAGTTGCGATGGGGCAATCTTGATATACTCCAACACGTCTCAAAGAAAGGAGTTGAATGGCGGCACGCTGCCAATCCAGCACATGAATCTGTTACAGGTTGTATATCCGACTGGGGGCAAGTGAGGACGATCATGCCCCGATGGAACAAACACATCGTCGAAGGGGATTCCATGGACAGAGCATATCCGATGGAGCATACTTTCGTTAATCTTTGAGGCTTGGGAATCGATTGGATCGCCTAAGAAAATCACTGCGTCTGG
The DNA here is from genome assembly GCA_030765085.1 of Allium cepa. NCBI lineage: Eukaryota > Viridiplantae > Streptophyta > Magnoliopsida > Asparagales > Amaryllidaceae > Allium > Allium cepa. The sequence goes on from CM060931.1 coordinate 467,409,239, forward strand.
AGCGTCGAGAACCAAGTCGACAGATGCAGTCGTAGGGCTCGGTAAGTCTTGAGTAGGAGTAGTTGACGAATTTGAAGTTCCTACAACCTCTTGTCGAGAGGATGACCCGGGTCTGTCCGAGATCGTAGCAGAGCTAGATTTCCTACACATCTCTAATGAAGATTGAATCTGACAAAACACCTGTTTGAACTATACTTGAAAAAAAATCGACGTTAGACTTAACAGCATAAATATTCCCCCTGTGTGTGGTGTGTGAACTAGTGCGATCATTCGAATGTAAGTGCCAAGAAATCAGAAGTCACGGGGTTAGTGAAATAAAGTTGAACTTCGAACTATCATCTTCAAAGACCGTCATCTTTGACCGTCTACGAGAGCTTTTCGTAAGATAGTTAATGTTTTGAACTCGGCATTGACACTGCATATGACGGTTAAGCAAGTTAAGTTCAAGTATAAAGTTTTATAAACACAAGAGTTATCAATCCGGATTGTCCAATATGCTTAGTTATGTAAGTCTGTCATTGTCCATTATCGTATATTCAGGCATGAGATGTGTTAAGTCAACTATGCATTAGGTTCGACTAGTGTTGCCATTGTGTACAACTCTCTCACCTATCCTCTCCACTGTTCGGCATTCGGTTAGTCATGGCAAACCACAACCATGCCGAGCCTCCTCGCTCGGCACTTCACCCTCAACACCAACACTCTTCTACCTATGTGCTTCATTGTTCGGCATTCTTCTAGTAATGCCGAACTACAATCACACCGAGCCACTTCGCTCGGCATTTTTCCTAGCTCCTACTTTCTTCCAACACATCTTCCCTACCGCTCGGCACAGACAATTTGTCCAACAAGTTATGCCAACCCGCCTCATTCGACACTCTTCCCACCTCCCATTTTTCACCTGCACTCCCACTAACATCGTTCGGCATAAAAGGATCATATCGAGCCGTGATCGTGTCGAGCCATATCGCTCGACACGCTGAACCTAACTACAACTTCACTCCAGTGCTTATTCTCCAACCACGTTCGGCACGAGGAAGTCATGCCGATACATCAACACGTCGCCCTCTTCCATCCTCCACTCCACCTAATCCTAAGGCAAATGTTTTCTTCCATCTTCCTCTCCATTCTACATGACTCCACCTTCCTAATCTACACGACTCTCATCGTTCGTGGGTTAGAGGAAGGGCGTGGATTCAAGTCTTGTCTTAAATCCCTAATCAAGGAGAGTCAAGCGAGTAAAGGGTTAATACCTTGAATAGGGGGCAAAGTCGGATGGAATGCTCAAATTGGAAGCAGTGATGTACTCGGGCTTACTATTGAAGGAAATCGAGAAATAACCAAGAAGACTCGGGAGCTGGAGGAGTTGTTGAAGTGTTGGAAAAGGTTTGGAAAGAGGCAAGTTCGTAAGTCCTGAAAAAACAAAGGTAAAAGTAAAAGGGAAGGGAGGTAGAGATATCGCCTTATATAGAGAGAAGAGAAGTCGAAGGGGCAGCGACCGGTAGAACCGGTCATGGCACCTCCCTCGTTCGGCATTAATGCCATTCAGCATTTGTATGTCGCTCGGCATCAACTAAGCCATTCGACATTATATGTCGTGCGGCATTAGCATGTCGCTCGGCATACAATGCCTCGTTCGGCATTCAAGAGAAGACACTATCGAGAGAAAAAAGCCAGGACTGGAATCAAAATGCGAAGGACTCGTAATTCAAAGTGCATCATGTTCATCCACATGATGCACTTTGCGGGGCAAGTGTTACCCGGTGATTTGACCAGGCAACAAGAGACTTGATGAAAAAGGTAATTCGGCATGGCTATGTCGCTCGGCATTTCATATCGTTCAGCAAGGAAGCCCCGGCCGGCATCCAGCCTTGTCTGGTAGAGAAGTTTTGACCGCCACCCAACATCGCTCGGCATCCAAGCGTCGTTCGGCATCCAGCCTCGTTCGGCAAGAGCCTCGTTCGACATAGAGCCTCGTTCGGCATAGCAGGGTCGATCGGAATCTATTCTCGTTCGGCATCTAGCCTCGTTCGGCATGAACCTCGTTCGGCATAGAGCCTCATTCGGCATAGCAGGGTCGATCAGCATCTATCCTGGTTAGGCATAGAGCCTCGTTCGGCATTCCAGCATCGTTCGGCATTCATGCCTTGTTCAGCATTCAAGCCTCGTTCGGCATTCAAGCCTCGTTCGGCATTCAAGCCTTGTTCGGCATTCCAACCTCGTTCGGCATTCTAGCCTCGTTCGACATGAAGCCTCGCTCGACATTTCTCCCCACAATGCATAGCAAGGTCGTTCGGCATTTATGGCTCGGCATATAGAAGTCACTCATCATGGGCCGAGGTATCTTGCTCCTAGGCCCATTAGTGAAGTCCAACCCATCTTTGTCTATAAATAGAGGGGCAGGGGCACAGTGAAATGGACCTTTTTTCGAGAACACTGGGGAGACTCTGCCGCTTTCAAGACTCACTTTATTTCATTTAGCATTTGTATTCAAGTCTTTATAGCACGTATTGTATCTGTATTCAGTCACTTGTGAAAGCAATAAAGATCGAAACTTAAAGTGGACGTAGGCAATTATGCGGAACCACTATAAATCTGGTGTTCTTGTTTTCTGTATTTAACTTAGCATACAGTTCTCTGTCTTAATTTACTTTCTTCATTAATCTCTCTGCACAATCTTTCTAAAGGGTGTTAGTGACCAATTCTGGTGCTAACAAGAACAAATCCTCAATCTACTTCTTTAACTCACCCTTCTTTTTGGGTGCCATCCGTCTGGGAGGGAGAACGACTGGTCAAGCATAGGGAATAAGTTCAATGCGGAATTCAATTTTCCACTTAGGAGGTAGAGAAGTGACTTCGCCAAATACATCAGGATAATCCCTGACTATAGGGGTGTAGTCCAAATCACTAAGCTAAGCATCAAGAGAAAAGATAAAGCTGCATGCATAATCATGAGGCATTTGACATTCGATAATCGAAGGTTCGCCCAAATCACTGACTAAGGAGACAGTTCGAGCCTCAAAAGAAATGACAGCATCATAATGCTTTAACTAATCGCCTCCAAGTAAAATATCGAATGCATCGAAACCCCAAAACGTAGAAATCTCCGATGAATCGACGCCTCTTGTAAAGATGTTTCACTTCTTTACAAATCATACTAAGATTGGTGGGACCACGGATGGGATTAATTACACACAATGATGAAGTCGCCAATTGAGGTTGCAGAATATGCTCGAGTTTATTGCAGAGACCAACAGAAATGAAACTATGAGATGCACCAGTGTCGAATAAAACTCGAGCGGGAAAATTATGCAAAGAAAATGAGCTCTGAAGAGTACCTTGGTTATCATTGGTAGGTGGTGGAGGCGGATTGGAAGAAGTCATAGCAAAGACTCCAGATGTCCTGCCTCTCTACTGAGTAGGACAGTTGTTCTTGAAATAACCAAGCTGGAGACAAAGGCGGCAAAGGTTGGTTCTGGTAGCCTGAGGTGGAGGAACAACGACACTGGTAGGAGATGGACAGCTGTTGGCATAGTGACCTTTCTGATCGCACTTGAAACAAGTGAGAGTAGACAGGCCAAGAGATCGCTTCTGAGGAATAGATCCAATACCATGAGTATTCTGCCAATTTTTCTTATGCTCCTGGAAGTTGGGTTTCCTCTTCTTTGGACCACTAGAAGTACCCTGAGATGAAGAAACTGCCCTCTTACCCTTGGAAGTAGGATTCTCAAATCTGGTTGCCATATCCATCTAAGAAGTGAAGGTGTCGTGAACATGACTAATCAAGCAATCATAATATTCTGAGCGAGCACCATGAATGAACTTCTCATTCTTCTTGAGCTGAGTGCCAATCAAACTGGGATCAAACTTAGAGAGCTCATTAAACTTCCTCTCATACTCACAAAAGACATATCACCCTGCTCAAGGTCCATGAATGCCCTATATAACTGATATTTCCTGGTTTCGAGCATCCATTTTGTCATAAAAGCATCCCTGAAAAGGATGGATTCAAGATAAGGCATGGATAACGGAGATAAATTTCAAGTCAATAAATTTAATAGAGATAAGCTAGAAATTATATCAAAGGATCTCACCTGAACAGCCGCCATGAGATATTAGCCTCAACAGTCTGAGCGGTAACAGATTCCCACCAATCTTGGGCGGACTCTTGTAACTGCTAAGTAGCTAAATGATGCATTTGAGCATCAGTAACCTCCAGACCGGTGAAAATCCTCTAAAGAATCTTTAGACATTATTGAGCCTCGATAATGCTCTCGACTCCAGTGAATTTAGTACCTCCAAGCTGAGAATACTCCTTACAAAGCTGAGTGAACCTAACAGGTTGAACAGGTGCAACCATAAGAGCAATGGGTGGTACTGGGCAACTGGTGGTGTAGGAGCATTTCCACGACCCCTTTCACGGAAGTTCCTATGGTTATTCATCTGGAAAAAAAGAATTTTGATTTCAGAACAAGGATACAGTTTCAAAATTCATAAGAAATCCTAATTAAAGAGAGTTCCAACTAAGAATTTCAAGCAGAAACGAGTACGATTCTAAAATTAATCCAACTCATTCTAGGGCATTTCTGCCCTTTGTCAAATGAGTTTTCACTCCATATGCTAAGTTTTCCAAAACCAGAGCTCTAATACCAATTGTAATAATCTGTTATTTGGAGCGATTCAAGTTTGACATTTGTCGATTTGAATGGTTCGACATGGCAGGTCATTACAAAATATGTTTAAATTACTATTAGATAGGAAATAACTATTCTACTTCTCATTACATTCATTTAGTTCATTTCGAAACTTAATCAACTGAAATTATTGTAATTGAAAATTTTCAATTAATAGGAGAGAGAATACTAAATTGTAAATTAATAGGTGTAATTAAAAGCAACTTATGTTTTGTGAAAATATAAGGAAAGTTTGATTTAATGAAAAGAACATTTACATCAAATAATATGAATGTTTCATTTGTGAATGTAGGTTTAATTTCATAAAATAAAGAATGGAACTATTGATTTTAAAGGAAGAAATATATGTTTATTTGAACCGTGTTTTAGCTTACAGATTGATTACAAGAATATGAAAATAATCTATTTCAGTAAGTTATTTATTGCTCTTGTGTATAAACAACAAATTTATAAACGTGTTTAAATAAATAATTGTGCTTTTTTTCATCCATTTTAGTAGTCTGTTTTGAAATTTAACTTTGTAAGTAATTGCAAGTTAATGTAATTCAAATATTTCAATTAAAAGGAAAGAAAACATTGATCACAATTAATAGATTTAATAAAAGAAACACACGTTTTGTGTTAAACAAAAAGGGTGTTTTAATGGAAACAAAAGATCATTTTGCAAAAACCAAATTGAACGTTTTCATTTTATAGTAAGTATAAATTTTTTATTATAAAAACCTAAATGCGTACAAATTTAAATATTATTTGATTTAATGAAGTTAATTTGGTTACCTTTCAAAAAAATTTTTCAAGAGGTTGTACAATGTACATGGTCCCTTCATTTCTTTTTTATTAATTGTTGCATGAACTTTAAAATAGTTACCTTATTATTAATACTTGATTTGTTCATTTCTTCTTCTATTTAATACCTGAGCCTAGACTTTTAGGTTGTATTTAATTCTTATCACCTCATTTTCACGTATACAAAATTTTACCTTCCTTTGATTTGCAAACTTTTCCATTCCTACGTACATTTCCTTATGCATTATTAATGCCTAAAGCTTTCAAAATAAAATGTGACATTTATTTTTGTCTCTCCATCTTCATTTTCTAATTGTATATAAACTGCAGCTTATTTCTTCATTTTCATTTTGTTTCTCCTGACACGTCATATCCAAAAGCTCTTATTCTTATAAATCCAAAAGTTTTCTTTTCTGAAACATGATATTTTTTATTTTTCCTTACACATCATGTCCTCATCTTAGTTGCTCTTCAATCTTTTCCTTAAGCCTCATCTTGATAAAAACGTAAGTATTAAAGTTTGTTTATTTTTTTATGCGTAATAATTATTATTTTAATAATATTTCTTAATATCTTTTGCATATAAACTTTGATTCACGCGCGATTTCTTCTTTTGGATTCATATTTAAATTCCGGACAACATGAAATTGATTTAGTTAAATTTGAAGACCGTTGAGCTTTTGTGCTTCTGTTTTGATTTTTATGGGCTAAAATCAAAGATGAGTATTTTAATCCGCTCACAATTACTAAATTATCTTATGCTAGTTAAATTAATTTTATGATGTGATTAGAAATTGAATGGTTGATGTTTGGTAAATTTAAATTGTCATTCCTGTTAAATCTGACTTTTATTGATTGTTTTTGCCATTTAGTTTAATATTAAATTTTAATTCATCAGTTTATACTTATTATTGATAATCAGTTAGCTATTGATGTTTATCGATTGACTTGGATGATGATTTTGATGGATGTTTGATTGTTGATATTGGACGACTAGATATTATATTCTATATTGTTGTAACATTGCAAGTTCCCTATAAGTTGAAATGATACATATCCGAACGATGTTATAGATTAGAGGCAATCATTATGAGTTGAAAAGATAGACTCAAGCGATTTCATGGATTTGTAACTAAATTCGGGATTGCGGGTTGAAATGATATATATCTGTGAATATAAAATAATTGCGAATTGAAATGATAAATATCCGTATCACTTGGCCATAAAGTAGAGGATTATATATGGACACCGGACTGGTTAAATTAAATGATTTTTAATCCTTAAATTTTGAATTTAGTTGGATTATATTTTAAAGAAAATTGGATTTATATAAACTAAATCATTTCAGAAAATCCGAGCTTGAAATGTTGAAATTGGAAATAGGTTAAATTGAAATTTTAAAGTTAGATTTGAAGTATAAATAAAATTTATCGAAATTGAGTTACTGAAATAATTGAATATTTAAACTTCGAAATCTGCTAAATTGGAAATAGTTAAATTTATAGTTCGAAAATTGATTTGGAATTGATATAGATTAAATGGTTTAAAGATGTGTTGAAATGAAATAAAATTATACGGTTTGATATTAATTTCAAATTTATTATTTTAATATAATTTTTTTAAATATATTATTCTTAAATCCTGATTTTTAAGATTTTCAAACTATTAAACTGATTTAATCTATTTTCAAACTATTTTAAAAGCCATCGTAATCAATTTAAAATTATTTTGTTTATTTTAATCTATTTTAATTTATTTTAATATATTTTAAATTTATTTTAATCTATTTTAAATTTATTTAATCTATTTTAATTTATTTTAATCTATTTTAGATCTATTTAATCTATTTTAATTCATTTTAATCTATTTTAAAATTTATTTTAAAACTATGCCAAACTATTGAAAGCTATTTATAACTATCTAAACTATTTTTTAAATTTCAGACCGTGTAAAGTGGAAGTATTTAAAAGCGAATACGGTTAAATGATGATATAATCTAAGTTGGGTTTTGAAATGATGTTTTAGTGAAATAACATATTCTGAGTAAATATGAAAATTTAAATGAGGGTTAACCTATTTTGGAAAGTATGATTTTGAAAGAAAATATGATTCAGACAGTGATATAATTTTGAGAATATGAAATTTTGATATTAATTATGAATTGATTTTGGAAATGTAAAAGAACCATCTGGTGTGAAATAAGCGTTTTTTTGTTGTTAAAGAGACTGGTTTCTGATATTGTCATACTCTTGTTAATACCGAAAACCACTTTAACAACTGTATACGTGGTGGAGAATCCGGAATGAAGTAGGATGGTTTGGTATACGATTCTGTATAAGGTATTTACGTTGTCTTGACTCCCTTGAGTCAGCTTAGATGTGACTAAAACAGGAGCCATGTCGGGCCAAGTTAGGTCATTCCTCCTATCGAGCACATTTCTTCGATAGCATATTATGACTTATTGATTGATTTGGTGGCCACCCCTTGATTTTGATTATGGGAGTGTGTTTCGAGGTGGGCGGTAGTATCTGCTATGCGTTACCACCAGTCCGGATCCACAATTGGTAAATCTACCCTAGCATTCGTATTCACATGACTTATCACGCCTTCTATGAGTTTGGTTTGTATCATACCTATAGAGTGCCCTCTGAAAGCTCTCCAGTTTATGGAGGAATTACAGTATTGTAACGACCTGGCATTTCAAACCATTCGCATCCGCACATGTCGGACTTGAGTTGCTCAATATATCAAATTGTTATTTTATATTTGGAAAAACTCAACATATACAGTAAATAAATCAATCAAAGAATCACATATACAGAGTAATATAACAATAGGCAATGGAAAAGATAAATAGTAGTTCATGAAGCTGCTATATAAACAATAGAGTTTGAAATAAAATAAAATAGAATATCTCAAATACAAAGTAGTCTCCAGTACAGAAGCAACTGACAAGTTTGAACATAAGTGACTGGAATAAACCGAAATAGTTGAAAGCTGGATAGATAGATCTTCAAACAAAGCTCCAATCTTCAAAGGTAAGTCTCAAATGCTGTGACACTCTATCTGATCCGAGTGTAAAGCAAAAAACACAAAACATTCGAGTCAGGATTAACATTCTTATATTAATAAATTTAACTCAAGTGAAATGTCAAATGAAATACAAGTAACTTAAAGGATGCTTGGGATTTCCAGCCTCTAAGGATCCATGGAACTATCTACTATGTGGTAATATACGCTATTATAATATGTCTATAGTAAAGTAAAAGTATTAAAATAGCATTAAGGCGTTACCTGTTTGTACCAAAATTAGGCACAACACTCTTCGAAAGTCTTTGAAGAGATAAAATGAAGAATAGAAAATCGAAAGGTGGCTTATCTAACAAAAACTTCAAAAAGCAACAAGTAAATACACAGAGACAGCCGATGTAGAGTGGTTCGGCGCGTTGCCTACGTCCACTATGAAGTTTTTATGATTTTATTGCTTCTCTTTTGACGATTACAATTGGTTACAGCAAACAACAGTAGAATACAACTCTGAAATTCTAATTCAACAGCAGGAGTAGGCTGCAAAGTTCAATCCGGCAGAGTCTGGGCGCTTGAGAGTCAAAAAGATCCATTTTCTGTAGGCTCTAGGGCTCTATTTATAGGCATAGGAGACTGATATTTCGCTCAATTTCGGGAGACTCCTTCTGGCACGTGAGTGGGCCCACGCGATCGATCCCGGGAAGTTTCGATTCGATCTGTGATCGATACGAACTCAATTCGTATCGATCAAGATGATGTCCAATGGAGTCGAAACTTGTTGAGAACATTCTTTAGCTTGTACGTAATCTCCTGTGAAAATTTCATAGCATTTGGGCTGGTGGATCTTGAGTTATGATCGATACGAAATGGGTTGTTTCGGTTGCCTGTTTACTTCGAATCCATGGCTTCGAATCAATTCTATTCGAATCGATATCGCACATGCCTTTGTATGACGCGGCGCGCACTCCTCGCATCAATCCACCTTTCACTCCGAATTGACCATGCCTCCCCTTGAACTTCGCCTCATTCGTATCAAGAGCCGTTGCGTAACTCGAATCCATCAATGACATGTGTTTCGTATCGGTTTGCAGCGTCCCCACTTCGTATTGATGGAGGTGAGTTTGTATCGATGGAAGTTATCTCCGTTCGATCGATACGAACGAGCAATACTTGTGATGGATGCGAAGTGAGTTCAATTGATGGATACGAATCAAGGCTATCTAGTGGATTCAATCAAGTGCCTCCTTGATGGTACGAATGAGACATTGAACGACTGATACGAAGCGCACTACTCGTTGATGGATACGAAACCAAACGATACGAATTAAGGCTTGTGGATGGGTACGTACCCGATGGATTCGAACTAAGACCTACCGATGGATGCGAAGTAGTGTTGTCTGATCGATGCGAACGCCATCGATTCGAACTGATGATGATTAATGGATGCGATAACAGGGTTATCTCCTCCAACTTGCATCGATCATAACTTGAGCATACGGACTCGGATTGACCTGAAATTTGGAACGCTGGCTTCAATGGCTTCGCTTGTCGTGACTTGTCAATTGTAGCCTGATACAAACTCGGACAAAATTTATCGACATCCATAGTGAACCTGTGCATGCTCGATACCCAGGACAAGAGATTCTTGATTTTCAACCAATTTCTTGATATCTCGGCCTTGCCAAAAGGCGGGATAACATTTGCCCCCCAAAGTACATCTTGTGGACACATGAAGTGCTTTGAAAAGCTGCAGGCTTCACTTTGAACAGTTATTGCTTTTTATTAAAGGTTGTAACCTTGCGTTGTTGTAACTGATTGCTGCATGATTGTGCTTAGTCGTTTGTCGCCGTAATCGTTGTTAGATGAATATCCAATTCATGTTAATGCTGAAAATTGAATATTAGTTTGACATACATGCGTATATGTTAACCTGACTCTCGCTACGTTGCACGTCCACGAGTCGTTGTCAGTTTTCTCGTATAGAATTCCATATTGATCCTCTCCTGAACCGATGTGAAACTCTAGTTGTAACAACACTTAACGGTTGTTTTTGGATGTTTCTTCGTATCGATCCTCTCCTGAATCGATATAAAAGTTTGAAAAAGTTCTCTCGCATCAATATGTTATGCATTGATGGATACGAATTATCATTTTGTATCGATGGACACAAGCGCCGATGGATACGAATCTAACGTTCGTATCGCTTGTTTTCAGGAGCTTCAGCAGGTCCTCATGATGCCGTTCGTATCGATGGAGCATTGAGCCGTTGGATTCGAATAGGTAGTTCGTACCGATCGGCACAAGTTTTCAGGGGTCGTGCATCGATGTACTTGAACAGTGTAGTGCGGAACGATGGATTGTGGATGGAGCTGCAACCTCGTCGACATTAATAAGGGTGTCGAATCGAGGGAGCTCAATGTCTTCAGAGTTTTCTTAATCATGTACTTCATATCGACGGACCCTATCGACTATTTCGCCTCGATGGGAGCTTGGGCTGATGGATTCGAACTGACCGTTCGACTCGATGCAATCGTTGACCTGCAATGACCGATCGCGCTTGACTGGGAGGCGAATCACCCCTTCCCTTCACACTTGCGCTCATATAAATACTCTGGACTTCAACATTTTTCACTTTTTACTTTTTACTGTTGCCTTCCTTATCTCCTGCTCTCGCACCGATCTGAAAGCTTGGAAAAGAAGTACTACATGTCTTCGAATCAACCTAAATCTCTAATCCATAGACTGAATCGTTGCAACTAGGTAATGCATCGGATGAATCTGACATCTAAACAGCGAGACTCGAATTCTTTGCTATCTTATTTGCTTTCGAGATCGATCTCGATGGAATCGGGGCCGAAGACGGGCCAAAGTGAGGCCGAGGGTGGAGCATGGCAATGGAGATGAAGCTATTTGGGGAAGAAGGAGTGTGGAGAAGGACTGCCTAAATTTCATTTCGTGTTGATCTGGAATACAAATGCTCGAAACGATCAAGATAACTCGACCTCATGTCAGAGTTCGTCTCGATCCCTGAAAGGTCACTTGTGATGATGATGTTCGCATCGATCGAAGGTGGTTAGAACTCGTATCAATGTGGAATGATCGATTCGAGGATCTGGCTCATACGATCGATACGAAGTCCTGGCTCTAATGATCGATACGAAAGTTCAGGGCAGCAATCGATGCGAAGCCAACGTGTTGATCGATACGAAATGACATGTCCTGATCGATACGAGGGTAAGGCTTTCTGGTCGATGCGAGACGCATTCTCACGATCGATATGAATAGTATCGATTCGAACACCATCGATACGAACCATATCGATTCGAACCAGATTGAAATGATTGATGCGAAGTGAAGATGTCGTAATCGATACAAAGCAAGGGTTTTGAGTGGTTGATCCAAGCCTGAATTTTTGATGGATACGAAATTTTTCATAATTGAAAATTTGATTCCGACGAGCTTCAGCCTTGCATGACCGGACTTGATTATAGAACAACATATTTGACTGCCTCTCGAAGCTCGTTGATGGAACTCTGACTTAACAAAAATATAATGAACTCTAACTTGGATCGTCCACCAAGAGTCTGGATGGCATGGTTGTGACGGTCAGCAATGACGGTCATTCCAGCCGAATTTCGAAGTCTCGTTGTTTGCATATTTCCTTTAACTCTGTTAAATATTCTGAAGTACTGCATAGCACTACATTGCACAGCACATTCACATACTTCACACTGGGGGACCCACGGGCTCATTGTCATCTAATGATGGTTTTTCATGAGTTAGTTAGCTACGGAAACTTCAAGCTCGCAGCCACCAGAGACCTAGAGTTTAATTCCTCCAGCAATCGATATTTCGGCCATTGAGGCTGAAGTCATTGACCCTGCCTCGGACGCAGTACCTGGGGTATCTTTCATCTTCAACCCAGCAGATTTTGTTCCATCCAATGTGTCTGAAGATATGCTGGGACAAATATGCCTGAGGCATAGCTTGTCGGTGGATGATGTGCTATTGCAAGTTCCTAATAATAGGTCGCACTACCCTCCGGAAGGGTATACCGCATTTAACTGTCACGCATGCACGGCCGGGACACTTCCTCTGTTTAATCAATATATTCGAGAAGTGTTGTCTTTCATTGGAATCGCTCCATCTCAGTTGCATCCGAATGGATATGCGCTGCTGAATAGTCTGTTCATAGTATTCATGGAGTATCTTTATCGACTACTGCTCCCGACTGAGATCAGATATTTATTCAATTTCAAAAGTTGAACAGATAGCCTATCTTTACGTTCCTTGAGGTAGTAAGAAATTGCCAAGTAGTCACGGGGTCTTGGACCAGGCTGAGCTACTTCAAGACGGAGAGGTTCTACGTCAGATGCCCCCCCAGGGTTTGCCCGTCGATGGTTATTTAGACGTGAGTATTGCTATCTTCTAGAATAGCTGATAAGATAGTTATAGCTGAAGTCAAATTCATATCTCTTTTTCTTTACAACGATAATTCAGCGACCTGATGGCGCTTATTACAAGGAGATAGTTTGCGCTCTCCAAGAAGTCCCGAGTGAAGAGAGGAACATTGACTTGGTTCTGACGGATAGAAATCTGAGAATCCTTGGGCAGATCGAGCGGAGACAAAGTATAAGGCTCAAGGGGACGCTGAGAACTAGCTCGAAGGAACGTGCTAAGCGCAAGACGCCCTGAGTCGTTATAACTGAGGAGGTTGATTCTGAGAGAACCCATACCGATGACGAATCCTTCGCCGGGCCTTCGGATGCGTCCCCGGATTCTGAAGGAAAAGGACAAGGCAAGGTGACCGCTTTTAAACATTACAAACCCAGGAGATGGAAAACCGTGGTCATGTCTCGGCCTGCCTCTGGAGTTATAATTTCGAAGGCTTCTCCCCCATGAGTGAAAAATCTCTTCGAAGGGCTCGTCGTTCTCCCAATTCCGGATGATGTGTCCTTCCAACATGATGCCGGACTAGACGAACTTCATCATGCTTTAGGTTTAAGTGAGTCTCTTCCCACTAGCATGGTCGACACTTCCGGTTGGTCGGGGGGTTGCACACACATATACACTTCACAGCACTACATGATTTACGACCGTAGGTTGTCCACTATTGGGAGATTACTAACTCTATTCTTATTTTACTTTGCAGACACGATGGCTGGCTGCAGCTCCATGCTTGGTAGTTTACGAAACACTCGCCGAACTTCGTCATATTATGAGTCATGCAGGAGAGAGGGCGACAGGGATTACGACCAGGGATATTCTGGTCAAGAACGTTATGATAGAAATAGGGGTTATGCACGCCGATCTCGATCTCGCTCGCCCCTTCCCAGAGTTCCTGCACCACCTCCAGTTCACGTTTCATGGCCTCCTGAAACCTCACGGCATAAGCCCTCTTCTCACACTCCACGGTTTGACTCTCATTGCCGAACTGAAATAATGGCCCCCTCAACTACTGAACAGGTTCTTACCGAGCCCACCGGGGAAGGAGTGATCAAGCTTGCTCGGTTGAAAAAGGATTTCCCCAATATCTGCTTTGATGGCTACAACTTTCCCCCGCACTTGAAGAGAATTATGGCGTCGGCCGAACACACAGTGCATGATTATCTTGCGGATATATTTTTCCAATCCAAGGAGTGGTCGAAAGCTGTGCAAAAAGCGTCGAAGGTGACGTTGGAGTGGGCAGCTGTCATCGAGAAGTTGGAAAAAGAGCATTCACATAAAGACCGGATTATCCTAGTACTTAATAATGAGGCTGAGTCTTCTTGCAAATTCAAGATAGAAGCTCTCAAGAAGGCAGACGATGCCCATGCAGCCACAGATGGAATGAGGCAAGAACATTACTCTATGGTGGAGGATTTGGGACACATGCACCGTAACTGCTGAGCGGGGCGTAGCCCTTAAAAAGCTCAACGAACTTAAGTCTAAGTTCTCTGAAATTATAAAAAAGAAGGGTGCTGCTAACGTTTCCGCACAAGAAGCATGAGATCAAGTGGTGGTGCTTCAGAGGGAGAGAGACGCGGCTATGGAAAAAGTCCGTGAGGTAGAGGCTGAGGTTGATGAGAAGGTTCAACTGGCGAAAACCAGGCTTGAGGCTGATACAGAGGAGCTTCTCGTCACTTACAATGCCAATGTGCCGAGACATAGAAATCTGGCATGGCTCGACGATTACTCAACCCATCTCTATAATGCTTGGAATCTGTTGGTTGAGGAGGAGAAGGCGGTTAGTTGGGTGGAGCTTTTGATGAGTTTGAGCTGGAGAACCGTACACTGAACGAGGATGAAAAGAAGGTTCTCCATGACTTCATGATTTCATATGGGAGAGAAAAGCTCGGCACCCAGCACAAGGAAATCGGGGAAGGCTCGGGCGTTGAGCATCATGAGATCGCTACTTCATCTCGGTCCGAGCCTGTTCTAGTGATTGAGCCGTAGCTCGTCCCAGCCTACGACCCAGAACACCACGCCTATCTCCTATTAGGGAGCATTCTTGCGAAGATGTTCAGCCAACTGCAAGCCGAACTGAGGAAGGTACTCTGAAAAAATCTCATGTGTACTCAAAGTAAAGTTCTTATCCTGAAGCGTTTGCTAACAACTTCTCTTCTTTCTTTGTTTAGTGACCGGAGTTACATTGACAGCACCCTCTGCAACCCAGGAATCATATCAAGTGCAGGAGGCCATTATCACCGAAGTGACCACTACGACACCGGCCGTGCCCATTAAAGTAAGGCAGAGGAGCTCACTTTCTTTTGATGAGCAGATGATGAACGAGCTCTTGGGCTGACAGAGTGACCCCTTCACGGACTTGCCGTTTTTCATTAGTGGACTTGCGCCAGCTTCTAGTTGCTCAATGCAGACCACTACTGCACCCAGCGAAGCCCGATCTGCTCGCGAGGAAGAACTATTGGCTGAAATTAACGTCGAGTTGGAGGCACCGGCACATGGCGGTAGTTCTGGAAGTGGAACAACGACGGCCGTCCCAACTCCACTTAGGATGATATCTCCTGGGGGCACACTCGTCGATACTAGCATGCCCATTCCACCCCGGTTGTAGACCCAACTCCTTTGACTCCTCCCTCAGAGAGTATTCCTTTAGATTCAAGCTCGGAGGAGGACATCGATATCATGCCTCCATCAGGGGATGATCCGCCTGTAACAGCCCAAACTTTTAACAAGTATTTTTCACTTGTATTTAAAAAAAAAAACTTTAGGGTTTATTATATAAAAATCTAAATTTAAAGTGATTAAAAATAAAAATAAAAACAATTGACCAAATTTTTAATTAAATAATAAGATCTCTGAAATTTTGACATGGTTAAGAATTAACTTTAATTTGGAAATTTGGGTTTTTGTCGAAGATGGTAAATAACTTAATTTCTAGCAAAATCAAGTTTTAATTAAGAAAACATTAATAGCTTAGGTGGTTAAGACATCTGGGCTATTCATGACAGGTCACGAGTTTGAGTCTCAGCATGGTCAGAATTTCGAATTTTTTTAGTGTATAAATGAACTGGGTAATTACGCGTTAAAAAGGGCGCCTAAATTTAGGGAATAAATACCGTGTGTATATATATATATTTGATGTACCTTTTTCCAAAGGTCTAAAAATAAAATTTAAAAGTTTTGAAGTTTTTAACTTTGTTAAAAGACGACTCAATTCGCAATGTTAATAAAATGAATTTTGTATATGTATAATATATGTAAACCAATAAAATTTTGGTAAGTAATAACTTTGTAAAAAAAATTAGTGTACTAATGAACTGTTGGATTTCGCGTTTAAAGGACGCGTAAAATTTATGGTATAAGTAACGTAATAAACGTATAAACTAAAAAAGTTATTTTATATAAATTTAGGTGTTTTGCATTGCGTCGGTTTGGCATATTTTAAAAATCATGTATGGATTAAAATATCAGTTAGTAGTTTATAGTAAACATTACATTTTCCATAGTTGTCAATTGGGTTTTAATTTTTGTATATGACTTTTCATTCCAAAATCTTTGCCAATTCTTGCCGTTTCATTTAATTCAATCAAAATAAAGATCAAAATTTCATATAGCTGATCACGCAACTATAAAATGGTATAAAATGTTGAAATCAAATTTTCATAAATTGGCAGCATAAATCACGCATATAAAATAACGTTCAAACTAAAGAAACTGGAAAGTAATCAACGCATGCATTTAATCAAGATTTTCGTATAACTGGGAATAGTGAATCACGCTCCTCTATTTCATAAAGAACGAATCCATATCTCTTGCTTCTTGTTTCCCACTGCAATTTATTTTGCAAATTTTCGTACAACTGATCAAGCAAATTATGTAAACATTTATTTCATTTGCCTTTTCAATACAGAGCAAATTTATATTCGCTGACCGTTTTGCCTAAAATCATGCAAACTTATCCATGAAAAAAAAAAGAAACAATGTTCAAGCATAACAAACTGGAAAGTAAATCGCGCATATTTTTTTTAGAGATCTCTTGCCAATTTTCACCTATTTGTTTCCCTGCATGCCGTGCCTATGTTCCATTTTGGACCAAGTATACTTCACTTCCTTGCATACAAAGCAACTCCTCTTTATAAATACATAGCCTCGTCCAAAACTTTCCTCTGCATCTCATAGTTTAGCCTTCTTCTTCTTTTGTGCTGAAGCCTCTATCAGGTAATGGTTTTACTTTTTCTTTTCTTCTTCCAGTTTTTCCCTTTCTTGTTCTTGTTGTTCTCTGTTTCCCTTTTGCCTTGCTCGGCTACTTCCCTCTAAGTTTTCATAACCGAGCTTATATCCCGAACAAGCCCATGGTTAATATATTATAATATTTTTCTAAAAATTATTAAGTATTTTTGAAATAAAATTTATGTAATTTAACTAAAAATTTGATTTAAGGCTTTAAAATTTTAAAGGTGTTTTGTTTTCTATAAGTTAAATTTTTGTAAGTTAATAATTGGTTTTAAAGTGAATTTAAAGATTTTATTTACGATAAATGACATAATAATTAAATTTGATTTAATATGGAGTTGAAATCTAACCTAGAAATTTTAATAAAAGTTATTTCCGAAAATGGATATGTTTGGTATAATAAATAATGTACTTTGAATTGATAAAATGAAAGACGGTTGAAATGGAACATTTGGGAATAACTTTTATTTAACTTGAATCATAGTTGAATTGATGTCTAAATGAATAAAGTTGTGAAGAAAATTTAGTGTATATTAACTATAAAAGGAAAAAAAAATTATGGAACGGATGTGTTTTGTAAGTAAATAATTGAAAATGTTGTTTTCAAATGGAAAGGTGAAATTTCCATTTATGACTTAACTTGAAAATTGAAAATTTGGTTTTAAATAAAATTGTTAAGTTAAGAAATAAATGAGAATTTAGTTTTATTTAGGAAGTGGGTATTTTTAAATTAAGTGTAAAGTTATTTGGAAAAATATATATACAAGTTAAGTAAAATCGGGAAATTCTGACTTACAAATGATTCATAGTAAATTTGGATATTTTATTTATAAAATTTATTTTATTTAATCATAAGATAAATGGTATCCAAATGAACATTTTTCTGAAGCAGGAATATGATTTTATAAGTTAAGAATGGTTAAAAATTTAAATTTTTATGTTTCTGAATTCGACAATGTTTTGAAATTAAAGTGGCAGAGACGTGTTGTATTTATGAACAGAGAGAGTTTGCATTAGGCAGAGACGCAAGTTCTGTGTAAATACATATTTTTCAAACTAGATAAGGGACATGCCGTTGGAATATATATATATATATATATATATATATATATATATATATATAATAAATAGTATTGCCAAGCCTATGAAGTTTGGGTCGGGATGTGGGGTGAGGCAGTCGAGCAAAAGTTGAACCAAAATTTCTTTTACTCCATTCGTTCCAGTTGTTTCAAAATATTTGCTTTAACCATAAATTTAAGTCGCGTATTGGTTTTATTTGGATTTTCTTCTAGATTTTTGATCAAGTCGTTGCTTTCGCTGTAAATTGATCGTGCTTTCTATACTCTTATTTCGGGATTTTCGTTTTATCAAATTTTTCTGCAGCATTCAGGTGAGTATTTCTCACCAGACAAACATATCTATATTTCTGTGAATTATCGCAAGTGTATTAGTAAATTATTTATTAAATTTCATCTGTCTGTAATATAACGTATGATGTTAAACCCTATTTTAAATTGACACCTCATCAGTTGTTTATCTGTTGTAATATAGTTGCAGTTATATTATTTAATGCTTATTTACTGTTAAATCATCACTGCAAGTTCCCTGTAAATTGAGATCGTTATAGGCTGAAATGATAGGCCTGAACGACAATTATTATCCATATATATTATTTAATTGTTTAAAATTTGATTTGTTAACTTGGGATTGCGGGTTTGAAATGATAGAACCTGGGGTTTTGTAAATTGCGGATTGAAATGATATAAATCTGTATCACTTGACCTAGGCTAGAAAACTATATACAGACCCTTGGTTTATATAATGTTTTTCTGAAATATTTTAAATTTATTTTAAAATGGAAGTTTATAATATTCTGGTTAAAATATATTTAAAGGATTTTTATAAGATTTATAATGTTTTGAATGAGTTAAAAATGTTAAATAAATAAATAAATGTTTAAATAAATTTTGGAATATAACTTATTTTGGGAATTTCTGAATTTTGTTAAAAATAAAGTTTCAGTTAAGAAAAAAAAAATTGATAAAAAGTTATATTGGGAATTTAAAACTTGATGGTTAAGTTAATAGTCTATTTTCAGCACTTAAATGCTGTCTTTTATAAACAAACTGTTTTAACCTATAGACTTTAGGTAGCATTTCATAAGTGCTACAGAAACTGGGATTTTGAATTATTTAAAAATTAAAATTATGGAAACAATCTTTAGGGGAAAAGGCCTAAATTTTGGAATTTAATATGTAATTGATAAAAATAAGAAATTGACTTTGGATGGTTTTAAAGGAAGAATTTAACTTTAAAATTTGGTAAAAAGGGGAAATAAATTCCTAAATAAATTGAATAGATTTAAATGGTATTTTTATAAAATGACTAATGTTTAAAAACAATATTTTGATATTGAAGGTATTTGAAATTTATTTTGATTTCAAAATATAAATACCATTTTTAAAGGTTGTAACCACGGGTTATAATAACGCTTTGTTGTTAAAGAGACCGGGATCGGATATCTGGCATACTCTCTGTCGATACCGAAATCCACTTTAACAACCGTGTACGCGGTGGAGATTCCAGAATGAAGTAGGATGGTGGTGACGGTTCCTTTGAGGTAAATACGTGGACCCGACTCCCGTGAGTTGGCATAAGGTGGCTAAAACAGGAGCGATTCTCGGATTAATGAGGTAGCACCTCTGATCGGACGCACTTCTTCGTATGCCATTCTATTACTTTTGTGATTGTTTTGGTGCGCACCTTTGATTTGGGAGTGTTGTTCGAGGTGGGCGGCAGCTGCGCGCTGCGCGTTTCCATCGGTCCGGATAGCAATTGGTATATCTACCCTGGCATTGCCTAGTTGTGCCTTGTCACCTACCATAGCGAGCCTTATACGATTTTGGTTTTGTACCATACCTATGGAGTGCCCTCTGACGACTCCCAGTACGGGGGAGATTACGGTACTGTATAGACTATGGGAATATATTCTGTCTTAAGGGCTATATGGGTAACCCCTTAACGCTATTAAAAAGTAAGTTTATTTTACTAATAGACATTATTATAATAGCGAAATATTACTACATAGTAAATAGTTTAACGGATCCTTAGAGGATGGGCGGTCCCAAGCATCCTTTAAGTTACTTGCTCTATACTATAGTACACTTGAATTAACTTACACTATATAAGTATGTATGTCCTGACTCGAGTGTTTATGTTTTATTTTACGCTCGGGTCAGCCTGAGTTGCAGTTTCAGTTTTCTTCTCGGAGCTAGGACATTCTGTAGATCTTTCGAGCTGCTGGCAAAATCTTTCAGTCTATATCTTATTTATGTAATGGAGACTTTGGAATATTTGGATTTCTATTGATGTTTTAAACTGTATCGGAGATTCTAAACCATGTAAAAATTTATTTGGTTGAGATGTTTAGTGGCTTCATGAACCACTAAGTATTTTAAATTCCGCTGCGAGATTTCTGATATCTGTGTCTGTGATTCTGTGATTTATTTACTGCATATTCTGAGTTTTGCCAAAAATTTATTTACGACGCGGTATTTTGAACAATTCAAGTCCGACATGTGCGGATGCGAATGGTTGAAAATACTGGGTCGTTACAGTTTGGTATCAGAGCTTTGGCTCTAGGCAAAACTTAGAATGTATGGTAAAATTGATTTACAGAATCACTTTCATTTGAGCTTGAATCTCTTCCTTTTCGAATTTTGGAACGTTCCCTGCGGTTTCGAAATTCATTCGTATCCCTCACTATTCATTTTCTTTCGATTCTGGAGTATCCCATAACTCCACTTCGGATGATCTTTATAGTGAATTGGCGGTCTCGCCAATATTCTAATAAAGGGGTGAAACTCCTTTACAATTAGCATTGATTCACCAAAGATTTATATTTAACCTCGGTTTAGATGCTAGTATCTTTGGTTATTACGAACTCTATCTCTTTGGATCGAATGGTAAATCTACATTCGATCTGACTCTTTGAGTCACGGTTGACCAGGTTAAGGTTGCCCGCAATTTATGTAAACTTATCTAGTTCCTTATTCTGTTATTTAATCATCGGATCTTCTAATTCCAACTTATCTTTAAATCAAAATTCTCTTTGATTTGAGTCCATCAAATTTGAATCACTATCCTTGTTTTGGAAAATTTATTCCTATATTTGGGAAAAATCTAATATTATATATAAGTATAAATTTTCAGGATTTTTATAATTAATCTAACTAGCTGTCAAGAAATAATAGTTTTTTATTTTGTTTATGGTTTTGTAAACCATGTGTTTAGTCTAATATAAATAATTGAATATAAACAAAGTTATAAATTAATTTGGAAACTGAAATGAATTTAAAACAAGAACTTGAGAATTCAATTTCCGATAGTTTCAAACCTTGGGTTTAAAATTTTGAAAGGATATATTATTTAAATTATTTTCGAATAAAAATTTGTTTCCAAAGAATGTTAAAGGTTTAAAAATCAGTGCTCTTCTCTTTATCGCTAGAAAATAATTTCGATGATGACAACAACATCATCGACATTCATTTTCGAGTTTCGAAGTGAAAAGACCATTATGTAGTCTGGCTACAGTGTTACCTTGAGAATTTAATTGATTTGAATCTCTAAAATATGACTTGATTTATCATATATAGATATATGATTTAAATTTGATTTGACATATTATGTACACATATTTATTTATCTCTAAATGGATTGAAGGAAATCAGAAATTTAATTCTTCAATTTTATCTTGAGGAATAATTTCAATTATAAAAAAAAAATCAAAATTTTGAATAAGTAATTCAAACTTGAGATAATTGAATTTGAAAGTTTTATTTGTATAATACTCAATTTCATTTCAATATAACTTACCTTGATTTTCAGAAGTTAACAATGTAATTGGATAATATACAATATAAAAAGATTTATAAATAAAATTTTAAAGATATGATATTTATAACTGGATTTTATTCGAGATAAATTAAAATAATATATCTAGTATAAATAAATTGAAGGAAATTCTCTTTATAAGTAATTTGAGTTTTCTTAAATGATTACGGGTTTATTATGCAAATATTCAAACTTAATAATAGAATTTTAATTGGTAGAATAGAAATTTCCAACCTTAGTTCCAATTGTCTAATATTCAAGTTTGCAAATATTGAAACTGAAGTGGCTATTGAAACTGAAAGTGTTTTTGAAATTTATGAATTTTGACTTAATTTTTTTTTTTATGAAATAAAATTGTAAGTCGCAGAAATTATTTTATTTTATAAAGTAATTTTAAATGCAAACTATTTTATTCCATATACTGTTGATTATCCAAACCATTCAAGTTTTAGAAGTATGGTTTAAAACTATGAATTTCGGAGTATTATGTTTGAAAATTTTATACAGACACCGTCGGTCTATATATATAAATATTTTGATTTATATGGTTTTGAAAAGGATACGATTGATAAATATTAAATTTTGATATATATATATATAGTAAAATTTCTTGAATTTAGCTATGTATAAATTTGTTTTGAATTTTAAAATAAGCTAAATAATGAAGTTGATTTCTTTTATATAATATAGTTAAGTATCTATTTAAGTTTCTATTGTATATAGAGTTTTAATAACTCAAATAAAAGTAAGGGTTTTACTTAAATAATATTTGCTGTATTAAGTAAACATTTCAAAATTTAAATAATAAGAATTGGATTTGGTATATATTAAATTATCAAAGAATCCATTTTGAAATAGTGGAATATTTAAAGATCTAAATAATATGAGCTATAAAAATTTAAGTTTTGAAATATGGGATATTTAAGCTTTGAATTATATGGGAATTTGAATGGTTTAATTGGAGATTCAAATTGGTATTGGGAATATATTGTGAAATTTAAAGAAGCTATTTTAGTATATAAAGTAATATATTAAAGGTTATGTTTCAAAGCCATGGTTTCAAAGTATATAGATTGAAATATGATATTTTTGATTTGGGTTTTATAAAAATAATATCAAAATAAGTTGTTTGGGAAATGGTAAATTTACTTTAACAATTAAGTTAAATTACCATTTCAAATTTGGATTAAAATTAAACATTTTAAATTAGAATGTTATAATACCTTGTGTAAAATTTGGATTAAAAAAAAATGAATGATTTTTTTTAAGTGTAGGGATATTATACAAGTAAATGTTAAAATTTTAAGTATAAATAGATGGAATCAATGATTAATTTAAAATTGAATTTTTATTGTTTACATCAATGATTCTAATTTAAGTTTCAATTTAGTTTCCTTTCAGGTTGTTTCTATTCCCCTACCTTCTTCCTTTTCGAGGACGAAAAGTTCTGAGTGGGGGAGAGTGTAACAGCCCAAACTTTTAACAAATATTTTTCACTTGTATTTTAAGAAAAAACTTTGGAGTTTATTATATAAAAATCTAAATTTAAAGTGATTAAAAATAAAAATAAAAACAATTGACCAAATTTTTAATTAAATAATAAGATCTCTGAAATTTTGACATGGTTAAGAATTAACTTTAATTTGGAAATTTGGGTTTTTGTCGAAGATGGTAAATAACTTAATTTCTAGCAAAATCAAGTTTTAATTAAGAAAACGTTAATAGCTTAGGTGGTTAAGACATCTGGGCTATTCACGACAGGTCACGAGTTCGAGTCTCAACACGGTCAGAATTTTGAATTTTTTTAGTGTATAAATGAACTGGGTAATTACGCGTTAAAAAGGGCGCGTAAATTTAAGGAATAAATATATATATATATATATATATATATATATTTGATGTAAATCTTTTTCCAAAGGTCTAAAAATAAAATTTAAAAGTTTTGAAGTTTTTAACTTTGTTAAAAGACGACTCAGTTCGCAATGTTAATAAAATGAATTTTGTATATGTATAATATATGTAAACCAATAAAAATTTTGTAAGTAATAACTTTGTAAAAAAATTTAGTGTACTAATGAACTGTTGGATTTCGCGTTTAAAGGACGCGTAAAATTTATGGTATAAGTAACGTAATAAACGTATAAACTAAAAAAGATATTTTATATAAATTTAGGTGTTTTGCATTGCGTCGGTTTGGCATATTTTAAAAATCATATTTATATCTGTATGGATTAAAATATCAGTTAGTAGTTTATAGTAAACGTTACATTTTCCATAGTTGTCAATTGCGTTTTAATTTTTGTATATGACTTTTTCATTCCAAAATCTTTGCCAATTCTTGTCGTTTCATTTAATTCAATCAAAATAAAGATCAAAATTTCATATAGCTGATCACGCAACTATAAAATGGTATAAAATGTTGAAATCAAATTTTCATAAATTGGCAGCATAAATCACGCATATAAAATAACGTTCAAACTAAAGAAACTGGAAAGTAATCAACGCATGCATTTAATCAAGATTTTCGTATAACTGGGAATAGTGAATCACGCTCCTCTATTTCATAAAGCACGAATCCATATCTCTTGCTTCTTGTTTCCCACTGCAATTTGTTTTGCAAATTTTCGTACAACTGATCAAGCAAATTATGTAAACATTTATTTCATTTGCCTTTTCAATACAGAGCAAATTTATATTCGCTGACCGTTTTGCCTAAAATCACGCAAACTTATCCATGAACAAAAAAAAGAAACAACGTTCTAGCATAACAAACTGGAAAGTAAATCGCGCATATTTTTTTTAGAGATCTCTTGCCAATTTTCACCTATTTGTTTCCCTGCATGCCGTGCCTATGTTCCATTTTGGACCAAGTATACTTCACTTCCTTGCATACAAAGCAACTCCTTTTTATAAATACATAGCCTCGTCCAAAACTTTCCTCTGCATCTCATAGTTTAGCCTTCTTCTTCTTTTGTGCAGAAGCCTCTATCAGGTAATGGTTTTACTTTTTCTTTTCTTCTTCCAGTTTTTCCCTTTCTTCTTCTTGTTGTTCTCTGTTTCCCTTTTGCCTTGCTCGGCTACTTCCGTCTAAGTTTTCATAACCGAGCTTATATCCCGAACAAGCCCATGGTTAATATATTATAATATTTTTCTAAAAATTATTAAGTATTTTTGAAATAAAATTTATGTAATTTAACTAAAAATTTGACTTAAGGCTTTAAAATTTTAAAGGTGTTTTGTTTTCTATAAGTTAAATTTTTGTAAGTTAATAATTGGTTTTAAAGTGAATTTAAAGATTTTATTTACGATAAATGACATAATAATTAAATTTGATTTAATATGGAGTTGAAATCTAACCTAGAAATTTTAATAAAAGTTATTTCCGAAAATGGATATGTTTGGTATAATAAATAATGTACTTTGAATTGATAAAATGAAAGACGGTTGAAATGGAACATTTGGGAATAACTTTTATTTAACTTGAATCATAGTTGAATTGATGTCTAAATGAATAAATTTGTGAAGAAAATTTAGTGTATATTAACTATAAAAGGAAAAAAAAAAAATATGGAACGGATGAGTTTTGTAAGCAAATAATTGAAAATGTTGTTTTCAAATGGAAAGGTGAAATTTCCATTTATGACTTAACTTGAAAATTGGAAATTTGGTTTTAAATAAAATTGTTAAGTTAAGTAAATAAATGAGAATTTAGTTTTATTTAGGAAGTGGGTATTTTTAAATTAAGTGTAAAGTTATTTGGAAAAATATATATACAAGTTAAGTAAAATCGGGAAATTCTGACTTACAAATGATTCATAGTAAATTTGGATATTTTATTTATAAAATTTATTTTATTTAATCATAAGATAAATGGTATCCAAATGAATATTTTTCTGAAGCAGGAATATGATTTTATAAGTTAAGAATGGTTAAAAATTTAAATTTTTATGTTTCTGAATTCGACAATGTTTTGAAATTAAAGTGGCAGAGACGTGTTGTATTTATGAACAGAGAGAGTTTGCATTAGGCAAAGACGCAAGTTTTGTGTAAATACATATTTTTCAAACTAGATAAGGGACATGCCGTTGGAAAAATATATATATATATATATAATAATAAATAGTATTGCCAAGCCTATGAAGTTGGGGTCGGGATGTGGGGTGAGGCAGTCGAGCAAAAGTTGAACCAAAATTTCTTTTACTCCATTCGTTCCAGTTGTTTCAAAATATTTGCTTTAACCATAAATTTAAGTCGCGTATTGGTTTTATTTGGATTTTCTTCTAGATTTTTGATCAAGTCGTTGCTTCCGCTGTAAATTGATCGTGCTTTCTATACTCTTATTTTGGGATTTTCGTTTTATCAAATTTTTCTGCAGCATTCAGGTGAGTATTTCTCACCAGACAAACATACCTATATTTCTGTGAATTATCGCAAGTGTATTTGTAAATTATTATTAAATGTCATCTGTCCGTAATATAACGTATGATGTTAAACCCTATTTTAAATTGACACCTCATCAGTTGTTTATCTGTTGTAATATAGTTGCAGTTATATTATTTAATGCTTATTTACTGTTAAATCATCACTGCAAGTTCCCTGTAAATTGAGATCGTTATAGGCTGAAATGATAGGCCTGAACGACAATTATTATCCATATATATTATTTAATTGTTTAAAATTTGATTTGTTAACTTGGGATTGCGGGTTTGAAATGATAGAACCCGGGGTTTTGTAAATTGCGGATTAAAATGATATAAATCCGTATCACTTGACCTAGGCTAGAAAACTATATACAGACCCTTGGTTTATATAATGTTTTTCTGAAATATTTTAAATTTATTTTAAAATTGAAGTTTATAATTGTAACGACCCAGAATTTTTAGAAATTAAAATTTGAATATTTAATTAATTTTAAATATTTATAAGTGAATTTGTAAGTCGAATAAATTTTTATTTGAATTATTGGATTTAATTGAATAATTAAATCAATAATTTAATACGTTAAATTATGGAAATAATTGAAAATATAGTTAAATATGATTGAAAATGATTTACAAAATTTTATTTTATCATATGGGAGTTAGAACGATATTTTAGAACTTTTAAAATCGAATTAAAAGTTAAATTGTGAAAATTGAATATTTTAACAATTAAATCGACTAGTGAAAATAGTCAATTTTTGAACAGTCTCAGAATTGAACGAAACCAGTTTCATTGGATCCGTAATAATTAGTTATTATCGGATTTCAAATTTCGTGTCAATCGGAGTTATCGTTTGATCGTGGCAGCTCGAAACGCATCGATTTATTTTTAATTTTAAATTTGGCGAGTGAAAATAGCCATTTTTCAAAAAGTCTCGGATTTCGACGAAACCAGTTTCATTGGATCCGTAATGTGATATTATTGTAAGGTTTCAAATTTCAAGTCAATTGGATTTACCGTTTGTCCGGTACAAATTAAAACGCCTAGAAATCGACTTAAATCGGTTTAATTCAAATTGAGCGTTTATAGCCATAACTCGCACAGATATCCGAATTAGCTTTCGAAACCTGTTCCATTGTGTCTGGAACGCGGGATAAACCCTAGGTACGTCAGTTTCGGCGCCTAAATCGGAGTTCGGAATTTCCGGATGAATAGTGTCGATCGGTTCTTTATAAATATACCCACAACCTTCATAATTTGATAAAAAAAATAACCCTAACCCTAATTTTTTAACCTAGCCGCCACTATCAGGTTGAAGGGCCAGAAATTGATCTCACTTTTCCCCTTTGATCTCTCAATCTACAAAGAATTAGCCTTAGGTTTCAACATGAAACTTGTAGAGCTCGACGAGAGCTTTAATTTCATACGGAGATGATCGGAAACGGAGTCGTGTGGAGGAAGCTACAGGGGGCCGACAGTTAGGGCCTGCGCACGCAACCCTAGGCTAGAGGGGCAGCCGAGCTTCCTGATGTTGGTGGTGGTGGTGGACGAGCTCGCGAAGGGCTTCGACATGGCGGAGATGTGATCGAGTTTCATCGAGTAGTTAATTTGCAAAATCTAAACCTAATATGCATAAGTGGGTTCGGCCTCAATATGCATTTCCTGGAGATGAATACGTGAGGGGGAAGAAGAAGGGATGGAGGGCTGTGATTTGCTTGGAGATGGATCCTAAGGCCAATAGTTGATGAAGGTTTAAATTAGTTTATTTAGTTGTAAATTAGTTAATATAAATTCGTGTAAACTTCAAAAATTGATATCTTTTTCATACGAGGTCGAAAACGCGCGAAACCAGTTGCATTGGAATCGTATGGACGAGCACTACGCGATGAAGTTGGTTTGGAGTCGTTTGGAGTTAGTGAGAATTTTGGGTAAAATTAAACGTCCGTTTAATTTTATTCGAAATAAATCGCTAAAACGGAATTTAAAATCAAGGTGAGAACTTCTCACTCAATCGAATCAGTTTCGATTTTATTTTAAATAGTTAGATTTAAAATATTTGAATGCATGTTTGAATGTTGATTGATATCTATTGATTGTTAAAATAGACATTATACTCCGTTAGTAAGCGGATGTTATTTATTAAAAACATATACCACGAATATTTCATAAACAGTGAAATTGGTATTATATATAATATCAATATATATATATTGGCATATGTATATATTGCAGTTGATTGATTCCCCGCATTTTTTTAGCGGATGAGACCCTATTGTGCCGTTATTAAGCGGATAATATTTAATAAGAACATATACCGCGATAATTTCGTACTGGAGCGAAATTGGTATTGTGCTAATGTTTTTGGATGCAGGAAAACAGGTTGGAGGGATCCAACTGGATTCCTCAACAGTTTTTATTTGATTTCAGATATTTTGATATTTGATGGATTATCATATCGATATATGATATCGTTGTTGTCGTGATTGACTATTTGGTATGTAGCATCATTGGACCAAATTTGGAACTTTAAAAATGATTTTTAAAGTTGATTTTTAAGAATATACTATATTTTGGAATTGATCCATTTTAAATAAATAAACGTTATAATTTTTAATGTTATAAAAATTATGATTTTTGTGAAATACAGTTAAAAACTGATTTTTGAGAATATGATGCTAATGATTTTATAAAATAGTTTAATTGGGATTTTAGAATTTATTGTGAAAAGTTTAAATATAGGATTTATAAAATTTAATTATTTTATGAATCAAAATGGTGAAATAATAAAGGAGATTAAAGACGTTTTAGAATAATAATATAATTTGATTTATATTAAGAGATTTATAAATAGATATTTATAAATTGAAATGTTGACATTATAAAACGAGTTTTTATAAGTGTTTGAATGAAGTGCAAATGAATTTCATAAATGAATGAAATTTATAGAATTATAAACTGTGAAGTTATAAATGGAATTTTATAAACAGTAGGTTTATAAAATTTGTAAAGTTATTAAAAGAATAGACTTGGGTAAATAATTGAACCTTATAAGTTATAAGATTTATAATTATGAAATTCTAAGGAACGATTTTGTAAAATAATCGTTTTATAAGTATTTAACTTATAATATGAACGTTTAGTTTATAATTTAGTTATAAACTGGAATAGGTTAATATGGAAATTTTAAAAAGGAAGTTTTTATAAATAAATAGAAATGGAATTTATAAACGTTGTCTTATAAATTCACAAACGACTTATTTTGATAAGTAAATTGTTATGATTTATTTATGGAGTTATATTCACGTTTTTGACTGTGAATAATACTTTAAAATAAAATGAATAAAAGGATGAAATTGTTAATGAAGTATATTCACGTTTTTGAATAGTGAATAATCCTTTGAATTAAAATGAATAAAAGGATGAAATTGTTAATGAAGTATATTCACGTTTTTGAATAGTGAATAATATGTTAAAGAAATTGTTTTAGATATGATGTTTTAAACAGAATTAAACGATCTAACGATGTTTTAAAATGAGTTGAGATTCGAAACCATAGATTTCAACATTCATTGTTGAAATAGACGTTTTCGAGAAATAAAAGGAAATAGTAGACTATAACACTGTTGTTATAGTAAATGATTTCCGAAAGGAAATGTTTTGTATAGTATTGGGATTTATATATCTATTTTAATTTCGAATCCCTATACTAGTGATTTTGGGACGTCGTAACGATGTTTTACGCAACATTCGTTTTGGCCCAAATAAATATGTTTAAGAGAATGATTTCCTTAAAAGAATGAAATATATACTTATTTTTGATTGAAGTATATTGAATATTTTCCAAGTGTTGAAAATAAATAAAATTTGTGAATTACTTATGAATAAATAAGTATGGAAATGTTTTTCCAATGTGAAATGAAACGTTTAGAGAATTTATCTTTTTGAAGATAAATTGAAATGAATAATCGAAATTGAATATTCATAGATATTTTGGATTATAAATTCACTATGGAATTTATGAATGAAAAGGAGAATTTGTTTAAAAATAAATATTGATTTATTTTTGAAGTATTGAAATTTTATATCTTGTAAAGATATTTTGGAAAATAAATAATTTGGAAAATTATTTGGAAACTGGTGATGTGTGCATATCCAGTGATAGTTCAATAACCGACTATCAATATTTCCCTTTGAATGGGTAATTGATGTGATTTGTTTGAATGTGAATGCTACACTTATTTTTTTTGAATAAGCGCTCACTATTCGGGTTAACCGAGAAAGGACCATGGGGTCGTATAACCCATTCCGAATATGTGATACGTCGTTATGAATTGCATTTGAAGATCGGTGTTGAAGACCCGATATTTGCGAGAGCGATAGGATGACCTGTCGATTTACTCTGCACCGAGTTGCTCCGGTATAGAGTTCTCCATATGTGATGGTGAATCCGATCAGGATTGTGAATATCCGGATTGCAAGGACTTCTTTGTAAGTGCCTTCGGTTTTGTTCGAGCCCGGAACAAACTTGTATGGATTGTGTGTCTGACATTACAAGTTGAGATATAAAGCCGATTTCTTTCAAATATATTTCTGTTGGTGGCGAAGAATTTATTCTTTTAGCTTAACACCCTTCTCTGAGACGTACGTGCTCAGAGGTTATATAGTTCAAGTTATCAGCGATATATTCCCAATTTGGTAATGTGACATGCTGAGTGATGCTGTAAATGATCATTGTGTTGATTATTGTGATAGGATCGTTTATTTGATCATCTATCTTAGTGATCATTGTGTTGATCATTTGTTGACCCAAAGCATGGCTTTTGTATAAAGTATGTTTTTGTGGACGTGACTTCGTCGAACCTCACACCCCGGAAATGGTCAAAACAGGAAAGATGCGGCAAGGTTATGAGGGGTAGCACCCTTTAGGGTATGTACATTTCCTTCTGGATAGAGGTGGTATCATGGTATGGAGCCCAGATATTTAACCTATGTGGTTACTACGAATTTATTACTTTGTGGTTGTTGGTTTTCGGGATCCCGTGAGAAAGGTCGTTTATGATCGGGGAATGGCGTGCTCGTGTCAGTAGTTACCCAGTTAGGGGTAACCCGGCCTTGTGTTGGCAGAGTTTCGGTTTGGTTCTCGGGGATGTCTTTCCAGAGGCATTCTCATGTGGCAATGGAAAGTTCCTTGGCCTGACCATTTGTTGGAAATCCAATTCCCAATACGAAACTTGTACGGTATTAGTTGTAGAACCTGCTATTCACTTATGGTGGTCACCACTGTTTGGATAGTAGCTATAGTAGGCATACGATAATGGTCGTATGTTGGCTAAGATTTATATTCTACTTTCAAAATGAATTTCTTCTACACTATGCACTAGTAATGATATCAAATGTTATTTTAAATGCGTATCAAGCATCTTTGACTATCATAAGGAGAAATCTCCTCCGATTCTGCGTTTGCATGTGTGTGTGTGCGGGAGGCCTTATGGTAGTCTCATTTTTAAAAGCATTGCGAATTAAATTTAAAAATATTCCTCTATTTTGATTTTAAAGATAAATAAACTATTTTGAGTTCTCACACCAGTCACATGACTGACTTGGAGTTTATTGTTTTCCTTCCTAAACTCTGGGTGCCCACCAATTTCCACACGGGCAGTTAAGAGTAAGGTTTATCAGGATATTCTGGAGTTGCTGGAGGCAAGCTGGATGGCATGGCGTATTACTAGTTTATATAGTATTTCTTTTTCCGCTGCACTATTTGTTTGATGTTGTACACTCTGATGATATGATGTAATGAAATGTGATGTAATGTAATAACTGATATAGTTCTTTGTTTAAAGATTATTCATTTATTATTATATGTTGTTCCGCTGCGAATTGTGAGATTCTGTTATTGTTCTGTTGTTTTCTGTTCCGTCCTATTTTCTTCTGTTTTTCTTTTTCCTCTATCCTCTATTTCTTCTATTTTTAAAATTTTCTATCTTCTCTTCTCTCTATTTTAAAATTCTGTTCTATTCTCCTTATTTTCTATTCTCTCTAATTTCTATTTTCTTTTCCCTATCTAAATTTTCTATCTTTTTCTTTTTCTTTTCTTTCTTTCTTCTTTCTTAAACCCATAACTATTCGGTTTTTCGGCAACGAAAAACCGCGTACGTTACAATAATATTCTGGTTTAAATATATTTAAAGGATTTTTATAAGATTTATAATGTTTCGAATGAGTTAAAAATGTTAAATAAATAAATAAATGTTTAAATAAATTTTGGAATATAACTTATTTTGGGAATTTCTGAATTTTGTTAAAAATAAGGTTTCAGTTAAGAAAAAAAAATTTGATAAAAAGTTATATTGGGAATTTAAAACTTGATGGTTAAGTTAATAGTCTATTTTCAGCACTTAAATGTTGTCTTTTATAAACAAACTGTTTTAACCTATAGACTTTAGGTAGCATTTCATAAGTGCTACAGAAACTGGGATTTTGAATTATTTAAAAATTAAAATTATGGAAACAATCTTTAGGGGAAAAGGCCTAAATTTTGGAATTTAATATGTAATTGATAAAAATAAGAAATTGACTTTGGATGGTTTTAAAGGAAGAATTTAACTTTAAAATTTGGTAAAAAGGGGAAATAAATTCCTAAATAAATTGAATAGATTTAAATGGTATTTTTATAAAATGACTAATGTTTAAAAACAATATTTTGATATTGAAGGTATTTGAAATTTATTTTGATTTCAAAATATAAATACCATTTTAAAGGTTGTAACCACGGGTTATAATAACGCTTGGTTGTTAAAGAGACCAGGATCGGATATCTGGCATACTCTCTGTCGATACCGAAAACCACTTTGACAACCGTGTACGCGGTGGAGATTCCAGAATGAAGTAGGATGGTGGTGACGGTTCCTTTGAGGTAAATACGTGGACCCGACTCCCGTGAGTTGGCATAAGGTGGCTAAAACAGGAGCGATTCTCGGATTAATGAGGTAGCACCTCTGATCGGACGCACTTCTTCGTATGCCATTCTATTACTTTTGTGATTGTTTTGGTGCGCACCTTTGATTTGGGAGTGTTGTTCGAGGTGGGCGGCAGCTGCACGCTGCGCGTTTCCATCAGTCCGGATAGCAATTGGTATATCTACCCTGGCATTGCCTATTTGTGCCGTGTCACCTACCATAGCGAGCCTTATACAATTTTGGTTTTGTACCATACCTATGGAGTGCCCTCTGACGACGCCCAGTACGGGGGAGATTACGGTACTGTATAGACTATGGGAATATATTCTGTGTTAAGGGCTATATGGGTAACCCCTTAACGCTATTAAAAAGTAAGTTTATTTTACTAATAGACATTATTATAATAGTGAAATATTACTACATAGTAAATAGTTTAACTGATCCTTAGAGGATGGGCGGTCCCAAGCATCCTTTAAGTTACTTGCTCTATACTACAGTACACTTGAATTAACTTACACTATATAAGTATGTATGTCCTGACTCGAGTGTTTATGTTTTATTTTACGCTCGGGTCAGCCTGAGTTGCAGTTTCAGTTTTCTTCCCGAAGCTAGGACATTCTGTAGATCTTTCGAGCTGCTGGCAAAATCTTTCAGTCTATATCTTATTTATGTAATAGAGACTTTGGAATATTTGGATTTCTATTGATGTTTTAAACTGTATCGGAGATTCTAAACCATGTAAAATTTTATTTGGTTGAGATGTTTAGTGGCTTCATGAACCACTAAGTATTTTAAATTCCGCTGTGAGATTTCTGATATCTGTGTCTGTGATTCTGTGATTTATTTACTGCATATTCTGAGTTTTGCCAAAAATTTACTTACGACGCGGTATTTTGAACAATTCAAGTCCGACATGGGCGGATGCGAATGGTTGAAAATACTGGGTCGTTACACCGCCAAAGGGTAAAGGCTCGAAGCGAAAGAGTGTTAGCAGCTCCGGCGGTTCTGCGCCGAAGAAAAAGCCGAAGAAGAAAAAGTAGATAATCCCCTTTAGCGCATTTTTGGTAGTTAGGAATTTTCTTTTTTCTTTCTTTCATAGGCCATGTATAGATGCAGGCTCGGCCCCCTTCTAGTAGAATTTTTTTGGAAGAACTTGTATATGAATCATCACATACAATTAGTTGAAATGAAATTTTGTTTCATGGCTTTAACTTTCATTTCTTTTATGCTTAAGTGTGGCAATGTTTTGAATTTCAGTTCAGTGCACTTGTGGAGTTTCAACTCTTAAGTTGAGTTTTTTTTATTTGACAAATCTGAAAATCATGAACACAAGTTGAAACTGGAGATTGAGTTAGACTTTTGATGTCATATTGCTTCAGTTAGTGATTAACACTTAAGCCATGCTCCCAGTTCCGAGAACAAGTTGCAATGATCGGCAAGCGATCGCAATTTATCTCTATTTTTCAATTTTAACATCGTAAAATTCATGCAGAAACAAGTGAAAGTCGAGCGGTTGAATCGCGCTCGTTCACTTGTAACAGTCACATCCATACTCCGAGGATCAGTACTTGTATTTCGACGGTCAATCGCGCTTGTTGAAGTTTTTCAAGTTCATGTCCGCACTGTGGGGACATATGTTATTTTATGAGTGGTAGTTCACACTCGAGTTATATTTATACTCTGTCCATGCTCTGGGGACTAAGAGTTATTTGTGACTGATAGACTGGCTCGCACTCTAGGAATTCATGGACTATCGACTTTTGAACACAGTTTGCGCTCCGGGAACTTAGACTTTGCGTTTACACTCCGATTCACACTCTGGGAATGCGGAGTTAGAGTTTATACTTCGGTTCGCACTCTGGGAACCTAGAGTTGACATTATACTCCAATTCGCGCTCTGAGAACTTGGAGTTGGTGTTTATACTTCGATTCGCACTCTGGGAACCTAGAGTTGATGTTTATACTCCATTTCGCACTCTGGGAACATGGAGCTAGTCGACAAATGGTCAATCACATCTGTTTAGGCTTTTTAGGAGGTCATTCACACTCTGGGAATGATGGATTTATCAGGATCGTGGATGGTCGGATCACATCCACCCCGAGTTAACAAGCGAGGTCGTTAGACAGACGGATCCATCCTCCTCTAACTTGGTTAGGATACGGCCGAAGTCGTTAGGCGGGCGGGTCCACCCACTCCGGAACCGGATTTATGAGTTTATTCTCCAACTCGCACTCTGGGAGTTTTAGAGTTAGCCGACAAACGGTCAGTCATGTTTGTTTGGGCGTTTGGATTGTGTTCACACTCTGGGAACAATGGAATTATCAGGATCGTGGATGGTCAATTCACATCCACTGTGAGTTAACAAGTGAGGTCGTTAGATGGACGAGTCCATTCTCCTCCAACTTGGTTAGGATACGACCGAAGTCTTTAGGTGGATGGGTCCACCCTCTTCGAAACCGTACTGATAAGTTTGCACCCCAGTTCGCACTCTGGAAACTCAGAGTTAGTTATAGGACTGTCTCTTGTCGATCCAATTTAGTCTTTAGTGTGGTGGCTTGCCCCCAAGCTTGGGTTTCACCTAGTGAGTGGCTAGTCGTATCGTAGTCACTCGCTATTTGAATAAATTCCACCGTATGATGGAAATTAGCTCTTCGTGTGTCATGATGGTTGAATATCACATTCGATGAATCACAGCTCTAGCTAGAAGAGATGGAAATTTATTGGTGAAATGGAAAAATACGGCAAAGTCAGTGCCTTGTTACAAATTTGAATTTCAAAATGCAAAGACAAACTGCAAGGGATTTATAGACTAAATAGATAAAGCCTGTCATGTACAACAGTGACGAAGATCCTCGTCATTCCAGGCTCTTGACAAAGTGGGACCGCCACCAACGGCATTTATCACTAATCTCCCGCTGGTACGGGTGGATTCCTCCTGTCTCGCCCGATCGGGCGTATTATTCTGATTTGATGGGCCCGCTCCTCCAGGCTACGGTGCCCATACAAACCGCTTCAGCTTCCTTTCTATAATTAGCTTCTCCACGAGATCTTGCAAATGACGACACTCATTCGTATTGTGGCCGTAGCTTTCGTGAAACCTGCAAAATTTTCTCATCTGGATTTGCCTTTCTGACGACGGTTTTGGTGTAGGTTTTTTATATTGA
The DNA here is from genome assembly GCA_030765085.1 of Allium cepa. Taxonomy (NCBI): domain Eukaryota; kingdom Viridiplantae; phylum Streptophyta; class Magnoliopsida; order Asparagales; family Amaryllidaceae; genus Allium; species Allium cepa. The sequence goes on from CM060931.1 coordinate 467,445,861, forward strand.
ATGGTATTACCGGTTTGTAAATACACGTTCTCTAGTGACGTATTCAAAGGAGTGTAGTTATCAAACATAGGTTTTTTGCGCTACGAGCCACGATTTTGATCTCGCTTTCTATTTTGACTCACGTTCTCCCTTCGTCTAGTTTGTTTGTTTTGAATATTTAACCGAACTTTTCGGAGCTCCCACCGGACTGTTTGACCATAACATTGATTTGGATCCCATCCATGCTTGGCCCTGCATCATCCTGTTTTCTAGACTGCTTCGCATCCTCCCTTCTCAGGAATTGAGCCGCTTTGTCATAGAAACGATCTAATGATGCAGGTGGTTTTCCGGCCAACCAGTTGCCGAATTCAGAATCGGGGTCAATCCCCTTAGTCAAATCCATAAGAATGGAGTTATCGTTCGGGTTGCTTATCTCAGCACAAGCGGCATGAAATCTTTCTAGATAGCACTGAAGTGTTTCTCCAGGAGCTTGAGTGACATTAGGCAGAGTGTTAACGTCCTTCGGTCTCGCGACGTTCATGCGGAATTGCTCAACAAATTTAGTGTCCAACTGGTCAAAGGAAGAGATGGACCGAGGCGGTAATCGGGTGAACCACATAGTAGTGATGCCCCCAAGGAAATCGGGAAGTTTCGGCATTTTACTGCATCATCAGCTCTAGCAGCACTCATTGACCATTCATATTTCAGAATATGTTGATTAAGGTCAGAATTTCCTTCATACACTGTTAGAGTCAACATTCTGAATCGCCGAGGGGGTTCAGCATATAATATTTCGTCTGTAAAAGGAGTATGACTTCAGGAGATTCCCCAGTCGTCGTTGGTAAGACCCTGAATTTCATGGATCATTTGACGTATCATGGTTAGAAGGTCTGGCATTTGAACGTCCTGCGCATGTTGGGCCAAAGTGTGGTCGGGTTCCACATTGCGAGGTTGGACCGAGCGCTGTCGACGGTCCATGTCTCGCCTCCTTAGCTCCACGTCATCTGGGACGTAATGTTCAGGAGTACACCCGTGTTGATTCCAGGCATCAATCCCTGTTGCTATCGTGGCGGTGGTAACATGGTTGTTCGTGGTGTAGTGAGGAACGGTACCCCTCGGGAGAAGAGTCCGGTCTGGAAACTGGCCGATGGGCCAACTCTTAGCTGTCCAACGGTCATTGCGGGTTGATGTCCAACGGCTTGTGTGTGACTCCCATCCAGTCGGGGTCGTGGAGATTGATGATGATAATCAGAAGAGGCGGAACTTTCTGTGGAGGAGCAAGAAGCATGGTCTCTCCCAGATCTTCTCCGCTTTTGGCGATTCAGCTGGCTAGTCAACTCAGCGTTGGCATGCAGCTGTTCAGTTAGTTGTTGTCGACTCTGGGTTAACTCTTACAGCAACATCTGAAACTCTTGTCTGGAGACCAGGCCTAATGGATCTAAGGGTCCGGTAGCATCTTAGTTGGATGAAGGCAATTGCATGGGATTCTGTCTATCCCGGCATTCTTAATCGACATCCGTGGAAGCAGTCCTTGTGCTAACTATGGCGATGGATGAGATCCTTTCCTAGATTTTATACAAATCTGAAGAGGATGGTAGGATTCTGAATCAAAGATCTAGATCTCCTTCTTATATTCATGCAATCCGATATCGACAGTAGATCCAAGGAGCAGGAGAAAACCTGAGTTCGGTTCTCAGTGAAAGCACCAAAGTGTTTGTATCAAAATTGGGCACAACACGCTTCGAAAGTCTTTGAAGAGATAAAATGAAGAATAGAAAATTAAAAGGTGGCTTATCTAACAAAAACTTCAAAAAACAATAAGTAAATACACAGAGACAGTCGATGTAGAGTGGTTCGGCGCGTTGCCTACGTCCACTATGAAGTTTTTATGATTTTATGGCTTCTCTTTTGACGATTACAATTGGTTACAACAAACAACAGTAGAATACAACTCTAAAATTCGAATTCAACTATAGGAATAGACTGCAAAGTTCAATCCGGCAGAGTCTGGGCGCTTGAGAGTCAAAAAGATCCATTTTCTGTAGGCTTTGGGGCTCTATTTATAGGCGTAGGAGGCTGATATTTCGCTCAAACTTCGGGAGATTCCTTCTGGAACGTGAGTGGGCCCACGTGGTCGATCTCGGGAACTTTCGACTCGATCTGTGATCGATACGAACTCAATTCGTATTGATCAAGATGATGTCCAATGGAGTCGAAAATTGGTGAGAACATTCTTTGGCTTATACATAATCTCCTGTGAAAATTTCATAGCATTTAAACGGGTGGATCTTGAGTTATGATTGATACGAAATGGGGTGTTTCGGTTGGCTGTTTACTTCGAATCCATGGCTTCGAATCGATCCTCTTCGAATCGATGGCACACGTGCCTTTGTGATGACACGGCGCGCACTCCTTTCATCGATCCACCTTTCACTCCAAATCGACCGTGCCTCCCCTTAAACTTCGCCTCATTCGTATCGAGAGCTGTTGCATAACTCGAATCCATCAATGACATGTGTTTTATATCGATTTGCAGCGTCCCCACTTCGTATCAATGGAGGTGAGTTCATATCGATGGAAGTTATCTCTGTTCGATTGATATGAACGAGCAATACTTGTGATGGATACGAAGTGAGTTCAATTGATGGATACGAATCCGGGCAATCTCGTGGATTCGATCAAGTGCCTCCTCGATGGATACGAATGAGACATTGAATAACCAATACGAAGCGCACTACTCGTTGATGGATACGAAACCAATTGATACGAATTAAGGCTTGTGGATGGGTACGAACTCAATGTATTCGAACTAGGACCTACCGATGGATGCGAAGTAGTGTCGTCTGATCGATGCGAACGCCATCGATTCGAACTGATGATGATTGATGGATGTGAAAACAGGGTTATCTCCTCCAACTTGCATCGATCATAACTTGAGCATACGGACTCGGATTAACCTGAAATTTGGAACGCTGGCTTCCATGGCTTCGCTTGTCGTGACTTGTCAATATAGCCTGATCTGAACTCGGACAAAATTCATCGACATCCAGAGCGAACCTGTGCATGCTCGATACCTCGAATGAGAGATTCTTGATTTTCAACCAGTTCCTTTATATCTCGGCTTTGCCAAAAGGCGGGATAACATTACCCATATCCCCCTTAACACATTTTATATATTCCCGTAGTCTACACAATGTCGTACGCTCCTCCGTAAATTGGAGAGACATCATATAGGTACGGTACAAAACAAACTTGTAGAAGGCATGATAAGGCAAGCGAAAATGCATTCAAGGAAATGCCTGGGTAGATATACCGTTTACGGATCCGGACTGGTGGTAACGCATAGCAGCTACTACTGCCCACCTCATGACACACTCCCAAATCAAAGGTGCGCCCAATCAAATAACAAAAGCAATAGAATGGTATCGAAGAAATGTATCTGATAGGAGGAATGATCTCATTTAGCCCGGCGTGGCTCCTGCTTTAGCCACATCAAGATGACTCACGGGAGTCATTGCTACGTAAATACCATATAGAATCATCACTAAACCACCCTACTTCATTCTGGAATCTCCACCACGTACATAGTTGTTAAAGTGGTTTTCGGTATTGACAGAGAGTATGACAATATCCATTCCCGGTCTCTTTAACAATCAAATGTTATTATAACACCGTGGTCATTTCATTTCAAGTAGTTCATAATTCATATCAAAATATCATATCTTTTCAAACCATATCAATTTGGTACCATTATGCACTTTAAATCATATTCGTTTCCAAAATCGTAACACTTTCAAAATTATAACATTTTCAAAATCGTAACACTTTTGAAATCATAACATTTGGAAATCATAACACTTTGGAAATCATAGCTCTTTTGAAATCACAACATTTGGGGATCATAACACTTTCGACTTAAACAGTTTAGATATTGAAAATAGTATATGCATATTAAAGTAGTTATAAATTAAAATGGTTTATATATTAAAATAGTTTTTATATATTAAAATACTTTATATAATAAGGTAGTTTCCTCTAATTCCACAAATCGATTTAAATCAGCTTAATCCAAAAATTCAATTTGAATCAATTCCAGTCTAACCATTTCAATTTAAAGTTCAAAGATTCAAGTTTAAATATTCAAACATTACAATATAAATTCATTTATATTTCAACATTTAACCTTAAATTTTATTCAAATTGGAAGATACTCACTTAAACCACTTTAATAAAAATAAATTAAAATCTCAATTTATAAATTTAAATTAGCATTAAATATTCAGTCTCAATCTTATTTAAAATTGAGAATATTCATTTAATCACATTTCATCAAATCAGGTTATAACTTCCAAAACCTTCAATCAATAAATCTAAATCAATGCTTATTTAAATTCAATTATTAAAAAAATTTAAATTCCAAGTTAACATTAATTTATCTTTCTAACCCTTATTATTAAAGTTATAAATCTATTTTAAAATATTAATATAAATTTTTAAAACATATTATATACTAATTAAATTAAATTTTATTAAATTAAATCTTATTGTTAAATTTATTTACGTAAAATCTTATTTTATACATGTTTGAAAATAATAAAATTTAAAAATAAGATTTAATTTATAATTTCAAACCTAACTTATAGATTAAACTTTCCAAACATACTATTTTAAAAAATCGAAACCTTTATAAAAATAACACACACACACACACACATATATATATATATATTATCTTAAAATCAATATTTTTTAAAACCATATATTTCCTTTCAAACCATAGAAATCATTTTCAAAATATATATAGACCAATGGTTTCTGTATATAATTTTCTATCCTATGATCAAGTGATACAGATATTTATCATTTCAATCCGCAATTTAATTATCTACGGGTATAAATCATTTCAAGCCGCAATCCCAAATTCAATTCAATGAAAATCACTTGGGTTTATCATTTCATCCCATAACGATTTTTCCTTATTCTATAATATCGTTCGGGTGTGTATCATTTCAACCCATAGGGAATTCTAAACTAACAAGAAACTTGCAGAGTGAGAACGGATATGATAATAATTTAATACATCAACAACAGGCATATAACATCAATAACAATAAAATATATTATAAACAATAGGATATTGTGTCATATCACATATGTTAACAATTACAGATAATAGCATATCATATATGACAATTAAACAATTAACAGTTCAAATTACTAGCATATTTCAATTGTCGTTTCAAGTGAAATCAAACTTAATAAATATAAGAATGTTAATCGTGAGTGATTCCTTTCGAGGCTAGAGAAATTCGACAACGAGTTGAGTTTTCGAATGCAAGCACAGACTCCAAAGCAAAGCAAGATTGAACGCGAATTTGACGAGCAAAACTGACACCTTGGAATTGACGAAATCGAATCAAAACTGGATTGATGAAGATCAATGGTATAAGTGAACTTATATATATATATATATAACTATATATATGTAAAAAGAATCATATTCTAAATTCAAACATATATTAAATATATATGTATTTCAAAAATCATTGTTTTAAATTAAAACACATATAATAAAATCAAACACAAATAAAACTCCCATATATAAAATTTCAAATCAATATTTTAGCGTTACATCTAAAAAAACCTATATATATTTTAGGACGCAAGCTCATGTGAATTTATATATATAACTATATATGTACTTATAGATTTAAACTAATGTATAAAATGTATATAGCTATAAAATATATGTTTCAATATTCATTATATAAAAAAAAGAAAATTAATATAACTTATATGTAGATCTTCCATGACTTAAATAAACCTATATACATATGCTTATAACAGATTATATATAGATATAACTTAAAATATTCATATAGATATAGTAAAATGTTTAGTAAACAACAGGTATAAAACTCAACAGACCAGATACACAACATATTATACAATCTTACATTTAATAATATATGCATACTAATATATGTACTTAAAAAAACCTAATAATTTACCACACATATATTTGTATATATGCACTTTTAAAAATCAATATATATATATATATATATATAAATAATCAGCAAATATAACTCGGAAAACTTACCCATATATATTGCATATATTAAAACCCATACATAATAAAGTAAAAGTCTGTATCCATTTAAAAATCAAACGTTTACAATATGCAAGAAAATATATATGTACATGTACATACCTATACCTATATATATATATATATATATATATATCAAATATTAACCTAACCTATTATATATATCAAACAATACTTACGTGTGTGTATATATATATATTAAAACATTACAAAATAACATTTTAAAACAATGTTTATATATATACAATTTAAACATCATAACACTACAGACCTATATAGATATACAAAGCTAATCCGCAAAATATATAAATTAACCTATATACAGTGATATATATATATATATATAGAGAGAGAGAGAGAGGAAGGGGAGATGAAGAGCTCGGCAAACGAAGGTAGGCTGCGTGTATGTGGTTCGGTTTCTGCATGGCACGGCCGGTGGCTATGCGGAGGGGGGAGCCGAGGATAAGGGGAGGAGCAAGGTGGAGCCGAGGCTATGGGTAAGTGAATAGGATAGGAAGAGGGTGAGTTGCTTGGTGGTGCGCTGGTCGTTTGGCGTTCATGGTCGGAGAGAGAGAGGCGGAAGGGGATGGCGAGGAGAAGGGCCTGAAGGGGATGAGAGGTGGTGATGGGTGAAGGCGGAAGGGCTTTGGAAGGTTGAGTATGTCAGTGTTCAATATGCGCTTATATGATTTTTTGTCTGATGATAATAAACATATATACATTCGTTTAAATGTATTTGTTAATGTACTATTTTATTTTTCACAGATTAAATAAATATTTGCTGAATAAAATTAAATAACACAGAATTTGAATTCAAATGAATATTTTATTCAAATAAATATTTATTACAATTTTTGATAGTACAACTTCAAGCTCTCACTATAAATATACATTTTCTATTACAATACATTTCTGATTACATCACAATTCATTTTTACATTTTCACCTCACTACATATCACTCACACTCGTATATTTATCTTCAACTTCATTCTGGTTTGAATCCAACATCTGAGCAATCTGCAAAAATATAAACTAACGCGGTAAAATTGAAAAAGAAATATTTTTGCAATTCAAAAATAAAACATGACTTTTGAAAATATGATTTGCCTCAGTTATTTGGGTTGTTCGTCATAATTTAAATTTGAATTCATCATACACGAATAACTTGTGACATACACAGTGTATTACTGTATATGCCACAAGGCCGTGCACACCGATATATACACTTGATAATGCTACAGGGACAGGTGAGCACAAGGTCAAACCCAAATATACAGACAGGTTCAACTCAGGTGCAATATATTCAAAATCTCGTCAGCAACACAAGGTCAAACCCGAGTTTTTGAAACAAGATTCAACTCAAGTAAAATTTCAAAAATCAACAAGAAATGGCCAAGAACTCAACAATGTCTGGACAACATAAATGAACAGTGCAAGCATGAAGTATGCACAGCAAATAATGTACACCAGTGAACAAACCAGAAGAAAACCAGACAAGACCAACTCAGTGACAATATGTATGGGGGCACTGGACTACATCACAACCAAACGAACATGATGACAATGCAAGCAAGAACAACAGAGTTTCAAAATTCCAATGCTCAACATCATGAATATAAACCCAAATCAACTCTACTGGACAATACAAGGAAATGAAAAGACTCAGCAATGCTCAAGATCAACACAAGACAGAGTAAATATATATGCACAGCACAATTCAGATAACATGTCAAAGACCACAAGTAATCAAACCAGAATGCTTCAGTGTACAGTGAGCCCGAGCACAAGTGACTCATGGAAAGGAAACTACAACAATGTTATACACAGCAACAACTCAACAATTTCAAGTGACAACCATAATGAAGACCAAAAACATGGACTGCAACAAACATTAGCAGATCAAACATAATGGGTGCAGATAACACAGTAGCAAGCTACAAGTGATGCAGAATCAAGGCCACAACATGTCAGTGCAAGCAAAGCCAAGATACAGGTGGACAGTGAAACCAGGCAACTACTTCAGGCATGATTCAGCTGCATGTACAACAGGTATGGTGACACAAGTAATACAAGACAAGATGCAGTGAAGCATGTACATAGGTCACCAGTGAAGCTTCTGAGTAAAACTACTCACGACAATGCACCAATGTCACAAGCATGAACACAAGTGTACATGACAGTGTACAACATCAAGGACCAAGTAAAGCATGTACAAGTGCATGAAAACCAAAGTCAATAACACAGGGAAGTACAAAGCAACAACAAGTAGATGCAAGCTAATCGGCATGAAGTCAATATGATCGAGTGCAACAGTGAACAGTGCAGTATCAAGAGTGGATGTACAAAGCTCAAGTTAAATCCCAAAGCAACCGGTAATGTCCAGTCCAGCAACATGAATGGAATCAATATGTGCAGACTACACAGCGAAGTCATGTAACAATTTTTTAAAAACAAAGTCAAAATTTACAAGTTCAAATCAAATGGCTGGAGTAAACATGATCAGTAAAGACCGAGTTCAACATCAAGTGGTAATCATGGTGTCAAGCCAAGTCAAGATGATCAACGACCAGTTCAAAGTCACAAATTAAAGTCAGATTCAAGCCGTGGTCATCACAAAAAATTAATTCAAAACCGTGTCAACTAAGAAACGTGAAAGATACGAATTTCACAAAGTCAGTTCAATCATCAATCGTTCAAGCATCATCAAGCGGCCAGAGCAAATAATTTGACAAATTCAAATATATCTGAACGAACACAAAAATAGGATTTCGAAACCTATATATAACCCTAATCATCATCGGCAATTACATAGTGATTCGAGCTCAAGCAACAGAGAACAATATCAATAACTCGAATCAAAGGTCGAGCAAAAATCAACATCGAAAAAGGAAAAATCGCATACCATTTTTGACAATTAACTCGACCAAATTGAGGTAGCCGTGAAGCAAAGAGAAGAGAGCATCGATCGACCAAGCAAGAACGAAATCATCATTCGATCGTGCCAAATTAAGTCGGCAACACCAATTTTTCCAAGCCCTAATTTTAGAGACGAACGAAGATCGAAGCCACCATTTTTCTCAAGATATTCAGAGTGAAGAATAAAAAAAAGGACCGGGCTAAGGAAAACAAAGAAAAGGGACGGCTTTGATAAAAGGGCTTTTTATTTTATGTTTAAAGGGTTATAGGTTTTAAAATTAGGGCTATTTTATTTTAAATTGTTTTTAATTTGTAATTTTCTTTTTTAAAATCGTTTAATTTCTAGTCGTGTGACTAGGGGACAAGCTACGTGGCGTAGCTTGAGAATTCGCAACTCAGTGGCTGAGTTGTGTCAGGGTTTTGAGCGTAGAGTTAGATTGGTCAATAACGGGTATAGCGAGTTTACGTGTGTAAGCGAGGGACTATCTAATTTCTAGTAGAAACCTTGGGGGCAGCACGTAGGCAGGGTTTTGCCGAAGCTGGGTAAATTCTGTGTCGTTCTATTTCTGCATTTATTATTCTGCTATTATCTGTGCTGCTATTGTTCTGTGATCTGTGTTGATATTATTTTATAAGCTTCCGCGATTAATTTTAATAATTTATACCATCACCCTATTCACCCCCCCCTCTAGGGTGAAATCGATCCTACAAGTGGTATCATAGCTAGGAATAGAAGGCATCATTTGTTTTAAAAATTCGTTTTTCAAATAATCAATTTTTGTTTTAAAAATTTAAAATTTTAAAATGTCTTCTTTTAATAATGCTTTTGCAGAGGGTCAGTCGATAGTTAGACCACCAATGTTCAATGGTGAATATGCTTTTTGGAAAAATAGGATGAAATTTTTTCTGAAAACCATTGACGCTTGGGATATTGTTGAGACAGGTTATAGAACTCCAACTATAACTGTAGATAAGCAGGAAATAGAGAAACCAAAGGAACAATGGACAGAACTAGAAAATAAATTACAGAATACTAATGCCAAAGCTATGAATTCTATTATCTGTTCATTAGATCAATTTGAATTTAATCGTGTCTCACATTGTCTAACTGCGCAGGAAATATGGCACATACTAGAAGTGACTCACGAAGGAACATCTGAAGTCAAAGAATCTCGCCTTGCCATGCTAAGCAGCGAATACGAGAACTTTACAACGGCGAAGGAAGAAAATGTCAAAGAGATGTACGGACGACTTTCCAATATCGTATACAAATCAAAAGCTCTCGGGAAAACATACACCGAATTGGAAATAGTCCGGAAAATCCTCAGAGTCCTTCCACGAAGCTTTGAAGCAAAAGTAACTGCCATACAAGAATCGAAAGATTTAAAACAACTCAAAGTTGAAGAACTCATCGGAAATCTCACCACATATGAGCTAGAGATAAAATTCAAAGAAGAGCGTGAAGGAGGAGATACTCGAAAGAAATCGATAGCTCTCAAAGGAACAACTAAAAGTGATGACGATGACGATGATGATGGTGCAAAAGAACTAGAGTTGTTAATAAAGAAATTCAAAAAATGGCATCGCAAACACGGAAATCCAGCTCGAAATCAGGAATTGAAAAGCAGAATAGCCAAAGCACTAGACTACTCTGAAGAACAGAAGATCATCTGTCACAAGTGCAACCAACCCGGACACATCAAGCTTAATTGTCCTCAAAATCAACGCGACTTTAAAAAGAAATCAATATAAAATCACTTGAAAATGAGATTCTGTATTTAAAAGAGAATGAAAATACTAGGAGAGAGAATTCTATTAAAAAGTGCACACAATTGTTAAACGAAAATGAATCTCTCAAAACACAAGTCCAACAATTGTCAACGACTTTGGATAAATTTTCAAAAAGTGAAAAATCGTTGAATATGCTATTAGGAAAGCAAACTGTTAATACGGTTAGACAAGGACTTGGATATAATAATTCGAAAATTGTTGCAAGCAATATTAATCAAGTTAATTCTATGTGCACAATTTGTAGAAAATTTGGACACGATCACAATAATTGTTGGTATAGACCCAAACATGTGAAAACTATACCGATTTGGGTTCCAAAAGGCACAAATATAAAATCTCTCAAAGTTAAACAAATTTGGGTGCCGAAGGGAACAATTATAAATAGTTTTGGGTCTTTACAAAATTGTTTTTCAAAATATTCTGCCACTAACAACCATGGACCTATAAAAACAAATAGGTCACATAAATCTTTCATCGTGTAGGTGTGGTGGCAGGCTAAGGAACAACAATAGTGTTCTCTGGATTTTTGGCTGTTCCAGAAACACAACGGGCGACAAAACAAATTTCCTTAGCCTAGTATAAAGGTGACAGAATCACAATGGACAACGACGAAAAATATCGTAAAGGTAAAACAGGTAATGGTATGTTTTAAACGATATATTAAATGTGATAATCTGCACCATATTCTGAATTAAAATCAGCCAATAATGAGATGATGAAAAGACTGTGATTTTGACTTTGACTTATTCAACATAGTTGGCCAATTATATTCTTATGCCAAAAACACTATAATAATCTCTAGATTCTTTGAATTATTTCATATATATCAGTTTGGATTAAAAATAGTGTTTTGTTGGATAATACAATTGGTAATAATACGGCTAACTCTATATTCACGATTTTTGATTATTAACACGGCTTCATTTCAAATTCAAAAGAATGTCATTTAAATTTTTGTTAAAATTGAATTTGAAATTTTTGGTGCACACTTCATGTTTTAGTCTATAAAATTCAATTGATGATAATTTTGAGTGAAAGAGAAATTCAGATGTAGATTACACTGGTAATCTAGTTGATAGAAAAATTACTAGTGAGACGTGATTTTTGTTGAGACATTTAGTAACTGCATCGTTTTTCAAAGAAAATATCTGCATATTTTTCATTTCAAATAATTTTCAAATAGCAGAAAATTTTCTTTTAAAACCCCCTGGAGAAAATCATTTTTGACCATATTTTCAGATTTGTCATTTTGAAAAATTAATTTCATAATTATTTTTGAATTGGATTTTAAATGACTATTTTGACTAATCGGACTCCCAAATGATTATCGAAAAGAAAAATAGTGATTGAAAAAGTGATGAGTGTTAATATTGATCAAATATTATGACTTGAGACGGTATAATTAATAAATTTCTTTAGAAATTTAAACAAGAGTTATAAAACTTTTTGTTGGTAAAAATTCCATGACCATCTCTATATCTATCATATTTCTAACGACCATCACTCATCAAAATTCTATATAGTTTGTCGATATGTGGTACTTTAAACAGGAATCGTTCGTTTTTCATTTTCACATTTTTTTTAAAAAAAAGGGATAATAATAATAATAATAAATACCAAAGTATTCACTCTCATTTAAAAGTCCTCACGGTTATGCATGGGTGAATTACTTGGAATTTGTTATGTGCTTCCATGCTCATTTAAAAGTCCTCGCGGTTATGCATATATGGAACGCATATCAAAAGTTGATTTTTTTTTGTAAAATAAACAAGTTGATTCTAATCCCATTTAAAAGTCCTCACGGTTATGCGTGGTTAGAAGATACTTGAATTCATTTTTTTTTTAAATGAAATTGGAATACTACTAATCTCATTTAAAAGTCCTAACGGTTATGCATGGTTAGTAGATATTCAATTTCCTGATATAAATATACCACAAATAGACACAACTATATGGTTTTATATGATGGCATCATTTCCATCATTCTAAAAGTGGAATATGCGCCTAACAAAATATTTATGATTTTTGTTTGATTTTTATTGAAATTTAATATTTATATTCAATTGAGTTTTAATGTTGGATTAATATCGATCACTTTATCTCTATTTTCTCTAACACTATTATTCTTTTGCTGATAACAAAAGGGGGATAGAAAAGTTAAGATTTTGTCAAATAAAATCAAGCAAAGGTCAAATAATTTTCCATTTGCATCTAGACTCATTTGCATATTTCTATTTGTATGCATATATGTAGGGGGAGTACTGTGTAGAGAGGGAGCATTCAAATAGGGGGAGCAATTAGGATATATCTATGATCAAATACATTTAACATATTCAAAATCTTAAATATATGTTTGTTATCATCAAAAGGGGGAGATTGTTGAATATGCGCTTATATGATTTTTTGTTTGATGATAATAAACATATATACATTCGTTTAAATGTATTTGTTAATGTACTATTTTATTTTTCACAGATTAAATAAATATTTGCTGAATAAAATTAAATAACACAGAATTTGAATTCAAACGAATATTTTATTCAAATAAATATTTATTACAATTTTTGATAGTACAACTTCAAGCTCTCACTATAAATATACATTTTCTATTACAATACATTTCTGATTACATCACAATTCATTTTTACATTTTCACCTCACTACATATCACTCACACTCGTATATTTATCTTCAACTTCATTCCGGTTTGAATCCAGCATCTGAGCAATCTGCAAAAATATAAACTAACGCAGTAAAATTGAAAAAGAAATATTTTTGCAATTCAAAAATAAAACATGACTTTTGAAAATATGATTTGCCTCGGTTATTTGGGTTGTTCGTCATAATTTAAATTTGAATTCATCATACACGAACAACTTGTGACATACACAGTGTACTACTGTATATGCCACAAGGCCGTGCACACCGATATATACGCTTGATAATGCTACAGGGACAGGTGAGCACAAGGTCAAACCCAAATATACGGACAGGTTCAACTCAGGTGCAATATATTCAAAATCTCGTCAGTAGCACAAGGTCAAACCCGAGTTTTTGAAACTGGATTCAACTCAAGTAAAATTTCAAAAATCAACAAGAAATGGCCAAGAACTCAACAATGTCTGGACAACATAAATGAACAGTGCAAGCATGAAGTATGCACAGCAAATAATGTACACCAGTAAACAAACCAGAAGAAAACCAGACAAGACCAACTCAGTGACAATATGTATGGGGGCACTGGACTACAGCACAACCAAACGAACATGATGACAATGCAAGCAAGAACAACAGAGTTTCAAAAATCCAATGCTCAACATCATGAATATAAACCCAAATCAACTCTACTGGATAATACAAGGAAATGAAAAGACTCAGCAATGCTCAAGATCAACACAAGACAGAGTAAATATATATGCACAGCACAATTCAGATAACATGTCAAAGACCACAAGTAATCAAACCAGAATGCTTCGGTGTACAGTGAGCCCGAGCACAAGTGACTCATGGAAAGGAAACTACAACAATGTTATACACAGCAACAACTCAATAATTTCAAGTGACAACCAGAATGAAGACCAAAAACATGGACTGCAACAAACATCAGCAGATCAAACATAATGGGTGCAGATAACACAGTAGCAAGCTACAAGTGATGCAGAATCAAGGCCACAACATGTCAATGCAAGCAAAGCCAAGATACAGGTGGACAGTGAAACCAGGCAACTACTTCAGGCATGATTCAGCTGCATGTACAACAGGTATGGTGACACAAGTAATACAAGACAAGATGCAGTGAAGCATGTACATAGGCCACCAGTGAAGCTTCTGAGTAAAACTACTCACGACAATGCACCAATGTCACAAGCATGAACACAAGTGTACATGACAGTGTACAACATCAAGGACCAAGTAAAGCATGTACAAGTGCATGAAAACCAAAGTCAACAGCACAGGGAAGTACAAAGCAACAGCAAGCAGATGCAAGCTAATCGGCATGAAGTCAATATGATCGAGTGCAACAGTGAACAGTGCAGTATCAAAAGTGGATGTACAAAGCTCAAGTTAAATCCCAAAGCAACCAGTAATGCCCAGTCCAGCAACATGAATGGAATCAATATGTGCAGACTACACAGCGAAGTCATGTAATAATTTTTTAAAAACAAAGTCAAAATTTACAAGTTCAAATCAAATGGCTGGAGTAAACATGATCAGTAAAGACCGAGTTCAACATCAAGTGGTAATCAAGGTGTCAAGCCAAGTCAAGATGATCAACGACCAGTTCAGAGTCACAAATTAAAGTCAGATTCAAGCCGTGGTCATCACAAAAAATTAATTCAAAACCGTGTCAACCAAGAAACGTGAAAGATACGAATTTGACAAAGTCAGTTCAACCATCAATCGTTCAAGCATCATCAAGCGGCCAGAGCAAATAATTTGACAAATTCAAATATATCTGAACGAACGCAAAAATAGGATTTCGAAACCTATATATAACCCTAATCATCATCGGCAATCACATAGTGATTCGAGCTCAAGCAACAGAGAACAATATCAATAACTCGAATCAAAGGTCGAGCAAAAATCAACATCGAAAAAGGAAAAATCGCATACCATTTTTGACAATTAACTCGACCAAATTGAGGTAGCCGTGAAGCAAAGAGAAGAGAGCATCGATCGACCAAGCAAGAACGAAATCATTATTCGATCGTGCCAAATTAAGTCGGCAACTTCAATTTTTCCAAGCCCTAATTTTAGAGACGAACGAAGATCGAAGCCGCCATTTTTCTCAAGATATTCAGAGTGAAGAATAAAAAAAAAGGACCGGGCTAAGGAAAACAAAGAAAAGGGACGGCTTTGATAAAAGAGCTTTTTATTTTATGTTTAAAGGGTTATAGGTTTTAAAATTAGGGCTATTTTATTTTAAATTGTTTTTAATTTGTAATTTTCTTTTTTAAAATCGTTTAATTTCTAGTCGTGTGACTAGGGGACAAGCTACGTGGCGTAGCTTGAGAATTCGCAACTCAGTGGCTGAGTTGTGGCAGGGTTTTGAGCGTAGAGTTAGATTGGTCAATAACGGGTATAGCGAGTTTACGTGTGTAAGCGAGGGACTATCTAATTTCTAGTAGAAACCTTGGGGGCAGCACGTAGGCAGGGTTTTGCCGAAGCTGGGTAAATTCTGTGTCGTTCTATTTCTGCATTTATTATTCTGCTATTATTTGTGCTGCTATTGTTCAGTGATTTGTGTTGAGATTATTTTATAAGCTTCTGCGATTAATTTTAATAATTTATACCATCACCATATTCACCCCCCCCCCTCTAGGGTGAAATCGATCCTACAGTCAGGCTTCGATTGGTATGAGGGAAGAAATAGGCTACTGGAGAAATGTGAAAAACTGTGTATATATATATATATACACACACACAATTGAACCGTTAGAAAATAAAAAGTATTAACTGAAGGATGGAATAGAACATTAGCAATGAATTGAATATAGGGAATAGTGACAGCCAACCCTTAAATTCTGGAATAATAAAAGCAATGACTATTTGATTTACATGGTAAATGATGGATGGACACAAGGAATTCAAAAGACTCAAAACGTGCCGATACGGTGAACCGTTTCACAAATTTCGTTGTCCACCGGATGCGGAAATAAGCAAACGAATATACCATGGAGATCAGCACGACGAGACGATCAAAACGATATTCAAATATCAGTGGTATGACCGTCCTATCAAAAGTTGATATTGAGTACCGAAAATGCTGCTAAAATGTTGGAAATAAGATAAACGGGACTAATGAAGTCCAAATTTGAAGAAACGGATTATGACGTCTCACTCAAAAAATGATAAACATTTTTAGTATATAAAAATATTCTGATTTCGAAAACATTTTATTTACATCATTTTTTTACTGATTTAAATTGAAATTGAAATTACACAATAGAACTAACTTCCATATTATCTGATGAAAATTTACCATTTGCTATGTATATATAGACGTATTTCAAATATTAAATTTTTATTTCTAAATTTTATTATTTAAAATTTCATAAAATTTCAGTTAATTAAGTTATTACAATTATTAAAATTTATGGGTCGTTACTGGTACTGTGTAGACTATGGGATTATATGAAAATATGTTAAGGGGGATATGGGTAACGCCTTAACGCTATTTTAATACTTTACTTTACTATAGACACTATTATAATAACGTATTGTACTATAAAGTAAATAGTTTAACGGATCTTTAGGAGATGTGAATCTCGAACATCTCTTAAGTTATTGCACTCAAGTTGACACTAGATAAGAGATGTCGAACCCTATAAACATCTCTGACGCCATTACACTCATATTTATTTACTGTTGATTTAACTTACATAAAATCTTTTAGTTCTGACTCGAATGTTTTGTCATTTCAATTCGTTCGGGTCAGCCTAAGCTTTTTAGTTCATCGAGGATTGCTTTTTAGAGGACGAAGACGAAGATTTTGTACCATCATTATTTATTAAATTTATTCCACTACATCATGTTGTTCCGCTGCATTATTTAATTATTACTGCTGCACTAATTCTGATCTGTATTGTAAAGTATAATCAAATGTTAATTGTAAAACAGCTTCATGAACTGTTTATTTGATCATTATATTTTTGTCATTCCGCTATGAGATTCTATGTTTTGTTTTCTTTCTTTCTCTGCTTTCTTTTTATTTACTCCATTAACAATCTGCCCTTTTGAATGGTTTCAGTCTGACGTGTGCGGTTTATTATCTATTTAAACTGTCCAAAAAGGCAGGTCGTTACAAGATATAATATATCTTCTCCAATTGCAATACAATCATTTATATCTTCGTTGTCACTAGTAGGATGCAGATGTGATGAGGAAGATGGCCATGCAAATAATCCTTTCTCAAAATCTTCTTTCATTAGATTAGGATGCCTAAGGGAATTGTTCTGAAACTTCGTGTGTTTATAATAAAAATTTACTAACATAAATGTGTACTGATACTATAATGTATATAACTTAAATTAATAGCATAAATTATACACTTGAGGGGTTAAAATGTTCAACCGAATTTGAACACTACTCGTTAGAAAATAGTAAACATCGACCCAGTGTTTTCATGACCCTATCCTGCCTCGGTACGACTTTGAATAAACCTGAACCTTGCATCAACACGGCCCGGAACTCAATCGGACCTCATTCATCCATAAACATTGGTCGGACCTTCAAACCAATGGTCCAACTGTCAATTTTAAAAATATTTTGCATTGCTTTAAAGAAAGTAAGGAAATATATATATCTCAAAAATCATAATCGTTCCAAAATTTAAACCACTAATTTCATCGCATTGTTCTTCACTGCTACAAACTTCTTTAATACCACTGTCAATTAGTTTGTCGTCACTAAACTTATATTGTTGTGCACTACTCTACCATATACAATGCTATAGTTGTGCACTGCAAAATCACACAACTTCTGCTGCAGACCTTGAAGTACATGTACGCTTGTGGACATGGCATTATTGTTTTAATATTTTTCGTGTATAGTTTCTACTTAAATATGCAAATTAAAAAAAATTCCCAGTTTCGTCCGGATAGACCATTAAAACCTTTAACCTTCCGTCGTCGCGTTTCAAAGCACTGCGTGTCATCAAAACTATGCATCGACCGCAAGCGGGGAATATTGGGGCAGACTTGATATAAAAGGCAGAAAAAGAGAAGGATTAGACTATGAAATCGACAGCATAAAAGCACAATCGCAAAGTTAAAACTACTTACTGAAAATCTGTTACAGATTGAGCTAAAAGCCTGAATTTGGTTGGATAATGACTACGGGGGTGTTAGCAGTTGTGAAATTTGAGAAAGAAGAAGAAGAAGCTGCTTGAGGAAGAACGACACCAGCTTGGATTTTATAGAGGGGGAGATCGCTTAATTGGAACAAAGCAAGTAATGTACGCAGAAAAAAATATAGCTGAATTTTAGGTTTCGGATCTGAAGAATATTTCAAAAGCAAACGGTAAATTTCATCTGATCGCTGAATAATTCAGCTTTCAGCGATGTTTCGAGAGCAAACTGTGTAGTATAGGTTATGCTAAAAGGTCTGAAATGGAAGGGTACGGAACGAAGCGGAATTCAGTGGGGCGGTTGATTTGCGATATTTGATTTATCAGTAGTCGTGTGCTCATTTTAGGACACGATTTCGTAGCAGGAATCGCGTCCTTCAAGCTTTTTTGGTATTGTATTGTGATTTTACGAGGTTTTGCTTGAATTTTATTTCACTACGTTAGAGAAGTTGAGGAGTTCCAATTGCGAGAAAACCTAATATATACAGTAGATGTATTAAGGTATGCCACGAGCTACTGAAATCAATCAGTGCTTGAACGACGATTCAATGATGAAAAACATGAACTCAACAAATTATCATGCAAAATATACATAGTAATATTAGAATAATAATGTACAGTTGCAAAACCATCCATGCCATTTTGTAGGGCTATCTTATTCAGTGCAGAGGTTTCGATGGCAAAACCTCAAAAGGAAGCTCAAACAATCACACACAACTCATCTTCTTTTGTCCTAATTAACATGGAGGAAGATCCTTAGGAGGCGGCAATACCGATTCATTCGGCCCATTTCCATTCTCAACCACAAAAGCCATCTTTAGCCCCCAAGAAGTATGCAACTCCAAGTGACAATGCATGAACCATACACCTGAAAATTCCGAAATTATTCAATCAAATTGGTTGTAGTAGTAGCACTATGACTATTATCTATTTAAAAGCTTACCTGGATTATCTGCTTTAAATCTTATAGCAGTCCAACCACCAGTAGGAACACCTACAGTATTTCTTTCAGGGGGGTCTATCAAATTGTACCTAGCTGGGTCTTTAGCAGGGTCAAAGTTGCCTATTCCTCTCCCAACGACAAAGAAGTTAAAACCATGTAGGTGGAAGGGATGCGACTCCACAGTCAAAAGGTTTGTATCTTGAAGCACTAGTTCAACAGTAGAATTGAATGCTATCTTGCTAAGTCTAGTGCCCAACGATGTTCCCAGATTAGCTGTCAGTGGCGCCCCTGTGTAATTAAATGGTGTTGGTGGCTTATCAGGAAAATCTAATCTGGAAACACCCTTGGCATTGAAGTAATGAGCTTGAAGCAGCCCAATCTTAGGCATCACAAAAGTAATGTTGTTGATAGATGCAGTGAGCTTGGTTCCATTTAAACAAGTTGGACATGCATCCTTTCCTAACCCTACAGTGTAGAATAGATGGCGGTCTACTTTAAGTGGAACGTTTGCTGGAAACTGAACACTGTTCAGACTTTTGAGTTTATTCAGGTAACTCTCTGCAGTTGTCGAGTCATTTGAGAGGGGTATTTTGGGAAGTAAGGGCATGACTGTATTTGGGATGCCTTTGTACTGTAAAATGGCCGTAGCAGTTCTGTTGTCAACTGGAACTGGAGCGTCCATGAACGGTGTGGCTGCCATGAAATATCTACCTGGAGATTGGTTAGCCGTAACAAGAACATTTGTGGTTTGGCCTGGAGTTATAAGGAGTGAACTTGTGGTGAATGGTTTGCAGTAAACTGCATCGATTTCTACTACAGTCATGGTATGCCCTGCAATTGTGAAGAAGAGCTCGTCGTTTAAAGCAGCATTAACTATCCTTAGCAGGTACGTCTTTCCCAATTCTGCTTCAGTTACAAATGTATCTGAATCAAGAAAAACATAAATGACACAGTTATGTTCGGTCATAGGGCTACATGTCTGCTAATAACATAAAAGGAAAAAATGAAAAATGAATGTCCTACGTTTCTCAGAGCATGGGAAAAGAGGCCCTGGTTTGCCATTGATAGTGTGAGCATCAGACATATTAGGAGGCAGACCAAGTGCATTGCCTTGTTTAACTAACTCCTCAACATCGGTGTTCCACCATTCCCCTACAAATTATGTAAGGCAGTTAATTAACACATTGACGGTATCTATGCATATGTAGTTTAATGACTCACCCAAGACAAGCAGGGTTTCTTCATGGGGTTGAGGGAAGGGAAAAGGAACGCCTTGTTTGGGCATGATGACAATAGCTCCATACACAGTGGCTCTCAGCCACATGATATGAGCATGCCACCACAAAGTTCCTCTTTGCCCTGTTACATTGAAGTCGTAGCTGTAGGAACTTCCGCTTTTTATAGGGCATTGGGTGATGTAGGCTGGTCCATCAGCCCATCCATTGCGAAACTGCTTCAGTCCATGCCTGCATGGTATTATATTATATATATTAGAAGAGTGTATGTGTTTTTGCCTTTTAGAATGAGCAAGGATATAAATGATGAAGATATGTGCGCACCAGTGGATAGACATGTTATATTGTGCATGGTTGGTGACATTGATGATGACCCGATCTCCTTCTCGGGCATAAATGGTTGGCCCAGGAAACTGCCCATTCACAGTCACGATTGGTTTTGCATGGCACAGCCTGCTTACATTCTTTACCACAACATCAAACTGATACTTCTTAATGGAAGCTTCTGCCTGGAACAATGAAAATGTTGCTATGACACAAGCAACAAACAAGAAATAAGAGTGCATGGAGTTAACCATATATCCTTTTCTTTAGTTAACTAACTGGTGCTCTTCCCAAAATGAGATTGTTATTGTGATAATAGGACTGGCTGTCTTCTTCTTCTTATATATGCAAGTACAATGTGAGTTTAGTAGTTGCAGGTGTGGCTTATACACACTTTGCTAGTTAGAAGATGCTTGGAAGCAATTCTGGATGGAGATGGAAATCCGAGTATGAAGAGCTAGAAAATTAAAAAATGGAACAAGTGAAAGGTATGCTGGAACAAATTTGAAGTGAACAAGGAGCTTTGTCTTTAAGACGAAGTAATTGTTTATTGGGTGTGTTTTACTCCCACACATATAAAATGAAATCTGTTATGTATGATTTCATTTTGCTTCAGATGTACCTTCTCTCGGATGACAAATTCGGTAAAATAAGTATTAAGTTGGTAATGGTGGTTGCATGGCCTATGGTGTCAACTTATTATATATGCCTGTTGGTTGATCTTGTGACTTTGAACAGACTTCTTATCGTATGAAGTTGGAATAAACGTTCAATTGTTACAATGTTTGTATTTCCTGCTCTGCTGGGGTGAGCAAATCTCTTAACCTGTCACTCGCAGTAATCCACGCTTATTTAGTGTTTGTGTACTGGAATAAATAATGGTCAGGGACATTTACTTTTGTTTTTTTATCTTTATATTTGTGTGTGTTCGATATATACAATTTATTTTAAATACCAACAAATCAAGCTGTGCTTGTAACATTTGAGAAAGCATGTAAGTACTAATGTTAAGCCCATCCCCGACGCTGAATGCAGCGGTCTATGTTTCTACGTATCAATGGATAATAAAAATACTACTTTTATTATAAAATTTGGTCAAACCAGCCAATAACTTTGGGTAATGTTGACTTTTTTAATGCTTGAATAAATTATGTACAATTTTGACTCTGAAAAACTTGTAAGAGTCATAAATTTTGATAGAATCTGATAGAATCCGAATTATGATCTGAAACAGCTTTCAAATGATGGCTTTGTGTAGAATGATTATAATATAATTTTTGTCTTCCAATTTAGAAGATATCACGGTTTTAATTTATAGGATTTCTGGACAAATTAGGGGGTAATTAATTGGCCTAAGCCAAAATTAGGTGTATTAATCCATTTCGGAATTATGGTTAACTGTAGCATTAGAGACAACCACTAATCACTTTTTTTCTTTCTATAAACTACCCTAACCTTCATTAATCCATCTCATATCAAAACTCCATCAAATCCACATTCAATTAGGCCTAATCAAGCAATTAACAGTAGAATAGCATGGTAATTAGCAAGGGAATTCTAATTACTTTTTTGGATGCTTTGGAATTCCTGCGTTTGTTGTCTACTTAAGATCTATGTTGATTTTGGTGTTTTTGATTGATCTCACATCGATAAGTAAGTAGTCTATCATCTCAAAACTTTTTTATGTAGTTATATACGTTGAAAATGTGTTTTTGAGCCATCTTTGAAGTTAAAAAATATGATATTTGACTAATTTGTAACTATAAATGATTTGACGAATTTGAATGATTTTAAATGGATTTCGAAACATATATTCATGCTTTGAGTTGTCTTATGAATGTTAGATTATGGTATGGTTATTATGGTGGTTGTATTGTATGAATATGATGCTTGTTTGTTTGTTTGAATCTGTGCAATTAATACGCTCGGTAGATTCAAAGCGGTGGAGGTGCAAAAAGTCATAGCGGGGATACAGCGAGGATATAGCGGGATATAGCGGATGGATCTAAAATAGCATATAAAACTCGTACTTAATGTTTTTACAAATATATAAATGCTAATTAAATGAAAAATTATCATTCAATTGAATTATAAATAATATATAAATAATTTTAAATAAAAACATGTGTGAATATACTTTAAATAAACGAAAAACTGTTATATAACATAATTGAATTTGGTAGAATATTAGAATATTTTCATTTCTGAAAATATATTAAAAATTAAATCAAATAAATTAGTTTCATAATTTTATAATGTACAAAATGCAGTTTTTCAATTCATTTTATTAAAAAAGATATAGCGGAAATAACGGAATATACTGAAAATAACGGGATATAGCGGAAATAGCGGGGATTAAAGCGGAAAGGCTATATTCTGGGGATATATGGAAAAAT
Organism: Allium cepa; assembly: GCA_030765085.1. Lineage (NCBI taxonomy): Eukaryota > Viridiplantae > Streptophyta > Magnoliopsida > Asparagales > Amaryllidaceae > Allium > Allium cepa. Next base: position 467,469,408 of record CM060931.1, read on the forward strand.
CATAGCGGTAGAAATCCTTTACGAGATATATCGGGATTGTAGCGGGGTAATAGCGGGGCATTAACTACACGGTTTTGAATATATGCTTGCATTGGTGGAAAACGCTTACCAATAACGAATTTGGGATGGTTTTTTCTATTGGCAAAGATCTTGTGTAGAGAAGTGGCTAGATCTGAGCCCCACAAATTGGATAGCACAAACGATGAAAGATCTGGAGAGATGAAACAAACGTTGAAGGATCAATTATAGATCGGTTGAAGTCGTATCGATGTGAATGAGATTGCATGCAGATTGGAGTAGCGAATCAGATGGAGATTGATGCAGAAAGTTAAAAAAATAACTTAGCCAAAATTTTGCTAAATTTAGATCAATTGGTACCAATCCATATGGAACGTCGCCGAACGACCCTTGACGGGTTTTTATGCAAAATTACAAAAGATGAGCACTTGGGTGGATGCACGAGACCAACACAAGGCCAAAGCTATGCTTACTTTGGGATTTAGTGGTCTTTACACATGGAAAAACAACACTACCGATCGATCCAACTTTGAAAATGCAGCTAAGGTTTAGAACTTCAATACAGGACGAAAATTGGAGCTTGCTTCAGGACTTATGCTGGAAACCATGGGATTGATTCGAAAATGATGTGAGGTGCAAAGTACTTTCCAAATTTTGCTAGGTATAAGTCCAAATCGATCCATATTGGTCGATATCGATCAACACCGATCGATCAGGCTCTTGGAGAACGATGAAGATAGACAAGGGAGTGTGCTTGATTGATCGCACATGAGTTAGATTGGTGGTTTGCAAGATATGATGAAAACCGATTGGTCTAGGTCTTGAAGGTTGAAGCATGGAGAGAGCGCGGGAGACTTGATAGTTACTCTAGGGGAAAACGATGCTGCTTCGGAGCTTGTGTGATGGTACTTAGGGATCGATGAGATAAAACTCATAGAAGTTATGAAGTGAATAAAGATGTTCCAAATTCAACGCCTCGACAATTTGAGTTATTTGGATCGAATGCTTCAAGATGACCATGTTTGTAAAATCTAGTAGTGGTCAGAGGAGACAAGGTCGACGGTGTGTTCTACTATCGAGATGTGTACTAAGGGATCGTTGATAACTCAAAAGTTTCGATGTATCCTCGCAAAAAGGGGTAATGCGAGGATGCTCATCTAAATTTTAAGATATGGTCCTGAATCGACATTGTGATCCGTGTACCCTGGACTCAATGATGTATGTCTAGTTTCTTGACCATCGAAGTGGCATGGATTTAAGCATTTATGAAACTGAGATGTTGAGTAGTCTCTGGCCGATTATGTGGTCATATGAGTTATCATATATCCAACGTACTTGAGTGAGTGATATGAGATTTGTTGATGGCTACTATGTTTATTATGCCTTACGGTGGATGTCACTTGATGTAGATACTATTAAGTAAGATACCCAGACACCCACACTGTACTTTGAGTGGGGGTACATTCATGTGGTATAGTTTGGCATGTAGGGTTATATGTGCTAACTTGTTGGATGCAAAGACATATGAGATACGATTCTGCATTACATTTGTTCCTATTTATGATGTTATGACATTTATAACTATTTTGAGGTTATAAATTGTTCATACCAGACTTTTGTCTAGCCGATGTTATTTGCATTGCTTCTTATCATCTTGAATACTCTTAAATGAGTAAATTGAGAGATGGGTATGAGATAGCACATGGAGCTATGCGAAGGAGTAGGAGGCTTACACTTTCATATATCTATTTTTGGAGCTATAGCCGCTATATTCCGCTATGCAGTACTATGGAGTTATATTAGTACTTATTTATTAGAGATGATATCATTTGGAGTTATTTGATTCAAATGTATAAACTCTATTGTCACTTTATTTTGTATAACTTGATGAACCTAATGCACTTAGATTTATTTTGGTTCATTTAGTTGTATCGCATGTTTTATATCTATTTGTTATTATATGTTGTTTATGCACTGTGATATACACGTCATATTCTGTTTTTTATTATTGTTTCTCCATCTTGGACTCCCTCTCTATATAGATGGGGTACCAATACAATGCACTATTTATTTTTTATCATAGCATATTTAGGTACCAAAGGTGTAAGGTGGTTGTCACATTTGTATCAGATCATAAGTCTTATAATTGATCTAAGTTGATACTAGGATCCATTAGAAATAAAGTATGAGATATCTCTCTAAAATGGATCGAAAGATATATGAAAGAGAGTGTGCTTGTTATATATTTTGGTTTTCAAAACTTTTTATATAGTAAGTCACATTGCATACATAAGTACCACTTATTCCTTGTTGAGATATTCATTATTCTTATTATAGGTGATAAGGATGAATATTCCTACTAGGATTGTAGTAAGGAACTCTATGTATGGAGTCGAGGAAGGAGCAGGCTCAGAGGCAATAACTTACCTTGATTTGCACACCATTTGTAATTATGATGCGGAACATGATGTACTTCGCTCAAGGAGGAGCTCCTGATGCTATAGTAGGTGGTAGTGCTCCAGTGTAAGCATCAAGCGCTGATTTTGCCAAGCTTAAAAATGACTTTGCTAGTCTTAGGGGAAAATCTTTTTTGGAACAGAATCAGCTATGGAAGCTCAAGATTGGTTTGATATTTGTGAATGCATCTTTGCCGCTCTTGAGCTAGGGGATGCTTAAAAGAGGAAATTGGCTTCTAGAAAGCTTTAAGTAAGGGCCATGGTTGATGGAACACACTTAAAGATGCAACTCTCGAGGACCAGTTTACTTGGACTAGTTTAAGGCATGAATCGAGGAGAAATTTATCGCGGCTACTCAAAAGCCAACTCTATTTAGAATTTTTTTGAATATACTCAGGAGAATCCGATGGACCGATGAACACTTGAGGGGAATTACGTTGTGCAACTCCGCTTTGAATCATGGCACATATAACCTCTGGGTACTAATTTTTGCAAGAATGTGCGCAAGTTAGGGCTCAAATAAGGGTCTGGTTACCAGATCTAGGCACACCTTTTCCATTACGCCACACTTGCGAACTTTATTCATAAAATTTATCGGTCTAAAATTAGGTGATCTATCTATTTTAGAATATGTTGATGAGTTCAATATCTTTTCGAAATACGTGATGTCATTTATTGACACTCCATTGAAGAAGAATGAGAAATTATTTGTTAGATAGAATGACTACTCGAAGAAAGGATGGTGGGCCATATAAATGAGAGCTTTGATAAGGTAGTCGAGAAGGCTTTGACGCATGAGAGCCTCTAACCAAAGCCCAATGCTGCTGTTGTTTTAAAGCCACAAGATGGCGGAGGAGGAAAAGGTAAATAAAACAACAAGAATAAGATGCAGTTTCAGGGAAAAGATGGCTAGAAAAAGCGCATGTGGGAGCCTGTTTGTTATACCTATGAAGATAAGGGTTATCTGAGCAGGAGCTCCAAGAATGATGGAAAGAAGTGCTATAACTGCAAAAAATTTAGGCATATCAAAAAGGATTGTCAGGAGTTGCTAAAGGATAAGTATGTTGTGAAGGCATATACTCATAATGTTGTTTTGACTACATCGAGTGGTCCATCGGAAAAAAATAAGGGGAAGAGCGTTATTATGCAAAGCATGATTTGAAAGTGTATATGACTGTTTAATATGGATATATGATAATGCAGAGTATAATAATGATAGTAATACAATAAAAAGTGCGGAATATAAAAGAAGTATAAGTACAATGACACTAGAGATTTTTATACCGATTCAGAGCACCGTCCTACGTCCAGTCCTAGACTCCTTCTGAAATTTCACAAAAACAACAATCCTCACTTAACCCAGAGGAAAAGGTATACATAGTCTGAGTAGTAGAACAGACACCTAAGCAGCAGATAGGAATTTCACCTCAGCAGCAGAAGAGGACTCACTTACTATAAAAGAATATCTCATAGCGTGTGTTCTTGATAACACTGATTTTTCGCTTGATAGTACAAACCTCCTATAATAAAATCCTCAAGTATATGAAATGTATGTGAAGATATAAAGAGAAGGTAATGCTAAGAATCGAAGATTACAAAAGATTATTTGAAGATTCAAAGCAATAGAATGCTTGTTTGCTGTTTGAATGCAAGTATGTGAGCACAAGAAGAATACAAGAAAGTTAGAATGATTTTTGGTGAATGTGAACTGTTTGGGAAGATGTATTTATAGTAGTCAGAGAGTTACTGCCATTGATGAAGAGTTCTGACCAAAAGGAGCATCCATTTCCGTTTAGAGAAGGATCGCAACCTTTCGTAAAATGGAGATGTATATTCAAAATATGACAGTTGGCTTCAGGTCAGTCGACTAGTCATTTTTGGTTAGTCGACTGACTATGCAACAAATTTAAAGAAATAAGCAGTGCGTACTCGTGTATGTACACCAATCAGTCGATTGGTTATTTATAGCAAGTCGACTGGCTGTAGTGTTTTTACACTATTAGCTCTGTTTTGATTAAAAATGAGAATAATGAAGTGCAGACTACTTGAGGATAGATTTTAACAATTTTTAAGACTCGAACATAAGTAATAAACGGTAAAAACATAGATTCAAAGTCTTGATATCACCATAGTCTTTTGATTGTCTCTTTTTGTTGTAATTTGATCGTGCATTCTCTTTGTTTTCTAAATTGCTTTGTCATGAATCAAAACTAGTGATTCAACATTCTCCTCCTTTTTGATTGATGACAACCTATATATAATAATCCTAGAGAACACGTATAAAAACTCCCCCTAAATATATGACACTTCTTATACCTGCATTAAAATGGTTAGCACACTTTTTCTCCTCCTTTGTCATCGACAAAAAAGAGACATATCAAAATAATTTCAATACTGAGTGCAGAAAAGGAAAAAAAAATCCATAGTGAGACTAATTAGTACAGGTCTCAAAGATAAGCAATAAGCAAACAAATATTCAAATGTTCAAACTAAAGGATAAGAGTACCAATAAGAAAATAACAATAGCACCTACCAAACTTACCAACCACTCAATAAAAAAGAACTCATTCATCAAGATCCCAATTATACTCTCCTTCCGGTGCAGTCTCCTTCCCTGGTCTAGAAGTGCCTAGAGAACCTCTGCCTGCTTCACTAGTGTTGCTACTAGTATGCTCCACTGATGTTGACCATGTAAATTGAGGTGCTGGATGCTTGCCTTGGGCGACAGATGTGGCAGCAGTGGAGGAAGAACAAGATATGACATTGCATAAAGTAGGGAAAAAGCCTTTGATTTTATCAAGCTTCTTATCCATTTTTCTTTAGTCTTGAATCCAGTATAAGTTTATTTCGGGGAAGGATTTCAATGGATCCATGTGTGCTGGATGAGGTAGATAAACGAATTTCTCTTTCTTCTTGATGTGTTTCCGGCTCTCTAATTATAGGACCTCTAGACTGTTATTGAACTTTTTAACGCTTCCAATCTTCGTATGCGGTAATGGGTGGAGGTCTTGTTGGTAGCTTCATAAGAATGATGGTCCGGATATTTATCATTCCGACAGTAAAGAATTATGAATCAGGTTGACGAACACCAGCATCTAGAAGAAGTCCTATTATATACTCGCCAAAGTAAATAACATTCATATTCCCATAGTGGAAGGTGAGAAATTCATCCAAAATACGTCGTAACCAATTTACGCATATATTTCCCCATATCGCATAGAGAGTCTGGTAAAAGATTCGTGCTTTAGACCATAGAAGCTTAGAACACAATGCAGTCATATGGTCACCTATGAACATGTGACTAATTCTATCTCTCTGTCTTGTATTGCACTCGACATCGTTCAAATCAATACCTTCATTTGGAGATTGAAGAATATGTGCCGTTCGATCAAGTGAAAAGAAAACTTGTAGTCCATAAACCAAACTCCATACACAATTATTTGGATTAGACGGTTGTTGGTGGCCAAGATTTAGATTTGCAAAAAAAAAAAGCTTTACCATGAGACGATTAATGTTGTGGCGATTGGAATTGTAGTCGAGTAGCAATTCTAATCCACATCTCCACATCAATTCTTAAAGAGAATAAGCTTCAAAATCAAAGTATACCATGAAAGAACCTTTAAAGATTCTAGAATTTTTCATCTTTTCCCATATTTCTGTTGCGGTTGCGTCGTATAGCCAATGGGCAACATGAGTATCAACGAAAGACGAAGAAGCTTGTTTTGATCGTTTTGATCTTGGAGGAGCCATTAATTTGATGTTTTTGAGAGATTTTTTGAAAAAAAGGGAGCTAGGTTTCTGGAGGATGAAAAAAATTATGAAGAAAGTAAAGTGAAAAGAAGGGTTAAAGGGGTTAAAAAGAAGAGACATCAGTTAATTTGTACAGCCAGTCGACTAGTCAAGGTAGGTCAGTCGACTGGTTGCAAACCCGAGAGTTTTTATCTCTATAAACAGTCGACTGACCTATATGTCTCAATCGACTGGCTGTAGTCAAAAATTCCAGTGAATTATAAAACAGTTTTGTTTCAAACACATACATGAATAAAGTAAACATGAATATGGAACAATAAAACACAAGGAAGTTGATTATTTTGGAGTTTTAGGAGAGCATTCATCTAGTTCAATCTTGGTGATTTCGACATGAGGTCGTAGAGGAGACCAATAGTTTTGGTGTTCCCAAGAGTTTGGAGATACCAGAGGTTGCTGTGGAATTTGCTCCCATGGATTCCAACCAGATGTATGTGGCTGACGAGATGATGAGGGTTCAATAACGTCTTTCTTTGATGATTTGCCACAGAATTTGAAGGCAATCGATTCTATAAGGCTAAGACGTCTGTAATTTATCCGTATTCATAGTACATCTCTCTTTGCAAGTTGATTTGCTCCCTTTGATATTGGTGGATGTCATCTATTTTCTCTTTATTGAAGAAATAAAAAGTGATCTCCTTGCTTTCTTGCTATTTGGTGTACATCCAGTGTGATATTGTCCCCAATCATGAGCTGGTTCACTTTTAGGAGTAGGAAAGGCCAAAGAAGGAGTTGAGCTACTTGAAGAATGGTAGCTACTTGGAGATGTTTGTGTGGCATATGACAACTTAGAGTTGGAGAACTTATATGAATCATGAGCCATTGAAAATAAATATTGAGAAGTTTGAGCATGGAATGGTAAAGGCGATAGCTATAATATGAAAAATACATATTTATAGAGGAGATAGACCAGAATTTAATGGCCAGAAATTGCAATGAATAATAGCCAGAGGAAATAATGTATGGAGGGAATGGATGAGAATAATATTTTTTTTTTAAATAATTTAATGGTTATGAGCTGATAAGGTATAAGCTAAACCAAAATGTGTAGCTCAGCAAGAAAAATAATATAGCATAACTGGTAAAGCATACATTTACCAGCCATGAGACCAGAATTCAAGCTCCAAAAGCTATATTATTTTTTGTTAACCGAAATTTTGAAGAATAATTATAATCAAGCTTCTAGTTGAGACAAGAAACATATATAGCTCAAATGGCAAGAAACAATTGTAATTCTATAACCAAGAGATCATGTGTACAAGTCCCTCTAGAGTTATAAAAAAATTATTTTTGTCAAAAAATTGCATGAAATTTTTGTATATGAATATTTTATCAAATTGTGCTATGAAATCTGCACAAATACAAATAGTATAAAAAAAATTGTATGAAATATTTATAAATCTTTAGAAGAGACGGTCCTAAGTTCTCGTCTTAAGTTGATGAAAGTATTTTCATTTAAAGGTTTTGTAAAGAAAATTGCCAATTGTTTGTCAGAGGAAACAAATTCTAGATTTATCAAATCTTTTTCAATATTATCATGAAGAAAATGATGAAGAATGTCAATATGTTTTGTTCGTGAGTGATTGACAGGATTTTTAGATAAATTTGTATCACTAGAATTAGCACAATAAATAGTTGATTTGGATAAGTTAAAACCAAAATCTTGTAGTGTTTATTGCATATAGATAACTTGAGCACATGCAAAAGCAGCAGAAATTTATTCTGCTTCACATGTTGATAATGAAACACAGTTTTGTTTCTTACTAAACCTAGATACAAGAGACCGTCCAATGAAGTGACAAGTCTCATTTGTACTCTTTTTATCTGTCCGACTTCCTCCAAAATCAGCGTCACTATAGGATACTAATTCAAAAGGACATTCCTTTGGATAGAATAGTACAAAGTCCTTGGTTTTATTAAGATACCGTAATATGCGTTTCACTGCTCGTAGATGTGATTCTTTGGGATCTGCTTCAAATCGTGCACACAAACAAACACTCATCATTATGTCAGGTCTACTAGCTGTTAAATATAGTAACGATCCAATCATACTTCGATATAATTTTTGGTCAATACTTTTGCCACTTTCATCTTTATCAAGATGTATGGTTGTACTCATTGGAGTTGGTTTGGTAGAAGTATTTTCCATACCAAAGTGTTTAATTAGATTGTTACAATATTTCTCTTGATTTATAAAAATACCATTTTCTAATTGTTTTATTTGTAAGCCTAGAAAATAATTTAATTCACCCATATGTGACATTTCAAATTCTTTGGTCATTATTTTAGAAAATTCCTGACATAATTTTTTACTTGTAGATCCAAAAATAATATCATCAACAAAAATTTGAACAATTAAAATATCTTGCTTGTTTCTTTTAATAAAAAGAGTTCGATCAGCCTTCCCAATTTTGAAACCAGAATCTATTAAATACCTTTTAAGACGGTCGTACCAAGCACGAGGTGCTTGTTTCAAACCATATAAGGCCTTTTTAAGTTTATAGACATGGTTTGGAAATTGTCCGTGAACGAATAAAAGAGGTTGTTCAACATAAACTTTTTCTTTTATAAAACCATTTAAAAAGGCGCTTTTAACATCTATTTGATATAACTTAAAGTATGAAAACATGCATAGGCTGGTAAAATTTGTATTGCTTCTAGTCTAGCGACTGAAGCAAACGTTTCTTCATAGTCAATTACTTCTTCTTGATTGTATCCCTGTGCAACTAGTCTAGCTTTATTCCTAGTAATATTTACGTGTTCATCTGCTTTATTTTTGAAGACTCACTTTGTACCAATAATTGATCGATCACTAGGCCTTCGAACTAAATACCAAACGTCATTTCTTTCAAATTGGTTTAGCTCTTATTGCATAGCAATTAACTAATTTTCATTGGTGGATGCTTCTTTAACATTTTTAGGTTCAATATAAGAAAGGAAAGCTATATGGCCCATTTGATTCAATTGACTTCTTGTTCTAACAGATGAATAGAGTTCTCCAATGACATTGACGGAAGGATGATCCCTTAGTAATCTAGGTGGAGATCTTAATTTATTATTATTGGAAACTATGTTTTCACTATTTTCAAAATTTGAAATTTATGTATTTGTGATATTTTCAGGGAATTCTTCATCATCTCTTATACTTGGCATTTGATTAAAATTTTCATCGAAGGATACTGAAGTGTTTCTTCAATGATATTGGTTCCTTTATTATAAATTCGATAAGCTTTGCTTCAATTAGAATATCCTACAAAGATTCCTTCATCGGCTTTTGGATCGAATTTGCCAAGCCGATCTTTTGCGTTTAAAATGAAACATTTTGAACCGAAAACTTTAAAATAAGAAATATTTGGTTTTTGACCATTAAGAAGTTCATAAGGAGTATTCTTATCAGTGGTCGAATAGAAACACGATTCAAAACGTAACAAGCTATTGCAACTACTTCAGTCCAGAAATGTTTTGGTAAACTTCCATTTAACAAAGTCCTTGCACATTCTTGTAAGGTTCTATTTTTACGTTCTATAACTCCATTTTGTTATGGAGTTCTAGGAAACGAAAAATTATGGAATATTCCCTTCTTTTTACAAAAATGTTCAAATGCTTCGTTTTCGAATTCACCTCCATGATCACTCCTAATGTTTCTGACTTTCAATCCTTTAAAATTTTGAATTCTTTTGACAAAAATTTTGAAATTTTCAATAGTATCACTTTTGTTTTTCATAAAAATAGTCCAGTATATCTAGAAAAATCATCACCAATTACAAACACATATCTACTATGATTAATGGATTGTACTTGTGTTGGTCCAAATAAATCCATGTGCAGTAATTCAAGTGGTTGTAAAGTTGAAATAACCTTTTTAAATTTAAAAGATGACTTAGTTAATTTTCCTAACTAACATGCATCACAAATATGATCAATTTTAAAATTCATTTTTGGTAGACCTTATACTAAATCATTTTTAGAAAGCTTATTTATAGCTTTAAAGTTAATGTGACAGAATTGTTTGTGCCATAACCAAGGATCATTTTCTTTGGTTATTAAAGACATATCTCAATTATGGCTTATTTTCATATTCAGAACGTAGATGTTTCTGTCTCTATTTCCTTCAAAGATAAGATTTTGATTTTGATCAAAAATACTACATTTATTTTCAGAAAATGTGATTTTGAATCCTTTGTCACATAATTGGCTGATACTAAGTAAATTATGTTTCAAATTTTTGACTAGTAAAACATTTGAAATAAGAGGCAAATTTGAAATACCGTTGTTGCTCACTTCGCCTTTGCCGATGATATAGCCTTTGGAATTGTCTTCAAATGTGACAGAGCATCCATCTAAGTAAGTAATGTTTGATAGCATATCTTTGTCTCTTGTCATATGTTTTGAGAAACTACTGTCGAGTATCCATTTTCCACTCTTTTTAAGTAGGACCTGCGAAAATAAGGAATTATATTGGTACCCACCTTTTGTTAGGGTCCTAAGAGTTAGATCTTAGGAAACCAAACCCAAGAGGGTTCAGTATCCTAATTGAAAATATAATCTTTATTTTTATGAACTTTTTTCAAAAAGTTGTTAATATATTTCTTCCAAATCAAATTGTTATTTGTTTTAGGAACCCAAATTTTTACGTTTTTTGGGTAAGTATTCCTTTTGACTGTTTTGTAGTAGGATTAATATTTCTCCTAATTTCTTTTTGAGATGGAGCTTTTGTTTTGTTAACATATCCTAATCCTTTCCTACTTGAAACAGATTGAGAACTATCAATAATTTTAGATAGAGTTTCTCTTCCTTTATTAAAGTTTGAAACATTTTTGGTGATGCTTTCTAACTTAGTTTTGAGACTAGTATTATCTAATTCTATCAATTTTACTTTTTTCTTTAATTCATGATTTTCAGAAACAAGAGCATCATTCTTCTCTTTTTAAGTTTCAATTTCTTGACTCAAAAGTGTGAGTTGAGAATTAATATTAGAGAATGATTCTTGTAATTTTTCAAGTTCTTCCTCTAATATTTTCTTCTCATCTTTAAGAATATCTCTTTCGAATTCTTCTTTGTTCTGATGTTCACGAGTTTCCTTGTATTTTCTTTTGAGATTTTTGAGTGTCACTAGCTCTGAATTTATCTCTATCACATCATCAAAGATAAACTCACTAACCTCGTTTTCAGTAGCCATGAAGTAAACATTAGCTTGCTCGTTTTCACTATCACTGCCACTATCTGATAAAGAAGTATCCGAATCACCCCATGTCACAGAGAATGCTTTCTTTTTCTTATCTTTTTTGCCCTTGTTAAAGTATTTTGTCTTTAGTTATGGACATTCTTTCTGGATATGACCTTTCTTATCGAAATTAAATCATTCTAGTGCTGAAGATGATGGTTTGTTTAGAAAGTTCCCTTTTCCATTATTTCTGTTGTTTTTACGGAATTTCAAGAACTTTTTGAAATTTTCGGCAATAAATGCTAGATCTTCTACATCTGAATCTTCATCCTTTTCTTCTTCAGCATGGAAAGCTATGTTCTTTTTGTCCTATGCTTATATTCGTTTTTCCTGTAAATTCACTTCATAGGACATTAGATTTCCTATTAACTCTTCTGGTTTTATGGTAGAGAGGTCACTAGCTTCTTCTATAGCCAAGACTTTTCTTTCCCATTCACCCGTTAAAGAGTTTAGGATTTTCGATACAATATCAAAATCAATGAACTTTTCCCCTAATCCTAAAAGTGAATGATAGATATCTTGAAATCTGGAGTACATATCATTGATGGATTCATCTTGCTTCATTCTAAAATTTTGAAACTGTTTTTTGAGCATGGAGATTTTGCTTTGTTTGACTTTGTTAGTTCCTTCAGGTGTGATTTTAAATTTTCTCCATATTCCATAAACAGTTTGACATATGCTAACATGATTAAATTCATTTCTATCTAGTGCACAAAATAACATGTTCATAGCTTTAGCATTGGCAGAAGCATCTAATTTTTGTGTGTTTGTCCATGTGGAGTATTCTCCTGTAGGAAGAGTGTATTCATTTTGTGTGATATTCCATGATTCAAAACTATTTGATTGCATATAGATTCTCATATGAGTAGCCCAATAATTATATTTCAATCAATTGAAAAATGAAGGTCGTGCAGTGGATTGACCTTCTATAAAACTGGTGTTAGTGCCTATAGTGCTAGTGCTTATAGTGCTAGTGCTAGTGTTACTATCCATATTAGGAAAGAATCAAATAACTATGTTACGGTTAGATGAAGCCTTGCTCTGATACCAAATGAAAGTGTATAGAACCATGTAATATGGATATATGATTATGCAGAGTATAATGATGATAGTAATACACTAAAAAGTGCGGAATATAAAAGCAGTATAAGTAAAATGACACCAGAGATTTTTATACTGGTTCGAAGCACTGTCCTATGTCTAGTCCCAAACTCACTAAAACAACAATCGTCATTTCACTCAGTGGAACAGGTACACATAGTCTGAGCAACAGAACAGAATTTTCGCCTCAACAGCAGAAGAGGACTTCACTTAATATAAAAAAAAATCTGACACTATGTGTTCTTGATAACACTGATTTGTCTCTTGATAGTACAAACCTCCTATAATAAAATCCTCAAGTATATGAAATTTATGTGAAGATATGAAGAGAAGGTAAAGCTAAGAATCGAAGATTATGAAAGTTTATTTGAAGATTCAAAGCAATAGAATGCTTGTTTGCTGTTTGAATGCATGTATGTGAGCACAAGAAGAATATAAGAAAGTTAGAATGATTTTTGGTGAATGTGAAGTGTTTGGGAAGATGTATTTACAGTAGTCAGAGAATTACTGCCATTGGTGAAGAGTTCTGACCAAAAGGAGCATCCATTTTCGTTCACAGAAGGATCGCAACCTTTCGTTGAATGGAGATGTCTATTCAAAATATAACAGTTGGGTTCAAGTTAGTCGACTAGTCGTTTTTTGATCAGTCGACTGATTATGCAACAAATTTAAAAAATAAGCAGTGCATACTCGTTTATGTATACCAGTCAGTCGACTGGTTGTTTATAGCCACTCGACTGGCTGTAGTGTTTTTACACTATTAGCTCTGTTTTGATTAAAAAATGAGAATAATGAAGTGCAGACTACTTGAGGACAAATTTTAACAATTTCTAAGACTCGAACATAAGTAATAAACAGTGAAAACATAGATTCAAAGTCTTGATATTACCATTGTCCTTTGATTGTCTCCTTTTGTAGTAATTTGATCGTGCATTCTCTTTTTCTTCTAAATTGCTTTGTCAGGAATCAAAACCAGTGATTCAACATGACTTCTATTTACAATGTATCCATTCATGTTTATCAAGGCATCACATTTCTTAGATCCAGTGATCTAGTAAACATACTAGGATTAAAACCCGACCTAGTAGATCTTTGATTATGTCGAATCCTGTGCGAGGTTCAACTATTGTGTATAGTTTATCATGATGTTTTCATGTTGAGTCGTGGATTTATGTTTTCTTGTTATTATCTTATACTTGGTTTTGTTGTGTTTGGTATTTTAGTGGAGATGGACTTACATAGGAGGTGCAGAGTTGTCATGGATTGTAAGAGGTTGTTGATGGCGATAGGGATAAATGGTGGCATAGGCTAGAGTTGAGCTGCATATCAAAGGATGAGATAACGGTAAGCTTTCTATATTTTCTCGAGATCTCGTACAATGAGTTGTCATCCGTACCCATTGTTAGAGTGTCTTTGGATATATTTAAAGAGATGACCAATTATCACCACATAAGGAGATAAAATTACGTGTCGACTTGGTGATGGATGTTGGACCAGTAGTTATGCCATTGAGATATGGTACCAAAAGTTCAAAAGAGAACTAGAGGTGCAATTCAGTGACCAATTGAGTAACCGATTTGTTCGTTGGAGTATTTCTGAGTATGGACATATGCATTATTCACTATGAAGGCGGGTCACTCTTTGAGACTTTATGTTGATTATGGTGAGTTGAATAAAATGACAAAAAAGAACAAGAATCCTCTTCCACGTATTGATAACTTGTCCGACTAGTCCACGGTGCGAAGGCATTATCTTAGTTGGACTTGGTGATAGGTTTTCACCACCTGAGAGTGATAAGGGATAATGTGCTGATTACTACATTCCGTACACCATCAGGATTTTATAGATGGTTTGTTATGCTATTCGGGCTAACAAATGCGTCGGCATACTTCATTAATCTGATAAACCGTGTTTTCAAATACCAACTAAATAAATATGAACTTGTATTTGTTGATGAAATTCTTGTCTATTCAAAAATGGAATAAGAACACAATATACATTTGAGAATGATGCTTGAGAAGTTAAGAAGGCATCAACTAATGGCGAAGTTTTCAAAATATCACTTCTGGAAGAGCGAATTATGAATTCTAGGCCATCTTGTTTTAGAGCAGGGCACTGTTATTAATCTACCAAGATAATAGCAGTCCAAGATTGGAAGAAAGACCTAAAATTTTCATAGGCATAAGAAGTTTCTTTGGATTATTGGGATACTATAGATGATTCATGAATGACTTCTCAAAGCTAGTAGCAGCGTTGACAAACTCGATAAAGGAGAGTTACAAATTTCATTGGGACGTGAGATGCAAGCATGTTGTGACGCCCCACCCCGAGACCCACATTAACAAAGAGAATTACTAGGTAATTTTGTCTGTTAATGCGGAGAATAGGGCTGGTTAGGAGCAACCATCTATAATCTTGTCTTAAACATCTACTGCATACGTCGCTAAATGCTCTATATTTTTTTTCTCTATTTCAAGTGGGTCGACATATCCAATAAATGCTTAATACAAAGCTATAGGTGGCTAATGGATCTATCAGAACAAAGTACAATAACAAAATGCATATCACATCACATAACATAATCATCATATATATAAATACATACACACCGATACATCCCAATACAATACAAAACGATATACAAAAGTGGTTCAGAGACCGCACTATATACATCGAATCAAAATACACATCAGAGTCAAACGGAAAGAAATATAAACTACACAAATATGCTAGGCTAATATCCAAGCAGATGCATCAAAGCTAAGTCCTAAACTGATAGCTGACCTGAAACAACATGGTCTGACCCGAGCATAAAATACGCGGGTCAGTCTAGCTAAAACAATCAGTAAATAAGGATAGACAATAATACGAAGCATAAGATACAATGTGATAATTCTTCTCAAATGATAAGAGGCAATAGAAAGAACACATACTCATGACTTAAGTGAAACAACGTCATTTAAGTATACAAAGACCTCAAAAGAGGTAAACTCGACAATGACGCTCAAATAATATAAACAATCGCCGATGAAAATCTCTAAATCAAAACTCATGAAACTCAGCAAGAGTTTATAATCCCCATATCGAAATCACCATAAAACAGCATATATATATATATAAGCCTTTTCTAACTCAAGGCTATAAGTAAATTCATCATCTCAAAATTGGTGAAATCGAAATGAAAAATTTATAAAAATTCCCCAGATTAGCCAAATCCCATTTGCATGCCGAAGCGATGCTGCACATGCAATTCTCAGATGGCCAAAGCCTCTGACAAGGTCACTAACACCTCCCAGAGCAATTCGTCCTCATGACAAGGCCGCTGACACCTCTCCAAGCCGTTTTGTAAGCCCTAACAAGGATGCTAATACCTCCCAAAGCAGTTCGTCCTCATGACTAGGTCGCTAACACCTCTCAAAGCAGTTCTATTAGGTAAACATCGTGAATCTATCACAACCTCACGGATAGGAACTCGAAAAATGTTAACGTGTGTCCCATACCACACGTTCACACTTAGTGATTTACTAGCCGTTAGTCGATGCCACACTAGGAACATCTTAAAACTCAGAAAATCATATCTCGCCTCATCTCATTGGCGAGTGATAAAGAGACACCATACTCGTCTCATCTCATCGACAAGTATTAAATAGCATCGTAACTTGTCTCATTTCATCGACAAGTGAAAACATTGTGATGGTTCCTCATAAACCATAAATCTCAAAATATGAAATCATATACTCAAGACTTGCCTTATATCATTGGCAGGTAAATAAAACACCATGATGGTTCTCATCGACCATACTCCTACATAGGAGATCCCAAACCATAATACTTGCCAAATATTGGCCATCTTAAATAATTCCAATAAATAGGATTTATAAAACTCAAAATATGCCATAAAATGGCAAACATCTCAGAATCAATAATCTCAAATAGCTTCAATCGTACAAGTCCGGAATTAACCGAAATAGTAAACGCACATGTCCCATACTTTGTGTTTTACTAAATCGTTTAACTCTGTTTCTCATATGTTCAAATAGTGCAAAAGTGTATGTTTTATATTTAAAATAGTTTACTAGAGAAAACAAGCTTTTAAAACTTTTTCAGAAAAGATTAATAAAACCAATATTTGATATTCCTTTATTATAGGAAATAAATAGATTTTATACTAGAAAAATAGTTTTAAAATACTATATAATAATAATTTGAAATGTCCATTTATTTTAAAAATCACTTCAAAATGGTTTAGTGAAAACCGTGCTCGAAAACAATGAAAAACAAGAAAGATAACTCAAGACCGATAACTTGAATTCAATATGAGTTCAATTAAAATTTAACCCAAAATCAATTCAAATTCTATTTAAATTTGAATTTCAAATTCTCTAAATATATCTAGCTTATTGATAAGAATCATAGCTCTCAAAAAATTTCAAAATAACATCAAAATCGAACAAGAATGAGAGCAAAAATAAACTAGTACAATTCTCAAGTCAATGATTTATTGCTGTCGCTTTACTCTCGAGACAACAACAAACAAATCTAGTTTTGACCCTGCTAACTTCAAAATTTCAAAAAACTCAAAAAAAAGAAAGGTTTATAAAATAATCCAAGATTTCTAAAATACAAGAATTATCTAAATCCGACAAGAAACGAGAAAGATACATCTAAGTTACTAACTGTATTTAGTTTAGATAATTTAATAATCAAAGTGACAGAGCTGAGAGTTTGCAACAGGATCTTGATCAACCTATGCTCAAAATATGCAAATATGTTCAACAATAAAGTTGTCACACATAAAATAATCTTTACGGAACTTCAAAAATCATCTAAATCCGACAAGAAACAAGGAAGATATGCTCAATTTACTAACTATGTTTAGTTTAGATAACGTAATTAATAATGTGACAGAGCTGAGAGTTTGCAACAGGATTTTTATTAATCTATGCTCAAAATATGCGAATGTGTTCAACAGGAAAACTGTCACAAATAAAATAAGCTTTCTGGAACTTTAAAAATCATCCAAATCTGACAAGAAACAAGGAAGATATGCTCAATTTACTAACTGTGTTAAGTTTGGATAATGTAATTACTAAAGTGACAGAGCTGAGAGTTTGCAATAGAATTTTGATCAACCTCTGCTAAAAATATGCAATTGTGTTCAACGGGAAAGTTGTCACACATAAAATAAGCTTTCCAGAACTTCAAGAATAATTAAGTTTGGGTAATATATGAGAAAGATATGCTCAAATTACCAACGATATTAAGCATAGCATTACAATGACAGGCAGTGAGTTTGTATTGGGTTTTTCGACCCTCTATGATCAAAATTTTCGAAAGTGTTTAACATAAAAGTTATCACACTCTCTTCATTCTTTCTATAATATTAAACAAAATCAAATTCCGATTTAAAACAAAAAAGGTATGCCTAATTTACCGACAGCGATTCACAATTGAACATGCAACAAAAATAAAATTGAGATTTCTAACCTTGAAATCTCAATCTATACTAGAAAATGTGAGTTTTCAACTCACCTTGCGATTTTGTAGAGCAAAACTCAAATTAACATGAAAAGGTAACAGCTTGGAGCTTCAATTTGTTTCAAAGACCTGCTGGAATAAAATTACAGAACATGCAGCAAGAGAGTGGAAATTAACAAACAACCTAAAACAAAAATTGGATTTTTGATGAATTAATCTCATTTTGGAGTTGATTATCTATTGCAATCCTCTCTAATTGATAAAAACAACCATTTTTATTTGAAGATTTGGAGATTTAAGGCTTTAGATTGAACAAAAGGAGGAATTTTGCTCTCATTTCCTATTTCCAGGCTAATGAACGAGAAGAGGAACTAAAAATTATGTACATACAGGTAATTCATTCCTCTTTCTCTCCTTCCTAGTTATAATTTGCTAATGGGCTTTGGACCCAATAGAGAAAATAAATTAGGCTAAGTAAATTTTAATTCACCACTTGAACAAATATGCACATAAACACAATGTTATGATGAAAACAATGTATTTTTCTTCAAGTTTTAATACAACCAATTTATGCAAAAATACTTACATATGAAATAAAATATTTCACATCATATAAAAAGATAATTTTAGTTTTTAAAACATTTTTATTATTGAAAACCCTTATTTTATATTAATATATAATTTACACAATTAAATGCATAAATCCTCATTTTTAACTTTAAAAATTCTACAGAAATTATTTCTTGGATAGAAAAATCTAATCAACCATTTCAAACTCAAATTTATAAACAAAATACATTTTTATACCAAATTCCATCCTTTTATTTTAATAAACTCCTTTTTAAAAAAAAATACTTCTATTAAAAATTATTAAAAGAAGTGATTGACAATAATTGCAATAATTATTGCATTTACTCAAAATAAAATCATACTTCATTTATTATTTTCATAAATAAACATAATATAGTTAGCAAAACTTTATTTTCACATTTTGTTTCCAAAATTCATTGTTTATTCCAAATAAACAATATAAAACTTTCAATTTTATTTAATTTACAATATTAAATTATAACCACCGTTATAATTTAATATTAACATGTAATCTTCAAAACCAGGGTTGTTACAGACTCCCCCTATCAAAATTTTGTCCTCACAATTTCTAGAGAAGAGTTTGGATTCAACATAATTATTTCATCAATCAAAGAAGGATAGACAAGCATGGGATTAAAATTCCTCCCTTTCAACTCAAGATGAAAGAAGACCAAGATAAAATTGCTCGATTAATTCCATTGTTTTTAAAGTGCAAATATGGAATTAGCGAACCATTGAATTTTCTGATCAACACATAAGATTTCGAAGCCGTCTCACCTTCGAATAACAGCACAACAAGATCCTATACAAATGGTCAATCAAATAAGATTGATTTCTCATAAGCTCCTTGAGTAGAGTCAGGATTTAGCACAACTCCAACTCGAACTCTAATCAACAAGATGATTATCGATATGATCTTTCCCTATGACACTACGGAAGGAACCACACTTATATAAGATAGAAACAATAGAGGAATGATAGTCCACCCAAAAGGTGGTTTCAAACTCGAACGACCGCATAAATGCACGTCGTTAGAAAATAGCACAAGAGTAAGATATTTATGAGGAAATAAAATATATGTATATACTTTCAATCAAAAATTCTTAGAGTTCCAAAAATTCAATATCTTTATAGTTATAACCACAATTTTCAACTCCTAAAGAAAAAAATTTCAAAACATCTTGCTTAGATTTTAAATTTATTACTCTTCATTAGAGTAAATAAAGTTTAAGTTGTTTATTCTCTAATTCTTCAATAGGTACTGTAGTTTGTAACATATTATTTTTTTTTCAAATTTTCTAAGTATTAGAACTTTTCGAAAAAATCAGCGGAGTCTCCTTTGTGCGGAGGGTCGTATACAATATTACAAAAATGAATTATATAATATACGTTGACCATTAGGTCGGAAACAAAATATATATCATTGTTTAGCATTTTAAAATTAATCCAGAAACATACCTTTTTTTTTCTCAAAATATAGTCCAACTATCCTCTTTTCACCTGTACTTAATTCAAATAGATGATATTAGTTCATGTTCATAGATAAGAAGTGCTACACTTAACTATTAAGGGAAATAAAACAATTTTATTTCAGACCTGCTGTAAAGAAGACTTATTTTGACCCATCAAACAACAAAATCTAAAAACTTTATAATATATAAGTTGTTCTACTCAGTCTAAGCTTTTCTACAATATAAAGATCCTAAAAATCGGATTTACGGTTTGAAAGTTATGCTAAATTTACTTTCATCTTAAGTCTTAGAGAACTTTGCTATAGGGCAGAACTGCCTATCCACTTTCAAACCCATTTTAGGCTCAGTAAAAAGCAAAATCATTAAAATTGATAAAAAGAAACTTTATTTCTTACTGAAAGCTCTTTCATATAAAAAAAAGATTCAACTCATTTGGAGTTATAAATCTTAAGTTATCTCTGTTTTAGAACAGCACTTTTCGAAATGAAATTTTAGCTTTCAAAATCAATTTAAAATTTGAAATTCTCCCAAACCATTTTAATTTCAAACTACAATTTCAAACAAGGTTTCTGTTGAATCATTTATTAAATGATTCTCTTTTTCCTCGAAAAACTAAGACATATAAAATTATGATCAACCTTATGTAATCATCATAAAACATTTTATTAAGTGGAAATATTTTCATTACTTTCCAAAATCTAGCTTTAAAAACAATTAATTATGAAAACTCATTTTGAAGAGATAATTAATTTCTTCCATTATCAAGAGATGATTATTAATTATCTATCAAAATAAATTTTTACAGTCATCATTAATTACTTGTACTAAACTATTCAATTAATATTTTAATTTTCAAACCAAAGCATTCTTTTACCTTAAATACATCATTTTATTAATGAAAGCATCAAATGTTATCTTTTTCTAATTAAGACATCTCCTTAATTAGAATTACTCACTTTACTTACCCAAATTACCATATTCAATTTCTCAAATTTCAAATTTCAAATAATATAAGGGTATTTCCTCTCCATTAATTTATAGTGAATGACCTCATTGATTGGCTGCAGAGTTGATCGAGTGATCAAAACTGTCTCGCCACTCATCCAACACTCACTATGGTTAAAGGGCTTTATTAAAAATTTAAAATAAAATTAATAATCCATCATATTAATTATTTTCAACCTTTACTTATTAAAATTCAATATACCGTGTCTGACCGTCTCATCATAGCGTTTAGGAAATTCCTATCGATAACGTTGGCCAAACGCATCGACCAGAATTCTTAAAGCACTAGACGGACAACCCAACACAAAAATTCATTTTCTTTAAAAAGAAATACCTCATATATAATATTCAAAATATTCTTTGTTTTTCCCAAAAACAAAATCCAATTTCTCTTAGAAACATATCTTTAATTATTGAAAAAATTTGAAAACAAAATTTATTACTTATTCTCAAAATCAAGGAACATAAATAGAGATCATCGAGATATTTCCAGAATGCTCGATCCTCAAGATTGATGGAAAAGACTGGAGTGTTCATTATTCTGAATGGTATAACGAACCACTCATAAGATGTATAACGAGTGCGGAATGCGGTAAGAGTAACGCTATCCCCCGCAACTCGTAGCTCATTAAAAATTGGTATAGGGTCAAGCTGAGGAATGAGCCTAGCACCAATTAGTGGATTAAAAGGAGATCAACGAGATATAAGAGTCAGGTTAAGATATCTTCTCGAATGAGAAGAAGAACACTAACAAAATATCATTATTTTGAGTGAAGTAATCTCACAATTATGTCTAAAATTAAATATCCCAAAAGGATAATATCCTAAGATAAGATATCATTAATTAAATTTGGGAATATTACGAAATAAAACATATTCCTAGACATACCCCAAATTATCTACTCCAAAAGACACGATAAGGTAAAGGAAACGATGATTAAGGAATTCGTAAAACTTGTATTACACTTAGATGTATCGTAATATGTGTTTCTGTTCTGTGTTTATCATACTTTGTTCTGAATCTCACTCTGATACCAAGCTGTGACGCCCCACCCCGAGACCCACATTAATAAAGAGAATTACTGGGTAATTCTGTCTGTTAAAGCGGAGAATAGGGCTGGTTATGAGCAACCAACTATAATCTTGTCTTAAACATCTACTGCATACGTCGATAAATGCTCTATATTCTTTTTCTATTTCAAGTGGGTCGACATACCCAATAAATGCTTAATACAAAACTATAGGTGGCTAATGGATCTATCATAACAAAGTACAATAACGGAATGCACATCACATCACATAACATAATCATCATATATATAAATACATATACACCGATACATCCCAATACAATACAAAAGATATACAAAAGTGGTTCAGAGACCACACTATATACATCGAATCAAAATACACATCAGAGTAAAATGGAAAGAAATATAAACTACACAAGTATGCTAGGCTAATATCCAAGCACATGCATCAAAGCTAAGTCCTGAACTGATAGCTAACCTGAAACAATTCGGTCTGACCCGAGTATCAAATATGCGGGTCAGTCTAGCTAAAACAATCAGTTAATAAGGATAGACGATAATACGAAACATAATATACAAGGTGATAATTCTTCTCAAATGAGAAGAGGCAATAGAAAGAACACATACTCATGAGTTAAGTGAAACAATGTCATTTAAGTATATAAAGACCTCAAAAGAGGTAAACTCGACAATAACGCTCAAATAATATAAACAATCGCCGATGAAAATCTCCAAATCAAAACTCATGAAACTCAATAAAAGTTTATAATCCCCATATCGAAATCATCATAAAACAACATATATATATATATAAGCCTTTCTCTAACTCAAGGCTATAAGTAAATTCATCATCTCAAAATTGCTTAAATCGAAATCAAAAATTTATAAAAATTCCCCAGATTGGCCAAATCCCATATGCATGCCGAAGCGATGTTGCACGTGCAATTCTCAGATGGCCGAAGCCTCTGACAAGGTCGCTAACACCTCCTAGAGCAATTCGTCCTCATGACAAGATCGCCGACACCTCTCCAAGCTGTTTTGTCATCCCTAACAAGGACGTTAACACCTCGCAAAGCAGTTCGTCCTCATGACTAGGTCGCTAAGACCTCTCAAAGCAGTTCCGATAGGTAAACATCGTGAATGTGTCACAAATTCATGGATAGGAACTCGAAAAGTGAACGTGTGTCCCATACCACATGTTCACACTTAGTGATTTACTAGCCGCTAGTCGATGCCACACCAGGAACATCATAAAACTCAGAAAATCATATCTCGCCTCATCTCATTGGCGAGTGATAAAGAGACACCATACTCGTCTCATCTCATCGACAAGTATTAAATAGCATCGTAACTTGTCTCATTTCATCGACAAGTGAAAACATCGTGATGGTTCCTCATAAACCATAAATCTCAAAATATGAAATCATATACTCAAGACTTGCCTTATATCACTGGCAAGAAAATAAAACATCGTGATGGTTCTCATCGACCATACTCCTACATAGGAGTTCCCAAACCATAATACTCGCTAAATATTGGCCATCTTAAATAGTTCCAGTAAATAGGAATTATAAAACTCAAAATATGCCATAAAATGGCAAACATCTCAGAATTAATAATCTCAAATAGCTTCGATCGTACAAGTCCGGAATTAACCAAAATAGTAAACGCATATGTCCCATACCATGTGTTTTACTAAATCATTTAACACTCTTTCTCATATGTTCAAATAGTGCAAAAGTGTATGTTTTATATTTAAAATAGTTTACTAGAGAAAACAAGCTTTTAAAACTTTTCCCGAAAAGATTAATAAAACCAATATTTGATATTCCTTTATTATAGGAAATAAATAGATTTTATATTAGAAAAATAATTTTAAAATACTATATAATAATAATTTGAAATGTCCACTTATTTTAAAAATCACTTCAAAATGGTTTAGTGAAAACCGTGCTCGAAAACAATGAAAAACAAGAAAGATAATTCAAGACCGATTACTTGAATTCAACACGAGTTCAATTCAAATTTAACCCAAAATCAATTCAAATTCTATTTAAATTTGAATTTCAAATTCTCCAAATATAGCTAGCTTATTGATAGGAATCGTAGCTCCCAAAACATTTCGAAACAACATCAAAATCGAATAAGAATGAGAGCAAAAATAAGCTAGTACAATTCTCAAGTCAATGATTTATTGCTGTCGTTTTACTCTCGGGACAACAACAAACAAATCTAGTTTTGACCAAGATAACTTCAAAATTTCAGAAAATTCAAAACCAAGAAAGGTTTATAGAATAATCCAAGATTTCTAAAACATCAAGAATTATCTAAATCCGACAAGAAACGAGAAAGATACGTCTAAGTTACTAACTGTATTTATTTTAGATAATGTAATAATCAAAGTGATAGAGCTGAGAGTTTGCAATAGGATTTTGATCAACCTATACTAAAAATATTCAAATGTATTCAACAGGAAAGTTGTCACACATAAAATAAGATTTACGGAACTTGAAAAATCATCTAAATCCGACAAGAAACAAGGAAGATATGCTCAATTTTACTAACTGTGTTTAGTTTGGATAACGTAATTACTAAAGTGACAGAGCTGAGAGTTTGCAGCAGGATTTTGATTAAACTATGCTCAAAATACGCAAATGTGTTCATCAGGTAAATTGTCACACATAAAATAAGCTTTTCAAAACTTTAAAAATCCATCCAAATTCAACAAGAACCAAGGAAGATATGCTCAATTTACTAACCGTGTTTAGTTTGGATAACGTAATTACTAAAGTGACAGAGCTGAGAGTTTGCAATAGAATTTTGATCACCCTATGCTCAATATATGCAATTGTGTTCAACAGGAAAGTTGTCACACATAAAATAGGATTTCCAGAACTTTAAGAATCATTAAATTTGGATATTAAATGAGAAAGATATGCTCAAATTACCAACGATATTAAGCACAGTTTTACAATGACAGGGCAGTGAGTTTGTATTGGGTTTTTCGACCCTCTATGTTCAAAATTTTAGAAAGTGTTTAACATAAAAGTTTTCTCACTCTCTTCATTCTTTCCATAACATTAAACAAAATCAAATTCCGATTAAAACCGAAAAAGATATGCCTAATTTACTGACAACGATTCACAATTGAACATGCAACAAAAATAAAATTGAGATTTCTAACCTTGAAATCTCAATCTATGCTGGAAAATGTGAGTTTTCAACTCACCTTGCGATTTTGTAGAGCAAAACTCAAATTAACATGAAAAGATGACAGCTTGGAGCTTCAATTTGTTTCAAAGACCTGCTGGAATAAAATTATAGAACATGCAGCAAGGGAGTGGAAATTAACAAACAACCTAAACACAAAAATTGGATTTTTGATGAATTAATCTCATGTTGGAGTTGATTACCTCTTGCAATCCTCTCTAATTGATAAAGCAACCATTTTTATTTGAAGATTTAGAGATTTAAGGCTTTAGATTGAACAAATGGAGGAATTTTGCTCTCATTTCCTATTTCCAGGCTAATGAAGAAGAAGAGGAACTAAAAATTGTGTACGTACATGTAATTCATTCCTCATTCTCTCCTTCCTGGTTATAATTTGCTAATGGGCTTTGGACCCAATAGAGAAAATAAATTAGGCTAAGTAAATTTTAATTCACCACTAAAACAAATATTCACATAAACACAATGTTATAATGAAACAATGTATTTTTCTTCAAGTTTCAATACAACTAATTTATGCAAACATATTTACATATGAAATAAAATATTTCACATCATATGAAAAGATAATTTTAGTTTTTAAACTATTTTTATTATTAAAAACCCTTATTTTATATAAATATACAATTCACACAATTAAATGCATAAATCCTCATTTTTAACTTTAAAAATTCTACAAAAATTATTTCTTAGATAGAAAAATCTAATCAACCATTTCAAACTCAAATTTATAACCAAAATACATTTTATACCAAGTTCCATGTTTTTATTTTAATAAACACCTTTCAAAAAAAACAAATACTTCTATTAAAAATTATTAAAAGAAGTAATTGGCAATAATTGCAATAATGATTGCATTTACTCAAAATAAAATCATACTTCATTTATTATTTTCACAAATAAACATAATAAAGTTACCAAAACTTTATTTTCACATTTTGTTTCCAAAATTCATTGTTTATTCCAAATAAATAATATAAAACTTTCAATTTTATTTAATTTACAATATTAAATTATAACCACCGTTGTAATTTAATATTAGCAGGTAATCTCCATAACCAGGGTTGTTACACATGTGTTCGTTGATCTGAATAAAATGTTGATGAATTCATCGGTGTTTACTATTCTAGATGGAAATGAGGAGTTAATAATATACATAGATGTATGTTGTACTAGGCTTGTGGCGGTATTGATATAGAGAGGTAATGTTTTCATTTTCTTGAGTAGGCAGCTTAATCAACATGAGAAGAAATACCCAAGCCATGATTTGTAGTTAGCAGCGATAGTGTTTGCATTAAAGATACAAAGACATTACTTGCTAGGAGAGAGGTTCGAGTAGTTTATTGACCATAAATCATTAAAATTCTTTTTCTTATCAAAGTACCTTAACCTTCAATATGGGGATGCTTATAGTTCTTCACCTCCTATGACTTTGACGTTTCCTATATGCCTGGTAAAGTAAATGAAATTGCTGATGCATTGAGCATGGACATGTCAGCTTGGAGCTATGTTCCTAGAGTGCACTCGGTTAGAGTATATAGGCGAGTATGCTTTCCTACCAAGATGTGAGCTAGATCCGAAGATGTTGGAAATCTTGATCAATGGACCTACTCTGATAGAGAAGACTGGTTATAGTCAGAGGCGTGATGTTGGACTAGCATAGATCACCATTAATATAGAGATGAGAGTTGAGTTCGAGGAGGTGAAGTAATGCAGATTCGACTCAGATAGTTAGTTCTATAAGGATGGTAGAATGTATGTACCTAATGTTGATGGACATAAGGATGATACTATGTAAGTGTCATCACTTGAAGTTGAAAATTCACCCCAGGGGCAATACAGTGTATAAATATATGAAGTAGACATTCTACTAGGAAGGGATGAAGAAGGACGTTGGGACATTATTTTAAAGCGTATGAATTGTTAGCATATGAAAGTTAAGCAAAAGAAACTGAGAGGTTTTCCATAATCGCTTGAGGTTACCCAATGAAAGTGGGAGCAAACATCTATGGACTTCATCGATGGATTGTCAAGGACTAGAGAAGGGTGCAGTAGCAGTTGAGTTATAGTTGACAGATTGACGAAGAATGCCTGATTCATACCTTTAAAGTCCAGTAGAAAAACATAAAAACTGGATGAGTTATTGTAAAATGGATTGTGCGATTCCATAATGAACAAAGAAAGAGCATTATAAGCGGTAAAGACCCATTATTCATGTGGGGGTCGGAAGAGCTTACAAGAGGCATTCGGGACAGAGTTGCATTTAAGTACAATTTATTATCCACAAACCAACGATCATACCGAGAGAGTGAATTGTATATTAGAGGATCTCTAGCTTGCATACTTTACTTTAAAGGCTCATGAGATGATAGTTTAGATTTAGAGAAGTTTGCATATAATAATAGTTTTCAATCGAGCATTGGTTATGACAATGTTCGAGGGACTATACGATAGACCATGCAACGCTCCTTCAGGCTGGTGGGAAGTCGGTAAGAAACTTGTACTTGGGCCAAATATGGTTAGAGAAACTTTGGAGAAGATTGAGACTATTCTTTAACAAACGAAAGCTTCATAGGACAGGCAAAAGAGTTATGCTAATAAGGGAAGACATGACCTTGAGTTCTTTTTTGGCGATATGGTGTTTATCAAGATTTTTCCATTGAAGAATATAGTTCAATTCGATAGTAAGGGAAGTTGGCACTGAGATCTATATTTCCTTTTTCAATTGAGCGGATTGGGAATATTGTATAGAGAGTCGACTTACATCAAAAGATGATGGGTGTGAACAATGTATTTCTCATTTATTAGGAAGTTTGTATATGGCACTTGCATGATTATGGAACCAGATCAACAAGATAATATTCAAGCTTAAACTGAAGCTTCTAGACCTCATAGCCTAAATCATATAGTCGACCAGAGTATGAACCAACTTAGGAGGAAGACAGTGAAGTTTGGTAAAGGCTAATTGGAGTGAAAGTGAAGGCAGTAGAACTTGGAAGATTGAGAATAGAATAAGGACCGCTTATCTGGGGCTCTTTATTTAGTACTACATCATATTTGTTATTTAATAGTGCATGAAAAATGCTGTGATATTATTGGCATCAAAATTGACGACTAACACCCATTTATACGTGAAAGCACCAATATCCAGTCACAAATCGCAGATAGTATATGATGTAGAGAATATAATATCAAGAATAATCAAATTAAAATGAAAGCAAGTAAAAAAGACAAGATTTAAACTAGTTCGGCTAACTCCGGCATACGTCCACTCCAGAACAATCATTTTTATTATACTAAAATTTGATTACAGTTACAATCCAAGATTCCAGAATGAAAATGAAGGAGTAACCTCGAAGATGAAGAGAAGAAGAATCAAGGTCCTTTTTTCAAAGCCAAGTCTGTCGTATTTATATATTAGACTTCGGCTATAGGGTTTTCTCACCTATATGGGCCCACCATAACGATCGTCATGCCCAACTCGTCCGAAAATAATGATTAGCATCATACTATGGATCGTTATCCCTTCAGCCAAATCAATGCCGATCCCTCCTTGAAGCATGTCGAACCATCACCCTTTAACAAAATACACCGATCCTTCCATCCTGAAGCATGCCGAACCCTCTACCTTTACGAAAATTCCGACCCCTTCTCTTCCTAAGGCATATCGATCCAAGCATGTCGATCCCTCTTCCTTCATGCCAACCCCTCCTTGGTTGACCCATGAATGCCAAAACCTTATTAACTAATTAGCCTTGCTGACCCCTTTTATACGCCATACCCACCCCTTTTTATGAAGTATGCCGAGCCATCTCCTTCTAATTATGCGATCCCACTTCTATGAGCTGAGCATACCAATGCCTCCTCAATTAAGAGTGTCGATCCATCCTGAATGCCGACCCAAGCTACGCCTTCCTCCATACCATGCCAACCCGAGCTATACCAATCCCTTACTTGAAAATTGACGTATACGATCCTTTCTAGCCTACAATGCCGAACCCTTCAATAGAACCCCCCAAGCCAATCAAACATGCTGATCCTTCGTGTCGATCCCTTCATGCCATAATACTATGCCAATCCCTTATGTTATGTCATGCCCAATCATGCCGAACTATCTTATGTCGACCCATCCACATCAAACCATCTTATGCTGATCCTTCTTGATTCAAGCCAATATCCACCTTCTGAGCACCTTGCATCGTTTATCTATTGAATGTGTTTAATCCTGGCTTTATATTATTATCCATTGTTGATTGTCATCCATGATATTCCCACCTCGATAACCGTGAAGTCTATTGGATTAAATCCACCTACATAAGGCCTTGCCAAAAGGATGGTTAACACTTTTCCCCCCAAAACGTGCCTTGCGATAGGAAGGCATGTTTTGAATTGCCAAAAGCCCAAAATTCGAAATTCGAAACTCATAATCCATTGATCGTTATATCACCCAATCAAGAGTCCAATCTGTTGCTAGTCCAATTCCTCGATCTCTCTGGATCGTTAGTGAAATCCATTACTATTTTGGTTCAATATTCAATTCTGAGTCCATTCCAAATCTATTAACCATATACTCGATTTCTCTGAACCGTTTTATCCAAGTCTGGGGCCTCTTCGGATCCATATCCAAATCCTAAGACCTCTCCAGGTCATTTAATCTAAATCCGGGACCTCTCCGGGTCCATATCCAAATCCGGGATCTCTCCGGGTCCATATCCAAATCTGGGACCTCTCCTGGTCCATATCCAAATCCAGGAACCCTCCTGGTCACTTTATCTTACTCCGGCCTTGACTCTCCAGTCGAGCGCTTATCCATAGTTATCCTTATCCAGCCGAAGACTTAATCCATGGGGTATCCTACTTTGACCTCGATCCCTAGCCGTGGACTTAATCCATGAGTATCCTTCTCCGGCCTCGATTCTTCGGTCGAGGACTTAATCCATGGGGTATCCTACTCCAGCCTCGATCCCCAGTCGAGGACTTATCCATGTTCGAGTCCATTCTATCGCTCTTCGAAAAAGGGACTCGTAACTCGCTATTATTGCCCAATCTCTCCGGTCGGGACCATATTCATGATCTATGTTACTTATTACATTAATCCAAATTTAATCATTCCAAAGTACAGTTGGTAAAATATAAAATAAAAGCCCGTACAATCGAAAAAACTAAATAGCCATAGTATCGGAAAAACCAGAATTTGCAGTAAACAGAAAAAAAAATTTCACAAACCCGAGCACCACGGTTCATTGTCATCTCAGAGCATGCCTAGGGATCATCCTCAATTCCGTACCTGTGTAAGAGAATTAGCCGTTTTACTGCAGGGTTTATTACTTATTCCATTCCATAAGTCCAATCAGTTAATAACAAGCCGACGATGATGCCTTGATCCAATGCCATATTTATTCGAGGTGGGCAATGGCTGAACCTGTTTCACTGCCACAACTTGATTTCTTATATATCATTGCAAATGACCATTCCTCACATGTTTCTCAATGATATCCTTCAAATTCCTACGATCATTCGTATCGTGCCCATCTAGCTCATGGAATAGTCAATGCTTTCCCGATGCCCGCTCGTATTCAAAGGGTTCACTTTTTTGTCAGCCTTCGATATTGGAGGCGCGCTCGAGTATCCAAATAAATCATTTCTGAAGTTTCAGTCAAATCCATTTAAGAAGATAATTTCGGTTCTCTCCACTGCGTTTTCAATATATTACTGCCACCATTCATCCTCCTTTTGCCTTTATCATTCCTATTTCCATCTCCTGATGATCCTCCATTTTACACGGCATTCACCTCTGGTTTGTTTTCTCGTGCATCTTCCCACCACAGGAACCTTTTTAACTCCCCTAAATCCATAAGTGGATTCCGTGCTAGTGAATCCTTGAACTTTATGCCATCAGCAATGCCAAATACAGCTGCCATCAAAACCATGGATGGACCCGAATGATCCACCGATGCCGTCGTAGCATTAAACCGTGTTAGAAAACTTCTTAGGGACTCTTTGGTCCTTGGCTTTAGTGTTTCCAAACTCATTACATTTTTGGGTCTCGAGATGTGAACTCTACACTGCCTCATAAACCTTTCAATCAATTCTGTCCATTTGCCAATAGAGTCGTTTTTCAATTGTCTGAACCATAGTGCGACTATATCCGTCAAATACAAAGGGAAGAACCATTCCATGACCTCCTCCAATGCCCTTAGGACTTCCATAGCCTCATCTACCTTGTCAAGTGAATAGCGGGATCCGTTCTTCCATCATATGTCTCCAGCATTGGTAGTTTGAATTCTGGTGGATTCCTAGCTTGCCTAATCGTAGGAGCAAAGGGACTCCTATTTGCATCTTTCGAATCTCTATTTACTAGTCCTCCTTTCATGGCCCTTCTGATCATTTCCGCCAACCTTCCATTGTCATCAAGTGGTAATCTTTGTCCATTGTCTCTAACCTGCCCCTCGAGTCCACGAGAGAATCCAGAAATATGCTCTTCTAGACGAGGGCCTGTATCCCAATCAACGCCAAACTACATAGCACCACTTGGTATCCCGCCTGGAATCAAGATAATATGATTCGGGGGCATGCCCTCAAGTGTGGAGTGATCGGCACCTAACTATCGGCATTGCTTTGGCCGATCGTTCCTAGATGGTCAGCGGATGCACCCAGTAGCTCCATTTTATCTCGTATCCTGATTGTTCCATTTCCTTAGTTCTAATTTTGAACTTCCATTGCACATGCTGCTACAACTCCATGATCCACATTTCCAGTATTCCCTGCAACTCCAATCCCTTGGTTTTGCACTCCAGCTTGTCCAACCTATCGAAATAGGTTCTACATCATTTCCTCCTGCCTTTTCAGCATCCTTTCCTGCATAGCATACATCATCGACTCCATCTCGTCTATGGTAATGAAGGTTGAGGTCTGATTAGTTCCTAAGGAAGCTTCCTGACTTCTTTCACAATGGCTCTTCTCTATTCTCCGTCTCCTTGTTGATTGCCTAGCCATTGTCTTAAATCCAGATTCCTAAGCTTTAAAATCCAAGATCTTAACTCCCAAATCCCTGAGTGCAAGCTTTCTCAGTGAAAGCACCAAAATGTAGGAGTCAAAATTGACCACCAACACCCAATTATACGTGAAAGCACCAATATTCAATCACAGATCGTAGAGAGTATATGATGTAGAGAATATAACATGAACAATAATCAAATTAAAATGAAAGCAAGTAAAAGAGACAAGATTTATAGTGGTTCAGCTAACTCCGGCCTACGTCCACTCCAAAACAATCCTTTTTATTGTACTGAAATTTGATTACAGTTACAATCTAAGATTCCAGAATGAAAATGGTACAGTAACCCTTAGGTACAAATGAAGAGAAGAAGAATCAAGGTTTTTTTTCGAAGCCAAGCCTACGACATTTATAGGTAAGACTTTGGCTATAGGGTCTTCTCACCTACATCGGCCCACCATAACAATCAGCATTATACCACTGATTGTTATCCCTCCAGCCAAATCAACGCCGATCCCTCCTTGATGCATGCCGAACCATCGCCCTCCAACAAACTACACCGATCCTTCCATCCTGAAGCATGCCGACCCCTCTTCCTTCATGCTGACCCCTCCGTGGTTGACCCATGAATGCCAAAAACTTGCTAACTAATCAGCCTTGCAGACTCCTTTTATAAGCCATACCGACCCCTCTTTAAGAAGTATGCCGAACCATCTCCTTCCAATTATGCCGACCCCATTTCTATGAGCTAAGCATGCCGAACCCTTCAACACAACCCCCAAGCTAATCAATCGTGTCGATCCTTCATGCCGAACCCTTCATGCCCTAAAACCATGCTGACCCCTTATGTTATGTCGAGCCCAATCATGCAGAACTATCTTATGTCGACCCATACCACATCAAATCATCTTATGTCGATCCTACTTGATTCAAGCCAATATCCACCTTCCAAGCACCCTGCATCGGTTATCTAGCGACTATGTTTAATCCTGGCTATATATTATTATCCATAGTTGATTGTCCATCCATCCATCTGAACCAAATCTCTGATATTCCAACCTCGATAACCATGAAGTCTATTGGGTTAAATCTGCCTGCATACGGCCTTGCCAAAAGGTGGGTTCACAAATATCTTTTCATAGCATTACTGATGACGCTATACGATGACATGTTATAATAGCCGTGATACATCTTATAGCACTGAACAAAACTCTATTGTATCGAACATTTTATAGCACATAATCACCATTATGAAAACTTTTTCATAGCATTTTAACCATGTCATTTTATTTAACTTACTAAAATTTCAACTGTTATTCATAGAGTCAACAAAATTTTCACAACATGTTCTCAATGCTATAAAAAAATTCCACAATAGTTATATATTTTTTTCATAACTTTTCCACCCTGTTATATTTTTCCTATAATGTTTTTCTTTTGAATAATAAGTTTATACAGCGCTTCTCATCCGGTTTCCATAGTGGTATTTTTCCACTATTAATATGTTTAATATATGGCATTTGTTTTTTGCTATGCTGTTCTTTCTATAGTGCACTACGGATGCTATCTTCTCTCTTAACTAAATTGTGCATATTACAGGCATTCGATAGTAAATCTTCAAAACAAAAAACTACATATTCAATAGCAAAAATCTAAAAGCAAAAAATATAATACCATAAGTATATTTGATTGCAAAAGACAAAATAAATATGGTATTACATAGTTGATATTCTTACATAGCTAAGTAAATAAGTTTAGACATAGTTTCTAAACAAAAACTAGATATGAAAAACAAAGCTCCCTTAGGCTTCCACCTGTTAGCTCATGCACATTGTATATTTCAAAACCTGCAATTTACACAAGTACAAGTTAGGGACTCTTTTGAACATATATGCAAACAATTGTGAGTCATATGAAAAATGCAAAATCCAAGCCGAAGCAATTGAAAATCCGGTCACATTTTGTCCATGAATAATACTAGTTGCAGTGCAAATGCAGGTTGAATAAGGGAATAATTTGAATTATAAGCCAATAATTAGTTTCATTGTAAATTAGTGGAAGGAGGATTTTTGTGTATGTTTTGTGTATTGATAGTGCAAAGTGCTGGCTAAATAATGGCTTAATTTGCATTGTAAGCTAGGTAATTAGTTTCACTGGAAACTAGTACATAGTGACTTTTGTGTATTGAACTTATCATTCTAGTGCTTTATCTATGAAGCACCAACTAAATCAGGGCATTAATGCTGATTTATGATTAATGGAGATGAAATTTTGAAATGCGAATTAATATATGAATTTAGAAGAAGGCTCTTAAGAAATAGTTCACAATTCGATATTTGCCCCTACATGAATGTGTAGAGAAAAAGATTAATAAATTGTTTTCAAGTGATCCATGAACCATGAATTCCTAGAAACAAGAACTCTTCCAAAGTATGTGGCATTAACAATAATGACCCCAAACCCTAATCAATGCTAGAAATACAAATTATATTTGATTAATGCTAGAAATTTCATGAACCATGCATAAGTCACATTCACCTATCAAGCATGAACTTGTTTTGGGAGATTTTGTGTGTTGTGTGTATATAATTGATTAGGAAATTTGATTACTTGTTTCACAACTATATCAAGACATTGTATAATAAATTGGAAATATGGATGACATGCAATATATTAGATTCCAAGCGTATGAAAACTACATTATACCATAGCCTCTCAGGTCATTATAGAGAGCACAAATACATAATTTGTGTACATAATCTATCTGAACAAACATTTCAAATGAAATTTAGAATCTGTTAAGCATGCACAACATTTTGCATTTAGAATGGGTATACTAAACCTAAAGTTCAAACTCCAGTGGTGCATTATTTTTACCAGAATACTGAATTTCTATTATTACTTCATTAGTTTTACCGAATACATATAAGCTGAGATATTTTTAGTTGTTACAAACAAAAATTCAAAAACTCGTCATTGTAATGTGACATAATAATCATAAAAAATCTATTGTAATTTGTTTCTTTATAAACAACATGTAGTTTTCTACTCCAATCTTTCCAAAAAAATTAAGAACCCATAACTATATTG
The DNA here is from genome assembly GCA_030765085.1 of Allium cepa. Taxonomy (NCBI): domain Eukaryota; kingdom Viridiplantae; phylum Streptophyta; class Magnoliopsida; order Asparagales; family Amaryllidaceae; genus Allium; species Allium cepa. The sequence continues at coordinate 467,504,906 of CM060931.1, forward strand.
TTTATATATACACTTTAATATCAAATTTTCGTCTGTTGATCGTACATGTATAAATGGTGTCAAAGATCATATTAAACATGTTTGTCAAATTATTGCATTGCATTATCTACCATGATAATCAAGCATTAATGCTATAGTTCTTGGCCTGCAATAAAGGATGGGCTAAATGGATCTAGAATCGGAACCCGACTCAATTATCATGGTTTAGCATAATGCTAACTACTACTCTGTGTGCATGTTAATGTCAATGGTAATTTCAACATTTTTCAAAAGGAGAGATGGACTGCACTCATTATAGAGACCAACTATGTTTCTTAGGATTTTCATCTTAGATCACTACTTAATTAGATTGCTGCACCTTCATTACAACTACTTAAATTACAGTAGGCCGTCCTTACTCCTAAACCTACCAAGGAATGATAATTTCACTCGCCACCTCATTTTGGGCCCACATCACATCTGTAGAATCAGACCTAAGATCTAATTACAATAAGGGAATTTCTACCCAAAATAGTGCTAAGCCAAACATTCATTAGTCAAAGCATCATGCCTTAACAAACGCAAATCAACTTTATCTAAATTATGGGTTTTCATGGGAATCAAGGAATATATCATCTGAACTACTAAACCGTATCAAATATATCTACCATACTATATACCTAATATTATTATTCAAAGAAAACACATCTTATACCAAACAAGTTCAATAGCTTAACCAAACATCATACCAATCACCAGATTTTGTTATCTAGAACTTCAACAATTCAGAGCATTTTTACACGAGTTGAGATCTTTGTTCTAGATTTTAAAGAAAGAAAGTTAGTTGAAACTCAATTTACGAACTTAAGGAACAATAAGTAAGAAATGCATAGGTTCTTAAACACATAACTTACCTATATTAATAGAAAATATCCATGTCCATTTCTAAAGATAATCGACAATACCTACATACAAATAGGATAGTTGATTCATATATTCAAATATTTATATTTGAACAGTTTTATTTAACAATAATGAAATATGCTTAGTAGAAGTTGATTTCATTACAAGATTCATCATAAGCCAAGCTCTTGTAGAGCCAACGATATCTTTAACGCATTCAAACCCAACAGTAGGTCTCCATAAATGTGCGATTGGAAATTTTTCAACATCAATCCAAACTCTAGTTACAACCAATCGTAATGGAACAAAATGGACCATCAGTTTTGAATTTGTTGAAGCCATCTGTTCCTCAACAAGTATACTTTCTATTCCAAAAACATCAATCAAATTACATTTATTCAATGCAGAATTTACAACCTATCAAATAAAATAAATAATGGTTTTCAACTATAAATTATATGAACTATTTGTAACATATTACCTTACAAAAAAAAATGGAACTAGTTATATGAGTTATAAATAGTATATTACAGTTGGAGTTAACATACTATTTGTTAAAGGAACAAAAGATGCTTCAGTGTTTACTTTCTCAAGGACTCCTTCTGATTCTAGCTATGCTACTTTGCTACCAACCACTTCTTTGACATTTAACGTATTAGCTGTTGGCTTTTATATAAAGGCCCCCATTTTTTAGGATTATCCATTGAAACTAACATGGAGGATGGTCCAAAAGGATTATGATTAATAAGTTGTTTTTGATTACGATGGCATATTCGTCCTTCCACAACTAATTCTTCACTTCCTATCCAATCAAGCAGCTTGCATTTGTTATCTCCACTTCCATTCTATAATAAAACATATTTTACTCATATAGTAATATTCAACGATCTATTTATTATAATGAGGTAATATTTACTCATGTTTTCTCATACGGTACTTTTTTAAAGTTTTACCTGTAATACTTCTAACAATATTCATTTTACCTAAAAAAATATATAAATGACTCTAAAATAACACATATCATTAAGTGAGGGTATTGTAAAAATTCTGTAGTTTCATGAGGTAGCATTTATGTTTCTTAATATCATTTTTATTTTGCTTACACATTCTTTTTCACTAGTTATTTTTTTGGCGCATAATTCTGATTTGAATACAAATATAAACAATTTAAGTAAACTAGACTTATAAAATTTATAACGACAGAGGGCCGCATAAGTCAATCAAATGTCTAATTTGACAAAAATGAATTCTTAATCATGGAGAAAATATACGAAGACGCGCATTAATAAGTAAGTTAAGCAGGGACCAAAAGATAATATTTAGTTTTCTTTCAACTTCGATATCATCAAATATATTTCTTTGGGGGATTTTGAAATACTAACACAACGTGTAACATCCGGTAAAAATATAAATATATTATATTCAAATATAGGGATTACTTAAATATTTGAATTGAGAATTAAATACTAATTAAATGGATTCAATAGCCATATTTAACTCCTTTTAATTATTAAATAAAAATGGTGAACTCCTTTGTAAGTTATTTATAATAATTAATAGTTTGAATAAATAACAAGAAAATCAATGTTTAATAAAATGACTTGATTTTTAATAGCCTATTTTAAAATGAATTTGCAAGATTTTTCCATAATTTTTAATTTGGAAACTATTTAAATTTTCATTTGATGTATATTTCAACAAATAATTGTATATTTGAAAATTCATAGAATAACATGACCAATGTATTTTAATGTTATTTTATTATCATGTTGCGTTTTTGTATGCGATCATATTTTTATTTTGTCATTCGCAGTTCATATGGGAATGAAATACTGTTTAGCGAGATGTCAAAAATCACAAATTAAGCATACCTTAACACTTAGAAAATTCAACTGTCTTGCTTTTCCCTCTTTTTACTTCTCTTAGTTTACAGTGAAAAGAAAATAAGCATCCAACTTTTAAAATCAAAATCAAGTAACTTAATTATCAGAAAATATATCGTTTGATCCATTGGGTTCGTAAGGAAGACAACTTCAAATCTATGTGTGTTGTTTGATGTTTTGACAGTGAACTAGGGTTTCAAATCAATGACAATCTAGGTGGAGTGTATTTGGAGTGTACAAGTGTGCTTCTCTTGCGAAGGGCAGTCGGAGGTGGAAATTTGAAAGAGTGCGTCCCTATGAGGTGAATCGACTTTCTACTATCACTTATAAATCTATCATGTCAAAAATGAAGAGGGCCTACCGAGCTTCAGTTGATGGTGACAGATGGGAGGAGGACGTAAAGTGGAGCACGTAGGAATCGATAGGAGTTGATTACATCAAGTATGAAAGGAGATAATGTAACAACTCATAATTTTACCATTTGATTTGGGAATATTTAATTAATTTTAAAAATTCAACTAATGATTTTTAATGGTCAAATATGTAGGATGGATTTCAACCTAGAGGGGGCTGAATAGGGTGATACTATTAATTATTAAAAATTTAATGCGAAAGTATATAAAATCATCGCAGCATGGATAATAGTAGAATAATAGCAACACAGATAACAGCAAAATATAAAAAAAATAAAACAACATAGATCTACCCAGCTTCGACAAAAACCTACCTATGTGAAGCCCCTAAGGTGTCTACTAGAAATTAAGTTGTCAGATGCTTACACACATAAACTCGCGACACCCGCTATCGACCAACCTAACTCTATGCTCAAAACCATGCCACAACTCAGCCACTGAGTTGCGAATTCTCGAACTACACCACCGTAGTTTGTCCCTTAGTCACACGACTAGAATTTACAAAAGCTTAAAAGAGAAAATGAAAATTTAAAAACAATTTAAAACAATAAACCCTAATTTAAACTAAAGCCCACTAGAAACCAGCCCAACATTTTTCTCCCTTTTTCTTTTATATTATTCGGCCCTTTCCTTTGCGTTTGTGATATAATGGCAGTCTTGTTTCTTTCATTGCCCATTTGTTTTAAGATTAGGGCTCTGCTAATTTGAGGAAGCCGACTTCGTTGATCGATCAAGTGAATGTATTCACATTTCCAGCTTTGACGATCAATCGTTTCTTTGATTTGCACACGGCTCCTTATCGAGTTCATTTGAATTGGTAAGTGATTTCCCTTTTTGCTTTTCTGGTTGATTTGCTTTGAGCTCAATTTGATTCGAGTGCTAATGATTTATTGTTCATATGTTTTACTTGAACAAGAATGATTTCAAATGCCGGTGAAGATATTGATTATATATGGGTTCAATTCCCTAAAATATCGTTTATATAGAATGTTTAAATTCTTCATGTCAATTTTATCTCGGCCGTTGATTTTCGTTTGGTTGCCTGCGATTGATCCTGACTAGTTCAATTCATATTTTTTTTTGTTTACTTGATTATCACGGCTTTGAATTGCTCTGTTTGACTCCTTGGCCACCATGGCTCTGACTTTGGTTTGAAACTACTATTGACATTATTTGATCCTTATTCGAACTGATTTTGATTCTCTGTTGACTTTTGGTTACTTTAAAACTGCTATCTCTGACTTTGTTTGAAACTGCTATTTGACTTTATTTCTATCTTTATGCTGTTGATATTGGCCATTTAGATTTTGTGATAATATTGATTTCGACTTGTTATGTACCGCTCCTCTTTACTGCATTTGTTGTTTATGGTTTGGTCTCACTACATATTGCTATAACATTTGTATTTACTGATTTGCTTTGAGTCTGGGTTGCACTGAGTATACATAGACTCCATGTATTCATATAGTCTGGTAGCTTCACTTGCATATTGAACTAAACCATGTATTGCACTGGTGCCTCCGAGCCTATTTGCAAATGCTATCACCAATGTAGTAGCTTTGCTTCTTTGCCTTGTATGTGGTCTTCTGGCACTTGAATTTGGTCTGCACTTGTGTTTAGTTGCATTCATTAGTTCTGTGGTTCAGGTTGCACAACTTATAGTCATGTTTCAATGTGTATGCACACATCTCTTTTAAACTGCTTGTTCTTGTTTCATGTTGACTTCATGTGTATAGTTGTTTGATCTTCATGTATATGATGCAAGTTGACCGTGTAGTCTGCAATGCTTAGAGATTCATGTATGGTTGTAGTTTTGGTCTGTGTGTGCCATACAAGTCTTGTTCAATTGAGTTCTCCATTGATGTATATGCATTCATCAAAAAACTGTCAAGGACTGATAGCTTCTTGGTTGTTGCATTCATGATGAATTTGTGGCCTTGGTTTCACTTGAGAATTATTTGCTTTTTGAATTGCACCTTTGTTGAATCTAGCTTATAGTTCGGGTTTGACCTTATGCTCATGTCGTGACTTTATTTGTATTGCACTTGTGTTAAACCAGGCTTTTGATTGGGTTTGACCTTGTGCTCACCTGTCCCTGTAGTTTTATCAAGTGTGTATCGATGTGTACGGCCTTGTAGCCTGTACAACGATACACCATGCATGTCACAAGCTGTTCATGTATGATGAATTCGAAATTTAATGATGACGAACAACCAAATAACCGAGGCAAATAATATTTTCAAAATACATTTATTTTACACTGCAAAAATATTTCTTTTTCAATTTTACTACGTCAGTGTATATTTTATAGATAACTCAGATGCTGGATTCAAGCTGGAATAAAGTTGAAGTTAAATACGAGTGATGTAATCAAAATTGTAGATGGAAAATTGTGATGTAATCAAAATTGTAATGTAATCAAAGATTGTATATATAGTGAGAGCTCAAATTTATACTATTCAAAACTATAATAAAATATTTGTTTGCATAAAATATCGGTTTGAGTTTAAATACTATGTTATTTATTTTATTCAGCAAGTATATATTTAATTATGTGAAAAATAAAATAGTACATTAACAAATACATTTAATTGAATATATATATATATATATATGTTTATTATCATTAAATAAAACCATATACTTGCATATTCAACAGTCTCCCCCTTTTGACGATAATAGTCTCCCCCTTTTGATGATAACAAACATATATTAAGATTTTGAATATATTAAATGTATATAATCATTCAATTTTCTCCCCCTATTTGAACGCTCCCTCTCTACACAAAACTCCCTCTTCATATATGCATGTAAATAAGTAAAAATATATGCAAAGAACCTAGATGCAAATAGAAAATATTTGACCTTTATTTGCTAAAGTCTTAACTTTTCTCTCCCCATTTTGTTATCAGCAAAAGAGTAATAGTGTTAGAAAATAAAGATACAGTAATAGGAATTAATACAACATTAATACTCAATGGGGTTATAAATATTAAATTTCAATAAAAAATCAAACAAAAATCATAAATATTCTGTTTGACGTATATTCCACTTTAGAATGATATTATAATGTCATCAAATAAAGCCATATAATTGTCTATTTTTAGTATATTCATATCAAGAATTTGAAAATCTACTAACCATGCATAGTCGTTAGGACTTTTAAGTGAGATTAGTAGTATTCCAAATTTTAAAAAAATGAATTCAAGTATCTTCTAACCTATGCAGTTAAAGTGCTCGGCGTATTCAATGCGGCGGAGGTGCAAAAAGTCATAGCGGGGATGCAGCGAGGATATAGCGGGATATAGCAGATAACTCTAAAATAGCATATAAGGCTTTTAATTAATGTTTTTACAAATATATAAATGGTAATTAAATGATAAATTAACATTCAATTGAATTATAATTAATACATAAATAATTTTAAATAAAAACGTATGCGAGTATACTTTAAATAAAGATAAAACTATTATATAACATAATTGAATTTAGTAGAATATTAGAGTATTTTCATTTCTGAAAATATATTAAAAATTAAACCGAATAAATTAATTTCATAATTTTACAATGTATAAATCTCATCTCTCAATTCATTTTTTTAAAGAAGATTTAGTGGACATAGCGGAATATAGCGGAAATAATGAGATATAGCGAAAATAGCGGGGCTTAATGCGGAAAGGCTATATTTGGGGGCTATATGGAAAAATCGTTGCGGCAGAAATCTGCTATGAGATATAGCGGGGTTATAGCGTGGTAATAGCGGGGCATTAACTACATAGCTGCTAACCACGCATAACCATGAGGACTTTTAAATTGGATTAGAATCAACTTGTCTATTTAATTAGTCAATTTTGATATGCATTTCATACATGTATAACTGTGAGGACTTTTAAATGCGCATGAAAGCACATAATCAAAAATTCTATGTAATTCACCCATGCATAAGCTTGAGGACTTTTAAATGAGAGTGAATACTTTGGATGTTTTTATTTCTTAAAAAATATAATAAAATGAAAAATGAATGATTTCCTATTTAAAATATCACATATTGACATACTATATTGAACTTTGATGAGTGATGGTCAATAGAAATATGATAGAATTAGAGATGGTCATGGAATTTTTACCAACAAAAAGTTTTTACGAGTCTTTTTTAAAATTCTAAAGAAATTTACTAATTATACTGTCTCAAGTTATAATATATGATCAATATCAACACTCATCACTTTTTCAATCATTATTTATCTTTTCCATAATCAAAAGGGAGTCAGATTAGTTAATGTAATCATTTAAGCTCAAATTCCAAAAATAAATATCGAATTTTCTAAAAATGACTAATCTGAAACAAGGTCCAAAAAATGATATTCTAGAAGGGTTTTATAAGAAAAATTTCTGCTATTTGAAAATTATTTGAAATGAAAAATATGCGTATACTTTCTTTGAAAAACGATGCAGCTACCGAATGTCTCAACATAAGTCACGTTTCACTAATAATTTTTCCTTCAACTAGATTATCAATGTAACCTACGTTTGAATCTCTCTTGGACTCAAGATTATCGTTAATTGAATGTTATATACTAGACCGTGAAGTTTGCAACTGAGTTCTTTAAAATCATTTTTATAACATTTGAAAGAAATTCTTCTGAACTTGAATTGAAACCGTGCAAATGAACAAATAGTGAACATAGTTTCAGTTGAGATAAACCAATATATCCAATTGTAGCATGAGTAATCAGCAATCAATACAACATTATCCTTAGTCCAAGCAAATCTATATGAAATAGTTCAAAGATGATTGGTTAACAATTTTGAATAAGTCAGAATCAAAATCAGCATTCATTTCTTTATCACATAACTGGCTGATTTAATTCATATTATGGTGCAGATTATCACATTAATATATCGTTCAAGATAGATGCACCGTTACCTATTTTACCTTTACGATAATTTTTCATTGTTGCCCATTGTGATTCTACCACCTTTGTACTAGGCTAAGGAACTTTGATTTGTCGACCGTTGTAACCTGGAACAGCCAGAATCTTGATAACACTGTTGTTGTTCCTTAGATTGCCACCACACCTACACAAGAAAAGATTTTTGTGACCGATTTGTTTTTATAGGTCCATGGTTGTTAATGGCAACATATTTTGAAAATAAGTTTGTGGAGACCCAAAACTATTTATATATGTTCCTTTCGACACCCAGATTTGTTTGACTTTGAGAGATTTTATATTTGTGCCTTTTGGAACCCAAATAGAAATGGTTTTCACGTGTTTAGGTCTATACCAACAATTATTTTGATTGTGTCCAAACTTTCTACAAATTGTGCACATGGATTTGACTTGATTAATTTTGCTTCTATCTAGTTTGGATTGATTATATCCAAGTCCTTGTCTATCTGTATTAATAGTTTGTTTCCCTAACACTATATTTAACTATCTTTGTCCTTCGAAATTTTTTCCTAAAGTTGTAGACAATTGTTGGACTTGTATTTTGAGTGATTCGTTTTCGTTCAATCATTGTGTGCACTTTTTAATAGAATTTTGTTTCCACGTGTTTTCATTTACTTTCAAAATAAGAATTTCATTTTCAAGCGATTTAATTTTAATTTCTTCTTCGAATGTTAGACACTTATCACACATAGGACTCTTGCTTTGATAGTTTTTAACTAATTGATCAAGCTGCTTATTTAAATCAATCAAAGTATCTCTTTTTGATTCAATTTTAGTATATTTCTCCCTAAGTTGTTTGAAACAGCCATTTACTTCGTGGAAATATATAAATAATTCTGAGTGATTGAGTTTTGATACCTCGCTTAGCTCGTCATTATCGCTACCAGTTATATCACATCAAAGGCACAAATCTACTTTTTCATTCTCACTGATACAACTTTTATAATCATCATCACTTTTATTCCATGTGGCTACAAAACTTCTTCTTTTCGATTTCTTTTCTTTGCCGAGTCGATTTGGGGGGCAATTGGGCTTGATGTGGCCAAGTTTATTACACTTGTGGCAAATGATCTTCTGCCTTTTTGGGTTGTCAAGTACTTTGACTATTTTGTTTTTCAATTTTTGATTTAGAGCTGGATTCCCGTATTTGCGGTTCCACTTTTTGAATCCTTTTATTAGTAGCACCAGCTCAACTGCTCCATCGTCGTCGTCGTCACCTTCGGTTATTCCTTTGAGAGCTATTGATTTCTTTCGAGTATCACCTCCTTTATGCTCTTCCTTGAATTTCATTTCTAGCTCATAAGTGGTGAGATTTTCGAAGAGTTCTTCAACTTTGATTTGTTTCAAATCTTTTGATTCTTGAATGGTTGTAACATTCACTTCAAAATTCCGTGGAAGGACTCTGAGGATTTTTCGGACTATTTCCAACTCTGTGTATGATTTTTTTAAAGCTTTTGATTTGCGTACGATATTGGAAAGTCGTCCGTACATCTCCTTGACATTGTCATCCTTGGCCATTGTTAAGTTCTCGTATTCGCTGCTTAGCATGGCAAGGCGAGATTCCTTGACTTGATTTCCTTCGTGAGTCACTTCGAGTATGTGCCAGATTTCCTGCGCAATTAGACAATGTGAGCAAGTAAATTTGATTCGATCTAATGAACAGATAATTGAATTCTTAGCTCTAGCATTAGCATTCTGTAGTTTATTTTCAAGATCTATCCATTGATCGATTGGTTTTTCTATTTTCTGATTATCTATAACTATAGTTGGTGCTCTATAACCAATCTCGTTAATATTCCAAGCATCAATGGTTTTTAGAAAAAAAAAATTCATTCTATTTTTCTAGTAAGCATATTCACCGTTGAACATTGATGGTCTAACTATGGACAAATCCTCAACAAAAGCATTACTAAAACAACCCGTTTAAAAGAAAATCATTTTTGAAAAATCAAATTTTAAAATAAAAAATTAGCTTTTGTTCCCAGCTCTGATACCACTTGTAGGATCGATTTCACCCGGGGCGTGTGAATAGGGTGGTACTATCATTTATAAAAATTTAATGGAGAAGTATATAAAATAATCGCAGCACTGATAATAGCAGAACAATAGCAACATATATAATAGCAGAATATAAAAAAGAAATAGAGCAACATAGATTTACCCAGCTTCGGCAAAACCTTTCTTACGTGATGCCCCCAAGGTTTTTACTAGAATTAAGTAGTCAGACGCTTACAGACGTATACTCTTGACACCCACTATCGACTAACTAATCTCTACGCTCAAAACCCTGCCACAACTCAACCATTGAGGTGTGAATTCTCGAACTACACCATCGTAGTTCGTCAATTAGTCACACGACTAGAATTTACAAAAGTTTAAAAGAGAAAATACAAATTTAAAAAAAATTAAAACAATAAACCCTAATTTTAATTAAAGCCCACTAGAAACCGGCCCAAAATTTTTCCCCGTTTCTTCTATATTATTCAGCAAATTCCTTTGCATTTGTGATATAATGGCAGTCTCCTTTCTTTCGTTGCTCGTTCATTCTGAAATTAGGGCATTGCTAATTTGAGGAAGCCAACTTTGCTGATCGATGGAGTTAATGTGTTCACTTTTCCAGCTTTTGCGATCAACCGTTTCTTCGATATGCACATGGCTCCTTCGCGAGTTCACTTGAATTGGTATGTGATTTCCCTTTTTTCTTTTCTGGTCAATTTGCTTTGAACACGATTTGATTTGACTGTTAGTAATTTATTGTTCATCTGTTTTACTTGAGCTCGAATGATTTCAAAAGCCGATAATGATATAGGTTATATAGGGTTCAATTCCCTAAAATATCGTTCATATATAATGTTTGAATTCTTCATGTGAATTTTAGCTCGGCCGTTGATTTTCGTTTGGATGCTTGTGATTGACCCTGACTAGTTCAATTCGTACATTTTCTATTTACTTGATTACCATGGATTTGAATTGCTCTTTTCGACTCCTTGGCCACCATGGCACTGACTTTGGTTTGAAACTGCTTTTTACATTATTTGGTCCTTATTCGAGCTGATTTGGATGCTTTGTTGACTTTTGGTAACTTAGAAACCGCTATCTCTGTCTTTGTTCGAAACTGCTACTTAACTTTAATTCTATCTTTATGCTGTTGACGTCGGCCACTTAGATTTTGTGACAACATTGACTTCGACTTGTTATGAATGGCTTCTCTTTATTGCATTTTTTGTTTACGGTTTGGTCTCACTGCATATTACTATAGCACGCGCGCACACACACACACACATATATATATTACTGATTTGCTTTGAGTCTGGGTTATGTTGAGTATACATAGACTCCATGTATTTATATAGTCTGGTGCCTTCACTTGCATATTGAATTAAACTCTGCATTGTCCTGGTGCCTCTGAGCCTATTTACAACTGCTGTCACCAATATAGTAGCTTTGCTTCTTTGACTTGTATGTGGTCTGTTGGCACTTGAATTTGTCTGCACTTGTGTTCAGTTGCACTCGTTAGTTCTTTCGTTTAGGTTGCACAACTTATAGTCATGTTTCAATGTGTATGCATATATCTCTTTTAAACTGCTTGTTCTTGTTTCATGTTGACTTCATGTGTATAGTTGTCTGGTCTTCATGTATATGATGCATGTTGACTTTGTAGTCTGCAATGCTTGGAGATTCATGTATGGTTGCAGTTTTGGTTTGTGTATGCCATATAAGTCTTGTTCAATTGAGTTCACCATTGCTGTATATGAATTCATCAAAAAACTGTCGAGGATTGATAGCTTATTAATTGTTGCATTCATGATGAATTTGTGGTCTTGGTTTCACTTAAGAATTATTTGATTTTTGAATTACACCTGTGTTGAATCCAGCTTATAGCTCTGGTTTGGCCTTCTGCTCGTGTCATGACTTTATTTGTATTGCACTTGAGTTGAACCCGGCTTTTGATTGGGTTTGACCTTGTGCTCATCTATCGTTGTAATTTTACCAAGTGTATATCGATGTGCACGGCCTTGTGGCATGTACAGTAATACACCGTGCATGTCACAAGCTGCTTGTGTATGATGAATTCAAAATTAAATGATGACGAACAACCCAAATAACCAAGGCAAATAATATTTTCATAATATATTTTATTTTACACTATAAAAATATTTCTTTTTCAATTTTACTATGTCAGTGTGTATTTTGCAGATGACTCGGATGTTGGATTCAAGCTGGAATAGAGTTGAAGATTAGTACAAGTGAATGAGTGAATTTTAGTGAGGTGTAGATGTAAATGGAAAATTGTGATGTAATCAAAATTGTATTGTAATCAAAGATTGTATATATATTGAGAGCTTAAACTAGTACTATTCAAAATGGTGATAAAATATTTGTTTGAATAAAATATTGGTTTGAATTTAAATTATGTGTTATTTATTTTATTTAGAAAATATTTAACTAATTTTGTGAAGAATAAAATAGTACATTAACAAATACATTTAATTGAATATATATGTTTATTATCATCAAACAAAAAACATATACTTGCATATTCAATAAAATAATTCTCTTTTAACCAATAAATAATAATGGAAAACTTATTCTGAAAATTGTATTACAAAAATATATACTTTAAAGTAAAAGTGAAAATGTGACCAAAACACATTTTATCGAAAGTCGATTTTTTATCACTAAAATTATTCAAACATTTTGGAACTTGTATAGTAGCAAATGGACATATAATAACGATTCAAAGTGCTAAAAATGGATTGACTAAAGTAAGAAGTCACTAGAGAATTCTAGAAAGTGATTAAATATTATAATAAAGAAGAAGACTTTTCTTCTTTAATTAAAAATGTTAAAGTACTTAGATTTTTGTGTACATATCAATCAAAGTAAGAACTTGTAGTTTGGCATAAAGGTGTATATGGGTTATTATGTTATTTATCTCCTTTCGTTTCATTATTTACATTTTTCAAAAAGATCTGAAAAGCTTTCAAAGTAAGAAACATAAAATGGCTCCTTCTTACTTTCTTTTTCTTCACTCATCTCTTCCAAAATTCATAAAAATAAGTAAATGTCAATGAAACTTTAAATGGAGCTTCTCAACACTTATTTACATCTTTACAAGTTGCCAAATCTAGTTCTGATCAAGTTTGGATGGTTGAAGAATTTCTAGATTATGGTTTAATTTCTGGTATATAAATAATGAAGAAGAGGTATGTTTAAAGCATGATTTCGAGTATCAATCTAAAGTATTCTGGCTTAAAAATTTTCAAGTGAGTTACATCAACTCTTAGCTTTGTTTATTATGAATATCTTATGTTTATACTGTTGGAATTGGCTCAACCTACAGTGGAAGGTATGAGTGAATTTCAAATTTTTTTACCCTATTGGATCTTTGTTTGGCCTATAAAGTCTAATTCATTTAAAACATTTATAAATTTAGTTTAAATAATATTATATATTTTATTCAAATTTATAAATTGTAGTTTGAAATCTATTTGATTTTATTTTTACTTAAATATAAATATATAAACACACACATATGTATCATATATATGTGTGTGTGTGTGTGTGTGTGTGTGTGTGTGTGTGTCGGTGTATATGTGTGCATGTGTAACATAGTAATCTGTGCAAGATATAACATGCCCGTATATAGATGCTAGGATTTACAGCGTAACAGACACATTAGTTCATTTTATGTATTGTATGTTGTCAGATATGTGCATGCACATATAGTTATAGATTCCAAATAACTATATATATGTGTATGTATGTATGTATGTATGTATGTATGTATGTATATGTATATATATGTATAAGTATATGTATACATATAAATGTGAATATATATAAATATATTCCATTGTTAAAATATATTTATGTATTTATAAGTAATAGTTAAGATATATATATATATATATTTATATATGATAAAATAATATTTTTAGTATCAATTAAAATAAACTATTGGTTTAATTTTATATCTATATATATATATGCATAGTAGTCAATATAATAGTTAATAGTAAATTAATTTATAATATAAAGTATATACACACATAAATATAAATATAAATATGAGTACGATTAAAAATATAAGTATTTATATATATAAGTAAAATACTTTTTCCAATTCAAATATCATAGATTTAAAATAAATATAATTTTAATATATTATTATGCATATATCATGAATTAATAATCAGTTTCGACCCTTAATTATTTAGTATAAATAATTATATAGAAAAAATTCTATTTTTCAATTTCCAAAAAATCTAGGATCATATTTTTGGTATATAAAAATTCTTTGAACTTTATAGAATTAAAATAATATTTTTTAGTTAATTAATTAATGTGCGATCGAAGTTAAAATAATTTCTAAAAATATAAAATAAAGTTGGAAAATTCTGAAATTTTTTCATCTGACATCATGTATTACGTTCAAAACCTATAAAATTGAATTTTCAAAAAATCGTTATATTTTTACAAAGTTATTAAATCAAATATTCAATAAATATTGATAATAAATATATACTAATAATATAAAAAATTATTTTCAGTACTTATAATTCTTAATAAACACAAACATGTATAAGAAAAAATTTAGATCAATTTTATATAGTAGATATAAACACATATGCTTTAACACAAACTTCTGCAAGAGTACTAATACACAAATTAATATTTATATGAATGATATAAAATTAAAAAAAAAATTATTCAACTTATAATATCAAACTGCAAATAAAATTATGAATATAAACATTGAATTTTATACACATAACCAGCCTCCATTGTGACAATTACATTACATATAGAACTCACCAAACTAATGCAATAATAATGATATGTAAATATCTATAGTCATATATATTTCTAGATTATAAAACATGATAATCTGTTTAATATCCTTGTAAATAAACGTTACCTACTATAGATGCCCTAAAGTCCATGTTGAAATAGTGAATTCTCTTTCTCCACTTGTTCCTTGATCCGTAAGATTGCTAGTCTGGAATCAACGACCTTCCATTATCGAATAGTTTTGATTTAACTTGAATTTGATTTGAGAATTTTGGCGATAAATAGAGCTTTTTTCCTGTGTTCAATTATAGCAATTATTATTAACCAAAATCCACTGGCAAGAGATATGACTTTTAGTTCACTTGAGTTGACCGTGATACTAACTCATATAACTAAGGAGACAGATCCTTTCTTAAATAGTGCTTCACTTCCTATACTTCCACTCGAGCCAACTGTAGTCACTCGAAGGATGCTATGCCATTATTTGACTATTATTTAAGCAGAGTTTTCATATTGAAGATCCATAATATTTTCAATTCAAGAGAACTGTGTAAGTCAACCACATCGCTATTTTCTGTTTGACCTTAGTTATGTTAACCAACAAAAAATTATTGAGTCGGTCTTTCCATAGTTTGTAATGATCCTGACTAGACCTTCGAAAATCGGCACCCGTACTTCACTTGTACTCGAATGCTGCAGATTCAAACGCCGAATCTGGTTCATCGGAGCTTATAACACATTAGGTATAACAACAAAACAGAAGAAAATGAATAATATCATTGATATACAACAGATACAATATTTGTTACAATATGATATAATAGGATATCAATACAAATCAAATCCAAAAGATATACAACAACGGAAGACAACACAAGAAGATGGTCTAGACTTTGCAACCATCGATAGCGGAAAGATAACTCTAATAAGATTCCAAGTGAGACAGTGAGAATCCAATATCCAGCAACTCCATTGCCAAAACTCCATAGCTAGAAAGACTCCAAACAGGAAAGTAAGAACCACCATAAACACTGAAGTGAAGCAAGTCGATCCAAATGCTATTGCCAATATTTAGCGATTGAATGCTATCGAATCTACACCTACTATTTGATTATCTAAAAAACCCAACTCCAGACTGCCCGTGTGGAAAATTGTGGACATCAGAGTTTAGGAAGGGAACAATAAACTCCGGGTCAGTCATGGAACTGGTATGAGCAAAAAAAAAATAGTTTATCTTTAAAACAAACAACAAAAGAATTTAAACATTGAAATCTGCAATGCTTTTTGGAAAATGAAACTACCATAAGGCCTTCCGGCATACACACCATGCAATCGCACACTTGGGGGAGATTTCTCCTTATCATAGTCAAACATGCTTACTATGCAAAAACCTTCTATATTATTATTAGTGCATAGTGGAAAACATTTGCAAGTATAGTATTAATCTTAGCCAGCATACAACTATTATTGTATGCCTACTATAGCTACCATCTAAACAATGATGACCACCATAAGTAAATGGCAGGTTTTACAACTAAAACCGTACAAGGCGCGTATTGGATGATTGGATTTCCAACAAATGGCCAAGCTAAGGAACTTCCTATTGCCACATAGGAACGCCTCTGGATGGACGCCCCGAGAACCTACCAGCTCTCTGCCAACAGGCCGGTTTACTCCCTTCCCGAGAGTAGCACCTAAGATATGCCATCCCCAGTTGTTTGCGACCTTTATCTGAGGATCCTCAACCACAAAGCAACATCACACAGTAATAAAATTTACAGTGTCCACATGAGTTAAGTATCTGGGCTCAATACCGTGATACCACCCTTTTCCAGATGAAATGGACGTACCCTAGGGGGCGACCCCTGCAACCTTGCCGCATCTTTCCTGTTTCGACCATTTCCAGGGTATGTGGTGCTGATGTAGTCTCATCCGCATAGCCGCGCTTTTCACAAAATCCATGCTTCGATCAACAAATGATCAGCAGCACTTCGTATGCCACATTACCAAATTGGGAATGTATCACTAGTAATCATCAACTACATAACCTCTGAGCTCATACGTCTTAGAGAAGGGTGTTAAGCTAAGAGAATAAATCTCCGCCACCAAAAAGAAATGTATTTGATAGAAGCCAACATTACATCTCAAAGTGTAATGTCAGACACACATCCATACAAGTCTGTTCCGGGTTCGAACAGAACCGAAGGCACTTCCAAAGAAGCCCTTGCGAATCCGGATAATACCTAATCACGTCCGGACTCCCCATCACATATGGGGATCTCTATACCAGGGACAGTCGGTGCAGAGACATTCGACGAGTTATCCTTTCGCTTTCGAAAATATCTGGTCTTCACCACCGGAATTCAAACGCAATCCATAACGTCGTATCATGATTCAGAATGGGTTATATGACACAAGGTCCTCTCCCGACTAAACCAAATAATGAGCGCAACTTTTAAAAACATATGGATATGAGATCTCAGTTGAGTCGCAACTTAAAATCCAAAATCTTTCTTTCAAATGGTTTAAACAAATTACCATTTCCAATCTTTTAAACAAAAAGATTCATTTCACAAAGTTCACCAATCTTTAACAAAAATTCATTCATATCCTTTCAAAACACTTTCCCTTTCAAATTGGATTAACTCATCCAATCCTTAAATCGAAGACTCAATTCATAACTTTCAAAACCATTTCCAATTCAAATCTTTTATATAGAAGATACATCATTTAAAATCCTCTTCCATTTCAAAACAAGGTTTAATAATCTTTCACAAAGTTTCATTCATAGCTTTCAAAAACAATTCACAAATTTCATTTCAAACTTGAAACTTTTCAGCACAAATAGGAAATCCTTTCTTTATATGAAAGCTATTATTATTTGAACACAAACAGTTTTCGTTTCGGAAAAATTTGATTACATTTGCACAAATTAAAGCCCTTCAAGTATAAAACTTGGGTTAAATTCAAATTCCTAAAACAATACTTTTAAAATGGTTTAAAACCCGTATAAACACATAAATTGTATATCCTTTTTAAACCAAAATTTCCCAAATATAAAATTCAATTTCAAATCTTGAATTTAATTTCAAATCAAACTATTTAAATTTCAAACTTTATCAAGTTATTAAAAATAACTTTTATTTTCAAAACTCCTTTTCAAAAACTTTTCATATTTAATCTAATTAAATTTCCAAAACCATTTGGCTTCAAAATTCGATTTTAAAAGCATTTCAAAATCTATGACTTAACCAATTTCCTCGTGCAATCCATATCTGTTTGTGTTAGGCGTAGTCCAGGGGTTTTACACAATAGTGCAACATCATAAATCATCACAGATTCAATAGTATCAATATCGATAAGCGGTATAATACTATAACGCTTATCTTCGTTCACAGATTCATGGATAAATGTATCACAGATAAAAAAATAAGTAAACTACACATAGCTCAATTCACAGAACAGAATATTATAGTCAAGAGATAACAATCAATTCAAGGCATTTCTTACAATACAAACATTCATAAGCAATCCAAGCATTCAATAATCATTTATAAACAGGATTAATTAATTATTTAATCCTAAATTAATTCAAAATTAATTACCCGATGCATTAATTACAAATCATTTGACATTAATTAATTAATTAATTAATTAATCCTTAATTATCCATCTTAATTAATTACCTTTAATTAAT
Source organism: Allium cepa (assembly GCA_030765085.1). Taxonomy (NCBI): domain Eukaryota; kingdom Viridiplantae; phylum Streptophyta; class Magnoliopsida; order Asparagales; family Amaryllidaceae; genus Allium; species Allium cepa. The sequence continues at coordinate 467,523,528 of CM060931.1, forward strand.
TAATTAGACCTTAATTAATCACATTAACTAAATTAATCTTCAAGTTAATTACATAATTAATTAACCCTTAATTAATTACCATTTAACTAATTATCATTAATTAATTAACCCTTAATTAATTAACCTTTAATAAATTATCATTCAATTAGTTATCCTTAATTACTCATTCTTAATTACCTAACTCAAAATTAATTCATCCTTAATTAATTACATTAATTACTTATTAATTTACTTACAATAATTAATTAACCATTAATTAATTACATAAAGTAAGTAGCTTTAATTTAATTACACAAAATAATTAGCATAAATTTAATTTCACACAATAACTATACTTACTTAATCCCTTAATTACATCCTTTAAATAAAATAAATTATCATTAACAATTAGTTCAATGTCAAAACCCTTAAATTAATCAAAAATCAAAACATTATTTAAGATAAGCCACTTAAATATAACGTTTAAATTTCTTTTAAATAAACTTAGAATTCATTTAAAATAAAGGATATATATTAAAATAATTGTTTTTAAACTTAACCGTTTGACCAAAACTGATATACAACATTTAATTAAGAAAGTATTTTAGAACTTGATTTAAATTTAAAATTTGAAAAGTTGATTAAGTTTTAGAAATCAAAATTATTTTCAACACAAACCCGAGATGACCCCCAGAAAATTCGAACCTATCTTCAAGTAAAATCCAAAATCCCCCAAGTGAAACCCGAGTTTCTATTTTTCTTCCCTTCCTATACTTTGTTTTGTTTTTCGATTTTACGACTGTTTGAACAAGGTAACCCATACGTGAATATGCTCGAGTACGTACTCGAGCCAACAACGAAGCTTCATGAGGTTGACTTCAAGTCCCTCCACTTCTTCTCCAAATCTTAAACAACCAGAACCAAACGTGCACCTGTGCACATGCACGCCTGACCGGGGAAATTCCAATTATCGCTACTCTCCCCTGCAAGTTGATGATGACCTTCACATCTTAGGAAAACACCTAGTTCAATGAAAATAGTAGAAAAACGAAATCGAGTCGTTCGACCCAAAACTAGAATCAAACCTTCGACGAACAATCACCACTTGCCGCCACGATCGACCACCAGACATCCGATGACTCTACCCAGAGCAGCGCCTCACCCTAACGCATCGATCCCCCTTTGTCTCATTTGTCCCGATCCACCATGAACGTGGCACGAGCTTGAGATACGATGGCGATAAAAAACTGCCCAAAACCCTAAATCGATGAACGCAAACCACCACATCCATCTATAAGAACTTCGCTTATTTTTCCCACGATCATCACTCTTCAAACTACATTCGACAACAACCACGACCTTCAGTTCGTCATTGATCACCAGAAATTGGTCAAATTGCGTTTTCTGTTTATCCATCAATTTTTCTCGAGTTACCCAATTAAAAATCTTGATTCAATTTTTAAAATTCATAGTTTCGAAGATAAATCAAATTATATACATGAAACATTAAATCATTGATGTTGAATTCTTGATATGTTGAGGTTTCACTGTCATTTTCCTTCCAGTGTAAAACTATTTTCAAATCTTACTTGAAATTATTTTTGAATCAAGTAACTTGCTATTACTAACATATATTGTTCATACTTCATACTTATAGATGATTAAAGGAATAGAAATTTAATTTTTTGAACTTATTTGAAGCCTAAGAATGAAGAACAGAGCCCTGTATATATATATATATATATATATATATATATAGACATGCATAGGTTATATCATACTTATATATATCCAACCTTATTAAATTTCATCCATGCAAACACATCAATAAATTACTTCAGCCGTTCATCAAGATAAAAACATGTTAAGGTTTTTAAAAGTGAAGTTTGCTCAACTGAAATTGATGAAGTAGAGCCTGGAAATAAAATTTGAAAACTGGAAAGTGATTTGAATTTGCAACTTTGAAACCGGAAATGCTTTTGCAAACTAGAATGTTAGATCTAAAACTGATAGTTGAATTTGAGATGATCTGGAAATGAAATGAACTTGCTACTTTGAATTTGTTGAAGTTGAATCTGGTATGTAGTTTGCTTCTTTATTTTGATCCCAGGTTTGCTGAAGACTTAATACAAGTTGATATGCTTGAATGCAGATTTTGATTTGCTTCTTTGATTTGTTAGTTAATTTTTTTCTCTGATTTCTGTTTTTATTATGGTTTTTCAGGCTCAAATCTGTGTTTTGGTTTCCTTTCTCTGTTTTGTAGTTTGGTTTGAGAAATTTTAAATCTGAGTATGGCCTGGTTTACAATTTGATTTGTATTTACATTATTATTTTTATTTTATAGTTTTCAAAAGAAAAACATCTTGGCCACTTGTCTCTGCATATTTTAAACTCTTAATACTTGTTCCTTTTCATGCTAATTTAATTACAAATGTTCAAATATGTATTTTATGTTGAAACCCTTGTACAAATCATATTTATACATTTATAATACACAAACTATTTCTATTCTTCTAAAAATAAAATAAAATTTAAATCTTTAATTAAATCTCACTTTGCATATTTTCAAATCCAATCTATTTAAAAAATATTTATCTTGAATCTCAAATCCAATTCCAAATCAATCCATATAAATATATTACTTGAAAACAAACTTTTACTAATTTAAAATATAGAGTTTTAAATACAATTTATATTTTAAACTTAAGACATTAAATTTATTGTGACAACCCGCATATTTTACGATTGAATATTTATATATTTTGTTTAAATATTTTATCTTTAGTTGGATTATAGTCCGAAAAGTTACTTTTTGCATATGGTCGAATTAGGACCCGGGACCACTTCCATTGAGTTCAAAATGCCGTTTGCGATCTTTTTAAGTATAAACTTTGATATGTTTGGAGTTAGTGGAATCTTGCTACCTTTTCACTTTAGGCTTTAGGTTTGGTTTAGCCCATTAGCCTAAACTTGTAACTCTAACTCAACCCCTTCCCTTCATAATTTTACTTTCATTTCCTAACACTCAAGCTTCATCAAAAATGGAGGAAGGAATGGAAAATTAAAACTCCAAGCCCAAGTTCACTTGCAAATCCTACATCTAACTCCAAATTCAAAGGGAAGACACTGATTCAAGCTTCTTGGGTTGATTCTTCCATTGATTTCAAGCTTCTTCTTCATTGATCTTGTGTAAAGGTGAGATTTTTATCTCACATCTTTGTCTTTAACTATCTTTGATTGTTGGGTATGAATTCCTAACACTTTTACATATGCATTTGCCAGTGATTTGGATTGAATTGGTGAAAATCCAAAATTTTAGTGTTTTGGGTTCATATCTTAAAAAAATCCAATTTTTGATGTTTGAACATGTTTTTGGTGATGCATCGAGTAGCCAATACGACCGGGTAGCCGATAGGCATAATCCTATAGCGTTCGCGGTCGATCGGTTGCAAATTGAGTGAGTTATGAGCTTCAAAACCATTAGGTCGCTCGGCCTGCATATGAAGGATTCTCGACCTGCGTTTAGGTCGTTCCTCCCCCATAGGTCGTTAGGTCGCTTGGCCTTAGGTCGTAACCATAGGTCGTTAGGTCGCTCGGCCTTAGGTCGTAACCATAGGTCGCTAGGTCGCTCGGCCCTCTTTACTTCCTTAGGTCGTTCGGCTAGCATTCCCTTGGCCTGCAGCTAGGTCGCTCGTGTTAGGTCACTCGGTCTCCTCAAGCACTTTAGGTCTTTAGGTCGCAACCCCCACTTGGGTCGCACGGCCTTGTACTCCTTTTGGTCGTTAGGTCGCTCGGCCTGTTAGGTCGTTCCAACCCTTAAGTCGCTCGGCCCATTAGGTCGCGCGTGCTTATAGGTCGCGCCATGTCTTAGGCCGCGCCTTAATTAGGTCGCACCACCTAGGCCGCATGCTAGCTCCCTAAGCCGCTTCTACCTTAGGTCGCTCGGCAGTTAGGTCGCACCTACCCCTTAGGTCGCATGCACCTTAGGTCGCTCGGCCTCCATTTCCTCTTAGGTTGCGCCATGCAGTTAGGTCGTGCCATTCATTAGGTCGTACCTGCTATGCCTCGCACCAACGTTAGGTCACAACATGTTAGGTCGCTCGACCTCTTTTGAGCCGCTACTTCCTTAGGTCGTTCCACTGCTAGGTCGCACCATGTTGAGTCGCTAGGCCATTTCCACTTCGATGAATTTGTATTCGAATTCTTTGGATTTTCAGTCGCATCTCCGGATGTGAATTTTTGTGGCTGATTGTGTCTACGATAATTTTTGTGATTTGTCATTTTAAAAATATGAAGGTTTCAATACTCGTAGTAAATATCAAAACTCTTTTATTAAAATGATTTCAACTCTATTTTCAATATCAAGCTTGTTTATAAGACCGCTTTCCAATCTACTAGTATATACAAACCTTCATGACACTCGTACAAGAAATCTAATTAAACAGCTTAGTAAAACAGGTGGTATGAAAAGCTTGCGTTTATTTCATTGATTAATTCTTGGACTTGTTCGGCTGAATCTCTTGTGACAATTTTTGAGTGGGGCCCAGCCCCTTTTCATCAATGGACTCCTGACGTATACGAAGGAGTGCGGTTCGCTCAACAAATTCCTACCTCTATAACTATCTTTGAGATGTTTGGATTTTTAAAAACTCCATAGACATGTAGAAGAGAAATGCTATCCCCACCCGGACCAAGACATAACTTTTACCAAAAGTTTTTTATGATCTTTTTGTTCAAATAACAATTAAGGTGAAGCAGGGTCAGGAACAACGAATCTCTTTATGATAAACAGATCCATTTTGCAAGTTCGTTATCGTAAATATTTAAGTTAAGCTAGTGGTTATGGGACATGAGGCTAAGCTCATATATTTACTAGCTTATTGTAATTGACACTTCTTGATGATCGATGATGATCATTTTTGTGATTATGACTAGCGATATGCTATGTTTCTTTGTCCATGTAGGGGACAGTACCTCGTCTTATTAAGTTTCGTCTCATTGCTTTTATAGGTTGACGACCTGTGTATTATTTGGAGTTTCGACTCAACTTTTGTGGGCTAGCAACCCATGTTCTTTTATGGAGTTCGGTCCATCGGGCGTACCGTTGTACTACGTCGTTGTTCCGAACTATTCGAGTTTCTGGTTCCTCGGGCGTACTGTTGTACTACGTCGTTGCACCGGCTCTATGGTTAGCAACCATGGAATAGCGTTCCATTTTGTGATACACGTGTTGGTGAGCTTTCATGCTCCCATTTTGTGATAGGCCTCCCTCCTTTATGTGATTTCTGGATTTCCATTGATGATTTCTAGAATTTGTGTTTCACCAATTTTCGTGATTTACATTGTAAGTTTTATCAATATTATTGCATTGGTGAATTTATGTGTCATTGACTTTTGTGATTGGCATTGATATTATTGTTAATACTTATGGTTTTGGTGAATAAAAATATAGAGTATGACATTCTCTTTTGATCTTTGAGAAGATTATGGTGATATTGATTAATCTTAAGTTGATTTTCAATTACTTATTTATCACAGTTTGGCATTGTGATTATTATACGTTTAGTCATATCTCTTATTCTATATAGTTTCATCTGATATTTATAGCTAGACTGATCCATTTATTATTTTCTTATTAAATAATACTCGGGTCAGACCGAAATGTTACAGGTGATTCTGCTTGACTTCACATTTGGGATTATCACCCTGACTTTTGGCTAACTACTTAGATTAGTAGTCTTTGTTGTATACATTTGAGATATGGACTCGTTGATGTATCCATATTCTTTTGTGTAGCACTTGTAGCTATTCTTTTGTGATATTGTGGATCTTGTTAGACCACTACTCTGATGAACACTTTCAAGTGTTATATTCATATCTTTTTCCGCCTTTGTGATATGGATATCTATGACTGATTGGTGTTATGCTTATTTCTATGTTTGTTTCCGAAGACTTTGTATAGCCACTGTGTAGTAGCTTTGAGTTTGAATTGATGTGTCAGACTTCTTGTACTATCTGACATATCGGTGCTTGCACAAAGCAATTACACGGATGGTCGCTCCTCAACAGCCTTATTCTCCGTGCTAGTTGACGGTATTACCCCGTAGTGTCCTTGGCTAGTGTGGGTATAGAGGTGTGGCATCACAGCTTGGTATCAGAGCCAAACTTCGGAACAATGTAGAATGATTTAACAAGGATCATCGTCCTAAGTCCATCTTAGGAGTCGTGTCTTAGGATTTGATTCGTGTCTTCGTACCGTCCTATCCTATTTTCTTTGTGATTCCTTGTTTCATCAAATCATAATTGGTTGATATTAATTTTGTGAATAACCTTTTTCTTCTTCCCTCTTTCTTAAGGAAGAGAAATGGTTAGACTATGCCGTCCCAGCGCCGGTCAATCTTGTGCTACTCCCCAGGATGGAGTATTAATGTCTGCTCAGCAGCTTCTTGATCTAGTAAGGAATGCTCAAGCAGCCGGATCTAATCCGGAGTCTAATCACCCTAGGTCTGGATTTGCACGTTTGTGCAGCGATTATACCAATTAGGGTGGAAAGCCATTCAAAGGTTCTGAAACAATTATTGAAGTCCAGGCTTGGTTGAGATCGTGCGATCGAATCTTTTCTCGCATGAATCTTATTGACCTTCACCGTGTTCAGGTTGCCTCTAGTATGCTCCAAGAAAGAGCATTGGATTGGTATGAACTTCTTATTTCTGAAATAGTTGAAGCAGGTCTTACTTGGGAAAAATTCCGGGAACGATTCGAGTTAAAATTTGTGCCAGAAGCTGAGAAGGTGACACTAGCTCGTCGTTTCATAGACCTTGTTCAAGGTGAATTCTCCGTGGCAGACTATGTCACGTCTTTAGAATCTCTTTCTAAATACGGGGTTGAATACATTAATACCCCATTGAAGAAAAATTTGAGATTCGTTTATGGCTTGAATATAGATCTCAAGAAGCCATTACTTCTAAAGTTAGAAGTTTCTTTTGATCAACTTGTTGATATCGCTCTTCGACTTGAAGAGGCAGATAAAGAGAGTGATGCTGATGTTGTAGGTGCCAAACCAAAATTCAGCAACAACAAGAAAAGGCCTATTAAGTTCAAAGGGTCTTATCCCAATAAGAAAGGGAAGCAAACAATTCCGATGGCAAAGGCTTCTGCCCCCAGTAGTGGGCAATGCTACAATTGTGGTTCTAAGGACCATTATGCCAATAGATGTTCGAAACCTCTCTTTTGTCGCTATTGCAAAAGTTTGGGTCATTTTTTATCTTCATGTCCCAAACTTCAGGGAAAGAAGGAGGGAAAGCTTAATGTTGCTAAAGCCCCTGGAAACACATCTCGTGGTCAAGGTACTCTTCATTCTATCCTTGATGGCATTATTATGTTTCATAATCAACCTATTCGAGTTCTTTTTGATACGGGTGCATCCCATTCTTTTATATCTAAAGAACTTGTTGATACTTTTTCTTTAAGTGTTGTCGCATTAATGACTTCTTTGAGAATTGCGAATCTAGTTGGTGGATCCGCAACAATCAGTTTGCTTTGTAAAGACGTCGAGATTATTTTGTGTGATTTTTCTTTCCAAGCCGATTTGCATGTTATGCGCTACTTAGGCTTTGGAATGATTTTGGGAATGGATTGGCTTAACCGCTATAAAGCCCAAATCCTATGTCCTGAGCGGACTATTCATCTTCGACATCCTCAATCTGTTAAGCAGATTTCTATTGACCTTAAAGATTCAGATTTCGGCTTGGTTGCATCTTGATATTCTTTGAATCCTCATGATGACGATAATGATGATGAGGAAGATATTATTTCTCTATTCACGTTGTTCGTGAATTTTCTGACATATTTGAGCCTGTTTTAGGATTACCACCTAAGCGAGCAATTGAGTTCAGAATTAATCTCATCCCTGGAGCTCAACCTATTACTCGTCCTCCTTATCGTATGTCCAATAAAGAAAATGAGGAGATGCGTAAACAATTATCCGAATTGGAGACGAAGCAATTCATTCGCTCTAGTTCCTCTCCTTGGGGAGCTTCGGCAATTTTTGTGAAGAAATCTGATGGTAAACTTAGGCTTTGCGTTGACTACCGCAGGCTTAATGATCTTACTATCAAGAATAAATATCCTTTACCTCGGATTGATGATCTGTTCGATCAGCTTAGTGGTGCTAGAGTCTTTTCACAATTAGACTTAGCTACCCTTTTTCATCAGCTTCGTATTGCAGAGGATAGCATTCCTTTGACATCATTCTGTACTCGTTATGGATCTTATGAATGGATTGTAATGACATTTGGTTTAACGAATGCCTCGGCTTATTTCGTTGACCTTATGAATCGAGTTTTCAAAGACTTCCTCGATCGGTTTGTTCTCATAAAGATGATATTCTTGTGTATTCTAAACCGAGGAGGAGCATGAAAAGCATCTTCGGATTGTGTTGGAAACTCTTAGGAGCAATTAATTGAAAGCAAAATTTTCTAAATGCCACTTTTGGCAATCTCGTGTTAAGTTTCTCGGTCATATTATTTCCGAATCCGGAATTTCCGTGGATCCTTCAAAGATTGGAGCGATTCAAAATTGAAAGAGACCGGAGAATGTGACGCAAATCCGTAGCTTCCTTGGATTGGCGGGATATTACCGTCGTTTTATAAAGGACTTTTCCAAAATTTCCGTGCCTCTTACTAGTTTGACCAAGAAAGGTGTTAAATACATTTGGTCGGACAAATGTGAAGTTTCTTTTCAAAAATTAAAAGAACTCCTTTCTGATGCTCTTATTCTTGTTATTCCCGAAGGGAACCAAGATTTTATTGTTTATACTGATGCTAGTCGCGTTGATTTGGATGCCGTTCTTATGCAAAAAGAACGTGTCATTGCCTATGCTTCTAGGCGATTGAAGCCAGCCGAGACTAGATATGCCAGTCATGATTTAGAGCTCGCGGCTATTGTTTTCGCCCTTTGTATTTGGCGTCATTATCTTTTGGGAGAAAAATTTATTCTTTACACCGATCGTAAATCTTTGAAGTATCTATTTTCTCAAAAGGAACTTAATTTGCGTTAACAACGTTGGCTCGAGTTCCTTACAGCTTATAATCTTGATATTCTTTATACCCTCGGAAAGGGAAATCATATTGCCGATGCACTTAGTCGCAAGCAGCAAGCGCTTGTTTCTATGATGACATCCGAATGAAATGATCTCGAAATTTTATCTACTTGTAAGATTCGAGATCGCGTTTCCGATTTGTGTTCATCTCTTGCTTTATGTAGTCTTGAGGCTCATCCTTCACTCTTAGACCGCATTCTTGAAGCTCAAAATCTAGATCCCAACTTGGCTCTTCTTGACCAAAACTTTAGGGATAAAATTAATATTGAAAGTTTGAAAGACTTTGATATTGATTCTCATGGCAGTATTCGAAAATTTGGTAGACTTATCGTGCCAAATATTTATGGTCTTCGTAGAGACATTTTAGAAGATTCTAATCGTTCTAAATTTACCATTCATCCCGGTAGTAGTAAAATGTATGCGGATATGAAGCGACTCTATTATTGGGAGGGAATGAAATCTGATATTGCTAACTTTGTTAAGTGTTGCATGACTTGCCAACTTGTCAAGGCCGAACATCAAAGGCCTGGAGGGTTATTGCAACCTTTAGAAATTCCAATTTGAAAGTGGGATCAAATTTCCATGGATTTTATAAACGGCCTTCCCCGTTCTCGTTCGGGTCATGATAGCTTATGGGTGATAGTCGATAGACTTACTAAATCCGCCCATTTTATTCCCGTTCGGTCCAATCGAACCGTTCCTTTCTTGGCCAAACTCTTTATTAAAGAAATTGTGAAATTGCACGGAGTTCCCTCTTCTATTTTTAGTGATCGTGATCCATTGTTTACTAGTGGATTTCGGAAGAGTCTTCAAAAAGCTTTAGGAACGAAGCTTAATTTTAGCACCGCTTATCATCCCTAGTCCGATGGATAAACTGAGCGTGTGAATCAAACTCTTGAAGATCTTCTTCGTGCATGTGTTCTTGATTTTGGTGGAAGTTGGAAAGATCATATTTCTCTTGTTGATTTTTCCTATAATAATAGCTTCCAATCTAGTATTGGTATGGCACCTTTCGAAGCACTCTATGGAAGGCCATGTCGATCTCCTTCTTGTTGGCTTGAGGCCGGTGAGAAGCTGGTTTTAGGTCCGGATTTTATTCGTGATTCCACAGAAAAGATTGATCTTATTCGTCATAGGATGAAAGATGCCCAGAGCAGACAAAAATCCTATGCCGATAACCGGAGAAGGAAATTAGAATTTTCTGTGGGAGATCTTGTGTTTATTCGTGTTTCACCTATAAAGGGTGTTGTACGTTTCGGTCGATCGGGAAAGTTAGCACCTCGATATATTGGTCTATTTCCCATCACCAAACGTATTGGTTCCGTGGCTTATCGCCTTTTATTACCGGCTCAGTTTTCTGCCATTCATGACGTGTTTCATGTTTCTCAATTACGGAAGTGCCTTCGAGATTCTGATTCTGTTCTTGATCCCAGAATTGTGGAAGAAATTGAAGTTCCACCTAATTTAACTTATGAGAAACATCCTATTCGTATTATTGCTTCGGAGGTCAAGCGCCTTCGAAATAAAGATGTTCCTCTTGTTAAAGTCCAATGGTCCTCAAATCCTAAGGATTGCTCTTGGGAATCTAGAAAGTTCATCGAGCGAACACATCCGGACTTACTTTCTTGTGCTCTTTGAGGTGAATTTCTTATTTCAAATTTCTTTTGTGTTGATATGCTTTCATGGTTGTTACCTTATATTTTCTTCTTAAATATTACGAGGACGCAATTTCTTTAAGGAGGCAGTCTGTAACAACCCGCATATTTTACGATTGAATATTTAAATATTTTGTTTAAATATTTTATCTTTAGTTGGATTATAGTCCGAAAAGTTACTTTTTGCATAGGGTCGAATTAGGACCCGGGACCACTTCCATTAAAGTCAAAATGCCATTTGCGATCTTTTTAAGTATAAACTTTGATATGTTTGGAGTTAGTGGAATCTTGCTACTTTTTCACTTTGGGCTTTAGGTTTGGTTTAGCCCATTAGCCTAAACTTATAACTCAACCCCTTCCCTTCATAATTTTACTTTCATTTCCTAACACTCAAGCTTCATCAAAAATGGAGGAAGGAATGGGAAATTAAAACTCCAAGCCCTAGTTCACTTGCAAATCCTACATCTAACTCCAAATTCAAAGGGAAGACATTGATTCAAGCTTCTTGGGTTGATTCTTCCAATGATTTCAAGCTTCTTCTTCATTGATCTTGTGTAAAGGTGAGATTTTTATCTCACATCTTTGTCTATAACTATCTTCGATTGCTGGATATGAATTCCTAACACTTTTACATATGCATTTGCCATTGATTTGGATTGGATTGGTGAAAATCCCAAATTTTAATGTTTTGGGTTCATATCTTGAAAAAAAATCCAATCTTTGATGTTTGAACACGTTTTTGGTGATGCATCGAGTAGCCAATACGACCGGGTAGCCGATAGGCGTAATCCCCTAGCGTTCGTGGTCGATCGGTTGCAAATTGAGTGAGTTTTGAGCTTTAAAACCCTTAGTTCGCCCGGCCTACATATGAAGGATTCTCGGCTTGCGTTTAGGTCGTTCCTCCCCCATAGGTCGTTAGGTCGCTCGGCCTTAGGTCGTAACCATAGGTCGTTAGGTCGCTCGGCCTTAGGTCGTAGCCATAGGTCGCTAGGCCCTCTTTACTTCCTTAGGTCGTTCGGCTTGCATTCCCTTGGCCTGCAGCTAGGTCGCTCGTGTTAGGTTGCTCGGCCTCCTCATACACTTTAGGTCGTAAGTTCGCAACCCCCCCTTGGGTCGCACGGCCTTGTACTCCTCTAAGTCGTTAGGTCGCTCGGCCTGTTAGGTCGTTCCAACCCTTAAGTCGCTCGGCCCATTAGGTCGCGCGTGCTTATAGGTCGCGCTATTTCTTAGGTCGCGCCTTAATTAGGTTGCACTACCTAGGCCGCATGCTAGCTCCCTAAGCCGCTTCTATCTTAGGTCGATCGGCAGTTAGGTCGCACCTAACCCTTAGGTCGCTCGGCCTCCATTTCCTCTTAGGTCGCGCCATGCAGTTAGGTCGCGCCTTTCATTAGGTCGTACCTGCTATGCCTCGCACCAACGTTAGTTCGCAACATGTTAGGTCGCTCGACCTCTTTTGAGCCGCTACTTCCTTAGGTCGTTCCACTGCTAGGTCGCGCTGTGTTGAGTCGCTAGGCCATTTCCACTTCGATGAATTCGGAATTGAATTCTTTGGGTTTTCAGTCACGTCTCCGGATGTGAATTTTTGTGGTTGATTGTTTCGACGATAATTTTTATGATTTGTCATTTAAAAATATGAAGGTTTCAATACTCGTAGTAAATCAAAAGTCTTTTATTAAAACGATTTCAACTCTATTTTCAATATCAAGCTTGTTTATAAGAGCGCTTTCCAATCTACTAGTATATACAACCCTTCACCTCACTCGTACGAGAAATCTAATTAAATGGCTTAGTAAAACAGGTGGTATGAAACGCTTGCGTCTACTTCGTCGGTTAATTCTTGGACTTGTTCGATTGAATCTCTTGTGAAATTTTTTGAGTGGTGATATACAATTTGTTCGTAAATATTTAAGTTAAGCTAGTGGTTATAGGACATGAGACTAAGCTCATATATTTACTAGCTTATTGTAATTGACACTTCTTGATGATCGATGATGATCATTTTTGTGATTATGACTAGCGATATGCTATGTTTCTTTGTCCACGTAGGGGACAGTACCTCGTCTTATTGAGTTTCGTCTCATTGCTTTTATAGGTTAACGACCTGTGTATTATTTGGAGTTTCGACTCAACTTTTGTGGGCTAGCGACCCATGTTCTTTTATGGAGTTCGGTCCATCGGGCGTACCGTTGTACTACATCGTTGTTCCAAACTATTCGAGTTTCTGGTTCCTCGGTCGTATCGATGTACTACGTCGTTGCACCGGCTCTATGGTTAGCAACCATGGAATAGCGTTCCATTTTGTGATACACGTGTTGGTGAGCTTTCATGCTCCTGTTTTGTGATAGACCTCCCCCCTTTATGTGATTTTTGGATTTCCATTGATGATTTCTGGAATTTGTGTTTCACCAATTTTCGTGATTTACATTGATAAGTTTTATAAATATTTGTGAATTGGTGAATTTTATGTGTCATTGACTTTTGTGATTGGCATTGATATTATTGTCAATACTTATGGTTTTGGTGAATAAAAATATAGAGTATGACATTCTCTTTTGATCTTTGAGAAGATTATGGTGATATTGATTAATCTCTCGTTGATTTTCAATTACTTATTTATCACAGTTTGGCATTGTGATTATTATACGTTTAGTCATATCTCTTATTCTATATCATTTCATCTGATATTTATAGCTAGGCTGATCCATTTATTATTTTCTTATTAAATAATACTCGGGTCAGATCGAGATGTTACAGGTGCTTCTGCTTGACTTCACATCTGGGATTATCACCCTGACTTTTGGCTAACTACTTAGATTAGTAGTCTTTGTTGTATACATTTGAGATATAGACTCGTTGATGTATCCATATTCTTTTGTGTAGCACTTGTAGCTACTCTTTTGTGATATTGTGGATCTTGTTAGACCACTACTCTGATGAACACTTTCAAGTGTTATATTCATATCTTTTTCCGCCTTTGTGATATGGATATCTGTGACTGATTGGTGTTATGCTTATTTCTATGTTTGTTTCCGAAGCCTTTATATAGCCATTGTGTAGTAGCTTTGAGTTTGAATCGATGTGTCGGACTTCTTGTACTACTGACATATCGGAGCTCGCACAAAGCAATTACACGGATGGTCGCACCTCAACAGCCTTATTCTCCATGCTAATTGACGGTATTACCCCGTAGTGTCCTTGGCTAGTGTGGGTATAGAGGTGGGGCATCACATTTATTAAAATTTTCATTTTAAACTTAAGTAATCATACTTATTATATTTTTGTTTCAAATATAAAATTTTCTTTAACTCCAATTAAATTTCAGTATATTAACATTTGAATTTCAAATTCAAATTTCAAATTATAATTTACTTGTATAAACACAAAACAACCACATATCTTTATAAATTTGGAAAAATTCAAATTAACTCACCATTAATTCACAATTAAATTCAAAATTTTATATCAATTATTAATTCGAAGTTAACTTAAAAATCGGGACAGTTACAGTTATCCAATAAAATCAGTACGTAACGTCTAGGCGCCCCTTACAGCCATGAGTAATACACTGCCCAACCTCTGGGAGAGCGTTACGTGCTCTAGTTGTCACGGCCTGGAATTTTCGATGCTCGCAAATCGACATCAATATGACCACTGCTTTATGTGTCGAGCAATCGAGTGTCGAAAATACCGGAACGTTATAGAAAAGAAGAAAGAGGTAGAAGAAGAAAATAGAAATAACAACACAGAATCTCATAATCGTAGTGGAAATATATAATAGATAACAACATTTCTTTATACAAAAAGAACTACAACTGTTTCTACATATTACATCATCAGAGTACAACACATCAGTAAAACAATACCAGACAGTTTTAACAACTTGTCCTCACAAATGCTGAATATACAACATATAATACAAGTGGAATAAAATCAAATACGTGTAATATGTCTTCGTCATCTAGATCGTCTCCTGAGCTCCATAGCATCCTGTTATGTATCTATAATACTCGGTTTGACCTGAGCATTATAATAAAATAACGCCTGAGTCAGTTTGGAAAACCGGCGTGAAAAACACCCTCAATTTGAATTATTAAAGTTATCAAAACCCTTTGAAAAACAAAGGTATCCAGTAAGACCAGTTTTTACCTTATGATAACAAAAATATTTTATATCAAAATCATCTGTTATTATAATAGTGTCTAAGCACAAATACTTGTTCAAATAGCTAAAATTATTACATTAATTAAGTTCCAGCATATTAGGCTCTATAACGAAAACCGTAAAGGCATGTATTGGAGAATTGATTCCATATGAATGACTAGGCACTGGCGTACCACCTGTCATATTAAACATCTAAAAAATGTACCAAGGACCATGCCGGGATCCCCTGCAACATAAGACCGAACTACTCCTAACATGGATAAAATGAATATGCTATCACCATGGGTGTTCCCACCCTTTTCGTGTTCTTCCATGCACCATAGTAATATATCCGATGGTATCTAGAAAGGTGATAAACATACCCTAATTGGGTGTGACCCACTTAGCCTTGCTTCATCATCCTTGATTTTCAATCATTCCCGGTTGATGAGGCATGAGGCCGCTTTCATCTTTTTAAGGAATTTTTACTTGGAATGCTCATTGTCCTCCACCAACAATATACTGATAACATTCATCCATACAAATCTGTTCTGGGTATGAATGAAACCGAAGGCACTATTCCTATAACATCCATTTTGGATTCATCCTCAGGATTAGTAGCAGTTTGCCCTTGCTCTTCAATGCTCCATCTTTAGTTACACACTCTTGACTTCACTTCAAAAACAGATTCGTTGGATCGAAGTGGTTTTCAGATAACTTATCTGATCTCGGTCTCTTCGAAACAATGTCTGATATTTCTAGTAAACTCAATCCCTGTTCTTTAGGAAACAAATAGACAAAATAAGATTGGAGATCATCTCCTAACCATTAGTGGATGGATTTCTTTATAAACGTCCTAGAAGAACAATACAGGTTTATACGCATAGTATAGCACCTTTCGACGGTAACTGTACCATATAATTTCCATGTTTCTCCTAGATATTCCAAAAGATATATTTTGGGTCCAGATTTGATAGTCGGTTATTTAACTATCAAATAAATAATCATTCAACCAAAGAGTTAATTTTCCACTCAGAACATTAAGTCTTATTTAATTTAATTTCAATAAATTAAATCTTTTTATCAAAATGTATGTACTTATCTTAACGGAGTACGTATGTTCACCAACTATTCTTTTCAAAAATATTTGAAAACCCTTTAAAATAAATATGGAAAGCATCCCGCGGTATCGACCATGGATTTACAGCTAATCGGTTACGTCTCTATCCCAGGGAAATCTAAAACTTAACTACAGACAATCTCTGCCTCCGATTTCGCCATGAAAATATACTTTTACTTTTCGAAAACTTTATTTAATAATTTTTCTCAAAATGATACTTATAAAATTCCTATAATAATTTTCCAACTTTAATTTGGGCGAAACTCTTTAAAAGAAGTTATTAATATTGAATAATTTATCCTTTAAAATAATAATACTGATTAATTCTTAAATAATAATTAACGTAGTATCAGCTCATTATAAACTAACTTAATTGATAATTAGAAAGACTCTAACAATTTTAAAATAAATACATAACTTCAAAACAATAATTAACTCTGATTTATTGATAAGATTCAAGTCGATTTACAAGACTTGTTAATAAAACTTATCATTGACTTTGACAATTTAAAAATATTTAAATAACTAACTTTCTGGAAATATTCTTATGCTAAAACATTTTAAATTACCCTGTTTGATAATGTAAAATCCTTTTTTTAAAACAAACTTAACTTCTCGATAAAATATTTTTCCAATTCCAATATAACCAGGCTAATATTTATAAATCTGTATTAGTTTATCACTCATTTGATTTACTCCAAATTTCGTAAATCCCCTTTTTCGCATTTCTAAAAATAAATTTAACGTTTTTTTACATTAAACCGATTTACCCATCTCATTATAAATCCTCACCGTGAATTTATAACTTCAATTTACCAACTAATAATCACTTCACTTTATTTATAAACACTGCTTATAAATCTCATAGTTTTCAATTCTAGTTATAACAGTTTCCCATCACTTAAATCCATTATAACCCTATTTCTAAATTAATCTCCATTTATAAATCAATTTCTTAAATTGAATTCCATTTATAAATCAACTGCTCAAATAACCCAGCTATATTCCAAAACAAATACAAATCTCGTTTTACGTCCATTCCATGATTTAGAAATCTTATTGAGAATCTAATATAACCAATTTTATAATTATTTCCAAATTTCCTTTTTATTTTTTTCAATCAATTTTTAAATCTCGATTTTATAAACCTTTTAAGTTTACCGGTACACTTAGGAATTATTATTAAAAATCCTTCGTACACATTATCCCAAAATCTCTATTGTCATTTTGTTCCGTTTTTGAATTAAATTTGAACCGGCATTCAGGTTTTTAGTCCAAAATTCAGACAAGCTCCAAATCCATCCAAAACAATTTCATGTCGTAGATCTCGATGACACGAATGCACGCAAAACCTGCAAGTTAAACAGATCTAATATGAGGTAGATATAAATTTTCAAATTTCAACATTTAAATTACAAAACATAAACCAAAAATAACAATTTCTCACCACGAAAATCCAAACGGCCAAAGCCCAAGGCCACGAACCTACAACCTACAATATCACCTTCTTTTTGCTCTTTTTTTCCTTTTGCCTGTACACCCAAATGCATATGAAAACGTGCACGCAACCCTCAACCATCATCAAAATAGCTCTGCTTCTACCTGCTTCGGCAATAGCCATGGCCGACCCTTCATTCCCCTATTCCCTTCTCCTCCTTGCACGAGAGCTCACGAAACCACCACGGATGAGTTTCTCTTTGCGAAACCATCTCACTTCGCCCACATACGTACGGTCCGATCTCCTCCCCCTACCTCGTGTTTTTTCTCCCAATCGTGCTACAGGCGATTATTGCCTCCCTCCAAACTTCGACCGTACCCTCCAACAACTCCACTGCAACCCACCTCGTGACCAAACTCCACCTCCACCATCGCACATGAGCTCGCACTCACCAAGTCATTGTGTGCGCCCCAAAGCAACACTAACCCAGGCTCACGATTCATTGTCGGTCATCCATAGCTTGCTTCGTCTAATTGAATTCGATTTGGGATTGAATATATATGAATGAACGATCTCATTTCTCTTTTATTTTTTGAATTTCAACTCGCCGCCATCTTTCTTTTCGCTGCTTTGAAAAAAATATGGATGTGATAGGAAAAGATAGTGAATGAATTGAAGAAACCTTTTTGTTTAGTTATTAGTATTGTAAATTTTTTTGTCTTTTTTTCTTTTGTTTTAGATTTGAACTAATAGAAGGGAAAAAGAAACACATGTGATTTAAAAGACAGGAGACAGGATGGAATGATAAGAAGGTGGCATGTAGCAGAGGGAGATGGTACAGTGAAAAGATAAAAAAAACAACTGAAAGGAAGTTTGACTAATTAATATAATAATTTAATTTCAAAATGTCTTGATCTATGCAACCTGAAATCTTGGACTCCTATCGAGGCGTGCCGCTAGGCGTTTGTTATGTTATACCCTTATTCTGAATGCGATGGAAAAGGTTTCGATTCCTAATTCGATCGTATAGAAAAGATTGCTTTTTGGACCCAACTTTATATTGAATTTTCGATATAAATCTCAACGCGTTTATGTCCCATACGACCAAACGATAACTCCACCTGCTATGAAATTCGAAATCCTATAATAATACTATTATGGATCCAATGGAACTAGTTTCGTTGAATTTTGAGACTATGCCCCGGATGGTTATTTTTACTCGTTAATTCAAACGATATATTTTTAAAACTAAACAAATAACTTTTAAATTCAATTTAAAAAGTTGTATTATCTTCGTTATTATTAATATAAATTTTATAAGCCTTTAAATTATTTTTCAAAAGCTTAAACTCAAGATTCAATATTTTAACCAATTTTCAATTATTAAATTAGCAATTAAATTACCCTATAACTTAGGTCTGAAATTTAATTTAAAAATTAACTTTTAAATATTTAAAATCGATTATATATTCCAATTTTGAATAATCAAAATTCTGGGCCGTTACATTCTGCCCCACTTAAAAGACTTTCATCCCCGAAATTGCTAGGTAAGAAGAATGGTCCAAAACCCATTACCTCTCCAAACCCAATCAGTTTAACAACTTTCCCTAAATCAATTTTTTGAAACCTCATTATCGCTTTTACTAATTTCCAAATTCACACATAGATTCCAAATAATATTATTTTCTTATCCAATTCAAGTTATAATCCAAAATCAAATTTCAGTTATTCAAAATTTTCTAACTCCTTAAATTTTCGAAAAATTTCGCCAGCGTCTCCTTTGTGCGGCTTGATCCGAACAAGTGCAAATAGCCATTACGGGCCCCAAATCAGCAAAAGAAAACAAAAGCCAAGTGGCTCAATCACCAAATCATCAATTTCAAACACAATTTAAACACATACTTTTTTGTCGGGCAATCAAATTTTACTTCTAAAATTGAAGACATCAATTTATCTTTTGCTTTTAAATACCTGCACCTTATTTACCAATAATATCCAATCATATATTTCAAAATCATTTTCTTCAGCATTTTCAAATCCCAATATTTATTTCACCAAAAATCCATACGATGTACATATATCATCCATGCGCAAAATCAAATCTGATCGCTCACTCGATCACACGATTTCACTTCCGAACTATATCATTCACACGACTCTCTAGTGCGGGCTCAGATTTATTTTGTAACGACCCGCAAATTTCGTGGATTTAATTTGGTTGAATTAATGAGTTTGTAGTTGAAATTTTGAAATTGATAAATTAGTATTGAAATGAAATCCAATTGAAGAAATAATGGAAACCATTATAATTTGTTAATTAAATTTGATTTGTGAAATTAATACTGGAAGAAATAAATTGGAAAGTATTAATGAAATAATAGCTGAATTGAATTACAACTATATAAATGAAAGTAAATTTTATTAAGTGGATGTCAACATTGAATAAATTAATTAAAATAAAATCTAAATACATGTTTGGATAGAATCATTAATTGATGGATTAAATGGTAAGTAATTAGAATTTAATTCTATAAAATTTGGAAACTGAATGTAATGTAAAGTAATAAGGATAGTGCAATACCATTAATGAATGGAATGAAATGGGACTAACATAAATGTATATTAGGTTGTAAATAAATTTGAATGAAAAAAAACGTAAATATTGATTGATAAATAAATATACAAGTATATTAAAGGTTATAATAGTGGGTTACTAGTAAATTCACTCATTTACCAATAAAGATAATTAGATGTGCTTTGATGATAATTAATAACATAACGGAAACGAGTAAATGTATTCATTAGAATATTAATTGCAATTGGATAGGGATTTTAAGTAACAAATGTTAATGCAAGGTAAGTAATGCTAAATTTAAGTCAATAATAATGAATAGTGATTAACTAAAAATTTGTAACATATATTATAAATTACTTGCTTATTTGTTAATGGAATTAGAATTTGTAATAAGTGATAATAAAATAAATGAATGTTACACTAATGGAAAATGAAATAACGTTAGTTTAAATGATGAGTAATTATAGGGTCGTATTTATTATAAGCGTTACTTTAATAATTATGATTAATGGTGAAATTAATACGAGAAGTGTGTAAATAACTATGAAAGTAACACGTTATAAATTGATTATGACCCAAACTTAAGTGTAAGTTAAAGGTTGAAATTGAATCTAATCCATTCAATTGGAAACTTATCAAAATAAATTGGATTCAATGTATAATAAAGAGGTTATTTTAAGAAATTGAAATAAACTCTATAATTAGTGAATTAAGTTACTTTAAAATTGAGATGGGAATTGGTTTTAAAGAATTATAAATTTATAAGTGATACAAGATGATAAAATTTATGAAGTATAAAATTTGAATTGTAAATAGTGGGTTAATAATTTATAATAAATTGGATTTATTGCAAATGAATGAAATCAAATATTTGACTATTACGTTAATTTAAAAATTAAGTTGAAATTGGGAAATATTTAAGTAATAGCTTTGAACCAATGTTAATTTCATCTATTTGACTGTAAGGGGTTGAATAAAAAGGAATGAATAGTGAATTCAATGGAATTATTGAAAAGTTAATTTATAATTAATAAATATAACGGAATTTGAATTTACGTTGAAATTTATGAGTGAATCGACAATTAATTAACATCTAAATTGGTTTAAATCACCGTGATTGTTTAAGAAAACAAAACTGATAAGATTTGTTAATTTTGGAAGTGAAATTAAAAAAGTGATTTAATTAACGAATTTTTTTAATTTATTCAATTAATATAAAAATAGCCATTTTGGTCACGGACTCGGATTTCGACGAAACTAGTTTCATCGGATCTATAACAGTGAATTATTGTAGGGTTTCAAGTTTTGTAGCGACCAGACTTGTCGTTTGATCGTACGAACGCGAAACGCCTTGAAATCGATTTAATTGAAATCAATTTGAAAATATTGATTTCAACATAACTTCCTCATACGATGGAATTTGGACGTGAAACTTTTTCCATCGCGTTTAGAATATTTTAAAACACCTATTTCGATATATGGGTTTACCCAATTTCGTTCCGGGGTTAGAACGGGCTTTTTGGGCCACGTTAGCGGTTGCACGTATATCTATCAACCCGATCCATCTATTTTTAAAATTTACCTATATAAACCCAGTTATAAACCCTGGCCTCTATCTATTCTCATTTGTTTATGTATACAATCACATAGCTCCTCCTCTTCCAATGGCTGCAAACACTAGATAGAAATACAATTCAAAAAAAAATCAAATCCAAAGCAAAATTCAATCTCCTCAAACCATAACAAATTATATATGGATTTGAAGCTCTCGATGAGCGCAACCTAAATATACAATTCGTTTTTGAAATCGAATTAAATATTTCCCAGAATAACCCTAGTTTATTTTCGGCCTTTCGTTGACCGTTGATGAAATTTGGTGGATCGATAAATCGTAGGTACCATGGCGTAGAGAGGACCGGGTGCTGCTCATCGGAGTTGTTGATTCGTCGAATCGACGGCTAGATTTGGCGATTTAATTCAATTAGGGTTAGGGAATGAACGGCAGCTACGGCTTTGGGGGGTCGATCGGTGCTCATGGTGGGGTGTCACGCGCCGCTGGAGAGGCGGCGGACCATGAAGAGCAGGCGCGCCTTTCGGTTGGCGGCCGAAATGGCGTTGGACGGCAGCGATCGAAGGTTATTTGGGCGCATAGTATGTTAGGGTTCCTGTAGTTTCGTTCGAACAGTGGGAACAGGGGACGAACACGTGATGCTCTGCTTGGTGACGTGGCTTTTAAATAGGGTTAGTTTTATTTTAAATTTATTTTGTTTTCAGTCGAATTAACTCGTATAACTTTCTCTCACGAACTCCGTTTCACGCGAATTTTTTTTGTTAGGGTCGTAATTAAAATCCGGACTTGATGACATAGGTTAGGACGAATTTGGAGACCGTCAAAATTTTGGATTTAAATTGGATTTAAATTCAATTTAAATTCCAAAGGTGAGTGTTTTAACCCACTCACAACTTCTAAAATTTCTTATGTTTGTTAAATTGATTTATGATACGAGTAGAAATTCATTTATGACTGTTTGGCATATTTTATTCATCATCTCAGTTAGATTGCATTCATTTAAAATTAAATTGTTATTTAATTTTATTATAGCATATAAATAGACAACTAATTTATTTATTTTTCATATAAACTTCCAATTTAACAGTTATTAATTTACTATTGAATATAAACTATTCGTTGATATCTGTTATTTTTATATGCTATATATTGATGTTTGTTTAAATTGATGACGATTGAAATAAATTGGTTGATGATTGGTATTGGGTGAATGGATGATGTGTTCTATCTTATATAAACTGCAAGTTATTATGCATTTTCATTTCATTCGGGATTGCGATTTGAAATGATATACAACCGCATTTTTATTTTTAAATTGCGGATTGAAATGATAAATATCTGTATCACTTGACCATAGGATAGAAAAATATATACAGGCACCGCGGTATAAATATAAAATTATTTTTGAAATGATTTTTATGGTTTGGATATGATACGATTTAATAAATATTAAATTTGGATATGATATAAATATATTTTATATATACATATATAGTTAAATTGTTGAATTTAAGCTCTGCATAAATCTGTTAAATAAAAATGAATAAGTTGAAAAATGGAATTTAATAATTTATATTATATGATTAAGTACAGGTTTAAGATCTAGTATATATATAGAGTTTTAAATGATTCAAATCAATTAAGATTTAAAGATAAATTGGAAATTAATTGGAATTGAGCTTATTTAAAAATTTAACTCCATAAGTTGATGTTAACTTGTTAAAATTGGAAATTTTAAAGGAATGGTATTTATAACTGGATTTCATGAATAATTCTAGTATAAATAAATGGAAGGAAATATTTAGTGTTAATAAATTGAGTTTTATTTTAAATGGTTAGGGGTTTATCATGTAAGCCTTTCAAACTAAATAATAGGAAAATGAATTGTTGAATAGAAATTCCCAAACTTAGTTTTGAAATTCATTAAATACTCAAAGTTTGAAAATACTGAAATCGAAGTGTTTTATTCAAACTGAAAGTGAATCTAAAAGTTATGGGTTTAGACTGAATTTAAAATGAATAAAAATTGTGAAGGTGTGGAAATTCTTTACTTTCAAAGAAATTTTAAATTCAACTGTTTTATTTTATATACTGTTGAATATCCAAACCATTTAAGTTTTGAAAGTTATGGTTTTAAAACTATGGATTTCTAAGTATTAGGTTGAAAGTTAAATTTAAGTATTTGGTTTCGAGGTATTATAAATCTTAAAAGTGGCACGTGTGTCAATTTAAAGCATGCGAAAAGGCAGGATGTTACATCTGGTATCAGAGCTTTGGTTTAGCGATAAACCTTAGCTTTGTGGGGTTTGACTCTTTATTAATAGGGTAGTAATAGCCTATAGGAGTCGCTGAGTGTATATATATGAGAGAGCGTATTTGTTAGTGTTATAAAAAGGTTTTTATATTGTGTTAATATGTTTTGTTTTGTATTTATAATTTCTGGTTGGTGCATGAGACGCTGTGACATCAATAGGGATTTCTAAACACTTAATAGGACATACCGACATAATATTTGTTTTATATAGGTGAATGAAACAATTTTGCCTATTATATTTTCTATATGTAATTTTTTTTTCAAATGATATCTATATTTGGCTGCAATAGATTGGTTGGTAGGTAATAAAGTGTATAAATAATAATAGAATTAAGATTGAAAAAAAATGAAATTTGGAAATTTAGAACTTAAGATCCGGGGTTTGAAATTTCTTTCGAATAAATTTTGGAATATAATAATATTGTTTATAAGTATTTTCTGATATAAATATTTCAATATAATTTGGAAAAATTGTTTAAAGAAGATTTTGGAGAAAATAAGTTTTGTACTTTCCTCTCTGTCGTTGTTAAATAATTTCGGTGATGGCGGCCGCATCATCGACTTTCAGTTTCGAGTTGAGAAGTCCACTGTAGTAGTTCTACTGCAGATTCATTTTTGAAAATATATAAATTTTGAATTGTTTTAAATATAATTAGAGATATGTAAGTTGTAAGAATATATTTATCTATTGTTTTAAAATAAATTGAAATTTTAACCCGGTATTAAATTCTTAAATTTCCATTAATTAATTGTTTCAATTATTGTAGTGAAATGAAAGGTAAATAATTAATAAATTGAAACCTCTAAATTTAGGTAAGAGATTTAAGGCTAAGTTATAAAAGAAATAAAAAGGATGTTGAAATGGTAACTTATAAGGAAAAGGTAAAAATTTATTGAACAATGAGTTAATTAAAAGAAATGGGAAAACTTGTATAACTTTCAATTACATTCTTTAAAGCATATATATATATATATATGTATGTATATGTATATAACTTACCAAATATTAAAAGTTGAAATATTAATAAGAGGATGTAATAGATATTATACAAGAAATAAACTTGAGGTAATGAAAGTAATTAATGAAATTCTTTAATAAACTAGGATTTGATGTTGTAATTGTTGTAAACTTAAGTTACAATTGGAATTTCACTATATTTAAATATAATTGAAGATAAGTATCATAAATAAAGGATTATAAAACTTAAGTAAATGTTAAAGTTAATTATTTTAATAAACAGAAGATGAATACTGTAAATAAATAAAGTTAAGCAGTGAATAAATGAATGTAAAATAATAAAGGGAAAATTCATGATATGAATAAGTGGAAATTTTTGGTAGAAATAAAGTGAATAATTGTAAGAAATAAGTGAGAATAAAAAAAAGGAAAATAAAATAAAGGAAACAAACATTTTGAGTAAATGAAAATTTAAAAAGATAAATCACTGTATAAGTAAAAAGAAAAATCAAACAACAAAGGTACGAAATGAAATTAATAATAAGTTAAGTTGATTGTTGTTTGGATTTGTTGCCGTTTAGTTGATGGTTGTTGGGGCAAGGATACTTTAAAAATTGGATTTGGGTGAATGAATAATCTATTTAGTTTTATCTAAGACTGTTGAGTAAATGATGCGCTAGTAGTTTATTCTTCATTCCGTACAATTTAAAAGTTTTGAACCTGAACAACTATTTGTTCGTTTGATTGAATGGTTGTTTTGTATTTGTTGTGTACGCTGTTTGTTGAAATTGATGGTTATTGTATTGAATTGTTGTTAGTGATTGAAACTACTTAAATATTTCACTTTATATAAATTGTTAACCCTTTTAGATTTTATAAGTGAAATGCAGGTTATGGAAGCAATTGCTACTACTTTTGGTTCCATAAATTAAGCGTAAATTGCCCGACAAATAGGTACGTTTCGGATTTCGATTTATAGCGCTATTTTATATATTTTCCCGGGTTGAGATATAATAGTTTGGATAATATATGTAATCTAATTGTTATATTTTGATATTATATTTTCTCCCAAGCCTCTCCGTACAAAGGAGACTCTGCCGATTTTTTTTTTAATTTTTGGACCTAGAAGTTATTTTGAATTTTTTTTTCCAAACTTTATTTATTCAAGTATAAAAAGACATAATGATTATAAAACGGGTATATTTTATCTAAAGTGATAAATTTTGTAAATTATTGTTTATAAGTTAATATTTTGAATAAGATATATTGTTTATAAATTAATATTGTTTATTTAATTCTTCCTTCTCCGTTCTTTTTCCTTTTCGGGGACGAAAAGTTTTGAGTGGGGGAGAGTGTAACGACCCGTAAATATCGTGGATTTAATTTGGTTGAATTAATGAGTTTTGTAATTAAAATTTTGAAAGTGATAAATTAGTATTGAAAAGAAATCCAAATGAAGAAATAATGGAAACCATTATAATTTGTTAATTAAATTTGATTTGTGAAATTAATACTGGAAGAAATAAATCGGAAAGTATTAATGAAATAATAACTGAATTGAATTACAACTATATAAATGAAAGTAAATTTTATTAAGTGGATGTCAACATTGAATAAATAAATTAAAATAAAATCTAAATACATGTTTGGATGAATCAATAATTGATGGATTAAATGGTAAGTAATTAGAATTTAATTCTATAAAATTTGGAAACTGAATGTAATGTAAAGTAATAAGGTTAGTGCAATACCATGAATGGAATGAGATAGGACTAATATAAATGTATATTAGGTTATAAATCAATTTGAATGAAAAGAAAAACGTAAAGATTGATTGATAAGTAAATATACAAGTATATTAAAGGTTATAATAGTGGGTTACTAGTAAATTCACTCATTTACCAATAAAGATAATTAGATGTGCTTTGATGATAATTAATAATACAACAGAAAAGAGTAAATGTATTCATTAGAATATTAATGGCAATTGGATAGGGATTTTAAGTAACAAATGTTAATGCAAGGTAAGTAATGCTAAATTTAAGTCAATAATAATGAATAGTGATTAATTAAAAATTTGTAACATATATTATAAATTACCTGCTTATTTTTTAATGGAATTAGAATTTGTAATAAGTGATAATAAAATAATGAATGTTACACTAATGGAAAATGAAATAACGTCCATTTAAATGATGAGTAATTATAGGGTTGTATTTATTATAAGCGTTACATTAATAATTATGATTAATGGTGAAAATAATACGAGAAGTGTGTAAATAACTATGAAAGTAACACGTTATAAATTGATTATGAACTAAACTTAAGTGTAAGTTAAAGGTTGAAATTGAATCTAATCCATTCATTTGGAAACTTATCAAAATAAATTGGATTCAATGTATAATAAAGAGGTTATTTTAAGAATTTGAAATAAATTCTATAATTAGTGAATTAAGTTACTTTAAAATTGAGATGGGAATTGGTTTTAAAGAATTATAAATTTATAAGTGATACAAGATGATAAAATTTATGAAGTATAAAATTTGAATTGTAAATAGTGGGTTAATTTATCTAATTTATAATAAATTGGATTTATTGCAAATGAATGAAATCAAATATTTAACTATTACGTTAATTTAAAAATTAAGTTGAAATTGGGAAATATTTAAGTAATAGCTTTGAACCAATGTTAATTTCATCCATTTGACTGTAAGGGGTTGAATAAAAAGGAATGAATAGTGAATTCAATGGAATTATTGAAAAGTTAATTTATAATTGATAAATATAACGAAGTTTGAATTTACGCTGAAATTTATGAGTGAATCAACAATTACTTAACATCTAAATTGGTTTAAATCACTGTGATTGTTTAAGAAAACAAAACTGATACGATTTGTAAATTTTGGAAGTGAAATAAAAAAAGTGATTTAATTAACGAATTTTTTAATTTATTTAATTAATATAAAAATAGCCATTTTGGTCACGGACTCGAATATCGACGAAACCTGTTTCATCGGATCCGTAACAGTGAATTATTGTAGGATTTCAAGTTTCGTAGCGATCGGACTTGTCGTTTGATCGTACGAACGCGAAACGCCTTGAAATCGATTTAATTGAAATCAATTTGAAAATATTAATTTGAGTATAACTTCCTCATATGATGGAATTTGGACGTGAAACTTTTTCCATCATGTTCATAATATTTTAAAACACCTATTTCGATATATGGGTTTACCCAATTTCGTTCCGGGTTCAGAACGAGCATTTTGGGCCACGTTAGCGGTAGCACATATATCTATCAACCCGATCCATCTATTTTTCAACTTTATCTATATAAACCCAGTTATAAACCCTGGCCTCTATCTATTCTCATTTGTTTATGTATATAATCACACAGCTCCTCCTCTTCCAATGGCTGCAAACACTAGATCCAAATACAATTCAAAAAAAAATCAAATCCAAAGCCAAAATTCAATCTCCTCAAACCATAACAAATTATATATGGATTTGAAGCTCTCGATGAGCGCAACCTAAATATACAATTTGTTTTTGAAATCGAATTAAATTTTTCCCAAAAAAACCCTAGTTTATTTTCGGCCGTTCGTTGACCGTTGATGAACTTTGGTGGATCGACAAATCGTTGGAACCATGGCGTAGAGAGGACCGAGTGCTGCTCATCGAAATTGTTGCTTCATCGAATCGACGGCTAGATTTGGCGATTTAATTCAATTATGGTTAGGGCATGAACGGCGGCTATGGCTTTGGGGGGTCGATCGGTGCTCGTGGTGAGGTGTCGCGCGCCGCTGGAGAGGCGGTGGACCATGCATAGGAGGCGCGACCTTTGGTTGGCGGCCGAAATGGCGTTGGACGGCGGCGATCGAGGGTTATTTAGGCGCGTAGTAGGTTAGGGTTCCTGCAGTTTCGTTCGAACAGTGGGAACATGGGACGAACACGCGATGCTCTGCTCGGTGACGTGGCTTTTAAATAGGGTTAGTTTTATTTTAAATTTATTTTGTTTTCAGTCGAATTAACTCGTATAACTTTCTCTCACGAACTTCGTTTCACGTGAATTTTTTTTGTTAGGATCGTAATTAAATTCCGGACTTGATGACACAGGTTTGGACGAATTTGGAGACCGTCAAAATTTTGGATTTAAATTGGATTTAAATTCAATTTAAATTCCAAAGGTGGGTGTTGTAACCCACTTACAACTTCTAAACTTTCTTATGTTTGTTAAATTGATTTATGATACGAGTAGAAATTCATTTATGACTATTTGGCATATTTTATTCATCATCTCAGTTAGATTGCATTCATTTAAAATTAAATTGATATTTAATTTTATTATATAAATAGACAATTAAATTTATTTATTTTGCATATAAACTTCCAATTTAACAGTTATTAATTTACTATTGAATATAAACTGTTCGTTGATATTTGTTATTTTTATATGCTATATATTAATGTTTGTTTAAATTGATGATGATTGAAATAAATTGGTTGATGATTGATATTGTGTGAATGGATGATGTGTTCTATCTTATGTAAAGTGCAAGTTATTATGCATTTTCATTTCATTTGGGATTGCGGTTTGAAATGATATACAACTGCGTTTTTATTTTTAAATTGCGGATTGAAATGATAAATATCCGTATCACTTGACCATAGGATAGAAAATTATTTACAGGCACCGCGGTATATATATAATTATTTTTGAAATGATTTTTATGGTTTGGATATGATACGGTTTAATAAATATTAAATTTGGATATGATATAAATATATTTTATATATACATATATAGTTAAATTGTTGAATTTAAGCTATGCATAAATTTGTTAAATAAAAATGAATAAGTTGAAAAATGGAATTTGATAATTTATATTATATGATTAAGTACAGGTTTAAGATCTTGTATATATATATACAGAGTTTTAAATGATTCAAATCAATTAAGATTGAAAGATAAATTGGAAATTAATTAGAATTGAGCTTATTTAAAAATTAATCTCCATAAGTTGATGTTAACTTATTAAAATTGGAAATTTTAAAGGAATGATATTTATAACTGGATTTCATGAATAATTCTAGTATAAATAAATGGAAGGAAATATTTAGTGTTAATAAATTGAGTTTTATTTTAAATGGTTAGGGATTTATCATGTAAACCTTTCAAAACTAAATAATAGGAAAATGAATTGTTGAATAGAAATTCCCAACCTTAGTTTCGAAATTCATTAAATACTCAAAGTTTGAAAATATTGAAATCGAAGTGTTTTATTCAAACTGAAAGTGAATCTAAAAGTTATGGGTTTAGACTGAATTTAAAATGAATAAAAATTGTGAAGGCGTGGAAATTATTTACTTTTAAAGAAATTTTAAATTCAACTGTTTTATTTTATATACTGTTGAATATCCAAACCATTTAGTTTTGAAAGTCATGGTTTTATAACTAAGGATTTCGAAGGATTATGTTGAAAGTTAAATTTTAAATATTTGGTTTCGAGGTATTATAAATCTTAAAAGTGGCACGTGTGTCGATTTAAAGCGTGCGAAAAGACGGGATGTTACATATTTTCTTGGTCAGAAACCATCATCCTCCTTGCATTGTTATATACTATGATAGAGAATTCCAGAATCAATCAAAAACCCATATCCAATGTTCAACATTTAAAATCCAGTGAAAAAACCTAATTCGGATCAATAAAAATTATCTCAAAATTTTGTGCTCGAATCTGGATCAAACTATTATGTGAATAAAATAATATATGTACAACTTACGTATTTATTTCAAATTTATTCTTATCTATATCAATTTCTTTTATTCACATTCATTTCATTTACAATCAATTCTTCACAATTATTATAGACATTCACCTATTTACTTAGTATATTTTCTTAATACCAATTTCAGTTAAGAATTCACCCTCAATTTCCTTAAGTCAATTTATAACATTTTATATAAATGTTATTAGATTTATTTCCACTTCACCACTTAAGCTTATATTTATTTATATTCAAATTCAATTTCAATTTTCCAATTCCATATTTGATTTTTATCAATCAACATTCCAAACAACATCCAAATAACTAATCGATTTAATTAGTTCATTTATTCATCTATCCCAAATCTCAATAGATTCCATTTG
This sequence comes from Allium cepa, assembly GCA_030765085.1. Classification (NCBI taxonomy): domain Eukaryota; kingdom Viridiplantae; phylum Streptophyta; class Magnoliopsida; order Asparagales; family Amaryllidaceae; genus Allium; species Allium cepa. Next base: position 467,554,529 of record CM060931.1, read on the forward strand.
CAATAATTATTTCATTTAGCCTACTTACGCTAAATTTTCAAAATTCACTTTATTTAACTTAATTCAAGTTAATATCCGTTCCATAATTACATATCAAATTTTCACTTCCTTTGCATTCATATTCAACGCTTTTAAAATATTGCTTTCTTGCAATTTACAAATTTTATAAGTTATCAAATTACTCGTATTCCATTAACTAATTTTCTTCCAATTCACTTCATTTAATTAGTTTACTTTAATAATTTATTCTATTATCGCACCCACTATCATTTAACTCTTCCTATGTTAAATTTTATTCTCCGTTTTTCACATTCGATTTTACCTGCTCTATTTAACTTACCCTAAGGTAAGATTCAATTAAATTTTGCTTCCCAGATTTTATAAATTTAACCTTATTTTCTCATACTTCCAACAAACATGGAAATCAAAACCCAGAGTTTTAAACATTTTATGTTCTAAGTATTTCAAAACAATTTAGAAATCATTTATACACACACACACACATCCCTTGATATATCAAATTATTCCTTTTAATTTCAAGACCAAAACCAGTTTTTTTTAAAAAAACCCAGTTATAGCAATTCCGCCCTTGGAAACTCAAAAATGAACGTCGATGATGCTGTAGTCATCACCGAAATCATTTTCCAGACACCGAAGTGAGTTTACTGCTTTTATTCCCTTAATTTTTTTTAACATACTACCTATGCGAATTCTCCAACTAATATCACTATCATTTTTCCAAGACTTTGAAAATTATTTTCAAAACCAATGGGTTTTAAATTTCCAAATTTCCATCTTTTAAATCCTTTATAAATCGTTTTTATAAACTCTGTCAATTTTTAAATCACATTTACAAAACCATATTTACAAAATCCCATTTTTATATGAATTACTTTCTTAACTTATGACTATATTATCAACCATTATTCAAGTACAACGACAACCAACGATACTGGTTTAATGTTATCATTTCCTAATAACCAAGCACACCATATACAACTGTAATAATTTCTGAAAAATTATTCCTTTCATATATAAAAATAATCTGGGTAAATTTATTTCATTTACCCAATTTCAAACAATACTATGTCGAGTTACTCTATTCAAGTGTTTAGATATTCCTATCAATAATGTTAATTACTTGTGTTGACCAGAATCCATAAGCTACTCAACTAACCAATCATCACAATATAAAACAATTTTATATTCACTAACAAATATGTGCTCATAGATATTAATACACTCAAACTCACACTAGGGTGCTACTGATCCTATCTCTAATGAGTTACCCCATCAAAGCCAAGGTTCTCACTTAACCTTCAGCTTTGATACCAAGTGTCATTGTTCGGAATTTTCGACGCTCGAAAATCGACATCAATACGACCACTGTATCACATGCCAAGCAATTGAGTGCTGGAAATACCAGATCGTTAGAGAGAAGAAGAAAGAGGTAGAAGAAGAAAATTGAAATAACAACACAGAATCTCACAATCGTAGAGGAATAATATATGATAGATAACAACATGTCCTTATGAAAAAAGAACTACAACTTTATTTACATATTACATCATCCGAGTACAACACATCAATAACATAATACCGGATAGTTATAACAACTTGTCCTCACAAATGCTGAATATAAAGCATACAATACATAAGGGAATAAAATTAAATACATGTAGTACGTCTTTGTCATTCAGCTTGTCTCCTGAGCTCTATAGCATCCTATCATGTATCTGTAATATTCGGTCTGAGCAGAGCATTGTAATAAAATAACACCCAAGTCAGTATGGAAAACTAGCGTGAGAAAACAAACTCAATTTGAATTATTAAAGTTATCAAAACAGTTTGACAAAAAAGGTATCTCGTAAGACCACGCCACTCATAAACGTGACAGATTTTTACCTTACGATAACCAAAACATTTTATATCAAAATCATCTGATATTATAATAGTGTCCGTGAGGACCCGGAATTTTGAACATTTTAAATTGAAATATTTAATTGATCTTAAATATTTCAATGTTATTAACTTTGAATTTCAAATATCAGAATGAAATTGGCAATTTGATTTTTGAAATTAATTTATTGAATTGGGTAAAAATTTGAATCCTCAATTTTAACCTAGTTAAAAATATTTCAAAGGAAATATACATTGATAATACTGGAGACAATGGAAGCTTACGAATTTAATTTGAAAGTGATTTGTTCGGTTTTGAGATTTTATCGCTTAAATCGGTATTTAAAAATAACCTTCTGTGGCACAGTCACGGATTTCAAAGAAACCAGTTCCATTGGATCCATAATATTGTATTATTATCGGATTTCAATTTTCCTAATGTTTGGAGTGATCGTTTGGCCGTACGATAAGCAAACGCATAGAAAATTAAATCGAAATTAATTTAATAACTGGATTGAAAAAGCTATCTTCTCCACACGATTGAATTAGGCTTCGAAACATTTTCCATTGCGTTCGGAACATGGGTTTAACATTATAAATGGCTGCATAGCTCGATTGGGGATCGAGATTTTGAGTTGTGAAATGAAACGATTTAAATTTAAATTTGAATTTAAAAACAATATATATGTGTGTAATTAATATAATATTACTTCACAAGGTAAACTACACATTTCATTTATTTCTTACACTTGGAAAATTTCGTTACACGCGTTCGTTTAGAAATTTAAAAGAGAAAAAAACACATCCTAACATTTTTCCCACTTCTATTTTCGATCTAATAACCAGTTCCAAAAGTAAAAATTAATGGCCGTTCTTTCAATTCAAATCTAAGCCGAACCCTTTCTCCTTTTCAAATCAAAACCCAGAAAAAATGCTCAAAGCCGATTGAAAAATAGGGTGTGTGCTATCGAATCGATGTCAACATCGATATAGCCTGCTCGATTCAAGGAAGAGGGTTTTGCATGCGCGGCGTCAAGTGGGGCGATAGCAGCGGACGAAGAGGGTAGGCGACTCGAAGGCGGGTTTCGACGATTTCTTAAGGTTCGCATGGGTCGCGTACGCAAGCGTGCGTCGCTGGTGAAGGTGTCGGCACCCCTGTGTTTGCGCGCAAGGAAGCGACGGTGGCTGGAACAGGGAGCTTCGACGGTTGAGAGCCCGCCTCGTTCGAGCGAGGCTGCATGAGGTATTCGTTGTTCTTTTGCATTTATACTCAATCAAATCATATAGATTCCGAGAAAAAAAATATAAAATATAAAATATATTATGCAGTAAGTTGTTAAAACGATTTATTTCTTTAATTTATAAATCTATTTATATATATACACAAAGATGAATAGAAATTATATATATATATATATATATATATGCGGGACTTTGGAAAATATAGAAAATTATATAGAAATTAGTTTTAAACATTTGAATTGGAAAGTTATATAAAATTTAGATTTTGAAATTTTTTATAGATTATTTTATACAACGCATGTGGTTTTGAAAAGGGAATTTGATTTAATGAAATAAATTGGTAAGAGAAAATTTGTTAAATAGAATAATTTGGCTAATAGGAAATTAATTATTAGATTACTTCAAATTAAAAGTGTTAATTAATTTAATCTATTGAAAAGAAAATTTATCATTCAATTTATTTCGAATATTAATAAATTGTATAAATGTTTATACAATGTTTGAAAACATGAAGAAACAAGCTGGAATGAAAATGGATTGCATGCTTTGTTAAAGGTGAGATCTTCTCACTCAAATTTAATAATTGAAAATTGCAGTTATTGATTTATTATTTGTTTCTGATAGTATATATAGTATATATATATAAATATTTAGAGTGACTGATTTCCCGCACTATAAAGCAGATGAGACCTTATGCGTCGCATAATAGCGGTTGATATTATAATAACCCGGATTTTAGAATATCTGTAATTGATAAATTAACTGAATTTAATTAGTAGAAATACTGAATTATAAGTTAAATAGACAATTCTGGTAATAAAAATATATACCTAGATAAGTATTGGTTTGATAATCCTCTTAGTATATTTATTTAAATTGGAAAAATATATATTTTCACACAATAATATTAATGTGTTGTTTATATATATAGATGTAAATAGATTTTAAGTAAAATAATTATTTACAGATTGAATTTATGTTTGTTTAAATATCTGTATTTGAGTTGATTTTTATTTGGATTTTAAATTAAGTTTGAATCTGAATATGGATTTGAATTTGAAATTTCAAAAAGAAGATATATATCTTACATATATATATATATATATATATATATATGATTTAAGGTACATCATATATGATTTTATTTATGAATATAATTTGTTTTATATTATTTCTTTTACAAGGATTTTAATTATAAATTAAGATAGGTATTAATTAATTAGGAATTTTATTTTAAAAAGTATTATAAACCATTCAAAAATTAATATATTCATGCATTTATTACAAGTGTTAGGTTATGATTTTCTTTAATAACAAGTGTAAGTGAATTATGAATGGTAAAAGACAAGTGTTAGTAATTAAAAATAAGTGTCAAGTAAGTTTGTTTTCTTTTTTATTTTAATTTCAAATAATGAAAGAAAATCAAAGTGGTATACATTAATATGTTTCTACACTTTCTTTTCTTGTATACAAACCTAGGAAGAAATCCAAAACTAAAATCAGATCAAAGTAAAAAAAATTCTAATCTGGAAACAAATTTTCAAACTAGAAAAAAAAACTGAAGCAACCCAAAAACAGGAAAATTTAAAAGCGAGGCAATCTTCTCCAATCTGAAACAAAAGCAAGGACTAGATGTAAGCATATCGAAATCATCTCAAACAATAAAGATCAGTTCAGATTCAATTTGTAAGCAGCATTCAGATCAAAACCAAAATACAAAGCTTATAACTCTGTCCTTTGTTTGCATAAACAGGTGAGTAAATACTTTCAAATCTGGATTTCTATTTGTGTTTGGAAATATGCTTGAAGTAAGATTATGATGGTTTGCATATATATATATATATATATACACAAATAAATATATAAATGTATGAATGTATATGACTGTGCATATTTGCTCTGTTCTGGAATTTACAGGGTTCAAAACCTATTTTAAAAATCAACTTCTTATTCTTTAATGATTAATATACTTTGATATGTAAATAAAATGTGTTTGATTTGGCAAGATTTTAATTCCAAAAATATTTTCAAGTAGTATAAATGATTGGGTTGACTGGAAGATTTAAATAATACAGTAAAATCATATTTGGTTCAAATTTTGATTGAGTAAAATTCGGGTTTCAATTTCTTGATCCTCTTCGTTTACATAAACTAAGAATTTTAAGATCAAAATCAATATTTTTAGTGTGGTAGACCGCGAGAAATTTCGAATTGATTGAAATTTGCATATTGGTCTAATCCTATTGATCGGAAAAAATTTGGGTCTCGATATTGTGGCAGGAGTAGGGTCGTGGGTCAGCGGCCATGGGAAAATTCATGGTTTGGTTTTTATGGTGCTATGGTGGTTGGGCAAGGAAAGACTAGGGTTTTAGAAGCCTTTTTTTCATTGTCCTTCGCGAGTTTTTCTGAGTTCGTCGACGCATCGGCCATGGTCGAGGAAGGTGGATTAGGAGTGGGAGATCCTAGCGAAGTTTCTGGTGGGTCGGTGTTAATTCTGGTGAACTAGATCATTGGAAAGAGGATGGTTTCTAATAGATGGGTTCTGGATTTTGGGATCATTCGAGCTCGATTTTGTTTGTGTTTTCGATCGTATGATCTGATGGTTGGAATTGAAGGATAGGGTCACAGGAGACTCGTCGACGGCGGGAAGCATGATTGGAGCTTCGTCGTCAGTTGGTGCACGTGCACGAGATTTTGGGTATCTGTGTTTTTCTGTGTGATGATGAAGAAGATGAGCTTTCTCGGGTATGAGCTCGATACTGTGTGATGTTGTCTCGAAGCCGTGACGTGCAGTAGTGCTCGCTAGAATACTCGGGTAGCTGCCGTTTTGACTCAGGTAGAAGATTATGTTAACAAGTGATTAAGGTTAACATTAGTTGATTTATAAAAATCTCATTTAATCATTCTTGTAAAACAAAAAGTATTTATTTAAATGTTGATTAATTAAGTTATAAGTTAATGATAAATTATTTTCAAGGTTATTACATAAGATCTTTATATGTTAATTAAGAAAATTAATTTAAGATAATGGTTAATCCTTTAATTAATAAAGGACTTGAGTAATTAAGATTTATAAATTAATTAATAATTAATTAGAGATAAAAGAATGAAGTAATTAAATACTCAAAACTTAATTAATTAAATTATAAGGATGAAGTATTTTATCATTAAACTTAAGGACTTTTGTTGATTTACAAATTAACGATAATTAATTCCAGAGTTATTAAATTCTGATAAATGAATTATCTTAAAATTTATCAAGGTTTGGGAAATTAAGATGTATTAATTGATTAATTGATTTTCTTTATAAAAAGGATTAATTAATCAAAGGTTAATTAATTAAAGATAATTAACCAATGAGATGATTACTTGATGGAAGTAATTAATTGAAGAATAATTACTTAGGAAAGTAATTCAGTGATAATTACTCAGGGTAATTAAAGGATTAATTTATGTAATTAATCAAGGGGTTGATTTTATTGATATAAGTAATTAAGGGGAGATAATGACTGATTAATGACCTTATAGGTGATTTTCTAAATAAATGGGAGATTTTCTAAATGTGATGTATTTAATGATAGTTTCTTAGTGGAAGTAATTAAGAATTAATTACTTATTGTACTTAACAAAATGATTGAGTAATTATGGATTTTAATTAAGTGTTAGTTAAGGAGTGTGATTAATTAGGAAATAATTAATAAATGTGTAGGATAATTAATTTGAGTAATTAATTACAGACCAGTGAAATTAATATGGATGGGTAAAGGTTAATTAATTTGTGTAATTAATTAAGAATTTATTACTTGTTGTAATTAAAGAATAGTTAATCAAGGGTGATTAATTAAGATAGATAATTAAAAGATGATTAATTAATTAATTTGTAATTAATTAATGTTAAGTAAAGGTAATCTAAGTGAGTATAGGTTTGTAATTAATTTAATTAGCTTAGAGATAAATTAAATTAATATTGTAAATCTTCCATCTTGCTTATGAATGATTGAATGATGATTAAATATTTTAAATTGATCGATATCTTTGATATGAAATGCTTTATGAGATGATATGTTTTGGGTGGACAACGATAATGTGGTTACCTATGATGAAATGCTGTGTAAAGTGACATCCAGTGTTTAAAAGTAAATTGCATTCACTTGAATAATTTAGGTTAAGATGACATTGGATTCGAAGAGATCGGAGTCGGGTATTAGTTAATACCCGAAACCACTCCGATTCTTTATAGATTGATATGTGAAATCAATAGGCTGGAATGGAATGATTTTAGTAAATTGGACCATTTAATCTAAGTTTTTGTACTTAGAAATTGATGTGTGAAGTAAGTGATGTCTTAACAAATTGTGAATTTGTAAATTGATAAGAGTTGCCCGGGTTTTATATGAGTTTTATGCTGTTGAATTCCATATTAGATGGGTTTACTCACGCTGGTTTTCAGCCTGACTCGAGTGTTACTTTGATGTAACGCTCGTGTCAGGCCGAATATTACAGATTTTCAGGTAAGCACGTTCTGGAGCTCAGGAGGCGAGCTGGATGGCAAGAGCATATAGAGTATTTCCGCTGTATAATATGATTGTGTATCTGTGACATGATAATTGAGTATATTCAATGTCTATATATACGTGACTCTGATGTATTAAAATATAATCGACAGATATTGTGACGCCCCACCTCTATACCCACGCTAGCCAAGAACATTACGGTGAATGTTGTCGACTAGCACGGAGAATAAGGCTATTGAGGAGCGACCATCCGTGTAATTGCTTTGCGCGAGCATCGATATGTCAGATAGTATAACATGCATTTCTTTATCAAGAGGGAAATCCAACATACCGACACAAACTCAAAGCTACTACACAGTGGCTATAAAGGTTTTCGGAAACAAATATAGAAATAAACATAACATAAATCAGTCACAGACAATTCATATCACAAAGGCGGAAATAGATATGAATATTACACTAGGAAGTGTACATCAGAGTAGTGGTCTAAAAAGATCCACAATATCACAAAAGAATAGTTACATGAACTACACAAAAGAATAAGTATACATTATGGAGTCTATATCTCAAATGTATACAACAAAAACTACTAATCTAAGTAGTTAACCAAAAGTCAAGGAGATAATCCCGGATGTAAAGTCAAGCAGAAGCACCTGCAACATCCCGGTCTGACCCGAGTATTATTTAATAAGAAAATAATAAACGGATCAGTCTAATTATAAATATCAGATGAAACGATATAGAATAAGAGATATGACTAAACACATAATAATCACCATGCCAAGCTGTTATATATATAAGTAATTGAAAATCAATAAGAGATTAATCAATATCACCAAATCTACACAAGAATCAAAGAAATGTCATACTCCTTATTTCGTTCACCAAACCATAAATATTGACGATTATATCAATGTCAATCACAAAAGTTAATGACACACAAATTCACCAATGCACAAATATTGATATAACTTATCAATGGAAATCATGAAAATTGGTGAAACACAAATTCTAGAAATCATCTCAAGAAATCCAGAAATCACAATAAAAGGATGGCCAATCCCATAAACTGGACATCGACGCACCTAGAAAGACACGCCCCATGCACAGTCGAACATCGACACACCTAGAAAGATACGCCCCATGCTCTAGCATCGACGCACCTAGAAAGATACGCCCCATGCACAAGTAAACATCGATGCACCTAGAAAGATACATCCCATGCATAAATAAACATCGAAGATCAATTCCTTTGAACCCAAATCAATGAAGTAGAAGCTTTAAGACAAGCTAAGATCAATTCCTTTTCAATAGCAACTCAAGAAGCTTCAATCTAAGCTTAAAAGAGAAACATTTCCTAAATTAGGTTTAGGAAATTTCTGAAATCAAAGAGAGAATGAGTTGGAGAAGAAGAAGGAGATGCTTACCAATGGGTTCTCTTGAGTTTGGAGCTAGAAGATGGATTTGCTAATGGAAACTAGGGCTTAGGATTTCCTAATTCTTTTTCTCTTCCCCCATTTTTGATGAAGCTTGAATATATAAGGAAATTATGAAGGAATGAAGAGGATAAGGGGTTGGGACTAAATGCATAAGTGGGGTTATTGGGCTCAGCCCAAACCAAAGCCCTAAGTGAAAAAGTGGCAAAAATCAACTTTCTCCAAACATATCGAAGTTTATACTCAAAAAGGTCGCAAATGTCATTTTGAACTCAATGGGGGTGGTCTCGAGTCCCAATTCGACTGTTTGCATAAAGTAGCTTTTCGGACCAAAATCCAACGAACGATAAAATATTTAAATAAAATATTTAAATATAAAATCGATAAATATGCGGGTTGTTACAGATATAATATTCTTTTATAAACTATTATTATTTATTATTATATTTTATCCGCTGCAAATGTGAGATGTTGGTGTTTCTATTTTTTTCTTCTTCTTCTATTTCTTTCTTCTTTATCATAACTATTTGGAATTTTTGGGTTCGAAAATTTCGGGTCGTTACAGTTGGTATCAGAGCTGAAAGGTTAAGCGAGAACCTTGGCTCTAGTGGGGGTAATCCTTAAATAGAGTCCGTAGAACTCTAGAAAGAGTTGAGTGTGTGTATGTGTGTGTGTATGAGAGCGTACTTGTTATTTTCTTATATAAAGGTTTTAAATGATTTTATATAAAAGTATATTTTGATATATAAAACAACCTTTCCTTCTAATAAATATTAAGGTGATTGAATGTTAAATAAATGTAATTAAATTAAGAAGTAATATAATACAATCCAATTGAAATCTTGAATTGGAATTAAAATTAAGTGGTAATAGAAATACAACCAAATTAAAATTAAATTGATGGAAAAAGAAATTCTAGAATTTGAGCTCAGAGATTAAATTGTTTAAAAACTTTAAATAAAGGTAAGATTGAAATAGATTCAACTGAAATTTAACCTTGAATTTATAAAAGTAAGAATAATATAAAAAGGAATTGGTATCTAGATATGATTACCTTGGGTATCATCATAAATAGATACTGTGTTTAATAATGATATATTTGTTATTAAGTAAGTCAAACGAAGTAAATTTATAAGATGAGTATAACTTCTAAATTAAAGTGGGTTTTAAAATTTTGAAGTTTTAAAACCTAAGTCTAGAAAACAATAAATTGTTCCAGAAAAATTAAAGGGAATAACAAATAATATAATTTAGTCTATTTTGAATATGGTCTTATTTTAAAACAAGAAATGTTTGGAAGAATTTTAAGGGATTTGTTTGAAATCAAAACCAAGGGTGGTTTAAATTTTAAAATTCGGCTTGGTGGGCCAAGAAGGAAATATGTATATATGTGAGGAATACATAATATCAAAGAGGGTTTGAAATAAACTCTAAACGTTGAGTTTTAAATTTGAAATGAGATGTGAAAACCCAAAGTGATAAGTTTTTGAACTTATAGGTGGGAAAGTATTTTGAAATTTGAAGCAGGAATTCAAATTTGAGTAGGGTTGACTGGATTAAGTAAACTGAATTTAACATAGAAGAAGTTAAATAGGTTTGAATGAACAAACTGAATTGGAAATTTCAAGATGAAATTAAGAATTAACTTGGGAAGTTGAACGGTTGATTGGAATTGAGAGTTTGTGTGATCTCAAATTGGGTTTGAGATCCGAAAATTGGAAATGGATGGATGTTTCAAAATAATTTGAATGATATCATCCTGTTGTTATTAATAATCTTTAAGCTAAAATTGGATTTGTTCAAATGAATGAAGAAATGAGGTGTGGTAAAATATCCATTGTTAAGATAAAATGGAATCATTTTGGACTTAAATTTTGAACGTTTAACATAAAAAGTCAAAGGTTTGGTTTCAAAATTGAAATTTGATGATAAATTGAATTTCAAAGATTTGGTTGTTTAAAAAGGGATTTGAATTATTATTTGAACCATGAAATAGGTTAAAAATGAAATTTGGATTCAGAATTAAATGGTTTTAAAAATATAAATCGATTTGATTTAATGTATTAAATCAACATTTAAAAATTTAACTCGAACTTATATAATTCGGGATGATTTAAATTTGAAATTTGAATTGAATTAGTTCAAATTAAATTTGATTTGAATTAATTAGAATTGTGATTGAAGATGACTAAGTTTAAAAATTTAAATGAAAAATTTGGATTAGAATAAATTGAAATGATTTGAACTTGAAGTGGGTTCAATTGATAATAATCCAAATTTAGTTGAATAATTTGGAGCTGTAAATAAAATTGAATAAGTTAGAATCAAATGGAATTTGATTTGGAGTTGGAAAAAAATTGAGGATTAATTCAACTTGATTTGGGAATAAAATTAAGTCCAATGGAAATTGGAGTTATTTAAATTTTAATTGGGTCAATTTGAATTGAATTGATGAGAATAGGGATTGGGAATTGAACAGTTTGACTCTAGACTATTTTTAAAATAAATTGTTTTAGTACAAATCTATTTTTCCAAGTTATTTATTATATACACAACCTTTCGTATTAAACCCAAAACTATCTTATACTTATTTTATAACTACTTTTGGAGTTATTTAACTATTTTGCAACTGTTTTATAAACTAATTACTATTTTTCAACTATTTTACAAATTAATTACTATTTTACAACTTTTTTGCAATTATTTAAAATTTCCATAACTATTTAACTATTTTCAACTATTTTACAATTAGTTAACTATTTTAATGCTATTTTACAAACTATTAATTATTTTTCAACTACTCGTCTATTTTTAAAATTTTCAAGCTATTTTCTAAAAATAAACAGGACAGAGTTCAAACTGTTATTGATTAAATACCCAACTGAGATAAGAACTGAAGTGATAATTCAATGGAATTGAGGCAATTGTAAATAAGTGAATGAAAATTTAGGTGAATGTGAATAGAAAGGAAATTGATTTGGCTAATAATCAATGAAAATAAATACGTAGGATGTACCATATTATTCTATTCGCATAGAGATTTGATCCAGATTCGAGCATAGAATTTCGAGATAGCTATCGATCCGAGTTAGAATTTTTCACTCGATTTTCAACGGAGAACCTCGATATGGATTGTTGATTGGTTCTGAATATTCTCTATCATAGTTATGGCTATGCAAGGAGAATGACGATTTCTGATCAAGAAACCAGATCTTTGTCCGCACTAGGAAGTCGGGTGGACGATACTAGTTCGGAAGTGAAATTGTGTGATCGAGTGAGCGATCAGATTGGTATAGCGTACGGATGATATGTGTACATCGTACGGATTTGAATGAAAATGATATTTAAAAGAGTAATAAAAATTGGAAATTTGATTTTGAATAAACAAAGTTATATATCTTTGTTATATGTAAGATGAAACTCCTCTTGTTGAATCTATTGCCAGAAGGAAAGGATTTTGAAAGTGTTTGAAGTATAAAAGGAGTTTTATACAAGTTTGAAATGATCCAAAGTTTTTTTAAATTTTTTTATACATATCTGAATATATATAAAGGATCTTATGAGGATTTTGGAAAAGGTTTTGGGAACCTTTGGATTTGGAAAGGCTTTTGATTTATGGGTAAAATCGGTATGAGAATTTGTAAAGCCTGGTTTGAGAATTATTGATTTTGGGATAATCGATTTTGTGTAAAGGAGCTTGTATGAGATCATACTAGGTGTATGATTTGAAAGATACTATATGTGTACAGTATGAAGTGTTTTGTTGATGGCTTTGGAGAAAAAGGCGCTCCCTTAAAATGAACTTCTCAGGAGTGCCACCGTATGGTGCTGCCTTGAGCCCAAGGGGGGTTCTATAGTTGATCCTGTAAGGAGTCCGGACAAAACTAGTTCCTGAGGATTATGAGTAGAATATACCATAGCGAAAGTCATGTGTGCCGCTGAGAGCCAACAATCTGCGTTTGATTTTATATCGGCAGACTGCGACCTATGGTAACATAGCGAAAGTCGTATGTGCCGCTGAGAGCCAACAGTCTGCATTTGATTTTATATCGGTAGACTGCGATCTATGTAGGAGTGGAGAAGTTTCATTTTGACAGCGAAAATCATGTGTGCCGCTGAGAGCCAACAGTTACATGTACTTTTGCTGTGATGGCAACGTAACCCTGGAATGTAACTGCGATCTGTTGTGGGTTCCATGGCGTAATCGAGGGGCGTAGAGTGCCTACAGTTACATGGACTTTTGCTGCGATGGCAACGTAACCCAGGATGTAACTGTGACAATGGATGGGAGTGATGATTTCCAGAGCATTCTCACCAAAGATATTTCCTCTACTTTCAAAAATGTTTTTGATATTTTCAATAAAATTATTTTCCTAGTATTTTCACTGGGTGTTGAAATCAGGTCTGCTAAGTACTCATAGATTTTCAGTCTTACGCCTGATCAACGTATGACCGAATTTCTGTAAGAACAAAGACGGACTTGTTGAAACACCGAGTTATAAAAATATTTTCGTAAAACTATTTTGGCAATATTGTATGGATTTTAAAGAATTTTTAAAAAAATGATAAAAAGTGATTTAACTAATATTAAGTATTTTAATAAATTCTGGCCTCGTTCTCTTTCGAGGACGAAAAGATTCAAGGGGGAGGAATGTAATAACCTGGATTTTAGAATATCTGTAATTGATAAATTAACTGAATTTAATTAGTAGAAATACTGAATTATAAGTTAAATAGATAATTCTGGTAATAAAAATATATACCTGGATAAGTATTGGTTTGATAACCCTCTTAGTATATTTATTTAAATGGGCAAAATAGATATTTTCACACAATAATAATAATGTGTTGTTTATATACATAGATGCAAATAGATTCTAAGTAAAATAATTATTTACAGATTGAATTTATGTTTGTTTAAATATATATATATATATATATTTGAGTTGATTTTTAATTGGGTTTTAAATTAAGTTTGAATTTGAATATGGATTTGAATTTGAAATTTCAAAAAGAAGATATATATCTTAGATATATATATATATATATATATATATATATATATATTGGATTTAAGGTACATCATATATGATTTTATTTATGAATATAATTTGATTTATATTATTTCTTTTAAAAGGATTTTAATTATAAATTAAGATAGGTATTAATTAATTAGGAATTTTATTTTAAAAGTATTTTAAAACCATTTAAAAATTAATATATTCATGCATTTATTACATGTGTTAGGTTACGATTTTCATTAATAACAAGTATAAGTGAATTATGAATGGTAAAAGACAAGTGTTAGTAAATTAAAACAAGTGTCAAGTAAGTTTATTTTCTTTTTTATTTTAATTTCAAAAAATGAAAGAAAATCAAAGTGGTATACATTAATATTCTTCTATACTTTCTTTTCTTGTATACAAACCTAGGAAGAAATCCAAAACTAAAATCAGATCAAAGTAAAAAATTTCCAACCTGGAAACAAATTTTCAAACCAGAAAAAAAACTGAAGCAACCCAAAAACAGGAAAATTTAAAAGCATGGCAATCTTCTCCAATATGAAACAAAAGCAAGGACTAGATGTAAGCATATCGGTATCATCGCAAGCAATAAAGATCAGTTTAGATTCAATTTGCAAGCAGCATTCAGATCAAAAACAATATACAAAGCTTATAGCTCTGTCCTTTGTTTGCATAAACAGGTGAGTAAATACTTTCAAATCTCGATTTCTATTTGTGTTTGGAAATATGCTTGAGTAAGATTATGATGGTTTGCACATATATACACAAATAAGTATATAAATGTATGAATGTATATGACTGCATATTTGCTCTGTTCTGGAATTTACGGGGTTCAAAACCTGTTTTAAAAATCAACTTCTTATTCTTTAATGCTTAATATACTTTGATGTCTAAATAAAATGTGTTTGATTTGGCAAGATTTTAATTTCAAAAATATTTTTAAGTAGTATAAATGGTTGGGTTGACTAGAATATTTAAATAATACAGTAAAATCATATTTGGTTCAAATTTTGATTGATTAAAATTCGGGTTTCGATTGCTTGATCCTCTTTGTTTGCATACACTAAGAATTTTAAGATCAAAATCAATATTTTTAGTATGGTAGATCGTGAGAAATTTTGAGTTGATCGAAATTTGCATATTGGTCTAATCCCATTGATCGGAAAAAGTTTGGGTCTCAATATTGTGGCAGAAGTAGGGTTATGGGTCAGCGACCAAGGGAAAATTCATGGTTTGGTTTTTATGGTGCTATGGTGGTCGGGCAAGGCGAGACTAGGGTTTTAGAAGCCTTTTTTTCGTAGTCCTTCGCGAGTTTTTCTGAGTTCGTCGGCGCATCGGCCATGGTCGAGGAAGGTGGATTAGGACTGGGAGATCCTAGCGAAGTTTCTGGTGGGCCGGTGTTTATTCTGGTGAACCAGATCATTGGAAAGAGGATGGTTTCTAATAGATGGGTTCTGGATTTTGGGATCATTCGAGCTCGATTTTGTTTGCATTTTCGATTACACGATCTGATGGTCGGAATTGAAGGATAGGGTCATAGGAGACTCGTTGGCAGTGGCAAGCATGATCGGAGCTTCGTCGTCAGTTGGTGCACGTGCACGAGATTTTGGGTATCTGTGTTTTTCTATGTGATGATGAAGAAGATGAGCTTTCTCGGGTATGAGCTCGATACTGTGTGATGTTGTCTCGAAGCCGTGACGTGCAGTAGTGCTCGCTAGAATACTCGGGTAGCTGCCGTTTTGACTCAGGTAGAAGATTATGTTAACAAGTGATTCAGGTTAACATTCGTAGATTTATAACAATCTCATTTAATCATTCTTGTAAAACAAAAGGTATTTATTTAAATGTTGATTAATTAAGTTATAAATTAATGATAAATTATTTTCAAGGTTATTACATAAGATTTTTATATGTTAATCAAGAAAATTAATTTAAGATAATGGTTAATCCTCTAATTAATAAAGGACTTGAGTAATTAAGATCTATAAATTAATTAATAAGTAGTTAGAGATAAAAGAATGAAGTAATTCAATACTTAAAACTTAATTAATTAAATAATAAGGATGAAGTGTTTTATAATTAAACTTGAGGACTTTTGTTGATTTACAAATTAATGATAATTAAATACAGAGTTATTAAATTCTGATGATAATTAAGAAAGTGATTAAGATAAATAATTATCTTAAAATTTATCAAGGTTTAGTCAATTAAGATGTATTAATTGATTAATTGATTTTCTTTATAAAAAGGATTAATTAATCAAAGGTTAATTAATTAAAGATAATTAACCAATGAGATGATTACTTGATGGAAGTAATTAATCGAAGAATAATTACTTAGGAAAGTAACTAAGTGATAATTACTCAGTGTAATTAAAGGATTAATTTATGTAATTAATCAAGGGGTTGATTTTATTGATATAAGTAGTTAAAGGGAGATAATTACTGATTAATGACCTTATAGGTGATTTTTTAAATAAATGGGAGATTTTCTAAATGTGATGTATTTAATGATAGTTTCTTAGTGGAAGTAATTAAGAATTAATTACTTCTTGTAATTAACTAAAGGATTGAGTAATTATGGAAATTAATTAAGGGTTAGTTAAGGAGTGCGATTAATTAAGAAATAATTAATAGATGTGTAGGATAATTAATTTGAGTAATTAATTACAGACCAATGAAATTAATATGGATGGGTAAAGGTTAATTAATTTGTGTAATTAATTAAGAATTAATTACTTATTGTAATTAAAGGATAATTAATCAAGGGTGATTAATTAAGATTGATAATTAAAAGATGATTAATTAATTAATTTGTAATTAATTAATGTTAAGTAAAGATAATCTAAGTGAGTACAGATTTGTAATTAATGTAATTAGATTAGAGATAAATTAAATTAATATTTTAAATCTTCCATCTTGCTTATGAATGATTGAATTATGATTAAATATTTTGAATTGATTGATATCTTTGATATAAAATGCTTTATGAGATGATATGTTTTGGGTGGACAATGATAATGTGGTTACCTATGACGAAATGCTGTGTAAAGTGACATCCAGTATTTAAAAGTAAATTGTATTCACTTGAATAATTTGGGTTAAGATGACATTGGATTCGAAGAGATCGGAGTCGGGTATTAGTTAATACACGAAACCACTCCGATTCTTTATAGATTGATATGTGAAATCAATAGGCTGGAATGGAATGATTTTAGTAAATTGGACCATTTAACCTAAGTTTTTGTACTTAGAAATTGATGTGTGAAGTAAGTGATGTCTTAACAAATTGTGAATTTGTAAATTGATAGGAGTTGCCCGGGTTTTATATGAGTTTTATGCTATTGAATTCCATGCTAGATGGGTTTACTCATGCTGGTTTTCAGCCTGACCCGGGTGTTACTTTGATATAATGCTCGGGTCAAACCGAATATTAGAGAGTTTCAGGTAAGCACGTCTGCAGCTCAGGAGGCGAGCTGGATGGCAAGAGCGTATAGAGTATTTCCGCTGTATAATATGATTGTGTATCTGTGACATGATAATTGAGTATATTCAATGTATATATATAAGTGACTCTGATGTATTAAAATGTAATCGACAGATGTAATATTCTTTTATAAACTGTTATTATTTATTATTATATTTTATCCGCTGCGAATGTGATATGTTGATGTTTCTGTTTTTTTTCTTCTTCTTCTATCTCTTTCTTCTTTATCATAACTATTTGGAATTTTTGGGTTCGAAAATTTCGGGTCGTTACAAATATTTTATAAGTCCCATATAACGTGATATTCCACCTCAAAGTGGAATTGGTATTTAATTGTTGTGCTAACATCTGTGCATGCAGGGAAACAGGTTGGAGGGATCCAGCTAGATTCCTCAAATATTTGAATTTGTTTCAATATTGTTATTGATTCATTTATAATCTTTGTGTGATTATATTTGTGATTATGATTTTTGAAAGCTATAGTTTTGTCGAATATATTTTTGGTATCGTAGGATACCAGAAATAAATAAAATTGGTGTAACATCCCGCCTTTTCGCACGCTTTAAATCGACACACGTGCCAATTGAAACCATACGGAAGGGCGGATTGTTATGGGGTAACTAAGAAAAATAGAGAAGAGAAAAAAACTAAACAGAATCTCACAGCGGAAGGATAAAATATAATAATAAATATACAGTTCATAAAACTGTTTACAAAACATTTGATTCTTCTTTATACAATAAATATCAGAGTTCACATACCAATAAATACCAATGCATCAGAATACAGTGTGTAGTGGAACCATATAATATAATAATAATAATAATAATGAAATCTTCGTCTTCGTCCTCCATAAATAAATTCTTCAAATCCTGAAACGCTCGGACTGACCCGAGCGAATTTGAAAAGACAAAAACACTCGAGTCAGAACTAAAAGATCTTATGTGAGTTAAATTAACAGAAATAAATATGAGTACAGTAACTCAAGAGATGCTCGGGATTTTACATCTCCTAAGGATCCGTTAAACTATTTACTATGTAGTATATTGCGCTATTATAATAGTGTCTAATTGTAAAATAAACTTACTTTTTCTTAGCATTAAGGGGTTACCCATATAGACCTTAACACGTAATAGTCCCAGTAGTCCATCCAACATCATAGTCCCTCCTGATCGGGAAGCCACCAGAGGATACCACACGGGCCACGGGAGAAATCCAAACTCGTACAAGGCGCGATAGGGTAGGTGACACGGTGCAACTAGGCAATGCCAGGGTAGATATACCAATTGCTATCCGGGCTGATGGAAACGCGTAGCCGCAGCTATCGCCCACCTCGAAACAACTCCCCAAAAATCAAAGTAAAAGTGGCCACTGAATCAATCCAAAGTCAAAGTGTAATATCGAAGAGGAGTGTCCGATCAGAGGAATGACCTCATTGGCCCGAGAATCGCTCCTGTTTTAGCCACCTTATGCCAACTCATGGGAGTCGGGTCCACGTATTTACCTTGCAGGAAACGCCTCCACCAACCTACTTCATTCTGGAATCTCTACCGCGTACACGGTTGTTAAAGTGGTTTTCGGAGTTGGCAGAGAGTATGACAACTTCCCTAGACGACCCGAATTTTTCTCCACAAAAAGTCGTATCATCCTTAAGAAAGAAAGGGATAGAAAAGAGAAAAGAAAGAAGAGAAAGAAGAAACAACACAAGAATCTCAACAGCGGAACGAATAAATTAGATTAATAACATAAGTATTACATAGTATACATCAAATATCAGAGTACACAGACAATACAACACATACTAGACAGTTATAAACACCTGTCTAGTTATTACAACTCAATACATAACAGAAACACATTCAGAGATACAACACAGCGGAAAACTATATAACTATACGCAGAAGCCTCCTGCTCCATATGCTCCTCCACAATTCGTCAAAGCTAACCCGAATCCTAACCTGAATTCCCTTGACTACTCATAAAAATTTGAGTACCCAAGAGTTAAAGAAAACAGAAATAACTCCGGGTCAGACATGGGTCTGGTGTGAGTAACAGGTTAAAGTTGCTTAACTTTGGAAAACCTTTGAAAAGAAAAGGTATCACGTAAGACTTCCCACACATAAACATGGAAAAGTTTTTACCTTACGCTAACCAAAACATTTGATAGGAAATCCGATGATATTATAATAGTGTCTAGGGTTTTCAAGTAAATAGAAAATAGCCGAAATTGTTACATCTATTAAATTCCAGCTACTAGCCAGAAAAGTG
This sequence comes from Allium cepa, assembly GCA_030765085.1. Taxonomy (NCBI): domain Eukaryota; kingdom Viridiplantae; phylum Streptophyta; class Magnoliopsida; order Asparagales; family Amaryllidaceae; genus Allium; species Allium cepa. The sequence goes on from CM060931.1 coordinate 467,574,398, forward strand.
GGTAATACAATCAAAACCCTTGGCACTTATTAGATTTTGGATTCCATACAATGGCTGGGCTATTGGGGTACCGCCCGTCACAGTACATGGCCTAGATCACCGTACCGAGGATTACTCCCAATCCCCTGCAACACAAAGCCGGACCCGTTCCTTATTGAACAGTTCCAAACAAGACAACCCCGCAGTTGTGATCAGCAACCGCACCATTAAGCCGAAAATAAAGGGACCTCTAGACAGGGATAAATCTTGCTCTCAAGTGAGGGCTACCCACGAAGCTTTGCTGCACCTCCCCTATTTTAGCCATTCCCGGTTGATGAGGCTTGAGGCTACGATTACCTTAATAGGACATATCACTTAGAATGCTCATCGTCCACCTGACGATGTTCTGAAAGCATTCAATCCATACAAGTTCGTTTCGGGTTCGAACGAAACCGAAGGCATTATCTCGTTACACTCGTATTGGAATCACCCTCAGAGTTAACGACAATAACCCTTGCATTCTGAATCACCATCTCGAATCTATAAGTACTATTCCATCAAACTCATTACGGAATCACCCACAGAGTTATACTGACGTATAGCCCTTACACCTCGAGTCTTCACTCGCTCCACTTGGGTTAACGACCTTACGTTATTTGGAATCGATGTGGTTTTCGGATATCCAAATATGGAAACCCGATCCCGGTCTCATCGAAATCCAAAGCATGTCTTTTAAGGTCCAAGTTGTTTTAAATTTAAAATAATTCAATTATGTTATCTAAGTATTCACAAATAGATAATTCACAACACAATAGATAATCAACCTTATCATTATCAACAGATAATTCATATCATAATCAGAAAATCAATATTATCATCCAAAAGCAACCAATGCATCCATATCCCATACACTACTCATCTCATGACTGAGATTACAAACCATACATAGCAATCAATACCATTCATCAAACATAAGCAACTATCTAATGATCACACCATTTATAATTAATTTAAAATGAATTAAATTAATTACTAAATCTCTAACTAATTTAAAATAAATTAAATTAATTACTTCATCATCAAAATCCTGCTTATCTTAATCTTCAATTGATTACAAATCAATTTTATAAATCATCATCTCATTATCCATTTCACTGAATCATTATTGATTAACTATCTCTAATTACAATAAGTAATTAGCATTTAATATTAATCATACCTTAATTAATCAATTCCAAATTACATCATTAATTAATTAATGATTTCTGATTACAATTAATCAATCTCTAAATATAAATTAATTACATAAGTAATTAATCTTCAATTTAAACAACATATATATTAATCACTTATGATTAATAACCATTCAGTAATTAACTACTTTAATTACTCATCCCATAATTAATTACCCTTAATTAAATATCCTCATTAATCACTTGATTAATTTTCAAAGTAATTTAAATCCAAATTACTTCTATAATTAATATCCTCAATTACATTCAGTAATTATATTAATTACTTCCTTAAGTAATTACAAATTCATAAATTACATAAAGTAATTATCAACATCCCACAAATGTTTAAATTAATTTAACTTAATCAATCTAAACTAATCACCTTAATTAAATTAATTACACCAAGTAATTAATTCATTAATTACTTTCATTAAGTAATTAAATAATTGATTATTATTAACTAATTAATCTAATTAATTATTAAAATTAATCACATTAATTAATTGTTAAATAATCTTAAGTTAATGACCTTCATTAACATCACTTAATTACACAATTAAGAAATTAACTTATAATTAATCATTATTATTATCAATTAATTAATCTCTAATTATTAATTAATTAAGTGTTAATTGAAATCTTAATTATCTCTAATTATTTGATTAAATAAATCTTAATCATTAATTAAAATTTAATTAACAATCCTTAATTATGGATTAATTAACCTTAATTAATCAATCTTAAATCTTAATAAATTAACTTAAAAATTATTAATTACTTAATTAATCATTCACATTATTCACTAATTAAATAATTAATATTCCATTTAAATTAATTTAACAATTTAAATGAAACCAATTTCTTAAGTTCAAAATTAAGAAACATTCTTCTTTATACAAAATATTTCAAACACTTTATTTCAAAACAAAATTCAATTTAAAATTTCTTTTTAAATTTTCAAACTAACACAATTCAAATTTTCTTTTCAGATTCAAACTTAAAAATTTAAAACCTTATTTACACTTCCATCTTCATTTTTAAATTCAAGTTATTTAACCTTTTCCAAAAATGGTTAAAACAAATTTAAATTTAAAAACTTATTGAATTTTAAAAACTGACATTAAAGTCAAATCTCAGGTTTAAAAACTAAATTTAAACTTAGTTTAAACTTATTTTATAAATTAAAACTTACAGTTTTAAATACAAAACCAATGTTTCTTTATACTTTAAAAGTTTAAAAAATCTAAATTTAAATTCCATATTTAAATTAAATTCAAACTTGAGCTTCATAATTCTGTTCCCAGATTTTAAACTTGTTTTTAAGTTTTCAGATGCATTTTAAAAATTTGCTTTTCAATTTAAAACAGAAAAACAGAAAACTGTTTTCTGATTATAGTTTAACATCTTAAATTTGAATTTCAAAAATGATTTCAAATCTCAGATTTAAATTATTGAATTCAAATTAAGTTTCAGGTTTAAACATTTCCAGATCGAACTTCATCTTTAAGTTTTAAACTCTACTTTTAAATTTTCAAACCAGAAAGACAGTTTCTGTTTTTAAGTTTAAAACCAAACTTGGATTTAAAAAAAAACATTTCAAATTTATTACAAAGATCTAAAATTTAACTAATTGAATTTAAATTCAATTTCAGGTTTAATTTAGTTTCAGATTTTGGTTTTGCAATCAACTTTTACTTCAAATTTAATGAACCTGGAAAACAGGTTTTCTGCTTTTAGATTTAGAAATCCAAACTAAGATTTTAAAAACTGAATAATTTATAAATACCCAGATTTAAATTATTTGAACTTATAATCCAAATTCAGGTTCCAACTAATTTTCAAATGTTCAAGTTTGCATTCCCTATCATCACCTCAAATTCTATATTAAAGAACCTGGAAACAAGTTCTGTTTCAAAACTAAAATCCTGAAACAATAACACCAACCCGAGCTACCCTATATTTACTTCGAGTCCCATGCTTCCCAGCTTCGAGTCAATTTTCAATATACCCGAGACCAACCCGAGGTAGAAACCCTGCAACCCAAACATCAACACTATCACGTACACACACCCCTGTGCATCCATAATCCAACTCCAGCCACCTCTGACCCTTATCAACGACCATCCCCCATCCACCAGTGACCTCTCATCACACTCCCATCCTCAAATACCCATAATTCAACTTGAATTTGAATTCAAGTTTTAAATCCAAAACCTGAAACACCATCCCCTTCCCACTGCCTAACCTGTCAACGACGAGATCACCCAACTCCGGCCACTACCACCCTTCAAACTCCGGCGACAACTCCATCAACACATAATCTATCCATACCCAAAAGGTCTTTGAACTCGATTCATTATAAATGCAGAAATGTTCAAATCTTTACAGCCCAGAAACCTAGGGTTCTAAACCTGGAAACCCCAAATTACAACATCAAACCCAATTCCAACTCAATCCAATAATTTTCCCATAACCTATGATAGCTATACTATCTCCATAATCAAATTCACACAAATCTAATACAAACTCCTACTGAGCTTGACAAAAATGAAAAATACAGTAAATTTGAAAACTGTACTTTGATTTGATCACTAAAATTTGTAATATTATCTTTAAAAATCATAATTTTAGAAGTTGTTTTGAATTGTATTACTGAAACATTGATTCTTGATACTTTAAATTTTCCATTTATACAGAATTAAGCTATGTTGTTTATGTTACAGACAATACACAAACGATACTGCTAAAAGGAAACTTTTAAAAATTTATTTTATCATGAAACACTCAAATTTCATTCCATGATAAAACATAATGGCAACCAGATCAGGGGAAAAGAAATATTTATCAATTTGAATTGAAACCGTAACAGTCAGAACCTTGAAATCAATTATGCATTTCATTCATATATACACAAGCAGACAATATAAAAACATATACACAAATTTAACTCATCAGATAAACAAGCATGCAATCCTACTAATTTATTTAAATTTAGGTGTTACTCACCTGTATAATGATGCAGACCCCAGATTTAGCATGTAGTAGCTTGAATGCAGATGCAAATTCCCCCCAGGTTGCTTTTTGAATACATGCAGGCTTCATTTGATTAAAATTGAAATGCAGGCCTTCAGTTTTGGAGGATGCAGATTTGAAATTTCATGCATGTTTGAATGCAAATGCATTTACAGGTTTGAAATTTGTTGCATGCATGTTTTTGCTAGGCATTTGGATTTGCAGGTTAGAGGAGATGATTTTTTTTTTCAGGTTTCTTTGTTTTAGAATGAAAAATGAGAAAGATTAGAGGAATGAGTATATGCAAGTTTAAATAACAATGTTTGATTTAAATTAAAATTAAAGGAAAACAAAATTTGACACATGTAAAAAGGATGGACACATGTTTAACTCAAATCTTAAATTACATACACATGTAAATTAAGCTTACATATGTCTTTGTAAATGTTTTGTTATTTTAATTAAGGTTAAAGAAAATTAAACTTAGTTAATTAGTTCTTATACCCATTAAACAATTAAAATAAATTTATGAAAGATGTTATAACTTATATGAATACATGTTTCATATTTAAATTGTATTTTAAATTTCAAATTAAATTAACAAATCAAAATTATCAATCAACATTTAAAAAGAATTAACACAAACATTTTGTAACTTATTTTAATATTCAACCTTTAAGTCAAAAATGAATTTTAAACCAACTAAAACATTTTTATTATATTTAAAAATCATATAGTATTTTATTAAATATTTTTGAAAAGCTTAATATTACAAATAAATCACAATTTCTATTTTCAAAACATTAAAATTATGCTATACTAATTTAATTAAAACAACTTATCTATTTAAAATATATATAAATACATATACATTAATAAATAGAATACAATTTATTAATTCATTAAAAATAAATTCATAAATTAAATATTTAAATAAAGAAAATTATTAAATCAAATCCAAATTTATTAACAAAAATTATCAATTCAATTTAAATTTAAACACAGATTATTAAATTTAAATTGTCCAAAATTCCGGGATATTACACTTCCGATCCCGATCTCTTCAACAACCAAACGTTATTATAACGCCGCGGTCATCTAAATAATTATACTTTAAAACCAGAATAAAATATCCATTTATAATCCATATAAGTACGATATCGTTTATATTTTTAAAACCCTAAATCAATACGATATCATTTAGGCCCAAACCAATATAATGTCATTTTATTTTCAAATATATATTCTTTCCAAACTCATCGGGTTTTCAAAGTAAAATATTTAGAAATCAAAACTTTGGAATATAATATTTCCAAATTATACTACCTTGAAAATCATAACTTTGAAACAAATTTCCATCTCTCAAATGGTTAAATATTAAATTTCTTTTATAAAACAAAAATAGCTTCTTTACATTTCACAAATCAATTCCAAATATCGATTTAAACTTCCAAATACCATTTTTAATTCTTATGTTTCAAAGTTTTAAATATTTCACCATTTCAAAAACAAACTCATTTGACAAACCCATATATCAAATTAAATTACCTATTATTTAGACTTGAAGTGTTTACTTAATGAGTTCAATATAATTTAAGTAAAACCTTTAACTTCACATAATCGGAAAATCTTTCAATTTATTAAACTTGATATATTCATTTAAATCAACCTGATATTCATTTAAATCACTTTACAAAAATCAAGTTATAAAAAAAAATCATATCCTTTAGAAATTCTAACATCTTATTTAATTCCAATTTAACTTAATATTCATCTTCCAACCTTATTCTCATTTAAGTCAATAGAACTTCCAGAAATTAAATTTTAATTAAATGCTTAACCGTATTTGATATTAAAAATCAAACTTTATTTATACTTCAAATCAAATTTACACAAAGCTTAAAAACAGAAAATTTACTATATATATATATATATATATATATATAAATAACCAAATCAATATCCTATAAACCATATACATATATATATATATATATATATATATATAGCTTTACAAAACCATAGTAAAACATTTCAAAAATAATTTTATATATTTACCGCGGTGCCTGTATAAAATTTTCTACCCTATGGTCAAGTGATACGGATGTTTATCATTTCAATCCGCAATTTAAAAAAAATGCGGTTGTATATCATTTCAAACCGCAATCCCGAATGAAAATGCATGATGACTTGAAGTTTATACAATATGAATGTAGCATCCATTCATCCAAATATCAATCATCAACCATTATTTGCAATCATCATCCAATTTAAACAATCATCGATATAGAGCATAAAAATTATCCAGGTAATAAATAACATGTATTAACCAACAGTTTATATTCAATAATAAATTCAATAACTGTTAAACTAGCAGTTTATATGCAAATAAATAAATTTAATAACTGTTGAACTAGCAGTTATATGCAAATAAATAAATTTAAATGTAAATCTATATGCAATAAATAAAATAAATTAACAGTTAAATTAAATAAATGTGAATTAACTGAGATGATGAATAAAACATGCTAAAGAATCATAAATAAATTTTTACTCATAATTTAAGTCAAATTAACAAACATAAGAAATTCTAGAAGTTGTGAGTGTGTTAAAACACTCACCTTTTGAATTTAAATCGAATTTAAATCCGATTTAAACCTAAAAATTGGACGGTCTCCAAATTTGTCTAAACCAGCGTCACCGCGTCCGGAATTTAATTACGATCCTAACAAAAAAAACCTCGCGTGAAACGGATTTCGTATGAGAAAGATATCATCGTTAAACGATTTTGAAATCTAAAAATAAGATAATTAAACAATATAAAATAAATAACGTACACCTCCTTCCTTCCACGTGACCGACTTCCCTACAGGAATCCTACTTTCGCGTCCAAGAGTTTGTAGCCGCCACTTATAGAAACCCTACACCGAATTTTCGCCGCTACCCCAGCCAACTTCAACTCGATCTGACACCACCATCGAACAACCCTCCACGAGTCGCACCTACCACGGCCAATCGGCCTCCTCCGGTGCCCCCTCCAAAGATGCGCCGCCGCTGGTCCAAGCCCAATCATGGTGAATTTACACGCCTCCGACCCAAGTGAACCGTATGGATGAACTCCTTAAAGCCTCCTCTACGCTGCAGCATCATCGGATCGAGCTATCAATTCAGATCTACCATTGAATCGAGCAAATGCCTATGAACGGCCGAGGCTGTTTCAAATTTTTCTAGGCAGACGGTGCATCAAATGGAAAAACGAACAGCACCAGAAGATTTTGTTCACTGAGGGCTTCAACATATAATTTTTCCAGAATTTTCTGTGGACTTTTAAATTTTAGCTTTGGATTTGATTTAAATTTTGAATTTGGGTCTAGAATTGTTTGTTGCCATTGAAGAAGAGGATGAACTGATGAAATAAACGCACAAATAAATGAGAATAGATGGGCTAGGGTTTCTAACTGGGTTTATATAGATAGGTTGGAAATTTGAATAGATGGATCGTGTTGGATATACGTGCTAACGCTAACGTGGCCCAAAAAGCCCGTTCTGACCCCGGAATGAAATTCGGTAAATCCATATATCCAAATAGGTGTTTTAAAATATTCTGAACGTGATGGAAAAAGTTTCGCATCCAAATTTGATCGTATGAAGAAGTTATGCTGAAAACAATATTTCCAAACTGATTTCAAATTGATTTCATTAAATCGATTTCAAGGCGTTTCGCGTTCGTACGATCAAACGACAAGTCCGATCGCTACGAAACTTGAAATCCTACAATAATTCCCTTTTACGGATCCGATGAAACTGGTTTCGTCGAAATCCGAGTCCGTGACAAAAATGGCTACTTTTATACTAATTAATTAAATTAAGAATTAGTAAATAAATCCAAATTTTTATATTTCGGTTTTAGTATTGGAAAATTTTTATCACTTAATAATCCTTCATTGATTATCCAAATTTAGACAATTTAAGATGTTTCTTAAATGCTGATTAAATTATTAACTTCAGCGTAAAATTTCAATTTCATTATATCTACAAATTATAAATTAACTTTGCAATAATCCCTTAGTTGACCTTTCATTCCATTATCCTATATATTGGTACCCAATAGATGGGAATTCCTTCGGATTTATACTCTATTACTAAAACATCTCCAAATTCCAACTCTAATTTCAATCAACATAAAATGTTTTATTCAATTTCAAATAAATTAAATAGATTCAAATTATCATATTCTACATCCAAATGAATAAATAAAGCTTAATTCCCGTTTAAGCATTTATCATTTGATTGCAATTAACTTTTTATCAAAATTAAATTCCGATATATTAATAGACTTTATTTCCATCTTTATATTCACAAATCATCATTTAATGAAGAATTTATATACGTTATTCCCATTATTACCTAAATTTATTTAACGTAACATTTAATTTATTTTTATTGCAATGATTTCCAAATCGATTGAATGAATTAAATATGTATGTATCACTCATAATAACTGGTGGTCATAACTCTTGATCACCTTTAATAAGTTTATTATTTACAATCCAAAAAAATCACCATTTACTATATATATATATACGGATTAATAAATTCAATATTTCCATTTCGTTTTCCTATACTAAATTTATTACTAAGTGTATTTACTCCATTCCAACAAGTTGGAATTCCATTTTTACTATAACAATCATTTCCCTATTCACCTTTATTAATAACCCACCATCATTGTATTTATTGTCTTTTATTGATTTAACCAAATTAACCCATTTTCCTTTAAATTCATACTAACGAAATATTCAATTTCATTTATTTCATAAACTACATTTCATAAATCTACCTGCAATTTCTACCTAGAAATAAGGTTACGCTTCCATTGTAATTTACATTTACACCTTACGTTACTACATTAATTATCCTTAAAGTAACGTTTTTATTAATGACAATATTAACTTACTTAACATTTTTATATGGTTGCTATCCTTTATTTCATAAATTAATCCATTCCATCTAGATCCTTATCTATATAATATTTCAACATTTAATATCAACCCACAGTTATTGCAATCCATTATCTTATATTGATTTTATACAATTACCATTAACTTACATTCAATTACTATTCAATGCATATTTATTCATCAATCAATTCGATATTTACTTTTCTTTCCTTCTATTTGATAAATAACCTAGAATGCATTTACATTCATTCATTTCATTCCATTCATTTATGGGTATTGCATTGAAATTTAATTTATTAGCTAATACCAACATTATTACCATTAATTACAATTAGATTCCAAATTTTTATTCAACACCCTGAATGAATAACATATATATTAACCAAATCCTTACATTTGTTTTTCTACATATTTAAAATCAAATCATAACATTTAAATGATTTAATTGAATTGGAATTTCATCCAAGACATAAATTATTAACTTGCATTTACATGATTGCTTAGTTTATTCCAATTACCCTTTTCACTCTTTTATTGCATTAAACCAATTTAATATTTTCATTAATTTCTCATATTAAATTTTATATCCAGGTAAGAATCCTTTTTCTACTTAATTCATTTGGATTTTATTCCAATTTCTATAAATAGGTCTTAACTCACCATTTACATAATTCAATTTAGCGTTTATTTCAATATTTGCTTATAATTTAAAGTTTCTACTAAATTAAATTACAAAACTTATAAATTTTAACCAATTTTAATCCACTAAATTTACGGGTCGTTACACTCTCCCCCACTCAAAACTTTTCTTCCCCGAAAAGGGAAAGAAGTGAAAAGAAGAAATAAGAAACAATATCTTTCTTAATTTAATTTATAACAAATAAGTTTACGAAATAAAATAATTTAACATAAAATATTCCAATTTATACCCATTTAAATCTTTTATACATAAATTATTAAAGTTTGTAAAACATTTTCAAATTCTTCTAAGTCCCAAATTTTATGGAAAATTTTGGCAGAGTCTCCTTTGTACGGAGAGGCTCGGGAGAAAATATAATATAAATATAACAATATACACAAATATTTTCCAAAATAATATATATCCCTACACGGGAAAATATATAAAATAGCACTACAAACCGTAATCCGAAAACGTACCCATTTGTCGGGCAATTTACGCTAAATTTATGAAACCAAAAGCAGTAGCAATTGCTTCCATAACCTGCATTTCACTTATAAAATCTAAAGGGTTAACAATTTATATAAAGTGAAATATTTAAGTGGATTTCAATCACTAACAACAAATCAATACAACAACCATCAATTTCAACGAACAGCATACACAACAAATACAAAACAACCATACGATCATACAACAAATAGTTGTTCGGGTTCAAAACCTTTAAATTGTACGGAATGAAGAATAAACCATCAAGTGCATCATTTACTCAACAGTCTTAGATTAAACCCAATGGACTATTCATCCATCCCAACAAAGTTAAAGTTTCCTCACCCAACAACCACAATCAAACAATAACAATTCCAATCAACAAATCAAATTAACTTATTATAAATTTTATTTCATACATCAGTTGTTTGATTATCTTTTTACTTATATAGTGATTCATCATTTTAATTTACATTTACTCATTAAATGTTTGCTTCATTTATTTTTACTTATCACTTACAATTATTCAATTTCATTAACTCAGGTTATGCTAGTTCTTTTTATCTCATTATAATTATTTATTCATTTATTGCATGCCCTCGTTTAATTTGTTAGCATTTCTATTTTATTTACTTAATTTGATATTCATCTATTTCAATTACTTACCTTTAATTTTATTCACTTATAGTAAGATTTTAATTGTAACTTAAGTTGATAACATTAAATTCTCATTTATAATAGAAAATTCATTGAATTCTACACTACCTACTTTTACTTGTACAATTTTCATCACATTTCCTATTAAACATTTCAACTTTTAATATTTGGTAAGTTATATATGTTTTTTTAAAGAATGTACTTGAAAGTTATACAAGTTTTCTCATTACCAATGATTAATTTAAAATTCAATAATAATATTCTTTATTTCGTAGGTTATAATTTCAAATTCCATTTAATACCATTTATAACTTATCATTAAATCTCTTATTCCCTTAGAGGTTTTAATTTATTGATTACCTATGTTTCAATTCACTACAATAATTGAAACAATTAATTTATGGAAATTTAAGAATTTAACACCGGGTTAAATTTCAAATTATTTTTAAAATAATAGATAATATTAAAAACAATCCAAAATTTATATACTTTTCAAAAATGAATCTGCAGCAGAACTACTACAGTGGCCTTCCCTTTCTGAAACTCGAAAATGAAAGTCGATGATGCGGCCGCCATCATCGAAATTATTTTCCAGCGACAGAGAGGAAAGTACAAAACTTATTTTCTCCAAAATCTTCTTTAAAACAATTCTTTCGAATTATATTAAATATCTATATCAGAAAATACTTATAAACAATATTATTATACTCCAAAATCCGTTGAAGGAAATCTTCAAAAACCCCGGAACTTAATTTCTAAGTTTCCACTTTTCATTTATTTTATTTTCAACTTAGTTTCAACTATTATTTATATTTTCATTACCTAACACCCAATCTATAACAACCAAATATATGTCATTATAAAATATTTTTATATATAGAAAATATAATAGGCAAAGTTATGTCATTCACCTTTATTAAAACAAATATTATGTCTGTTTGTCCTATTAAGTGTTTAGAAATCCCTATTGATATCACAGCGTCCCATGCACCAACCAGAATTTATAAATACAAAACGGAACAGATTAACACAATATTAAAATCTTTTTATAACACTAACAAATACGCTCTCTCATATATATACACTCAACGACTCCCATAGGGTATTGCTACCCTATTAATAAAGAGTCAAACCCCCACAAAGCTAAGGTTTATCGCTAAACCAAAGCTCTGATACCAGATGTAACATCCCGCCTTTTCGCACGCTTTAAATCGACACACGTGCCAATTCAAACCATACGGAAGGGCAGATTGTTATGGGGTAAATAAGAAAAATAGGGAAGAGAAAAAAACTAAACAGAATCTCACAGCGGAAGGATAAAATATAATAATAAATATACAGTTCATAAAACTGTTTACAAAATATTTGATTCTTCTTTATACAATAAATATCAGAGTTCACATACCAATAAATACCAATGCAGCGGAATACAGTGTGTATAGTGGAACCACATAATATAATAATAATAATAATAATAATAATGAAATCTTCGTCTTCGTCCTCCAGAAATAAAGTCTTCAAATCCTGAAACGCTCGGACTGACCCGAGCGAATTTGAAAAGACAAAAACACTCGAGTCGGAACTAAAGATCTTATGTGAGTTAAATTAAAAGAAATAAATATGAGTACGGTAACTCAGGAGATGCTCGGGATTTTACATCTCCTAAGGATCCGTTAAACTATTTACTATGTAGTATATTGCGCTATTATAATAGTGTCTAATTGTAAAATAAACTTACTTTTTCTTAGCATTAAGGGGTTACCCATATAGACCTTAACACGTAATAGTCCCAGTGGTCCATCCAACATCATAGTCCCTCCTGATCGGGAAGCCACCAGAGGATACCACACGGGCTACGGGAGAAATCCAAACTTGTACAAGGCGCGATAGGGTAGGTGACACGGCGCAACTAGGCCAGGGTAGATATACCAATTGCTATCCGGGCTGATGGAAATGCGTAGCCGCAGCTACCGCCCACCTTGAAACAACTCCCTAAAAATCAAAGTAAAAGTGGCCACTGAATCAATCCAAAGTCAAAGTGTAATATCGAAGAGGATTGTCCGATCAGAGGATTGACCTCATTGGTCCGAGAATCTCTCCTGTTTTAGCCACCTTATGCCAACTCACGGGAGTCGGGTCCACGTATTTACCTTGCAGGAAACGCCTCCACCAACCTACTTCATTCTGGAATGTCCACCGCGTACACGGTTGTTAAAGTGGTTTTCGGAGTTGGCAGAGAGTATGACAACTTCCGATCCCGGTCTCTTCAACAACCAAACGTTATTATAACACCGCGGTCATTTAAAATAATTATACTTTAAAAGCAGAATAAAATATCCATTTTAAACCCATATAAATACGATATCGTTTATATTTTTAAAACCCCAAATCAATACGATATCATTTAGGCCCAAACCAATATAATGTCATTTTATTTTCCAATATATATTCTTTCCAAACTCATCAGGTTTTCAAAGTAAAATATTTATAAATCAAAACTCTGGAATATACTATTTCCAAATTATACTACCTTGAAAATCATAACTTTGAAACAAATTTCCATCTCTCAAATGGTTAAATATTAAATTTCTTTTATAAAACAAAAATAGCTTCTTTACATTTCACAAATCAATTCCAAATATCGATTTAAACATCCAAATACCATTTTTAATTCTTATGTTTCAAAGCTTTAAATATTTCACCATTTAAAAAAAAAACTCATTTGACAAACCCATATATCAAATTAAATTACCTATTATTTAGACTTGAAGTGTTTACTTAATGAATTCAATATAATTTAAGTAAAACCTTTAACTACACATAATTGGAAAATCTTTCAATTTATTAAACTTGATATATTCATTTAAATCAACCTGATATTCATTTAAATCACTTTACAAAAATCAAGTTATAAAAAAATCATATCCTTTAGAAATTCTAACTTCTTATTTAATTCCAATTTAACTTAATATTCATCTTCCAACCTTATTCTCATTTAAGTCAATAGAACTTCCAGAAATTAAATTTTAAATAAATGCTTAATCGTATTTGATCTTAAAAATAAAACTTTATTTTATACTTCAAATCAAATTTACACAAAGCTTAAAAACCGAAAATTTACTATATATATATAAATAACCAAATCAATATCCTATAAACCATATACATACATACATACATATATATATATATAGCTTTACAAAACCATAGTAAAACATTTCAAAAATGATTTTATATATTTACCGCGGCGCCTGTATAAATTTTTCTACCCTATGGTCAAGTGATACGGATGTTTATTATTTCAATCCGCAATTTAAAAAAAATGCGGTTGTATATCATTTCAAACCTCATTCCCGAATGAAAATGCATGATGACTTGAAGTTTATACAATATGAATGTAGCATCCATTCATCCAAATATCAATCATCAACCATTATTTGCAATCATCATCCAATTTAAACAATCATCGATATAGAGCATAAAAATTATCCAGGTAATAAATAACATGTATTAACCAACAGTTTATATTCAATAATAAATTCAATAACTGTTAAACTAGCAGTTTATATGCAAATAAATAAATTTAATAACTGTTGAACTAGCAGTTATATGAAAATAAATAAATTTAACTGTAAATCTATATGCAATAAATAAAATAAATTAACAGTTAAATTAAATAAATGTGAATTAACTGAGATGATGAATAAAACATGCTAAACAATCATAAATAAATTTTTACTCATATCTTAAGTCAAATTAACAAACATAAGAAATTCTACAAGTTGTGAGTGGGTTAAAACACTCACCTTTTGAATTTAAATCGAATTTAAATCCGATTTAAACCCAAAAATTCGACGGTCTCCAAATCTTTCTAAACCAGCGTCAACGCGTCTGGAATTTAATTACGATCCTAACAAAAAAAATTCGCGTGAAACGGATTTCGTATGAGAAAGATATCATCGTTAAACGATTTTGAAATCTAAAAAAAAGATAATTAAACAATATAAAATAAATAACGTACACCTCCTTCCTTCCACGTGACCGACTTCCCTACAGAAACCCTACTTTCGCGTCCAAGAAATTGTAGCCACCGCTTATAGAAACCCTACACCTAATTTGCGCCGCTACCCCAGCCAACTTCAACTCGATCTGACACCACCATCGAACAACCCTCCACGAGCCGCACCTACCACGGTCAATCGGCCTCCTCCGGTGCCCCCTCCAAAGACGCGCCGCTACTGGTCCAAGCCCAATCACGGTGAATTTACACGCCTCCGACCCAAGTGAATCGTATGGATGAACTCCTTAAAGCCTCCTCTACGCTGCAGCATCATCCGATCGAGCTATCAATTCAGATATACCATTGAATCGAGCAAATGCCTGTGAACGGCCGAGGCTTATTCAAATTTTTCTGGGCAAACGGTGCATCGAATGGAAAAACGAACAGCACCAGAAGATTTTGTTCACTGAGGGCTTCAACATACAATTTTTCCAGAATTTTCTATGGACTTTTAATTTTTAGCTTTGGATCTGATTTAAATTTTGAATTTGGATCTAGAATTATTTGTTGCCATTGAAGAAGAGGAGGAACTGATGAAATGAACGCACAAACAAATGAGAATAGATAGGCTAGGGTTTCTAGCTGGGTTTATATAGATAGGTTGGAAATTTGAATAGATGGATCGTGTTGGATATACGTGCTAACGCTAATGTGGCCCAAAAAGCCCGTTCTGACCCCAGAACAAAATTGGGTAAATCCATATATCCAAATAGGTGTTTTAAAATATTCTAAACACGATGGAAAAAGTTTCACGTCCAAATTCGATCGTATGAAGAAGTTATGCTGAAAACAATATTTCCAAATTGATTTCAAATTGATTTCAATTAAATCAATTTCAAGGCGTTTCGCGTTCGTACGATCAAACGACAAGTCCGATCGCTACGAAACTTGAAACCCTACAATAATTCCCTTTTACGGATCCGATGAAACTGGTTTCGTCGAAATCCGAGTCCGTGACAAAAATGGCTATTTTTATACTAATTAATTAATTAAGAATTAGTAAATAAATCCAAATTTTTATATTTCGGTTTTAGTATTGGAAAATTTTTATCACTCAATAATCCTTCGTTGATTATCCAAATTTAGAAAATTTAAGATGTTTCTTAAATGCTGATTAAATTATTAACTTCAGCGTAAAATTTCAATTTCATTATATCTATAAATTATAAATTAACTTTGCAATAATCCCTTAGTTGACCTTTCATTCCATTATCCTATCTATTGGTACCCAATAGATGGGAATTCCTTTGGATTTATACTCTATTACTAAAACATCCCCAAATTCCAACTCTAATTTCAATCAACATAAAATGTTCTATTCAATTTCAAATAAATTCAATAGATTCAAATTATCATATTCTACATCCAAATGAATAAATAAAGCTTAATTCCCATTTAAGCATTTATCATTTGATTGCAATTAACCTTTTATCAAAATTAAATTCCGATATATTAATAAAATTTATTTCCATCTTTATATTCACAAATCATCATGTAATGAAGAATTTATATACGTTATTCCCCATTATTACCTAAATTTATTTAGCGTAACATTTAATTTATTTTTATTGCAATGATTTCCAAATCGATTGAATGAATTAAATATGTATGTATCACTCATAATAACTGGTGGTCACAACTCTTGATCACCTTTAATAAGTTTATTATTTACAATCCAAAAAAATCACCATTTACTATATATATACGGATTAATAAATTCAATATTTCCATTTCGTTTTCCTATACTAAATTTATTACTACGTGTATTTACTCCATTCCAACAAGTTGGAATTCCATTCTTACTATAACAATCATTTCCCTATTCACCTTTATTAATAACCCACCATCATTGTATTTATTGTCTTTTATTGATTTAACCAAATTAACCCATTTTCCTTTAAATTCATACTATCAAAATATTCAATTTCATTTATTTTTATAAACTCCATTTCATAAATCTACCTGCAATTTCTACCTAGAAATAAGGTTACACTTCCATTGTAATTTACATTTACACCTTATGTTACTACATTAATTATCCTTAAAGTAACGTTTTTATTAACGACAATATTAACTTACTTTACATTTTTATATGGTTGCTATCATTTATTTCATAAATTAATCCATTCCATCTAAATCCTTATCTATATAATATTTCAACATTTAATATCAACCCACGGTTATTGCAATCCATTATCTTATATTGATTTTATACAGTTACCGTTATCTTACATTCAATTACTATTCAATGCATATTTATTCATCAATCAATTCGATATTTACTTTTCTTTCCTTCTATTTGATAAATAACCTAGAATTCATTTACATTGATTCATTTCATTCCATTGATTTATGGGTATTGCATTGAAATTTAATTTATTAGCTAATACCAACATTATTACCATTAATTACAATTAGATTCCAAATTTTTATTCAATACCCTGAATGAATAACATATATATTAACCAAATCCTTACATTTGTTTTTCTTCATATCTAAAATCAAATCATAACATTTAAATGATTTAATTGAACTTGAATTTCATCCAAGACTTAAATTATTAACTTGCATTTACATGATTGCTTAGTTTATTCCAATTACCCTTTTCACTCTTTTATTGCATTAAATCAGTTTAATATTTTCCTTAATTTCTCATATTAAATTTTATATCCAGGTAAGAATCCTTTTTCTACTTAATTCATTTGGATTTTATTCCAGTTTCTATAAATAGGTCATAAATCGCCATTTACATAATTCAATTTAGCGTGTATTTCAATATTTGCTTATAATTTAAAGTTTCTACTAAATTAAACTACAAAACTTATAAATTTTAACCAATTTTAATCCACTAAATTTACGAGTCGTTACAATTGGATTTTTGAAATTTAAGTAGAAAGTTTATAGTAAAATTTATTTTTGAGAATTGGATAAATTTAAAAGAACGAACTTTAAAAGGATAAAGTTTTTTACTTGTAATCCTATTGAATAAATTCCAAAATATGGGAAAAACGTTTAATAAATGTTATTCAAGTAATATTGTTCAAAAGTTGGAGAATTTATTTAAAATACGGATTTTAAATAGTTTGGAAGAGATAAAGAAATTTATATCAAAAGAAAATAAATTTTAGAAATCAATTTGGAAATAGATTTGGTGTTTAAAAATATATCTATGGGAAATTGATTTGGAAATTAATTTGGTATTTGGAAATAAATTTTTGAAATCAATTTTGAAAATTGATTTGGTGTTTGAAATAAATTTGAAAATTGATTTGGCGTTTGAAAGTGAATATTTGCGAATCAATTTAAAAATTGTATATCAATAGATATATATGAAAATTTAAATTCATAATGGGAATTTATAAAGGAAAGGGAAATTTATTCTAAAAATAAATATTTGTTTATTTTTTAAAGTGTGGAAAGAAATTTATGGATTTGGAACGTAAATTTAAAATAAATCTAGAAAGATTTATTAATTTATTTGAGTGGACCATTTTGAAGTGGAAAGTGTATTTTCTCTGGAAAGCCGAGTATGTTTTCAAAGTAGCTTTCAGATATAAATTAAAAGTTCTAGAATTGGTTTTTAAAAGAATACTTTAGAGAAATTGTTTTCTTAAGTTTTTTTTAAATCTTTAAAGTAAAGATTTATTTAACTAATTATAGAAGTGATTATTTAAAGATTTAAATTGATATTTGATTTAGAAAATGGTTATTCGAATAATTATACTCTATCCAATTATTTTATTTTAAAAATATTTTGGGCTTAAGATCTACATGAGATATGGGTATAAAATTTAATAATAAATATTTTAAAGGAAAGTGTTTTAAAATAGTTTAATTTTAAGTATTTCCAAGTATATATGTTTGGATAAGTAATTTAAATTATTTTAAGGTATTTGAACTCAACAGATTTTCTATGGAAATGAATAAATATTTGGAAATTTATTCCGCGCGAGGAAAATGTTTTGAGATTTGTTTTCAAAGGATTGAAATGTGAAAAATGATTTGAAATTTGTTTTCAAAGGATTGAAATGTGGAAAGTAAATTGAAATTTGTTTTCAAAGGATTGAAATGTGGAAAGTGAATTCAAATTTGTTTTTAAATAGCAGAAGTGTTAAAATTATATCTTGCAAAGATATTTTGAAAATAAATAATTGGAGGAAAATTATTTAAATCTTGGTGATTGTTGTGAATATTGATTGATAGTTAAGTAATGGACTATCAATATTGGCCTTTAAATGGTATTTGAATTTCGATGCCGACAGGGGTCGGATGCCGAATGGTTATTCGAAAAGCACATCGAATCTTTGTGATGGATCTTTTATTTAAAAGATCAAAGTGGAAATTTATTGTGATTTGTTTGAAATCTGAATGTCACACTTATTTTTAAAATAAGCGCAAATTATTCGTATTAGCTGGGAGAGGACTTCATGTCATAAAACCCATTCCGCATAATGATACGACGAAATAGGATTGCATTTGAAGATGGTGTTGAAGACAGGTATTTTCAAAAACAAAAGGATTACCTGTCGAATGTCTCTGCACCGAATGGCCCCGATATAGAGATTTGATCACCCTTTGTGATGGGAATTCCGGACATGATTACTGAATATTTGGATTTGCAAGGGCTTCTTTGAAGTTCCTTCGACTCCGTTCGATCCTGTAACGGACTTGTATGGATGTGTGTCTAACGTTACACTTTGAGATGTAAAGCTGGTTTCTATCAAATACATTTCTGTTGGTGGCGGAGAATTTATTCTCTTAGCTTAACACCCTTCTCTGAGATGTACGAGCTCAAAGGTAATGTAGTTGATGGTTACTAGTGATACATTCCCAATTTTGTAATATGGCATATGAAGTGCTGTTGATCATTTGTTGATCGAGTCATGGCTTTGTCGATGAGACTTTGTCGGACCTCACGCCCTGGAAATGGTCGAAACAGGAAGAATGCGGCAAGGTTATGAGGGTCGCGCCCTTTAGGGTATGTCATTTCCTTTTGGAAAAGGGTGGTATCATGGTATAGAGCCCAGATATTTAACCTATGTGGTTGCTGCAAATTTATTACTTTGTGGTTGTTGCTTTGTGGTTGAGGATCCTCGGATAAAGGTCGCCAACGACCGGGGGATGGCATACCCGTGTAGTAGTTACCTAGTTACAGAGGTAACCCGACCTTGTGTTGGCAGAGAGCTGGCTAAGTTCTCGGGGTGTCCCTCTAGAGGCGTTCCCATGTGGCATAGGAGGTTCCTTAGCCTAACCATTTGTTAGAAATCTAATCACCAATACATGCCTTGTACGTTTTAGTTGTATAACCTGCCTTTTACTTATGGCGATGACACGCTGTTTAATTGGTAGCTATAATAGGCATAATTCAAAATGTCTATGCTGGCTAACATTAATATTATACTTTTGAAATATTTTCTACACTATGCACTAATGATAATATTAAAAAGATATTGCGTATCAAGCATATTTGACAATCATAAGGAGAAATCTCCTCCAATTATGCGTTTTCATTGTGTATGCGGCGGGAGGCCTTATGGTAGTTTTATTTTCCAAAAGCATAGCGAATATCTTTTTATTTTCTTTGTGAAAATAACTGTTTTTAAGATCTCTCACCAGTCCCACGACTGACCTGGAGTTTATTGTTCCCTTTCTTAACTCCGGGTGCCCATAATTTTCCACACGGGCAGCCTAGAGTCAGGTTATCATTATTTTGGAGCGAAGTCAGAAAGGTATGCTGTGGAGATCACGAGCAAGCGGAATGGAGAGACGTATTTATAGTATATGACATTTCTTTTCTGCTGTTGTGTTGTTGTAAACTCTAATAATGTGATGTATAAACTGATATAGTGCTTTTGTTTTAAAGATTATTCATTTATCTATTATATTTGTTCCGCTGCGAAATGTGAGATTCTGTTATTGTTTCTATTTTTTCTTCTATCTTCTTCTTCTTTAACCCTAACGGTTCGTTTTTTCTGCATTCGATTGTGCAGCATTTGATACAGTTGACATATTGATGTCGACTTTCGGGCATCGAAAAATTGGGTCGTTACATTTTTGTATCAGAGCAATTGGTTAAGCGACAACCTTGGCTCTGGTGGGGACTACTCGTTAGAGATAGAGTCAGTAGTTCTCCAGAATGAGTTTGAGTGTAATAATAGATATGAACACATATTTGTTAGTGAATATAAAATTGTTTTATATTGTGTTGACTTATCAGTTGATTGTTTATAGATTCTGGTCAGTGCAATTTGGCCAACTGTATCGATAGGAGTTTCTAAACTCTTAAACAAAATAAACCGACACAGCATTGTTTTAAAATCGGGTAAATAAAATAATTTTACCCAAACTATTTTCATATATAAAAGGAAATAATCTTTGCAAATTATTATAGTATATGGTCGCTTGATTGTTAGGAAGTGATAGTATTAAATTATTATCATTGTTATTGAATAAGAAATTGAAATCATAAATGAAAGGTTAAGAAATAAATTGTATACAAATGAGATTTGTAAATATAAATTGTAAATGTGATTTACAATTTTAAATAGAATTCCAGAGTGATATTTGGAAATGTTTTTGAAAAGATTTTAAATTTTGGTGAAAAGTTTAAATCCCTTTTGATTTGAAAATAGTTTTCAAAGGTTTTGGAAAAATGTTTTAAAGGGATAAAAGCATTAAACTCTTTTCAGTCGCTGGAAAATAATTTCGGTGATGACTGCAGCATCATCGATGTTCATTTTCGAGTTTCCAGGAGAGGAATTGCGGTCGAATTATTTTAAAAGGAAGTTGTTTGGAGAACTGGGTTTGTATTTGGAAATTCAAAGGATAATTTGAATTGATTTCAATAAAATGATTTTGAAATGTTGGAAAGACTCTGGAATTTGATGAAAATAGTTGCGGAATAAAATTTATCAAGGTAGAAAATAAAATTGTGAATGAATAAATGAATTTACAATTGCAAGTAAATGAAACTGAAATTGAATGTTGAAATTCATTTCGAATTTGTAAGTAAATAGAACTGGAATTGGAATTGAATTTGATTTGTGAGAAACAAAGCGAAGTATTCAAATAAAATTAGTAAGTGAAACTAATTGAAGGAATAACAAAGAAAATATGGTTAGAAATGAATTGAATTCACATGGAATTGGAAATCCAGTTTAAATAAAAGTATGAATAAACCAGGGTGGTGAATTGAAAGTAAAATATAGGAAGTATATGGAATATTGCATTGAACTTAAGAAATAAATGGCAAAATTCTTAAGTAAAATTTGGAAATGAGAAAAATATATCTAATAATAGATATAAAACAAAGGAAAATTGATATATCCAATAATCAATTTGGAGTAAATACGCAGGATGCACGTATATTATTTTAATCGCATAGCGATTTGATTCAGAATTCGAGCATAGAATTTTGAGATAGTTATATCGATCCGAGTTGGAATTTTGTACTCGATTTTCGAAGACGAACTTGGATATGGATTTTTGGTTGATTCTGGAAATTCTCTATCATAGTTTACGGCTATGCAAGGAGAATGGGGGTTTCTGACCAGGGAAACCAGATCTGAGTCCACACTAGGAAATCGGGTGGACGATAATAGTTCGGAAGTGAAATTGCGTGATCGAATGAGCGATCGAAATTGATATTGTGTACAAATGATATAAGTGTATCATACAGCCTTGAATGAAATGAATATTGAAATTTTGTAAAGAATTGTATAAAATGGTTTTGAATGTTGTGATTAGACATTACTGTTAAGAAAGATATACAGGTGATACAAAGGAAAATAGAACTGGGTTTTTGATTTCGAAAGATAAATTTTAAATTGCTCGTCAAAAAGGTATGTATTTAAAATCCAGTATGAAATTTTATGACTTTCTTATCTTGCCGCTTGGAGTTTTGTTTTCTTTTTGAATAGGGGCCCTGATGGCATTTTGTCGTCGTACCGAGTTAGCCGCGCAAAGGAGACGCTGGTGAAATTTTTGAAAATTTAGGGGATTAGTAGAATATTGAGAAAATTTTGGAAATTTTAAGTTTAAATTTAAATTTGAAAGTCTATGTGAGGGTATCGTGTAGTGTATAAATATGCAAGTATAAGTGACTAACTATATAATGTATCTTATATAAACTTGATAGATGATGATAGCAAAGTAAATGGAAATAATCACACCAGGATTTTATACTGGTTCGGACCTCCCGTCCTACGTCCAGTCCCGAAGCTCCTCTTTGGAATTCAACTATCAAACACCCTCACTTCGCCCGGAGGAATAGGCTTGGTTACAAAAGCTTGTTCTTGTCAAGCATGTGATCTATAACACGAATATTGACTGTTGAGTATAAATGCTTCCAATCTATATATATATATGGATAATATTGATTGAAGATTTTTATGTATATGGAAGACTAAAATATAGGTATTAGAATGCTAGAGATCAAGTATTAATCAGAGTATAAGAGTAAATAACATATGTAAGTAAGGCAAGGTCTTCTTTTGAATTCCTGATGTTATTTATTGTGGTAGAGAGATCCTTTATGTAGTTGCATCTGTTAGTAAGTGCTCTACGGTCGCTACTCATGGTGATGAAGAGTTGCAGTGAAGAGGAACGAACATGTCTTTTCATTTGTGACAGTTGTACTTTGAATTTACACAACCGAGTTCAAAATCAGACGTTTGGAAAATGTTTCAGACGTCTGACTTTCATATATTTTTCGTATATGGCTGCTTTTCAGATGTCTGAGTATAATCAGACGTTTGATTCCATCTGATTTGCGAACCAGAGGAATCAATCAGACGTCTGGCTAGTTCAGTTAGATGTCTAGATTTGTGCATGTTGCTTTTCCTATGCCTGTGTCATTCCTCTTCCGATTCTATCGACTTGTAGCCTCTTGATACTTCTTTTGAGTCTTGTTCTTGTCTCTTTGGTGACGTTTACTTTAACAATTACCTATAAATATATATATATATATGCACACTCGATTTCCATTGTGTAGTTGTTATCATCGAAATCATATAATTGATTTTCTAACAATCTCGCCCTTTTTGATGATGACAAAAATTCAATATACTTGTATATAGATTATAAATCTCCCCATGAATATGTGCTTATTTTTAATGTTTTATGATTATACTTATATTTCTCCCCCTTTGGCATTATCAAAAAGAATTATAAAATTGAAACCAATCATCAAACCAAAAAGAAAGTTTCATTAATAACTTGAAGTTTGATTACAGACATAGATTGTACAAAAAGTGATGTTCCAAAAACATAAAATCTATGATTCCCAAAATCTATGATTCTTCGAAGAATCTTTATTTTGATCATCTTCCTTTGGTTCTTCTTTTTCAGAAGTGCTAGCCTTTGTAGGAGATGTCAAAGCTTGGTTGAGAGGTTCATTGTAACAACCCAAAAATTCTAACGAGTATTTTATTCTTTTATTTATAAATTTTGGGTTTTTAATTTACAAAAAGGTTGAATTTTTTTAATTTAATTATAAATAGTCACCAATTTTTTTTAAATATAAGCGAAATTCTATAATTCTTATTTTGGTTAAAGTTTAACATTAATTGGAATTTTAAATCTTTAAATTCTAATTTCCAAATCTTTTAATTCAATGGATATATTCGGAACATCATTTTCCGCTTTTGTTTTTTTTATGTTTGATTATATACCTTTTAAATTGAGTAATTAATATTTTTACTTATATACATCAGCTCTTGATAAATGATGAATGAATCAGATGGATGTAAACAAATCGTATTTGTGATTAAGTAATAAATTTTATAATTTATAGTGTATAGACAAGCATTATAAAATGAACGTTTTAAATTGTACGTTCGTATCCGGTTGATTTCTTTAGTTAGCATATAAATAGTACGTAATTAATGAAATACTCTTTAAACATATATTTTACTTAATATAAGTAGTGAATAAATAAGAAAACGTATAAATTTAAATGCGTTACTTTTATTTTAATATGGGTGTATGGTTGATTTGATTAATGCATCTATAGTGCGCATTCTTAGTAAAAATTTATTACCTTAACTAAATAAATTTATTTGTAGCATTGCATTCCAAGTGGGAAAGAAATGATTTCCCTATCCGTTCAATTTCTTTTGAATCTAGCTTTGATAAATTACGTGTAAATTTCTGTGCTTCCCTTTTTCTTAATTTTTTATAATAGGAATAAAATCTCCAAATTCGTGTAGCCATTCAAGCAAATTTATTTCTCTTTAGACGTTCAAAATCCGTTTCAAGATTGCTTGAAGTTCACGTGTAAACTTTTACACGTTTTTTTTGATTCAATGGTTTTTAATTTGGTATAAAAACTCTTTTGTTTACTTACCGTTCAAAACAACAGAATTTGCTTGCCACTTTTGCATTGGATTTACTAACTTATCAGCAATCCAATACATACGGAAACTTCCTTGCCTCTCGGGTATAAATTGATAGGAATATATTCCATAGCCCGATACACAATCAACGCAATCGTGTGTAATTGATTAAATTTATTTCTTTCCTATATTCTCTTACCTCAATCAACGCAATCGTGTATAATTGATTTAAATTTATTTCTTGCCTATATTCTTTCACCTCAATAAACGCAATCGTGTATAATTGATTTAAATTTATTTCTTGCCATATCTCTCACCTCAATTAACGCAACCCTGATAAATATAAGCCTCATACACAAATAGTTTTCAATTGCATCTCAACATTTCCTTTATTTCTTCTTGCGTGCGTGAGCTCTGAAGGTATGGCCTCCATTTTCTTTTTTTTTTTCATGCTTTTCTTCTCCCTTCCCTGTCCTCTGCATTCAATATGTTTGACAAATCCATCTTCATATTTCACTCGGCGAGAAGAGAAGGAAAAAGAATTTAGAATAACAAAAATAAAACCATTGATGCCTTCCTTACCTCTAAAACCGCACACAACCACCCTTTGCCGAGCCATCAAACTGTGGGGAGCTGATGCATGAAGCCTGTTGTCTTTGAACTTGCGTGCATATATGACTCTATATGTGTATCATATGTCATGTAAGTATTTGATAACTTAGTTATTTGTTAAGGAAATTTTCAATTCATACAGTGGCATGCATTTTAGTAGGAGATATATTAAATTTTTATATAGGAGTAAACTTCTCTAATAACAATAAAGTAAGTTATTTGGATTAGAGTATTATATTTAAAGGGTTAAATAGCTTGTTGTTGGTTATATTTAAAGTTACCTGGTTAATATGTAATATGAGTTATTTGATTTACAACATGATGTTTTCATATTATATAATATATTATAATCGGCAACACTAGGTTGATGTTTTATATAGAGTTACGCGTTAAAATATTTAGTCTATAAAGTTAGTATAATATATAAGCTATAATATATATAATGTCTTTGTGTTCTGGTAAAGTTAGATATAAAAGTTTATAACTATATATATTTGTGAATATATGTACAGGTTATAAAAGTTCATTTATTTTAAGTGTGAGGCTATGGTCTGCATGTTGTATGTTTAGCTATATAACATATAATATATATACAGTAGTTGCATATGTTCGGTCTGCATAATCCAATATATATAAGTATATATGTGCATATATATTCATCCATAAAGAAGAGTTTGAGGTGCTGTTAATAAAGAACAGAGGGTCAGATTTTAAAAGTAACATATTTTGTTATATTATGGTCAATATTGTGTTTCGATCAATGAGTTTTATAAATTTCTATATACTCTGTTATATGTGGTCTGTGAGTCTACATATAATATATTATACTTTTTAATTGTTAAAGTATGCTGAAGTCCATAAAAGCTATTTACCTGTTCATACTTTTATATATGCGTCACATTGGGTTTAAGGTAAGATGTTATATATAGTAGTTTATAAATGAGATTTGAACAGTGTAATTTGTTTAATTTGTTGAATTTTTATATATTTATCTTATTTAAAAATATAAATCTTAAAGATATTATATACATAGGTCGTATGTGGTGGTTGGGTCTTAGATTTGTAAATAGAAATTTTGATCTATGTGTAAAAATTAAAATGGTTTGGAAAAATATAAAGATTTTTTTTAACATATATGTTTTATTTCATATGTTAAAACTAGTGGTTCATGTATTGAGTTTAAAAAATGTAAATTATATATATCTGCTTCGACTTTAAATTTTCTTAGAGATGCAATATTGATTTTTATAAAAATAGCAAACATTTCTGTATATATCAGACTGATTCTGATTCAATTCATCAATTCTTGATTTCAGCCTCGTTCGTCCAATCCCTGCCAATCCTACTTTGCTTTGAAATTCGTACTCGGATTTATAATTCAATTTCAGCGTCCGTATCAGTGTGCGTATCCATGTCATCTTCTGTATTCTCTAGCCTTGAAAGGTGAGCAATCACTCACGATTAATGTTCTTTTACTTATTAAATTTGATTTCAAATGAAATGACAATTGAAATATGCCGCTGTTAGTTATTTACATTGTTATATATGTTGTTATCTGCAATTGTTCACTTGTGGGATATGACATCATATCCTGTTGTTTATATTATATTGGTATTGATGATATATGCCTGTTATTTTATTTTATTATCTGTTGTCACTCTGCAAGTTCCCTGTAGTTTAGAATTCACTATGGGTTGAAATGATACATACCCGAACGGACTTTAGAATAGGAGAATTTCGTTATGGGTTGAAATGATAAACCCAAGCGATTTTCAATTAAATTAAATTTGGGATTGCGGGTCGAAGTGAAATCTACCCGTATGTTTAAATTTCGGATTGAAATGATAAATATCCGTATCCCTTGACCATAGGGTAGGAAATTATATACAGACACCGTTGGTCCACATATATATAAATGCTTGAAAATAATTTCTATAGTTTGAAAGGAAATCTATGGTTTTTAATTAATATTGGTTCTTAAAATATTATATATAAATGGAAATTTTATATATAGATTTAATAATAATATTATTGAGATTGAATCAATCCATATAATATGTTTAAGTATTCATTTAAATTTATATTTCAAAATTGATTGGTGTAATAATTTGAATAAGCTAAGGTTGAGAAGATAAAGTTGAATTTATTTGAAATGGTATTTAGTTAAGAATTCTACTTAATTGGACTGATTTGAACTATTGAATTTGAAATTTAAGATTTGATTTATAACTTGATTTTGATTTAAATGATTAAATGGAAGTTTCAAGTTTAAACAAATCGAAAGGAATATTTAGTTTAAAGGTAAATTTAGGTTATTTAATAAATATTGAATTTACTAAGTGAACATTTCAAGACTAAATAATAAGGTTAAATCGAGATCTATATGAAACTGTTAAATTGAACTTTGGAATGTTGAATATTAAAGCTTTGAAATATACTAGAATTTAAATGGTTAATTTGTGATTTAGATCTGTATTTGAAATATATATAATTTGAATTTGTTTGGTCAGAAACTGAATTGAATGGAAATTGATAAATTGAGATTGAATTAAATTTGAATAGGGAACGGGTTGATTTTGAAGTGATTTGTTAAGTTTGAGGAAATTACAAATATTCTACTTTACAAAATATTTATATATATTTTGGAAATATATATATTTGAAATGAAATGATATTTTGTTGTGAAGTATAAATTAATTTGAAATGACCTCGGTGTTATAGTGTATTTTTCTACCTTGTAGATAGTTCCATGGACTCTTAGAGGATGGTTATCCCAAACATCCTTTAAGTTACTTGTATTTCAGTTGATATTTCACTTGAGTTGAATTTATTGATATAAGAACGTTAATCCTGACTCGAGTGTTTTGTGTTTTTGCTTTACGCTCGGGTCAGACAGAGTGATACAATATTTGAGACTCACCTGTGGAGTTTGGAGCTTTATTAGAGATCCAACTATCGATCCAGCTTTCAACTTTTCCAGTTGATTGGTTCAGAGAAGTCATCTGTTCATATGAAGACTTCGCTGTCTTCGAGATATTCTGTTGTATTCTATTTCTTACTCTGATATTTGTATAGTAGCTTCATGAACTACTATTTATTTCTTCGGCTGCGTATTATTGTATTACCCTATGTCTGTGATTCCGTGATTGATTTATTTACTGTATATGCTGAGTTTGTAAAATATAAATTAACAATCTGATATTTTGATCAATTCAAGTCCGACATGTGTGGATGCGAATGGTTGAAAATAACAGGTCGTTACAGTTGGTATCAGAGCTTTGGCTCTAGGCAAATTTAGCATGTATGGTAAATTTAACTACGGAATCACTTTCATTCGAGCTTGAACTCCTTTCTCTTGATTGGTAGTTCCTTTGAATTTTGCCTCGGTTTCGAAATTCATTCTGGTCTCTCCCTACTTATATTCGTTTGATTCTGGAGTATCCCATAACTCCACTGAATGAATTGTAAAGGGGGTGAAACTTTACAATTGGCATTGATACACCGAAGATTTCGGTATCATCGGTTTACGATGCTGCTATCTCTTGATGTGCTGAATTCTATCTCTGGCGATCAGATGTCGATTGGCCTTGGAATTCAGCATCGATTATATCTGAAGTCACGGTTGACCCGGTTAAGGTCGCCCGTGACTTATATCCATCTTCTATTTTGAAATTTAATTATCTCATCTTCATTTGAGCCTAGCTACGAATCTGAATTCTATTTGATTAGAGTTCCTCTAATTTGAATCTCTATCTTTGTTTTGAAATCCATCCTTGAATCACCCTTTGAAAAATCGGGTATGTTTGTATTTTGAAATTGTTTTATATATCGAAGTTATTATTTTGATAAGTATGATTATATTCTATATATAAAAGAGAAAATGTTTTCGATAAAGATTATATACCTTTTTAAAATGTGAATTTGAAGTTTCGAAGGGATTTGAAATTTGAATTTTTTTTTATAAGAAACTGATTTATATAAAAATGATTTATAACTGAAGGGTTTTGAAATTGAAAATCGAGAGATTGAACTCCAGTATTTTGAAATTTGGTTTTTAGATTTCGAAAATATATAATAATATGATTTGAAAGTATTTTTCGGATAAGAAATGTTTCAAATGAGTTCAAATGAATTCCAATGATTTCGAAGAGATTTTAAAGAACTTTTAAGAAAATACAAGTCCAGAACTCACTTGTGTCGTTGGAAAATAATTTCTGTGATGAGTGCACGCATCATCGACATTGATTTTCGAGTTTCAGAGTCGGAGAGAGGCCACTTTAGTAGCTTTGCTATGCGAGTGATTTTGCGAAACCAATTTTGATTTCAATTTCTTAGGTATAATTTGATATTTTCAAAAGATATATGTATATTTATTTGAAATGATTTAAAGTAAGCCGGTGTTCAATCCTCGAGTTTTCGATTTGATTTAGTATAACTCTATTTATAAAAATTAAATTACTGATTTGTTGCTGATTTTCAACTTTTGGATTTGAAATTTGATTTCATCGACTATTTTGAAAGTTCGAACACTTCCAAATCAAGGCTTAAATTTTTAAAGCCAAGTAATTTCGAAAACTATAAATTAATGGATGAAGTATATAAGTTTAAAACTGCTTTGTTAAGTAAATGGATAGGACTAATTTGAATTATACTAATTGGAAATCTGGTTTTTAATGCTTTATAAATAGTTTAATGGTTTCGAAGGGGTGGTTATAAATTTGAAAATCATCTGGGTATAATTGATTTTAGAAAATATTTGGTTTCGAAAAATAGGATTGGGATTTAAAACCCAGTATTTATATGATGATTTTGGAAATGAATTTGATTGACCTAAATTATGTTGATTTGGAAACTAGGATTATTTTCTAAACCTATTATTTGGAAATTTTGAAACTGACGATATTAAATATGGAAGAAATAATTTGGTGAAATCATATATGATTTTGAAACCGAAACGATATTGAAAGAAATTGAAATTGAGAACCTTGTTTTACTAAATACTTGATTTGGGAGTTATTGAACTTATATAGAATTGATTTGTATAAGTATGATGTTGATTTCAAAACTATTGGTTTGGAAAGGTACTCAATTTGAAAGGTGTAATCTTATATAGGCGAAGTATATATAAGTGTGATTTGATATACTATTGATTTTGGAAAGTATTCGATTTGTAAATGAAATCTTACATATAACGGACTTTATATAAGTATGATATTTGAAATTGATTTGAAAAGGTACTATATGATATATATTTTCGAAGTAATGATATGTAAAGTGCCTTCTGCTTGATATCCGCTCTGTGGCTACATTGTGGATTCATTCCATCAATATTATTCTCTCTGATTTTCGGTTTTCCAGATGTGATACTCGAGTGTCCTACCGTGGCGTAACCTACGGTCTTTTTTTTTCTGGGGTAGCATAATCCACAAGGCAGAGATTGCTTAAAGGGTATGGATGTTTCCTGGGGGATCCAGGCATAACAATTGTTATGCATCCTGCGGTATACGGTTTTGTTGTCGTGGCGTAATCCGCAAGGCAGAGATTGCTTAAAGGGTATGGATGTTTCATAGGGGATCCATACGTAACCATTGTTATGTATCCTGCGGTCCACGGGTTTTGTTTATCATGGCGTAATTCGCAAGGCAGTGAATGCTTAAAGGATATGGATGTTTCCTAGGGGATTCAGGCGTAACCATTGTTATGTACCCTGGATTGTACTTTCCTCCGTTTTTAAAAGTTTTCAGTATTTTCACCGTGTGTTGAAACAGGTCTACTAAGTACTTGAAGAATTCTAGCTTTGCGCCTGATCAACGCATGGCCAGAGTCTGCAAGAACGAGGATAAACTTGTTGAAACATCGAGTTATAAAAGTATTTTCGAAAGAAAATTTTGTTTCGATATAAAGGTATTTTATTATAAAAGTATTTTTCAACAAAGAAATTTTGTATTAATATTTGAAATTGAGACTCTTATGGTTTGAAATTTACGATTCGTGCCCGATACTATTATTTTGGATCTACCTTGTCTGCTCAGCTTATTTATTCACCTATATTATGTTTCTTGAATCTACCTTCCTTTCCTTTTTGAATATAATCTTTAAAATATTGTTTATTTATATACTACCTGGTTTAATAGTAAATATTTTAGTGTTTTATATAAATAAGTGACCTCATAAATAATTGAATGGATTTAATAAAATGAGTTTAACCAAACTATTAAATATTAAAAAAAATGGATTTAAATAAATTGTTAATTTGTTTTCCAAAGTCTAATGTTTCATCTGGTTGTTTCTATTCTCCTACTTTGTTCCTTTTCGAGCCGAAAAGTTCTGAGTGGGGGAGAATGTAACAACCCAAAAATTCTAACAAATATTTTATTCTTTTATTTATAAACTTTGGGGTTTTAATTTACAAAAAGGTTGAATTTTTTTTAATTTATTTATAAATAGTCACCAAGTTTTTTTTAAATATAAGAAAATTTCTATAATTCTTATTTTGGTTAAAGTTTAGCAGTAATTGAAAATTTAAATCTTTAAATTCTAATTTCCAAATCTTTTAATTCAACTGGATATATTCGGAAAAACATTTTCCGCTTTTTTATATGTTAGATTATATACTTTTTAAATTGAGTAATTAATATTTTTACTTATATATACCAGTTCTTGGTAAATGACGAATGAATCAGATGGATGTAAACAAATCATATTTTTAATTAAGTAATAAATTTTAAAATTTATAGTGTATTGATAAGCTTTATAAAATGAACGTTTTAAATTGTACGTTCGTATCCATTTGATTTATTTAGTTAGCATATAAATAGTACGTAATTAATGAAATACTCTTTAAACGTATATTTTACTTAATATAAGTAGTGAATAAATAAGAAAACGTATAAATTTAAATGCGCTACTTTTATTTTAATGTGGGCGTATGGTTGATTTGATTAATGCATCTATAATGCGCATTCTTAATAAAAATTTATTACCTTAACTAAATAAATAAATTTATTTGTAGCCTTGCATTCCAAGTGGGAAAGAAATGATTTCCCTAGCCATTCAATTTCTTTTAAATCTAGCTTTGATAAGTTACGTGTAAATTTCTACGCTTCCCTTTTTCTTCATTTTTGATAACAGGAATAAAATCTCCAAATTCGCGTAGCCGTTTCAAGCAAATTTATTTCTCTTTAGACGTTCAAAATCCGTTTCAAGATTGCTTGAAGTTCACGTGTAAACTTTTACACGTTCATTTTGATTCAATGGTTTTAATTTGGTATGAAAACTCTTTTATTTACTTACCGTTCAAAACAACAAATATTTGCTTGCCACTTTTGCAATGAATTTACTAACTTATCAGCAATCCAATACGTACGCAAACCTCCTTGCCTCTCGGGTATAAATTGATAGGAATATATTCCATTGCCCGATACACAATCAACACAATCGTGTATAATTGAATTAAATTTATTTCTTGCCTATATTCTCTTACCTCAATCAACGCAATCGTGTATAATTGATTTAAATTTATTTCTTGTCTATATTCTTTCACCTCAATCAACGCAATCGTGTATAATTGATTTAAACTTATTTCTTGCCTATATTCTCTCACCTCAATCAACGCAACCCTGATAAATATAAGCCTCATACACAAATAGTTTTCAATTGCATCTCAACATTTCCTTCATTTCTTCTTGCGTGTGTGAGCTCTGAAGGTATGGCATCCATTTTCTTCTTTTTTTCGATGCTTTGCTTCTCCCCTCCCTATCCTCTGCTTTCAATATATTTAACAAATCCGTCTTCATATTTCACTAGGCGAGAAGAGAAGGAAAAAAATTTAGAATAACAAAAATAAAACCATCGATACCTTCCTTACCTCCAAAACCACGCACAACCACCCTTTGCCGAGCCATCAAACTGTAGGGAGCAGATGCATGAAGCCTGTTGCGTTTGAACTTGCGTGCATATATGACTCTATATGTATCATATGTCATGTAAGTATTTGATGACTTAGTTATTTGTTAAGGAAATTTTGAATTCATACAGTGGCATGCATTTTAGTAGGAGATATACTAAATTTTTATATAGGAGTAAATTTTTCTAATAATAATAAAGTAAGTTATTTGGATTACAGTATTATATTTAAAGCGTTAAGTAGCTTGTTGCTGGTTATATCTAAAGTTATCTGGTTAATATGTAATATGAGTTATTTGATTTACAAAATGATATTTTCATATTATATAATATATTATAATCGGCAACACTAGGTTGCTGTTTTATATAGAGTTATGCGTTATAATCTTTAGTCTATAAAGTTAGTATAATATATAAGCTATAATATATATAATGTCTTTGTGTTCTAGTATAGTTAGATATAAAAGTTTATAACTATATATATTTGTGAATATATGTACAGGTTATAAAAGTTCATTTGTTTTGAGTGTGCGGCTATGGTCTACATGTTGTATATTTAGCTATATAATATATAATATATACAGTAGTTGCATATGTTTTGCCTTCGTAATCCAACATATATAAGTATATATGTGCTTATATATTCATCCATAATAAAGAGTTGGAGGTGCTGTTAATAAAGGACAGAGGGTCAGATTTTAAAAGTAACATATTTTGTTATATTATGGTCAATATTGTGTTTCGATCAATGAGTTTTATAAATTTCTATATACTCTGTCATATGTGGTCTGTGAGTCTACATATAATACATTATGCTTTTCAATTGTTAAAGTATGCTGAAGTGCATAAAAGTTATTTATTTGTTCATACTATTATATATGTGTCACATTGGGTTTAAGGTAAGATGTTATATATAGTAGTTTATAAATGAGATTTGAACAGTGTAATTTGTTGAAGTTTTGTATATTTATCTTATTTAAAAATATAAATCTTAATGATACTATATACATAGGTCGTATGTGGTGGTTGGGTCTTAGATTTGTGAATAGAAATTTTGATCTATGTGTAAAAATTAAAATGGTTTGGAAAAATATAAAGATTTTTTTTAACATATATGTTTTATTTCATATGTTAAAACTATTGTTTTATGTATTGAATTTAAAAAAAATGTAAATTATATATATCTGCTTCGACATTAAATTTTCTTGGAGATGCAATATTGATTTTAGTTAAAATAGCAAACATTTCTCCATATATCAGACTGATTCTGATTCAATTCATCAATTCTTGATTTCAGCCTCGTTCGTCCAATTTGTGCCAATCCTACTTTGCTTTGAAATTCGTACTCGGATTTATAATTCTATTTCAGTGTCCGTATCAGTGTGCGTATCCATATCATCTTCTATATTCTCTAGCCTCGAAAGGTGAGAAATCACTCACGATTAACGTTCTTTTATTTATTAATTTGATTTCAATTGAAACGACAATTGAAATATGCTGCTGTTAGTTATTTACGTTGCTATATATGTTGTTATCTGCAATTTTTCACTTGTGGGATATGACACCATATCCTGTTGTTTATATTATATTGGTAGTGATGATATATGCCTGTTATTTTATTTTATTATCTGTTGTCATTCTGCAAGTTCCCTGTAGTTTAGAAATCACTATGGGTTGAAATGATACATGCCCGAACGGACTTTAGAATAGGAGAATTTCGTTATAAGTTAAAATGATAAACCCAAGCGATTTTCAATTAAATTGAATTTGGGATTGCAGGTCGAAATGATATCTAACCGTATATTTAAATTTCGGATTGAAATGATAAATATCTGTATCCTTTGACCATAGGGTAGAAAATTATATACAGACATCGTTGGTCCACACACACACACACACACACACATATATAAATGTTTGAAAATATTTCTATAGTTTGAAAGGAAATATATGGTTTTTAATAAATATTGGTTCTTAAAATATTATATATAAATGGAAATTATATATATATATATATATTTAATAATAATATTATTGAGACTGAATCGATCCATATAATATGTTTAAGTATTTACTTAAATTTATATTTCAAAATTGATTGTTGTAATAATTTGAATAAGTTAAGGTTGAGAAGATAAAGTTGAATTTATTTGAAATGGTATTTAGTTAAGAATTCTACTTAATTGGACTGATTTGAACTATTGAATTTGAAATTTGAGATTTGATTTATAACTTGATTTTGAGTTAAATGATTAAATGGAAGTTTCGAGTTTAAACTAATCGAAAGGAATGTTTAGTTTAAAGGTAAATTTAGGTTATTTAATAAATTTTGAATTTATCAAGTGAACATTTCAAGACTGAATAATAAGGATAAGTCAAGATCTATATGAAACTGTTAAATTGAACTTTGGAATGTTGAATATTAAAGATTTGAAATATACTAGAATTTAAATGGTTAATTTGTGATTTAGATCTGTATTTGAAATATATATAATTTGAATTTGTTTGGTCAGAAATTGAATTGAATGAAAATTGATAAATTGAGATTGAATTAAATTTGAATAGGGAAGTCGAGTTGATTTTGAATTGATTTGTTAAGTTTGAGGAAATTACAAATATTCTACTTCATAAAATATTTATATATATTTTGGAAATATATGTATTTGAAATGAAATGATATTTTGTTGTGAAGAGTAAATTAATTTGAAATGACTTCGGTGTTATAATGTATATTTCTACCTTGTAGATAGTTCCATGGACTCTTCGAGGATGGTTATCCCAAACATCCTTTAAGTTACTTGTATTTCAGTTGATATTTCACTTGAGTTGGATTTATTGATATAAGAACGTTAATCCTGACTCAAGTGTTTTGTGATTTTCCTTTAATCTCGAGTCGGACTGAGTGATACAGCACTTGAGACTCACCTGTGGAGTTTGGAGCTTCATTGGAGATCCAACTATCGATCTCGCTTTCAGCTTTTCCAGTTGATTGGTTCAGAGAAGTCATCTGTTCGTACTGAAGACTTGCTTGTATTTGAGATATTCTGTTGTATTCTATTTCTAACTCTGATATTTGTATAGTAGCTTCATTAACTACTATTTATTTATTCCGCTACGTATTATTGTATTACTCTGTGTGTGTGATTCTGTGATTGATTTATTTACTGTATATGCTGAGTTGGCAAAATATAAATTAACAATCTGATATTTTGAGAAATTCAAGTCCGACATGTGCGGATGCGAATGGTTGAAAATAGCAGGTCGTTACATTCGTCCTTAGAGAGTTTGGAATGTTTTGCGGGAGGAAAAGGTATTGGGGTTGGCCAATCTTCAGAAGGTGGTGTTGGCCCGCGAACCCGTTGTAGTACTTCTTTAAGAACCGATAAGATAGTGGAAAGGGATTCTTCAACTATGGCTAGGCGTTTATTAAATGGTGTTTCAAAGTTGTCAATTCGCTTAGCCAAAAGTTTCTGATTTGAGATAGAATTTGTTGGTTTCGAAGAGTGAGATCTCAAACACTTACGTTTGGATTTGTATCCATTCGAGTCTCCATAATTTCATCTTGTCTCGGATAATCAAATGGTGTGGGAGGAGGAGGAGTGGCTTCTCGATGTTGTTCCTCCTCTTGGGATGGATCAATGTGTGGTTGAGGTGGGGGTTCAACTCTTCTAGATTGATGATTGGACGTCCAATCATCGAAGGACATGAATTCTAGGGGAATTTCAAGTAGGTGCATCAGATAGAAGAATTTGGTGGAAGCATATTTAGGCGAGATTTCTTCGAAGGTCGATAGGTAGGATGGAATGTTATGTGAACGAAGAAGTCTCATAATATAAGTTGGGTAAATAATTGACGGCCTTGATCGAGTCCTAAAATGCTTTAGCTCGTCGAAGATGAATTTGGCCCAATTTACTCTTGTTCCCTTAAGTAGAGCATATAGGGCTTTGTGCTCTAATTCGGTGATTTGCTCGTGACTTCCCATTCATGGAACAATTGTGTTAATTATCATTCGAGTTAGGAGTCGAGCTTTCGGATGTAGAAATTTGGAGGAAAATTTTGGCATTTCTTCCTCCCAAATTTGATGAGTTATACTGTTTCGTGGCTTGAAGCGCATATCCGAAATATTGTATAAATCTTTCCCTGTGTCAAAGCATCCTTGGGTTCGACCGATTATACCTGGAGTTAATCTAATCGTGTTTCCATGCACGCTAGACCAGAGCCAATTATCCTCTTTTTCAGTGTTCCACACTGAAGTACTGTCTAAATTCACATAGAATAGAAATATGGCTAATTGGCCTATTTGCATATCATTAGAAGTAAAAGAAATTAGGGTTTCCAACCGGTATTTTCACATAATTCATCCAAATCAAACATAGGAAATTTAAGGAGATTGTAGAATGGACCTATGTGTAGTTTTTTCATTTGGATGTCTTCATACCTTTTGATGGAATGCAGTGCTTTATTCATCCACCTGTCGATCGGTTCATCGGAGCATATCTGAGGATTTGAAGATGAGGTCGGTTGGTTTTGTTTTCTTTTGGACATCTTGGGATTCTTAATGCAAGGAAGCATTATGATTAGAATTGCTTAAAGATGATGTTTTGGAAAGAAAATCGTCGCTAAGAATATCGTAGGTAATAATAATTTTGAGATAAAAGATAAAAAAAATAACGTTATCTAGGAGAATTTAAATGGTCAATTGGGAATCAGACGTCTGGATTGGAAATCAGACATCTAGTTTACCCTAAATTGAGTGCAGTAGATAGAATTAGACGTCTGGTTTTTGGTTTAGACGTCTGGTTTGACGAATATGTAAAATTGGTGAGGCAAAGAGGTTTATTAGACGTCTGGGTATAAAAACCAGACGTCTGGTTTGGTTTAATTTTGAAAAACTTCGAGGCAGAAAATTAAGGCAGACGTCTGGATCTTATTTCAAACGTCTTAAATGCTCTGATTTTTATTTGGAGAAGACAGACCAAATTTCATACGTCTGGGGGGCATATCAGATGTCTGACATATGCACAGTTCGTAAATTTTAGACGTATATCATCGTGCCAGACGTTTGAAGGCCATAATCAGACGTCTGAAATAAGCAGTGTGGCTTAAAATAGCCTAAAATTTGATGGTTTTGCTTATTTCTCAAATTTTTATAACAAGTAATTTTATTGTTGTGAAATAAAATAACAAATAAGCATAGATACATACAATAACAAATATAATTTATTTTAGGTAAACCTCTAACTAGTTCATATTTTGCCAATTTATTAATATTCTTAAAATTGATATGACAAAATCGTTTATGCCACAACCATGGATCATTATGTTTGGTGGTTAAACATAGATTCAAATTTTTATTTATATTCATGTTTAATACATAAATATTTTTGTTTATGATACCTTCAAAAATAAGTTGTTTGTTATTATCTAAAATATTACATCTATCTTTTTCAAAATTTATTTGAAAGCCTTTATCACATAATTGACTAATACTTAGTGAGTCGTGTTTTAGATTTTCTGCTAATAAAACATTTGTAATAATAGGAGAGTCAGATATACCAGAATTGATGACTTCTCCAATGCCTATGACATATCCTTTTGAATTATCTCCAAAGATTACCATTCCACCATCGATGTATGTTATGTTAGATAACATTTTTGAATTTCCGGTCATATGCTTGGAGCATCCGCTATCTATTATCCATTTTTCCTTATTTTTTGTGTTGGGTACCTACAAAATAAAAGATGTTTTAATTGGTACCCATATATTTTGTTAGGGTCCCAATTGTTAGGAGAAGGTAGCCATACCCAAGATGGTTTGGTACCTTTATAAATATAATTTTTATTATAAATTACATTCTCTAAGTAATTATTAATATGATTTTGTCTAATCAAACTATTATTTGTTTTAGGAATCCAAATTTTCATATTTTTGGTATTCAATTTAGACTTAGGTAAACTTTTAGTTTTTATATAACTACTATTTTTAGCATCATTTCCTTTTTGTTTAGAAGAATTTTTAAATCCTATTCCATTTCTATTGCCTGATGGTTTTGAAGTTTTCATAAGATTTTCCAAATACTGTTTTCCTTTATTAAATTTTGATATATTATTTGTAATATTATCTAATTTTTCTTTTAATTATATTTTTTCAATTTTCAAATTTTCAATACTATTTTTAAAGTCAACATTTTCTTCTAACAAATTATCCTTCACTAGTGTTTCAAAATCAATAGTAATAGCCTCACTTTCTATCAAATTATTTTTGATTTTTTCTTGAGATAATTCAAGTTCTCCTTCTAGAATATTTTTTTCATCTTTTAACATTCCTACTTCAAGTTCTAATCTATTTATTTTGACTATATATTCTTTGTTCAATTTTTTAATTTTTCTAAATTTATCATCTAATTCCATGCTAAGTTCTAATAGTTCGTCATAGCTAAGTTCGGGACATATTGCTTCAGTTTGCGCCATAAAGCACACATTAGCTTGTTCTCCGTCACTATCGCTATCACTTTCAGACGATGAAGAATCCGAGTCATCCCAAGTTACTTTGAAAGCCTTCTTCTTTTTGAATTTATCAAATTTGTTCTTCTTTTTATCATTATTGAGTTTAGGGCAATCCTTCTTCATATGTCTGTATTGATCACACTCATAACACTTGATTTGAGACAGGTTTGTTGTGTTGGATTTCCCTTGGAATTTGGTCATCTTTCAAAAATTTTTGAATCCATTATAGTTATTTGCAATGAAGACTATTTCTTTTTCATCTAAATCAGAGTCATCATTTTTTATTGCTGGGAATGATATGTTCTTCTTCTCTGAATTTATTTCTTTTCGTGCCTGCAAATTAGCTTCATAGGACATTAAATTTCCTATTAACTCTTCAACTTTGAGAATGGAGAGATCATTAGCTTCTTCAATAGCTAATACCTTCCCTTCCAAATCTGATGTTGAAGAGTTGAGTATTTGAGAAACTAAATCAAAATCAGTAAATTTAACTCTTAATGCCATAAGATCATGTTGGATAGTTTGAAATCTAGAATACATGTCAAAGTAGTTTCATTTTGCTTCATTTTGAATGACAAAAATTGGTTTTGCAAAATTGAAATCTTAGTTTCTTTGACCTTTGTTGTACCTTCATGTGTAATTTGTAAGGTACGCCAGATGTCAAATGTAGTAGTGCATAACATGACACGTGAAAATTCATTTTTGTCTAGAGAGCAAAATAAAACAATCGTAGCTTTAGCATTGTTTGATGCTAAGGTCTTTTGTGCATCGGTCCATGTGTTCATAGCAGTAGTAGGCGCTTCATATTTATCTTGTGTGGCTGACCAAATTTCTAAACCATTAGCTTCCATAAAAATTCTCATACGTGTTGACCAATATGCATAGTTAGATCCATTAAAAAGTGGGGGTCATTCTGTGGATTGTCCTTCTTGAAAAATACATGCCATATTAAAGTGATTCAAAAACGTGTTACTGTTCTTTGATTAAAACCTTACTCCGATAAAAATTGAAAGTCTATGCGAGTGGATCGTTTAGTGTATAAATATGCAAGTATAAGTGACTAACTATAATGTATCTAATATAAACTTGATAGATGATAATAGCAAAGTAAATGGAAATAATCACACCAGGATTTTATACTGGTTCGGACCTCCCGTCCTACGTCCAGTCCCGAAGCTCCTCTTCGGAATTCAACTATCAAACACTCTCACTTTGCTCGGAGGAATAGGCTTGGTTACAAAAGCTTGTTCTTGTCAAGTGTATGTTCTACAACACGGATATTGACTGTTGAGTACAAATGCTTCTAATCTATACATATAGATAATATTGATTGAAGAGTTTTGAGTATTTGGAAGACTAAAATACAGTATTAGAATGCTAGAGATCAAGTATTAATCAGAGTATAAGAGTAAAGAGTATATGTAAGTAAGGTAAGGTCTTCTCTTGAATTCCTGATGTTATTTATAGTGGTAGAGAGATCCTTTGTGTAGTTGCATCTGTTAGTAAGTGCTCTAAGGTCGCTTCTCATGTTGATGAAGAGCTGCAGTGAAGAGAAGCGAACGTGTCTTTTCAATTGTGACAGTTGTACTTTGAATTTACACAGCCAAGTTCAAAATCAGATGTTTGGAAAATGTTTCAAACGCCTGGCTTTCAAATATTTTTTGTATATGGCTGCTTTTCAGATGTCTGAGTATATTAACCAGACGTCTGATTCTGTCTGATTTGCGTACCAGAGGAATCAATCGGACGTCTGGCTAGTGCACTCAGACGTCTGGATTTGTGCATGTTGCTTTTCCTGTGCCTGTGTCATTCCTCTCCGATTCTACCAACTTATAGCCTCTTGATACTTATTTTGAGTCTTGTTATTGTCTCTTTGGTGACGTTTACTATAAATACAGGTATTATGCACACTCGATTTCCATTGTATAGTTGTTATCATCGAAACCATAGAACTGATTTCCTAACAAAATCTAAATTTGAATTGTTAAGGAAATAATATTGTTTGGAAATTATGGAAGATTTTGAAAAGTTAGTTAAAATGATAATGGGTCTCTAATTAAAAGATTTGTTTTGGCAAGTTGTTAAACTGTAAGGTTTTGGGAAATTAATAAACGGGTTAAGGATCATTCTTCTTAACAAGTAATTTCGGGACGAAATTCTTTTAACGGGGCAAGAATGTGACGACCCAGAATTTTGAACAATTGAAATAGAAATATTTAATTGATTATAAATATTTAAATGTTAGTTTAACTTGAATTTCAAATATCAGAATGAAATTGGCAATTTGATTTTTGAAATTAATTTATCGAAGTAGGGTAAAAATTTGAATCATCAGTTTTAAGCCGGTTAAAAATATCTCAAAGGCTTAGAAATTTATATTGATAATACTGAAGATAATGGAAGCTTCAGAATTTAATTTGGAAGTGATTTGTTCAATTTTGAGATTTTATCTTTTAAATCGGTATTTAAAAATTACCTTCCGGGGCACAGTTTTGGATTTCGATGAAACTAGTTCCATTAGATCCATAATATTGTATTATTATCGGATTTCAATTTTCGTAGTGTTTGGAATAATCGTTTAGCGTTAAGCAAACAAGCCAAAAATTAAATCGAAATTTAATTTAACAACTGGATTCAAAAATCTAACTTCTCCATACGATCGAATTAGACTTCGAAACCTTTTCCATTGCGTTCGTAACAAGGGTTTAATATTATAAACGCCACGCGGCATGCCTCGGTCGAAGATCGAGATTTTGAGTTGCGAAATGGAACGATTTAAATTTAAATTTGAATTTAAAAACAATATATATATATATGTGTGTGTGTGTGTGTGTGATTAATATAATATTATTTCACAAGGTAAACTACACGTTTCATTTATTTCTTACACCTGACAAATTTCATTACACATGTTTGTTTAGAAATTTAAAAGAAAGAAACATGTCCTGACGTTTTTTCCTCTTCTATTTTCGATCTAATACCCAGTTCCAAAAATAAAAATTAATGGCCGCTCTTTTGATTCAAATCTAAACCAAACCCTTTCTCCTTTTCAAATTAAAACCCAGAAAAAAATGCTCAAAGCCAATTGAAAAATATGGCGTGCACTATCAAATCGATATCAACATCGATATAGCTTGCTCGATTCAAGGAAGGGGGCCTAGCGTGCGCGGCGTCAAGTGGGGTGATAGTGGCCTACGAAGAGGGTAGACGACTCGAAGGTGGGTCTCGGCGATTTCATAAGGTTTGCATGGGTCGCATATGCAGGCACGCGTCATTGGTGAAGGTGTCGGCACCCCTGTGCGTCCACGTAAGGATGCGACGGTGGCTGGAACATGGAGCTTCGATGGTTGAGAGCCGCAACTTCTAGGGCTTGGTTCGTGCTCGTTTGAGCAAGGCTGCATGAGGTATTTGTTTTTCTTTTGCATTTATACTCGATCAAATAATATAGATTCACATAAAAAAATAAAAAAATATATAATATACAGTAAGCTGTTAAAACGATTTATTTCTTTAATTTATAAATCTATTTATATATATATACAAAGATGAATAGAAATTATATATACATACATACATACATATATATATATTTGTGTGTGTAGGTGATGCAGAGCAATCTGAAAATTCGAGAAATTCACAAGTCCTAGGTCGTGCACGACCTAAGAGAGAAAATTTAGGTCGTTCACGACCTAACAGCAGTGACCTACGACCTAACGGAACACGTGAAGAGGAGCGACGACCTATTGAAGGTATTGTGAATCGGCCACGACCTAACTGGGACACTCTAGGTCGTTTACGACTTAACGAGATAAGAGACAACGGGTTAAAGGAACCAGAACATATTTTAGGTCGGCCCCGACCTAAGGAGGAGAAGCTGCGAGTTAATGAAGGCGTATTAGGTCGTATACGACCTAACGTGGTGAAGGGAGACGAGCTAGCGAGTCACGACCTAAAAAACTTTGCGACCTAACTCTTTCTCGATCTAACTTTTCCAGAAGCAAGCTATGCCATTGTCTTAGGTCGTTAACGACCTTACTTAGGTCGTAAGTCGTCTGTAGCAGAAATATGAGTCGTATTGTCTTAAGTCGTTGAACATGTACTGTCTTTAGGTCGTTATTTCTTAAGTCGTCTTATGATGAGTCGTCTGTAATTGTGAACAGGTGATGTAACTGTGATCTGATAAGTCGGCAACGACTTAGTATAGGTCGTGAGATATGTTGCTTGTAAGTGTGTAATGTACTAAGTCGTGTGCGACTTAAATGATGAGTCGTGTGTACTGTTGATAGGTCGGCAACGACCTAAGGAGGTCATAGGTCATATACGACTTAAGGACTGGGTTGTAACTCCTATAAATACGCGTGTGTTGTAATTTTTGAGGTTGTTGATTTTGGAATAAAATTCTCTTTTGTTAGCTTTGTGCTTTCATACCAATTGGTAGTTGAGTGTAATCTCCTATCTCCACTTACGTCAT
This sequence comes from Allium cepa, assembly GCA_030765085.1. Taxonomy (NCBI): domain Eukaryota; kingdom Viridiplantae; phylum Streptophyta; class Magnoliopsida; order Asparagales; family Amaryllidaceae; genus Allium; species Allium cepa. The sequence continues at coordinate 467,619,299 of CM060931.1, forward strand.
TCGAGTGCGCTCGAATCCACGTTTGTTGAAGCCGATTCACGGAATCTAGTGCGCTAGATCAACGTGCGAAGAATCGTAGATCTTTGAACACGGTATAGTGCGCTATCAACGTGTTTGAGATAGCTAGAGTTCGGTATCTTTGGATCAACGAACTTGGGCATTTTTGGTATCTTCAACTCACCGATTGCTACAATCCATCGATTGAAGTTTTGTTTGATTAATCCGCTGCGTCATTATTGGTATCGGAGCCATTCTTAGCCAATCATAGCTAAGTTTGATTCTTGGAGCCAAGTTTTTGAAGTTTTTGAAGTTTGAAGGAGTTCATCGTGTTCATATTGAAGTTGCATCAAGTTAGGAGTGTTTGATCCATTTCATTTTGGATCGAGGAGTTGGAATTTGTTTGGATTTTGAATTGGTGATTTGCGCGCCAAAGTTTTGAAGGTTTTGGAGTGAGCCGAGGCAAGTCTTGACCGAGCCAAGCAAAGTTGTGAAGAGTCAAGGCCGAGACAAGCATTGCCGAGACAGTTGAGCCTAGATTGCCTTATCGTGTGAAATTTTGAAGTATTGTGTTCAATTTGTTGAAGTTTGTGAAAATTTTAACCATGCCACCAAGGAGAGCTAACCGACATCAAAACGTTGAAGCTTTGTATCGTAGAGAAGAAGCCGAGCTTATGGAACAACGTATTAATGAAAAGTTTGATGAAGGCATTGGTAAATTGGAGAGATTGATGACTGATTTGAATCAAAGGAGGAGATCACCAAACTCGAACCATGGAGGAAACCGAGTTTCGCCATTGGTTACGGAAGCGAGGAGGGTATCACCACATTCTTGTAGAGATAGAAGAGAAACATCAATTTCATCACGAAGAGATCATCATGACTATGCACATGAAGAAAGAAGAAGTCATCGAGAATTTGACCATGAAGTATATAGAGATGAAGAGAGACATAGTCAAAGAAGCATGCATGAGAGAAGGGATGATGTTAGTCGAGATCGATGTAGGCGTACCTTTGATTTTGTTGAAGAGGGTGATAGAGCAAGTATTCCTTATAGAGATCGAGACCAAATTCGAAATTCTTACCGTGATGTGGAGGATGATCGTCGTTGGGAGTCGGGTATGAAAATGGAGATTCCGGAGTTTAAAGGCGGGATGGTTGCTGAGGAATTCTTAGATTGGTTGTCTAATGTGGAGGAAATCTTTGATTTCAAGGAGGTGCCGGAGAATAGAAGGGTGAAGTTAGTTGCTACAAGGCTGAGGGGAAGAGCATTGGCATGGTGGCAGCAAACTAAACTTACTCGAGAACGAATGGGGAAGTCAAAGATAGAATCTTGGGAGAAGATGAAAAAGTTGATGAGATCTACTTTCTTACCTTACAACTACCAGTCACTTATGTACCAAAGGTTGCAGAATCTGAGGCAGGGGACGAAGTCTGTTAGTGATTATGCTGATGAATTTTACCAACTCATTGCTAGAAACGATATTATGGAGACAGAAGAACAGCTGACAGCTAGATTCGTTGGGGGTTTGAGAATGCAGATCCAGGATATGGTTAATATGTTTGATCCTAGATCCGTTGTAGAGGCACATCAGAAAGCGTTAGCTTGGGAGAAACAAGGAAGGCGTGGAGGTGGTGTGTTTACTAACTCTAATAATCAAGCAAGGGGTGCTGGTGGAAGTTCTAATGTTCCTAAACCAGTTACAAAACCAGTGGTGAAGGAGGTTGAGAAGGCGAAGGCTAGTAGTGTTTTCAAATGTTATAATTGTCAGGAGTTGGGTCACAAAAGCAACGAATGTCCGAAGCCGAAGAAGAGAACCATGGTTGCAGAGGTTGAAGCAGATGATGGTGAGGAGGCAGAGTATTCAAATGTACCTTATGTTGAGGAGGAAGAAAAAGTGTCGGGTGATGAAGGTTGTAATCTTATGATGAGGAGAAGTTGTTTGACACCTAAGCAAGAGGAGGATTGTAGTTGGCTGAGAAGCAATATTTTTCAATCGACATGTACTATTCTGGGAAAAGTTTGCAAGTTCGTTATTGATGCGGGAAGTTGTGATAATATTATTTCTACAGAGGCAGTGAGAAAGTTGAATTTGAAGACCGAGAAGCATCCTAAACCATACAAGCTAGCATGGTTAAGGAAAGGAGGTGAAGTGAAAGTGTGTCGAAGAGCTTGTGTGAATTTTTCAATCGGAAAGAAGTACAAAGATGAAATCTGGTGTGATGTCGTAGATATGGATGTTTGTCACTTATTGTTGGGCAGACCATGGCAGTTTGATAGAGCAGTTCAGCATGACGGTCGTGCCAACAGTTACAGTTTCATGTTCGAGGGTACTAAAATCACTTTAGTTCCTAAGAGACAGCAGCAGAAGGAGAGCAAGCTAGAAGAGATTGAAGAATTGAAAACTCTGTTGACTTTGAAGGAGTTTGTTAAAGAAGTGGAGGAAGAACCGGAAGTGTTTTTGTTGATTGGGAGAGAGAGTAGCGAAGAAGTTGAGACTCCTGAAGAAGTGAAGCCTGTTTTGAAAGAGTTTGAAGATGTCTTTCCAGAGGAGTTACCGAAGGAGTTACCACCACTTAGAGACATTCAACATCAGATTGATCTTGTTCCCGGAGCAGTGTTACCACACCGACCACATTACAGAATGAGTCCGAAGGAACATGAGGAGTTACGAAGGCAGGTGGAAGAATTACTTGAACAGGGTCGTATTCAGGAAAGTTTGAGTCCGTGTGCTGTACCTGCATTGTTAGTACCAAAGAAGGACGGAACTTGGAGAATGTGCACTGATAGTAGAGCTTTGAATAAGATCACTGTTCGTTACAGATTTCCTATGCCGAGGTTGGATGATTTGTTGGATCAGTTGAGTGGGGCAACTATATTCTCGAAAATTGATTTGAAGAGTGGTTATCATCAAATTCGTATCAGACCTGGAGACGAATGGAAGACAGCTTTCAAAACTAGAGAGGGGTTGTACGAATGGTTGGTTATGCCATTTGGTTTGTCTAATGCACCTAGTACATTCATGCGGGTGATGAATCAAATTTTTAGACCATTCATTGGAAAGTTCGTCGTGGTGTATTTCGATGATATTTTGATTTATAGCAGGAGTACGGAGGAGCATGTTCTACATCTGAGGGAAGTGTTGCTTATTCTTCGTGAAGAACAATTTTATGCTGCTACAAAGAAATGTGTGTTTATGACACCTACTGTTTTATTCCTGGGTTATGTTGTTTCAGGGAAAGGTATTCAAGTTGACCAGAGCAAAGTTGAAGCAGTCAAGAATTGGCCACAGCCAAAGACAATTACAGAAGTGAGAAGTTTTCATGGGCTAGCGTCATTCTACCGAAGGTTCATACCACACTTCAGTAGCGTGATGGCTCCAGTGACTGATTGCATGAAGGGTAAACAGTTTGTGTGGTCAGAGGAAGCGGGGGTTGCCTTTGAGAAGATTAAGGAATTGTTAACGTCCGCACCAATTCTTGTTCTACCTAATTTTCAGTTATTGTTTGAATTGCATACTGATGCTTCGAAGGTTGGTATTGGAGGAGTTCTGAGCCAGAATGGAAAGCCAGTTGCTTATTTTAGTGAGAAACTGTCAGGGGCAAAGATCAGATACAGTACATATGACGTTGAATTTTATGCTGTTGTTCAGGCTGTTAAGCATTGGAGACATTACTTATTTCAGAAGGAATTTGTTCTGTACACTGATCACGAAGCTTTGAAACATTTACAGGGGCAAGATAAGATTTCAGCAAGACATGCATCATGGATTGCATATTTACAGCAGTTTACTTTTGTCGTTAAGCACAAATCTGGGGTGACCAATCGAGTAGCTGATGCTTTAAGTAGGAGGAGTCATTTACTGACGACAATGAAGGTGGAAGTGACGGGGTTTGAAATGTTGCCAGAGATGATTGAAGAAGATCCTTACTTTGTGAAATATGTTGAAAAAGTGAAGGATGGGAGTACCGATGAATTCATGTTAGTTGATGGTTTTCTGTTTAAAGGAAATCGTTTATGTATTCCGGACTGTAGTTTGAGGATGAAGATTGTGAAGGAATTGCACGAGGAAGGACATGTTGGCCGTGATCGTACTTTACAGTTGATTTCGCAGTCTTACTTTTGGCCGTCGATGAGGAAAGAGGTTGAAAGATTCGTGGAGCGATGTCATATTTGCCAAGTTTCAAAAGGGACAGCAACGAATGCAGGGTTGTATATGCCGTTACCAGTACCATCTAAGCCATGGGTTGATATCAGCATGGATTTCGTTTTGGGTTTGCCGAGAACTCAAAGGGGAAATGATTCGATATTTGTTGTGGTGGATAGGTTTTCAAAGATGGCACATTTTGTTGCTTGCAAGAAGACAGCAGATGCAGTTCGAGTCGCACAGCTATTTTTCAAGGAGATTTATCGACTTCATGGTTTACCAGAATCTATTGTTTCTGACCGAGATACTCGTTTTCTGAGTCACTTTTGGTTGAGTTTGTGGAAGATGGTGGGAACGAAACTGAAGTTTAGCAGTGCTTATCATCCACAAACCGATGGGCAGACAGAAGTTGTTAACAGGTCATTGGGAAATTTGTTGCGATGTCTTGTACAGGATAATTTGAGAAGTTGGGACATGAAACTATGCCAGGCAGAATTTGCTCATAATCATGCAGTAAATCGAAGCACAGGATTCAGTCCGTTTCAGATTATTTATTCAAATTTACCCAGGGGGCCATTGGATTTAGCAGCTGTACCACAGTCAAAGAGAACAGTTAAACGAGCTACTGATTTTGTTGATGAGCTGACTGAATGTCATAGAACCGTTCAGGAACGATTGGAGAAATCGAATGAGAAATATAAGAAGTTTGCAGATTTGAAACGTCGAAATGTTGAATTTAAGGAAGGTGATTTGGTTTATGCTGTATTGACAAAGGATCGTTTTCCGGCGGGTGCTTACAACAAGTTGAAGGCGCGAAAAATTGGTCCAATTGAAATTGTGAAGAAAATTAATGAAAATGCTTATAAGTTGAAGCTGCCAGAAGAGGTTTACACGTCTGACGTGTTCAATGTTAAACATCTTGTTCCTTATTACGGGGATAAACAATCAGATGAAGAAGAATGTACAAATTCGAGGTCGAATTTTTCTCAACCATGGGAGGATGATGCAGAGCAATCTGAAAATTCGAGAAATTCACAAGTCCTAGGTCGTGCACGACCTAAGAGAGAAAATTTAGGTCGTTCACGACCTAACAGCAGTGACCTACGACCTAACGGAACACGTGAAGAGGAGCGACGACCTATTGAAGGTATTGTGAATCGGCCACGACCTAACTGGGACACTCTAGGTCGTTTACGACTTAACGAGATAAGAGACAACGGGTTAAAGGAACCAGAACATATTTTAGGTCGGCCCCGACCTAAGGAGGAGAAGCTGCGAGTTAATGAAGGCGTATTAGGTCGTATACGACCTAACGTGGTGAAGGGAGACGAGCTAGCGAGTCACGACCTAAAAAACTTTGCGACCTAACTCTTTCTCGATCTAACTTTTCCAGAAGCAAGCTATGCCATTGTCTTAGGTCGTTAACGACCTTACTTAGGTCGTAAGTCGTCTGTAGCAGAAATATGAGTCGTATTGTCTTAAGTCGTTGAACATGTACTGTCTTTAGGTCGTTATTTCTTAAGTCGTCTTATGATGAGTCGTCTGTAATTGTGAACAGGTGATGTAACTGTGATCTGATAAGTCGGCAACGACTTAGTATAGGTCGTGAGATATGTTGCTTGTAAGTGTGTAATGTACTAAGTCGTGTGCGACTTAAATGATGAGTCGTGTGTACTGTTGATAGGTCGGCAACGACCTAAGGAGGTCATAGGTCATATACGACTTAAGGACTGGGTTGTAACTCCTATAAATACGCGTGTGTTGTAATTTTTGAGGTTGTTGATTTTGGAATAAAATTCTCTTTTGTTAGCTTTGTGCTTTCATACCAATTGGTAGTTGAGTGTAATCTCCTATCTCCACTTACGTCATTCGAGTGCGCTCGAATCCACGTTTGTTGAAGCCGATTCACGGAATCTAGTGCGCTAGATCAACGTGCGAAGAATCGTAGATCTTTGAACACGGTATAGTGCGCTATCAACGTGTTTGAGATAGCTAGAGTTCGGTATCTTTGGATCAACGAACTTGGGCATTTTTGGTATCTTCAACTCACCGATTGCTACAATCCATCGATTGAAGTTTTGTTTGATTAATCCGCTGCGTCAGTAGGACTTTGGTTAATATAGAAAATTGTATAACAATTAGTTTTAAACATTTGAATTGGAAAGCTATATAAAATTTAGATTTTGAAATTTTTTATAGATTATTTTATACAATGCTTGTGGTTTGGAAAAGGGAATTCGATTTAATTAAATAAATTGGTAAGAGAAAATTTGTTTAATAAAATAATTTGGATAATAGGAAACTAATTATTAGATTAGGTCAAATTAAAAGTGTTAATTAATTTAATCTATTAAAAAGAAAATTGATCATTCGATTTATTTCGAATATTAATAAATTATCTAAATGTTTGTGCAAGGTTTGAAAACATGAAGAAAACAAGATGGAATGAAAATGGTTTGCATGCATTGTTAAAGGTGAGATCTTCTCACTCAAATTTAATAATTGAAAATTGAAGTTATTGATTAATTATCTATTTATGATAGTATATATAGTAGTATATATATATTTGGAGTGATTGATTCCCACATTATGTAGCGGATGAGACCCTATGCGCCGCGTAATAGCGATTGATATTTTATAAATCCCATATACCATGATATTCCACCTCGAAGTGGAATTGGGATTTAATTGTTGTGCTAACATCTGTGGATGCAGAAAAACAGGTTGGAGGGATACAACTGGATTCCTCAAATATTTGAATTTGTTTTGATATTGTGTGTTGATTTATTTATAATCTGCGTGTGATTATATTTGTGATTGAAATTGTTGAAGGCTATATTTTAGCCGAATATATTTTGGTATCATAGGATACCAGAAATAAATAAAATTGGATTTTTGAATTTTAGGTAGAAAGTTTATAGTAAAATTTATTTTTGAGAATTGGATAAATTTAAAAGAAGAAATTTTAAAAGGATAAAGTTTTATTTTTGTAATCCTATTGAATAAATTCCAAAATATGGAAAAAAGGTTTAATAAATGGATTTCAAGTAATATTATTCAAAAGTTGGAGAATTTAAAATATGGATTTTAAATAGTTTGGAAGAGATAAATAAATTTATTTTAAAAGATAATAAATTTTAGAAATCAATTTGGAAATTGATTTGGTGTTTAAAAATAAATCTTTGGGAAATCGATTCGAAAATTAATTTAGTGTTAGAAATAAATTTTAGAAATCAATTTGGAAAATTGATTTGGTGTTTGAAATAAATTTGAAAATTGATTTGGCTTTGAAAGTGAATATTTGGGAATCAATTTGAAAATTGTATATCAGTAGATATTTGAAAATTTAAATTCACAATGGGAATTTATAATGGAAAGGAAAATATGTTTTAAAAATAAATATATGTTTATTTTTAAAAGTTTGGAGAGAAATTTTGGATTTGGAATGTAAATTTAAAATAAATCCAGAAATATTTATTAATTTATTTAAATGAACCATTTTGAAGTGGAAAGTGTATCTTCTCTGGAAAGTCGAGTATGTTTTCAAAGCAGCTTTCAGATATAAATTAAAATTTCTAGAATTGGTTTTTAAAAGAATACTTTGGAGAAATTATTTCCTTATGTTGTTTTTTTAAATCTTTAAAGTAAAGATTTATTTTATTAATTATAGAAGTTATTGTTTAAAGATTTAAATTGATATTTGATTTGGCAAATGGTTATTTAAATAATTATATTCGATCCAATTATTTTATTTTAAAATTTTTTTGGGCTTAAGATCTATATGAGATATGGGTATAAAATTTCATAACAAATATTTTAAAGCAAAGAGTTCTAAAGTATTTTTATTTTAAATATTTCCAAGTATATATGTTTGGATAAGTAATTTAAATTATTTTAAGGTATTTGAACTCGGCAGATTTTCAATGGAAATGAATAAATATTTGGAAATTTATTCCGCGCGAGGAATATGTTTTGAGATTTGTTTTAAAAGGATTGAAATGTGAAAAATGATTTGAAATTTGTTTTCAGATTGAAATGTGAAAAATGATTTGAAATTTGTTTTAAAAGGATTGAAATGTGGAAAGTGATTTGAAATTTGTTTTCAAATGGTTGAAGTGTTAAAATTATAACTTGCGAAGATATTTCGAAAATAAATAATTGGGGGAATATTATTTAAATCTAAGTGATTATTGTGAATATTGATTGATAGTTAAATAACCGACTATTAATATTGGCCTTTGAATGGTATTTGAATTTCGATGCGACCGGGGGTCGGATGCCGAATGGCTTTTCGAAAATCACATCGAATCATTGTGATGGATCTTTTATTTAAAAGATCAAAGTGGAAACTTATTGTGATTTGTTTGAAATCGGAATGCAACACTTATTTTTAAAATAAGCACTCATTATTCGGATTAGCCTGGAGAGGACTTCGTGTAATAAAACCCATTACGAATAATGATACAACGAAATGGGATTGCATTTGAAGATGGTGTTGAAGATAGGGTATTTTCGAAAATGGAAGTATTACCTATCGAATGTCTCTGCACTGAATGGCCCCGGTATAGAGATTTGATCACCCTTTGTTATGGGAATTCCAGACATGATTAATGAATATCCGGATTTGCAAGGGCTTCTTTGAAGTGCATTCGGTTCCGTTTGATCCCGAAACGGACTTGTTCGGTTGTGTGTTTGACGTTACACTTTGAGATGTAAAGCTGGTTTCTATCAAATGCATTTCTGTTGGTGGTAGAGAATTTATTCTCTTAGCTTAACACCCTTCTCTGAGACGTACGAGCTCAGAGGTTATGTAGTTGATGGTTACTAATTATACATTCCCAATTCGGTAATGTGGCATAGGAAGTTTTGTTCATCATTTTTTGATCGAAGTATGGCTTTGTGAAAAGCGTAGCTTTGTGGACGACGGACCTCACACCTCGGAAATGGTCGAAACAGGAAAAATGCGGCAAGATTATAAGGGTCGCGCCTTTTAGCGTATGTCATTTCCTTCTAGAAAAGGGTGGTATCATGGTATGGAGCCCAAATATTTAACCTATGTGATTGCTGCAAATTTATTACTTTGTGGTTGTTGCTTTGTGGTTGAGGATCCTCGGATAAAGGTCACTAACGACCGGGGGATGGCATACTCGTGTAGTAGTTACCTAGTTACTGAGGTAACCCGGCCTTGTGTTGGCAGAGAGCTGGTTAAATTACCGGGGCATCCCTCCAGAGGCGTTCCCATGGGGCATAGGAAGTTCCATAGCCCGACCATTTGTTAGAAATCCAATCACCAATACGCGCCTTGTACAGTTTTAGTTGTATAACCTACCTTTTACTTATGGCGGTGACCCGCTGTTTAATTGGTAGCTGTAGTAGGCATAGTTCGAAATGTCTATGTTGGCTAAGATTAATATTATACTTTCGAAATGTTTTATGCACTATGCACTAATGATAATATTTAAAAGATTTTGCATATCAAGCATATTTGACAATCATAAGGAGAAATCTCCTCCAATTCTTCGTTTGCATTGTGTGTGTGACGGGAGGTCTTATGGTAGTCTCATTTTCCAAAAGAATAGCGAATTTCTTTTTATTTTCTTTGTGAACATTACTATTTTTAAGATCTCACACCAGTCCCACGAATGAACTGGAGTTTACTGTTCCCTTTCTAAACTCTGGGTCCCCATAATTTTCCGCACGGAAAGCCCAGAGTCAGGTTATCATTATTCTGGAGCAAAGTCAGAAAGGTATGCTATGGAGATCAGTAGCAAGCTGGATGGCGAGGCGTATCTACAGTATATGATATTTCTTTTCCGCTGTTATGTTGTTGTAAACTCTGATAATGTGATGTATAAACTGATATAGTGCTTTTGTTTTAAAGATTATTCATTTATCTATTATATTTGTTCCGCTGCGAAATGTGAGATTCTTTTATTGTTTCTATTTCTTCTTCTATCTTCTTCTTCTTTAATCCTAACGGTTCGGTTTTCCAGCATTCGACTGGGTGGCATTTGATACAGTGGACGTATCGATGTCGACTTTCGGGCATCGAAAAATTGGGTCATTACAGTGTCTAAGCACAAATACTTATTCAAATAGCTAAAATTGTTACATTAATTAAATTCCAGCATACTAGGCTCTGCAACCAAAACCATAAAGGCACATATTGGAGAATGGATTCCATATAAACGACTAGACACTGGGGTACCACCTGTCATAGTACACATCTAGAAAAATGTACCGAGGACCACGCCAGGATCCCCTGCAACACAAGACCGGACTACCCATAACCGGGATAGACTGAATATGTTATTACCTTGGGTGTCCCCACCCTTTTCGAGTTATTCTACACACCATAGTAATAATATCCGAGGGTATCTAGAAAGGTGATAAACATACCCTAATTGGGTGCGACCGACTTAGCCTTGTTGCAACTCCCCGATTTTCAATCATTTTCAGTTGATGAGGCTTGAGGCTAAGATTACCTTTTTAAAGAATTTTTACTTGGAATGCTCATTATCCTCCAATGACAATATACTGATAGCACTCATCCATACAAGTCCGTTCTGGGTATAAACGAAACTGAAGGCACTATTCCTACTACATCCCAAAATGATACTTATAAAATTTCTATAATAATTTTCCAAGTTTAATTTAAGAAAATACTCTTTAAATAAAAGTTATTATATAAACTATACTAATATTGAATAATTTATCCTTTAAAATAATAACACTGATTAATTCTTAAATAATAATTACCTTAATATCAACTCGCTATATACTAACTTAATAGACAATTAGATAGACTCTAACCAATTTAAAATAAATACATAAATTAAAAACAATAATTAATTTTGATTTATTAATAAGATTCTAGTCGATTTACAAGCCTTGTTAATAAAACATATCATTCACTTTAACAATTTAAAAATATTTAAATAACTAACTTTCATAAATGTTATTATGCTAAAACATTTTAAATTACCCAGTTTGATAATGTAAAATCCTCTTTTTAAAACAAACTTTACTTCTCGATAATATATATTTCCAATTTCAGTATAACCGGTCTAATATTTATTAACCTCTCTCGATTTATCACCCATTTGATTTATTCCAAATGTCGTAAATCCCCTTTTTTGCATTTCTAAAAGTAAATTTAACATTTTTACTTTAAACTGATTTACCCATCTCATTATAAATCTTCACCATGAATTTATAACTTCAATTTATGAACTGATAATCACTTCACTTTATTTATAAACACTGTTTATAAATCTCACAGTTTTCGATTCTAGTTTGTAAAGGTTTCCCATCACTTAAATCCATTATAACCCGATTTCAAAATTAATTTCCATTTATAATTCAATTTCTTAAATTGAATTTCATTTATAAATCAACTCCTTAAATAACCCAACTATATACCAAAACAAATCCAAATCTCGATTTTACTTCCAATCCGTAATTTAGAAATCTTATTGAGGATCTAATATACCCAATTTTATAACTATTTTCAAAATTCCTTTATATTTTTTCAATCTATTATTAAATCTGGATTTTATAAATCTTTTATATTTAACAGTACCACTTAAGAATTATTATTAAAAATCCTTTATACACATTATCCCAAAATCTCTATTTACACTATTTCAAAATAGCTAAGTACCGATTTAGAGTCAAACTATTTATTTTTTTTCCAAATTCATTTCTTTTAATTAATTTAAAATTCACTATAAATATTTCACTTCCAAAATTCTTTTTAATTTCTTTCCAAATTAAAAACATGTATTTGTGGTACTTTTAAAATACCCAATCTAGGCCAAAACTATAATAGCATTCAATGAATTTGTAATGACCCGCCTTTCATTCCATAGAAAGACGCATCTTTAAGAAGAAAGAAAAGGGATAGAAAAAAGAGAAAAGATAGAAAAGAAAGAAACAGACAACATCAGAATCTCACAGCGGAACGAATAAATTATATTATATCACATAAAACATTACATAGTATCATATACATCAGAGTAAACAGCTAATACAACACAAACTAGACACTTATAAACATCTGTCTAGCAATTACAATTCAAGTACATCAGAGAAAAACAGATACAACTCAAGCACAGCGGAATCACTATATGTATCTACACGCTGAAGCCTCCTGCTCTATATCTCCGCCAGAACTCGTCAAAGCAATCCTGAAACACTTGACTACTCATATGTAATATGAGTACCCAAGAGTTTAATAAAACAGAAAATAAACACTCGGGTCAGACATGGGTCTGGTCTGAGTAAACGGGTTTAAAGTTGCTTAACTTTAGAAAATTCTTTGGAAAGAAAAGGTATCACGTAAGACTTCCCACACATAAACATGGAAAAGTTTTTACCTTACGCTAACCAAAATATTTGATAGGAAATCCAGTGATATTATAATAGTGTCTAGGGTTTTCAAAATAAAATACAGAAAAAGATGGAATGCTTACATCTCACGTTCCAACATAGTTGGGCACAGTCAAAACCGTACAGGCACTTATTGGATTCCATCAATGGCAGGGCTATTGTGGTACCGCTCGTCACAGTACGTGGCCTAGATCAACGTACCGAGGAGCCACCCTAACTTCCCTGCAACACAAGGCCGGAACCATCCCTTACTGGACAGTCCCGAAGGAGACGGCCCCGACAGTTGGAGCTCACAACCGTCCACACAGCCGAAATAAAAGGGACCTCTAGAAAGGGGAGAATCTCGTCCTACTCAGGCATGACCCACTTAGCCTTGCTGAACCTCCCCTTTTTTTGCCATTCCCGGTTGATGAGGCTTGAGGCTACAATTACCTTTAGAGAACACATCTCTTAGAATGCTCATCGTCCACCTGACGTTGTTCTGAAAGCATTCAATCCATACAAGTTTGTTCCGGGTTTGAACGAAACCGAAGGCATTATCTCGTTGCGCTCATTTTGGAATCACCCTCAGCGTTAACGACGATAACCCTTGCATTCTGAATCTTCATTTCCACTTGAGATTCACGACCTAACGTTTAATTTGGATCGATGTGGTTTTCGAAATTCCAAATTTGGAAATCTGATCCCGGTCTTATCGAAATCCAAACACCATCTTAATGTCCAAGTGAATTTAGTTTGAATAATTAATTCAATTCATCATTATCTATTTACACATAGATAGATAATTCACATATCACAATAGATAATCACATTCTCATCATAAACAGATAATCTGTATCAACATCACAAACAGATAATCATCACAAATAGATAATCCATATTATCATACTTTAACTAAGCATCCACATCCTATAGATACTACTCATCTCATTACTAAGATCACAACCATCCAATCAATATCATCCATAAGCAAAGAATTATTAACCACCATCTATAATTAATTTAAAATGAATTAAATTAATTACTTCTATCTCTAATTAATTTAAAATAAATTAAATTAATTATCATATCTATAAATCCTGCTTATATCCATTAATTAATTAACCTAGTTAATTAATCATTCTCTAAGAATTCATCTTGATTAAACACCTTGATTAATCATTCTCTAATTACAATAAGTAATTAGTCTTAATTAGGTTCACAAATTAGTTAACCTTAATCATAAGTAATTAACATTTAATTACTTCATTTACTAATTAACTATAATTAATTACATTTATCCTTAATTAATCACATTAATTAATTACTTAATTATAAATTATTCCTTAATTAAACAATTCTTAATTACATCATTAATTATATTAATTAATGATCTCTAATTTATATTTAAATTAATTACTTTATTTAAAATTAATTACACTTAGTAATTAATCTAAAATTTAAAATACAATTATTAATCACCTTTTATTAACACCAAATCAGTAATTAACTACCCTTAATTACTCATAACAAATTAATTATTCCATAATTAATCATCTTTATTAATTAATCCCTTGATTAATTACAAAAGTAATTACCCAAATTACTTCATTAAAATAAATTATCTCTTACTAATTACATTACAGTAATTATCATTTATTACTTCTCTAAGTAATATTGCTCCATTAATTACATTACGTAATTACTCTCATTAAATCATCAAATGATTATCTCAAATTAATTAAACTAAATTAATTAATTTAAACAAATGACATCATCAAAATTAATTACAATAAGTAATTAATTCCTTAATTACTTTTATCAAGTAATTATACTTAACAAATTACAATTGATTATCTTCAATTAATTAATCTAATTTATTATCAACATTTCTTTAATTACTTACATAAGAAAAATTATCTTGGATTAATCCTTATTAATCATCTCTAAAAATTAATCTAAATCATTTTTTAAAATCAAATAAATAAGTAAATTCTTTATTATCTTAATTATTTCTAAAATAATTCAATAACTTAGTTAACATTCAAAATGTATTTAAGACAATACATTTCTAAATTAAATTCAAATTCCATTTGAAATTTAAGATTTAAAATGTTTAACCATTTGAAAAATTTATCCAAATTTAAATAAATTTATAATCCTTAAAATAAAAGTGAAAACATTCATTACTTATGTAAGAAAAGTTTAAAACCAAATTACTTAATTTTATCAAAGAAATCGAGTTTTTTTTTTAAAATAGATCGACTATTTTAACTTTTCAATGAAAGTTAAACGCATCATAATTTTAATTCAAATATTAAAGAAATGAATTCTTTCAAGTTTAAACCTTATTTGAAATCAAATTCATTTTTAAATTCTACTTTAAAACAATTTAACTTGTTCAACATTAAAATTTACAAACTGTTTTAAATTCAAATCTGGTTTCTTAGTAAACTTAAAACCATATTTTAGTCTTGATTTAAAATTTGATTTAAATCTTGACTAAATTTAAAATTTTCATTTTTTTTAAAAATTTGGATTCAAAAGTTCACTTGAATCAAATTCAAACTTACACTTGAATTTAATTCCCTGCTTTAAAATTTGAACTTCATTCAAATTTTAAAAAAAACTGCATACTATCAGGTTTTATAACCTGAAACTAATACTAACCCGAGACAACCAAATAAATACTTCGAGTTATTTCCCTAAGTGCTTCGGGACAGAAACACAAACACCCGAGACCATCTTCGAGTCAAAAACCCTGCACAACCCCGAAGTTCATCAGACCCAACATATGCACGGTGCATATGCACCGGTGCTCAGGCCATCTCCAGCTACCCTCGCCAACTCCACCAAGTCACCGACCAACCTCCCACGTGATTGCGACCATCAGATTTTCCCACTACAGCTCGAAATCAAATTCGAGTAATCTCCATAACCTGGAAACATCACTGCACCATACACCCCAAACTTGTCATCATCTCGCAATCACATCACCGATCACCTGATCACTTACAACTCCGGCCATCTATCCAACTACATCCCCTCTGCCAATCCCCAAAGCCCTACCTCACTCGAAGCACCATAGAGATCAAGAAGTTACAAAACTTCGACCACTTAAAACTAGGGTTCAAACCTGAAAATGGCTGTTGCCGTCGCCACGAACCTCTGGCTGACCACCTCTCAATTTTCCCCTACTCACCCATCATCCCTCCATTTCCAAGAAGAATCACAACATCCCACAGTCACTAGATCACCAGATAAAACCAAAATTCCCAATTCTGTTCAACTAAGAAATGCTAGCACCATAGTTAATTCGAAAATGTGATGTTTATTTTAAAATTCATGATTTCAATCATGCATTCACAATATATAACCGTTTCAATGATTTTAGAAGTTTGATGTTAGCTTATTGAAATAATAATGACTGTTATAGTTATTTTCAGAGGTAAATCTTAATTTTTGATTTATAACCATAATTTCATACTAAACAACAATTTTTTACCTATTAATTTCTAACAAAGATCAAATCTAGAGGTAAAGATTTTCTATTTAAAATCTTAGTTTAAAACTTAAACAGGTATGCAAATACCTGGCAGCAACAATCACATATGTATATTGATATATATACATAGAATCTCACCATAATAAAATCATACAAACATGATTATTTCCATCCATCCACATGCACAGATAACTCAAGCTCCTTGCAATGTGAGGTTACTCACTTAAAAGAAGACGGGATATTTTAAAAAAAAAAAAAAAAGCAGTTTGAATTCAGAAAACTTGAGTTCTTTAGATTTCTTAGCATTAATTTTAAAAGAAAACTGTTTTTATTTACTCACTTTATTGAAGAGGCAGAGAATACTCAGAGATGCATTCACAATTTCCTGGAACAGATGATTGCAAGTTGAAAACTGGGTTTTGAAATTTGCTGATTGAAGTTGCTTTTACTTGTTGATTTGTAGGTGATTGTAAACTGCATTTTGATGATTTTAAACTGCATGCTGCCCCCATTCTTCTTTGCTAGAGTTGAAATTGAACTCCAATTCTTGTTGCTTGAATATGAGTTGAATTTCAACAGATTACAGAATTTTCAGATTTGCAATTGGAGTTTGTTTGTAGATTTTAATTTGTAATTGGTTCTGCATTAATTTGATTGAATTTGTATTTGCAGATATTTGAGTAAATTGGTTTTGCAGATTTTTGAGTAAATTTGGTTTTCAGTTTCTTTAAATCTGATTTTCAGATTTCATTTGAAGATAATTGTTTTGAGCTAAATGAATTTGTTAAGTTTCTTATCCAAAATAATTAATTTCAATAATAATTTAGTATTGCCACTTGTTGCTTAAGTTTGTAAAGTAATTACAAGTGTCCTCTTTTAAGAGTTAAATGTTTACACATGTACAATTTTAATAAAAATAAATTTCTTTAATTTATGAATGTGTTTTAAATCTTTCTAATTTACTTTAATCATGTTTTAAATGTTTGATTACATTTAGTCTTTTAATAATTACATATAAATTACCTTTATAAAATTACACATCTTAATGCTTGTTTGAATATTTTAAAATAATATTTTTAAAACTAATTTTCAAAAGAGAAAATTTTAAAAAAAAAGAAAAAGAGTGTTGAATTACATTTTATTCCAAAGTTTCAAACTAAATATTATACTCTAATATAAATAAACTAAGTTTATTTCAAAAGAATTTTTAAAATAAAACAAAATAAACTTTTATTATAAAATACAATTTTAAACTATTATATTTTTAAAATAAAATAAATATTTGCTTATATTTCTTTTGAAAATACAAGATAAACCTTTAAATTAACCTTTGAAAAGTTTCAATACTAATTTAAATCAAATTAACCAATTCACAAGTTATACACATATATAAGTTTGAAAATACTCTTATTAAATTTAAATTAAAATTAAATCAAAACCTCTATTTACAATGTATACACATATATACATTATAAATAAAATATTCTTTAAATTAGCTTAGAAAGATAATTTTATCATTTAAATATTTTTAAATCTTGAAAAGAATAAAATTCCCAAATATAAAATTATCATTATTATAATTTTTGAAAAGAATAACATTCGACTAATTAAATAATTATTAATATTCAAAAGATAATTTCTGTTTGAATTAGATTATTAAATCAATATTTCACATTATAAAATAATTATTAATTGAAATTATTAAATAAGTATTGCCCAAATTTTCGGGACATCACGGAATTCAAATCACACCATAATCTAGCATATATTACTTAAACAGATCCTATATCAATATATGTTTGAAATTTAATTCAACATTTTTGAGTAATCCAGTTGGATCCCTCCAACATGTTTGTCTGCAACCACAGATGTTAGCAGAACATAATAATACCTATCCCACTTCGAGGGGGATATCGTGGTATATAGGGTCATCCGTTATTATGCGGGGCGCATAAGGTCTCATCCGCTAAATATATGCGGGAATATCTATCCAACTACCAATATATATACTACTATATGTAATATCACATTCAGTTGATAATAATAATTAACAAATCATCCAATCAACAAATAATTTAAATTTTCAACAATTCAAATTCAACTAGCAATCCAAAAATGTGTGAGATTTACTCACATTGATTTTTAATTTGCCAAAGCATTTCATTTTTGAATTAAATTTGAATTGGCATTTAAATCTTTATTCCAAAATTCAGACAAGCTTCAAATCCATCCAAAACAGTTTCATGTCGTACATCTCGATGATGTGAGCGCACGCAAAAACCCGCAAGTTAAACAGATCTAATATGGGATAGATATAAATTTTCAAATTTCAACATTTAAATTACAAAACATAAACCAAAGGCAACAATTTCTCACCATAAAAATCCAAACGGCCAAAGCCCAAGGCCACAAACCTGCAACTAAACATGCTACAGTATCACCTTCTTCTTCCCCTTTTATTTCCTTCACTTGTACACCCAAATGCACACAAAAACGTGCATGCAACCCTCAACCATTGTCAAAACAGCTCCTCTTTTACCTGCTTCAGCAATAGCCACGGCCAAACCTTCCTCCCCCATTCCCTTCTTATTCTTGCATGAGAGCTCACGAAACCACCATCGATGAGTTTCTTTTTGCGAAGGCATCTCACTCCACCCACATACGTACGGTCCGATCTCCTCCCCCTACCTCATGTTTTCTTCCCTCAATCGAGCTACAGGCGATTATTGCCTCCCCTTAAACTTCAACCGCACCCTCCAACAACTCCACTACCACCAACCTCATGACCAAACTCTGCCTCCACCATCGCACACGAGCTCGCTCACCAAATCATCGCGTGCGCCCTAAAGAAAAATGAACCCAAGCTCACGATTCATAGCTGTCCATACATAGCTTGCTTCATCTAATTCAATTCGATTTGGGAATGAATATATACGAATGAACGATCTCATTTCTCTTTTTTTTGAAGTTCAACTTTCTTTTTGCTGCTTTGAAAAAAATCTGGACATGAGAGGAAAAGATAGTAAATGAATTGAAGAATCCTTTTCATCTGGTTATTAGAATTGTCAATTTTTTTCTCGTTTTCTTTTGTTTTTGATTTGAACTTATAGGAGGGAAAAAGAAACATGCATGATTTAAAAGTAAGGGAACGGGATGGAATGATAAGAAGGTGGCGTGTAGGAGCGAGATGGTACAGTGAAAAGATAAAATAGCAATTGAAAGGAAGTTTGACTAATTAATATAATAATTTAATTTCAAATGTCTCAACCTATGCAACTTAAAATTTTGAACTCCTATCCAGGTGTGCCGCTAGACGTTTATACTGTTATACCCCTATTCCGAACATAATGGAAAATGTAACATTCTAGGTTTTTAGGCCGAATTAAAATTAGTAATTGATATAATTTTTGGGATAATTGTGAATTAATTTGAAAATGTGGGAATAATAATATATGTATAAGATTTTAGGTAAAGGATTAGATTTGGAAATCTAAATATTTTATAAATCGATTTTTGGTATGGAATTTTCTAAAATAAATAATATGTGTTGTTTATTTATATATACAAATTAATTATAAATAGAATTTTGGTTTGAAATTCAAAAATAAATATATTGAAAATAAATTGGATTTAGAAACTGATATATATTTATATATATGAGTATATAATTATTTGTAGTGCATAATTAAGTTTAAATCATTGTCTTTAAAAAGTTAAATTTGAAATTAATATGGTAAATTTTCAAAGATTATTCAAAAGCTAAATTCTATATTATATACATATGTGTGTTTATTTATTTATGTATAATTTGTTTTAAAAATCATTTTTCTTAAGATGATATAAATATATAAATAAGAGGAAATGTATATAAATAAATGTTTATTTATTTAAAGGTACAATAGTTTTAACTTAAAAATAGGATTTGATAAAAAGATTTAATCTTTTTTAAAAAATGAAACATGAATAAATCTGATTTTGTATATAATATAAAAATTTAAAAGCATTTAATTACACGTAAAAGACATGCGTAAATATTTTAAAAATGTAAATATATAATGAGATTAATAAAATGGTTAAATTTCTTTCTTTTAAAATAAATATAATTTGTATATTTTCTCATAATACTTAACTAATAAAAATATAAAACGTGATTAATAAATTTATTAAAATAAGGGTTTAAAATATAATTTATACAATTATTTAACGTAAGGATATAAACATAAATTTGATTGCAAAAGACATTTGTGAGAATGAAAATAACATATAATCACAAGTGTAACTAATATAGACAAGTGGCAAATAATTATTTTTTCTTTTTATATTTAAAAAATATAAACATGTATAAAGATTAGAAAACCAGGCTGATCATTTTGTCTTCACCTTTTCAAAACATTCTTCAAACCAAAGCTGAAAATAAAGAAAAAAATCGAATACAACAACTTCCTTTACAAAGTCTTCAGCTTAGAAAACAAACCTGAGATCAAGCCTACCTTCAATTCAACATCAAGATTTCAGAAAACCAAATCAAACTAAAACCTGATCAAAGAAAAACATCAAGCAACCAAAACCAGTTAAAAGTATTCAAAGATCGGATTCAATTAAGTATGGGACTCAACTCAGTTTAAAAGCAATCAAACTTAAAAAAATGTTGGATCAAGGTCTAGTTCATTGCAGATCATCAAGATCGAAACAAGCTCTTCAATCTGATTCAGATCTAAGGCATGCAAATGCATCTCAGTCAAGCAAGTAAATGATCAGATTCAACTCAGCAAATAACAGATCTAAATCAAGTTAAAAGGAATTAAAGAAAATTATTCTTTGTTCAATCAAAAAATTCTAGTTCCCAGTTTTACTCACAGGTGAGCAAACCCCCTTTTTTTAAACCTTGATATGTTAATGGATGTGATGAATGATTGAAGCACTGTTATAGATGTTTTTGCATGAATGTTTCGAATTATAATTAAGTTTGAATACCCTGTATATTGATATACATATCCGTGTATATGCATATTCATATCTGATTGTATTAACAGGTTCAATTCAATCAAAATCAATTATTATCTCTCAATCTAAACATTTTTGGCTAGGATCCCTAAAGGAATTAGGTTTGGATTAACTAGATCTTATTTTTAAAAACAATTATAAGTGGAATTAGTTAATGTTTAACTGGGAATTAGAAAAACTACAGTAAAAATGTATAAGGCAAAAAAATCGATGAATTAAATTTCATTTTTTGAATATATAACTAAATTTGAATTGGAAAATCATGAATTTCGGTATAAGTTTTTAGGTTTCTAGGTTCGTAGATGTTGAGGAAGTTAGAGTTGAATGGTTATTCGTAAAATTTCGACGATTGGCGAAGAGTTTATCGACATGTTCATTGCTGGAGGAAGAAGGAAGGTTGGAGATCACGAGAAAAATTGCGACGAATTTTCTACAGCGCCGCGGAAGTGGCGCGACAATGAAATAGGGTTTCTAATCAGTTTTGTTTGATGAGACAATCGAGACGATTCGGATGTCGTGGGTGGATCGGAATCAATCGTAAGGGGCTGGATCAATGCGTTGTGGCATGGCGTAGCTGTGGACTTGGTGGCTCGTGTCCAAGTGGCTAGAATCGTCGGTGATGATGGGTATTGTTGATCGAAGTTTAGGTTCTGGGTGCACCGTCTTACTCGATTTCGAGTTTCTGGTGAGGTACTGTCTGAATGATTGATTGGTTTGGGATGGTCATCGAGGCATGTCAGTGGACGCAGCGTTGATCGGAGTGGTGGAAAACGTTGGTGCAGGTGCACATATGTGTCTGGTTAATCAAGTTGTTGGGGAAGAAGGAAAGCTGCTCGGGTTGGATCTCGGGATGAGTTCATGCTTGACTCGAAGCAAAAGAGGGAGGGTGAAACTCGAAGCAAAGCTCGGGTAAAACAAATGTTTGCCTCGGGTTGTAATTATGCAGGTTTAAAATTTTAAATTAAACAAGTTTTCGAAAGTTGAATAATTTTTTACTTAAATACATTTATATAGTGAAAGTCTATTTTAGTTTGGGATGTATTAAAGGTTTAAAAATAAATTATTTAAGGTTTAAAACATTTTTAAATTTTATATATAACCTTTTATTTTAAATAAATTTGATATTATAATTAAGTAGATGAAGTGCCTTTAATCCTTAATTTAACCTAAAGGTCTTAAGTTAATGTGTTAACAATGATTTATTTCCATAGGTTATTAAATACGATCTTAAATGATTTTGTGTGATAATAATTTCAAGTATTTATCTTAATTTAATAAGATTTAAAGGATGTAATTAAGTGATTAAGTAAGTATAATTACTTTGTGTATTTAAATTAAAGTTAATTACTTTGTGTAATTAAATTAAAGCTATTCACTTTGTGTAACAAATTTAAGGCTAATTAACTACTGTGATTAAATTAAAGAATAATTAATTAATTTCTTAATTGATGTTTAAGGGGTAATTAATTACTTAAGGATAATTACTTAATAAAAATAATTAATGATAA
Source organism: Allium cepa (assembly GCA_030765085.1). Classification (NCBI taxonomy): domain Eukaryota; kingdom Viridiplantae; phylum Streptophyta; class Magnoliopsida; order Asparagales; family Amaryllidaceae; genus Allium; species Allium cepa. Next base: position 467,641,831 of record CM060931.1, read on the forward strand.
TTAATTAATGATTAGGGATTGATTAATCAAGTGATTAAAGAGTAATTAATTAAGGATAATTAATTAAAGGGTAATTAATTAAGGAAAATTAAATAATTAATGGTTAATTATTTAATGATTAAAGGTTAATTGATTTATTAATTAAGGTTGATTAATTAATAACTAAAGGGTTTATTATTTAAGGCTAATTAATGAATGATTAAAGGATAATTAATTAAAATGGTTTGTAATTAATTAATATTAATTAACCAGGATTAGTAATTTGTTCCTAAGTAATTAATATGATCAAATTAATTAGATAAATTAATTGATCTTACTTATGAATGTTTGGATTCAATTGAATGTTGAATTGTTTGATATATTGGATGTGTGATGCTCTATGATATGAATTGTTTTGATTTGAGCTGTGATGTATGTAATTTATTTATCTGTATAAATTTATATTATTTATCTGTGAACCTGTGAATGAAGATAAGCGTTATTGGATTTATACCGCTTATCGGTATTGCTGTGTTTGGATTGTGATGATTGATGATGTTACACTATTGTGGAAAACCCATGGTGTGACGCCCCACCTCTATACCCACGCTAGCCAAGACCATTGCGGTGAATGCTGTCAACTAGCACGGAGAATAAGGCTGTTGAGGAGCGACCATCCGTGTAATTGCTTTGCGCGAGCATCACTATGTCGGATAGTATAACATGCATTTCTTTATCAAGAAATCCGACCTACCGACACAAACTCAAAGCTACTACACAGTGGCTATAATATCTTCGGAAACAAATATAGAAATAAACATAACATAAATCAGTCACAGACAATTCATATCACAGAGGCGGAAGAAGATATGAATATATAACTAACACATGAAAGTGTATATCAGAGTAGTGGTCAAAAAGATCCACAATAATACAAAAGAATAGCAACACGTGCTATACAAAAGAATACAACTATGAGTCCATATCTCAAGTGTAAACAACAGAATAAACTACTAATCTAAGTAGTTAGCCAAAAGTCAGAGGAATCAATCCCAAGTGAGAAGTCAAGCTGAAGCACCTGTAACATCTCGGTCTGACCCGAGTATTATTTAATAAGAAAATAATAAACGGATCAGTCTAACTATAAATATCAGATGAAACGATATAGAGTAAGAGATATGACTAAACACATAATAATCACAATGCCAAGCTGTGGTATATATAAGTAATTGAAAATCAACAAGTGATTAATCAATATCACAAAATCTACACAAGAATCAAAGAAATGTCATACTCCCTATTTCGTTCACCAAACCATAAATATTGACGATTATATCAATGTCAATCACAAAAGTCAATGGCACACAAATTCACCAATGCACAAATATTGATAAAACTTATCAATGGAAATCATGAAAATTTGTGAAACACAAATTCTAGAAATCATCTCAAGAAATCCAGAAATCACAAAAAGGGGGGAGGCCTATCACAAACGGGAGCATAAACTCACCAACACGTGCATCACAAACGGAACGCTAATTCCATGGTTGCTAACCGTCACAAATTGAGCCGAAGCTCCACAAACGGCCCGAAGACCATGGGTTGCTACCCCACCAATTTGAGTCGAAACTCCATAAAACGGGGTTTAGTCTCCATCGCAGACAAAGAGACATCGCACGTTGCTAGTCTAAATCACAAAGATGATCGTCATGATCAACGAGAAGTGTCAATTACACTAAACTAGTAAATATATGAGTTTAGCTTTATGTCCCATAACCACTAGCTTAACTTAAATATTTACGAACAAATTGTAGATCTCCACTATAAAATTGTCACAAGAGATTCAATCGAACAAGTCCAAGAATTAACCGGCGAAGTAAACGCAAGCATTTCATACCACTTGTTTTACTAAGCCGTTTAATTAGATTTCTCATACGAGTGAGGTAAAGGTTTGTATATACTAATAGATTGGAAAACGGATTAAGAAACGAGCTTTGTAATAAAATAGTGTTGAAATCATGTGAAGAAAGAGTTTTGATATTTACTACTAGTATAGAAACCTTTATATTTTTAAAGTGACAAATCACGAAGAAGATTGTAGGAACAATCAATCACTAAAATTCACATACGAAGATGTGAATAAAAATCCAACGAAACCGATAAAGAATCCATCGAAATGGATATTCTAAAATCCCTAAGAAGGAGTCATCAAAGTCATAATAAATGATAACAACAAATAGGAAACAACACGAATCGATTAAAGTTGGAAATTCAAGCAACTAGGCGAAATAGGCAAAATTGCATCAGGTCGGTCGGCCGGCTACAGAGCTCGGTCGACCGGACCCTGTTTCATAAATTTTCTCGGGAAGCAGGTCGGTCGGCTGAGCCCTGTAGCCAGTCGACCGGACCAGAGACAGAAAGGTGCCTATGCACCTTAGTAGCAGGTCGGTCGACCGGCCTAGGGGTTCTGTCGGCCGACCCTGATGTTCTGCAAATTGAAACCTATTTCATATGAGGTGCAAACATCTTCAATTTGCAATCGGTCGAGCAACGGCACTAAGGGTTTACGCCAATCGACTACCCGGCCATATAAGCTCCTCGGTTCATCACCAAAAACATGATCAAAACATCAAAGTCATGATTTTTAAAGAATTGAACCCAAAACACCAAAATTAGAATATTCACCAAATCAATCCAAACCAAAAGCTAATGCACATGAATAAGTGTTAGGAATTCATACCTAACATTCGAAGATAATTATAAGCATAGATGTGAGATAAAAATCTCACCTTTGAACCCAAACGATTGAAGAAGAAGCTTGAAAGCAAAGGAGAATCAACCACTCTTCAAATTCAACTCAAGAAGCTTGATTCTAGGCTTTAAAAGAAGAACATTCCCAAAGTTAGGTTTAGGAATTTCTGAAATTGATAAGAGAATGAGTTGGAGAAGAAGAAGAGAAGCTTACAAATGGGTTCTTTTATTAGTTTGGAGCTAGAGCTTGATTTGCAAAAGAAAACTAGGGTTTTGGAGTTTTAATTTCCCATCTCTCCCACCATTGATGCTTTAGAACTGAAAAGAGGAGAAAGTGAGGGTGAATGGGGAGGAGTGGCTCAGATTTGAGTATAAGTTAAACATAGGGCTGAACCCAAACCCAAACCCAAAGTGAAAAAGTAGCAAAAACCAACTTACTCCAAACATATCGAAGCTTATACTCAAAAAGGTCGCAAACGGCATTTTAAACTCAATGGGAGTGGTCCCAAGTCCTAATTCGACCGTATGCAAAAAGTAGCTTTTCGGACTAACTTCCGAGTATCGATAAAATATTTAAATAAAAAAATCGATAAATATGCGGGTTGTTACAGACTCCCCTCCTTAAAGAAATTGCGTCCTCGCAATATTTAAGAAGAAAATATAAAGTAACAACCATAAAAGCATATCTAACACAAAAAATTTGAAATAAAAGGTTCACCTCAAAGAGCACTAGAAAGTAAGTCCGGATGTGTTCACTCGATGAACTCTCTAGACTCCTAAGAACAATCCTTTGGATTTGAAGACCATTGAACTTTCACAAGCGGAACATCTTTATTTCGAAGTCATTTGACTTCCGAAGCAATGATACGAATAGGATGTTGCTCATAAGTTAAATTAGGCGAAACTTCAATCTCTTCCACAACACCGGGCTCAAGAATAGAATCAGAATCTCGAAGACATTTCCGAAGTTGAGAAACGTGAAACACGTCATGGATAGCAGAAAATTGAGCCGGTAATGCAAGGCGATAAGCCATGGAACCAATACGTTCAGTGATAGGAAATGGCCCAATATATCGAGGCGCTAACTTCCCCGATCGACTGAAACGTACAACACCCTTTATAGGTGAAACACGAATGAACACAAGATCTCCCACAGAAAATTCTAACTTCCTCCTCCGGTTATCGGCATAGGATTTTTGTCTACTCTGGGCTTCTTTCATCCTATGTCGAATAAGTTCAATCTTCTCTGTGGAATCACGAATAAAATCTGGACCTAAAACCAGCTTCTCACCGGCCTCAAGCCAACAAGAAGGAGATCGGCATGGCCTTCCATAGAGTGCCTCGAAAGGTGCCATACCAATACTAGATTGGAAGCTATTATTGTAGGAAAACTCAACAAGAGAAATATGATCTTCCCAACTTCCACCAAAATCAAGCACACAAGCACGGAGAAGATCTTCAAGAGTTTGATTCACACGCTTGGTTTGTCCATCAGACTGGGGATGATAAGCGGTGCTAAAATTAAGCTTCGTTCCTAAAGCTTTTTGAAGACTCTTCCAAAATCCACTAGTAAACAATGGATCACGGTCGCTAACAATAGAAGTAGGAACTCCATGTAATTTAACAATCTCTTTGATAAAGAGTTTGGCCAAAAGAGGAACGGTTCGATTAGACCGAACGGGAATAAAATGGGCAGATTTAGTAAGTCTATCAACAATCACTCATAAGCTATCATGACCCGAACGAGAACGGGGAAGGCCATCTATAAAATCCATGGAAATTTGGTCCCACTTCCAAATTGGAATTTCCAAAGGTTGCAATAACCCACCTGGCCTTTGATGTTCGGCCTTAACGAGTTGGTAAGTCATGCAACGCTTAACAAAGTTAGCAATATCAAGTTTCATTCCCTCAGAATAATAAAGTCGCCTCATATCCGCGTACATTATACTACTACCGGGATGAATGGTAAATTTAGAATGATGAGAATCTTCTAAAATATCTTTACGAAGATCGCTAATATTTGGCACGATAAGTCTACCAAATTTCCGAATGCCGCCATGAGAATCAATATCAAAGTCTTTCAAACCTTCAATATCAATTTTATCCTTAATATTTTGGCCAAGAAGAGCCAATTTAGGATTTAGACTTTGAGCTTCAAGAATGCGGTCTAAAAGAGAAGGGTGAGCCTCAAGGCTACATAAAACAAGAGATGAACATAAATCGGAAACAAGGTGTCGAATTTCGCAAGTGGATAAAATCTCGAGATCATTCCATTCGGATATCATCATAGAAACAACAGCTTGTTGTTTACGGCTAAGAGCATCGGCGACACGATTACCCTTACCGGGAGTACAAAGAATATCAAGATCATATGGTGCAAGAAATTCGAGCCAACGCTGTTGACGCAAATTAAGTTCCTTTTGAGAGAATAAATACCTCAAGGATTTATGATCGGTATAAAGAATAAATTTCTCTCCCAAAAGATAATGACACCAAATCCGAAGAGCAAAAACAATAGCCGCGAGCTCTAAATCATGAGTGGCATATCTAGTCTCAGCAGGCTTCAATTGCCTAGAAGCATAAGCAATAACATGTTCTCTTTGCATAAGGACGGCACCCAAACCAACGCGACTAACATCGGTATAAACAACGAAATCTTGATTCCCCTCGAGAATAACAAGAATAGGAGCATCTGAAAGAAGTTCTTTTAATTTCTGAAAAGAAGTTTCACATTTGTTCGACCAAATGTATTTAACACCTTTCTTCGTTAAACTAGTGAGAGGCACGACAATCTTAGAAAAGTCTTTGATAAAACGGCGGTAATAACCTGTCAATCCAAGGAAACTATGAATCTCTGTCACACTCTCCGGTCTCTTCCTATCTTGAATCGCTTCAATCTTTGAAGGATCCACAGAAATTCCGGATTCGGAAATAATATGACCGAGAAACTTCACACGAGATTGCCAAAAGTGGCATTTAGAAAACTTTGCCTTTAAATGATTACTCCTAAGAGTTTCCAACACAATCCGAAGATGCTTCTCATGTTCCTCCTCGGTTTTTGAATACACAAGAATATCATCAATAAAGATGAGAACAAATCGATCGAGAAAATCTTTGAAAACTCGATTCATAAGGTCAATGAAATAAGCTGGAGCATTCGTTAAACCAAATGGCATAACAAGCTATTCATAAGATCCATAACGCGTACGGAACGATGTCAAAGGAATGCTATCCTCTGCGATACGAAGCTGGTGAAAACCGGTAGCCAAGTCCAATTGAGAAACGTGAAACACGTCATGAATGGCAGAAAACTGAGCCGGTAATAAAAGGCGATAAGCCACGGAACCAATACGTTTGGTGATGGGAAATAGACCAATATATCGAGGTGCTAACTTTCTCGATCGACCGAAACGTACAACACCCTTCATAGGTGAAACACGAATAAACACAAGATCTCCCACAGAAAATTCTAATTTCCTTCTCCGGTTATCGGCATAGGATTTTTTTCTGCTCTGGGCTTCTTTCATCCTATGACGAACAAGATCAATCTTTTCTGTGGAATCATGAATAAAATCTAGACCTAAAACCAGCTTCTCACCGGCCTCAAGCCAACAAGAAGGAGCTCGGCATGGCCTTCCATAGAGTGCTTCGAAAGGTGCCATACCAATACTAGATTGGAAGCTATTATTATAGGAAAAATCAACAAGAGAAATATGATCTCCCTAACTTCCACCAAAATCAAGAACACATGCACGAAGAAGATCTTCAAGAGTTTGATTCACACGCTCAGTTTATCCATCGGACTAGGGATGATAAGCGGTGCTAAAATTAAGCTTCGTTCCCAAAGCTTTTTGAAGACCCTTCCAACATCCACTAGTAAACAATGGATCACGATCACTAACAATAGAAAAGGGAACTCCATGCAATTTCACAATTTCTTTAATAAAGAGTTTGGCCAAGAAAGGAACGGTTCGATTGGACCGAACGGGAATAAAATGGACGGATTTAGTAAGTCTATCGACTATCACCCATAAGCTATCATGACCCGAACGAGAACGGGGAAGGCCGTTTATAAAATCCATGGAAATTTGATCCCACTTTCAAATTGGAATTTCTAAAGGTTGCAATAACCCTCCAGGCCTTTGATGTTCGGCCTTGATAAGTTGGCAAGTCATGCAACACTTAACAAAGTTAGCAATATCAGATTTCATTCCCTCCCAATAACAGAGTCGCTTCATATCCGCGTACATTTTACTACTACCGGGATGAATGGTAAATTTAAAACGATGAGAATCTTTTAAAATGTCTCTACGAAGACCACTAATATTTGGCACGATAAGTCTACCAAATGTTCGAATACCGCCATGAGAATCAATATCAAAGTCTTTCAAACTTTCAATATTAATTTTATCCCTAAAGTTTTGGTTAAGAAGAGCCAAGTCGGGATCTAGATTTTGAGCTTCAAGAATGCGGTCTATGAGAGAAGGATGAGCCTCAAGACTACATAAAGCAAGAGATGAACAAAAATCGGAAACGCGATCTCGAATCTCACAAGTAGATAAAATTTCGAGATCATTCCATTCGGATGTCATCATAGAAACAAGCACTTGTTGCTTGCGGCTAAGTGCATCGGCAACACGATTTCCTTTTCCGAGGGTATAAAGAATATCAAGATCATAAGCTGCAAGGAACTCGAGCCAACGTTGTTGACGCAAATTAAGTTCCTTTTGAGAAAATAGATACTTCAAAGATTTATGATCGGTGTAAAGAATACATTTTTCTCCCAAAAGATAATGACGCCAAATACGAAGGGCGAAAACAATAGCTGCGAGCTCTAAATCATGACTGGCATATCTAGGCTCGGCTGGTTTCAATTGCCTAGAAGCATAGGCAATGACACGTTCTTTTTGCATAAGAACAGCATCCAAATCAACGCGACTAGCATCAGTATAAACAATAAAATCTTGGTTCCCTTCGGGAATAACAAGAATAAGAGCATCAGAAAGGAGTTCTTTTAATTTCTGAAAAGAAACTTCACATTTGTCCGACCAAATGTATTTAACACCTTTCTTGGTCAAACTAGTAAGAGGCACGGAAATTTTGGAAAGGTCCTTTATAAAACGACGGTAATATCCCGCCAATACAAGGAAGCTACGGATTTCCGTCACACTCTCCGGTCTCTTTCGATTTTGAATCGCTCCAATCTTTGAAGGATCCACGGAAATTCCGGATTCGGAAATAATATGACCGAGAAACTTAACACGAGATTGCCAAAAGTGGCATTTAGAAAATTTTGCTTTCAATTAATTGCTCCTAAGAGTTTCCAACACAATCCGAAGATGCTTTTCATGCTCCTTCTCGGTTTTAGAATACACAAGAATATCATCAATAAAGATGAGAACAAACTGATTGAGGAAGTCTTTGAAAACTCGATTCATAAGGTCAACGAAATAAGTCGAGGCATTCGTTAAACCAAATGTCATTACAAGCCATTCATAAGATCCATAATGAGTACGGAATGATGTCAAAGGAATGCTATCCTCTACAATACGAAGCTGATGAAAAAGTGTAGCTAAGTCTAATTGTGAAAAGACTCTAGCACCACTATGTTGATCGAATAGATCATCAATCCGAGGTAAAGGGTGTTTATTCTTGATAGTAAGATCATTAAGCTTGCGGTAGTCAATGCAAAGCCTAAGTGTACCATCGGATTTCTTCACGAAAATAGCCGAAGCTCCCCAAGGCGAGGAACTAGAGCGAATAAATTGCTTCGTCTCCAAATCGGATAATTGTTTCCGCATCTCCTCATTTTCTTTATTGGACATACGATAAGGAGGACGAGTGATAGGTTGAGCTCCAGGGACAAGATTAATTATGAACTCAATTGCTCGCTTAGGTGGTAATCCTAAAACGGGCTCAAATATGTCAGAAAATTCACGAACAACGTGAATAAGAGAAATAATATCTTCCTCATCATCATTATCATCATCACGAGGATTTAAAGAATACAAAAATGCCACTAAGCTGGAATCCGAATCTTTAAGATTAATTGAAATCTGCTTAACAGATTGAGGATGTCGAAGATGAATCGTCCGCTCAGGACATAGGATATGAGCTTCATAACGGTTAAGCCAATCCATTCCCAAAATCATTCCAAATCCTAAATAACGCATGACATGCAAATCGGCTAGGAAAGGAAAATCACACAAAATAATCTCCACATCTTTACAAAGCAAACTAAGAGTTGTGGATCCACCAACCGGATTTGCAATTCTCGAAGAAGTCATTAAAGCAACAACATCCAAAGAAAAAGTATCAACAAGTTCTTTCGATATAAAAGAATGGGACGCATCCGTATCAAAAAGAACTCGAATAGGATGATCACAAAATAAAATAATACCATCAAGAATAGAATGAGAAATACCTTGGCTATGAGATGTGTTGCCAGGGGCTTGAGCAACATTTAACTTTCCCTCCTTCCTGCCCTGAAGCTTGGGGCATGAAGATATAACATGGCCGGGACCTTTGCAGTAGCGACAAGAGAGAGACTTTGGACACTTGTTCGCGTAATGGTCCTTCGAACCACAATTATAGCATTCCCCATGACCAAAGGAAGAATTCTTTGCCACAAGGGTTGCTTGCTTCCCTTTCTTATTGGGATAAGGGCCTTTGAATTTGTTTGGCCACTTCTAGTTGTTGAAGTTTGGTTTGGAACCCACCACTTCAACATCATTCTCCCTATCCGCCTCTTCAAGACGAAGAGCGATATCAATGAGTTAGTCGAAAGAAACTTCTAATTTTAGAAGTAATAACTTCTTGAGATTTTTGTTTAAGCCATAGACGAACCTCTGGTTCTTCTTTAAAGGGGTATTGATGTATTCAACCCCATATTTGGAAAGCGACTCGAAGGAGGCGATATAATCAGTCACGAAGGACTCACCTTGAACAAGGTCTATAGATCGTCGAGCCAAAGTCACCTTCTCAGCTTCTGGTACGAATTTTAACTCGAAGCACTCTCGGAATTTATCCCAGGTGAGATCCGCTTCATTTATCTCAGAAATAAGAAGTTCGTACCAGTCCAATGCTCTTTCTTGGAGCATACTAGAGGCCACCTGAACTCGGTGAAGATTAATGAGGTTCATGCGAGAAAAGATTCGATCGCATGACATTAGCCAAGCCTGGACTTCAATAATAGTTTCAGAACCTTTAAATGGCTTCCCACCCACGTTGGTGTAATCGTTGCACAAGCGTGCAAACCCAGATTTAGGGTGAGTAGCTTCCGGCTTAGAACCAGCTGCTTGAGCATTTGTCACTAAATCAAGAAGCTGTTGAGCAGTCATAAAAACTCCATCCTGGGGTGGAGTGCTAGAAGGTACGGCTCTGGGGCGTTCTGGTCTAGACATTTCTCTTCCTTTGGAGAGAAAGAAGAAGAAGAAAAGGGTTATTCACAAAATGAATATCAAGCAATCTTGATAGATAAAACAAGGAATCATAAGGAAAATAGGATGAATCGGTACGAAGACTCCAATTAAATCCTAAGGCACGACTCCTAAGAAAGACTTAGGACGATGATCCTTGTTATGATTTTCCATATTGTTCCGAAGTTTGGCTCCGGTACCAAGCTGTGACACCCCACCTCTATACCCACGCTAGCCAAGAACATTACGGTGAATGCTGTTAACTAGCACGGAGAATAAGGCTGTTGAGGAGCGACCATCCGTGTAATTGCTTTGTGCGAGCGTCGATATGTCGGATAGTATAACATGCATTTCTTTATCAAGAAATCCGACCTACCGACACAAACTCAAAGCTACTACACAGTGGCTATAATATCTTCGGAAACAAATATAAAAATAAACATAACATAAATCAGTCACAGACAATTCATATCACAAAGGCGGAAGAAGATATAAATATATAACTAACATATGAAAGTGTATATCAGAGTAGTGGTCAAAAAGATCCACAATAATACAAAAGAATAGCAACACGTGCTATACAAAAGAATACAACTATGAGTCCATATCTCAAGTGTAAACAACAGAATAAACTACTAATCTAAGTAGTTAGCCAAAAGTCAGAGGAATCAATCCCAAGTGAGAAGTCAAGCTGAAGCACCTGTAACATCTCGGTCTGACCCGAGTATTATTTAATAAGAAAATAATAAACAGATCAGTCTAACTATAAATATCAGATGAAACGATATAGAGTAAGAGATATGACTAAACACATAATAATCACAATGCCAAGCTGTGGTATATATAAGTAATTGAAAATCAACAAGAGATTAATCAATATCACAAAATCTACACAAGAATCAAAGAAATGTCATACTCCTTATTTCGTTCACCAAACCATAAATGTTGACGATTATATCAATGTCAATCACAAAAGTCAATGACACACAAATTCACCAATGCACAAATATTGATAAAACTTATCAATGGAAATCACGAAAATTGGTGAAACACAAATTCTAGAAATCATCTCAAGAAATCCAGAAATCACAAAAAGGGGGGAGGCCTATCACAAACGGGAGCATAAAGCTCACCAACACGTGTATCAAAAACGGAACGCTAATTCCATGGTTGCTAACCGTCACAAATTGAGCCGAAGCTCCACAAACGGCCCGAAGACCATGGGTTGCTACCCCACCAATTTGAGTCGAAACTCCACAAAACGGGGTTTAGTCTCCATCGCAGACAAAGAGACATCGCACATTGCTAGTCTAAATCACAAAGATGATCGTCATGATCAACGAGAAGTGTCAATTACACTAAGCTAGTAAATATATGAGTTTAGCTTCATGTCCCATAACCACTAGCTTAACTTAAATATTTACGAACAAATTGTAGATCTCCACTATAAAATTGTCACTAGAGATTCAATCGAACAAGTCCAAGAATTAACTGGCGAAGTAAACGCAAGCGTTTCATACCACTTGTTTTACTAAGCCGTTTAATTAGATTTCTCATACGAGTGAGGTAAAGGTTTGTATATACTAATAGATTGGAAAACGGATTAAGAAACGAGCTTTGTAATAAAATAGTGTTGAAATCATGTGAAGAAAGAGTTTTGATATTTACTACTAGTATAGAAACCTTTATATTTTTAAAGTGACAAATCACGAAGAAGATTGTAGGAACAATCAATCACTAAAATTCACATACGAAGATGTGAACAAAATCCAACGAAACCGATAAAGAATCCATCGAAATGGATATTCTAAAATCCCTAAGAAGGAGTCATCAAAGTCATAATAAATGATAACAACAAATAGGAAACAACACGAATCGATTAAAGTTGGAAATTCAAGCAACTAGGCGAAATAGGCAAAATTACATCAGGTCGGTCGGCCGGCTACAGAGCTCGGTCGACCGGACCCTGTTTCATAAATTTTCTCGGGAAGCAGGTCGGTCGGTTGAGCCCTGTAGCCAGTCAACCAGAGACAGAAAGGTGCCTATGCACCTTAGTAGCAGGTCAGTCGACCGGCCTAGGGGTTCGGTCGGCCGACCCTAATGTTCTGCAAATTGAAACCTATTTCATATGAGGTGCAAACCTCTTCAATTTGCAATCGGTCGAGCGACGACACTAAGGCTTTACGCCAATCGAATACCCGGCCATATAAGCTCCTCGGTTCATCACCAAAAACATGACCAAAACATCAAAGTCATGATTTTTAAAGAATTGAACCCAAAACACCAAAAACTAGAATATTCACCAAATCAATCCAAACCAAAAGCTAATGTACACGAATAAGTGTTAGGAATTCATACCTAACATTCGAAGATAAAATCTCACCTTTGAACCCAAACGATTGAAGAAGAAGCTTGAAAGCAAAGGAGAATCAACCACTCTTCAAATTCAACTCAAGAAGCTTGATTCTAGGCTTTAAAAGAAGAACATTCCCAAAGTTAGGTTTAGGAATTTCTGAAATTGATAAGAGAATGAGTTGGAGAAGAAGAAGAGAACCTTACCAATGGGTTCTTTTATTAGTTTGGAGCTAGAGCTTGATTTGCAAAAGAAAACTAGGGTTTTGGAGTTTTAATTTCCTATCTCTCCCACCATTGATGCTTTAGAACTGAAAAGAGGAGAAAGTGAGGGTGAATGGGGAGGAGTGGCTCAGATTTGAGTATAAGTTAAACATAGGGCTGAACCCAAACCCAAACCCAAAGTGAAAAGTAGCAAAAATCAACTTACTCCAAACATATCGAAGCTTATACTCAAAAAGGTCGCAAACGGCATTTTAAACTCAATGGGAGTGGTCCAGAGTCCTAATTCGACCGTATGCAAAAAGTAGCTTTTCGGACTTAATTCCGAGTATCGATAAAATATTTAAATAAAATATTTAAATAAAAAAAATCAATAAATATGCGGGTTGTTACACATGGATTGCACCGTACACTAACAAATATGGATTTCACGAGGAACCGGTTAAGTTACAGATTTTTCGAATTTAAATATTATTTTGAATCCAAATGGTTTTGGAAATGGAATTGGATTAAATATGAAAAGCATTTGAAAAGGAGTTTGAAATTACGATAATTTGATTTGAATTCAAGATTTTGAAATTGAGTTATGTATGTATGTATGTATTTATGTATGTATGTATGTATGTATGTATGTATGTATGTATGTATGTATGTATGTATGCATGTATAGAGTTTGAAATTATTTTGGAAACTATGGTTTGAAAAGTGGTGATACAGGTTATAATATGTATAAGGATTTCCAAACCATCTTTAAAGTATTTTAAAGTATTATTTTGGGAATTTAAATTTAACCCAAGTTTTTACTTTAAAGGCTATAACTTGTGCATATTTGATCGGATTTTTCTAAAATGAAAAGCATTTGTTTTTAAATGATAACGTCTTTCATATAACGAAAGGATTTCCAGTTTCTGTTGAAAGGATTTCAAGCTGTGTGATTTGAATTGTAAATAATTTTAAAGCTATGAATGAATCTTTGTGAAAGATTGGTGAACTTTGTTTTCAATTTGAAGTGGATTTAAAATGGTGAATCTTTTGTTTAAAAGATTAAAAGTGAAAATTTGTAAAACCATTTGAAAGTAAAAGTTTTGGGCTTTACGTTGTGACTTAATTGAGATCCCAATATCCATATGTTTTCAAATATTGCGCTTATTATTCGGTTTAGCCGGGAGAGGACTTTGTGTCATATAACCCATTCTAAATAATGATACAACTAAATGGATAGCATTTGAAGACCGGTGGTGATGACCGGGTATTTCGAGAATGAAAGGATTACCCGTCGAATGACTCTGCGCTGAGTAGCCACGGTATAGAGATCTCCATCTGTGACGGGTAGTCCGATCAGGATTGTGAATACCTGGATTGCAAGGGCTTCTTTTGAAGTGCCTTTGATTCCATTCGAACACGGAATAAACTTGTATGGATGTATGTATGACATTACACTTTGAGATGTAAAGCTGGTTTCTATCAAATACATTTCTGTCTGGTGGCGGAGACTTTATTTTCTTAGCTTAACACCCTTCTCTGATACGTACGAGCTCAGAGGTTATGTAGTTGATATTTACCAGTGATACATTCCCAATTTGGTAATGTGGCACACGAAGTGCTGCTAATCATTTGTTGATCAAAGCATTGCTTTTGTGTAAAGCGTAGCTTTGTGGGCGTGACCTCGTCGGACTTCACAACCCGGAAATGGTCGAAACAGGAAGGATGCAGCAAGGTTATGAGGGTCGCGCCCTTTAGGGTATGTCCATTTCCTTCTAGAAATGGGTGGTATCATGGTATGGAGCCTAGATACTTAACTCATGTGGTTGCTGCAAATTTATTACTTTGTGGTTGCTGGTGTTGAGCGCTCAGATAAAGGTTGGTAACGACCGGAGGATGGCATACTCGTGTAGTAGTTGCCTAGTTATAGAGGTAACCCGGCCTTGTGTTGGCAGAGAGCTGGTTAAATTCTCGGGTTGTCCCTCTAAAGGCATACCCATGTGGCCCAGGAAGTTCCTTAGCCTGACCATTTGTTGGAAATCTAAAAAAACAATTCGCGCCCTATACGGTTTTAGTTGTATAATCTGCCATGGAATGTGGTGGTAACCTGATATCGAATATGGTAGCTATAGTAGGCATACAATAATGGTTGTATGCATGCTAAGATTAATATTATACTTTCGAAATGTTTTCTGCACTATGCACTAATAATAATATCAAAAGGACTTTCGCGTGTCAAGCATGTTTGACTATCATAAGGAGAAATCTCCTCCAATTGTATGCTTGCATTGTGTGTGTGGCGTGAGGCCTTATGGTAATTTCATTTTCCAAAAAGCATTGCGGATTTCTTTTTAAATTCTTTTATTTGTTTTTATTCAAATAAAACTGTTTTTGTTTGCTCACACCAGTCCCATGACTGATCTGGAGTTTATTGCTCCCTTTCTAAACTCTAGGTGCCCATAATTTTCCACATGGGCAGCCTAGAGTTGGGATTTTCGGAAAATCAAATAATAGGTGTAGATTCGATAGCATCCACCCTTTGGATTTGGCAATCGCATTTGTTTCTCTGGGATCAAAGTTACTTAACTTCAACGTAATGGTGGTTCGAGCTTGTAGTTTGGAGTCTTTTGAGCTTTGGCAATGGAGATGCAATATTGAATTCTCAAGCTCTCTCTTTCTATTGAGGTTAATGTTGTTGTTCCTCTGTCGAAGATTTTCTTTCCGCTGTTGTGTATCTCTGATAAATGTTGATATGATTTGTCTCAATGTGTTATATCAAATGTTGTATATCAATAAAGTTGTTCATTTTTCTTCCGCTGTGTTGTTGTACTTAATGTGTTATAATCTCCGGCGACCCAGATTCGACATTTGAATCTGCGACATTCGAATACTGGTGATGTATTTGGGTGTCGATTTTCGGTGGTCGAGTCAGGGTCGTTACGTGGTATCAAAGCTGAAGGTTGAGTAAAAAAAATTTAGCTCAGGTGTGTAACACATTAGGTAATTCATTAGAGATAGGGATATAAATGCCCTGGAATGAGTATATCCCTAAGATATCCATACATATGCCTCAGTAAATTCTCCTACTATCCACTGATAGTGAGTATGAGTGCAAGAAGAGGACGAGATAAGGGACAGTGGAATACCACTACAAATGGTCGATAGCCTGCAACAACGGAAACAATTTCTCTATCATTCCCCTCTGATCCTCGTTCAATTTCAATTCTTTGATTGCTTCGTGGCAGCTCGAGGGAGAAGCTTTGGTGTGATGGTGGCCCTACGAATCATTGTAAGATAAGTTTCTGTTTCGTATTCTCTTCATCAGTTTCTTATCAATTTTTCGTTTTAACTTTGATAAATTTGAGATTTTAATTGAAATAAATTGGTTAACAAAATATGAAACTGAATTGGATTGTATCCATTCTTTGGAGTCTAGATATATTCTACGAACGGTTAGTTATCTCCTCGGACAAACTAATGCCCCTGCATATTTTGTAGACCTGATGACCCGAGTATCTTGTGTAGTATCGAATGAGTTCATTCTCATATGTATTGATGATATTCTAATTTGGTAAGCTAAATGCAGAATAGATAATCAGTTTGATCTGGAAAGCTATTTCTTTGTATTCCTTGTTCGTCTCCATGTCTAGCAAATTTCGGGGATGAAATTTTCTTACGGGGGGATATGTAACATTCTGTTTTTTAGGCCAAATTAAAATTAGTAATTAATATAACTTTTGGGATAACTGTGAATTAATTTGAAAATGTAGGAATAAAAATATGTATACAAGATTTTAGATTGAGGATTTGATTTGGAAATCTAAATATTTTATAAATAGATTTTTAATTTGAAATTTTCTAAAATAAATAATATATGTTGTTTATTTATGTATACAAATTAATTACAAATAGAATTTTTTTTGAAATTCAAAAATAAATATATTGAAAATAAATTGGATTTAGAAACTAATATATATATATATATGAGTATATGATTATTTGTAGTGCATAATTAAGTCTAAATCATTGTCTTTAAAAATTTATATTTGAAATTAATAGAATAGAATTTCAAAGATTATTCAAAAGCTAAATTCTATACTATATAGATATGTGTGTTTATTTATTTATGTATAATTTGTTTTAAAAATCTTTTTTCTTAAGATAATATAAATATATAAATAAGAGGAATGTATATAAATAAATGTTTATTTACTTAAAGGTATAATAGTTTTAACTAAAAAATAGGATTTGATAAAAAGATTTAATCTTTTAAAAGAAATTTAACATGAATAAATGTGATTTTGTATATAATATAAAAGTTTAAAAGTATTTAATTACATGTAAAAGACATGTGTAAATATTTTAAAAATGTAAATGTATAATGAGATTAATAAAATGGTTATTTCTTTTAAAATAAATATAATTTGTATATTTGTCTCATAATACTTAATTAATAAAAATATAAAACGTGATTTATAAATTTATTAAAATAAGGGTTTAAAACATAATTTATAAAATTATTTAACATAAGGATATAAACATAAATTTGATTGCAAATGACATTTATGAGAATGAAAATAACATATAATCACAAGTGTAACTAATATAGACAAGTGGCAAATAATTCTTTTTTCTTTTTAAATTTATGTTTAAACATGTAATAAACATTAGAAAACTAGGCTAATCTTTTTATCTTCACCTTTCCAAAAATTCTTTAAACCAAACCTGTAAATAAAGAAGAAAAAAAAATCAAATACAACAACTTCCTTTACAAAGACTTCAGCCTGGAAAACAAACCTGAGATCATGTAACGACCCATAAATTTTTAATAATTTTATTGGTTTTATTTATATATCTAATTGAAATTTTGTGAAATTTTAAATGATAAAATTTTGAAACATAAATTTGACATTTCGAATGCATCTAGTTAAACATAGCAACTAGTAAAATTTCGTCCAGAAATATGAAAGTTTATTTCATGCGTAAATTTACTTTAATTTAATCAGTTAAAAAGCGATGAAAATTAAATGCTTTTGAAACCTAAATATTTTTACATAGAAAAATTCTAAATCATTTTCTGCGCAAGACGTCATTTTTCATTTTTCCAAATTCGGGCTTCTTTAGCTCCGTCAATCTAATTTTCCTGCGTTTTAGTTGTATTTTCCGCTAGTAGAAAATTCGAATTTTTATAATTCAATCGTACTATAGATATCTGTATACCGTTTTGATCGTCTCGTCGTACTGATCTTTACGGTATACTCATTTCTGTGTTTTGATATCCATTGCACGATGGAATCGGTTGAACCGATTAATCGTACCAGTACCGTTTGGACCCTGTTGAGCTCTTGTCTATTCGTTTATCCACTGTGTAAATTCCAGTGGACACTAGCATTTAATTTCGTTGAATTCATGCACATTGGAAACTTACAATTCCCCGACCATGCTCCTTCATTTTCACTCACGTTCGTTTTGTATCTGGCTTCTATTTACTTCTCACATCTGCTCATGTTCATCTCTATTCTCTGAACCCTTCTCATTCATTCCTCGTCTTTGTTCAAAAAAAAGGCAAAACAAACAAACACAAAAAAAAATTAAAAAAAATCACGTAAGGCAAATAGTGATTATATTTGTTGTTTGAAGCCTCATCTCCATTTGCGTTTGTATGAAAGTCATGTTTCTTTCATATTGGAACCTGAAGCTCGCCTTGCTCCTTCACTCGGCAACCTCATCCAGAGCCACGACACTCGCCCGTCCACGTGCCTTCCACTCCATCACCAGACCTTTTGCCCCTCTCCCTCCTCTCAACCTGACCGTACTGCCTAACCCGAGACTTCCAAGCTGAAGCCTCTCCTCGCCATTTCGCCCTCTCTTCTTGCCGAGCCTAGGTAGCGCCCAAAGCGACCTTCCACTTCCCGACCCCATCCACCCACTAGCAACTCATCTAAGCCTCTGCCACACCAATTGCAACAACCACCCCTCTTCGCCTCGAATCCCGCACAGCCAGCATACGGCCCGACCCACTAACGACCCCTTTATTCCACATATCTTATGGCCGAGCCATCACCTTGTTCAACGCCTCCTTCCTCTACGGCCTAGTCAACTTGCATTGTTTTATCTGAGGTATACATATATTCTCTATTATGTATATATGTGCTTAGGAGAGATTTATATGATCTGTTGTTATCATATATATGTAAGTAAGTTTGTATAAAATTATATTATTTGTTAGTAGAATATAAATGTACAGGTTGTTTATACTTACCCATATGTTTAAGTTATATGTATAATATTATAATTTAAGTCTGTTAGTTCATCTTTAGCCTATATAACCAGATTTGGTGTATATATTACCTGTAGCAGTTATATAATATATATACATATATTCTAACTATATGTGTTAAGCTACTAATGATTTGGAAAATATATATAGATTTTGAAAGTATAGTTTTACGGCGTATTATATTATAAAGGTAATATATATATCTACTTTATTTCGAAAGCCCAGCTGTTGTATAGTTTGGTATATTTTGCATTTGTCGCCAGTGACATATATGATAGTCATGTTATGCTTTGTTGCCTTATGTTTATGTACTGTAAGTTTGTATGTCAAAAATAAATGTTCATATTGCTGTTATAAAGTTGTAATTTGCTTTATATATGTAAGGCGTTTACAAGATAAAAACTATTTTGTCTGAACTAGTATTTTACTTTTGCTTTACACACTCCAGCTGTTCATCTGTTTTGTGACATATATATATACTATATTTATAAGCTTATATGATGTACTGGGTTCGTGTATATAATTTAAGTAATATTGATTTTTATAAGTTTTGTTTTAAATATGTGTAAGCATTCTGCATTTTATAAGAATGTATGTATGCAGTGTTCTGTTGTGTAGGTGTATATAGAATTTGATACTTGCGTGTTTAAAAACAAAATTTGTTGTTAATGATTTTATAATAAATGTGGACCTTAAAGTATCCCATACAGTGGTATAAGATTATTATTCTATCTTATAAAAAAAACATGTGATATGTTTATATCTATATGAGTATTTATCTCAAATATGATTTTTTACAATAGTGTTTATATATGTACAAGTCACCCGAGTTTGGATTCTAGATATATAATTTTTATAAAAAAATAAAAAAATAAGTAAATCGTGTTTAATTTGAGTATTTTTTTAAAGAAATATTAACATAATATACGTCTGAATTTAATTTTATCAAACCGATCCTGATTTGTTTTGAACATCGATCTCTATTGTCGGTTTTGCTCGTCAAATTTGTGCCGATTTTTGCGTCGTTTGGATTCGTAGCTCATTCATTGTCTATCTTCTCTAGCCTCGAAAGGTGAGTAATCACACATGATTAATGTTCTTTTATTTATTGAATTTGATTTCAATTGAAACGACAATTGAAATATGCTGCTGTTAGTCATTTACACTGTTATATATGCTATTACCTGTATCAGTTCACCTGTGACATCTGACACCATTTTCTGTAATTATACGATGACAATCTCGTTTGGTGATAATTGATTGATTGTTTGTTGTTTATATTGGATGTTAAATTGTAACGTATAAAGTGAGAAATGTTATGCAATTGAATTTGACGTAGGATAGTTAAAAATTTGAATTGACATATGTGTTGAATTTGATTAGTTAAATTTGTATAATATGACCCTTAAATGTTTAATTATTTGACACGTTGAAAAAAAGGAAAGTTAATTACCCTTGAACCTTTTGAATTTATGTTGTATAAATTGATGAAATATGAAATTGAATAGTTGATGCTTAGTGAAGAACCGTATTAATGGTAGCGTAATAATCTTTAATCTACATGAAATGATAGTGTAGATTCTAGAAATAATTATATTAATATGCACAAACAATAATGTGAATTAATACGATTACTTCGGGATTATTTGAATTAATTATTGGATTATATTGATTGTTATTATTGCTTGTTTATTTACTTTGACACCATCTCAGTTATCACACTGCAAGTTCCCTTTGCTATACTTTGATTTTTTTAAATTGAAATGGAATCGGGTTGAAATGATAAGTACCCAAATGAATTTGACTTAGGATAGAGAACTAAATAATCGATTGGTCAAAATTTTATTTAGAAATAAAATAAAGATTTTATTTGAATAAAGAATAAGTTTTCGAAATGAAGTTGGAATTTGAAATTTCAATAAAAGAAATAATATTAATATCTATGTAACGACCAGCAATTTCGTACCATTCAAATCGACAATAATTCACACATGTCGGACTTGAATGATGCAAAATAACATATTGTAAATAAATTTGGAGAAAATGATATACAATCACGGAATCACAGACACAGAAATATCAGAATAACTCGCAGCGGAAATTAAAATACCATAGAAGTTCATGAAGCTACTATAACAAACTCTCAAAACATAATACATAATATCAGTCTGAAAAACATATACAATGGAAATCGCAAATACATAGTAGTTTATAAATACCAGAGCTGAAATAGAACAACTGAAAGGGAACAGATAACTAGACAAGCAGAATCTCCAGCGATTCCTAGCTCGAGAAAAGAAATCTAAAGCTAAGCTGTAAATACTCAGGCTGACCCGAGCGTAAAGTAAAACACAAAACACTCGAGTCAGGACATATACACTTACATAATGTAAACCAACTCAAGTGAACTATAGTAGAAATGCACAATAACTTAAAGGATACTTGCGATCGCCCATCCTTTAAGAATTAGTTAAACTATAAATTAAATACATCCAGTGGTTAAAATTTCAAAATGGTATTTTATACTTCGGAGTCAAATATCATTTCAAAATTCAATATCATTCAAAAATCCATTTCAAAATATCAAATATCATATCTTCCAACCACATTCATTTATTTAAAATACCCATTTCAACACACATTTCAAATGGTTTATATTTCAAAACAAAATACTTCATTTTTAAATCATAAAATTGAAGTTATTATATTTAATAATTAAATTATTAAATTTCCAAAATTTTAATATTTAAAAGTTCATTCATTCACTTAAGTTTATCAAAACAGTGAAAATTCACCTTTCGTAGCATTTAGAAAATGCTACGGAAAGTCACATTCAAAACAGTTCAATTTAACAAAAGACAGCATTTAAGGATGCTGTAATAGGTTACATTAGTTTTAAAGAAACTTAGTTGAATTCAACAATTATAGCACTTACAAAAATGTTATAATAGCCTTTAATTAAATTTAGCCATTTAGTTCATTATTATCATCTACAACATTTACAAATGCTGTAAAATCATTTACATTATAAATAATAGCATTTCAAAAGATGCAGTTAATTAACTTCAGATATTCAATATAATTTCACAAGCAATTATAATTTTATTTAAATCATTTCAAACTTATAAAATCATATATTTTCACTTTTAAAACAATCATTCAAATACCCTTATATACATGATTTTATAAAGTTAAATTTCCATTCAAAAATCAATATTTAAAATAATACACTTATTAAATTCCAACATTCAATTAAAATTCATTAGATTAAATTTTAACTTAAACTTAAGTTTTAAATTTCAAATATAACTTAATTTCATTTTTATTTACTGAACTAAAAATTCACATTTAAACCAAATTCACAAATTTCCAGTTTTAGTAATATTTCCAAATTTCAACTTAAATATTCATTCATTTCACATTTTAACTTTATTCAAAAAAATCATTAGTATATTATAAAATCATTTTAAATTCATTTTAATCAAAATTATCATGAATATATCATATTTCATGTTTAATTTAAATTCCAATTACTACCAAATTAAAATTTCCCAAAATAACTTACATTTCAAATTCTCTAACTCCATAATTTATTTAACTTATAAATTTTCAGAAAATCAATAATACTTTACAAAAATGTATTTTTAATAAAATTTAAATCAAAATATTATAACATTTACATTTCTAAAATATTTTAAAAAATTTAGAAAAACATATTTTAACCACGGGTCTCTATCTCATTTTCTAGCCTAGGTAAAGTGATATGGGTAATATATCATTTCAACCCGTAATTTACAAAGAAAATCCGGGTTTTATCATTTCAAACCCGCAATCCCAAGTAAATGAAAAAAAAATTGAAAATCTTTCAGGCCTATCATTTCTGCCCATAATGATTTTCCCTTATTCTAAAGTCCGTTCGGGTATGTATCATTTCAACCCATAGTGATTCTAATCTAAAGGGAACTTGCAGTATGATAAACTGATATAAATAACAAAACAGCATAATAGAACAATAATATATGATATAACATGTGTTTAAGCATAGGTGAACATCATATTATCATAGCATAGCAGATATAATATGGTTACGCATTTTACAGAATCAAAAGTGGTCAATTTACTAGCTATATAAGTATACGATGTCTGGTGAGAATAACTCATTGGTTTAGCCGGAGATGACAACTACGAATACACAAAAGAGATCCACACAAGCACGATAGCATGACAAGATACGAGTGAGGGAGCCAAAGTATCAATTCCCTTGGAAAAAAATCAAACAAAAACAATACAGTACACATAAGCTTTCAACTCAAAACGATTAAACTATGCTAGAAATAACTACATAAAACAAAGCTGAAATGCTTTGCACTTGCTTCCAACTTTCATTAGGTTCAGCCACAAGTGATATAAAAGGCTAAAGCATGGGTTTGGATCAGGTTTTGGTTTCCTAAGGGTCGACCAAACATGGATGGAGATGGTGCAAAGGTGAGCATGCATGAAACAACACTAAACAACAACATACATGGTTTTCAATGCAAAGAAAGGCTCAAATAGGTCACGGTCAAGGCCATATGGGCAGGGCCTTCTCTTATGCGGTCAAGGGGATGATGTGGTAGAGTGTTCAGGTGAGGTTGGAGGTGGTGGAGAAGGTGGCGGCTAAGGGGTGATGAAGTGGTGGATTGCATTGTAGTGCTTGACTAGGGGGTATTGTTGGAGTTTGGAGCATTTGGTGATGGATCTGCCACCAAGGGTGGTGCATGGCCTGGCTGGGGTTGTAGAGGAGGTGGTGAAGATGGGTTCTAGGTGGTGGTGGAGGCGGCAGGGCAGGAGGAGGAGCAAGGCCGATCCTATAATGAAGAAGAACAAGTGCAAAGATCAAAGAATTCAAGCATAAAACAATGGAAAAAAAGAATTTAAAGTTAACCAATTTCTCTCCAAAGCAATGGCCGAATTTTTCTTTCAGAAATGAGATGAGAAAAAGTTTACGTGAATGAAATGAGGTAGGTGGCTGAAGGAATGAGGAGTTATGGCCAATTGAATGAAAAGATATGGTTGAAATGTGAAAAGGTGTGAATACCAAAGGCCTTAAGAAACAAAAAGTCACAAACCTTTTCAAATTTCTCATATTTCTTTTAATAAATTTAAATAACTGAAAATGATTATAAATTCAGTTTAAACTCGAAAATGTAACAAAAATATAAAATATACATAAATAAATAATAATTATATATGATTAAAATAACAAAATAGCACAGAAAATGCAAACTAGTCTAGAAAGTCTGAAAATAAACAGAATAAACCTTGGAAAATTTATATGGACTTGGAAAATATTTAAAAACAAAGATAATAACATAAAATAAAAATGCATTCACAAAAATAACTAAATAAATTTTAGTTAAATAAAATTTAAATAAAGAAAATAGCTTAAAAATACAAACTAGTCTTTAAAAATTGAAAACAATTCAATGAACTTTGAAAAAAAAATTATTATCACTTTAAAAATGTTTAAAAGACAAAAATATATGTAACATAACATATGATAAAAATTAAAATAAGATATGAAAAATAAAATATTATTTATATAGATTAAAATAAAAAATATTGTTAAATAAAACAATTTACTGCCAATATTGTAAAAAGCATAACTTTCACAATATAAATCGAATTTCAACAAAACGAAAAGCAGTATGCTTGAAATTTAATATATTTTCATAATAAAAGATAAAATTAAAAAATTTTAAATTTTAAATTTTAAATTTAAAAGTCAAAGTTTAATCAGATTGGCCAAAAATCGACTTTTTTTGGAAATATCCTATTTATTCAGGTTTGAAATTATAATTCACACAAAGATCAAAATATACTTTAAAATAACAAAAATTTTCATTTTAATAAATATAATAAAATTTTCAAATAAAATAATCAAAATAAATAATTAAAATAAATCACAAAATTCAGGGTTGTTACACTCTACCCCACTCAAAACTTTTCGTCCTCGAAAAGAACGGGCAAGGAAAATAAAGAGAAACAAGATAGAAAACAAAATAAAACAATTCCGAATTCGAAGCACGAATGCTCTCCTCCATGTCCAGGTACAATCTCGATTGAGATTAACAGATTTCCTTTTGAGCTGCTTCGTACCTCTGTCGACAATACGAAGTGGCTTCCTCTCGACAGTCAAATTAGGCTCAATATCCAAACTATCAAGAGCAGAAGGCTGGGCAATAAGAGAAGGATCATGAAGATGACGACGAAGGTGCGAGACATGGAATACATCATGAACTCTAGAAAGTTTTCGGGTAGATCTAAATGATAAGCCAAAGAACCAACTCTTTCCATAATGCAGAAAGAATCCTCAAAGAAGAAGACGGTAGGAAAATTAGGAGGAAAATAGGATGGAACACAAGGATGGACCATTATACATTTCAATTTAAAATTTTATATTTACAACATTTTAAACATTTTATAATATGATGAATAGTCATTTGATTCAAATTTGTTGGTTCGAAGTATACAATATTTATAACATTTTAAATTATTTAGAAAAGAAGAAGAAAATAATAATAATAAATGATCAAAATATCCTTTATATAATTCTTATCAAAATACTTTTATAACTCGATGTCTTAACAGGTTTATCCTCATTCTTACAGACTCTGGCCATGCATTGATCAGGCGCAAGGCTATAATTCTCCAAGTACTTGGTAGACCTGTTTCAACACCCAGTAAAAATGCTTAAAAATAGGTATGAGAAGTTACGCTTAAAATCCAATGTTAAATGATGATAATATGATAGCAGTGGCCCGCTGCTGATCCAGTATTTACGTAATGGACATAAAACTTTCCAGAAGATCCTTCTACCTTCTGGATTCCAGAAAAATATCGTAGCTAGTTCGTAAACAAGGGACCATCGACCCCTGCTGCAGTGGTACGCTACTGATTCAATGATTTACGCAATGGATGCACTTCCTTCCCGGAAGATCCATAAACAACAGATCCCAGGATCGAAAGCACCTCCATTAGGTAAACTAAAGAACCATTTACACTGAAAAGAAATCGAGGAACTCATGAGTTTAAGTTCGGACAACCATATCAGTTCGAATCCATTTCTGAATTCACCCAAGTCCATTAGGGTTTATCGGTCGAATCCATTCTTGGATTCCCCAAGTCCATCTGGGTCAAAGCATATCACTATACTTCTTCCGGAGGGTACTTCCCATACCTCTTACATCAAAATATAATATACCATATATAGTATCCCTTCAAAATCATAGCTTCAAATATCGCACTTATATAAATTCCATTATATATAAGATTTCAGTTTTAAATCGAATACTTTCCAAAATCAATAGTATATCAAATCACACTTATATAGACTTTGATTATATAAGATTTCACTTTACAAATTTAGTACCTTTCCAAAATGATAGTTTCAAATCAACTTCATACTTATACAAATCCATTTTATATAAGTTCGATAACTTCCAAATCAAGTATTTAGTAAATCAAGGTTCTCAATTTTAATTCGTTTCAATAACATTTCAATTTCAAAATCATATATGATTTCGCCTAATCATTTCTTCCAAATTACATTTATTCAGTTTCAAAGTTTCTTAAAACAGTAGATTTAGAAAATAATCCAAATTTCCAAATCAACAAAATTTAGGTCAAACAAATTCAATTCCATTTGTATTCACTTCAAAATCATAATACTTCCAAAGTTATAAATCTTTCGAAGCTAAAATACTTGAAACCATTATACTTTGAAAATCATAACATTTTGAAACCATACATTTGAAATCATAAAACATTCCTTTAATTCTTTACATTTCACAAATATTCAATTAAACCCAAATCTAAAATTTCCAATTTTAATCCAATTCAAACCATCAGTTTCAATTCAATTTAGTTTTCCAACAAAACCATTTCAAATATTATCAAATTTCAAATAAAGATTTGATCCACAAAATAAACTATTCAATCTTTAATATATTTCAAAGCTTAAATATACCATATTCCAAAACTAAATTTTATAATTTCGTATATCTCAAATCTAATTTCATAATTACTTAGTTTTGAAATATTCATTTCATAAATCCATCATTTTTAAATAAACTCAAATTACAAGTAAACCCAATATCCTTTTATACAAATATAAACTTCAAATATCAATTATCAAAATCAATTATCATTTTAAATTCACATTCTTTATCAAAATAAAGATTATATCATGTCCAAACCATTTCAAGCATAAAAAATATCTAAGATTGAAATCATCTCTTTTTTAAAACCCTCAAACTATTTATTTCCATATGGAAAAAAAATCCAATTTACCATTGGAAAGATTTTTTCTAAATATATACTTTATTCAAAACATTTCAAATCTAAATTTCATACCAGTATAATTCAAAATAGTCTTATTTATTTCACTCAACAAACAGTTTCAAACTTATATAAATCATATTACTTTATACTTTAACCATACCCAACTAAACTTATATTCTTTATCAAATACCTTATACCTTTCAAAATTTATTAGCTTTGAAAAGTTAACCTTGATTTGGAAGCGCTCGAACCTTCAAAATAGCCGAAGAAATCATATTTTCAATCCAAGAGTTGGAAATCAGTAACAATCAATAAATCCATTCCTATAGATAAGGTTATACCAAAACAAATCTGAATCTCGAGGACTGAACATCGGCTTACTTTAAATCATTTCAAATATATATACATACATATATCTTTTGAATATCAGACCATACTTCGAAATTTGAAATCAAAATTTGGTTCATAAAATCACTCGCATAGCAAAGCTACTAGAGTGGCCTCTCCCCCACTCAGAAACTCGAAAATCTATATCGATAATGCGTGTATTCATCACCAAAATTAATTTCCAGCAACATAAGTGGGTTCTGGACTTTTATTTTCTTGAGACTTCTTTGAAACCTCTTCGAAATCATTGGAATTCACTCGAATACATTTGGAACATTTCTTATTCGGAAAAATATCTTTAAATCATATTATCATTATATATTTTCCAAAATCTTAAAACCGATTTCAAAACACCGGAGTTCGATTCCTCGAAATTTCAAATTCAAAATCTTTTAGTTATAAATCCTTTTTATGTAACCAAATTCTTATAAATTTTCAAAATTTTAAATCCTTTCAAAGCTTCAAATTTTCATTTTCAAAAGATAAAGAAAATCCTTATCGAAAACATTTCACTTTTATATCTAAAATGTGGTCATCCTTATCAAAATAATAATGTCGGTATTTGCACAATTTCAAAATACAACCAAATACAAATTCCTAAGGATGGATTTCAAAACAAACAGAGATTCAAAGTTAGGGGAACTCTAATCAACTAGTATTCTGGCTCGAAAATAAGCTCGAATAAAGATAAGATAATTTAATTACCAAATAAGAGATGGATAAGCCTTTATAAATCGCGGGCGACCTTAACCGGTCAACCATGACTTCAAGAATATAATCAATTCGGAAATCTAAGGCAAATCAACATTCGATCACCAGAGATAGAATCCAGATATTGCACAAGGTAGATTGCATCGTAAACCTAGGATACACAAATCTCCAGTTAATCAATGCCAATTGTAAAGGAGTTTCACCCCTTTACCAATCATTCAAAGATTTAGGGAATCACTGATCATTATAGAGGTCATTCCAAAGTGGAGTTGTGGAATGCTCCAAAATCAAAGGAATACCAATAGGGAGACAAGAATGGATTTCAGAACAAATGGAAGCGTTCTAAAGTTCAAGGAATCCTAATCAATAAGAATCCTAACCAAGAGATTTCTAACAAGGTGGACACCGAAGGAATGAAGTTTAGAAAAGCTTGGTTTCAAAATAAGAAAATTTTATACCAAAATAATCCTTGAAAATACTTTAAAAATCATTTGAGAATCATTTATACTTTGAAAATACGTTTTCTCAGAAAGAAAGGATTCTGAGATTGATTTCACTCATTCTAGGGTATTTCTACCCTATCTTTAATGAGTTTTTGCTCCACAGGCTATGGTTTGCCTAAAACCAAAGCTCTGATACCAACTGTAATGACCCGCCATTTCGTACCATTCAAATCGACAATAATTCACACATGTCGGACATGAATGATGCAAAATAACAGATTGTAAATAAATTTGGAGCAAATGAAATACAATCACAGAATCACAGACACAGAAATATCAGAATAACTCACAGCGGAAACTAAAATACCATAGTAGTTCATGAAGCTTCTATAACAAACTCTCAAAACATAATACATAATATAAGTCTGAAAAACAGATACGATGGAAATATCAAAAACATAGTAGTTTATAAATATCAGAGCTGAAATAGAACAACTGAAAGGGAACAGATAACTAGACAAGCAGAATCTCCAGCGATTCCTAGCTACAGAAAAGAAATCCAAAGCTAAGCTGTAAATACTCAGGCTGACCCGAGCGTAAAGTAAAACACAAAACACTCGAGTCAGGACATATAAACTTATATAATGTAAACCAACTCAAGTGAACTATAGTAGAAATGCACAATAACTTAAAGGATACTTGTGATCGCCCATCCTTTAAGAATCAGTTAAACTATAAATTAAATACATCCAGTGGTTAAAATTTCAAAATGGTATTTTATACTTGGAGTCAAATATCATTTCAAAATTCAATATTATTAAAAAATCCATTTCAAAATATCAAATATCATATCTTCCAACCACATTCATTTATTTAAAATACCCATTTCAACACACATTTCAAATGGTTTATATTTCAAAACAAATTACTTCATTTTTATATCATAAAATTGAAGTTATTATATTTAATAATTAAATTATTAAATTTCCAAAATTTTAATCTTTCAAAGTTCATTCATTCACTTAAATTTATCAAAACAGTGAAAATTCACCTTTCGTAGCATTTAGAAAATGCTACGGAAAGTCACATTCAAAACGGTTCAATTTAACAAAAGACAGCATTTAAGGATGCTGTAATAGGTTACATTAGTTTTGAAGAAACTTAGTTGTATTCAACAATTATAGCACTTACAAAAATGATGTAATAGCCTTTAATTAAATTTAGCCGTTTAGTTCATTATTATCAACTACAGCATTTACAAATGCTGTAAAATCATTTACATTATAAATAATAGCATTTCAAAAGATGCAGTTAATTAACTTCAGATATTCAATATAATTTCACAAACAATTATAACTTTATTTAAATCATTTCAAACTTATAAAACCATATATTTTCACTTTTAAAACAATCATTCAAATACCCTTATATACATGATTTTATAAAGTTAAATTTCCATTCAAAAATCAATATTTAATAATAATAATACACTTATTAAATTCCAACATTCAATTAAAATTCATTAGATTAAGTTTTAACTTAAACTTAAGTTTTAAATTTCAAATATAACTTAATTTCATTTTTATTTACTGAACTAAAAATTCACATTTAAACCAAATTCACAAATTTCCAGTTTTAGTTATATTTCCAAATTTCAACTTAAATATTCATTCATTTCACATTTTAACTTTATTCAAAAAAAATCATTAGTATATTATAAAATCATTTTAAATTCATTTTAATCCAAATTGTCATGAATTTATCATATTTCATATTTAATTTAAATTCCAATTACCACCAAATTAAAATTTTCCAAAATAACTTACATTTCAAATTCTCTAACTCCATAATTTATTTAACTTATAAATTTTTAGAAAATCAATAATACTTTACAAAAATATATTTTTAATAAAATTTAAATCAAAATATTATAATATTTACATTTCTAATATATTTTAAAAATTTTCGAAAAACATATTTTAACCACGGGTCTGTATCTCATTTTCTAGCCTAGGTAAAGTGATATGGGTAATATATCATTTCAACCCGTAATTTACAAAGAAAATCCGGATTTTATCATTTCAAACCCGCAATCCCAAGTAAATGAAAAAAAAATTGAAAATTGTTCAGGCCTATCATTTCAGCCCATAATGATTTTCCCTTAGTCTAAAGTCCGTTCGGGTATGTATCATTTCAACCCATAGTGATTCTAATCTAAAGGGAACTTATAGTGTGATAAACTGATGTAAATAACAAAAAATCATAATATAACAATAATATATGATATAACATGTGTTTAAGCATGGGTGAACATCATATAATCATAGCATAGCAGATATAATAGGGTTACGCATTTTACAGATTCAAAAGTGGTCAATTTGCTAGTTATATAAGTATACGATGTCTGGTGAGAATAACTCACTGGTTTAGCTGGAGATGACAACTACGAATACACAAAAGAGATCCACACAAGCACGATAACACGACAAGATACGAGTGACGGAGCTAAAGAATCAATTCCCTAGGAAACAAATCAAACAAAAACAATACGGTACACATAAGCTTTCAACTCAAAACGATTAAACTATGCTAGAAATAACTGCATAAAACAAAGCTGAAATGCTTTGCACTTGTTCAAACTTTCATTTGGTTCATCCATAAGTGAAATAAAAGGCTAAAGACAGGGTTTGGATCAGGTTTTGGTTTCCTAAGGGTAGGCCAAACATGGATGGAGATGGTGCAAAGGTGAGCGTGCATGAAACAACACTAAACAACAACATACATGGTTTTCAATGCAAAGCATGGCTCAAATAGGTCACGGTCAAGGCCATTTGAGCACGGCCTTCTCTGATGCAGTCAAGGGGATGATGTGATAGAGGGTTCAGGTAAGGTTGGAGGTGGTGGAGGTGGAGTAGGTGGCGGCTAAGGGGTGATGAAGTGGTGGATTGCATTGTAGTGCTTGACTAGGGGGTATTGTTGGAGTTTGGAGCATTTGGTGATGGATCTACCACCAAGGGTGGTGCATGGCCTAGCTGGGGTTGTAGAGGAGGTGGTGAAGATGGGTTCTAGGTGGTGGTGGAGGCGGAAGGGCAGGAGGAGGAGCAAGGCCGATCCTATAATGAAGAAGAACAAGTGCAAAGATCAAAGAATTCAAGCATAAAACAATGGAAAAAAAGAATTTGAAGTTTACTAATTTCTCTCCAAAGCAATGGCCGAATTTTTCTTTCAGAAATGAGATGAGAAAAAGTTTACGTGAATGAAATGAGGTAGGTGGCTGAAGGAATGAGGAGTTGTAACGACTCGAATTTTGCCCGCTCGAAAATCGACATCCATACTTCAAATCGTATTCGAATGCCATAGATTCGACCGTTCAAATCCGATTCGCTGGAGCTTATAACAACATTAAGTAAATAACACAGCGAAATAAAAGAATAATACATTGATATACAGCTTTGATACAATATCTGATACAACAGATGATCCAATAGATATCAATATACAACAGAGATATGATACAATAAATAGCAGCGGAAAGAAAATAGATAACATCTAGCAGCGGAATAAATAACTCTAAAATAGTCTTCAAGGAAGAACTCCTAAAATAACTGCAACTCCATTTCCAAGAACTAATCCAGCAATAGCTTGAACTCCCCATAACAATGCACCAAACTAGGCAAGACTGGTGCGAACCAAAGACTGAACTAACTCCAGATAATCCACTATATCTAACTATCTGAAAAACCCAACTCTAGACTGCTCGTGCAGAAAATAATGAGCACCCAGAGTTTAGGAAAGAAACAATAAACTCCGGATCAGTCATGGGACTGGTGTGAGCAACAAAAACAGTTTATCTTTAAAAACATTCAATAAAAGATTTTCAAAGTCAATTCGCAATCTTTTTAAAAATGAGACTACCATAAGGCCTCCCGCACACACACACAATGCAAACGCAGAATCGGAGGAGATTTCTCCTTATGATAGTCAAAGATGCTTGATACGCATTAAAAGAAACATTTGATATTATTACTAGTGCATAGTGTAGGAAAAATTCATTTCGAAAGTAGAATATAAATCTTAGCCAACATACGACCATTATCGTATGCCTACTATAGCTAACCATGTTCAATAGCAGGTTACCGCCACATTCCATGGCAGGTTATACAACTAAAACCGTACAAGTCTCGTATTGTTTCTTTGGATTTCCAACGAATGATCAGGCCAAGGAACTTCCCATTGCCACATGAGAATGCCTCTGGATGGACATCCCCGAGAACCAAACCGGATCTCTACCAACACAAGGCCGGGTTACCCCTAACTGAGTAACAACTGACCGAATATGCCATCCCCCGGTCCTTTGGGACCTTTCAACCGAGCGCTCTTAATCAATTCACACAATCATAAAGTGTTTTCAACATGAGTAAGTATCTGGGCTCCATACCATGATACCACCCTTTTCCAGAAGGAAATGCACATATCCTAAAGGGCGCTACCCCTCATAACCTTGCCGCATCTTTCCTGTTTTGACCATTCCGGGGTGTGAGGCTCGACGAAGTCACGTCCACAAAAACATACTTTATACAAAAGCCATGATTTGGGTCAACAAATGATCATAGAGATGATCACCAAGATAGACGATCAAATAAATGATCCTATCACAAAAAATCAACACAATGATCATTTCACAGCAACACTCAGCATGTCACATTACCAAATTGGGAATATATCGCTGATAACCATCAACTATATAACCTCTGAGCTCGTACGTCAGAGAAGGGTGTTAAGCTAAAAGAATAAATTCTCCGCCACCAACAGAAATATATTTGAAAGAAATCAGCTTTATATCTCAATTTGTAATGTCAGACATACAATCCATAGAAGTCTGTTCCGGGATCGAACAAAACCGAAGGCACTTCCAAAGAAGTCCTTGCAATCCGGATATCCACAATCCCGATCGAATTTCCCATCACTTAGGAAGTCTCTATATCGGCGCGACTCGGTGCAGAAACAATCGATAGGTCATCCTATCGCTTTCGCAAACACCCGGTCTTCATCACCGGTCTTCAAATGCTATCCATAACGTCGAATCACATATTCGGAATGGGTTATACGACACCCGGCTAAACCGAATAGTGAGCGAAAATATTTTAAAAATATATGGATAATGGGATTTCAATTAAGTCACAACTTATTACCCAAAACTTTTCTTCAAATGGCTTAACAAATTACCATTTTCAATCTTTAAACAAAAAGATTCATTTTCACAACCTTTAACGGTTTAAACAATTTTCACATTTTAATCTTTTAAACAAAAGATTCATTCACAGATTTTCCAAATCAATTCTCATTTCAATTTGATTAACTCGTTAAATCTTTAAATCAAAGATTTAACTTATAACCTTCAAAACAATTTCATTTCAATTTGATTTAAACAAATCATCAATTTAAATCTGTTAAAAATAAACAGATTTAATTCATAGCTTTCAAAAAGAATTCATTCATAACTTAAGAAAATCATTTCTCTATTCAATCTTGAAATTCCCCTAATTAACTGGAATCTCGGTTCTTACCTAA
Source organism: Allium cepa (assembly GCA_030765085.1). Lineage (NCBI taxonomy): Eukaryota > Viridiplantae > Streptophyta > Magnoliopsida > Asparagales > Amaryllidaceae > Allium > Allium cepa. The sequence goes on from CM060931.1 coordinate 467,676,249, forward strand.
AAGTGTTTATCATTTGAAAACAACAGTTTTCATTTTGGAAATCTGATTCATTTATACGAGTTGAAATCCTTGGGTTAAATTCAAATTCCCAAAACCATACCTTTAAAATGGTTTAAATTCATACAAACATGTTTATAATATCTTTAACCAAAATTTCCAATCATGAATTCAATTCCAAATATCGAATTCAAATTCAAATTGAATTATTTAAATTGGAGATTTTACCGAGTTATTCAAAATAGCTTTTATCTGTGAAAACCTTTTTCAAAAGCTTTACCGTTTAACCCAAATCCATTTTCAAAATCAATTTGAAATTAAAACTTTAATTTCAAAAATATTACATTTAAATTATCTGTGACTTAATCGATTTCCTCATGAAATCCATATTGGTGTGTGTATAAGTGTGGTCAAGGGGTTATACACAGTAGTGCAACATCATTCAATTATCACAGATTAAAACATAGGAATATAGTCGATAAGCGGTATTAACTATCACGCTTATCGTTCATATACAGATCACAGATATATATCACAGATAAGTAAATTACAGATCACAACATAACTCAGGATAATCATAAAGCATCATATATCAGGGATATCAACAATTCAACATCCAATAAAATCCAAACATCCATAAGTAGGATCAATTTAATCATCTGATAAATTTAAATCATATTAAATTTCTATGAATAATTCTTTTCACATTTATTATCAAATAAATTTCAAGTAAATGATTCTCATTAACTATTCATAATTATTTAATTACTATTCTTAAGTAATTAAACTCAATTTAATTATTGTTAATTAACATTTAATTAACCTTAAAAATCTTATATTTAATCACTGATTATTTAATTAATTAAGTTCTAAACTGTAACTTAATAAATCTTAATTACTTGATTAAATAACCTCAAGCATTTGTTTAAAAGACAACTCTTTATTAAACTAATGAATCTTATTTACAAATTAATTTACCTTAATTAATTTAACTCAAATCTTAATTTCTTGATTAAATAAATTAATCAATCATTCACCTGAACTAATTTAATGAATGCATATCATTTTATCTTTACTAATTCAAATTTAAAACATTTTCTAACTAATGTTTTAATTATCATCACAAAGCAAATTTAAACAATTTCATTTATTAAAACTTCTTTGATTTCTGAATTAGGATTCAAATTATCTTTAATTCAGATTTAAATTTAAATTTAAACTTTTAGTTTCAACTTGCTTAAACTTTTCATTTAAAATTTCAACTCCATTTCAAATTTCTTTAATATATTTTGAATTGCTTTTAAGTTATTAAAACAATTTAAATTTAAAACTTATTTATGTTCAAACTAAACTCTACATTCAACTTGAATTTATATTAACATTTTAATTTGAACTCAGCTTTTAAAAATCTTGGTTTAAAATTTAAATTTGGTTTTAAAATTCTCAAACCAAAACAGTTTTAGGTTAAAAACTGTAACAACTTTGACTCGAGCCCCCTTCTATTTGCTTCGAGCAAAAATTCCAAACACACGAGAATTTCACAAATTCGACGCGTGAATTCCCCCTTGTTCTTTTCAGGCAAGCACATACGCAAGCATCATCACTGCTTCAAACTCGAGCAGCCACCTCCCCCAGAATTTCACAATTTCATCTTCCAACGCGTCTCGTCTTCCCCAAAATTTTTCAATTCCCTGATACACGCTGTGGCACGTGCACGTGCACATCTCGGCTTGTCGCTTCTGACCGTCACTCTGGCCATCTATGAGTCATCAACGTCACCATGAACTACCCCAAACACTCAAAAACGTGAATTGAATTATGCATGTTCATACGAACAGTGACCCAGTCACGACCATGAAAAAATTGCCACGACCTCGTCCACCAGAGACTCTGAATTTTTGGCCATCACCTCGTTGACGTACACTCTACCTCCCCTCAAGATCGCGTAACACTCGATCGCACAGACAGGGTGAACGAATCGAAATTCCCTCCTTCGATAAAACTAGGTTTAGAATTTTCAGAAGTTCGCCGATGCCACCTCGTTGAACTATCGCCCTTCCTGTCATTTTTGCCGATCACTTTGAACCTTCACCTAACTCCAGCAAAAATCCCGACCATCCCAATGCTCGTGGCCATCAAAATTTGCCCAGTATTCCAAAAACGGTGCAACCCCAATATTTACTTCATTTTGAATCTAAAAATTATGATTTCGATCTTAAAAATCATGTTTTAGATTAGAGTTTCATTTTATATCCCTGAATTTCTAAATTAAAATGTTCGAATTTTTCACTTGTTCAAAGCTTTGCTCAGTAACTTGGTTTTCAGATATGTTACCATGCTGTTTCAACTTGAATAGATTTCTAAATTAAAGCTAATGATAAAAAAATCAAATCATATTTAAATCTTGAACCCAATTTCTGCTTAGATCGAAAGATTGGGGTTGATTTGCATACCTGGTCTAAAAGAAAATAAAAACAGTAACAAGATTCAGGCATACCAAAGTGACTTTTAGACAGTGAAAGTTACTCACCTGTGGGATGAAGGCAGAGGACGAGCTTTCAAACTGGAGCTTGTATTTTTGCTTACTGAGATCTTCTCTGGTTTTCATTAATTAATGTTTAAACTGAGTTGAGCCTTATTTGCTTGGAGTTCCAGGTTGCTTTGTTTCACCTTAAAACTAAATCTTTAATCTTTGCATTGCTGAGTTGATTTGTATTGTTATGTTTTGTTTTAGTTTTGTTTACTTCATTCATTTTTGTTTCTTTTTGCATATGGGGCTGATATATGGAAGCAAGTTACAGGGTGATAAAACTTATACAGTGTGATATCTTTGTATAATAGGCATGGCTTGGTATGCTTGCATTTATGGCCATTGTACTTGAGTGTATACATTTTCTTCTTATTTTACTTTGTTTATTACTTTACCTTTACTTTGCTGACCATACTTTCTACATATTACTTTTTCTATTCTCTTGTTCCTTGCCTTGCACTTCTTTACTCGGCTGGGATATATATTTTCTTTCCAGGTCTACATGTTTATTTAACTTGAATATATCTTTATGTTGATATCACTTGCCTTGCTAATTTTCTTTTCCTTTTGGGCCTGCACATCTATATTCCCATTTGTTTGCATTTCGACTCATAGGCTACATGAAATATTTATTTGCCTTGTATTGTTTAAGTGTGCATACATAGATTTATATTTTATACTTTGCTTGTAGTTCATTTTACTTATGTATTGAATTCTAATTTAACTTTAACATTTATTTCTATTTTTAGTTTAAATATTTATCATAAATTCTACTTTAAAAATTATTGTTTTACATTTCTCTATGTACAAATATATTTTATATAACTCAAATTATCATCATTTATAAATTTTTAAATCAATTTATTTATTTATTTCTATACTTGTGTCTAAAGTATATTATTTATTTTTCAAAATCATTTATTTAAGAATTTATTTAAAATCCAATATATACATATATATTCTCATATATACTAATTTTTCAAATCCATATGACTTTCATATCTTCTATTTGAATCGAGGAAACTCGCTTCCATTTATAATTAATTCTACAAATTTTTATTCAAAAATTCATTTAATTATCAATTTAAAATAAATTAAAATTCAGGATCGTTACAAACTTCCCCCCTTAAAAGAATTTCGTCCTCGAAATTCGCAGGCACGAAAACAACATAGATAGATGAAAGATAGAGAAATATCTTTTCAGATCAAACTGGATATCAATTCTGCATTTGGCTCACCAAATCAGAATATCAACAATAGATACAAGAAATTATAATAAAATTTCAAATTTTGGTTTTAAGCAAAATCATTTTATCGATACAATTCTAATCATTCTTCATACTTCATATTCTATTAATCAATTTTAACTCAATTTAAAATTTCTAATTCCAAATTCATTAAGGTTTAAATCAAAATGCTGATAAGAAACCGATGAAATACGAAGTAAGAATCTTCTACAATGATTCGTAGGGCAATCATCACACCGAAACTTCTTTTTGTAGCTGGTACGAAGAAATCAAAAGAATTTAGAAACGAATCAAAGAAATTTGATAAGAAAGATTGTTTCCACTGTTGTTACAGAGTATTGACCAATTATAGTCGTATTTCCCTGTCCCCTATCTCGTTTTCTTCTTGCACTCATACTTACTATCAGTAGATAGTAAGAGAATTTACTGAGGCGTTAAAACGGATATCTTAAGGATTACTCATTCTAGGATTAACTTCACCCTATCTCTAATGAGTTACTTAATGTGTTACACTCCTGAGCTAAAGTTCAACCCTTAGCTCTGATACCAAATGTAACGACTCGAATTTTGCCCGCTCGAAAATCGACATCATACTTCAAATCGTATTCGAATGCCATAGATTCGACCGTTCAAATCCGATTCGCCGGAGCTTATAACAACATTAAGTAAATAACACAGCGAAATAAAAGAATAATACATTGATATACAGCTTTGATACAATATCTGATACAACAGATGATCCAATAGATATCAATATACAACAGAGATATGATACAATAAATAGCAGCGGAAAGAAAATAGATAACATCTAGCAGCGGAACAAATAACTCTAAAATAGTCTTCAAGGAAGAACTCCAAAAATAACTGCAACTCCATTTCCAAGAACTAATCCATCAATAGCTCGAACTCCCCATAACAATGCACCAAGCTAGGCAAGACTGGTGCGAACCACAGACTGAAGTAACTCCAGATAATCCACTATATCTAACTATCTGAAAAACCCAACTCTAGACTGCTCGTGTAGAAAATAATGAGCACCCAAAGTTTAGGAAAGAAACAATAAACTCCGGATCAGTCGTGGGACTGGTGTGAGCAACAAAAACAGTTTATCTTTAAAAACATTCAATAAAAGATTTTCAAAGTCAATTCGCAATGCTTTTTAAAAATGAGACTACCATAAGGCCTCCCGCACACACACACACAATGCAAACGCAGAATCGGAGGAGATTTCTCCTTATGATAGTCAAAGATGCTTGATACGCATTAAAAGAAACATTTGATATTATTACTAGTGCATAGTGTAGGAAAAATTCATTTCGAAAGTAGAATATAAATCTTAGCCAACATACGACCATTATCGTATGCCTACTATAGCTAACCATGTTCAATAGCAGGTTACCGCCACATTCCATGGCAGGTTATACAACTAAAACCGTACAAGTCTCGTATTGTTTCTTTGGATTTCCAACGAATGATCAGGCCAAGGAACTTCCCATTGCCACATGAGAATGCCTCTGGATGGACATCCCCGAGAACCAAACCGGATCTCTACCAACACAAGGCCGGGTTACCCCTAACTGAGTAACAACTGACCGAATATGCCATCCCCCGGTCCTTTGGGACCTTTCAACCGAGCGCTCTTAATCAATTCACACAATCATAAAGTGTTTTCAACATGAGTAAGTATCTGGGCTTCATACCATGATACCACCCTTTTCCAGAAGGAAATGCACATATCCTAAAGGGCGCTACCCCTCATAACCTTGCCGCATCTTTCCTGTTTTGACCATTCCGGGGTGTGAGGCTCGACGAAGTCACGTCCACAAAAACATACTTTATACAAAAGCCATGCTTTGAGTCAACAAATGATCATAGAGATGATCACCAAGATAGACGATCAAATAAATGATCCTATCACAAAAAATCAACACAATGATCATTTCACAGCAACACTCAGCATGTCACATTACCAAATTGGGAATATATCGCTGATAACCATCAACTATATAACCTCTGAGCTCGTACGTCTCAGAGAAGGGTGTTAAGCTAAAAGAATAAATTCTCCGCCACCAACAGAAATATATTTGAAAGAAATCAGCTTTATATCTCAATTTGTAATGTCAGACATACAATCCATACAAGTCTGTTCCGGGATCGAACAAAACCGAAGGCACTTCCAAAGAAGTCCTTGCAATCCGGATATCCACAATCCCGATCGAATTTCCCATCACTTAGGAAGTCTCTATACCGGCGCGACTCGGTGCAGAAACAATCGATAGGTCATCCTATCGCTTTCGCAAACACCCGGTCTTCATCATCGGTCTTCAAATGTTATCCATAACGTCGAATCACATATTCGGAATGGGTTATACGACACCCGGCTAAACCGAATAGTGAGCGAAAATATTTTAAAAATATATGGATAATGGGATTTCAATTAAGTAACAACTTATTACCCAAAACTTTTCTTCAAATGGCTTAACAAATTACCATTTTCAATCTTTAAACAAAAAGATTCATTTTCACAACCTTTAACGGTTTAAACAATTTTCACATTTTAATCTTTTAAACAAAAGATTCATTCACAGATTTTCCAAATCAATTCTCATTTCAATTTGATTAACTCGTTAAATCTTTAAATCAAAGATTTAACTTATAACCTTCAAAACAATTTCATTTCAATTTGATTTAAACAAATCATCAATTTAAATCTGTTAAAAATAAACAGATTTAATTCATAGCTTTCAAAAAGAATTCATTCATAACTTAGGAAAATCATTTCTCTATTCAATCTTGAAATTCCCCTAATTAACTGGAATCTCGGTCCTTATCTAAAAGTGTTTATCATTTGAAAACAACAGTTTTCATTTTGGAAATCTGATTCATTTATACGAGTTGAAATCCTTGGGTTAAATTCAAATTCCCAAAACCATACCTTTAAAATGGTTTAAATTCATACAAACATGTTTATAATATCTTTAACCATAATTTCCAATCATCGAATTCAATTCCAAATATCGAATTCAAATTCAAATTGAATTATTTAAATTGGAGATTTTACCGAGTTATTCAAAATAGCTTTTATCTGTGAAAACCTTTTTCAAAAGCTTTACCGTTTAACCCAAATCCATTTTCAAAATCAATTTGAAATTAAAACTTTAATTTCAAAAATATTACATTTAAATTATCTGTGACTTAATCGATTTCCTCGTGAAATCCATATTGGTGTGTGTATAAGTGTGGTCAAGGGGTTATACACAGTAGTGCAACATCATTCAATTATCACAGATTAAAACATAGGAATATAGTCGATAAGCGGTATTAACTATCACGCTTATCGTTCATATACAGATCACAGATATATATCACAGATAAGTAAATTACAGATCACAACATAACTCAGGATAATCATAAAGCATCATATATCAGGGATATCAACAATTCAACATCCAATAAAATCCAAACATCCATAAGTAGGATCAATTTAATCATCTGATAAATTTAAATCATATTAAATTTCTATGAATAATTCTTTTCACATTTATTATCAAATAAATTTCAAGTAAATGATTCTCATTAACTATTCATAATTATTTAATTACTATTCTTAAGTAATTAAACTCAATTTAATTATTGTTAATTAACATTTAATTAACCTTAAAAATCTTATATTTAATCACTGATTATTTAATTAATTAAGTTCTAAACTGTAACTTAATAAATCTTAATTACTTGATTAAATAACCTCAAGCATTTGTTTAAAAGACAACTCTTTATTAAACTAATGAATCTTATTTACAAATTAATTTACCTTAATTAATTTAACTCAAATCTTAATTTCTTGATTAAATAAATTAATCAATCATTCACCTGAACTAATTTAATGAATGCATATCATTTTATCTTTACTAATTCAAATTTAAAACATTTTCTAACTAATGTTTTAATTATCATCACAAAGCAAATTTAAACAATTTCATTTATTAAAACTTCTTTGATTTCTGAATTAGGATTCAAATTATCTTTAATTCAGATTTAAATTTAAATTTAAACTTTTAGTTTCAACTTGCTTAAACTTTTCATTTAAAATTTCAACTCCATTTCAAATTTCTTTAATATATTTTGAATTGCTTTTAAGTTATTAAAACAATTTAAATTTAAAACTTATTTATGTTCAAACTAAACTCTACATTCAACTTGAATTTATATTAACATTTTAATTTGAACTCAGCTTTTAAAAATCTTGGTTTAAAATTTAAATTTGGTTTTAAAATTCTCAAACCAAAACAGTTTTAGGTTAAAAACTGTAACAACTTTGACTCGAGCCCCCTTCTATTTGCTTCGAGCAAAAATTCCAAACACACGAGAATTTCACAAATTCGACGCGTGAATTCCCCTCTGTTCTTTTCAGGCAAGCACATACGCAAGCATCATCACTGCTTCAAACTCGAGCAGCCACCTCCCCCAGAATTTCACAATTTCATCTTCCAACGTGTCTCGTCTTCCCCAAAATTTTTCAATTCCCTGATACACGCTGTGACACGTGCACGTGCACATCTCGGCTTGTCGCTTCTGACCGTCACTCTGGCCATCTATGAGTCATCAACGTCACCATGAACTACCCCAAACACTCAAAAACATGAATTGAATTATGCATGTTCATACGAACAGTGACCCAGTCACGACCATGAAAAAATTGCCACGACCTCGTCCACCAGAGACTCTGAGTTTTTGGCCATCACCTCGTTGACGTACACTCTACCTCCCCTCAAGATCGCGTAACACTCGATCGCACAGACAGGGTGAACGAATCGAAATTCCCTCCTTCGATAAAACTAGGTTTAGAATTTTCAGAAGTTCGCCGATGCCACCTCGTTGAACTATCGCCCTTCCTGTCATTTTTGCCGATCACTTTGAACCTTCACCTAACTCCAGCAAAAATCCCGACCATCCCAATGCTCGTGGCCATCAAAATTTGCCCAGTATTCCAAAAACGGTGCAACCCCAATATTTACTTCATTTTGAATCTAAAAATTATGATTTCGATCTTGAAAATCATGTTTTAGATTAGAGTTTCATTTTATATCCCTGAATTTCTAAATTAAAATGTTCGAATTTTTCACTTGTTCAAAGCTTTGCTCAGTAACTTGGTTTTCAGATATGTTACCATGCTGTTTCAACTTGAATAGATTTCTAAATTAAAGCTAATGATAAAAAAATCAAATCATATTTAAATCTTGAACCCAATTTCTGCTTAGATCGAAAGATTGGGGTTGATTTGCATACCTGGTCTAAAAGAAAATAAAAACAGTAACAAGATTCAGGCATACCAAAGTGACTTTTAGACAGTGAAAGTTACTCACCTGTGGGATGAAGGCAGAGGACGAGCTTTCAAACTGGAGCTTGTATTTTTGCTTACTGAGATCTTCTCTGGTTTTCATTAATTAATGTTTAAACTGAGTTGAGCCTTATTTGCTTGGAGTTCCAGGTTGCTTTGTTTCACCTTAAAACTAAATCTTTAATCTTTGCATTGCTGAGTTGATTTGTATTGTTATGTTTTGTTTTAGTTTTGTTTACTTCATTCATTTTTTTTTCTTTTTGCATATGGGGCTGATATATGGAAGCAAGTTACAGGGTGATAAAACTTATACAGTGTGATATCTTTGTATAATAGGCATGGCTTGGTATGCTTGCATTTATGGCCATTGTACTTGAGTGTATACATTTTCTTCTTATTTTACTTTGTTTATTACTTTACCTTTACTTTGCTGACCATACTTTGTACATATTACTTTTTCTATTCTCTTGTTCCTTGCCTTGCACTTCTTTACTCGGCTGGGATATATATTTTCTTTACAGGTCTACATGTTTATTTAACTTGAATATATCTTTATGTTGATATCACTTGCCTTACTAATTTTCTTTTCCTTTTGGGCCTGCACATCTATATTCCCATTTGTTTTCATTTCGACTCATAGGCTACATGAAATATTTATTTGCCTTGTATTGTTTAAGTGTGCATACATAGATTTATATTTTATACTTTGCTTGTAGTTCATTTTACTTATGTATTGAATTCTAATTTAACTTTAACATTTATTTCTATTTTTAGTTTAAATATTTATCATAAATTCTACTTTAAAAATTATTGTTTTACATTTCTCTATGTACAAATATATTTTATATAACTCAAATTATCATCATTTATAAATTTTTAAATCAATTTATTTATTTATTTCTATACTTGTGTCTAAAGTATATTATTTATTTTTCAAAATCATTTATTTAAGAATTTATTTAAAATCCAATATATACATATATATTCTCATATATACTAATTTTTCAAATCCATATGACTTTCATATCTTCTATTTGAATCGAGGAAACTCGCTTCCATTTATAATTAATTCTACAAATTTTTATTCAAAAATTCATTTAATTATCAATTTAAAATAAATTAAAATTCAGGATCGTTACAGGAGTTATGGCCAATTGAATGAAAATGTATGGTTGAAATGTGAAAAGGTATGAATACCAAAGGCCTTAAAAAACAAAAGGTCACAAACCTTTTCAAATTTCTCATATTTCTTTTAATAAATTTAAATAACTGAAAATGATTATAAATTAAGTTTAAATTCGAAAATGTAGCAAAAATATAAAATATACATAAATAAATAATAATTATATATGATTAAAATAACAAAATAGCACAGAAAATGCAAACTAGTCTAGAAAGTTTGAAAATAAACAGAATAAACCTTGGAAAATTTATATGGACTTGGCAAATATTTAAAAAAAAGATAATAACATAAAATAAAAATGAATTCACAAAAATAACTAAATAAATTTTAATCAAATAAAATTTAAATAAAGAAAATAGCTTAAAAATACAAACTAGTCTTTAAAAATTGAAAACAATTCAATGAACTTTGAAAAAAAATTATTATCACTTTAAAAATGTTTAAAATACAAAAATATATGTAACATAACATATAATAAAAATTATAATAAGATATGAAAAATAAAATATTATTTATATATATTAAAATAAACAATATTGCTAAATAAAACAATTTACTGCCTATATTGTAAAAAACATAACTTTCACAATATAAATCGAATTTCAACGAAACAAAAAGCAGCATGCTTGAAATTTAATATATTTTTATAATAAAAGATAAAATTCAAAAATTCAAAATTTTAAATTTTAAATTTAAAAGTCAAAGTTTAATCAGATTGGCCAAAAATCCACTTTTTTTGGAAATATCCTATTTATTCAAGTTTGAATAATTCACACAAAGGTCAAAATATACTTTAAAATAACAAAAATTTTCATTTTAATAAATATAATAAAGTTTTCGAATAAAATAATCAAAATAAATAATTAAAATAAATCACAAAATTCAGGGTTGTTACAATTTAATAAGGAAGCAAAAATATTAACATAGTAGTTATTGAAAGAACGTTGTTTTAAAATAAATTATTTGACAATAAAATTGAAACTATTAATGATTAATTTTTGAAATTATTAATAATTAAGTTTTGAAATTATTAATAATTAAGTTTTGAATTTAGCAGTAATTAAGGAATTGAAATTATTGGTAATTTAATGAGATTGAATTGTTTAATAATTTAATTTGAATCGAATTCATTAAATGAAATTTAACATCTTGAATAAGTGAAATTTAGTTTCTTTATTAATTGAGTTTTGAAATCTGTAACTATGTAAACAAATAAGTGAAATTGGATTTCTTTAACAAGAAATAAAATGTGATTGATGTAAGACTTGTAATTTAAAGAATTGATTTGACGAATTTAATTTAATTCAATTTATAAGTTCTGATATAATGAAGGAAAACTTAAATTGATTTAATGAATTGGAAATTTAATAGAAATTTGTTTTGAATGATAAAGTAACTTAATGAATATTGAATGAAATCGATCTATGAATTTAAATTGATTTGAACGTTAAATTTAATTAATTTAAATGCTTTCGGAATGAAATTTATATACGAACTTGAATCAATATTTGAATTGTTTTAATAAAAGTTGAAATTGAACTGTAAGATTTTGAATTGGTAATTTGGAAGTTTTGAAACGTAAATTATGGAAATTGATATAGAAAGACAAATGAAATGTTGGTTTACAAAATATTATTGAAATTGAATTTGATTTGGTTTTGAAATATATAAACGACCAATCGGTGAAATAATTACGAAAGTTATTAAAGAAACCAGAATCGGTTATGGACATACTCTCTGTCTAAACCGAAAACCACTTTAATAACTATATGCGGAGTGTGATCCAGAATGAAGTGGTTGGAATGATGTACGTGATGACTGAAGAAAGAGAACGATAATGGATAGCCTTGACACTTGTGTCGAATTGGAAATGACTAAAACAGGAGCCGTGCCGGGCCGAATGGGGTTAGCCACCAAGAGCGAACACACTTCTTCGTAAACTACTCATTACTTGTTATTGATTGGTGCACCCTCGTACTTTTGGGAGCGTTGTTTCGCGGTGTTGCGATCGTTGCGGCGATGCGTTTTCACTCGTCCGGATCAGGCAAACGGTAGTTTCACTACCTTGGGTATTGCCTCATGTGCCTTGTCATACTTGTATCTCTATATACGCGACCACTACGAATTTGTTTTCTGTTATACCTATGGAGTACTCCCTGATATCCCACTAGTTTACGGTGGAGTTTACAGTGCTGTATAGACTATAACGCTTATATAAAATGTGTTAAGAGGGATAATGGTAACGCCTTAACACTATTTTGCTACTTTATATTACTGATAGACATTATCTATTTAGCATATACTACCACATAGTAGATAGTTTAATGGATCCTTAGAGGATGGTTATTCCAATATCTTTTGAGTTACTTGTATTTCAGTTGTTATTTCACTTGAGTTGGACTTACTGATATGAGAATGTTAATCCTGACTCGAGTGTTTTGTATTTTCTTTACGCTCGGGTCAGACTGAGTGGTTCAGCTTTTGAGACTCGCCTTTGGAGTTGGAGCTTCGCCTGGATATCCAACTATCTATCAGCTTTCAGATATTCAGTTGATTCCAGTGATATATTCTGATTATTGTATTTGACTGTTGTATTCGAAACTTCTGTTGTAATTTATTTAACTCTGATATATATATATATAGTAGCTTCATGAACTACTATCTTTTGCTTTCGCTGCATATTATTACTCTGTGTCTGTGATCCTGTGATTATTTATATACTGTATATCTAAGTTTTGCCAAATTTAAATTAACAATTCGGTATTTTGAATTATGCAAGTCCGACATGTGCGGATGCGAATAGTCTAAAATAGTGGGTCGTTACAGTTGGTATCAGAGCTTTGCTAGCTCTAGGCAAAACTTAGCATATAGGGTAAATGTATTTACAGAATCACTCTCATTCGAGTTTCAATCTCTTCCTTTTGACTCGATTCCTTTGAACTTGGAATATTCCCCTCGGTTCTGAAATTCATTCGTGTCCCTCACTATTCGCCTTCTCTCAATTCTGGAGTATCCCATAACTCCATTTCGAATGACCCTTATAATGAATCGGCGGTCTCGCCAAACATCGAATGATTTGTAAACGGGTGAAACTCTTTTACAAGGCATTGACTTACCGAAGATTTATGAATCCTCGGTTTACGATGCTATCTATCTCCTACTGTGCCTAAACTCTATCTCTTGCGATCGAATGTCGATTTGCCTCGGAATCCTACATCGATCTTATTCTTGAAGTCACGGTCGACCCAGTTAAGGTTGCCCGTGAATTAAATAAGTTTATCCATCTCCAAATCCTGTTATTGAATCATCTTTTCTTTTCTTTTGAACTTGAATTCGAATCAGAATTCTCTTTGATTTGATTTCCATTAAATTTGAATCTCTATACTTATTCTGAAATCCATTCTTGTATCGTCGAGCGTGGAAGCTTGTTTGTAAATTTTCATCAAAAATGTTTTATACATTGTGTTGTTTGAGTTGTTAATGTTGATTTGGATTTTCGATCGATTTGTCTGATCAACGATATCGATAGGATTTCCAAAACACTTGAACATAGCAAACTGACACAATATTGTTTTCAAATTTGGTAAACAAAATAATTTTGAATGATTATATTATATATAAGGATAAAGTTTTCTAAAATTAAATTGTTAATGGATCTGTTGTCCGAAATGATAATATTTCTGTTTATTGTATTATAAACCATCGATTATTGCATAATATAAATAAATGAATTTATAAAACTTGGATATAATTTGATTTGGAATTTAAAATGAATATAAAACAAGAATTTGGGAATTTAATTTCTGATAGATTTCAAACCTTGTATTTAAAGTTTTAAAAGGTATATTATTTAGAGTATTTTCGAATAGAAATCATTTGAAAGAAATCTTAGATGTTTAAATCAGTGCTCTTCTCCTTGTCGTTGGAAAATAATTTCGATAATGACGGCCGCATCATCGACATTTATTTTCGAGTTTCGAAGTGGAGAGACTATTCTGTAGCTTTGCTACGGTTTGTTTTGAAAATAAATTGATTTGAAATTCTTAAATTATGATTTGATTTGTAATATATATTAATATATGATTTAAATCTGATTTGATATATTATATATATTTATTTATTTACCTCTAAATAAATTTGAAGTTGCTCGAAAATTTAATTCTTAAATTTATCTTAAAGGATAATTTAAATTATAAAATGAAATCGAAATTTTAAATAAAAGTTTAAGCCTAAATAATTAAATCAGAAAATTTTACTAGAATAATACTCAATTTCATTATATATAGCTTTCCTAAATTTTCAAAAGTAACTATGTAATTGAATATTATATAATATAAATGATGTCAAAGGAATTTTTAAATAAATTTGAGTAGTTATAATAAATATAAATATACTTAATATGTATGTGATAGAATATATTAAGTAGAATAAATTTAATAATAATTTGGAATAAAGAAGAATTAAATTTTTCGAATAAAGTATGATTATAATAGATGACTATTCAAATTTGTGATCTTTGAAATTGTTAATTTAAGAAAATTGGATAATATACAAAATAAATTGTCTTTATAAATAAAATGTGAACACATGTAATGAATGTTATTCACTTAAATTTTAATTACAAATGTTTATGGAAATAAATAGAATGATAAGTTAAATAATAGGTTTGATTAATAGAAGAAAAATTTGTTTGGAAGTTAATAAATTGAATTAAATCAACTTAAGGGAGTATCTTGAATTAATTGAATTTAAACTGAATTTCATTTGAAAGAACCCTTTTGTACCTAACATTTATAAATGAGAAATCAAATCAATTTAATGGAAACCTGGATTTTAAAAAAATAAAAAAATAAAAAAACATAAAAATAAAAAAAAAATTGTTGAATATAAGTTTATTTAAATTGAATTTATATGGTTTGAACCAATTGATTATTTTGTTTTTCATTCTATTTTCTTCTGGTTGTTTCTATTCTCCTACCTCCTTCCTTTTCGGGGACGAAAAGTTTTGAGTGGGGAAGAATGTAACGACCCGCAAATTTTTAATAATTTTATTTGTTTTATTTATATATTTAATTGAAATTTTGTGAAATTTTAAATGATAAAATTTTGAAATATAAATTTGATATATGGAATGCGTTAAGTTAAACATAGCAACTGGTAAAATTTTGCCCGGAAATATGAAAGTTTATTTCATGCGTAAATTTACTTCAATTTAATCAGTTAAAAAACGATGAAAATTAAACGTTTTCGAAACCTAAATATTTTTACATAGAAAAATTCTAAAACATCTTCTGAGCAAGACGTCATTTTCCGTTTTTCCAAATTCGGACTTCTTTTGCTCCGTCGATTTTATTTTCCTGCGTTTTTGTTGCATTTTCCGCTAGTAGAAAATTCGAATTTTTATAATTCAATCGTTCTACAGATATCTGTATACCGTTTTGATCGTCTCATCATACTGATCTTTACGGTATACTCATTTCTGTGTTTTGACGTCCGTTGCACGACGGAATCGGTTGAACCGATTAATCGTACCGGTACCGTTTGGACACTATTGAACTCTTGTCTATTCGTTTATCCACTGTGTAAATTCAAATGGACACTAGCATTTAATTTCCTTGAATTCATGCACATTGGAAACTTACAATTCCCCGACCATGCTCCTTCATTTTCACTCACGTTCGTTTTGTATCTGGCTTCTATTTACTTCTCACATCTGCTTATTTTCATCTCTATTCTCTGAACCCTTCTCATTCATTCCTCATCTTTGTTCATAAAAAAAACACAGAAAAAAATAATAAAAAAATTAGAAAAAATCACGAAAGGCAAACAGTGATTATATTTGTTGTTTGAAGCCTCATCTCCATTTGCGTTTGCATGAAAGTCATGTTTCTTTCATATTGGAACCTGAAGCTCGCCTTGCTCCTTCACTCGGCAACCTCATTCGGAGCCACGACACTCGCCCGTCCCCGCGCCTTCCACTCCATCACCAGGCCTTCGCCTCTCTCCCTCCTCTCAACGTGACTGTACTGCCTAACCCGAGCCTTCCAAGCCAAAGCCTCTCCTCACCATTTCGCCATCTCTTCTTGCCGAGCCTAGGCAGCGTCCGAAGCGACCTTCCACTTCCCGACCCCGTCCACCCACTAGCAACTCATCTAAGCATCCGCCACTCCACAGCCACACCAATTGCAACAACCACCCCTCTCCGCCTCGAATCCCGCACAGCCAGCACACGGCCCGACCCACTAACGGCCCCTTTCTTCCACCTATCTTATGGCCGAGCCATCACCTTGTTCAACGCCTCCTTCCTCTTCGGCCTAGTCAACTTGCATTGTTTTATCTGAGGTATACATATATTCTCTGTTATGTATATATGTGCTTAGGAGAGATTTATATGATCTGTTCTTATCATATATATGTAAGTAAGTTTGTATAAAAGTATATTATTTGTTAGTAGAATATAAGTGTATAGGTTGTTTATACTTACCATATGTTTAAGTTATATGTATAATATTATAATTTAAGTCTGTTGGTTCATCTTTTGCCTATATAACCAGATTTGGTGTATATATTACCTGTAGCAGTTATATTATATATATATATATATATATATATATATTCTAACTATATGTGTTAAGCTTACTAATGATTTGGGAAATATATATAGATTTTGAAAGTATAGTTTTACAGCGTATGTAACAACCTGCATATTTAACGATTTTATATTTAAATGTTTTATTTAAATATAGCGTCGTTAGTCGGATGTTTGGTCCGAAATGTTACTTTTTGCAAACGGCCGAATTGGGACTCGATACCACCTCCATTAGTTCCAAAATGGCGTTTGCGATCTTTTGAAGTATAAGCTTTGATATGTTTGGAGTAAGTTGAATTTTGCAACTTTTCTATTTGGGTTTTGGGTTTGGGTTTAGCCCATTTGTTAATTTATTAACCTAACTCAGCCCTCTCCTCTCCATTCACCCTCATTTCATTTCCTTAACTCAAGCAAACTGAAAATGGTGGAAGGCAACGGGAAATAGAAATTGCAAGCCCTAGTTTCTTCTTTGCAGACTTGATTCTTGCTCCAATATCAAAGAGAAGACATTGGTAAGCTTCGTCTTCATCTTCTCTATCTCCTTCTCTTTTCAATCTTAGAAATTCCTAAACCTAAACTTAGGAAAATACTTGTTTTATTCTTAGATTGAAGCTAGTTGAGTAGAAGTGGAGATTTGTTGGTCTTCTCCTTGCAAATTGAGCTTCTTCTTATTTGTTTTTGGTTAAAGGTGAGTTTTGAACTCACATCTACTTCTCTTGATTTCATTGATGTTGGGTATGAATTCCTAACACTTGTTCATATGCAATTGCTTTTGGTTTGGATTGAATTGGAGAATATCCAAATTTTTAGCGTTTGGGTTCAATTCTTTAAAGATCCTAACTTTGATGTTTGAACATGTTTTTGATGGCGAATTGAAGAGCTAACGGAGATGGTATCAATTGGCTAAGGCTCCTTAGGTCCATTGCTCGAACGGTCACATTTTAAGAGTTTGCATTTAGAGGAGAAAGGGCAGGAACTGCAGAAATTTGCAGTTCGGCCGACCGAGCCCTGTATCCGGTCGACCGACCTGCTATCTCGAGTTTTTTTTATTTTCTGCATCTGGCCAGCCGACCGAGCCCTGTAGCCGGTCGACCGACCTGCTCCTATTTTGATGTTTTGCCTATATATGCTCATTTTGATTGGTTTTCCAAATTTTATCGATTCAAGTTGGTTTTTGGTGGTTGTCATTGCATCTTTTGACTTTGATAACTTATTTTAACTTCATTCACGGGTTTTCATAAATAATCCCTCTAAATCGCATTAAAAGCTCGTTTCTCTTATTTATAAATTCTATTTAAAACGCACATACACAATTTCGCACTTCGAGCGGAGTGGAAGGGAGATTAAATGGTTAGGTAAAACACGGACCATGAATCCATGCGTTTGTCTTGCCGATTAATCCCCGACCTATTCGATTGATTGTTTTGGCCTTTTGGTCTACTTTACCGATGAAACGAGGTGAACTTTGTACTGCTTTGAGTGTGAAATTAACTAACGGATAGTAAACCGTTTAGTGCGAACGAGTGGTTATGGGACTCACGTTACCACTTTTCGGATTCCTTTTTGAGAGTTATGACACATTCCGCCAGTTAGTGGTGTCCAGTACTGGGTCTTCGACCTTCACCACTACGGTTTGTTGCCTTCGGGTATGTGCCTTAGGGTTTGTGCCTTCGGCTTTGTTGCCCTTTAGTATCGCTTCCAATTTTGGTCGTTATGAGCCGCATGGGTTATATTGGGTTGCCCTTTAGTATCGCTTCCGATGTTGGTCGTTATGAGCCGCATGGGTGATATTGGGCTTGGAGTCTTCGGGCTCATGGATCCTTGTTTATACAGTACTGAACTCGAGCAAATTTTCTGATGTTTCATTCATATGTATATTCCCTAGATATCGCCCTTCGGTGTTGGTCTTTTTGAGTAGCATGATGAGTAGCGTTTACCTTGTGGAACTTGTATACCTTATTGGTATTTGTTATTGCCTTTTGGCTTGCTTTGGGATATTCTTATCCTTTGTTTCTATATGTTGCCGATGATATGAGGTTTTTTATCATATGATTCATCTTTGGTTAGATGATTGTGTTATCTCCTTTAGAAATATTTGTTATGCCTTGTAACCTTGCAGGTTTATTGTTGTTCAGTTTATCTAACTGATTTGTTTAGCTAGACTGACCCGTATATTTTATACTCGGGTCAGACCGAGATATTTCAGGTAAGGTGCTTTTGGACTTAGCCTATTTTGCTTCCGCATGGGCTATTTAGCTTGTTCCTTTTTGTTAAAGCTTTTGTGTCGTCCTATTTCGTTGTAACTCTGATATATATAATCTTTTGACGCGTCTGTATATTGTGGTTTGCTATACCACTTGACATGTATTATTTTGTAAACTCTGTTATGTATCTGTATATATGTATACGATGATCTACTGTTCTGTGATGTATATTACATTTGAGTTGTTATATTCTGTTCTGATAGATCCTTCAACCACCTATGGTTTTGTTTTAAGTATTCATTGGGTATGTCGACCTGCTTGGTATGTTTATTGTCGATGTATTCAATAGATAGTTAGAGCAAGGCTATAGATGGTTGCTCCCAACCAGCCTATTCTCCGTGTTAGTTGACGGCATTACCCTGTAGTGTCTTTGGCTAGCGTGGGTATAGAGGTGGGGCGTCACAGCGTGGTATCGGAGCTGAGTTCAGGACAAAATATGATAAACACAGAATAGATGCACATATTACGGTACATCAGAGTGTATAAGTGATACAAATCTTTGAACCATCGTGCCTCCTTATTTCTTTTGTGCCTTTTGTGGTAGAAAGAAATTGGGAATACGTCTAGAAATGCATTTTTGTTCCGTAGTATTCCATCTTGATTATCTACCTTGTGAATAATCTTGTTCTTATCTAACTTTCAGTGTATGGCTGGAAGAGGCAAGGAACGACGTTCGGATGTTGGACGATCCAGTGGTTCACATCCGAATGGCGTTTATATGTCTGCCGATCAGTTTTTGGAATTGTTTAGAAGCACTCAGCCTCCAGTTCCTCCTCGCGTGTCTTCGCCTCGCAAGTCTGCTTTTGCACATCTGCGCAGTGATTTTGCTCATCTTGGGGGAAAGCCATTTAAGGGCTCCGAGTCTGTTCTTGAAGTCCAAGCTTGGTTTCGCACATGCGAGCGTATCTTCTCTCGTATGGATCTTGCTGACCATGATAGAGTTCTTGTAACTTCTAGCTTATTACAAGAGCGTGCTCTTGATTGGTATGAGCTTCTTGTAGCCGAGATTGATGAGTCTACTCTTTCTTGGACTCAGTTTCGGGAGCGATTTGAGCTCAAGTCCGTCTCTGAATCTGAAAAAGTTTTATTGACCCGTCGCTTCCTTGAGTTGAAGCAAGGGAAATCTTCTGTTTTTGAGTATGTTGCATCATTCGAGGCTTTATCTAAGTATGGTCTTGAATTCATTAGCACTTCTTATAAGAAGAATTTGAAGTTTGTTTCTGGTCTTAAGAAATATCTTAAGAAGTCTTTATTGCTCCAGCTTAAACTTTCTTTTGAGAAGTTGGTTGATTCTGCACTTCATCTCGAGACCGTCGAGAAGGAGTGTGATAGTGATGTTGATGTTGAGGTTTCCAAGAACCCCAACAAGAGGCCGATTCCATTTCAGAAGTCCAGGCCTTTTCCTTCCAAGAAGAAGAAGACTGGTGGTTCTATCTCTCAGCCTCAGTCTTCCGGAACACCTTACATTCGGAAGTGTTTCAATTGTGGTTCTCCTGATCATATGATTCGAGCTTGTTCTAAGCCTCTCTTCTACCGCTATTGCAAGAAGGAAGGTCATCATGTTTCAGCTTGCCCTACTGTTCCGGCTAGTGCCAAGTCTAGCAAGCTTTATGCTGCTAAGGCTTCTGAAGGTCCTTCTCAGCCCAAAGGTATATCTCCATCTATTTTGGAAGGTTCTATTTTATTTCATGATCATAGTATTCGAGTTCTTTTCGATACGGGAGCTTCACATTCTTTTGTATCGAAAAAGCTCGTTGATGATTTATCTTTGGATGTTTCTTGTTTGGTTACTTCTTTGAGGTTTACGAATCCTATTGGGGGATCCACGACCGTTAGTATGCTTTGTGATGATGTTGAGATTGTTTTATGTGGCTTTTCTTTTCGTGCGAATCTGCACGTTATTTCTTGTCTGGGATTTGATATGAGTTTGGGTATGGACTGGCTAGTGAGATATGATGCCAGGATTATTTATTCGGAGAGAATTTTGTATCTTCGACATCCGGATTCGCTTACTCAGCTATCTCTTATTCTTCGGGATGTGGATAATTCCGAAATGGCTTTATATTCTCTTGACTCGCGAGATGTTGATGATATATCTCGTATTCCTGTTGCTTGTGACTTTTCTGATGTTTTTGAGCCTGTCTCGGGTTTGCCACCTAAGCGGGCAATTGAGTTCCGCATTGATCTCATTCCAGGAGCGCAGCCAGTTAGTCGTCCTCCCACGAGGATGTCTACAAAGGAAAATGAGGAACTCAAGAAGCAGCTTTTAGAGCTTGAGTCCAAGCAGTTGATTCAGTCTAGTTTTTCTCCGTGGGGATCCGCGGTCGTCTTCGTGAAGAAGTCCGATGGAACTCTTAGGCTTTGCATTGACTATCGCAAACTTAACGAGTTAACCATCAGGAATAGGTATCCATTACCTAGGATCGATGATATGTTCGATCTATTGAGTGGTGCTAAGGTCTTTTCTCAGCTTGACCTTGCCACAGGTTTTCATCAGTTACGAGTCGCGGAAGATAGCATTCCTCTTACTACTTTCCGCACTCGTTATGGTTCTTTTGAGTGGCTCGTTATGCCGTTCGGGTTGACGAACGCTCCTGCTTTCTTTGTCGATCTCATGAATCGGGTATTTCGGGAATATCTCGATAAATTCGTCCTTGTTTTCATTGATGATATCCTTATTTATTCTAAGTCTGAAGCTGAGCATGCTAATCACTTGAGAATTGTCTTAAGTACTCTTCGTCATCATCAGCTTAGAGCCAAATTCTCCAAGTGCCATTTTTGGGAGAATAGGGTTAAGTTCTTAGGCCATGTTGTATCTTCCGATGGCATTTCTGTCGATCCCTCAAAGATCGAAGCCATCTAGAATTGGAAGAGGCCTGAGAATGTGCATGAGATTCGTAGTTTCCTTGGATTGGCGGGTTATTACCGTCGGTTCATTAAGGATTTTTTCCTTGTGGTGCTTCCTCTCACCTGCCTTACTCGGAAAGGCATTCGTTTTATTTGGTCCGACAAGTGTGAAGCTTCCTTTCTGTCATTAAAGGAACTTCTCACTAATGCTCCTATTCTTGTGGTTCCTGAGGGGAATCATGATCTTGTTGTCTACACCGATGCTTGTGGTAGTGGTCTCGGTGCTGTTCTTATGCAGAAGGATTGGGTAGTTGCTTATGCTTCCAGACAACTGCGTCCGAATGAAGTTCGCTATGCCACTTATGATCTTGAGTTAGCTGCCATTATCTTCGCTTTGAAGATTTGGCGACATTATTTATTGGGCGAGCGCTTCATTCTCTATACCCACTAATACAAAAAGTGCATATTGCTTCGCCTCATTTGCATCGGCTGAAGTAAAAACTGATGCAAATAAAACTATTTGCATCAGTTCTATCTTAATAACCGACGCAATTGATACGTGGAAAGCAATAGGTAGTAAAAAAAATCAAATTTGCATCAGTTCTCAACAACAACCGATGCAAATAGTTTTAGTCGCATCGGTTTTAAAGTCAACCGATGCAACTACATGTTGATGGCAATATGAAATTTAGGAGGGAAATAATGAAAAATTGGCTCCAAAGTAACTATTTTGAACAAATGTACTCCTTTCTCCTCAATATCCCACTCCCAGAAAAAGAATTCTCCTCCTCAAAAACAACTACACGCGAACTTGTTTATATAATCAGAAAGCTTATTAAAAAAAATCGAAATCCAACTTTCACGATTAGCCCCAATTTCACAATTCAATCAAACTTTCACAATTCAGCTAATTTTCTTGATTCGATTTAGGTGATGGTGGCGGATTCAGGTCGAATTGGGGATTGTTAAGGTGGGCGAGGTGGTGAAGTTAGTTTCAGATAGTTAGGTTCGCGTTTTGGATTCAGGTGACGTTGAGATGCAAAGGTGGTCGTTGGTTGTCGCGAATTGGGTGATTACTGTGGGTGCTTAGGTTGTTCGTTGTTGAGGGTATGGTTGTCGCTATCGAAAATTGAAGTGAAATTGCGTTCGATTTGAGGATTCAGGAGTTGGAGGAGGGTGGTTCGGTGATGTTCGGGGGTGGGTTGTTCGAGTTTCAGGTGATGGTGCTGCGGCCGATTGCTGGTTCAGAAATTTGAGGGTGTCGAAGTCGTGGTTATAGACAATATCCTTCCCTTGTTCCATAAAACATACCCTCCACTTGTTCCAGGTACTTACTCTTCTACTATTTCTACTCCTTCCCTTCATTATTTTATACAATATATACAAGTCGTTTTAATCAACACTATCTGTAATTAGATACAACCTATCAAAGGACGCTTTCATTTCCTACGACAACAAGGCAGAGTTCTGTTAGAGCTTATTACTGGACTTAAACCAGTCGATGTCTCCCAGCATATAGGCGACGAGAGTCTTGTAGAATGGGTGAGATGTTTTTATAATTTAATTGTTCGCATTAGTAAATAAGCATATTGCACTACTGTTACAGGCTTTGATTTTGCTCAGGGCTTGTATTAGTTTAGACTAGCTAAAGTTGCTATTATGTTTCAGGCACGACCACTATTGAATCGAGCACTAGAAACAAGAGAAATAGGCGAACTGACAGATGTAAGGCGGCTTGTAAACAGTCCATTGTTAGTTTTGAGTATGCTTGCATTAATAAATGTATATTATGTCCTTTGTTGCAGAGAAATTGATGAAGATTTGTTGCCCAGATTTGCCGATATATGTTACGAAGATGAAATTATAGACCGACCTTATGCTCCAGATGTTGGCAATTATCTAGTAACAGAGGTATGATTTGTACCTTAATTTTTTTTAATATTTTATGCATCATAAGGTATTGTTTGTGATTAACTATTTGCATTTGTTTCTTGTCATGTAGGGCAATGCTTGTGCATTAAATATAAGTTTAAATCCAGGTGGTTTGGGGGGAACTCAGATGGCGAAGCTGAAAGGAAAATGAAGGTAATTATCTCTGTCTTCAAGTTTGTTATAAGAGAAACAAACTAGATTCATTCCTATCTAAAATACTCTAGTTTTCCAGAATATGAAGATTGCAATGCCAGCGGATGATGTAAAAACTGCAATACATTCTTATTATAGCACAAATATCGCTGAGAATTCAAACTTTCATTAATCCTCTGAAGCAAAACAAAGTGAAAATGAATCATCTGAAGCCGAACGAAGTGAAACTCAATCTTCTGAGCCAGAACAATGTTCTTTCTGAAACTTAGGTATGGGTTATTCACTTTCATTAATCCTCAGTTTTTTCTTATACATATTTTGGGTGTCATGTGGAGCTCTTTCTACACTTTGTATTTTTTACAACTCAAAATCAAATGTTTTTAACTCATGATGGTATTTTGATCAATGTTTAAAGAGAGTATTCACAACAATTTTCAGGAAATATAGTAAAAATGAAATCACATATTCGGCCTATATAGTAAAAATGAATATTAGAACTTTTGAACTGATATATTATAGAGACATTTGATTCTTATTATTTTTATCAAATCTTATTAATGCAGTCTAGACATTGTATTGAAGATCATCTAGTTTGTTTTGTGCCAACTAAAAATGCAAGGTTGAATTTCACTGCGACGAACATGATTTTATCTCAATTTATTACGATTCGTATTTGTATCTATTATAAATTAAGCATCTATTGCATTTAAAAAAATTGATCTTTTAAGTATAAAAATAGTCACAACCAAATGAAAAGAATAAACGTGGTGCATTGAAACTATTTGCATTAGAAAAAAATAACAATCGAAAAGGATTATTAAGTCATATTAAATTGAATCTGAAATAAATAAATAAGAATTACTAAAAGATAGCATTTTTCTTTTTAAGGGGTCTTTATATGCTAAATCACCTATGTCTTTCTATGGAAACAACTTTGCTTCAGGTAAAGCATATGACATGAGAGCCATCAACAGTTTCATGATTCTTCTTCAAGTCTAAAATGCAGTTCAAGATACTAGCGAGATTTAGCTTCAGATTACATCAACTAAACTAAAGAGATTTCTAATGAAGTGATTCCATAACCTCTATGTAGCGCTAGCACGCTTGTATATGTGTGGCGAATGTATTCTGTTTACTTTTTATTATTACAGTTGTTCCAGCACACAGAGGACCTCAAATTCCCAAACCTGATAATGATCAAATTTGGAATCGTCATGCAGTAGTTATGCACTGGTATGATGTAGTAGTTATGCAGTGTTGAAGTTGAATGTTTGTAAAGTATGCACAGAAGTTCTGAAGTGCACAGGCTGGTAAGGTATGGGTGTATGGCACTTGCAAGGGGCAGTAAGGGATGAAAGGTTGTATATGGTTGTATAGGCAGTGGTGTGTTTAATGAATGGAGTGATGCAACTGTAATGTGGAGGAGGGGATTGATGTGTTAAGTTGCAGGGTTGCACAGGCGCTGGCACAGGGCAATTCTATGGTAGTGGAGTGTTTGTGGTGCACACAGTTGGCAATGTGGTGATGTTGTAATATGGAAGTTTATATATGCCGAGAGGGTAGTGAGATGGATAGCAGTGAGTTTGGAGCAATGTAACAGGGGGGGTTGAAGTATGGAGCAGAGGAGTGTTGCAGTTATGTGTATGTGAGGCAGGGGCTTGGATGATGGCAATAGGCAGAAGTAACGATGTGTTTGTAGCTTGATGGGGGTTATACGGAGGTTATATGGAGGGCAGAAGTGTGACTGAGTGGTTGTATGGAGTGGGTTGTTTGTACTGTATGAAGTGTGGTGAAGTACTGTATAGATTATTAACACTTTAATTGATATATATTTATTTTGTTATTATATTATTCAGTTTGCATTTGCCATCAAATTTAATATTGAATGATTGTAATATCGTATGCAATAATTGTTTGTTATAATCAATAATATGTATGTATGTATGTATGTATGTATGTATGTATGTATGTATGTATGTATGTATGTATGTATGTACACTGTAATAATGGTTTTTGATTATGGCTTTTTTGCATCAGGTATAAACAGCCGATGCAACAGAGGGATTAGTTTGCATCGGTTGTTATAAAAAACTGATGCAATAGAGGGATTAGTTTGCATCGGTTGTTATAAAAAACCGATGCAACAAGTTACTTTGTTGCATCGGTTTTCATTACAACCGATGCAACATGATGATATTCTGCATCAGTTGTTAGTAACAACCGATGCAAAAAGGACCTTTTTGCATCGGTTTCAGAACTGATGCAAAAGTGTTAGGCCTGTTGCATCGGTTGCATATGCATCGGTTGTTGAACTGATGCAAAAGGGGGGTAAACAACCGATGCAAATGGCCTGTTTTGTAGTTGTGACCGATCATAAATCCTTGAAGTATTTATTCACTCAAAAGGAACTCAATATGAGACAACAGCGTTGGCTCGAGTTTCTTGCTTCCTATGACTTTGATATCCAGTATACCCCTGGAAAGGGTAATCATGTTGCTGATGCGCTTAGTCGCAAACATTCGGCTGTTATTTCTATGATGCTTGCCGAATGGGATATTCTTGAGACTCTATCTTTTTGTGAAATTCGGGATCGAGGTTCATCTTCTGATTCTCCTATTCTATTATTTAGTTTGGGAGCTCGACCTATTTTGTTGGATCGTATTGCAGATGCCCAACGGTGTGATCCTGATTTGTTGCATCTTATTCATCTTTGTGAGTCTGGATCCTGTGATGAGGCGTTGCGGGATTTCAGCATTGATTCTCATGGGTGTCTTCGCAAGAAGAACCGTCTTTTTGTGCCTTCTGATTTTGCACTTAGGCATGACATTCTTGATGACTGTCACCGTTCTAAGTATACCATTCATCCTGGTACTAGTAAGATGTATGCCGATATGCATCGTTTTTATTATTGGGAAGGCATGAAATGCGATGTGGTGAGTTATGTGAGTAATTGCATAACTTGTCAGCGTTTTAAGGCCGAGTATCAGCGTCCTTCTGGTCTTCTTCAACCTCTAGAGATTCCATTGTGGAAATGGGATCAGATTTCTATGGATTTCATTGATGGCCTACCTCGTTCGAGATTAGGCCATTCTAGCATTTGGGTTATTGTTGATCGCCTCACCAAGTCTGCTCATTTTGTTCCTGTTAAGTCCAATAGGACTGCTTCTCATTTGGCTAAGTTGTATGTCAAGGAAATCGTGAGACTTCACGTTGTTCCTAGTTCTATTGTGTGTGATCGTGATCCTTTATTCACGAGTCATTTTTGGCAGAGTCTTCAGCAAGCTTTGGGAACAAAGATTAATTTTAGTACAGCTTATCATCCGCAGTCTGACGGACAGACTGAACGGGTGAATCGTATCTTGGAAGATCTTCTCCGTATTTGTATTTTTTATTTCGGTGGTAGTTGGGAGGATCATCTACCTCTTGTAGAGTTCTCCTACAATAATAGTTTTCAATCTAGTATCGGTATGGCTCCTTTCGAAGCCTTATATGGAAGGCCATGTCGATCACCTTCTTGTTGGTTGGAATCTGGAGAGAAGCTTATTCTTGGTACAGATTTTGTTCGTAATTCTTCTTAGAAGATTGATCTCATCCGGTTGAGAATGAAAGAGGCACAGAGTCGCTAGAAATCCTACGCTGACAACCATAGAAAGCCTCTCGAGTTCTCGATTGGTGATCTTGTTTTTATTCGTGTTTCTCCTTTGAAAGGGGTTATGCGTTTCAGTACGACTGGGAAATTGGCTCCTCGCTTTATAGGACCATTTTCTATTACTGAACGTATTGGCCCTATGGCTTATAGAGTTTCACTTCCAGCTCATTTATCTGGCATTAATGACGTGTTTCACGTCTCTCAACTTCGGAAGTGTCTTCGAGAGTCGGATTCTGTTATTGCTTCTCCTCATTTTCAGGAGCTTGAGGTCTCACCGGACTTATCTGTTATATAGCAACCTATTCGCGTACTTGACACGGAGGTGCGACACCTTCGGAATAAGGACGTGCCACTCGTTAAAGTTCAATGGTTCGCTAGTCCCAATGACCGTACTTGGGAAACCAGAGAGTATATCGAGCGACCTTATCCGGGTTTTCTATCTTCGCTTGGCAACGGTGAGAATATCTTTTCGTCTCAAGCTTATTTCCTTTTCTTTTGATTGTTGTTTGTATGTAGTTGTTACAATTATCATCTCTAGGAATTGCGGGGACGCAATTTTGTAAGGAGGGGAGATGTGTAACAACCCGCATATTTAACGATTTTATATTTAAATGTTTTATTTAAATATAGCGTCGTTAGTCGGATGTTTGGTCCGAAATGTTGCTTTTTGCAAACGGCCGAACTGGGACTCGATACCACCTCCATTGGTTCCAAAATGGCGTTTGCGATCTTTTGAAGTATAAGCTTTGATATGTTTGGAGTAAGTTGAATTTTTGCAACTTTTTCTATTTGGGTTTTGGGTTTGGGTTCAGCCCATTTGTTAGTTTATTAACCTAACTCAGCCCTCTCCTCTTCATTCACCCTCATTTCATTTCTTTAACTTAAGCAAACTAAAAATGGTGGAAGGGAAAGGGAAATAGAAATTGCAAGCCCTAGTTTCTTCTTTGCAAACTTGATTCTTGCTCCAATATCAAAGAGAAGACATTGGTAAGCTTCCTCTTCATCTTCTCTATCTCCTTCTCTCTTCAATCTCAGAAATTTCTAAACCTAAACTTAGGAAAATACTTGTTTTATTCTTAGATTGAAGCTAGTTGAGTAGAAGTGGAGATTTGTTGGTCTTCTCCTTGCAAATTGAGCTTCTTCTTCTTTGTTTTTGGTTAAAGGTGAGTTTTGAACTCACATCTACTTCTCTTGATTTCATTGATGTTGGGTATGAATTCCTAATACTTGTTCATATGCAATTGCTTTTGGTTTGGATTGAATTGGAGAATATCCAAATTTTTAGCGTTTGGGTTCAATTTTTAAAGATCCTAACTTTGATTTTTGAACATGTTTTTGATGGCGAATCGAAGAGCTAATGGAGTTGGGGTATCAATTGGCTAAGGCTCCTTAGGTCCATTGCTCGAACGGTCGCGTTTTGGAAGAGTTTGCATTTAGAGGAGAAAGGGAAGGAACTGCAGAAATTTGCAGTTCGGCCGACCGAGCCCTGTATCCAGTCGACCGACCTGCTATCCCGAGCTTTTTTTTATTTTCTACATCTGGCCAGCCGACCGAGCCCTGTAGCCGGTCGACCGACCTGCTCCTATTTTGCTGTTTTGCCTATTTATGCTCATTTTGATTGGTTTTCCAAATTTTATCGATTCAAGTTGGTTTTTGGTGGTTGTCATTGCATCTTTTGACTTTGATAACTTATTTTAACTTCATTCACGGGTTTTCATAAATAATCCCTCTAAATCGCATTAAAAGCTCATTTCTCCGATTTATAAATTCTATTTAAAACGCACATACACAATTTCGCACTTCGAGCGGAGTGGAAGGGAGATCAAATGGTTAGGTAAAACATGGACCATGAATCCATGCGTTTGTCTTGCCGATTAATCCCCGACCTATTCGATTGATCGTTTTGGCCTTTTGGTCTGGTTTACCGATGAAACGAGGTGAACTTTGTACTGCTTTGAGTGTGAAATTAACTAATGGGTAGTAAACCGTTTAGTGCGAACAAGTGGTTATGGGACTCACGTTACCACTTTTCGGATTCCTTTTAGAGAGTTATGACACATTCCGCCAGTTAGTGGTGTCCAGTACTGGGTCTTCGACCTTCACCACTACAGTTTGTTGCCTTCGGGTTTGTTGCCCTTTTGTATCGCTTCCGATGTTTGTCGTTATGAGCCGCATGGGTGATATTTTGTTGCCCTTTAGTATCACTTCCGATGTTGGTCGTTATGAGCCGCATGGGTGATGTTGGGTTTGGAGTCTTTGGGCTCATGGATCCTTGTTTATACAGTACTGAGCTCGAGCAAATTTTCTGATGTTTCATTCATATGTATATTCCTTAGGTATCGCCCTTCGGTGTTGGTCTTTTTAAGCCGCATGATGAGTAGCGTTTACCTTGTGGAACTTGTATACCTTATTGGTATTTGTTATTGCCTTTTGGCTTGCTTTGGGATATTCTTATCCTTTGTTTCTATATGTTGTCGATGATATGAGGTTTGTTATCATATAATTCATCTTTTGTTAGATGATTGTGTTATCTCCTTTAGAGATATTTGTTATGCCTTGTAACCTTGCAGGTTTATTGTTGTTCAGTTTATCTAACTGATTTTTTTAGCTAGACTGACCCGTGTATTTTATACTCGGGTCAGACCGAGATGTTTCAGGTTAGGTGCTTTTGGACTTAGCCTATTTTGCATCCACATGGACTATTCATGTAACAACCCTAGATTTTTCATATATTTTAATATTTGACTTTATTTTATTTTGAAATTATTTTTAAACTTTTTTTATTTCAAACATTTCACATTTTTAAATATAAGTGTTGATTATTATGTGAATTATAATTTCAAACAGGTATGAATTGGATATTTTACTAAAAGATGAATTTCTGTTCAAACCGGTCAAATTTTGACTTTTAAATTTCAAATTTAAATATTTATATTCTTAAATTTTATCTTTTATTATGAAAATAGACTTAATAACTTGAATACTGCTTTTCGTTTCGTTGAAAACAGATTCAAATTGTGAAAGTTATGTATATTCCAATATTGAGTGTAATCTGCTTTATTTAGCAATTCTGTTTATTTTAAATAATATAAACTATATTTTTATTGTCATATTTTATTTTAAAATGTGTCAATATTTACTTTTATATATATTTTGTCTTTTAAATTTTATTAAAGTGGTGTTTAAATTTTTCCAAAGTCTATTGCATTTATTTTCTATTTTTAAAGGCTAGTTTCCATTTTTCTGCTATTTTCTTCATTAAATTATATTAAATTAATATTTATTTATTTATTTTGTGAAATTCATTTTTATTTTGTGTTCTTATCTTTATTTATAAATATTTTTCAAGTACGTAAAAATTTTCCAAACTTCATTGCATTTATTTTCATATTTTCATGACTAGTTTGCAATTTTTGTTGTTTTTATTAATTAAATTATATATATAATTAATATATTTATTTAATTTTTTTTATTTACTATATTTTCGGGTTTTATCTGTAATTATAAGTAATTTTTCATTTATTAAAATTTTCAAAAAAAAAAGTAATATGAAGAGTTTTAAACCTTTCACTTGCCTTTGTCTTTTCACCTCCTTTACCTTTTCAATTCCAAATAACTCATGCATTAATTTTTGCTGCCCATATCTCCTTTGTTCAGCTGACTTCCTCATCATTTTTCACGAAATTTTTTGTTTCTCAACTCAAAAAAATTCGTCCTCCATCTCCTGAGCAAAAACTTTGGTAAATAATTCTTTGTTTTTCACTTTTCTTCTTTGTTTTCTTATTCTACTTGCACTTGCTTCAACCTTATGTTGTTCGGCCTTGCTCCACCATCACCACCACCTTCATCACCACCTTGTCCAGTTGCAAACCACCTCCATCTCATCTGACCTACCAGGCCATGGCCATCGTTGATGCAAGATCCATACGAAAATGCAAGCAACACTTCCTATATATGCATAACCGAGCTCCTATGGCCTTCACCACTTCACCACACCCCTTAGCCACCTCTTGCATCACTTCCACCAGCACCTACTTGACCCAAAGCCACTGTCACACCATCTCCTAGCCTCCAATAGGCCTGATCGTGCCACATAAGGCCATAGTCGTGACTTGTTGTTATATAAAAATGCACCTTTGCCTTGTGTTTGTACATTTATGCCATTAATCACTCAAACAACTTCCATACCTTCACTACCCATGTTAGGCCGAGCATATATGACCCATACCTGACCAAATACATCCCATGCTAGTGACTTATCACCCTATAAGATGAGCATAGTGATGGTGGAAGCAAGTGCAAGTGTTTGATTAATTGTTGTTCCTTAATTCTGCTTGTTTAATGTCATATTTTGGTTTGAAATTCATGTTATATGCATTGTTTTGTTTCATATGCACAAGACAAATAGCTTTGACTTTTCCTCACTTGAATCGTAGTCGTGCTTTCGTGCTTTTTGGATCTCTGTTGTGTGTCTGTATTTGCTATCTCCAACTTGTAAAGGTGAGTAAATCTCACCAGACTAATATGTACTTATGTAGTGATAAACTGACATCACCTGAATCTGTAAATGCATATCATCCTGTTATAACTGCTATATTATATTCATATGAAGTTCACACCTATATTTACACTTGTTATACCATATGTTACTGTTATTTCATGCTATTCTGTTATTTTCATCAGTTTATCACACTGCAAGTTCCCTGTAGATTAGAATCACTATGGGTTGAAATGATACATACCCGAACAGACTTTAGAATAGGAGAAAATCGTTATGGGCTGAAATGATAGGCCTGAATGATTTTCAATTATTTTCTTTTACTTGGGATTGCGGGTTTGAAATGATCAAACCCGGTTTCCTTTGTAAATTACGGGTTGAAATGATATATTACCCGTATCACTTCATCTAGACTAGAAAATGAAATACAGACCCGTTGTTAAAATATGTTTTTCTAAAAAATTTAAATTATTTTAGAAATGTAAATATTATAATATTTTGATTTAAATTTGATTAAAAATGATTTTTGTAAAGCATTATTGATTTTTTGAAAATTTGTAAGTGAAATAAATAAATGGTAAAGTTAGAAAATCTGAAATGTAAGTTATTTTGGAAACTAGAATTTGGTGATAAATGGAATTTAAATTAAATATGAAAATATGATAAATTTATGATATTTTGAATTAAATGAATTTAAAATGATTTTATAATATATCAATGATTTTTGAATAAAGTTAAAAATGTGAAATGAATGAATATTTAGGTTGAAATTTGGAAATATAACTAAAATTGGAAATTTGTGAGTTTGGCTTAAAAGTAAATGTTAAGTTAAGTAAATAAAAATGAAATTAAGTTATATTTGAAAATTTTAAACTTAAATGTTAATTTAAATTTAATATAATGAATTTAAAATTTAATGTTGGAATTTAATAAGTGAATTATTATTAAATTTTGATTTTTGAATGGAGATTTAACTTTATAAAATCATGAATATAAGGGTGTTTGAATGACTGTTTTAAAAGTGAAATTATATGATTTTATAAGCTAAAAATGATTTAAATAAAAATATAATTGTTGGTGAAATTATATTGAATACTTGAAGTTAATTAACTGCATTTTTGAAATGCTATTAATTCTAATGTAAATGATAATACAGCATCTGTAAATGCTGTAGTTGATAATAATGAACCAAATGGCTAAGTTTAATTAAAGGTTATTATAGCATTTTTGTAAATGCTATAATTATTAAATTTAACTAAGTTTTATTTGAAACTAATGTAACCCTATTACAACCTTTTTAAATGCTATCTTTTATTAAATTGAACTGTTTTGAATGTAACTTTCCGTAGCAATTTCTAAATGCTGTGAAAGTTGAATTTTCATCTGTTTTAATAAATTAAGTGGATAAATGAATTTTGAAAGACTAAAATTTTGTAAATTTAATAATTTAATTATTAAATATAATAACTTCATTTTATGATTTAAAATGAAGTAATTTGTTTCAAAATATAAACTATTTTGAAATGTGTTTTGTAATGGTATTTAAATTAAATAAAAATGAATGTGGTTTGGAAGATATTATATTTTGATATTATGAAATGGATTTTGAATGATATTGAATTTTGAAATGATATTTTATTTTGAAGTATAAAATACCATTTTGAAAGTTTAACCACGGGATGTATTTAATTCATAATTTAACTGATTCTTAAAGGATGGGCGATCCCAAGCATCCTTTAAGTTATTGTGCATTTCTACTACAGTTCAATTGAGTTAGTTTACATTATATAAGTATATATTGTCCTGACTCGAGTGTTTTGTGTTTTACTTTACGCTCGGGTCAGCCCGATTATTTACAGCTTAGCTTTGGGTTGTTTTCTGGAGCTAGGAATTGCTGGAGATTTTGCTTGTCTAGTTATCTATCCCTTCAGTTTCAGTTGTTCTATTTTAGCTTTGGTATTGATAAACTGCTATGTAATTGAGATTTCTATTGTATATGTTTTTCAAACTGATATTATGTATAATGTTTTGAGAGTTTGTTATAGTAGCTTCATGAACTACTATGGTATTTTAATTTCCGCTGCGAGTTATTCTGATATTCTGTGTCTGTGATTCTGTGATTGTATTTCATTTGCTCCAAATTTATTTACAACGCGGTATTTTGAGCAATTCAAGTCCGACATGTGCGGATGCGAATAGCTGAAAATATCGGGTTGTTACAGTTGGTATCAGAGCTTTGGTTTTTAGGCAAACCTTAGCCTGTGGAGCAAAAACTCATTAGAGATAGGGTAGAAATATCCTAGAATGGGTGAAATCAATGTCAGAATCATTTCCTTGTGAGAGAACGTATTTTCGAAGTATAAAATGATTTTTAAAGTAGTTTCAAAGATTATTTTGGTATAATTTTTTTTGTTTTGAAACCAAGATTTTCTAAACTTCATTCCTTCTGTATTAACCTTGTTAGAAACCTCTTGGTTAGAATTCTTATCGATTAGGGTTCCCGAACTTTGGAACACTCCCTCTTGTTCCGAAGTCCAGTCTTGTCTTCCCTATTTTACCTTTTTGATTTTGGAGCATTCCATAACTCCACTTTGGAATGACCTTTCTAAAGATCGGTGATTCCGCCAATCTTTGAATGATCTGTAAAGAGGTGAAACTCCTTTACAAATTACAATTGATTCACCAAAGATTTATATATCCACGGTTTACGATGCTATCTATCTCCTACTCCACCGGGATTCTATCTTCGGCGATCGAATGTCGATTTGCCTTAGATTTCTTCATCGATCATATTCCTGAAGTCACGGTTGACCGGTTAAGGTCGCCCGCGATTTATATAGGCTTATCCATCTTCTATTTGGTAATTAAATTATCTCATCTTAGTTTGAGTTTATCTTCGAACTAGAATTCTATTTGATTAGAGTTCCTATAATTTTGAATCTTTGTTTGTTTGAAATCCTTCCTTGAATCATCCTTTGGAAATTTGTGTTTGCTTGTATTTTGAAATTGTGCATACATCGAAATTATTAAGGATGACCATATTTTATATATATAAAAAGTGAAATGTTTCCAATAAGGATTATATACCTTTTAAAATGAAAATTGGAAGCTTCGAAAGAATTTGAAATTTTGAAAATTTTATAAGAACTTGATTTATACAAAAATGATTATAACTGAAGGGTTTTGAATTTGAATTTCGAGGAATCGAACTCCGGTGTTTTGAAATCGGTTTTAAGATTTTGGAAAATATATAATAATAATATGATTTAAAGATATTTTTTTCAAATAAGAAATGTTTCAAATGTATTCGAATGAATTTCAATGATTTCGAAGGAATTTCAAAGAAGTTTTTCAAAGTTAACTGAAGTCCAGAACTCACTTATGTCGCTGGAAAATAATTTCGGTGATGAATGCATGCATCATCGACATTGATTTTCGAGTTTCTGAGTGAGAGAGAGGCCACTCTAGTAGCTTTGCTCTGCGAGTGATTTTGTGAAACCAATTTTGATTTTAGATTTCGAAGTATGGTTTGATATTCGAAAGATAGATCCGTATATATATATATATATATATATGTTTGAAAAGATTTAAAGTAAGCCGGTGTTCAGTTCTCGATTCAGATTTTGAAACCTAACTTTTGAAATTGATTTACTGATTTAGTGTTGATTTTCAACTCTTGGATTGAAAATATGACTTCTTCGACTATTTTAAGATTCGAGCACTTCCAAATCAAGGTTAGTTTTTCAAAGCTAATTTTTTTTTTAAAGGTATAAGGTATTTGATAAAGAATATAAGTTTAGTTTGTATGTTTCAAGTATGAAATAATATGGTTTTTTATAAGTTGAAACTGTTTTGTTAAGTAAATAAATAAGACTATTTTGAATTATACTAATATGAAATTTAGTTTTGAAATGTTTTGAATAAAAATTAGTCTTCAAATGTTTGATAAAATTTTGGTTTTAAATGTTTTAACTTAGTAACATCTTTATGAAACTATTTATTTAACAAGTTGGAATAGATACATAAGTTGTACGTATGCAGTTTTATTCGCATAATTAATTTGATCCAAGTTTGAGTACACAAGTTTGAGGTGAATTACACCATTTCGTGTTAGGATTTTTCATTTGATTCTTGATGGCGAACATTTGATATGGATTTTGGGCTTGATTCTAGAATTCTCTATCATAGTATATGGCTATGCAAGGAGACTGATGGCTTCTAGTCAAGAAACCATATCGAAGTCCGCATTAGGGAAGTCGAATGGACAATACTAGTTCGAAAGCGAACTTGTGTGATCAAGCGAGCGATCGAATGTAATGTTGCGAAATAATGACATATGTAAGTAATAATGAAGAAAAATTTGAGATATATGAAATTATGAAATTTAGTTTTGAAATATATATTTAAGCCTTGAAACATATTTAAGATTTAATAGTTTATTTTGTAAATCAAATCTATATTTGAAATGGTTTTGTTGGAAAACTAAATTGAAACTGATGGTTTGAAATGAATTAAAATTGGAAATTTTAGATTTTGGTTTAATTGAAATAAAATTGAAATGTAAAGAATTAACGG
The DNA here is from genome assembly GCA_030765085.1 of Allium cepa. Classification (NCBI taxonomy): domain Eukaryota; kingdom Viridiplantae; phylum Streptophyta; class Magnoliopsida; order Asparagales; family Amaryllidaceae; genus Allium; species Allium cepa. The sequence continues at coordinate 467,713,051 of CM060931.1, forward strand.
CATGTTTTATGATTTCAAATGCATGATTTCTAAATGTTATGATTTTCAAAGTGTAATGATTTCAAGTATTTTAGTTTCGAAAGATTCATAACTTTGAAAGTATTATGACTTTTGAAGTGAATACATGTTTGAAACGGAAGTGGATTTATTTGACCTAAATTTTGTTGATTTGGAAATTTGGATTATTTTCTAAACCTATTGTTTTAAGAAATTTTGAAACTGAATATGTATAACTTGAAAGAAATGATTTGGTGACATCATATATGATTTTAAAATTTATTTGATATCGAAATGGTTTAAAATTTAGAACCTGTTTTATTTAATACTTGATTTGGGAGCTATCGAACTTATATAAAAATGATTTGTATAAGTAAACCATTGATTTGAGAACTGTTGATTTGAAAAGGTACTCAATTTTGAAAAATGAAATCTTATATAATCGAAATTTATATAAGTGTGATTTGATATACTATTATTTTGGAAAGTATTTGATTTGAAATGAAATCTTATATATAATGGACTTTATATAAGTATGATATTTGAAAGTGATTTTGAAAGGTACTATATGATACATATTTTCGAAGTAAAGATATGGAAAGTGCCTTCTGCTTGATATCCGCTTTGTGGCCACACTGTGGATTCATTCTATCGATATTATTCTCTCTCTTTGATTTGGGTTTTCCGGATATGATACTCGAGTGTCCATCGAATTCCACGGCGATCCCCGTGGTCTTACGATCGCGACTACATAGCGCAATTGCCTGGCTGAGTCTTGCCTAGGGGTACGGATTGTTTCCTGGGGGATCCAGGCGTAACCATTGTGTATCCTGCAATCTGTGTAGGTCGCGAAGAGTAGCGCAAGTGCCTGGCTGAGTCTTGCCTACGGGTACGGATTGTTTCCTGGGGGATCCAGGCGTAACCATTGTGTATCTACGATCCATGGTTAGACAACTGTTTCGGTTTGGTTGATTTGTTTGGATTAAAAGTGTTTTCATTATTTTCACTGGGTGTTGAAACAAGTCTACTAAGTACTTGGAGAATTCTAGCTTTGCGCCTGATCGACGCATAGCCAGAGTCTGCAGGAACGAAAGTAAACTTGTTAAGGCATCGAGTTATAAAAGTATTTTGATAAAAGTATCTTGATAAAGTACTATATAAAGAATATTTTGATCAGTTATTTTCCCTCCTAAAGATTTTAAAATGTTTAAAAATTGTTTACTTTGAACCATCAGATTTGAATCAAATGACTATTCATCATATTATAAAATGGTTAAAATATTATGAAATTTTAATTGAAATGAATAATGGTTTAAATAATATTTCGTCCATGTCTTTCAACCTGCTTCGCCTCCTAGCTACTTTCTCCCTACCTTCTTTCGAATGTCTTCCAACCTATTTCTCTTTCTTGTTGTTTCTCCGCTTCCTACCTTTTCGAGGACGAAAAGATTTGAGTGGGGGAGAGTGTAACAACCCTAGATTTTTCATATATTTTAATATTTGACTTTATTTTATTTTGAAATTATTTTTAAACTTGTTTTATTTCAAACATTTCACATTTTTAAATATAAGTGTTGATTATTATGTGAATTATAATTTCAAACAGGTATGAATTGGATATTTTACTAAAAGATGAATTTCTGTTCAAACCGGTCAAACTTTGACTTTTAAATTTCAAATTTAAATATTTAGATTCTTAAATTTTATCTTTTATTATGAAAATAGACTTAATAACTTGAATACTGCTTTTCGTTTCGTTGAAAACAGATTCAAATTGTGAAAGTTATGTATATTCCAATATTGAGTGTAATCTGCTTTTTAGCAATTCTGTTTATTTTAAATAATATAAACTATATTTTTATTGTCATATTTTATTTTAAAATGTGTCAGTATGTCATTTTATATATATTTTGTCTTTTAAATTTTATTAAAGTGATGTTTAAATTTTTCCAAAGTCTATTGCATTTATTTTCTATTTTTAAAGGCTAGTTTCCATTTTTCTGCTATTTTCTTCATTAAATTATATTAAATTAATATTTATTTATGTATTTTGTGAAATTCATTTTTATTTTGTGTTCTTATCTTTATTTATAAATATTTTTCAAGTACGTAAAAATTTTCCAAACTTCATTGCATTTATTTTCATATTTTCATGACTAGTTTGCAATTTTTGTTGTTTTTATTAATTAAATTATATATATAATTAATATATTTATTTAATTTTTTTTATTTACTATATTTTCGGGTTTTATCTGTAATTATAAGTAATTTTTCATTTATTAAAATTTTCAAAAAAAAAAGTAATATGAAGAGTTTTAAACCTTTCACTTGCCTTTGTCTTTTCACCTCCTTTACCTTTTCAATTCCAAATAACTCATGCATTAATTTTTGCTGCCCATATCTCCTTTGTTCAGCTGACTTCCTCATCATTTTTCACGAAATTTTTTGTTTCTCAACTCAAAAAAATTCGTTCTCCATCTCCTGAGCAAAAACTTTGGTAAATAATTCTTTGTTTTTCACTTTTCTTCTTTGTTTTCTTATTCTACTTGCACTTGCTTCAACCTTATGTTGTTCGGCCTTGCTCCACCATCACCACCACCTTCATCACCACCTTGTCCAGCTGCAAACCACCTCCATCTCCTCTGACCTACCAGGCCATGGCCATCGTTGATGCAAGATCCATACGAAAATGCAAGCAACACTTCCTATATATGCATAACCGAGCTCCTATGGCCTTCACCACTTCACCACACCCCTTAGCCACCTTTTGCATCACTTCCACCAGAACCTACCTGACCCAAAGCCACTGTCACACCATCCCCTAGCCTCCAATAGGCCTGGTCGTGCCACATAAGGCCATAATCGTGACTTGTTGTTATATAAAAATGCACCTTTGCCTTGTGTTTGTACATTTATGTCATTAATCACTCAAACAACTTCCATACCTTCACTACCCATGTTAGGCCGAGCATATATGACCCATACCTGACCAAATACATCCCATGGTAGTGACTTATCACCCTATAAGCTGAGCATAGTGATGGTGGAAGCAAGTGCAAGTGTTTGATTAATTGTTGTTCCTTAATTCTGCTTGTTTAATGTCATATTTTGGTTTGAAATTCATGTTATATGCATTGTTTTGTTTCATATGCACAAGACAAATAGGTTTGGCTTTTCCTCACTTGAATCGTAGTCGTTCTTTCGTGCTTTTTGGATCTCTGTTGTGTGTCTGTATTTGCTATCTCCAACTTGTAAAGGTGAGTAAATCTCACCAGACTAATATGTACTTATGTAGTGATAAACTGACATCACCTGAATCTGTAAATGCATATCATCCTGTTATAACTTCTATATTATATTCATATGAAGTTCACACCTATATTTACACTTGTTATACCATATGTTACTGTTATTTCATGCTATTCTGTTATTTTCATCAGTTTATCACACTACAAGTTCCCTGTAGATTAGAATCACTATGGGTTGAAATGATACATACCCGAACGGACTTTAGAATAGGAGAAAATCGTTATGGGCTGAAATGATAGGCCTGAATGATTTTCAATTATTTTCTTTTACTTGGGATTGCGGGTTTGAAATGATCAAACCCGGTTTCCTTTGTAAATTACGGGTTGAAATGATATATTACCCGTATCACTTCATCTAGGCTAGAAAATGAAATACAGACCCGTTGTTAAAATATGTTTTTCTAAAAATTTTAAATTATTTTAGAAATGTAAATATTATAATATTTTGATTTAAATTTGATTAAAAATGATTTTTGTAAAGAATTATTGATTTTCTGAAAATTTATAAGTGAAATAAATAAATGGTAAAGTTAGAAAATCTGAAATGTAAGTTATTTCGGAAACTAGAATTTGGTGATAAATGGAATTTAAATTAAATATGAAAATATGATAAATTTATGACATTTTGAATTAAATGAATTTAAAATGGTTTTATAATATATCAATGATTTTTGAATAAAGTTAAAAATGTGAAATGAATGAATATTTAGGTTGAAATTTGGAAATATAACTAAAATTGGAAATTTGTGAGTTTGGCTTAAAAGTGAATGTTAAGTTAAGTAAATAAAAATGAAATTAAGTTATATTTGAAAATTTTAAACTTAAATGTTAATTTAAATTTAATATAATGAATTTAAAATTTAATGTTGGAATTTAATAAGTGAATTATTATTAAATTTTGATTTTTGAATTGAGATTTAACTTTATAAAATCATGAATATAAGGGTATTTGAATGACTGTTTTAAAAGTGAAATTATATGATTTTATAAGCTAAAAATGATTTAAATAAAAATATAATTGTTGGTGAAATTATATTGAATACTTGAAGTTAATTAACTGCATTTCTGAAATGCTATTAATTCTAATGTAAATGATAATACAGCATCTGTAAATGCTGTAGTTGATAATAATGAACCAAATGGCTAAGTTTAATTAAAGGTTATTATAGCATTTTTGTAAATGCTATAATTATTGAATTTAACTAAGTTTTATTTGAAACTAATGTAACCCTATTACAACCTTTTTAAATGCTATCTTTTATTAAATTGAACTGTTTTGAATGTAACTTTCTGTAGCAATTTCTAAATGCTGCGAAAGTTGAATTTTCATCTTTTTTAATAAATTAAGTGGATAAATGAATTTTGAAAGACTAAAATTTTGTAAATTTAATAATTTAATTATTAAATATAATAACTTCATTTTATGATTTAAAATGAAGTAATTTGTTTCAAAATATAAACTATTTTGAAATGTGTTTTGTAATGGTATTTAAATTAAATAAAAATGAATGTGGTTTGGAAGATATTATATTTTGATATTATGAAATGGATTTTGAATGATATTGAATTTTGAAATGATATTTTATTTTGAAGTATAAAATACCATTTTGAAAGTTTAACCACGGGATGTATTTAATTCATAGTTTAACTGATTCTTAAAGGATGGGCGATCCCAAGCATCCTTTAAGTTATTGTGCATTTCTACTACAGTTCACTTGAGTTAGTTTACATTACATAAGTATATATTGTCCTGACTCGAGTGTTTTGTGTTTTACTTTACGCTCGGGTCAGCCCGATTATTTACAGCTTAGCTTTGGGTTGCTTTCTGGAGCTAGGAATTGCTGGAGATTCTACTTGTCTAGTTATCTATCCCTTCAGTTTCAGTTGTTCTATTTCAGCTTTGGTATTGATAAACTGCTATGTAATTGAGATTTCTATTGTATATGTTTTTCAGACTGATATTATGTATTATGTTTTGAGAGTTTGTTATAGTAGCTTCATGAACTACTATGGTATTTTAATTTCCGCTGCGAGTTATTCTGATATTCTGTGTCTGTGATTCTGTGATTGTATTTCATTTGCTCCAAATTTATTTACAACGCGGTATTTTGAGCAATTCAAGTCCGACATGTGCGGATGCGAATGGCTGAAAATATCGGGTTGTTACAATTCTGCTTGTTCCTTTTTATTAAAGCTTTTGTGTAGTCCTATTTTTTTGTAACTCTGATATATGTATTCTTTTGACTCGTCTGTATATTGTGGTTTGCTATACCACTTGACATGTATTATTTTGTAAACTCTGTTATGTATCTGTATATGTGTATATGATGATCTACTGTTTTGTGATGTATATTATATTTGAGTTGTTATATTCTGTTCTGATAGATCCTTCAACCACCTATGGTTTTGTTTTAAGTATTCATTGGGTATGTCGACCTGCTTGGTATGTTTATTGTCGATGTATTCAATAGATAGTTAGAGTAAGGCTATAGATGGTCGCTCCCAACCAGCCTTATTCTCCGTGTTAGTTGACGGCATTACCATGTAGTGTCCTTGGCTAGCGTGGGTATAGAGGTGGGGCGTCACAACGTATTATATTATAAAGGTAATATATATCAACTTTATTTTGAAAGCCCAGCTGTCGTATATTTTGGTATATTTTGCATATGTCGTCAGTGACATATATGATAGTCATGTTATGCTTTGTTGCCTTATGTTTATGTACTGTAAGTTTTTATGTCAAAAATTAATGTTCATATTGCTGTTATAAGTTATAATTTTCTTTAGATATGTAATGCGTTTACAAGATAAAAACTATTTTGTCTGAACTAGTATTTTATATTTGCTTTACACACTCCAGCTGTTCATCTGTTTTGTGACATATATATACTATATTTATAAGCTTATATGATGTACTGTGTTCGTGTATATAATTTAAGTAATATTGATTTTTATAAGTTTTGTTTTAAATATGTGTAAGCATTCTGCATTTTATAAGAATGTATGTATGCAGTGTTCTGTTGTGTAGGTGTATATAGAATTTGATACTTGCGTGTTTAAAAAAAAATTTGTTGTTAATGATTTTATAATAAATGTGGACCTTAAAGTATCCCATACAGTGGTATAAGATTATTATTCTATCTTATAAAAAAACATGTGATATGTTTATATCTATATGAGTATTTATCTCAAATATGATTTTCGACAATAGTGTTTATATATATACAAGTCACCCGAGTTTGGATTCCATATATATAATTTTATAAAAAAATAAATAAAAAAAATTGTGTTTAATTTGAGTATTTTTTTAAAGAAATATTAACATAATATACGTCTGAATTTAATTTTATCAAACCGATCCTGATTTGTTTTGAACATCGATCTCTATTGTCGGTTTTGCTCGTCAAATTCATGTCGATTTTTGCGTCGTTTGGATTCGTAGCTCTTTCATTGTCTATCTTCTCTAGCCTCGAAAGGTGAGCAATCACACATGATTAATGTTCTTTTATTTATTGAATTTGATTTCAATTGAAACGACAATTGAAATATGCTGTTGTTAGTCATTTACACTGTCATTATACGATGACAATCCTGTTTGGTTGATAATTGATTGATTGTTTGTTGTTTATATTGGATGTTAAATTGTAATGTATAAAGTGAGAAATATTATGCAATTGAATTTGACGTAGGATATTTAAAAATTTGATTGACATATGTGTTGAATTTGATTAGTCAAATTTGTATAATATGACGCTTAAACGTTTAGTTATTTGACACGTTGAAAAAAAGAAAAGTTAATTACCCTTGAACCTTTTGAATTTATGTTGTATAAATTGATGAAATATGAAATTGAATAGTTGATGCTTAGTGAAGAACCGTATTAGTAGTAGCGTAATAATCTTTAATCTACATGAAATGATAGTGTAGATTCTAGAAATAATTATATTAATATGCACAAACAACAATGTGAATTAATACGATTACTTCGGGATTATTTGAATTAATTGTTGGATTATATTGATTGTTGTTATTGCTTTTTTATTTACTTTGATACCATCCCAGTTATCACACTGCAAGTTCCCTTTGCTATGCTTTGATTTTTTTAAATTGAAATGGAATCGGGTTGAAATGATAAATACCCTAATGAATTTGACTTAGGATAGAGAACTAAATAACCGATTGGTCAAAATTTGATTTAAAAATAAAATAAAGATTTTATTTGAATAAAGAATAAGTTTTCGAAATGAAGTTGGAATTTGAAATTTCAATAAAAGAAATAATATTAATATTTAATAAGGAAACAAAAATATTAACATAGTAGTTATTGAAAGAACGTTGTTTTAAAATAAATTATTTGACAATAAAATTGAAACTATTAATGATTAAGTTTTGAAATTATTAATAATTAAGTTTTGAAATTATTAATAATTAAGTTTTGAATTTAGCAATAATTAAGGAATTGAAATTATTGGTAATTTAATGAGATTGAATTGTTTAATAATTTAATTTGAATCGAATTCATTAAATGAAATTTAACGTCTTGAATAAGTGAAATTTAGTTTCTTTATTAATTGAGTTTTGAAATCTGTAACTATGTAAATAAATAAGTGAAATTGGATTTCTTTAACAAGAAATAAAATGTGATTAATGTAAGACTTGTAATTTAAAGAATTGATTTGACGAATTTAATTTAATTCAATTTATAAGTTCTGATATAATGAAGGAAAACTTAAATTGATTTAATGAATTGGAAATTTAATAGAAATTTGTTTTGAATGATAAAGTAACTTAAAGAATATTGAATGAAATCGATCTATGAATTTAAATTGATTTGAGCGTTAAATTAAATTAATTTAAATGCTTTCGGAATGAAATTTATATACGAACTTGAATCAATATTTGAATTGTTTTAAATAAAAGTTGAAATTGAATTGTAAGATTTTGAATGGTAATTTGGAAGTTTTGAAACGTAAATTATGGAAATTGATATAGAAAGACAAATGAAATGTTGGTTTACAAAATATTATTGAAATTGAATTTGATTTGGTTTTGAAATATATAAACGACTAATCGGTGAAATAATTACGAAAGTTATTAAAGAAACCAGAATCGGTTATGGACATACTCTCTGTCTAAACCGAAAACCACTTTAATAACTATATGCGGAGTGTGATCCAGAATGAAGTGGTTGGAATGGTGTACGTGATGACTGAAGAAAGAGAACGATAATGGATAGCCTTGACACTTGTGTCAAATTGGAAATGACTAAAACAGGAGCCGTGTCGGGCCAAATGGGGTTAGCCACCTCGAGCGAACACACTTCTTCGTAAACTACTCATTACTTGTTATTGATTGGCGCACCCTCGTACTTTTGGGAGCGTTGTTTCGAGGTGTTGCGATCGTTGCGGCGATGCGTTGTCACCAGTCCGGATCAAGCAAACGGTAGTTCCACTACCTTGGGTATTGCCTCATGTGCCTTGTCATACTTGTATCTCTATATACGCGACCACTACGAATTTGTTTTCTGTTATACCTATGGAGTACTCCCTGATATCCCACTAGTTTATGGTGGAGTTTACAGTGCTGTATAGACTATAACGCTTATATAAAATGTGTTAAGAGGGATAATGGTAACGCCTTAACACTATTTTGATGCTTTATATTACTGATAGACATTATCTATTTAGCGTATACTACCACATAGTTGATAGTTTAATGGATCCTTAGAGGATGGTTATTCCAACATCCTTTGAATTACTTGTATTTCAGTTGTTATTTCACTTGAGTTGGATTTATTGATATGAGAATGTTAATCCTGACTCGAGTGTTTTGTATTTTCTTTACGCTCGGGTCAGACTGAGTGGTTCAGCTTTTGAGACTCGCCTTTGGAGTTAGAGCTTCGCCTGGATATCCAGCTATCTATCAGCTTTCAGATATTCAGTTGATTCCAATGATATATTCTGATTATTGTATTTGACTGTTGTATTCGAAACTTCTGTTGTAATTTATTTAACTCTGATATATATATAGTAGCTTCATGAACTACTATCTTTTGCTTCCGCTGCATATTATTACTCTGTGTTTGTGATCCTATGATTATTTATTTACTGTATATCTGAGTTTTGCCAAATTTAAATTAACAATTCGGTATTTTGAATTATTCAAGTCCGACATGTGCGGATACGAATAGTCTAAAATAGTGGGTCGTTACAGTTGGTATCAGAGCTTTGGTAGCTCTAGGCAAAACTTAGCATATAGGGTAAATGTGTTTACAGAATCACTCTCATTCGAGTTCCAATCTCTTCCTTTTGACTCGATTCCTTTGAATTTGGAATATTCCCCTCGGTTCTGAAATTCATTCGTGTCCCTCACTATTCGTCTTCTCTCAATTCTCGAGTATCCCATAACTCCATTTCGAATGACCCTTATAATGAATCGGCGGTCTCGCCAAATATCGAATGATTTGTAAACGGGTGAAACTCTTTTATAATAGGCATTGATTTACCGGAGATTTCTGAATCCTCGGTTTACAATGCTATCTATCTCCTACTATGCCTGAACTCTATCTCTTGCGATCGAATGTCGATTTGCCTCGGAATCCTACATCGATCATATTCTTGAAGTCACGGTCGACCCAGTTAAGGTTGCCCGTGAATTAAATAAGTTTATCCATCTCCAAATCCTGTTATTGAATCATCTTATCTTTTCTTTTGAACTTGAATTCGAACCAGAATTCTCTTTGATTTGATTTCCATTAAATTTGAATCTCTATATTTATTTTGAAATCCATTCTTGTATCGTCGAGCGTGGAAGCGTGTGATGTCCCGGAAATTTAGGCAATAATTATTTAATACTTTCATTGATAATTATTTTTAAAATATGAAATATTGGTTTAATAATTTAATTCAAACAAAAATTTTCTTTTGAAAATTAATAATTATTTAGTTTGTTAATGGTATTCTTTTCAAAGTTAAAAATATTCAAGTAATAAATTTATCATTCTAAGATGATTTAAAAATATTTTATTTATAATGTATAAATGTTTATACATTGTAAATAGAGGATTTGGTTTTAATTTTAATTTATGTTAAATAAAGAATATTTTCTAATTATTATATAAATGTATAAAGTGTAAATTGACTTAAATTAATTTAAATTAGTATTGTAAACTTTTTAAAAGTTTGTTTTAAAAATCTATCTTATAATTTTCATAGAAATGTAAGTAAGTATTTATTTGTTTATAAGGATAAATATAGTTTAAATTTTATTTTATAATAAAGTTTGTTTTGTTTGTTTTTAAAATTATTTTTCTCTTTGAAATAGGATTTAATTCATTCTTGTTAAAATATAACATTTGATTTAAAACTCTTGAATAAAATCTAATTCAACATTTCTTTTTCTTCTTAAAATCTTTTCTTTTGAAATTTAGTTTTGAAAGAATATTATTTTGAAAAATAATTAAACAAACACTTAAAATGTATAATTTTATAAAGAAGTTTATAAGTAGATATGTTATTATTTAAAGGCTAATGTTAATAAAACATTTGAAACATGCTAAAATAAATTAGTAATGGGCTAAGATAAATTTAAATACATTTACAAATTTAGGATTGTTTTTATATTAGTAATATACAGTGTTAAATTCTTAAACTATTAAATGGACACTTGTAATCACCTAACAAATTAATATAACAAGTGGCATTGATTTAAAAACCTTTTTATTTAAAATATAGTAACAAGACAATCAAACATGGCTAAAGCATTTTGATAAAAACACATTTTCTCATTTGAAAATCTAAAATCATATTTCAGTAAATCAAAAACCCCAAAACAAAAGCATGTTAAAATTTACAAATCAAGTTCTTCAAATCTGCAAAATCAATTCTCAAATCTGCAAAACCAAAACTTTCTTAAATCTGCCAAATCAAACTTCAAATCTGTGCATTTGAATTGGATCTGCATGCAATATTTCAACATCAAGAAACTAAGCAATCAAGATTAGAAAAGCATCATCAACTAGAAAATGCAGTTTCAATTCAACATCAACCAGAAGATCAATTTCTGTAATCAAATACAAGCCAGGATCAACATGCATTTCAATATGCAGTTCTGGAAAATGAAATCTGCATTTATTGTTCTCTGCATTCTTCAAATTAAAATGGTGAGTAAGCTTCTTTATCTTTTAAAAACAGTTTCCTTTAAATATCAAAATCAAACATAAATTAAAGAACTTATGTTTTATTCACAAAAATCAAACTGTTTACAAGATTGTTCTGTTTTGTTTTTTTAAAAAATAAAATAAAATGAGTAACCTCACATGCACAAAAACTTGAGACACCTGAGCTTATGAATTGAAAGTAATAAAGATGATGAGATGATTATATATTATTGAATGCTTTGTGTAAACATATATATATATATATATGTTGTTGTTGCTTGGGAATCTGCACACCTGTTGTTTTTTAAAAAAAACTAAGATTGTTATTAGAAAACCCTTATCTCTGGACTTGATTTCCTGTTAGAATTGATATGTAAAAAAAATTTGGTTGTTTAGCATAAATTCAGGTTTGTAAATTTTGTTTATAAATCAAAATTATGTTCTTAAATCATGATTTAGTTGTATAGAAAAATTTCTGTTACCTCTGAACAAATATAACAGTAAGTATTTCAAATAAAACAAATCACAATTGAAATAAAAACAAATACCAAACAGCTTAAATCAATAAAACAGTATTGTCACCTAAATTTAAGTTTAAAAACATGAATTTTTAAACAAAGATTACAGTTTTAAATAAACTGTTGGGAAAAGGGCATTTCTGTTTGAACAGAAATAGGAATTTTTGATAGTATCTGTTAAACTAGTGAAATTTGAGGTTGGGATACTTCCTGTAGGTGAATTATTGATGTAAGAATGAGGTAAAATTTGGAAATTTGGTGATAGATGATCAGAGAGAGAGAAGAGAGGGGGATTGGGTTTTCCAGGTTTCAAAACTTAGTATTGCAGTGATGAAGTTTGGGATTCTGCACATGCTTTCTGCTGCATCGAATAGGAGTGGGGTTTGTTGAGGTTGCAGAGGGGTTGTAGATGGACCATTTGCCGGACTTTCAGCGATGATGATGGCCGGAGGTGAGCTAGTGGGCGGTTGACAGGTTTGGGTTTTGAATTCAGTGATGATTTCAGGTTGGCTTGTTCAACTCGATTTTGGTTCGAGCTGCTATGGAGATATCTGGAGGTTGTGATCAGATGAGGGGTTGATCGGAGACTTGGTGGAGTTGGTCAGAATGGTTGGTGATGGCCAGAGTGTTGGTGCATATGCACCGTGTATAGGTAAAGTTCTGTTGAACTTTGTGGGGTAGTGCACGGTTTTGACTCGGGTAATTCTCGGGTAGTTTTGTTTTTGACTCGAAGAAAAGGGTTTGGAAACTCGAAGTTAAGTAATGGTCTCTCGGGTAAACATGATTGCAGGTTTTAAACCAGAGAATTTCCAGTTTTAAATGTTTGGATAAAATTCATATTTTTAAATTGAAAACTTGATTCAAGTATAAATTGAAACTGAATTCAAATGAAATTTTGAGTTCAAGTTTTTAAAAGTGAAATCTTAAATTTAAACAAGATTTAAATTCAGTTTTAAATTAAGTTTTAAAAATAGTTTCAGGTTTACCCTTTTAAAACCAGAATTTGATTTAAACAGTTTTGTTAGTTTTTAAATTTTGAACAGATTTAAACATTTTAAAACAAGATTTAAATTTGTTTTTGAAATCAAGTAAAAATTTGTTCTCAAGTTTCTTTAGAAACCAGTTTAGGATTCAAAATAGTTTGTAAATAGAAAATAATAATGAACAGATTTAGATGTTTTAAAATAGATTTGAAAATGGAATTTGATTTCAAATAAGTTTTAAAACTTGAAAGAATTTATTTCTTTTAATATTGAAATTAAAATATGAAGTGTTAATTTTAATTTGAAAGTTGAAATAATCAATTTATTTTCAAAGATTAATTTTAATCAAGTAATTTATTTTAAATATTTCTTTATATTTAAGTAATGAATGTTCTTTAACATTCATTTTATTGAAAAGTTTATAATATTTAAAATTTAGATTAATGTTTAATAGTTAAACATTTTAAATATTAAATTTTTAAATAGAATTTGAATTTAAATTTATAAATGTATTGTGTAAATACATTTTGAATGTAAATGAAGTCATTTGATAAGTAAATAAATTATTTTGAAAAATATTTAAGATAATTAAGGATTTACTTAATTATTTGATTTTAAATAATGATTTAGATTAATATTAATTAGAAATGATTTATTAATCTAATTTAAATTTTCTTAAGTATATAATTAATGAAATGTTGTTAATTAATAAATGTGATAATTATCTAAGGATAATTTAGTAATTAATTAATGTAATTATTATGATAATTAACTAGATTAATTAATTGAATATAATTAATTGAAATTTGTTAAGTATAATTAATTGTTAAAGTAATAAAGGAATTAATTACTTATTGTAATTAATTTTGATGTGTGATTTAATTAAGTTAATTAATTTAGTTTAATTAATTTTAATAAATCACTTGATGATTCTAAGAATGTAATTACTTAATGTAATTAGTGGAGCAGGATTACTTAGAGAAGTAGTACGGATAATTACTGGAATGTAATTAGTAATTTGGATAATTACTTTTGTAATTAGTTAAGGAATTACTGAATGATTAATTATTGGATAATTAATTTGATTAATAAGTAATTAAAGATAGTTAATTACTAAATTGAATATTAATCAAGGTGATTAATAATTAGATTAATTACTAAATGTAATTAATTTTAAGTAAGTAATTTATTTAAATATTAGAGATCATTAATTATTAAAATTAATGATGTAATTAAGGTTTGTTTGATTAAGTAATAATTAAATTAATAAATGAGTAAGTAAATGTTAATTACTTATGATTAAGGTTAATTAATTAAGGACTAATTACTTATTGTAATTAGTGAATGATTAATCAAAGATATTTAATCAGGTTAGATACTTAGTCAATAATTAATTAACTGGGTTAATTAATTAATGAATGTTAAACAGAATTTAAATGAGTAATTAATTTACTAATTTAAATTAATTAGAGATGGCTGTAATTAATTTAATTCATTTTAAATTAATTGATGGTTAATAAATCATTGCTTATGGATGTTATTGATTGAATAGTTGTGATCTCAGTAATGAGATTAGTTGTATCTGTATGATATGGATGATTGGTTTATGTATGTTGGTTTGTGATGGATTATTTGGTTGTGATGATTATCTGTTTATGGATGATACATATTATCTGTTTATGATATGAATGTGATTATCTATTGTGATATGTAGTTTATCTATCTGTGTGAATTAGATAATAATGAAATGAGTTAATTGTTTAAAACCCTTAAGTACAACTTGGACATTAAGATGGCGTTTGGTTTCGATGAGACCGGGATCGGGTTTCCATATTTGGATATCCGAAAACCACATCGATTTCAATTAAATGTTAGGTCATTAATCCAAGTGGAGCATGTGAAGACTCGAGGTGTAAGGGCTATACGTCAGTATAAGTCTGTGGGTGATTTCGTAATGAGTTGAAGGAATAGTGCTTATAGATTCGAGATGGTGATCTAGAGTGCAAGGGTTATCGTCGTTGACTCTGAGGGTGATTCCAAAATGAGTGCAACGAGATAGTGCCTTCGGTTTCGTTCGAACCCGGAATGAACTTGTATGGATTGAATGCTTTCAGAACATCGCCAGGTGGACGATGAGCATTCTAAGATTTATACTATGAAGGTAATCGTAACCTCAAGCCTCATCAACCGGGAATGGCTAAAACAGGGGAGGTGTAGCAAAGCTTCGTGGGTAACCCCCACTGGAGAGCAAGATTTACTCCTGTCTAGAGGTCCCTTTGTATTTCGGCTGTGTGGCAGTTGGTGACGACCAATCTGCGGGGTGGTCTTGTTCGGAACTGTTCAGTAAGGAATGGTTCCGGCTTTGTGTTGCAGGGGAGTTGAGTACTCCTCGGTACGGTGATCTAGGCCATATACTGTGACGGGCGGTACCCCAGTAGCCCTGCCATTGATGGAAACCCATTTTCCCTACGAGACTCTACGGTTTTGATTGTGTTACCCACTTTTGTGGCTTGTAGCTGGAATTTAATAGATGTAACAATTTCGGCTATTTTTTATACTTGAAAACCTTAGACACTATTATAATATCACTGGATTTCCTATCAAATGTTTTGGTTAGCGTAAGGTAAAAACTTTTCCATGTTTATGTGTGGGAAGTCTTACGTGATACCTTTTGTTTTCAAAGGATTTTCTAAAGTTAAGCAACTTTTATCCCCGTTTACTCACACCAGACCCCTGTCTGACCTGAGTGTTTATTTTCTATTTTATTAAACTCTTGGGTACTCATATTACGTATGAGTAGTCAAGTGATTCAGGATTACTTTGACGAGTTCTGGAGGAGATAATGGAGCAGGAGGCTTCAGCGTGTAGATATTTTTAGTGGTTCCGCTATGTTTGAGTTGTATCTGTTTTCTCTGATATATTAGAATTATAATGACTAGACAGACGTTTATAACTGTCTAGTTTGCGTTGTATTAGCTGTATTACTCTGATGTATATGATACTATGTAAAGTATTATGTAATATATTATAATTTATTCGTTCCGCTGTGAGATTCTGATGTTGTATGTTTCTTTCCTTTCTTTTCTCTTTTCTATCCCTTTCTTTCTTCTTAGCGATTCGACTTCCTGGAGTATGGAAGTTGGGTCGCTACATTGTGGTATCATAGCTCTAGGTTGAGCGAATACCTAGACTCTGGAGTGGTGTCCTTCTTGAGAGAGCGTATTTGTAATTTTGAATATATACATATATATATTTGTTTATTTATTCCTGCCTATTTGTTGGGTTACCTGTTCGGGTTTTCCAATATAAGTAATAAAGGTAGATAGGGTAGTGGTGTGTGTAACACAACTACCAATGGTTGGAGTTCGAGTGTTTGAAGTTGGAAGTGATCTGCTAGGGCAGTTTTGGCATCTTGAGTAGTTCTGCAGTTGGTGAAGGATTTCTCTGATCTCTGAAGGAAATCTTTTTAAGATTCGGAATTTATCCTTGGATTGTAAGCTGGATTGCATTCATGTGAGTGGTTTTTCTTGAGTTTGGATTAGTTAAGAGTGTTGAAGCCAGAAATGGTATCTTGGCAACCTCAGGGAGGAGTTCTGTCTATATTTGAGTTTGAGACTCAGTTTGGCAGAGTGTTTTGAGCTTGGTTTGGGAGCGAGTTTCGTGAGAGATATCTGTCTATCTGGAAGGCTCTATTGTGAAGTGGCTGGTGCAGCTTTGAGGTTCGATGAGCTTTTGGATAAGGAAGTTTTTGGCAGCAGTAGCAGCAGTGAGTGGCCCGTTCATCGATGGTTCAGAAATCTCTGTGATTCTTCTGTCAGTAGTCCGGGCATATGGTGTAGCTTGTCCATTTCTTCTGAAGCTCGGTTGGGTGTGATGTTTATGGTTGAAGGTAGACCGCTAGTTCTTCTTTCGAGTAGAAGGCTTTAGCTGTTCTGATTGTTGAAGTAAGAACGATTTCTTGGAATCTGAACTGAGTGAAATCACAAAAGTGACTTGCGATGGTTCGGAAGTTCTCTGAGTGATCTTTGTTTGGATTGAAGCATCTCTAGTGGATGTTTGAGTTTCGAAGTGGTATTTTTTGGATATCTTCGAAGGAGTTGAGATTTGCATCCACATCGAGAGTTTGAGTTCTGTTTCGACTTGATTCTTGGAGTTTTACCGGTGGATCAGATTAGTAGGAGTTTTTTTTTTTAAGAGAGATCTGTTTAAGTTGGTAGGATTTATCGGATCTGGTTTCTGGTTGAATTTTTTCTGTGTGTTTGTGACCGAATCGGATAGGTCACTGAGATTTTATGGAATTTGATAAACAATGTTTCCCGGATAAGTTGATCAAGTTTATAGTTGTGTTCATCAACAACATTCTTGAATCAGAGTTGCGCAGTGGAAGCATGGTGGCAGCTATTCCAGAATAGGAGCAACACCGATTCTTTGGGAATTTGAGTTTTGTCTTGGATCAGAGGATTTCTACAGGAAATTCGTTTTAATCTGGAGACTTGATTGTTCTGCATCTATTCTGTTTCCCAGAATAGGAGTAGTAGGTTGGAAGAGTTCTGATATCTATAATAGAGTTTGTGTGGTAGATTTGGTTGATCTAGAGGTTGAAGGCAGCCCAGGATCGACAGGAGGGATGTGTGGATAAGAGATTGGATCTTTCTGTCTTCTCTTAAGGATTAAGTGTTTGGTCTACAGGGTTGGATTGCCAGTTGAGATGGCTGAAATTTGTTTTGTTTTTTCTTTTCACGTATCTCTGAGGGAGTACGTGTATGGTTTATCTCCCGTTTTAGAATCAGTAGTTCTGGGAGATTTGGGAGTTAATCAGGACTTGTCTGTAGTCCTGTATTCTGTTTAGATTTGTAGATCTAGATATATATATATATATATATATACATATATATATGAGCTTTAGATCTGAGTGGTGTGGCTAGTTTAGATTCTGTAGGGCGAGTGTCCCGGTGTTTGTACCTGGGAAACTCTAGGGAATTCTATCTAGAATTTTGTCTAGATAATTAGAATTGTTTGTTTGAATTGGTTGCTATGGTTGTTAGTATTTGGATGGTAGCATATGTTTGTTATTTTAAAATTTAAAATCTGTATGGGATTATTAAATTACCTTTGCTTTTAAATTTTGGGGACGAAATTCTTTTAAGGGGGGAGGAATGTGATGTCCCGGAAATTTAGGCAATAATTATTTAATATTTTCATTGATAATTATTTTTAAAATATGAAATATTGATTTAATAATTTAATTCAAACAGAAATTCTCTTTTGAAAATTAATAATTATTTAGTTTGTTAATGGTATTCTTTTCAAGGTTAAAAATATTTAAGTAATAAATTTATCTTTCTAAGCTGATTTAAAAATATTTTATTTATAATGTATAAATGTTTATACATTGTAAATAGAGGATTTGGTTTTAATTTTAATTTATGTTAAATAAAGAATATTTTCTAATTATTATATAAATGTATAAAGTGTAAATTGACTTAAATTAATTTAAATTAGTATTGTAAACTTTTTAAAAGTTTATTTTAAAAATCTATCTAATAATTTTCACAGAAATGTAAGTAAGTATTTATTTGTTTATAAGGATAAATATAGTTTAAATTTTATTTTATAATAAAGTTTGTTTTGTTTTATTTTTAAAATTGTTTTTCTCTTTGAAATAGGATTTAATTCATTCTTGTTAAAATATAACATTTGATTTAAAACTCTTGAATAAAATCTAATTCAACATTTCCTTTTCTTCTTAAAATCTTTTGTTGTGAAATTTAGTTTTGAAAGAATATTATTTTGAAAAATAATTAAACAAACACTTAAAATGTGTAATTTTATAAAGAAGTTTACAAGTAGATATGTTACTATTTAAAGGCTAATGTTAATAAAACATTTGAAACATGCTAAAATAAATTAGTAATGGGCAAAGATAAATTTAAATACATTTACAAATTTAGGATTGTTTTTATATTAGTAATATACATGTGTTAAATTCTTAAACTATTAAATGGACACTTGTAATCACCTAACAAATTAATATAACAAGTGGCATTGATTTAAAAACCTTTTTATTTAAAATATAGTAACAAGACAATCAAACATAGCTAAAGCATTTTGATAAAAACACATTTTCTCATTTGAAAATCTGAAATCATATTTCAGTAAATCAAAAACCCCAAAACAAAAGCATGTTAAAATTTGCAAATCAAGTTCTTCAAATCTGCAAAATCAATTCTCAAATCTGCAAAAACAAAACTTTCTTAAATCTGCCAAATCAAACTTCAAATCTATGCATTTGAATTGGATCTGCATGCAATATTTCAACATCAAGAAACTCAGCAATCAAGATTACAAAAGCATCATCAACTAGCAAATGCAGTTTCAATTCAACATCAACCAGAAGATCAATTTCTGTAATCAAATGCAAGCCAGGATCAACATGCATTTCAATATGCAGTTCTGGAAAATGAAATCTGCATTTATTGTTCTCTACATTCTTCAAATTAAAATGGTGAGTAAGCTTCTTTATCTTTTAAAAACAGTTTCCTTTAAATATCAAAATCAAACATAAATTAAAGAACTTATGTTTTATACACAGAAATCAAACTGTTTACAAGATTGTTCTGTTTTGTTTTTAAAAAAAAAAAAATGAAAAGAGTAACCTCACATGCACAAAAACTTGAGACACCTGAGCTTATGAATTGAAAGTAATAAAGTTGATGAGATGATTACATATTATTGAATGCTTTTTGTAAACATATATATATATATATATATGTTGCTGTTGCTTGGGAATCTACACACCTGTTGTTTTTAAAGAAAAAACTAAGATTGTTATTAGAAAACCCTTATCTCTGGACTTGATTTCCTGTTAGAATTGATATGTAAACAAAATTTGGTTGTTTAGCATAAATTCAGGTTTGTAAATTTTGTTTATAAATCAAAATTATGTTCTTAAATCATGATTTAGTTGTATAGAAAAATTTATGTTACCTCTAAACAAATATAACAGTAAGTATTTCAAATAAAACCAATCACAATTGAAATAAAAACAAATACCAAACAGCTTAAATCAATAAAACAGTTTTGTCACCTAAATTTAAGTTTAAAAACATGAATTTTTAAACAAAGATTACAGTTTTAAATAAACTGTTGGGAAAAGGGCATTTCTGTTTGAACAGAAGTAGGAATTTTTGATAGTACCTGTTAAATTAGTGAAATTTGGGGTTGGGATACTTCCTGTAGGTGAATTATTGATGTAAGAATGCGGTAAAATTTGGAAACTTGGTGATAGATGATCAGAGAGGGGGATTGGGTTTTCCAGGTTTCAAAACTTAGTGTTGCAGTGATGAAGTTTGGGATTCTGCACATGCTTTCTGCTGCATCGAATAGGAGTGGGGTTTGTTGAGGTTACAGAGGGGTTGTAGATGGACCAATTGTCGGACTTTCAGCGATGATGATGGCCGGAGGCGAGCTAGTGAGCGGTTGACAGGTTTGGGTTTTGAATTCAGTGATGATTTCAGGTTGGCTTATTCAACTTGATTTTGGTTCGAGCTGCTATAGAGATATCTGGAGGTTGTGATTGGATGAGGGGTTGATCGGAGACTTGGTGGAGTTGGTCAGAATGGCTGGTGATGGCCAGAGTGTTGGTGCATATGCACCGTGTATAGGTAAAGTTCTATTGAACTTTGTGGGGTAGTGCAGGGTTTTGACTCGGGTAATTCTCGGGTAGTTTTGTTTTTGACTCGAAGAAAAGGGTTTGGAAACTCGAAGTTAAGTAATGGTCTCTCGGGTAAACATGATTGCAGGTTTTAAACCAGAGAATTTGCAGTTTTAAATGTTTGGATAAAATTCATATTTTTAAATTGAAAACTTGATTCAAGTGTAAATTGAAACTGAATTCAAATGAAGTTTTGAGTTCAAGTTTTTAAAAGTGAAATCTTAAATTTAAACAAGATTTAAATTTAGTTTTAAATTAAGTTTTAAAAATAGTTTCAGGTTTACCCTTTTAAAACCAGAATTTGATTTAAATAGTTTTGTTAGTTTTTAAATTTTGAACAGATTTAAACATTTTAAAACAAGATTTAAATTTGTTTTTGAAATCAAGTAAAAATTTGTTCTCAAGTTTCTTTAGAAACCGGTTTAGGATTCAAAACAGTTTGTAAATAGAAAATAATAATGAACAGATTTAGATGTTTTAAAATAGATTTGAAAGTGGAATTTGATTTCAAATAAGTTTTAAAACTTGAAAGAATTTATTTCTTTTAATATTGAGATTAAAATATGAAGTGTTAATTTTAATTTGAAAGTTGAAATAATCAATTTGTTTTCAAAGATTAATTTTAATCAAGTAATTTATTTTAAATCTTTCTTTATATTTAAGTAATGAATGTTCTTTAACATTCATTTTATTGAAAGGTTTATATTTATTTAAAATTTAGATTAATGTTTAATAGTTAAACATTTTAAATATTAAATTTTTAAATAGAATTTGAATTTGAATTTAGAAATGTATTGAGTAAATACATTTTGAATGTAAATGAAGTCATTTGATAAGTAAATAAATTATTTTGAAAAATATTTAAGATAATTAAGGATTTACTTAATTATTTGATTTTAAATAATGATTTAAATTAATATTAATTAGAAATGATTTATTAATCTAATTTAAATTTTCTTAAGTATATAATTAATGAAATGTTGTTAATTAATAAATGCGATAATTATTTAAGGATAATTTAGTAATTAATGTAATTATTTTGATAATTAACTAGATTAATTAATTGAATATAATTAATTGAAATTTGTTAAGTATAATTAATTGTTAAAGTAATAAAGGAATTAATTACTAATTGTAATTAATTTTGATGTGTGATTTAACTAAGTTAATTAATTTAGTTTAATTAATTTTAATAAATCATTTGATGATTCTAAGAATGTAATTACTTAATGTAATTAGTGGAGCAGGATTACTTAAAGAAGTAGTACGGATAATTACGGGAATGTAATTAGTAATTTGGATAATTACTTTCGTAATTAATTAAGGAATTAATAAATGATTAATTATTGGATAATTAATTTGATTAATAAGTAATTAAAGATAGTTAATTACTAAATTGAATATTAATCAAGGTGATTAATAATTAGATTAATTACTAAATGTAATTAATTTTAATTAAGTAATTCATTTAAATATTAGAGATCATTAATTATTAAAATTAATGATGTAATTAAGGTTTGTTTGATTAAATAATAATTAAATTAATAAATGAGTAATTAAATGTTAATGACTTATGATTAAGGTTAATTAATTAAGGACTAATTACTTATTGTAATTAGTGAATGATTAATCAAAGATATTTAATCAGGTTAGATACTTAGTCAATAATTAATTAACTGGGTTAATTAATTAATGAATGTTAAACAGAATTTAAATGAGTAATTAATTTAATTTAAATTAAATTAATTAGAGATGGCTGTAATTAATTTAATTCATTTTAAATTAATTGATGGTTAATAAATCATTGCTTATGGATGTTATTGATTGAATGGTTATGATCTCAGTAATGAGATTAGTTGTATCTGTATGATATGGATGATTGGTTTATGTATGTTGGTTTGTGATGGATTATTTGGTTGTGATGATTATCTGTTTATGGATGATATAGATTATCTGTTTATGATATGAATGTGATTATCTATTGTGATATGTAGTTTATCTATCTGTGTGAATTAGATAATAATGAATTGAGTTAATTGTTTAAAACCCTTATGTACAACTTGGACATTAAGATGGCGTTTGGTTTCGATGAGAGGGGATCGGGTTTCCATATTTGGATATCCGAAAACCACATCGATTCCAATTAAACGTTAGGTCGTTAATCCAAGTGGAGCAAGTGAAGACTCGAGGTGTAAGGGCTATACGTCAGTATAACTCTGTGGGTGATTCCGTAATGAGTTGACGGAATAGTGCTTATAGATTCGAGATGGTGATCTAGAATGCAAGGGTTATCGTCGTTGACTCTGAGGGTGATTCCAAAATGAGTGCAACGAGATAGTGCCTTCGGTTTCGTTCGAACTTGGAACGAACTTGTATGGATTGAATGCTTTCAGAACATCGTTAGGTGGACGATGAGCATTCTAAGATTTATATGTCCTATAAAGGTAATCGTAACCTTAAGCCTCATCAACCGGGAATGGCTAAAACAGGGGAGGTGCAGCAAAGCTTCGTGGGTAGCCCCCACTGGAGAGCAAGATTTACTCCTGTCTAGAGGTTCCTTTATATTTCGGCTGTGTGGCAGTTGGTGACGACCAATCTGCGGGGTGGTCTTGTTCGGAACTGTTCAATAAGGAATGGTTCCGGCTTTGTGTTGCAGGGGAGTGGGAGTACTCCTCGGTACGGTGATCTAGGCCACGTACTGTGACGGGCGGTACCCCAGTAGACCTGCCATTGATGGAAACCCATTTTCCCTACGAGACTCTACGGTTTTGATTGTATTACCCACTTTTGTGGCTAGTAGCTGGAATTTAATAGATGTAACAATTTCGGCTATTTCTTATTTACTTGAAAACCCTAGACACTATTATAATATCACTGGATTTCCTATCAAATGTTTTGGTTAGCGTAAGGTAAAAACTTTTCCATGTTTATGTGTGGGAAGTCTTACGTGATACCTTTTGTTTTCAAAGGATTTTCTAAAGTTAAGCAACTTTTATCCCCGTTTACTCACACCAGACCCCTGTCTGACATGAGTGTTTATTTTCTGTTTTATTAAACTCTTGGGTACTCATATTACGTATGAGTAGTCAAGTGATTCAGGATTACTTTGACGAGTTCTGAAGGAGATAATGGAGCAGGAGGCTTCAGCGTGTAGATATTTTTAGTGGTTCCGCTGTGTTTGAGTTGTATCTGTTTTCTCTTATATATTAGAATTATAATGACTAGACAGATGTTTATAACTGTCTAGTTTGTGTTGTATTAGCTGCATTACTCTGATGTATATGATACTATGTAAAGTATTATGTGATATATTATAATTTATTCGTTCCGCTGTGAGATTCTGATGTTGTCTGTTTCTTTCTTTCCTTTCTTTTCTCTTTTCTATCCCTTTCTTTCTTCTTAGCGATGCGACTTCCTGGAGTATGGAAGTTGGGTCGCTACAAAGCGTGTTTGTAAATTTTCATCAAAAATGTTTTATACATTGTGTTGTTTGAGTTGTTAATGTTGATTTGGATTTTCGATCGATTCGTCTGATCAACGATATCGATAGGATTTCCAGAACACTTGAACAGAGCAAACTGACACAATATTTTTTTCAAATTTGGTAAATAAAATAATTTTGAATGATTATATTATATATAAGGATAATTTTTTTTGAAATTAAATTGTTAAAGGATCTGTTGTCCGAATTGACAATATTTTCGTTTATTGTATTTTAAACCATTGATTGTTGCATAATATAAATAAATGAATTTATAAAACTTGGATATAATTTGATTTGGAATTTAAAATGAATATAAAACAAGAATTTGGGAATTTAATTTCTGATAGATTTCAAACCTTGTATTTAAAGTTTTAAAAGGTATATTATTTAGAGTATTTTCGAATAGAAATCATATGAAAGAAATTTTAGATGTTTAAATAAGTGCTCTTCTCCTTGTCGTTGGAAAATAATTTCGGTAATGACGGCTGCATCATCGACATTTATTTTCGAGTTTCGAAGTGGAGAGACTATTCTGTAGCTTTGCTACGGTTTGTTTTGAAAATAAATTGATTTGAAATTCTTAAATTATGATTTGATTTGTAATATATATTAATATATGATTTAAATCTGATTTGATATATTATATATATATTTATTTACCTCTAAATAAATTTGAAGTTACTCGAAAATTTAATTCTTAAATTTATGTTAAAGGATAATTTAAATTATAAAATGAAATCGAAATTTTAAATAAAAGTTTAAGCCTGAATAATTAAATTAGAAAATTTTACTAGAATAATACTCAATTGCATTATATATAGCTTTCCTAAATTTTCAAAAGTAACTATGTAATTGAATATTATATAATATAAATGATATCAAAGGAATTTTTAAATAAATTTGAGTAGTTATAATAAATATAAATATACTTAATATATATGTGATAGGATATATTAAGTAGAATAAATTTAATAATAATTTGGAATAAATAAGAATTAAATTTGTCGAATAAAGTATGATTATAATAAATGACTATTCAAATTTACGATCTTTGAAATTGTTAATTTAAGAAAATTGGATAATATACAATATAAATTGTCTTTGTAAATAAAAATGTGAACACATATAATGAATGTTATTCACTTAAATTTTAATTATAAATGTTTATGGAAATAAATAGAATAATAAGTTAAATACTAGGTGTGATTAATAGAAGAAAATTTTGTTTGGAAGTTAATAAATTGAATTAAATCAACTTAAGGGAGTATCTTGAATTACTTGAATTTAAACCGAATTTCATTTGAAATAACCCTTTTGTACCTAACATTTATAAATGAGAAATCAAATCAATTTAATGGAAACCTGGATTTTAAAAAAATATAAAAATAAAAAAACATAAAAATAAAAAAACAAATTGTTGAATATAAGTTTATTTAAATTGAATTTATATGGTTTGAACCAATTGATTATTTTGTTTTTCATTCTACTTGATTTGGGGGTTATCTAACTTATGTAAAATGGATTTGTATAAGTATGAAGTTGATTTGAAAACTGTTGATTTGGTAAGGTACTCAATTTGGAAAGAGAAATCTTATATAATCAAAGTCTATATAAGTATGATTCGATATACTATTGATTTGGAAAGTATTTGATTTGAAAATGGAATCTTATATATGATGGACTTTATATAAGTATGATCTTTGAAAGTGATTTTGAAAGGTACTATATGATACTTATTTTTGAAGTAAAGATATGGAAAGTGCCTTCTGCTTGATATACGCTTTGTGGCCACATTGTGGATTCACTCTATCGATATTATTCTCTCTGATTTGGGTTTTCCGGATATGATACTCGAGTGTCCATCGACTTCTATGGCGATCTCCATGGTTTTTCTTTTGAGCTCGACTGCATAGCGTAATTCGCAGGGACTGCAAGAGCCTGTTGGTACGGGTATTTCCTGTGGAATCTAGGCGTAACCATTGTGTATCTGCGATATATTAGGTCGCTTGGTAGCGTAATCCGCAGGGGCTGCAGGAGCCTAAGGGTACGAATATTTCCTAAGGGATCTAGGCGTAACCATTGTGTATCTGCGGTACTACCAATCTTCATGGTGTAATCGCAGGGCTGCGGTAGTCAGCCTACGGGTACGGATGTTTCTGGGAGGATCCAGGCGTAACCATTATGTATCCGCGATCTATGATCGACATGGTTGATTTGGTTGATTTGTTTGGATTGTACTTTCCATATCTGTTTTAGAAGTTTTTCCAGTATTTTCACTGGGTGTTGAAACAAGTCTACCAAGTACTTGGAGAATTCTAGCTTTGCGCCTAGTCAACGCATTGCCAGAGTCTGCAGGAAAGAAAGAAAACTTTTAAGACATCGAGTTATAAAAGTATTTTGATAAAGTATTATATAAAGTATATTTTTGATCATTTATTTTACTTGTCTAAATAATTTAAAAATGTTTTAAATATTGTTTACTTCGAACCAACAAATTTGAAACAAATGACTATTCATCATATTATAAAATATTTAAAATGTTGTAAATAAAATTTTAAATTGAAATTTATATGGTTATAAAATAATGGTTCATCCTTGTCTTTCAACCTATTCTCCCTTCTAACTATTTCTACATTCTTCCTCTTCGAGGGTCCTTTTTGTATTATGGAAAGAGTTGGTTCTTTGGCTTATCGTTTGTATTTGCCCGAGAAACTTTCTGGAGTACATGACGTATTCCATACCTCACATTTTCACTGGTATCTTCATGACCCATCTCTTTTTGGTTCAGCCTTCTGCTCTTGATAGTTTGGTATTTAGCCTAATATGAGTGTCGAGAGGAAGCCACTTCGTATATTCGACAGAGGTACGAAACAGCAAAGGAGGAAATCTACTAATCTGATCAAACTACTGTGAAGTACTGATTATTGGGATTGTACGTGGGAAACGGAAGAGAGCATTCGTGCTTCGAAACTGGAATTGTTCGTTTCATGTGCTATTTGCTTTTTCTATCTTGCTTTTCCTTATTTTCCTTGTTCGTTCTTTTCGAGGACGGAAAGATTTGAGTGGGGGAGAGTGTAACAACCCTGAATTTTATGAATTATTTTAATTATATATTTTAATTTTTTTGAATTTCTGATTTAAAAACTTTATTTTATTTATTAAAATGGATAAATTTCGTTATTTTAAAAGTATATTTTGATTTTTATGTGAATTATAATTTAAAACCTGAATAAATAGAATATTTTCCAGAAAAGTGGATTTTTGTTCAATCTGGTCAAACTTTGACGTTTTAAATTTAAAATATAAATATTTGAATTCTTGAATTTTATCTTTCATTATGAAAACTAATTTAATTTCAAGAATACTGCTTTTTTTCGTTGAAATCCGATTTATATTGTGAAAGTTATGCTTTTTACAATATTGAATGTAAATTGATTTATTTAATAAAATTGCCTATTTTAATTTATATAAATAATATTTTTATTTTTCATATCTTGTTCTAATTTGTACATATGTGTGTAATATGTCTTGTTATGTATGTATTTTATTTTTAAAACATTTTTAAAGTGTTGTAGTTATTTTTTCAAAACTAGTTATATCTTGTTTTCAATTTTCAATACTAGTTTACATATAATTATCTATATTCTTATATTTTTATATATTTTTCTAAAATTTATTTATTCATTTCATTTTCACTTTATTTTGTATTCAGTTTTATTTTATTTACCTGGTTTTTATTTTGAGTTATTTGAATAAATGAAAAGGGAAATATCAAGAGACTTTAGCCTTTATAACCTTTGACCTTCTACCTTCATACCCCTTCAATCTTTGGGCCGTTCTTTCTCTTGCCTATAGCCATGTGTTTCTTTTATGAAATTCACGTGAAAACACTCTTTCCCACTTAATTTTGACGCCACTTTCAGATCTGAAGAGAAAACCTTTGGTAACGTCTTTTTTCCCACTTTTTCTTCTCATTTCTATTGATTTTTCCTTTGAAATTGCCTTGCCTCTTCATGCTTTAGCTCGGCCATACTCCTCCACCATCTCCTCTGACCAAATCCACCACCATCCACAGTCTCTTCACCCTCCTTTCCCTCTACCTTGACCAGGTCGTGACTCATCTAAGAAGATTACACCACAAAACTCCTCAAACACTTCAACTATTGCTTACCCGAGCTCCAAATAACACCTACTCTTCATTTTTCACCTAGACCACCTCCTTGGCCACCGGCACCTAATCTTCCACCACCTATGGCCGCCACTCCAGACCCCACCTAACCTGTAGCATGATGGTGGAGCCCACATCAGTCAAGGCCAAACCTAATGAGTGCACAAAAATCACTTATTTGCCTTAATCACTTTGTATTCCTATGTTGTAACTTACACCACTCCAACTCCTTACTAGCGCGCCTTTATGGACCTATACCTGAGCTTATGCACCACTTTGGCCGAGCACAACCGACCCTAGGCCAAGCACTTGAATGATGGAGGCAATGGTCAAGTCATTCCTTTCATGGTTGCTTTCATTTTCAAATTGTTTCTTTATGTATTCTATGTTGAAATCACAAGTATATTTGGTTTGAAATCATATTTATACTTTTCTTGTTTTATGGGTTGTGTACAAGATCTAGCTTCGTTCTCTTCCTATTCAAGTCTTTTATCGTGTTATCGTACCTTATGGATATTCGTTTGTGTGCTTTTTCATGCTATCTCCAGCTGCAACATGTGAATATTTCTCACCAGACATTTGTACTTATA
Source organism: Allium cepa (assembly GCA_030765085.1). Taxonomy (NCBI): domain Eukaryota; kingdom Viridiplantae; phylum Streptophyta; class Magnoliopsida; order Asparagales; family Amaryllidaceae; genus Allium; species Allium cepa. The sequence goes on from CM060931.1 coordinate 467,741,971, forward strand.
TATTTAGTAAATCGACACCATTTGAATCTGTAAATTATATTATCATGTTATAATTGCCTATACTATGATCATATGATGTTCATCCCTGTGTGTACACCTGTCATATCATCTGTTACTGTTATAGTGTTATTTATATCTGTTTATCACACTGCAAGTTCCTTGTAGAATAGAATCACTATGGGTTGAAATGATACATACCCGAACGGACTTTAGAATAGGAAAAAATCGTTATGGGCTGAAATGATAGGCCTGAGCGATTTTTATTACTTTACGTTTACTTGGGATTGCGGATTTGAAATGATAGAACATGGATTTTCTATGTAAATAACAGATAGAAATGATATATATCTGTATCACTTGACCTAGGCTAGGAAACTATATACATACCCGTGGTTAATATATATTTTTCTAAATATTTTTTAGTATTTTAAAAATGTAAATATTATGATATTTTGATTTAAATTTTATTTAAAAATGATTTTTATAAAATATTAGTGATTTTCTACAAGTTAGATAAGTGAGATAAATAAATAGTAAAGTAGAATTCGAAATATAAGTAGAATTTAAAATATAAGTAAATTTTGGAATTTATGCTTTTGTTTATAAATGGAATTTAAGTTAAGTAAGAAAATATGACAGTTTGATTTTTATTTGAATTTAAAATGATTTTATAAAATGTTATTGATTTTTCTATAAATTAAAAATAGTTAAATAAATAAATGTTTAAAATTGAAATTTGAATATAACTTAACTTGGAAAATGTGAAATGTGTTTTAAAAATAAAAGTGAAGTTAAGGAAATAAAATGGAATTTAAATTTAATTTATGAAATGGTAAATTAAATTTAAATGTAAAGTAAATGAAATGTTATAAAATTGTACATTGATTTTTATAAGTGAATTATTTAGATTTGTTACTTATTTGTGAAAATTTCACTTTATAAAATCATATATTAAAGGGTATTTAAATGATTGTTTTTTAAAAGTAAACTATATGATTTTTTTATAAGTTTAAAATGATTTAAGTTAAATTTAATTGTTTATCAAATGGTATTGAAAATTGGGAATTTAAATTGACAGCATTTCCGAAATGCTATCATTTCTAAAGTTAAAGATATTATAGCACTTTGTAAGTGTTGTAGTTGTTGATAAACTAAAACCTATTATAGTATTCCTATAAATGCTACTTTTGACAAAACGAATTGTTTTCAAATGTAAATTTTCCGTAGCATTTTCTAAATGCTGCGAAAACTGAAATTTCACTGTTTTAATAAATTGAAGTAAATAAATGAATTCTGAAAATGGTAAAATTTTGATAATTGTATATTTGATTATTAAATATAATAACTTCACTTTTAAATGATTTAAATGGAATATTTAATTGGTTTAACTAGAATATTTGCTTTGATATATAAACCATTTTGAAATGTGATTTGAAATGGTATTTAAATTAAATAAAAACGAATGTGGTTTTGGAATAATATGATATTTTGATATTAAAATGAATTTGAAATGATATTGAATTTTGAAATTATTTTTGATTTACGAAGTATAAAATACCATTTTGGAATTTTAACCACGGGATGTATTTAATTTATGGTTTAACTGATCCTTAGAGGATGTGCGATCCCAAGCATCCTTTAAGTTATGGCGCATTACTACTATAGTTCACTTTGTTAGAACCTCGATTGTTGGATTTTAATGACAACAATTATACAATTATGTCAAAGAATCACTAAGCTAATTTGCAGGTACATGGACATCAAAAAGAGATAATCAAATACATTCAAAATGAAGATACACAGTACAAAAGAATAAAAGAATGTATAAGGAGATACAAGAAGAGATATATACGATAGAGACAAGACAAAGGTGACAAACAAAGTATTATTAGTCATAGAGTGTCGTGTCTAGAGTTTACAAATGTTAAAATCTTCTCCAAATGGTATACACACATATACATTCATACTTTAAATGAAAAATCAAGTTTTCAAAAATTGCTTGGAGCGGGACTCGAACCCGGGTCACTAGTTCAGAAGGCAAGTGCTCTAACCATTTAAGCTATGGTAATTTTTAATTACAGGTCAAATTCAGACGTCTGAATTAACCATTTCAGACGTATGAATCTGGGCAAAAATAGCCTATTTCTTTTCTGGTTTGCACGTTTCAAATTTCAGAAGTCTGAAATTTATTTTCAGACGGTTGAACTTCTTCAACTGCTATATTTTTGAAAAGACATTTCATTTTCATGAAGAGTTACAACCTTTTACTAAGAGATACATCCATACTCTTTCATGATAACTTTTCACGAATGATTACAACTCTTTATACTCTATATAAACATATTAGAGTCATTTGTTTAATTAACCGAATTGATCAAAAGCTTTCTATTTCTATACTACATTGATTCTAACATTTGGAACATTCAAATTTGTACGTAATCATTCATTTACTTCCATATTCTTCACATACACACACACACACACACATATATATATCAAAAGGAGAAGATTATAGGAAGATTGCACTATCAAGAGACAAATTCGTGTTATTGAGAACACACTGTGTCATACACTTTCTGTATAAGTTGAAGTCCTGTTCTGTCGTTCAGGCAAGTGAAGTCCTCTTCGGCTGTTGAGGCGAAATCATGTTCTGCTGCTCAGGTCTCTTGTTCGGCTGTTCAAGGGTTGTTATAAACCTGTTCCTCCGGGTTAAGTGAGGATTGTTGTTAGTGAAATTCCAGAAGGAGTCTGGGACTGGACGTAGAACGGGAAGTTCGAACCAGCATAAAAATTCCTGGTGTGCTTGTTTTATTTTTTCTTATTTACTCTGCTACAGTAACTTTGTTTTATTTCCGCACTAGTATATTATAATTTCATATAGCACGATCCGCACCACCACTTTCATTTGGTATCAGAGCCTGGGATTCTAGAGATCGTAACAACATCCTAGAATAAATGGCTACAAAGAGATCTAGTCAAGGCAATAAGAAGAGGAAGAGCAATAAAGAAAAATCAAAGGAGCAAATAAACAAATGCTTCATGGCAAAAGATAATAAGGTTAGTGATATAACTTTTGATGATATGATAGAAATAAATTCAGAACTTCTAGACACTTTAAAAAGTCTCAAAAGAAAATATAAGGAAGCTCTGGAAAATCAGAAGAAAGCTGAATTCGAAAGAGATATGCTCAAAGACGAGAAGAGAATATTAGAAGAAGAACTTGAGAAAATTTAAGATTCAGACAATTCTCAACACGCTCTATTAAGTCAAGAAATAGAAGCTCAAAAAGAAAAGAATAATGCTCTAGCTTCTGAAAATCGTGAGTCAAAAACAAAAATTAAAATTGTTGAGTTAGATAACACTAGTCTCAAAACTAAGCTTGATGACATTACTAAAAATATTTCCAATTTTAATAAAAGGAGAGAAAATTTATCCATGATTATTGAAAATTCTCAACCTGCTTCAAATAAGAAGGGATTAGGTTATGTTAAGAATTCAAAAGCTCACAATGATAAAAGCGGTTTAGGCTATAAACAAGCTAAAAGTAAAAATAGTACTAGATATGCATTCATATATACTAACTTTAGTGCTAGTACTAGTAATAAAGATAGTTTTAAAACCAGTTATGACTTATTCTTCAAGTACTAAGCTAATGACTAATAGTATTAAGATATGGACTCCAGCTAATATGATTGATCATGATAAACAACTTTATATTAGCAACTATTATAAGAATGTAATTTGTAATGAAAATTATATTTATAAAGGTTCAACCACACCCAAATGAGTATGGTTTCCAAAGACCTAACCCCCCGGACCCTAACATAGTAAGTGGGTACCGAATTTTTTTTTTTTTTTTGCAGGTACTCAGAGAAACAAAAGGAAAAGGATAGATTTTGGAATTTAAAAGAATGTTCCATACGTTTAATAGAATTACGTGCTTACAATAAAATATGGACTTCAGTAAATATGGTAAAATGTATTTTATTTTTCCTTCATAATTAATAATGAGTTTATCTCGTTATATACAAGATATTTTATATAATTTTATATATTCCCTCATTCTTTTTGATAATGACAAAGGGGGAGAAATTCATATGCATATTAATAGAGGGAGCTATTATACTTACGAGGAGATGTTATACTTAGGGGGGGCTTTAAACATATTAATATTATTTTTTATATAGAATGAATATTTTGTAAAAATTGTATAATTGTCATCATCAAAAAGGGTGAGAATGTTAGAACCTCGATTGTTGGATTTTAATGACAACAATTATACAATTATGTCAAAGAATCTCTAAGCTAATTTGCAGGTACATGGACATCAAAAAGAGATAATCAAATACATTAAAAATGAAGATACACAGTACAAAAGAATAAAAGAATGTATAAGGAGATACAAGAAGAGATATATACGATAGAGACAAGACAAAGGTGACAAACAAAGTATTATGTAACGACCCAGAAATTTTATTAATTAAAATTCGTATATTTAATTAATTTAAAATATTAATAAGTGAAATTTATAAGTCGAATAAATTTTATTTCGAATAATTGGATTTAATTGAATAATTAAATCAATAATTTAATATGTGAAAATACAGAAATAATTGAAAATTGGGTTAAATATGATTGAAAATGATTTGTAAAATTTTATTTTATCATGTTGGAGTTAGAATGATATTTTAGAACTTTTAAAATCGAATTAAAAGTTAATTTGTGAAAATTGAATATTTTAATATTTAATCGACTAGTGAAATTAGTCAATTTTCGAACAGTCTCAGAATTTGACGAAACTAGTTCCATTGAATCCGTAATAGTTAGTTATTACCGGATTTCAATTTTCGTAGCAATCAGAGTTATCGTTTGATCGTGGCAGCTCGAAACGCATCGAAATTATTTTAATATTAATTTGGCGAGTTAAAATAGCCATTTTTCAAAATGTATCGGATTTCGACGAAACTAGTTTCATCGGATCCATAATGTGATACTATTGTATGGTTTCAAATTTCGTGTTAATCGGATTTATCGTTTGTCCGGTGCAAGCTAAAACGCCTAGAAAATCGTTTAAATCGGTTTAATTTTAAATTGAACGTTTATAGCCATAACTCGCACAGATGTCCGAATTAGCTTCCGAAACCTGTTCCATTACGTCCGGAACGTGGGGTAAACCCTAGAAACGCTGGTCACCGCGCGTAAATCGGAGTTTGGAATTTTCGGAATGAATAGTGTCGTTCAAACTTCTATAAATAGCCCCCCCCCCCTCTTCATAATTTGCAAAAAATATCAAACCCTAACCCTAATTTTCAATGGCCAGCCGCCACTTATATTTCAAAGGCCAGAAATGCATCTCCTTTCTCCTCTAATCTCTTCAAATCCGTCAAGCTATTCAACAAACTTTCAACTGCAAAGTTGTAGAGGATTGCAAGAGCTTTAATTTCATACGGAGATGATCGAAAACGGCGCGACGTGGAGGGAGCAAGGAGGGGCCGACGGCCTGATGTTGTGCATGCAATTTGAGGGGAATTTGGAGGCCGAGCTCATGGCTATTCATGCCGAAGGTAGAGGGGGTGATGCTCTTCAAAATGGTGCTATCTCATCGTGTTCAAGATGCTTGTACTTGGAGTATAATTAAACCCTAAATTCTAGTGTTGGGTTCATGTTGTTCAGTTTGTAACCTGTAGATGGAGACGTGAGGGAGAAGAAGCTAAGGGACGGCCTGATGTTGCTGGGTGATGGATCTAAGGCTGAGATTTGCTGTAGGTTAAAATTAAAAGAAAGTTGTAATTTATGTATATATAAATTCATGAAACTTGTAAAAATCATATCTTTTTCATACGAGGTCGAAAACGCGCGAAACCAGTTGCGTTGGAATCGTATGGACGAGCACTACGCTATGCAATTGGATTGGAGTCGTTTGAAGTTAGTGAGAATTTTGGGTAAAATTAAATGACCGTTTAATTTTATTCGAAATAAATCGCTAAAACGAAATTGAAATCAAGGTGAGAACTTCTCACTCAATCGAATCGGTTTCGATTTTATTTTAAATAGTTAGATTTAAAATTCTTGAATGCATGTTTGAATGATGATTGTTATCTATTGATTGTCAAAATAGACATTATGCGCCGTTAGTAAGCGGATGTTATTTATTAAAAACATATACCGCGAATATTTCATAAACAGTGAAATTGGTTTTATATATAAGAGCAATATACATATATTGGCATATGTATATATTGCAGTTGTTGATTTCCCGCATTGTAAAGCGGATGAGACCCTATTGCGCCGTCTATTAAGCGGATAATATTTTAAATCACATATACCGCGATAATTTCGTACTGGAGCGGAATTGGTATTGTGCTAATGTTTGTGGATGCAGGAAAACATGTTGGAGGGATCCAACTGGATTCCTCAACAGTTTTTATTTGATTTCAGATATTTTGATATTTGATGGATTATCATATCGATATATGATATCGTTGTTTGTCGTGATTGACTATTTGGTGTGTAGCATTATTGGGCCAAATTTGGAATTTTAAAATGATTTTTAAAGTGATTTTTGAAAGTATACGTTTATAAAATATTTTTTTGGAATTGATCCATTATAAATAAACGTTATAATTTTAAAGTTATAGAAATGATATTTTTGAGAAATACAGTTAAAAGTTGATTTTTGAAAATACGGGGTTAATGATTTTATAAAATAGTTAAATTTGGATTTCTGAATTTATTATAAAAAGTTTAAATATAGGATTTATGAAATTTGATTATTTTATAAATCAAAATGGTGAAATTATAAAGGAGTTTAAAGACGTTTTAAAATAATAGTATAAATTGATTTATATAAGAGATTTATAAATTGATATTTGTAAATTAAAAATATTTGAGTAATAAAACGAGTTTTTGTAAGTGTTAGAATGAATTGTGAATGAATTTCATAAATAAATGAAATTTATAGAATTATAAACGGTGAAGTTATGAATGGAATTTTATAAGCAGTAGGTTTATAAAATTTATAAAGTTATTAAAGGAATAGATTTGGATAAAATAAAATGAATCTTATAAGTTATAAGATTTATAATTTGGGAAGTTTAAAGGAACGATCTTGTAAACAAATAAATTATAAGTGTTTAACTTATAATATGAACTTTTAGTATATAATTGAGTTATATAATTGAATAGGTTAATAAAGGAATTTATAAAAGGAGTTGATATAAAATAAATAGAAATGGGATTTATAAACATTGTTTTATAAATTCGCAAACGACTTATTTTGATAAGTAAATTGTTATAACTTATTTATGGAGTTATATTCACGTTTTAGACGGTGAATAATCCTTTAAAATAAAATGAATAGAAATGATGAAATTTGTTAACGAAGTATATTCACGTTTTTGAATAGTGAATAATATGTTAAAGAAAATGTTTTGGATATGATGTTTTAAATAGAATTAAAATGATCTAACGATGTTTTTAAATGTATTGAGATTCGAAACCATAGATTTCAACATTCGTTGTTGACATAGACGTTTTCGAGAAATAGAAGGAAATGGTGGACTATAACACTGTTGTTATAGTAAATGATTTCCGAAAGGAAATGTTTTGTATAGTATTGGGATTTATATATCTATTTTAATTTCGAATCCCTATACTAGTGATTTTGGGTTATCGTAACGATGTTTTACGCAACATTCGTTTTGGCCCAAATAAATATGTTTAAGTGAATGATTTCCTTAAAGAATGAGATATATACTTAATTTCGATTAAAGTATATTGAATATTTTCCAAGTGTAGAAAATAAAAAGATTGTGAATTACTTATTAAATAAGTATGGAAATGTTTTCCAATATAAAGTGAATATGTTGAGAATTTATCTTTTTGAAGATAAATTGAAATGAATAGTTGAAATTGTATATGCATAGATATTTTAGAAAATAAATTCACTAAGGAATTTATAAAAGGAAGTGGAATTTGTTTAAAAATAAATATTGATTTATTTTTGAAGTGTGAAAACTATATATCTAGTAAAGATATTTTTGGGAAATAAATTATTTGGAAAATTATTTGGAATCTGGTGATGTTGTGCATATCCATTGATAGTTCAATAACCGACTATCAATATTTACCTTTGAATGGGTATTTGTTGTGATTTGCTTGGATTTGAATGCCACACTTATTTTTAAATTATTGCGCTCGTTATTCGGATTACCCATTCCGAATAGTGATACGACGTAATGGATAGCATTAATGACCGGTGTTGAAGACCGGATATTTTTGAAAGCGAAAGGACAACTCGTCGAATGTCTTTGCATCGAATGGTCCCCGGTATAGAGACTCCATATGTGATGGGAAGTCCGGTCGTGATTAGTGAATATCCGGATTGCAAGGACTTCTTTGTAAGTGCCTTCGGTTCTGTTCGAGCCCGGAACAGACTTGTATGGATAGTATGTCTGACATTACAAATTGAGATATAAAGCTGATTTCTTTCAAATATATTTCTGTTGGTGGCGGAGAATTTATTCTTTTAGCTTAACACCCTTCTCTGAGACGTACGAGCTCAGAGGTTATGTAGTTGAAGGTTATCAGCGATATATTCCCAATTTGGTAATGTGACATGCTGAGTGTTGCTGTGAAATGATCATTTGTGATAAGATCATTTGTTTGATCGTTTATCTTTGTGATCATTTCTATGATCATTTGTTGACCCAAAGCACAACATTTGTATAAAGCGTGGCTTTATGGACGAGACTTCGTTGAGCCTCACACCCCGGAATGGTCAAAACAGGAAAGATGCGGCAAGGTTATGAGGGGTAGCTCCCTTAAGGGTATGTGCATTTCCTTCTGGAAAGGGTGGTATCATGGTATGGAGCCCAGATACTTACTCATGTTGATACACTATATCTATTACTATGTGGTGTTGTTGGTTGTCGAGCGCTCGGATAAAGGTCCAATGGGACCGGGGGATGACATATTCGTGTAGTAGTTACCTAGTGATAAAGGTAACCCGGCCTTGTGTTGGTAGAGAGCTGGTTAAGTTCTCGGGACGTCCCGCCATAGGCGTTTCCATGTGGCAATGGGAAGTTCCTTGGCCTGACAATTTGTTGGAAATCTAAAGAAACAATACGAGACTTGTATGTTTTAGTTGTAGAACCTATCATTCACTTAGGTGGCGCCCCACTGTTTGGATGGTAGCTATAGTAGGCATAAGTGCGGAATGTCTATGCTGGCTAAGATTTATATCTTTACTTTTGAAATTGTTTTATACACTATGCACTAGTAATAATATCAAATGTTCTTTTTAGTGCGTATTAAGCATCTTTGACTATCATAAGGAGAAATCTCCTCTGATTCTGCGTTTGCATGTGTGTGTGTGTGCGGGAGGCCTTATGGTAGTCTCATTTTTAAAAGCATTGCGAATTGACTTTAAAAATATTCCTCTATTTTTATTTTAAAGATAAATAAACTGTTTTGAGTTCTCACACCAGTCACATGACTGACTCGGAGTTTATTGTTTTCCTTCCTAAACTCTGGGTGCCCACCAATTTCCATACTGGCAGTCAAGAGTTAGGTTTATCATGTGTGTGTGTGTGTGTGTGCGGGAGGCCTTATGGTAGCCTCATTTTTAAAAGCATTGCGAATTGACTTTAAAAATATTCCTCTATTTTTATTTTAAAGATAAATAAACTGTTTTGAGTTCTCACACCAGTCACATGACTGACTCGGAGTTTATTGTTTTCCTTCCTAAACTCTGGGTGTCCACCAATTTCCTTGGCCTGACAATTTGTTGGAAATCTAAAGAAACAATACGAGACTTGTACGTTTTAGTTGTAGAACCTATCATTCACTTATGGTGGCGCCCCACTGTTTGGATGGTAGCTATAGTAGGCATAAGTGCGGAATGTCTATGCTGGCTAAGATTTATATCTTTACTTTTGAAATTGTTTTATACACTATGCACTAGTAATAATATCAAATGTTCTTTTTAGTGCGTATTAAGCATCTTTGACTATCATAAGGAGAAATCTCCTCTGATTCTGCGTTTGCATGTGTGTGTGTGTGCGGGAGGCCTTATGGTAGTCTCATTTTTAAAAGCATTGCGAATTGACTTTAAAAATATTCCTCTATTTTTATTTTAAAGATAAATAAACTGTTTTGAGTTCTCACACCAGTCACATGATTGACTCGGAGTTTATTGTTTTCCTTCCTAAACTCTGGGTGCCCACCAATTTCCACACTGGCAGTCAAGAGTTAGGTTTATCAGGATATTCTGGAATTCAGGAGTTGCTGGAGGCAAGCTGGATGGCATGGCGTATTGCTAGTATATAGTATTTCTTTTCCGCTGTTTGTTGTTGTTGTTGTACACTCTGATGTAATGAAATGTAATGTAATGTAATAACTGATATAGTTCTTTGTTTAAAGATTATTCATTTATTATTATATGTTGTTCCGCTGCGATTATGAGATTCTGATGTTGTTCTGTTGTTTTCTTTCTGTTCTTTCTATTTTCTTTTCTCTCTATTTTCTATCTTTTCTCTCTTCTTCTCTCTCTTTCTTTTTCTTAAACATTGATAATTCGTATTTCTGTTCATCTTGAGTTAATCTATGGAGATTAGTGTATATTCAAGGAGTCCGGATTTGTGGGTCATCATAGGTGGTATCAGAGCATATGGTTAAGTGACAACCGTGGCTCTGTTGGGTATTACTCATTAGAGATAGAGTCAGTAGTGCTCTAGAATGAGTTGAGTGTAATAATAGCTATGAGAGCGTATTTGTTAGTGAATATAAAATTATTTTATATTGTGATGATTGGTTTATTGAGTGGCATATGAACCTTCGTCAGCTCGGTCTGCAAAACTATGCCGAAGGGGTTTCTAAACACTTGTACAGAACAATTCGACACAATATTGTTTTAAAATTGGGTAAATGAAATAATTTTACCTTGATTTTATTTTATATATAAAGAAATAATTTTTCAGAATTATTAAAGTATATATAAGTAGATTGTTTGGTTGTTGAATAAGATGTTTGAATAATCTAAATAAAAGAATAATTGTATAAGCAAAAGAATTATAAGAATTGAATTATAATTAACGTGATTTACAATTGTGAAATAAACTTATATATATATAAGAAGTGAAATTATATGAATATATTTATGAATATGAGTTGTAAATAAAAATGAATTTAAAGTTAAATGAAAATTTACTTTAGAATAAGAATCTGAATTGATTTATAAGTGGGAATTTAAGTTAAGTAAAACCAAGTGGTGTTTAAAAATGGAGTATAACTTAAGAGATGTTGAATGGAGTTGATATTGATATCAAAGTAAATTAATAAAGTTAAGTAATGGATATGAACTTGAGTTATATAAATGGAATTCAACTTTTGTAATTCAATTGAACTAATAAATTGAATGAAAATCAATTTAATTGAACCAATTGAAAGTGAAAGTGTTAAACCAAGTTGAATGAATATAAGCAAAGGAATTTGGTTGTAATTGATATACATTGGTTGTTATATGATTGTTAGTTGATTGTATATAATTCATTAAGTATTAATGAAATTGAGTTAATGAAATAGAAAGCTAAAGTAATTGAAATTCAATTGGAAGTTAAGTGAATCTTAAATAGAATTGAATTTGATTTGGAAGTGAACCAACTTGAATATGGATTAGTGAATATAAACTAATTGAGAATGAATGTTAGTAAAAACATCCACTGTATATGAATCAAAAGTGATTAAATTGAAAACTCATTTCATTGAATATTAATGAGAATATGAATGAATATTTATTGGTCATGAATTTGTTGGATGATAGTTGGTTGATGGTTGAATATATATTGCTTTTACTACATTTGCTATGTTGGCACATGTAGTTGTTATGTCGCTATATGTTGTATATTGATACTATTTTCATATATGCATGATTCTCATGTTGTTTGTTGAGTGTTTAGTAGGTGCGGATCGTGTTTGCTTCGCATTTAGAGCTCGCTTTCGCGCTATATTAGCCGTATATGCTCGCTAATAAAATATAAGGTACATATCTCGGATTACATACCGTACTTTTACACTTTTTTCCCTTCGGGATGCATCATTACTTGATGAGATGTATATTTGTGATATATATACTGTCATTTTTTTTCGGATCGAGCCGCGCAAAGGAGACTATGGCGAATTTTTCCGAAAACTTAAGGCGTTAGAAAAATTTGAGAAAATTGGAAAATTTTTGAAAACTTTAACTTTGATTTGGGATTGAAAGTTAAACAATAGTAGTTGTTTTTGAAAAGATAACTAGGTAAGATTTGAAAACTTAGTAAAGTTATTGTAAGATGTTTAACTATGGATTTTGAGAAAGTTAATAGATTCTGTAACTTTTCTTACTTGATAATTTCGAGGACGAAATTCTTTTAAGGGGGGAAATATGTAACGACCCAGAAATTTTATAAATTAAAATTCGTATATTTAATTAATTTAAAATATTAATAAGTGAAATTTATAAGTCGAATAAATTTTATTTCGAATAATTGGATTTAATTGAATAATTAAATCAATAATTTAATATGTGAAAATACAGAAATAATTGAAAATTGGGTTAAATATGATTGAAAATGATTTGTAAAATTTTATTTTATCATGTTGGAGTTAGAATGATATTTTAGAACTTTTAAAATCGAATTAAAAGTTAATTTGTGAAAATTGAATATTTTAATATTTAATCGACTAGTGAAATTAGTCAATTTTCGAACAGTCTCAGAATTTGACGAAACTAGTTCCATTGGATCCGTAATAGTTAGTTATTATCGGATTTCAATTTTCGTAGCAATCGGAGTTATCGTTTGATCGTGGCAGCTCGAAACGCATCGAAATTATTTTAATATTAATTTGGCGAGTTAAAATAGCCATTTTTCAAAATGTCTCGGATTTCGACGAAACTAGTTTCATCGGATCCGTAATGTGATACTATTGTATGGTTTCAAATTTCGTGTCAATCGGATTTATCGTTTGTCCGGTGCAAGCTAAAACGCCTAGAAAATTGTTTAAATCGGTTTAATTTTAAATTGAACGTTTATAGCCATAACTCGCACAGATATCCGAATTAGCTTCCGAAACCTGTTCCATTGTGTCCGGAACGCGGGGTAAACCCTAGAAACGCTGGTCACCGTGCGTAAATCGGAGTTTGGAATTTTCGGAATGAATAGTGTCGTTCAAACTTCTATAAATAGCCCCCCCCCCCCTCTTCATAATTTGCAAAAAATATCAAACCCTAACCCTAATTTTCAATGGCCAGCCGCCACTTATATTTCAAAGGCCAGAAATGCATCTCCTTTCTCCTCTAATCTCTTCAAATCCGTCAATCTATTCAACAAACTTTCAACTGCAAAGTTGTAGAGGATCGCAAGAGCTTTAATTTCATACGGAGATGATCGAAAATGGCGCGACGTGGAGGGAGCAAGGGGGGCCGACGGCCTGCTGTTGCACACGCAATTTGAGGGGAATTTGGAGGCCGAGCTCATGGCTATTCATGCCGAAGGTAGAGGGCATGATGCTCTTCAAAATGGTGCTATCTGATCGTGTTCAAGATGCTTGTACTTGGAGTATAATTAAACCCTAAATTCTAGCGTTGGGTTCATGTTGTTCGGTTTGTAACCTGTAGATGGAGACGTGAGGGAGAAGAAGCTAAGGGACGGCCTGATGTTGCTGGGTGATGGATCTAAGGGCTGAGATTTGCTGTAGGTTAAAATTAAAAGAAAGTTGTAATTTATGTATATATAAATTCGTGAAAATTGTAAAAATCATATCTTTTTCATACAAGGTCGAAAACGCACGAAACCAGTTGCGTTGGAATCGTATGGACGAGCACTACGCTATGCAATTGGATTGGAGTCGTTTGGAGTTAGTGAGAATTTCGGGTAAAATTAAATGACCGTTTAATTTTATTCGAAATAAATCGCTAAAACGAAATTGAAATCAAGGTGAGAACTTCTCACTCAATCGAATCGGTTTCGATTTTATTTTAAATAGTTAGATTTAAAATTCTTGAATGCATGTTTGAATGATGATTGTTATCTATTGATTGTTAAAATAGACATTATGCGCCGTTAGTAAGCGGATGTTATTTATTAAAAACATATACCGCAAATATTTCATAAACAGTGAAATTGGTTTTATATATAATAGCAATATATATATATATATATATATTGGCATATGTATATATTGCATTTGTTGATTTCCCGCATTGTATAGCGGATGAGACCCTATTGCGCCGTCTATTAAGCGGATAATATTTTAAATCACATATACCGCGATAATTTCGTACTGGAGCGGAATTGGTATTGTGCTAATGTTTGTGGATGTAGGAAAACACGTTGGAGGCATCCAACTGGATTCCTCAACAGTTTTTATTTGATTTCAGATATTTTGATATTTGATGGATTATCATATCGATATATGATATCGTTGTTTGTCGTGATTGACTATTTGGTGTGTAGCATTATTGGGCCAAATTTGGAATTTTAAAATGATTTTTAAAGTGATTTTTGAAAGTATACGTTTATAAAATATTTTTTTGGAATTGATCCATTATAAATAAACGTTATAATTTTAAAGTTATAGAAATGATATTTTTGAGAAATACAGTTAAAAGTTGATTTTTGAAAATACGGGGTTAATGATTTTATAAAATAGTTAAATTTGGATTTCTGAATTTATTATAAAAAGTTTAAATATAGGATTTATGAAATTTGATTATTTTATAAATCAAAATGGTGAAATTATAAAGGAGTTTAAAGACGTTTTAAAATAATAGTATAAATTGATTTATATAAGAGATTTATAAATTGATATTTATAAATTAAAAATATTTGAGTTATAAAACGAGTTTTTGTAAGTGTTAGAATGAATTGTGAATGAATTTCATAAATAAATGAAATTTATAGAATTATAAACGGTGAAGTTATGAATGGAATTTTATAAGCAGTAGGTTTATAAAATTTATAAAGTTATTAAAGGAATAGATTTGGATAAAATAAAATGAGTCTTATAAGTTATAAGATTTATAATTTGGGAAGTTTAAAGGAACGATCTTGTAAACAAATAAATTATAAGTGTTTAACTTATAATATGAACTTTTAGTATATAATTGAGTTATATAATTGAATAGGTTAATAAAGGAATTTATAAAAGGAGTTGATATAAAATAAATAGAAATGGGATTTATAAACATTGTTTTATAAATTCGCAAACGACTTATTTTGATAAGTAAATTGTTATAACTTATTTATGGAGTTATATTCACGTTTTAGACGTTGAATAATCCTTTAAAATAAAATGAATAGAAATGATGAAATTTGTTAACGAAGTATATTCACGTTTTTGAATAGTGAATAATATGTTAAAGAAAATGTTTTGGATATGATGTTTTAAATAGAATTAAAACGATCTAACGATGTTTTTAAATGTATTGAGATTCGAAACCATAGATTTCAACATTCATTGTTGAATTAGACGTTTTCGAGAAATAGAAGGAAATGGTGGACTATAACACTGTTGTTATAGTAAATGATTTCCGAAAGGAAATGTTTTGCATAGTATTGGGATTTATATATCTATTTTAATTTCGAATCCCTATACTAGTGATTTTGGGTTATCGTAACGATGTTTTACGCAACATTCGTTTTGGCCCAAATAAATATGTTTAAGAGAATGATTTCCTTAAAGAATGAAATATATACTTAATTTCGATTAAAGTATATTGAATATTTTCCAAGTGTAGAAAATAAAAAGATTGTGAATTACTTATTAAATAAGTATGGAAATGTTTTCCAATATAAAGTGAATATGTTGAGAATTTATCTTTTTGAAGATAAATTGAAATGAATAATTGAAATCATATATGCATAGATATTTTAGAATATAAATTCACTAAGGAATTTATAAAAGGAAGTGGAATTTATTTAAAAATAAATATTGATTTATTTTTGAAGTGTGAAAACTATATATCTAGTAAAGATATTTTTGGGAAATAAATAATTTGGAAAATTATTTGGAATCTGGTGATGTTGTGCATATCCATTGATAGTTCAATAACCGACTATCAATATTTACCTTTGAATGGGTATTTGTTGTGATTTGCTTGGATTTGAATGCCACACTTATTTTTAAATTATTGCGCTCGTTATTCGGATTACCCATTCCGAATAGTGATACGACGTAATGGATTGCATTAATGACCGGTGTTGAAGACCGGATATTTTTGAAAGCGAAAGGACAACTCGTCGAATGTCTTTGCATCGAATGGTCCCCGGTATAGAGACTCCATATGTGATGGGAAGTCCGGTCGTGATTAGTGAATATCCGGATTGCAAGGACTTCTTTGTAAGTGCCTTCGGTTCTGTTCGAGCCCGGAACAACTTGTATGGATAGTATGTCTGACATTACAAATTGAGATATAAAGCTGATTTCTTTCAAATATATTTCTGTTGGTGGCGGAGAATTTATTCTTTTAGCTTAACACCCTTCTCTGAGACGTACGAGCTCAGAGGTTATGTAGTTGAAGGTTATCAGCGATATATTCCCAATTTGGTAATGTGACATGATGAGTGTTGCTATGAAATGATCGTTGTGTTGATCATTTGTGATAAGATCATTTGTTTGATCGTTTATCTTTGTGATCATTTCTATGATCATTTGTTGACCCAAAGCACAGCATTTGTATAAAGCGTGGCTTTATGGACGAGACTTCGTCGAGCCTCATACCCCGGAGTGGTCAAAACAGGAAAGATGCGGCAAGGTTATGAGGGGTAGCTCCCTTTAGGGTATGTGCATTTCCTTCTGGAAAGGGTGGTATCATGGTATGGATCCCAGATACTTACTCATGTTGATACACTATATCTATTACTGTGTGGTGTTGTTGGTTGTCGAGCGCTCGGATAAAGGTCCAATGGGACCGGGGGATGACATATTCGTGTAGTAGTTACCTAGTGATAAAGGTAACCCGGCCTTGTGTTGGCAGAGAGCTGGTTAAGTTCTCGGGACGTCCCGCCAGAGGCGTTTCCATGTGGCAATGGGAAGTTCCTTGGCCTGACCATTTGTTGGAAATCCAAAGAAACAATACGAGACTTGTACGGTTTTAGTTGTAGAACCTATCATTCACTTATGGTGGCGCCCCACTGTTTGCATGGTAGCTATAGTAGGCATAAGTGCGAAATGTCTATGCTTGCTAAGATTTATATCTTTACTTTCGAAATTGTTTTATACACTATGCACTAGTAATAATATCAAATGTTCTTTTTAATGCGTATCAAGCATCTTTGACTATCATAAGGAGAAATCTCCTCCGATTCTGCGTTTGCATGTGTGTGTGTGCGGGAGGCCTTATGGTAGTCTCATTTTTAAAAGCATTGCGAATTGACTTTAAAAATATTCCTCTATTTTTATTTTAAAGATAAATAAACTGTTTTGAGTTCTCACACCAGTCACATGACTGACTCGAAGTTTATTGTTTTCCTTCCTAAACTCTGGGTGCCCACCAATTTCCACACGGGCAGTCAAGAGTTTGGTTTATCAGGATATTCTGGAATTCAGGAGTTGCTGAAGGCAAGCTGGATGGCATGACGTATTACTAGTATATAGTATTTCTTTTCCGCTGTTTGTTGTTGTAGTTGTACACTCTGATGTAATGAAATGTAATGTAATGTAATAACTGATATAGTTCTTTGTTTAAAGATTATTCATTTATTATTATATGTTGTTCCGCTGCGATTGTGAGATTCTGATGTTGTTCTGTTGTTTTCTTTCTGTTCTTTCTATTTTCTTTTCTCTCTATTTTCTATCTTTTCTCTCTTCTTCTCTCTCTTTCTTTTTCTTAAACATTGATAATTCGTATTTCTGTTCATCTTGAGTTAATCTATGGAGATTAGTGTATATTCAAGGAGTACGGATTTGCGGGTCATCACATATTATTAGTCATAGAGTGTCGTGTCTAAAGTTTACAAATGTTAAAATCTTCTCCAAATGGTATACACACATATACATTCATACTTTAAATGAAAAATCAAGTTTTCAAAAATTGCATAGAGCGGGACTCGAACCCGCATCACTAGTTCAGAAGGCAACTGCTCTAACCATTTAAACTATGGTAATTTTTAGTTACAGGTCAAATTCAGACGTCTGAATTAACCATTTCAGACGTCTGAATCTGGGCAAATATAGCCTATTTCTTTTCTCGTTTGGACGTTTCAAATTTCAGAAGTCTGAAATTTATTTTCAGACGGCTGAACTTCTTCAACTGCTATATTTTTGAAAAGACATTTCATTTTCATGAAGAGTTACAATCTTTTACTAAGAGATACATCCATACTCTTTCATGATAACTTTTCACGAATGATTACAACTCTTTATACTCTATATAAACATATTAGAGTCATTTGTTTAATTAACCGAATCGATCAAAAGCTTTCTATTTCTATACTACATTGATTCTAACATTTGGAACATACAAATTTCTACGTAATCGTTCATTTACTTCCATATTCTTCACATACACACACACACACACACACACATATATATATATATCAAAAGGAGAAGATTATAGGAAGATTGCACTATCAAGAGACAAATTCATGTTATTGAGAACACACTGTGTCATACACTTTCTGTATAGGTTGAAGTCCTGTTCTGTCGTTCAGGCAAGTGAAGCCTTCTTCGGCTGTTGAGGCGAAATCCTGTTCTTCTGCTCAGGTCCCTTATTCGGTTGTTAAGGGTTGTTGTAAACCTGTTCCTCCGGGTTAAGTGAGGATTGTTGTTAGTGAAATTCCAGAAGGAGTCTGGGACTGGACGTAGAACGGGAAGTTCGAACCAGTATAAAAATTCCTGTTGTGCTTGTTTTATTTTTCTTATTTACTCTGCTATAGTAACTTTGCTTTATTTCCGCACTAGTGTATTATAATTCCATATAGCACGATCCGCACCACCACTTTCACACTTGAGTTGGTTTACATTATATAAGTATGTATGTCCTGACTCGAGTGTTCTGTGTTTTACTTTACGCTCGGGTCAGCCTGAGTATTTACAGCTTAGCTTTGGATTTCTTTTCTAGAGCTAGTAATCGCTGGAGATTCTGCTTGTCTAGTTATCTATTTCCTTTCAGTTTCAGTTGTTCTATTTTAGCTCTGGTATTTACAAACTTCTACGTATTTGAGATTTCAATTGTATAAGTTTTTCAAACTGATATTATGTTTTTTGTTGTGAGATTTTATTATAGTAGCTTCATGAACTACTATGTTATTTTAATTTTCGCTGCGGGTTATTCTGATATTTCTGTGTCTGTGATTCTATGATTATGTGATTGTTTTCATTTGCTCCAAATTTATTTACAATGCGTATTTTGAGAAATTCAAGTCCGACATGTGTGGATGCGAATGGCTGAAAATACCGGCCTGTTAAAGTTGAAGGTCAATCCACTACACGACCACCACTATTTAATGGATTAAACTATAATTATTGGTCAACTAGGATGAAAATTTACATGCAAGCAAATGGATATGACACTTGGAATATCGCTCAACCAGAATATTTTGTACCTACCACTCCTTATACATAATGGTCAAATATACAGAAATTAGATGCTACCGCAAATGCTAAAGCTATGAATATATTGTTTTATTCCTTAAATAAAAATGATTTTAATAGAGTTAGTATGTGTACCTTAGCATATGAAATTTGGTGCACTCTCAAAGTTACTCATGAATGTACTAATAATAAACAAAGCAAGATATCTATGCTTAAGAATCAATTTCAGAATTTTAGAATGAGGCACGATGAAACCATAAATGAGATGTATTCCAGGTTTGAAGATATATATATATTACTTACTTTTGGCATTTGGACAAAAATATATTGATTTGATATTGTTTCAAAAATCCTAAACTCTTTAAAGGATGAGTGGGAACAAAAAGTCTTAGTAATTGAAGAAGCTAACGGCATTTCTACCATAAAATAGGAAGAGTTAATAGGAAATCTCATGTCATATGAAGTTAATTTGCAGGAAAAAAGAATTCAATCTCGAGAAAAACAATAGTATTCCAAGTTGAACAGGAAGAGTTTGATGAAGATGAAGATGACATAGCATTTACAGCTAAGAACATCAAAAAGATTTTGAAATTTAGGAAGAATAAAAAGTTTGGAAATAACAGAACAACTATAAACCATCATCGTCAATTCTTAAATGCTAAATGTCACAAAAAGGGGCTTATGAAGAAAGACTGCCCATTTCGCAAGAAAGATAGAAATAAATACAAAAGCAAGAGTGGTAGATATAAGAAGAAACAAGCTTTTTTAGTTACATGGGATGATTGAAATTCCTCTTCCTCATCAGATAGCGATAGTAACAGTGACTCAGAATAAGCCAATGTATGCTTTATGGCCACAAATGATGATGTAAGCGATCTTATTTTGATGATTTAGTTGATATAAATTATGAATTATTAGATAAACTAAGAAATCTTAGTAGAAAGTATAAAATTCACTGGAAAGGCTAAATATAAATGAAATTGAATTTGATATGTTTAGAGTTGAAAATACAATTTGAGAAGAAGAACTTATTATTTCACAAGAATCTCGTTCTAATATTGCTTCTCAACACGTTAAGTAGTGAAATCGAGACTTAAAAGGAAAAGAATGGCACATTATCAACAGAACATCATGATTTGAAATCAACTATTAAAATACTGGAACTAGATATTACTAGTCTTAAAAAAAGTTAGAAAATATTATCAAAAATGTTTCTAACTTTAATAGATGTAGAGAAAATCTTTCTAAGATTATAGGAAATTCACAGTCCACTGCTAGATAAAATGCATTAGGAAATAACAAATTTACAAAAGTAAAACCAGTCCTAAACAATATAACTTTCTATATGCAAATGTTAAAAATAATCTTGAAAACGATCCTTGCTTATAGCACAAAAGGTTTTTTCATATAAATTTCAAAGCAACAAGCAAATTATCTAAAAATGGACTAGTAAGGTTTACCAAAAATGAATTTAAAGTAAACAAAAATTTTGATGCTTGTCAATTAGGTAAACTAACAAAACCAACTTTCAAATCTTAGAAAATTACTTCTACGTTACAACCACTTGAGTAACTTCACTTGGATCATTTTGGACCAACTCAAGTTCAATCAATAAACCATAATAAATATGTATTTGTAATTATAGATGACTTTTCAAGATATACATGGACAATATTTTTGAAAAATAAAAGTGATACTTTGAAATTTTAAATTTTCGCTAAAAGAATACAAAATTTCAAAAATTTGGAAACTAAAAATATAAGAAGTGACCACGGAGGTGTTGAAAATGATTAGTTTGAAAATTAATGTACAAAAAGAGAATATTTCATAACTTTTCATTTCCTAGAACTCCACAACAAAATGGATTTGTAGAAAGGAAAAATAGAACATTACAAGAGCGCACTAGAACTTTACTTGGGGGTAGTCATTTACCAAAACATTTTTAAGCAGAAGCTGTAGCAACTGCTTGCTACGTTCTAAATCGTGTCTCTATTCGTCCTTAACTAAGCACACTCCATACGAGCTATTTAATAGAAAGAAACCTAATATATCATATTTTAGAATTATTGGTTCTGAATGTTTTTTATTAAATACAATAGATCAACTTGGAAAATTAGATTCAAAATTCGATGAAGGAATATTTGTTGGATATTCGAAACAAAGTAAAGCATACATAATATACAATTAGAGAATAAATATAATAGAAGAAACACCACATGTTTCTTTTGATAAAAACTAAAAATTTAAAAATAACGAAGATGATGAAATAAATACAAATCATAGTAATTTAGAAAATAAGAATATTGAAAATAATGTTGAAAATTTACCCATTTAAAATGAAATACGTTCTCCACCTAGAGTATTAAAAAATCATCCTATCGAAAATATTATTAGAGAAATAAATAAAAATGTAAGAACAAGAGGTTAATTAAATCAAATGGAACATGGTTCTTTTATTTTAATATTGAACCTAAAAAAGTAAAAGAAGCTTAAACCGATAACTATTGGATTTTAGCTATGCAAGAGGTGCTAAACCAATTCGAACAGAACGACATTTGGGACTAAGTTCCTAGATCAAGTGATCGCGCAG
The DNA here is from genome assembly GCA_030765085.1 of Allium cepa. Taxonomy (NCBI): domain Eukaryota; kingdom Viridiplantae; phylum Streptophyta; class Magnoliopsida; order Asparagales; family Amaryllidaceae; genus Allium; species Allium cepa. Next base: position 467,764,139 of record CM060931.1, read on the forward strand.
TTATTGGTACAAAGTGGTTTTTCAAAAATGGAGCTGATGAGCAAGGTAATATAACTTGTAATAAAGCTAGATTAGTCGCTCAAGTCTACAATCGAGAAGAAGGAATAGACTACGAAGAAACTTTTGCACTTGTAGCTCGATTAGAAGAAATATGTATCTTGTTAGCCTTCTCTTATTATCATAATTTTAAATTATATCAAATAGATGAAAAAGTGCATTTCTGAATGGTTTTATAAAAGAAAATGTTTATGTAGAACAACCACCATTGTTTTCACATGAAAAATATCCAGATCATGTTTATAAACTAAAGAAAGCATTATATGGTTTAAAACAAGCACCTTATGCTTGGTATGATCGTCTTAAGAGCTATCTTATAAACTCAGATTTTGAAATTGGAAAAATTGATCAAACATTTTTTATTAAACAAGATAAGAATGATATTTTAATAATTCAAGTTTATGTAGATGATATTATTTTTGGTTCCACAAATGAAAAATTATGTAAGAATTTTCTAACATTATGAAAAGTGAATTCGAGATGTCACATATAGGAGAACTCTCATATTTTCTTGGTTTAAAAATTAAAAAATTAGATAACGATATTTTTATAAACCATGAAAAATATTGTAATAATTGAATAAAATGTTTTGGTATGGAGAACACTTCTGCAAAATCAACTCCTATGGGCACTATGGTCCATCTCGATCAAGGAAAAAATGTTAAAAGTATGGATCAAAACTTGTATCGAAGTATAATTGGTTCTTTACTATATTTGACTGCTAGTCATCCTGATATCGTGATGAGTGTATGTCATTATGCATATTTTCAGGAAAATCCTAAAGAATCACTTTTGCGAATCATAAAATGAATTTCGCGCTACTTAAGCAACACTAGAGAGTATGGCCTCTTTTATCCGAAAGGATGCCCTATCGGATTAAAATCATATAGTGATGCTAACTTCGGTAGATGCCGAATGGAACAAAAGAGTACGAGTGAGACATGCCACTTCATTAGAAAATCTCTAGTATCATGGTTTAGTAAGAAGAAAAATTGTGTCTCACTCTCAATTTTTGAAGCAGAAAATATCTTTTGTGCCTTGGCTTGTGAACAAGTAATCTACACACAACATACTTTTCAAGATTCTGGCATCAATCTTTCTAAATCAATGATTTATTGTGATAATTCAAGTGCCATTAACTTGTCCAAAGATCCAATAAATCATTCTTACACCAAACATATAGATATTCGACATCATTTTGTACGTGACAATATAGAAAAAGATGTTATTTCTCTTGAATTCATATCTTCAGAAAAGCAAATAGTAGATATATTCACCAAATCGTAGAATCAAAATACTTTTATAAAACTACGATGAGAATTTGGAATTGTATCTCTACAAGAATTATAATATTTATTATCTCCATATATGATAAAGAAATAAAATGCATGATTTTTTTTAAAAACTCACATTAGCGTATCATTTCTTGAATTAGATTCTGCTATTTTAGATAAATCAAATAAAAGGTCATAAAATTTGTTTTTATATTAACCATCAAAAAAATATGTACATAATTCACAGGTTACAAATCAAAAAGAATTTTGAACATTCCAAATTTTTATAAAAATAGAAATCATTATTATATATATAAGATTAGAATAAGTATAGAAGAAATAAATATAAAAACTATAATCAACTTTCCAAGGTGAGAATGTCTTCGCAAGATAATTCTCCATGCTTTTCCATTGATTTTAGCTTAACCACTACAACACCTTCTAATAACTCGACTCCTATAATATTCCTGTACGCATTACACCTTCTATAAATCATTACACTGGCTATGCTCTGAATGGAAAACGAGTCAGAAGGAACATAGATTTTGGTTCACCTTCTGCTCAACATCAAATAAATTATATACATCAATTTCAAAAAGAAGTAATCAGTGTTGAAAGCGAAGTATACTATGAATAGAATAATCAAGGAGCTCGTTTGAGTTTCCTTGAGAAATGCGCTCTTAAGATTTGTGGTCATTCTCCTGTAAGTAATAGCGTCTAGAGATAATCATCGCATCACATGGAAACATCTCCTTGTAATTCATGGGAAAAAGGTTCATCAAGCAAACTTGCCCCTGTTTGTAAAAAAAAATGCTCCCTACAAACCATTAACGGAGAGAACTAAAGTTGAATAGGATTCGTTCAAAGGCTGCTCATCAGCTGAGCCTTCTAAAAATAAATAAATTGTTTCCATATATGCCGGAATATCTGCATAATATATATACGTTTCCATATAGTAAATAATAAGTTTGTTGTATGAATTTTTTTAAAATTATTTAAGATGAGAATAAAGCTCTATATATGTATAATAACTTGATTATATTCTGTTATAAGCGGATCTATGCAAAGGCAACAGATTCAGTCGGTCGAACGCTCTAATTCAGATGGATGAATCTTCAATCAGGCATCAAATTTTTACAACAATCAACCGGCTGGAGCTGGCTGGTCTCAACAATTCAAATAGCTCAATTGACCTATTTTTAGCCTATTTCTTTGTTGGTTTGGTTTTAAAGAAATCAGATGGATAAATTGTTCTTAGCAACTGGTTGATGTAATGAATTTTAGTTTTTTAATAACTGGCACGTCTTTTGAGGCACCCATTCAATTCTCCACCAACCATTACATCTGTCGACCCTTCTCTACATCATCAAATCCCATTTCAGCAAACTAAAACCCACTGTCCAAAAATAAATAAAAATCACATTTTTACATCATATTTCTCTTAAAATCAAACCAGGCTCCAAGACCCAAAAGATCAAGACAAGCCTCCAATTCTACTGGCCCATCTCGAGATCAAATCAAGGCATGGCTTCATGATGAAACTACTGTTACCGGATTCAAGCATAAAGAATTCTAAAAATGCCAAGATTTACCATTATATTTACCCTAATCAAGGCATGGCGTTAAGATTTATCTTCCCCTTCAACGCTTGGGATATATTTTAAGATGTCCATCTTAATTCTTAAATGTTAATGAAATTGAAGTTAACATCTTTCATCAAGATGAAGTGTCATATAGATTTCTATCCGACAATGTGACCGAACTAAAATCTAGTGCTCTACATCCAAAAGCTAGGTTAATTCATCGTGCTCTTATCTGGTCGCTTCAACCTCGTATGGACAGCTATGAAAAAGTTTATAAAAGGGGTTATCAAGCTCTATATGCAATTTACTCACCTTAACCTGTCAACTCGGGTAAGATAATTTTGGAAGAATTTGAAACCGTTAATCATAGAAGAAATTACAAAACAATTCATTATCGAGCTTATATTATGCGCATCTTGCAAAATTTTGGAGCAGTTATACCAAATTCCGAATTTACTACAATAAGTTAACTCAACTCCAAAACATTAAGTCACATGGGCCTTCTAAAGTGCCCTGCAAATGATGACATGATTTCTTTTCAATAGTGGGTTGCAAACCGTAACCAAGGTATTGCACAACCCCATGCCACTGGCATTGCCTCCTCCTCCTAAGAACCACAACCTCAAGAAGATATAAATGAAACTGATGAAATCAATGTGGATGCCTCATCAAAACAAGATTTTGTTACCTTATCCTGAAGCCAAAGTAGGCTCGATCATCGTTTGACTAAAATTTAGCACAAGGTTTCAAAAACCAACAAAATGCTCAATTCCATCAGGCTTCTTGAACAAGGTTTGGGATAAGCTTTCTATCTTTTCGTCAACGTCTGCTATTCCTCCTACTTCATCAACAAAGGTTACTCCAGTTCCTTTCATTTGGACAACTACTGAAGAGGAAGACAAAGAAGGTAATTCTAAAAACCAAGAGTTTTGATTATTCTATATATCATGGTATGTTTTTGTTTTCATCTTTTTATAACTATTATTTATGTTCTATGTTTTAAACTATATAAAGACAATTTGTGCTGTAATATTTGTGATAACTTGATCGTTATGTTTTCTATGATGTTATGATTAAATATTTATCCGTCATATTAATATGCATGGTATTACCATAATATACCTGTGATATTTGTATTCTTTATATATTTTACGTGATGTAATGTATGATCTGTGATGTAAGTTCTATACCGCTTCTCATCTATTGCTCAGTTTTACGACCTTTTTTATTTCTCCTACTGGTTTTTATTTCCTTTTGGTCGACGATAAAAGGGGAGAATAAAGTAAGCCTATATCGATAGGGGGAGTATCATCATACGGGTGAATAACTCAATTTAAAATTGAAATTATATAGTTGTCATCATCAAAAGGAGGAGAATGTTAGAACCTTATAGTGTTATGTTTTGATAGTGACAACTATACAAGTATATATTGTATATACTAACCAATTTTGCAGGAAATTTCAACTTTACAAAGTGATAACTACATCAAAATAAAGACCAAATTGACGCTAAAAATTACTATTTGTCATAATTTCTATGTCTAGAGGTATAAAGTTGTTAAAATCTTTCATATGTGATAGATATACACACACGCATGATTTTTCATTGAAATTTATAAAAAAATCCAAAAATTTGAAATCCAGCCAGTTGAAATACCCAAGTTAGCCGAGTGAATCTTTGCACTTGCATACATTGATTTATGAGTATTCGGCTTACTGACTAACAATATTCAACTGGTTGAAAATGACCTAAAATGAAATGTTTTCTTGTTGATCTGAAAAATTGTTATTTCAAATGGCTGCAAAACTTTATTCAACTAGCAGAATCTATATAACGGCTAGTTTTCTAAAATGGCACCTCTTCTTCACGAAGAGTTGCATCTTTAAAACCAAGAGTCGCAGTCCTGATTTTTCACCGTTTCTTCTCAAGAATGATTGCAACTATTAAACTTTGTATAAAGTAAATTATATCATTGTTTTCACAATCAATCCTATTTTTTAGTTTTTTCTATCTTTATTATTGAACTCTCAAGCATTCAATTTTTTCGGACGACTAAATGTCTATCGAGTTAGAAAATAGCCGAACGAATTTCGAAATAAAAATTTAACCGCAGGCGCATGGTGTACGAATGTAGCACGTATGTCAGTACGGGTCGATCCCTAGAGAATTGATGATTTTAAATCTCCTATTCAATCAAAATAACCAAAGTTGAAATGAATGTTAAGCAAGAGAATTAGAGAATTAACTAACTAACTAACTAAAAGAAAAGGAGAAGCAAACATAAGAGTTAAGTGACAATTTAGAGAATAAATCCACTCTCTAGATCATGTAGTTCAACACATATGAAATCGTGATCTCTCTTTTATGGTCATTAGTGCTTTAGTTGATGTCCTATCATAAGTATGGCATATTTGTGCCACTGATTAGCCAACATAAGCCATCAAACTATAACACACCCCATAAACCACATACTAACTTTAATGAAACTTGACAATGAAAATGAAATATATTTTAAGTATGGCCTATTAACTATTGATTAGAAATATATACCATCAAAATTTAATTTCAAATGACTTTCTTGTACCATAATCATATTTTAACGAAGAGGCATTTGTGTTAGTGATTGTTTAAGCATAGCCTATTTGATGTCAACAAAACAGGCTATCAAATTCAAAGCAAAAACAAAAGATAAAACACTTCATTGATCATCATTAAGCACAAAAAGAGAGCATGAATTAACATATAGTTGAAGATACATAATTAGAGAGCTTCATTACCCCTAAATTGAAGGGGTTGTCATTTGATTAACAAATGTAGCTATCAACATGAAAGCAAAAAGAAAAGAAAATGAAAGCTAATTAACAAGAATTAAAACTAATCTACTTTGCATGAATGTAAATCTACACTACCAACACTAAAGTAAATGAACAAGGAAAGTAAAATGACAAGTAATTAAATTGCATAAGAAAAGGAAAGTTACATAAAATAAAAAAAATGGCTAAATAACCATGGAAAAAGAAGAGAGAAGAGCTTTTTTGTTTTGAGCCTAAACTAAAACTAAGAGAGAGTAAAAGAAGAGACCAAGTAAGATAGGTTACATGAACATAATGGGTTATTTATACAAGCATGAAACCCTAATCCCTAATTTGGAGAATGCCTAAAATGACCTTGAGGTAGTGTGGAGGCCAAGCAATCATTAGCTTCTACTAATCGTCATTAAGTGTACATGAAGCCATTAATTCTATAAGAATGTGCATTAGCCTCTAATTTGTACATTAAGGTAGGTGGGTAAGTGGGGTCCTCCATGTTCTTCACTTTGAATTATTTTCATCTTCATTCCTTTGTATTCATTTTGTGCATGCATATGTCTTCATGAACCCATCCTATTTGAGATCAAATTCCTACACAAATATGTATAAATTTCTAATTAATTTTTCTCAAAGAAATATATGCACACAAATGACCCTTTTGCCACTACATGAAGATGAATATGTGACAATTTGGAATAATATGGATTTTGGTTAAAACAGGTTAAAATACCCAATATGATCATTTATTTAATTTAAATAGATTAAATATGGTGGTAAAAATATGAAAATTTATGTGCACATCAAATACCCCTACACTTATCTTTTTATTCGTTCTCGAATAAAAAAACTAAGATAAATCCATTTTCGTAGGTAACACAATTGCATTGAGCGTATGCAACAAGTCGTTAAACCTCTGGGTGTCCCCTGTAGGACGAGCGTTGTCTGGTGAGGGTTTTCAGCGGATACTATCCACAAAATCTAAGTGAAAAGTGAAAATATTTACAAAATGTAAGATTTATTTACAAAGAGACGAATGCGATTTTTTGAAAATATTTACAATGAAGGATTTACTTTTAAATTAACACAAATGAGTTAAATATAGGTTTCGGTCATTATCTTGAAAATTTAAGTCATTTACTCGTCAAAATTTCCAACAAAAATTAAGTTATCATAACAAATAGACAATAGTTTAACTTGTTGTTTCGGTTGATAACAAAGTGTAATTATAAAATGGATCCTTAGTTGATTATCAAATTTTGTGAAAGTGGTTTATTCATTTCTTTTCAATAACAAGTCAAATGAAATAAGTTAAAAATAGTGCTAGGATTTCAATTGCTTACTCTCTCTTATTTTTTTGAAAATTTTACTGATATTTACAATATATGCCTAACTAAGACAAATTGAGGCCATATGTATTACTCATGCACTGCCTTGTGGACTTATGTGAGGGGAATACAGAGCGTGGAGAGTGAATACACGAGTGTGAACACCTATTGACTACAGGCGTTATTAAAAAGAATTATTTATATATACACCTAGCTCGGATAAACTGAGGCCAGATATACCGATCGTGCACTGCCTTTCGGGCTTACGTGAGAAAGGTACAGAGCATGGCGAGTGTACACATAAGTGTGTACACCTGTCGACCGTAGGTGTTAATAGAAAATATTTATATATATACAAATGTTTTTTTTTCAAATTATATATTATTATTATTTTTTGAAAGAGAGAGTTTAGCAAAATAATCTTAGTGCCACTTAACTTAGAAGACAAAAAAATGTTATATCCTTTAATTTAAATCAACCACTTTTTAAACAAAGATTTTCATTTAGGATATATTTCATAATTATTGTGTATGAACCTTCCTATATATTAGTTAAACTATCGTTATTTATAATCAAACTTCATTTTTATTTTTGTTAAGACAAATAAAATTTCAATAATTCCAATTTAATAAACCAAAACCATATATTTATCCTATAGTGTTTCTTTAAAAATAAATCAAAATGATTAAAAAAAAATTAAAAGTTTTTGTTTTTTTGGTTAAAATAAACTATTAAAAATAGAAAACATAAGGTGAGAGTCCCTTCACACTTGATTTTCACTATGTCCCCACAGTCAACCCAAGCGAAGGGAACGTTTATTATTATTTACACGAAAATGAAATGTATTACACGACATCAGAAAATATATCGTTAAAAAGTAAGTGAAAACGGTCTTCCAAAGATGGATTCATTTGTCTCATCAAGTATGCGAGACACAGATTAAGCTCAAAAAACTAAACCGTTAAAGATTTTGGAATCAAATGTGGATTTGGAAAAACGAATGTCGTTTTATTAAAAATCGTACGAGTTGTTTTATTTTTGATGATTTTTGGAGTAGATATAACGATTGATTGAAATTCAAGTTTGTCATTGAAAAATTCTTCAAAATTATTAATTTCAAAATCAAAGTGGTGATTTAAATCTTTCCCATCGGAATTTAACAACTCGTCATCCAAATGCCCAAAAAATTCTTATTCATTTAACTCGCCTTCCTTTGTTTGATTATCAACAACTTCATTGCGTATCTCAAGTTCAAAATCCAAAGTTGTTTTATTTAAATTTCGAAATCGAGAAAAGGAAGATCCAATTTTAAGTATGGTTCCACACCCTCAAAAAAATTGAAATCCAACTCAATTACCGTATTTTCAACAACTTCGTTACGATTTTCGTTTTCAATTTCAAAAGTTGTTATTTGAAAATCGTCGATTTGGGTAAAAGAAGGATTACTGCTCGACTCATCACACGTTGGGACTTGGTTTTGTTTTTCACGTTGTTTCATATATATTTCAAACAAAAAATTTGTGTGATCATCGTAAATTTCATTCATTTGTTCAAAAAAATCCAACTTATAACTATTGAGTTAAGAATTTTCGATTTGGATTTGTTGCGAACAATTTTTTTTCCTAGTAACGTGGTTTAGATTATTCCCATTGCCAAATTCATTTGAAAATTTGTTCCCATTTTCATGTTGAGTTTGAAATTCATTTTGGAGTTCGAAATTGAAGTGGCATGGGTTATAATCGAAATTGTTTGAATTTTGGATTGAATTCAAATTTTGAAATCCTTGAAAATTTTTACTTGAATTATCATACAAATAAGAATTATACAAATCATTTATCATTTGATTTTGTTGTGTAGAGATTTCAAATAAAGGCGAAATGTTATTTTCAAGATTTGAAGGTTGGTCGTCATTTTGAAAATTTTGTGGCTCAAAATTTGAATCGTTTAAACAATAATTGTTGTTGAGATATCCATAAGAATTTGGTGTGAAATTATATGGATTATATTGATTTTCACAACTATCGTAAAATTCACAAAAGTGGGGAAACTCGGACATTTTCAAGAATGTTTTTTTTTAATTTATAAAGAAAAAATATTTACAAATAGAATTTATTTTTCAAAATGAAAATTTGATTTTTTTTTTTTTTGATTTTTCAATTTTTTTAAAAAGATTATATATATTTTTTCTTTTTTTGGATTTTGGTTTTCTAAAACTAAGTAATTTTTTTTTTGGAATTTTGATATGAAAATTTCAAAGGAAAAGGAAAAAAACTAAGTTAAAAAATTTTTACAATTTTTTTTTGTTTAGGGTTTTTTAATTTCTTGTTTTGTTTTGTTTTTTTCTAAATACGCATGACTGATGCAACTAAATGAATGCAGTCGTTAATTATAATTGATTCATCCTAATTTAATCCAAAATTGTATAATCACACTTTTTCTTAAATCAACAAGATAGTTCTCAGCCAGGTAACAAACAGGATTTGTCGGTGCACCACGAATCACCATAACAATGCAGTTCGAAGGCTTAGGTACCTTCAGAGGAGCAACCACTATAATATTTATGAATGACCGTAATATTTATAAATGGTTATTACCTGCCGTATCCTAGACACCAAGAAATTAAATTTTTCAAAGAAGACAAATTGTTGATATACTATTAAGTGTTATCGATGCCTAACCGTTATTGCTAAACAAATTTCTAGAATGAAATGAAAAGCAGAAATGAAAAGTGTATTAACAATGCAACTACGAATGGATTTTGTTCTTGTTTTTGGTTTTCTGAAGAAAAAAAATTCAAATGCAATTAAACAACAATGCAAAACAAACAAGAACAATAGATATATACGATGCAAGACAAATAAAAAAAATTATAAATAAGCAAGCAGTTATTTTTTTTTTTTGGCAAGCTCAGCAAAGTAAGCAATTTCTTTTAGCAAGCATTTTTTCTCCTTCTGCAATTCTGCTCTGTCAATCTGAAATAAAACAAGATTAATACAGCTTTTTTGGTAAAAGGCAACAAAATACAAATGAAAAATAATAATATCTAACTGAATAAGTAAAATGAACAAAGCCAGGGCAAAGCAAATTTCCCTTTTTATACTAAAAACGAACTATACCGGCTCCAACAGCTAAAAGAAAATAAAAATGAAGGCCCAGCCCAATTATTCTCTTCCCTTGGTTAAAAACGCAATCCCCCGTTTTTTGAAATCAACACAGCCCACTTCCGAAAAATTAATCCCCACCCAAACTAATTCGTACGCAAATTTTCAAAGCAAGATTAAACATGAGAAATTTTCAAATCACCATAAATCAAAACAATTCATTGTCAACGCCATCATCGAAAATTTTCGAAGCAATCCGATTGTCAAACCAAATCGATTCGGGTGCTCGGTTAGAGAAGTCACGGTGTTCGATTGCGTGTTTGTTGGAGTTCTCAACAAAAATCTCACAGATTCGAGTTTGGATTTACAATTGTGAAGGTGCGTAAGAGTTTGTAGATTTGAGGTGACAGTGATTGGTCGCGGCGAAGTCGAGGCGGTGGGTTTGAGGGGGAGGTTGACCGATGCTCGAACAGGTTGAAATGGCGATTGGTTTCGTTTGCGAAGTTGATCGACTTGAACGAGTTGAATTGGTGGAGATTGGTGGGTTTGAATTAGGGGATTTCGGCCGTTGGTCAAGTAGGTTGTAGTTCGCTTTGAAGTGTAGGTGATTTGGGTGAGGTAATTTGTTAAGTTACTGATAACCGTTTAGGGGTCTATTGGTGGCAAGTTGTGGTGGGTGATTGGAGGAGTTAGCTCAGTTTTCGTGGGAAGTTGTTGAGTCTGGGACAGTGGTAGGGTTGGCATTTTTCAGTGATTGGAGGCTGCTGCGGCTCGCTGTTGTAGGAGGTTGCAGTGAATGTTGTATGGTGGTGTGCAGCAGGGAATTACACAGTCGAACGATGTTGTGACTGTTTGGAAGTGGAAGGTCTGGTCGAGGAAGGACTGGTATGTATGGAGTTTATGCAGTAATTGGGTTGTTTGTTGGTCGAGGGTGAGTTTGAAAATGATAAGGTGGTTGAGGCTGAAGTTTGAAAATTAAGTTTCAGTGGCTGATTATGTGAGTTTGAAAATGTTAAGACAAATGAAGTTTGAAAATGATAAAGGGCAGAAGTTGATGAAGATATCACTGTCAGGTGAATATTAGTGAAGCATGTTGATGTGTGAACCGTAGTGCAATGGCTGTGGCTGGTGGCAAGTCGCTGCTGTTCGTCAGCAAGCAGGGGCAGAGGGTTGAAGATTTGTTGTTTGAAGATGGCATGAAGTGATATTGAAGTGTAGCAGTGGTAATGACAAGTGGAGGAATGATAGTGGATGTTTGAAGACTGTTGAATGGAAATGTTGTTATGGAGTGATATGGTGAAGGCTGTTCTGTTGGCAGTGTGAATGTCAAAGGTGATTTGGTGGTGTTTTGGTGAGTTTTGTTTGAAGGTGAAAGGAGTTTGAGAAGTTGATGGCAAAAGTGGAGTTGATTGATTACAGGAAAATGTATGCAGAGGCAAATAAGGATGTGAAGATGGTGGAATTGATGTAAGTGTGGGCAGTAGAGAGGATGCACAATTGTTACACTGTGCAGGCAGAGATGAATTGTTGAAATGGAACAGTGGCAAATTAGTGTATAGGCAATGTAAATGCAACACTATAAAAAGGAAAATGGAATTGTAAAATGCAAAGTTGTAAAGAAAAAGGAAATAATTTTTTTTGTTTTGGAATGGTATGTAATTTTTTCTTAAAAAAAAGAAAATAGAAATGCAAAGGAAACAAAACTAGAAAACAAACACAAATAAATGCAAGCAAAAATCAAGCAACAATCACACTACACAATAATTTTTTTATAAAGAAAAAGAAATTGCAAAAACACACAAAATAAAAACACATAAAAAATCAAACAACAACTAATTCGAAGAATAAAAATAAAAATCAAAGCAATTCCCTGGCAACAGCGGCAAAAACTTGTTCGGACGGCTAAATCTCTATCGATTTAGAAAATAGGCGAACAAATTTCGAAATAAAAATTTAACCGCAAGCGCGCGGTGTACGAATGTAGCACGTATGCGAGTACGCATCGATCCGTAGGGAATTGATGATTTTATATCTCCTATTCAATCAAATTAACCAATGTTGAAATGAAAGTCAAGCTAGAGAATTATGGAATTAAGTAACTAACTAAAAGACAAGAGAAACAAGTATAAGAGTTAAATGACAATTTAGAGAATAAATCCACTCTCTAGATCATGTAGTGCAACATATATGAAATCATCATCTCTCTTTTATGGTCGTTAGTGCTTTAATTGATGTGTTTATCATAAGTATGACCTATTTGTGCTATTGATTAGCCAACATAAGCCATCAAAGTATAACACACTCTTTAAATCACTTACTAAATTTAATGAAACTTGACAATGAAAATGAAATCTATTTTAAGTATGACCTATTAACTTTTGATTAGAAATATAGACCATCAAATTTTAATTTCAAATCAATTTCTTATGCCATGATCATATTTTAATGAAGAGACATTTGTGTTAGTGATTGTTTAAGCATAGTCTATTTGGTGTCAACAATATAGGCTATCAAATTCAAAGCAAGAACAACAAATAAAACACTTCATTGATCATCATTAAGCACAAAAAGAGAGAATGAATTAACAATAGTTGAAGCTATATAATTAGAAAGCTTCATTACCCCTAAATTGAAGAGGTTTAGCCTCTCATATTTGTCATTTGATTAACAAATGTGGCTAGCAACATGAAAGCAAAAAGAAAGTAAAATAAAAGCTAATGGAAAAGAGAAGCTAATTAACAAGAATTAAAACTAATCTACTTTGCATGAATATAAATCTACACTACCAACATTAAAGTAAATGAACAAGGAAAGTAAAATGAACAAGTAATTAAACTGCATAAGAAAAAGAAAGTTACATGAAAATAAAAACAAATGGCTAAGTAGCCATGGAAAAAGAAGAGAGAAGAGCTTTTTTATTTTGAGCCTAAACAAAAACTAAGAGAAGAGATTAAGTAAGAGAGATTATATGAACATAATGAGTTATTTATACAAGCATGAAACCCTAATCCATAATTTGGAGAATGCCCAAAATGCCCTTGAGGTAGTGTGAAGGCCAAGTAATCATTAGCTTCAACTAATCATCATTTAAGTGTACATGAAGCCATTAATTCCATAAGCATGTGCATTAGCCTCTAATTTGTACATTAAGGTAGATGGGTAAGTGGGGACCTCCATGTTCTTCACTTCGAATTATTTCGATCTTCATTCATTTATATTCATTTTGTGCATGCATGTGTCTTCATGAACCCACTTCTATTTGAGATCAAATTCCTACACAAATATGTATAAATTTCCAATTAATTTTTCTCAAAGAAATATATGCACACAAATGATTGTTTTGCCACTTTATGAAGATGAATATGTGACAATTTGGAATTTATATGGATTTTGGTTAAAACAAGTTAAAAAACTCAATATGATCATTTATTTAATTTAAATAGATTAAATATGGTGGTAAATTTGGTGGTAAAAATATGCACATTTATTTGCACGCCACAATTACAAATTGCTTTACATTCTTGATCACACAATCATTCAAGAAAATTTTCTTGTGATCAAAATTACTTCCACTCTTCACAAACTACATGATATACCACAAAGGAGAAGATTATAGAAAGGGTGTACGATATTGACTTATCAATGCTATTCAAGAGCATACTCAGTCAAATACTTTTCTGTTGTTTATAGTTGAAATCCTGTTGTAGTATCATCGGGCAGTTGAAGTCCTATTCGTTTGTATAGGCGGTTGAAGTCATGTTCAGTTGCTCAGGCAGTGTAATACCCATTCCTTCGGGTTAAGCGAGGGCATCAATTAAATCCAGAAGGAGTTTAGGACTGAACATAGAACGGGAAGTTCGAACGAGTGTAAAAATATCTGGTGTCATTTACTTTATTATGTTCACTTTTATATCGATATTCCACACAAGTAAATAGTTTAAGCTAATATTTCATGTTACATGATCCTTAGTGTCTTTCAATAGGAAGCAAAGCATAAAACTCCAGGTCAGACAAAAATCTGGTATGAGCGATAGAAATCTCAAATACTATAACGGCAATAAACTAGGACAAATGGTATGGAAATCAAACATAACTTATCCCTGGATACACAGAGTTAGAACATAAAATCATTTACGCTATTCTATGATAGTCATCATGGGTGTATTGTGTGTCAAGGTACTAAGGGTGTTTAGATATATGCATCGATAATATATACATCATGTGACATCCCTAAGGTGATAGAAACAAACAAACAAACATAGCATTCAACATCCATCCTTACATTGACTCACTCAGTGCGTTGGATATATGATACTCATATGACAACCCCATAGAGCCATGGACTACTCTAAGTCTGAGTTTCTCGATACTCGAATCCATGCCCCTTGATAGGCCAAGGACTAGATTGCATCCCCATAGACGGCCTAAGGTACTCAGATCGAAACATCGTGTGATTTGAAGCTCCGCATATGCCTAATAAGCATCCTCACATATTCCTACTTTACGAGTACACATCGAAACCTATAAATATCAATGATCCTTTTTGCACCCATCATCGATAATAGAGCTTACATTAGAACTGCTCATACAACTTCCGTTTGAAGTCACCACCGTTGGGAACTATTATAGATAGCCACAATAAGTCACAAAGTGTCGTCATGCGTCCCATAATCTGCCTCTAATAGTCCTTTCAATCCAACTTGTCATTACCTACTCTGTCTCTCAAAGTATAGCTATCCGTCATCAAAGCCATCACTTCCCATCATGGTATTCCCATCGTCAAGCCACGAGTGGTCGTCGTCGAAAATCATTGAAACTCTTCAAACGGTCATAGAAAAACTCATTTTAGGGTGGACCCAAATTAATCACCTATTTGACTGAATGCAAACTCTGGAAATTTTGGCCTGAAGTTAGACTCGGGTAAAATCAAGATTTTCTCCAAGCAAGCTAAATGGTTGGTATCGAGCCGTGACTTAGCCTATTTTATTTCCTTTGAAATTTCCCCAAGTTGAACTGGGTTTTTGGTCAAGTGACCCAAAGTCAAACTCGAAGCAATCCACCATCGACCCATACTCCTAAGGTCATCTCCGATCCATTAATATATTGAGCATATGGACTCCAATCGGCTTGAAATTTGAAACCTAGTTTGGGGCAAAAATTAGGGATAGGTACCAACCACACACTTAGCATTTTTTCCAAGCTACATATGTAGGATTCTCCATCGATCCATAGGACTTTGGAGCTACACCGACCCCGACTTCGGATATGCACCGACTGATGTTATTGAAGTCGCATCGAACCTTATTTTGGACTCCCATAACTCGATCATGTGAACCCCAATTGACTTGAAAATTAGTGTGCGTTCTCCTGAGACTTTTATTATTTTCCTATATCAGTCGCATTCTAAGGTGATGAAATTTTAGATGCCTCCACCAATCCCTAACTCCTACTTAAATAACCACCATTCGATTGGCATTTCAACCAAGAAAACAATAAGCAAGCTTACATACATCATAGGTAAGTAATCGTAAACGCCAAACATCTAGATATATCATTTTAAAGATATCAATATCTAAGGTTAAATTTGGGACTCATGAGAATATGATTAGGGACCCATAAAACATTTTTTTGCAAATTAAACCCAAATCATCCAAAATTCACATATATGGTTTATTATGGTCTAATTTTTTTTAGGATTTTTAAAGAATTTAAAAACATCATTTAGGGTATTAAATAGCCTAATTAGTAAGTGAGAGATCTAATCACTTACCTTAATCCAAATTCAAGCCCAAATCCTCCTATGAACAGTAAAAAGCATGGATCCCAATGCTCCCATTGCAGCAAATCTCTGAAATAAAGTGTAGATCTTGCTAATCTCCTCTTAAAGACGAAATTTGGCTAATTAAAGTAGGTTTAAAGGTAGTTTTTTTTGTTAAGAGAGAGTTTAAAGGTATTTTTGGAAGAATGAAATGATGAGAGAGACCCTATCAGCCTCCATATGCGCAAATTTTGAAATTAATCATGGGCCATGTTACTAATGACCCTAATTATCCACTTAAGCTGCTCAAAATCATATGAAACTTCAAAATCCATAAGGTAAAAAAGATAAGTCTATTTTCTTAATATAACCATCTACGGAAAGTAAAACCATCATTTGGATCCAATGGAGGTGGTTTTTGATCCTAACTTGGCTTTTATTAAAAGTTATAGTCCATAAAAAATTTCGCAGTGCCAAAATAATCATAGAAAAATTTGAAAAAAAATTCTAGGGAAAAGAAATGATCCTAGTAGTTATTTTCCAATATTAGAATCATATGAGCTCATATATAAAAATAATATAAATATTCTACGATCCATCGATACGTAGAATACGTGTCGTTACATTCTCCTCTCTTTATGAATTTTGCCCTAGAAATTTCATAATTGAGTCAATATTGTCATCCCACATGCCTAACAATCATATATAACCACGGGCAACATGACACATCAAACATGCATGCATAGCAATAGGTAAAAAGATAAAGTATCTAAACTTATCCTAACATTCAAGATACTATGCCATGGTGTATTTCATGATATCATAAGCAAAAGTAAAAGCGATAAATAAGAAATCTACCCAATATGTTGTTCTCATGCTTTCCTTGGTCTCCCAAGTACAATTGCCTTAACTATCACTCTACTGAACCTTTACTAACTTCCCCATCTTCCTCTTAAAGTACTTCGTTGTATGTCCACGATATGGATAGGCTAATGAGGTCTCGAAGTTTTTGGTTTAATATTGATATCATCTACCTGATCTGGTGCAATAGTTGCACTTTTGTTGTGCACAAATTTCAGCAAATGAAGATGTGGAAGACATTGTCCACTCCCACCATTCTTTCGGGAAAGTCAACTTTGTAAGCAAGGTTCCCAATCCTCTCAAATACTGGAAAAGGACCAACAAATCTCGATGCCTACCTTCCTCTACTACCGAACTGAATGAAATTCTTCAATGGAGAGATCTTGACAAATAACATGCCATCAGCATAGAACTCTAAATCCCAACGTCTCTTATTGGCATAGCTTTTTTATCTGTCTCAGGAAGCTTTCATTCATTACCGATGATCTTGATATTCTTCGGTATTTCTTTAATCGTACCTATTCCCAATATCAGTTTCTCACCCACTTCCCACCAATAAGGAGCATTGCACGATCGGTCATATAATGCCTCGAATGGTGCCATACCGATGCTAGACTGGTAACTGTTGTTGTATGCAAATTCAGGAAGACGTATGTGATCATCCCACGAGCTCTCAAAATTTAATTTGCAAGCAAGAGGTCATCTAAGATAAGATTCACTCTCTCAATTTGGCCATCATTTTGAGATTCATAAGCAGTGTCGAGGTGTAGCTCTGTTCCTAATGCCTCCTATAAGCTATTCCAAAACCCATTAGTGAACAATAGGTCTCAGTCACTCACAACACTCTTTGCACACCATGGAATCATATTGACCATTTCACATATAGTTCGTCCAGTTTGACTACCATTCAACTTGACTTGACGGGTATAAATCTGGCGCTCTTGGGCAATCGATCTACTATGACTCAAATGTTGTCATACCCTGCCCCAGCCCTCGGCATTGCATCAATGAAATCCATTGATACTTGTATTCATTTCCATTTGGAACTTCTATCGGTTGCATTGGACCACTAGGCTTCTTGTGCTCAGCCATAACCAAATAGAAGTTCATGCATTTCGAGATAATTCTCCTAACATATTTATTCATCCCTTTCCAATAGTAAGTCTGCCTTATGTCATGGTACATCTTATTACAACCAAGTGAATAGTCAATCTCAAATGCTTGCACTCCCTGAGCACCTCATCCCTTAACCTGACATTAGGAACAAATAATCTCCCATCTTCACAAACTAATTGTCTCGATTGAGTCCGTGCTATCTCATATCCTCAAACGCTGCTTCTACTTCAATCTTAGAAATGATCTCGGCTAATCTGGCATCGCACCTCTGACTAGTACCAATTTTCTCAATAAGAGTAGGTTTGATAATCAAGCTTGCCAGCATCTTTAGCTCTAGCTCACACCTTAGTCGGAAATCATAACAAGCAATATACTATAATCATGTCCACTTTAGAAACATAGCTCTCAAGCTAGCATGTATCCTACTCAAGGCATTAGCAACTGCATTTCCTTTTCCTGGTGTATGTGCAATATCAAAGTCATAAGAGGCCAGGAACTGTAATCATCGCTGTCGGCGAAGGTTAAGATCCTTTTGCAAAAAGGGGTACTTCAATGGTTTATGGTCGGTGAGCAGCTTGAACCTATCTCTTAAAAGATAGTGCCTCCAAATCTTCAGTGCAAACACAGTTGCAGCTAATCTAAACCATGGGTCGGTATTTCTTCTCATGTGGCTTCAGCTGTCGACTAGCATATTCAACAACCTTGTCTCTCTACATCAATACCGCATCCAATCCAATACCACAAGTATCAATGTGTACCATTATATCCTCGTTCCCACTAGGAATAGTCAATACTAGTGCACTCATCAACTTTTCTTTCAGACTCACAAATGCCTGTTCACATCTCCATCCTAAGTAAAAGTTTGATTCTTTTTCGTCAAGTGAGTCAACGAAACTATATCTTAGAGAAGTCCTAGATGAATCATTTATAATATCCAGCTAACCCCAAGAACTTCTCACATTCATAGATTTTTTGGGTCTAATCCAATTATGGACTGCTGTAACTTTTGTTGGATCAACAGTAATGCCCTGCTCAGAAACAACGTGACCCAAAAATCTCACTTCCTTATTCTAGAAGTGACATTTAGAAAACTTTTCCTTTAGTCTATGATCTCTTAACACTTCCAACGGAATCCGCAAATGTGTCTTGTGCTCTTCCTCTATCCGTGAAAAGACAATAATATCATCGATGAACACAAGCACGAATTTATTTAGCTGACCCTTGAAGGCATAGTTCATGAGACCAATAAAGTATACCGACGCAGTGGTTAGCCTTAACGGCATAACCAACCACTCATAAAACACAAGCGACGTACAAAATGCAGTCATCGGCAAATTCTTCTTTGCTACTCTCGGTTGATGAAATTCCATCGCAAGATCCAACTGAGAAAATACTCTAGCACCATGAAGATGGTTAAACAAGTCCTCAATATGTGGGGATGGATACTTTTCTTCTTTGTCACCTTATTCAGCTCTTTGTAGTCAACACACAATCTAAAAGGTCGTTCGCCTTTATGGAAAGTACTGCCGGCGCTCCCCACTCAAATATACTCTTATGAATGAACCCTTTTGCAAAAGGTCATTCACTTCAACCTCAAGCCCTCTCTACTCTTAAGGTTCCATTCTCCTTAGAGGCATCACAATCGGTCTTGCATCATTAAGTAAATCAATACAAAACTCGATCTCTCTATGTGACGGAAGTCCGGTCACCTCCTTAAATATGTGTGGATACTCTTTAGCAGTAGGCACCGATGACAACTCTTCTATGGGATATTAAGTGAATATATAAATATAACCATTGCATCATCATTTGGAAGGCAGCCTGGCAATCTAACACTACATTTTGCCCATCATCTACCCCTATCGTCACCAATAACTTCTCACAATCCACCATCTCTCTGTATCTATGAAGCTAGTCCATCCTTGGGATGATACCAAACTTGATGACATCTAAAATAAAAAATTCAAAAGAGAGTCCATAGCTCAATAAAACCGAACCACGACCAACCATACATAGGCTAGTGGAGCCTTCAAGAGGGTTCGTCACAATCAAAGGTCATTCAACAATTTCGGGTCTCAATCTGTCACTAGATATGGAGGAATGTGAAGCCTCAGTATCACATAAAACTCGTGTAGAAACATCATAAATGGAAAGGACGCCTTGAATAACGATGCCTTACCCCTTCTCTTTTGCTGATGGAGCATTTGACGAAGTTGGAACGATATTGATAGCATATGCTTTCACCACCTGCTTCTGCTAGGTGTCTCTAGAGTCTATACAGTTCTTCTGAATGTGCCCAAGCTTGTTGCAGCTATAGCACTTTCTCCCCTTAATTTTGTAGTCTCTACTAAAATGACCCTTCTCTCCACTACTGAATCAGGTCAGTTTGCTTTTGGTCTTCTTCTTATGGCCATTCTTGTTTTATAGCAAGTTATTTAATTATATTATTAATGTTATTTAAGTTAATTAATTGATTTAATCATGGTTTAAGTTAATTAATTAATTTACTTAATGATGTGTACAGTTAATTAATTATTTTATTGAGGATGTTTTAAAGTTAATTAATTATTTTATTACTAGTGTTTTAAAGTTAATTAATTATTCATTTATGATGTTTAAAGGTAATTAATTAATTTAATAAAGGTGTTTATAAATAATAAATTGTTTTATAAAAGGATTCTACCTAAATAAATAGGATATATTTAAAAAAGATTTACAAATGAGATTTTGTAAAGGGGATTTATAAATGAAATTTTGTAAATGAGTTTTATAAGCGATAGTTATAAGAGAGATTTAAAAATGGTATTCTATAATCAAAAGAGATATTTATAAATGGTAATGTATAAATAAAGGAATGGATTTATAAGTGATATTTTGATAATAATGAAAATTTATGTTAATTCTATAAGCTTATAAAAACGAGTTATAGGATTTTTATGAATATGAAGGATTTTACAAAGTAGTTTATAAAAGGAGATTTACAAAAAAAATAGAAACTAGTTTGATAAATATAAAAGAGTTATTAATAGAAAGGAATTTTATAAATCATTTTAGAGATTTATAAAAGGAAGTTAGATAATTTAATTTGGAGATTTATAAAAGGATTTGTAAATATGAAATGGGCTTAGAAAAAGGGAATTTTGTAAAAGGAATGAGTTTTGATCTTGAAAAGTAATTCTTCTTAATTATGGCAGTATGGAAACATTCTTTTCATACTTAATGCCGAAGGATAGTGGTTTGCTTTATAGTAACTAATGTTTTAAATGGTATCTGTTTAGGCCCATTTAAATATGAATTGGAAAGGAGGTAATTTTCCTTAAGTTTTGTAATATACTTATAACGTTGAGATAAGTCTATGGATATATTTTCTAAGTATTAAAAGTATAATGTTTTGCTTATATACTTATACCGGTGAGATAAGAATATGAATGTTTTTTCGATTATTGAAAGGAGTATAAAGGGTTTGTGAAAATATCTTTTCCGAACGTAGATTAAATCAAATAATTAAAAGATATTTAATTAACAGAAGATTGATTAATAAAGGCTTAGTGGATCCTACATGGAATTTAATCAATGTTTGATTGTTTGTTTATTTGATAGTTAAATAACCAACTATCAATTCTTGGCCAAAATATAACTTCGAAAATATCTAGGAGAAACATGGAAGTTATATAGTACAGTCATCTTCGATGATATTGCATTATGCATTTAAATCTCATTTTTTTCTTCTAAGACAAATGATAAGGAAATTCGTTTAATTAAACGGTTAGTTTGGAGATCTACGCTCTTTTGGAAATTATTGATAGTTTCGATAAACTCTATTGTTTTTGGAAATAATCAGAAAATACATAAGAGCGGAGATCTCCAAACTAACCATTTAAGGGGACGAATTTCCTTATCATTTGTCCTAGGAGAACAAAATGAGATTTACATGCATAATACAATATCAACGAAGATGATTGTGCCATATAACTTCCATGTTTCTCCTAGATATTTCTAGTGTTATATTTTGCCCAAGAATTGATAGTCGGTTATTTAACTATTAAATAAACAAACAATTAAACATAAATCAAGTTCCATATTAGATCCACTAAGCCTCTGTTATTTAAATCATTTTCAATTATTTGATTTAAGATGCCTTCAGAAAAGACATTTTTACAAACCCCTTATACTGCTTTCAATACACGAAAAAACATTCGTATACTTATCTCACCAGCATAAGTACATTAATGAAACAATATACTTTCAGTACTTATAAAATATATCCATATACTTATCTCAAGGGTATAAGTATATTTACAAAACATAATGAATATTTCCTCTTTTCCAAATTCGTATATTTAAATGGGCCCAAACTAATATCATTTAAAACATTACTTACTATAAACCAAACCAATATCCTTCAGTGTTAAATATGAAAAGAATGTTTTCATACCACCATAATTAAGAAGAATTATTTTTCAAGATCAAATCTCATTCCTTTTATAAAATTCTCTTTTTCTAAGCCCATTTTATATTTACAAATCCTTTTATAAATCCCTAGATTAAATTATCAAACTTCTTTTTATAAACCTCTAAAATGATTTGTAAAATTCCTTTATATTAACAGAATTCTTTTATATTTATCAAACTGGTTTCTATTTATATTTTTATAAATCTCCCTTTATAAACTACTTTATAAAATCCGTCATAAAATCCTTTAACTCATTTTTATAAAGCTTATAGAATTAACATAAATTTTCATTATTATCAAAATATCACTTACAAGTCCATTTCTTTATTTATAAATTACTACTTATAAATCTCTTTTTAATTTAAAAAATAGCATTTATAAATCTCTCTAACAACTATCAATTATAAATCCATTCCTTTATTTATAAATTACTACTTATAAATCTCTCTGTAATTTAAAAAATAACATTTATAAATCTCTCTAACAACTATTACTTATAAAACTCATTTACAAAATTCCATTTATAAATCCTTTTTACAACATCTCATTTGTAAACCTTTTTTAAATAAATCCCTTTTATTTAGGTAAAATCCCTTTAATAAAACAATTTATTATTTATAAACACCTTTATTAAATTAATTATT
The DNA here is from genome assembly GCA_030765085.1 of Allium cepa. Taxonomy (NCBI): domain Eukaryota; kingdom Viridiplantae; phylum Streptophyta; class Magnoliopsida; order Asparagales; family Amaryllidaceae; genus Allium; species Allium cepa. Next base: position 467,787,122 of record CM060931.1, read on the forward strand.
ACCTTTAAACACATAAATAAATAACTTTAAAACACCATTAACAAAATATTGATTAACTTTAAAACATCTCAATAAAATAATTAATTAGCTTAACCCATCATTAAGTAAGTCAATTAATTATCTTAAACCATAATTAAGTCAATTAATTAACTTAAAAAGCATTAATAATATAATTAAATAAATTGCTATAGAACAAAAATGTCCAGAAGAAGAAGATCAAAAGCGAACTGACTTCTACAACTGTGGAGAGTAGGGTCATTTAGTATACACCGCAAAGCTGAGGGGAGGAAGTGCCGCAAGTGCAAAATGCTTGGGCACATTCAGAAGAAATATCCAAGGCCACCAAAGCAAAAGCAGGTAGTGAAAGAAAACGCTATCAATGACATTCCAACTTCGTCGACTGCTCCATCGGTGAAAGAGAATGGGAAAGGCCTCTTTATTTAAGGTATGCTTTCCATTCATCATCATTATTCAAGGTATGCTTTCCATTTATGATGTTCCTGTATGAGTTTTATTTGATATCAAGGCTTCGCATTCCTTTATATCTAGTGGCTTGGTAGATAGATTGGGATTGAAACATGAATTCGTTGACCTACCTATGATTGTGACAAACCTATTGGATGCTCCACTAACCTGTATATGGTTTGCCGTAGTTTGGTATTATTGATTCATGGATGCACTTTTGATCGTGATTGTTTTGTTTTAGGTTTCATCGGGTTTGGTATCATCCTATGGATGGACTGGCTTCATGGATATGGAGTGATGGTGGATTGTGAGAAGTAATTGGTGAAGATAGGGGTAGATGATGAGCGGGCGGTAGTGTTAGGATGCCTTCTAGATGATGTTGTGATAATTAGCCTTCTATATTCGCTTGATATCCCATATGACAAGTTATCATCAATGCTTGTTGCTAGAGAGTATCCATACATATTTGAGGAGGTGACCGTATTTCTGCTACATAGAGAGATCGAGTTTAGTATTGATTTAGGTAAAGATGTCAAACCGATAGTGATGCTTCTAAGGAGGATGGCACCTAGAGAGCGAAGAGGGCTCAAGGTGCAAGTGAATGACCTTTTGCAAAAAGGGTTCGTTCGCAGGCGTATATCTAAGTGGGGAGCGCCCACAGTATTTACCACAAACGTGGATGACCCTCTTAGAATATGTGTTGACTACCGTGAGCTGAATATATTGACCAAGAACAAAAAGTATCTATCCCTACATATTACTTGTTTGACTAGCTTTATGGTGCTAGATTATTTTCTCAGTTTGATCTTGCGATGGGATTTCATCAATTGAGAGTAGCGAAGGAGAATTTTTCAATGGTTGTGTTAAGTACACGTTCTAGTTTTTATGAGTGGTTGGTTATGCCATTTGGGCTAACCAATGCGCCGACATACTTTGTTGACCTCATGAACCGTGTCTTCAATGGTCAGCTAAATAAATTCGTGCTTATATTCGCCAATGATATTCTTGTCTATTCATGGACAGAGAAAGAGCACAAGACACATTTGAGGATTGTGTTGGAGGTGTTGAGAGAGCATCGACTGAAGGCAAAGTTTTCTACATGTCACTTTAAGAAAAAAGGAAGTGAGATTTTTGGGTCACATTTTTTCTGAGCAAGGCATTACCATTGATCCTGCCAAAGTTGCTGCAGTCCAAGATTGGATTTGACCCAAAAATGCTATGGATGTGAGAATTTTCTTGGCGTTACAGACGGTTCATCTAGGACTTCTCTAAGATTGCAGGACCTTTGACTTGCTTGACCAAAAAGATTCAGACATTTACTTGGGATGCGAGATGTGAACAGGCATTTGTGAGTTTGAAAGAAAAGTTGATGAGTGCACTAGTATTGACTATTCCAAGCAAGAACAAGGAGACAATGGTACACACTGATGCTTGTGGTATCAAATTAGGTGTGGCATTGATGTAGAGTGGTAAGGTTATTATATGTGCTAGTCGACAGCCGAAGCCACATGAGAAGAAATACCCGACCTTTGATTTAGATTTAGCAGCGATTGTGTGTGCATTGAAGATTTAGAGGCACTATATTTTAGGAGAGAGGTTTGAGTTGTTTACTGAGCATAAATCATTGAAGTACCTCATTTTGCAGAAGTATCTTAAACTTCACAAGGAGTGGTGGTTACAGTTCCTGGCCTCCTATGACTTTGATATTGCATATGCACTAGGAAAATGAAATGCAGTTGCCAATGCCTTGAGTAGGAGACATGCTAGCTTGAGAGCTATGCTCCTATAGTGGATGCAGTTAGAGTATAGTGCTGGTTATGATTTCCGAACAAGGTGCGAGCTAAATCCAGTGACGCTGGCGAGCTTGACTATCAGTCCTATTCTTATTGAGCGAATTTATACTAGTCAGAGGTGCGATGCCAGATTAGTCAAGATCATTTCTAAAATTGAAGCGGAAGTGGTGTCTAACGATATGGGATAGTATGGACATGACCTAGACAGTTGGCTCTATTAAGAGAGGAGATTGTTTGTTCTTGATGATGATGGGTGGAGAAACGAGGTGCTCAGAGAGTGCAATCATTCGAGAATTACTATTCATTATGGAGTAATAAGATGTAACATGACATGAGGTAGACCTACTATTAGGAAGGGATGAAGAAAGACATTGGAACATTTATCTCGAAATGTAAGAACCGATTGTTGGTTATGGCAGAGCAAAAGAAGCTTAGTGGTCTGATGCAACCGATAGAAGTTCCCAAATGGAAATGGAGACAAGTATCAATGGATTTCATCGGTGGACTGCCAAGACTCCAGCAGGGTACGACAACATTTGAGTTATAGTCAATCGATAGACTAAGAGTGAAAGATTTATATCTGTAAAGTCAAGTAGAATGGTAGCCAAACCAGACGAACTGTATGTGAAATGGTTAGTACAATTCTTTGATGTGTCGAAGTGCATTGTGAGTGAAGAGACCCGTTATTCACCAGTAGGTTTTGGAAGGGATTACAAGAGGCATTAGGAATAGACCTGCACCTCAGCACAGCTTATCACCCTTAAATTGTTGGCCAAACTGAGAGCGTTAATTGTAATTTAGAGGATCTCTTGCTTGCTTGCATATTAAACTTTAGGGGCTCGTGGGATGATCACATACATCTTCTTGAATTCGATTACAACAACAGTTATCAGTCTAGTATCGGTATGGCACCATTCGAGGCATTGTATAGCCGATCATGCAATACTCCTTCTTGTTGGTGAGAAACGGGCGAGAAATTGATATCGGAACCAGGTATGATTAGACAAATGTTGAAGAAGATCGAGATCATTCGGCAACGGATGAAAGCTTCCCAAGACATACAGGAAAAGCTATGCTGATAAGAGACGTCGAGATTTAGAGTTCAAAACCATATGCACATTCTATGCTTTGAAAGAGGTTCGTGACTTGTTCGAGACAATGGAATCGTGACTTGTTCAAAACCATATGCACATTCTATGCTACTAATCCTGAGGGTGATTCCAAAATGGTTGTAGTAGAAGTAGTGTCTTCAGTTTGTTCTTATCCTAAACAACTTGTAGGGATGAATGTTGATTGCATTATGCCTTGAAGGAAGTGTTAGCATTCCAAGTGGGATCTGCTAAGATAGGAAAATGGTAAAAGCATAACCTCATAGGCCTCACAATCCAGTAACTGCTAAAACAGGGGTGCCCGTAGAGCTATTTGGTGAGCTACCATTGGGAGCATCATTCCTCGATCTAGGTTTAGTTTATAGATATTAGTATGCTCATAGGAAGACCATGGGGCAATGTTTGTGGCCTCGGTGCTCGAGGGATGATGTAATCTGGTATGTCAAGTTAAAGGGATAGTCGGCTTTATCTTAACATGGGATCTATATGTGGATCTTGGGTACATTTGATCTAGATATTTACTGTACAAAAGCTAGTCCCATGCCTTGTCATTGTTGGAATCCAATCTTCAATACCTGCCTTATGGTTTTAGTTATAGAACCTAGTACTATTGATATAATTATGGGTTACCATTCCAAATATGTTATATATTTATGTTCCCCTAGCATTATTATAATATCCTAGATTTTATAAAAAAATGGTTTGGTTATTGTAAGGTAAAAACCTATTCATATTTATGTATGGCACAGTCTTACGAGATACCATTATTTTGAATGATTTTATAACATTAAGTAATCCAAATGATTTGAGTTTCTCACAATGGTCTACGAGACTGTCCATGTGTTATTTTCTTATAATTCTTGGGTCAGGCCGAGCATATTTGCCATGTTTAGTTGGACATGTTGGAGCTTCAGGATATGAGCCGGATCCTCCAAGATGTATTCATATATTTTATCTTTCATTGTTTGTTCATGTATGTATTTATAAGTTAATTGTAAGGACATGTTGTTATAACTGTCCAAGCTGATGATAGTTAGTTACTTTGATTGACGTATGTATATAAAAGTTCTTCTTCGTTTTGTAAGGACCTACTATAGATTATATATTCTCATAATGTTGTGAGATTCTATTCTGTCTTTTCTTTCTATCACCCAAACAATCTATCTTTCTAGCACTTGGATATTCGGCATGTGAATACCGTGGATATATTAGTGTTTATTTCTGAGGGTCGAAAAGGTAGGTCACTACAGAAGTGTCAAAAGGAAATTAAAAAATGCTATTTAAGTAGCTTTAAGTCTTCCTATACATTAGTAAAAAATTTAAGGAACGAATGCTGCTTCGTGAAGCAGACATGGAATTAGTGAAAAAACTCCATTCTTTAATTTCATCAATCCGTTCTTCAAAGGAGTTATAACAACTGAGGACATATCAAATGAATCGACTCCTATAGATATGATAATAGATTCATTATAAATTGAAGAAAATTGTTTTTATTTTGGAGACTTGAGCAATTTGGAAAGAAAATAACATCGCAACAATTTTCGAATTTCCAAATGAAGGCATGCTATCAACGTAGCGTCTCATATGAAATAATCTGACATGAATTCTAAAATAAAAGTATTCAAACAGGAATATTTCATGAATTCAAAAATGATGAAAGAAAAAGATATCGTAATAAGCATCCAATTATTGTTAAAAAGCCAAAAAACTAAAGAAGAAAAATTATGTTGTAATGTTGGTTATTGCGTTTTTTTATTTCAACATACTTGGTCTCCAATCAAAACTCGGCATTTACTTTGATGTTGCTACCATTTGTTTGTAAACTGAAGCAAATGAAAAAAGCTTCTTAGCCAGCAATAATAGGAAAACATTTGATGGTGCAGGTGAGAAAAAATTATGATATTACAAGAAAAATACATGATTGTGTAACCCTGCTATTATTAAACATCAATAACTCATTTTATCTTTTTTAATTTCTATTATAAATGAAACTAACACCTAATACCTCTTGGTGTAGTATTGGTTCTATAATATTATAGAACTAATTCCTCTAAAATCAAGTTATTAATAGAATGAACCATGGAAGTTACTCCAAGCAAAATGAATTGCTTACTAGACAAAAAGGTAAATCTACTAACAATACAGAGAAATGCAGTTATAGGAAGTGAATGACAAATGTTTACCAGGCAGGCAAATGGTTGCCTGCCTAATATTTGCCGAGAAAACACAAAAGTTAGTGTTTTTCTAGTTTGCAGAGAAAAGAAGAAAAACAAAAAAAATTCGTAAAGGAGATAAAATCTACTAAAGCAAAATCTTCTAAAAAAAGCTTCAGTTGTCAATAAAAAATATGAAAATATCAAAAAACAACCGAATGATATAAAATTGGAAATAAAAAATGGAAAAAGGAGAATGTAGCTCAAAAAAACTAGAATGAACCCCTGAAAAAAGAAAATGAAGATCTGGGAAAAAGGAAATAAGAAGAAGAAGATGATGAAGATGATAATGATGACAAAGTTGATAATGATCAAATTAATGATAACGAAATACTAGATGATGATGGTGATTATGAACAAGATGAAGACGAAGATAAGATGATGCTGACAAAGATAATATGTTGTTGTCGATAAAGAGGATGATGGTGATGGTACAAATAAATGTAAAGATAAAGATGAAAAAGATGGTGATGAGGAAAATGAGCCTAAAGTTGGCAATGGAAACTCTCCAGATGAAACTAAAGCTGAAGGTGAAGATGATAAAGATGGTGATGGCGATGGTCCATATGAAACTAAAGCTGAAGGTGAAGATGTCAAAGATGGTAATGGTGGTGGTGATGGCAATGTTGATGGTGGATCTAATCATTGTGATGATCATATTGGTCGGATGGTGATGATAAAGATGCTTATGTTGATAGTGCAGAGAAGAGAACAGATGATTATGATGGTCCAGAGAAAAGAAAGTTATGATCAAAGGAAAATGATGACCAGGCAAAAGATGATACTATCGTCAAAGATGATGATGACGACACTGATGACCACATAGCAACCCAGTTGAAATAACTATCATACCAATGGCAGTAAAAAGTGATGAACAAAAAGATGCTACTGAAGAGAAAAAAGAAAGCACAAAAAGTTAAATATTTGCAACTTATTGTTAAAAATTCAGGCAAGCATATATTTGCCATTTGTATGCTAGCAAACAAAATATTTCAAAATTGAATTTTTTTTGACAAAGCAAGTGATAAATCATAAGATTTGATCGCATAATGACATCAGGAATAAATAGTAAAAAAATAAAAGATATATATTTTAAAACAAAATTCAATTTTTTATATAAAATCATAATCTTAAATATTTGACATATACTAAAGATACAATTGTAATAGATGATTCAAAGAAAGACAGACCTAATATAGACTACCCAGCATTCTACATAATGACACCTTCTAGCAAGAGTCAATAAAGTAGCCAAAAATTAACTCAACAATCTAAAAACATTCATTAAAAAGTGGTTGCCGATTTTAAAATTAAGCTTGAAAAAGAGGAGAAAAAGCTGAAAAGAAAACAAACAAAAATGTCTTCTTATTGATTCTCAAAATGAGTAAACTAAAAACCAAAAAGTGCAAAAAAAAGATCCAGATTTCCAATATCCAACATAGAAAAAAAGAGAATACCGAAAGAAATCGGATAAAATAAAAATTGATAATAAGGCAAAGAAGCTCTCAACTGAATATATATTAGAACAAAGCACAGAATTTGATCACAATATGTCTGAAATAAAAGAAGGAGCAAAGATACTGGTGCAAAAAAGCAACCTTGGAAGAAAATGGCTCACAAATGAACAAATTCATGAGCTTAATGCTTTTTAAGAAGTAGATGGAAATAGGTAATTTGTTTTATTAAAACATGAAATGTAAATATACAAACGAACATTTAGAAATGTATGAATGCATAGCAAATTTGTGCTCGGCAAAATTTGACATGCAATTATTTGCCAAAAAATATATATGCCAAACAGATGTCTAAATAATATTCACATACCGAAGTGTCAATTTAAGACACAAACCATATTAAAGTTCATATATTATATTCCAACCTTCTTACTATAATACATACTAATGTACTTTACCTATTGTTAAAACAGGAAAGCTGCATACTATAACCCAGACAAAGACATTGGAATAAGAGGAGTCAATATTTCTAACATGTTGTTCAATAGATTCATTAACTCAACGGTATATAAACAATGTAATACTATTAACTAAAAATAACAAAACTAATATTTAAAATTTAATTTCTGTGTAGGTTATAGATTGGTACTCAACAATAAAATTGAAGACAAATCATAAAGACGTTATATACTTAAAATCCTATGCCATGGTACGAAATACTTAAAATTGAAAATAAATATGGCTTGAAAGTTTGAAAGCTAATTAATAGGTAATCATAGTTATTAGTAATTCAAGCTATAAACCAACATACGAATCATTGGTAGTTAAAGTGATGGAAAAAGAAGCTATGAATTGCAAAAAAATATTGATAGCACTACATTATATAAACAACTATACACTGTTGGAGTTCAATGCCATTGACAAAACTTGGACATATTATAATTCCCAAAGACCAGGAGGAAAAAACTTTGATTGCCTATACAAACAATAAGCAAAAAGGTGGTAAATTTTAAATGTTTTAATAAATACTGGTAACAAGTATTTTCCTGTTAAATATTTCCTGGTGGCATATATTTTTCACTTAATTAATATGATTTTTTTTGTAAGGAGAAAAATAATGGACGTTCTGAAGTCAACTTATGCAAAAAAGGTGAAAAAAGCATCAAAACTTCAAGACAAACCAGTCAACTTTGTGAATTTTCCATAGAAAAATACCGTTCTAAGTATAAAATTTTATTTTATTAAAGTATATTTTAATAACAATTAAAAAAAATTAAAATTGATGCAAAAGTGATTATGTAATATTTTTTATCCAATATATGGTAGACCTATCCAACGATGTACAAATAGAAGGAAAAGTGGATTTATATGAAGATGAAGAAATGCAGAAACTAAGACTTCACATCCTATATGAGATCTTCACAAACATAGATCATGGCTGGAAATTGGAACCTAACGTTGTCCAACATATTAAAGATTATAATGACTTGGGAAGTTTCTAGTTAAATGATCACGGTTTATATAACTTGGCTTAAAGTATCAAAACTTAGATGATAAATGTTGGATGTTAGATATGTAATCTTACTTGTTCATATTGAATGTTTAAAAACACTTTTGGATGATTGTTAGAAACTTTTATCACATTATAATATAAAGTGCTTAATGTCTGAACTGTACTGTCCTATATAGAAAATATGATTGGTACAATTTAGTAATTTGATGTTTAACTGAACTATGTTGGATATTGAATGCTCATACTTTTAACATGATGTAATGTATATTATTTATATCCAAAATGTAATGTACAATACTCAAATGAAATTTTGTTAGTCTCATACTGTATAATATTGTTTAATCTCTGCAACTTACACATATGTCAAATATTTACCGAACAACAATACACAAGCAATAGAAGTAATAACGTTAAATATTATAATATTGATTAACCAAGATTATAGCCAACACCTTAACATAATTAACTAAATACTCTAATCGAATGTCTAAGAAAAATTAATTATTAAGATGCATTGTTCTACCAAGCAAACTACCAAACATAAAAGCTAAATTGATGCATAACTTAATCAAGTATGTATGGATGCAAAAGCCAATTGAATGCCAACTTAATTAGGTGCATATGGAAGCAAAAGCCAACCAAATGTCAAACCTAATTGGGTACACATAGATGCAAAAGCTTGCCTAATTCCAAATCTAATTGGGTACGTATGGGTGCAAAAGCTAATCAAATACCAAACCTAATCGTGTACATATAAACACAATCTATACCCAAGGTACATCATTTAACCAAGTAAACCATGTAGTGTAAAAGCTAACCTACTGCCAAATCAAATCAAGTACATATGAAAGAAAAAGCTAGTTGAATACCAAACCTAATCCGGTATATATGGATGCAAATACAAACCGAATGCCAAATCTAATTGGGTAAATATGGAAGCAAAACTAGCTTAATGCCAAAAGCTAATCGGGTATGTATGGATGTAAAAACCAACCGAATGTCAAACCTAATCGGGTACATATGAAGAAAAAAATCTACTGCCAAGATACATTGTTTATCCAAGCATACAATGGAATGCAAAAGCTGGTAGAATGCCAAACCTAATCGGGTAAATATGGAGGCCAAAGCTCGCCGAATGTCAAAACTAAGCGGGTATATATGGATGCAAAAGCCTACCAAATGTCAACATAATTGGATACGTATGGATGCAAAATCCAACTGAATGCCAAAGCTAATCGGGTTCATATGAAAACTAATCTATGCACAAGATACATTGTTTAACCGAGCAAACCATGGAATGCAAAACCAACCGAATGCCAAATCTAATCAATATGTATGAAACCAAAAGCTAGCCGAATGCCAAAACTAATTTGGTACATATGGATGAAAAAACCAACCGAATTCCAAACTTAATTCGGTACATATGAAAAACAATCTATACCCAAGATACATTGTTTAACCAAGCATACAATGGAATGAAAAATTAGTTGAATGCCAAACCTAATCGGGTGCATATGGATGCAAAAGCTAGCCAAATGCCAAACCTAAACAGGTACATATTAATGTAAAATCCAATTGAATATCAAACCTAATTGGGTATGTATAGATGAAAAAGCTAGCTAAATGCCAAACTTTATCGCGTACGTATAGATGCAAAAGCTAACTGAAAGTCAAACATAATCGAGTACGTATGGATGCAAAATCTAACCAGATGCCAAACCTCGGGTACATATGGATGCAAAGTCAAACTGAATTCCAAACCTAATATTGTACATATAGAAACGAATGTATAACTAAGATATATTGTTTGATCGAGCGTACCACTGAATGCAAATGTCAACTAAATGCCAAACCTAATCAGGTATGCATGAATGAAAAATCAAGTTGAATACCAAACCTAATCATGTACGTATGGATGAAAAAGCCAAACCAAATATTAGTTAATTCCAAACCTAATCCTGTATACAAAATAACAACAGATAAGCAATATGATCATGAAAGAATGAACAAATATTTTTAAGACAAAAATATTACTAGAAAATATTTACAAGACACATATTTTCCAGTAGGCATTTACCATATAAATATTTGCCAGTAGACCTTTGGCTAGTGCAGAACGTAATAAGAATCAGGTGGATGCAAAATCTAAAAAGATATAAAACATAATCATATACTTATAGATGCAAAAGATAACCAAATACACATCACAATCAAGTACAAAAATATAAGATAGACTGATTGTTGGCCGAATATGGACGATGAAGCCAGATGAAGAAAGGCGACCCCCGGCAACTCATAAGAAGATGAAGGATTGAAAAATTACCCGACTTGCTTACTAGCTGCCTTTATGAGTAATATAAGAATTTCACTTGTCAATTTAGAGAAATAAACTGAGTAGAATAGGAGAATAGTAGTTTCCTCACTGCACACCATAAAATTACTGTACTATAAACATAAAATAAACTGGGAGGTCGACGATTTTTTTTAACATAATCATAATAACAACTAACCAAACTTATCTTCTTAAAAAACTAAAAATATATTATAATGAGAAAATACACACACGCATTATATGTATACCTAGAAAACATAAGCTACTAAATAAATCACCAGCAAATATTATCTTGACAAATATTACCTAAGAAAATATTTGCATGGCAAATGTATGCCAGACTGTTAAGTGTCGAGCTGTAACTAAACAATAAAAGAAAATTACACCATTAATCAAACAAATAAGTAAAATAACAAAAATAAAACATTTAATTCAGCAAAACAAGCATGAAATTACATTAATAGTGTTCATAATAAAAATCCAATAATGTATAAAAATTACACTTTATTTCTTAACAAACAAGATCTTTTGTTATGACGTAATTTCTTATACAAACTACAACATTTGTACTTATTTACCTCGTCGGTTGACATAATCCATTCAAAAGAACGAGGCCTTCCAGCACTACATCTTCTCTTAGGAGGATGAACTTCAAGATCTTCATGTAAAACATCTTCCATTTGAAAATTAGCAAATGGATGAATAGCCTAAGAATAAGATGATCAAAAAAAGACACTATGAAATAGTCTTAGGATTAAATGTCTAAATCAAAAGAAAGGATACATCTAACAACATAAGCACATGGAAACCCACTAATCGATCATAAGTCACAACTACATTACTGAACACTCAAATATACACGATAAGGTTGAGTTGATTGAACTCCATAAACATCATTAGTAGATATAGCTTGAAGTCATTTTACGCAAAGCAGAAGAAGATGAAAAGCTAAAACAAATCGAGATATAGCAAAAACAAATCGAGATGTAGCAAAAAGTGAACAAGATATAACAAATATCGTTTGAATCAAATGAGATATAGCTCAAGATCTATACATGATGCAACTGAGGATTGAATTGAATGATATATAACAAAAGTCAGCACCTAAATTCCATGGAAATTAGAAGTCGAAATTTTCATTAAAAAATTGGAAGTTATTGAGCAGGACGTCGAAATTCAGTATATAGAAGGGTAAAAACATAAAGATGAATGTGAAAATAAAAAGGGGTTGTAAAACGTAAGAAAAAATTGGGAGGGGTATATTTGATAAAATAATTAAAAATAAGGATGTTTAACAAATTTCACTTTTTCAATCCAGTAATTTATGCAAATGGAATAGTCGATTGCTGCAAATCTTCGGCCTGCTGCACATTGAAAATAAATCAAGTAATACATTTATACTATATCAAAAAGTTGCACGGTGGCTATATACGAAATGAAATATATATTTACAGTTGCATAGAAATCCTGCAAAATACACTATATAATACGCACCGGTATATTCCCCCAATTAAACCAGCATCCAGTCATTATGCTCTAATAAGCAGCCTTAGAAATATCAAGAACAACATTCGAGGGCTCTAATTAAAGCTCTGGGTCAATTATGATATAGACATTTAATAGATCATTAGTATTATATCCTATGTGAAATATTTATGATGTTGCAATAAATTTGATACTTACGCACTCACTTTTCTTACTAATGTAACTATGGGACGATCGACCTACTATGATGGTCTGCCGTCATCACCTCCCGTATCAATCCCTCTCTAAATAGAAAAGGGGAAACCTAATAAATGTGAAGGTTCTCAACATGGAAAAATAATATCTATCATAGATATTTCATTTTATTATGCGAGAATATATTATATTATTATGGGAAAGCATATTATTTTTTATGAGAAAACATGCAACATTAATAATCACATAAATTACCTTCTATCCCAACATACATTACTAATCAATCTTCGTCGTTTCTTGATTCAGACTTGGTCTCGTACTATATATCGTTTTGCTTCATTGTCTCAAACGGTTCTATTGAAACATTTGATTTACTATTTAGAGGCTTAAAATCAATATGATCATCGGTTATTATTATTTCATTATGTTGCTCAAAATTTGCCTGATAAGCTTATTCCTTTGGAATATTCTTTTTGTCAAACATAAAGCTTGCCTTTGTTCTAAAAACTGTCAACCAATCTACTTTATCTCTTTTTAGGGATATATACAAAGCAAAATAAACTTGTAGTGCATGTTTGGCTAGTAGAAAAGGATCATATTTATGGTAATGCGAGTTATGTTTTATTGCAATAAGATTATAATCTTTGTGCACATTGATTCCAGAACCTAAAACATAACTGAACAAATTGCATATAAGTAAAAAAACTTTCACTGTAGGTCGAATAAAATATGTCAATTTCAAAACCTAGGTTAAGACACTGTAAAAAGTATTTATACGATCATTTGAATCATCACTAGCTTTAACAAATACACTGGTATTGTTAATTAATTTTTCAATGCCATATTCTTTGATGTTCAATTTAAATCCATTGAAGAAGAATATTAGATGTTTCTTGCCATTTCTTTTTGGTCCCATCACAAAATGTATCAATCCTTTGTTGACTACACAATTTCTCAGATCATAAACGCAATCAAAAAAACAATCAGCAAATTCTTTATTGAGATAGTCGCATGGATGTTGTGATTCATAAATACTACAAATATTATATATTGCACATGTTCTTTAAGTATGATAGAAGTAAATATAAATTAAAAAATTGACATATCGAGAATTATTAAGTAACAATATCTAACAAATGGTGCAACTTCAGTGTAATTAAGAATTAAATATGTTTTTGCTACATGGCAATCTCTATCATATAATATGTTTCTATATATTTTTCTATAGGTCGACCATGTTGTCTAAAAATAGATAACATTAGTTGAGAAGAATCATGTTCAACACCTCCATCATTACATGGAACACTTTCAAATGATAAGTTCACATTGTCACTAAAACAATGAGAGAAAAAGAATGAAGTTCTTCTTCGATATATGATTTGCAAATCGAACCTTTAATTCATACGTTTTGTTGATCTTTTTCCTTCAGACGATTTAAGTACCTATTATAAAATTATTTCAAATTAAATTCATTTATGTGATTAAATTAATATTTAACATATTTAATATTATTACCTCTTAAATAGGTACATTCATCCATATTGCACAGGATCTCGAAGAAACGCTTCAGATGGAAGATGAATAAGTAAATACTCTATTACATTAAAGAAACCTAAAGAAAAGATTTTCTCCATTGTGCATAGCACTATAGGAATATCTACATTAATTTTTCATAGACGTTCAACTTTTAACGTAGCCAAATAAAGCTCTTATAAACTAAGTTCTGTTATGGTCGTCCAAACATTTATGGGTAACGGTTCTTTGAAAACTACGAGCAACAAATTTTCCATTGTTACGAGGTAATCATGACTTTTCATCCCACTCAACTATTGAAAGAAATCCCATCAGGAAATCTTAATTCTTCCATCCATTTTAACACAAATTTTACTTGGTTATTGTCAAACTCATAATAGGCTTTGGGTTTTTTAGTGTCATTTGGCTTGATATGAAGCTCGAGACGCTTACATAATTCTTTTATGTCATGTATTAATTTCACATTATCATTAGTCTTCCCTTTAACATTAAAAATTGTATTAAACACATTATCATCATGTTTTCTCATTCCGCATCTCGTCAATATTATGATGAAGCAAGAGAACTTTCCAACAAGACATCTCCCAAAATATACTTCGTTTGCACCACTTATGAACCATCGATTACTTGTAATTTCAATTTGTACTCCATTATCAAGTGTCTTTGGATGTTCCTTTGCAATTTCATATATTTCTTCGCTTGACCAAATCGTTGGTCGTTGTCTAGTGTCTACTCTATTAGCCATAAAGTTTTTTTTAATCTCTTTATAAGTATGATTAACATATAAAAAACACTGATGACAATAAAACTGTAACACTCTAGATTTTTAATAACATTATTTAAAATATATAATTAGTTAAATTAAATAAAATAATCTGTTGATTAGGGGATTGACATTTGATTTTAATTAAGGGTAGCCATGCCATTTAATAATGAACTAAAGAAGAGTTAAAATGAAATTGAGGAGGTGTAAAATAGGAAAGAGGCCGTTCATATATCCTCCAAACCTTGGCTGCCTAAAATTTTACACGTTCATTTTCATTTGAATTTTTTATGACTCAATGCGGAGTCACCATTAATAAGGAAAAGGGGAAGAAAAGTTAGGAAGAAGCTAATTCAAATCAAATCTATTCATGTCTCAATCTCTTTAATCTCCAAAGCTAAGGTGAATAATGTTTACATTTCATTTTTGATTATATTTCTATTTTTGGGCGAATGCCGAATATTTTGCATTGATTTGCCATGATTTTGAACGATGGAATAATTATATATACATGTTGATGATTTATGTATGTTCATATTGATTTTATGATTGGTTTTAAGGTGAAACCCTATAAAATGACATCCAAATGTCTTGTGAATTTTTATGATGGTAAAAAATAATATTTTAGAGATGGGTTTCAATTTTTGAAATTTTCCAAAATTATGTGGAATTTTTATGAATTTTCTAGTAGAGAAAATGTTTATTTGGTTTAATAATAATTTTCGGTCAAATAATAAAAGATTGGGATTTGAAATTTTTATATATTGGAAAACATGTCAAAATAGATTTTTTGGAATGGGCTTTTTGTATAATTAAAAGAGGAGAAGGGGCTTTTTGTAAAATGATCTAAATTATAAAATATGAAAAGTCGGCAGCACTTTTGTCAAAGCGCGGTACATTTTATTGATAAAGAAAGAGGCAATCAATCATAGTTAGACACATAAGCATGTTAGGTGAAAAGAACTATTTGCTGCATGTTTTTCACTGTTTCGACACCGTCGGCACCAGGTTCCGCCTCCTCATCTTTTCTTCCGACACAATCGAAACTAATGCACAAAGTATCAATTTACTGATAGGTAGTGAATTGGATGTAGGCGGAAGGTAAGGATTCGAAACCAGGGGTTCTGAAGGGGTTGAGGCAGTCCTCTGTTTTAAAAAAATACGCCAACTTGCTTTTAACTAAATGGATTTCAAAAAAGTAGCTTTCGACCAGGTCAAATGATTTAAAGGAAATGGTTTCAAATGGGTTGCGCCTCTATTTTTAAATAATTACTTTCGACTAGGCCGAAACCTTTTTGCTACCACATTTTTATCTTTCGACTCAGATGGTTTCGATGGGGTTGTTTCGTTTTCTAAAAACTTGACCACCTCTCCAATTCTTTCGAAGGGATGGTTTCGACACCATCACTGCATTACTTAGCAAATGGTTTCAAAGCAGATGCTTTCAACTTAAATGTTTTTAAGACCCTTTTTCTATATGTAAAATAAAACCCAAATGGCTTAAAAGAGATAATTTTAAAAGGTATTGAAATAGATGCTTTTGACTTTAATGGGTTTCTGATCCTTTTGCTCTACTATAAGGCAGAATCCAAATGGTTTCGACCGGGACATTTTTGAAAGGTTCTGAAGTGGTAAATTTTTGAATGGTTTTGAAAGGTTTCTACATGTTTTAAATTCAACACAAAAGGCTTTCGAAAGGATTGATTTTTGATTGTTTCGAAAGGTTTTAATGAATGGTTGCGAAAGGGGTGGTTCACTAGGGTTTCGAAAGGATTTAAAGAAGGTTTTTTTTCTACGTTTTCGAATGGAAATATTTAAAAGGTTTTAAAGGGGGATGGTTGATATTTTGAAGCTTTCGGAGAAAAGAAAAAAAATGTATTTCCAGTGTTTTCGAAAGGCTATATTAATGGTTTCGAAAGGGTCCTTAAATGGTTTCAAAGAGGTTACCTTCAAGGGTTTCGAAAGGGTTGTTTAAAGTGTTTAAAAGTAAGGTTTTGAATGTATTGAATAGGCAATATAGCCTTTGTGTTTTAAGTTAAAAAGGGTTTTGTCTTATTCTGGAAGGATAATTAATCCTTAATAAATCTCATCAACATTATTTTGAGTAAAGTGTATATAACATTGCAAAAATGGCTTAGTGTAAACCTAAAGATATATTTTCCTTGTATATATACGATTTAATGGACTAAATCATTTTGAAAAAGGTTTTCAAGGAAAATTTTAAGGGTATTTGACCCTAAGAAAATAATTCGGACAGGTAGCCCATTCTGCAGGCAGTCGGCCTAGATTTCGGAAAATTAGTCCATTTTGCAGGCAGTCAGCCCAGTTGTATGGATAGATAGTCCATTTGTAGCATAACAGACCTTGCTATTATATTGTGGGCAGATAGCTCACATATTACTTGTTTTACAGACAGATAGTTCATTTATTAGCATAAATTACATTGCTATTTTGATATTGTCAGTTTGATTATCCAGTTTGGTTGCAGGAAAAGATTGCAAAATATATGTTTTTAAAAGGATATTAGTAAGGGGAAACCCATTCCGCTTTGGGGCGTGGTCCACTCAATATCAGTAAATCGAGACATAACAGAATTATTCACTCCAGGATTTATGTCTGACTCGAAGTTTTTTTTCCCCCTAAACTCTCGGGTACTCAAAATTGATTTGAGTAGGCCGAGAGTTAAGGTTTTCAGATTTTAGTCTTTTGGCGAATAAAGCCTTCGGAGATGAGCATGTGGCTGGAAGATAGCAAATTAGGATTTGCAGTTTCATTTTATTTTGATTCCACAATGTATATTAAGTCAGATATGACTATATAACTTTGATCAACCAAGGGGCCATCGTCATATATCGCTCTTGACGTATTTTTGTAACGATTATAATTAATCTTTACTAGGGAAACGTTGTGGAATTATGTAATTTGGATATGAATTTGTTTGAAATGTAATTAGTAAAATGTTGTTTTTAAAATCTATGATTTCATTCATATTCAAATGGTTCTAATATTATGGATACCATTATCATTACCGTATTTTATCACCAGATGTTAATACTATAAATGACTGCAGGATCTATAGCACTTAGCTTTTGGCTTCTAGATACGAAATGTTACAACTTGGTATCAGAGCACGGTTTATGAAAAACTTTAAACTAAAAATGGTTTTTAAAACATAATCCTAAGGAATTAGAGTAAGATTGGGGTATGAGATAACGCTATAGTAACGTACTTGTATTTGCTATGTATAAGTATACGCTTTATCTATAGTCTCCTATCCTTGTTAGGTTATTTTTCTATATCTCAGAAGTTTGAATACAGATATGGAAGGTAGAAGAGAAGAGTTAACCCAGGTGGGGAAGGCACTAAAGGAAATGCTAGACCTAGTGCAAGGAGGACTCAAGGTGAGGCACAAGTAAAGAACGTAGTGCTGGATCTCGCAAGTGGACATGGGGGATATGTATTAGTTTTTAATGAATATGACGAAAGTTGGAGTTGCAGTTGGAATGGTACAAGAAGATGGTGCAGGGTTAGGAGTTTCGGAAGTTCCAGTGGTTAATCATTAGCTAAGCTGAGCGGAGATCACGCTAAGCTTAGAGGGAAGCCTTTTCTGGGGACAGTTGGTGCTACAGAAGTGGAAAATTGATTGTTGCATTGCAAAAGGATTTTTGCAGATCTGGGGCTAAATGATGAGCAGCAGAGGAGGTTGGCACCCAGATAGCTTCAAGGGGCCGCTTTGTTTTGGTGGAATAGTGTGATTGCTAGTGTGGACGAGGAAACTTTGTCATGGGAAGATTTCAATGGAAGATTCCTAGAGAGGTTTGTGTCTACAATGGCAAAGTCGGCTCTGATCAGGAAGTTTACTGAGTTAGAGCATGGGGAGATGTCAGTTCTTGAGTATGCTAGAAAGTTCGAGGAGTTGGCCCGATATGGGTATGCTTCAGTGGATACAGTCTGAAGACGTATGAGAAATTTATCAGGGGTTGAAGCCCGAGTTAGATAGGGCCACATTACCTCGTATTAGAGATCCTTTTGACTTTGTTGTGGAGATGGCCTTAACGCATGAGGAGATTCTTGATTCTCTACAAAAGAGTAAGGCCAAAGAAGTCCAAGTTGGGCGAAATCGAAAAAGGAAGTTATTTCGTAAGAAAGGCGCTTAGAAGGGTGGAGCAGCTAAGAAGGGGAAGTTTGAGATTGTTTGTTTCAAGTGTGATAAGAAGGAGCACTTTTCCAATGAGTGCCGTCTTGGGAAGGCAAAGGAGGTGGCTAGAAAGAAGAATGTCATGTGCTTCAACTGTGAACAGATTGGCCACTATAAGAGCCAGTGCAAGGAGCCCACTAAGGATGGAAAGAGCAAGGTATATGCATTGGGGCTTATTGCTTCTAAGCCAAAAGCTCAGAAAAAGGAAATGCAGTCTTGGGAGGTACGCTTCGGATTCATGGTATGACTGTTAGCATTCTATTTGATATTGGTGCATCACATTCTTTTATATCTGGATGTTTGATAAATAAGCTTAACCTAGAACCCACTTATTTGGTCACTTACTTACGGGTTGCAAACCTAATAGGAGGGTATGCAACTCTTGGGCTGAGATGTGACAAGTTAGAGTTTGACCTGTCAGGTCATACTTTTGTTTGCAGTTTGCATGTGTTTGATTTTGTGGGGTTCGGGATTATTCTTGGGATGGATTGGTTAAGTGAGAACGATGCGAGGATATTTTGGTAGGATAAGAAAATATCATTTAGACAACCAGATTGTAGTGATCACATAGTTTATACCATAAAATGTTCCAACGATGAAGTTAATGTTTTGTTGGGAGCTATGGAATTGAAAAATGAGTTAAGTTGATTTTTCATGGTTACAAAATTCGCAGATGTGTTTGAGCCTATAGTTGTATTGCCGCCGAAACGAGCCATTGAGTTTCATATGGATTTTGTTTTGGAAGCAGAACCAGTGAGTAGGCCGCCAAGCAGGATGACCCCTATAGAGATGAGGGTGTTAAAGGTGCAGTTGGTGGATTTAGAGAGCAAGTTTCCAAGGCTACAATCACACCTTCTCTCGCTTAATTGATTATAAAGAAGTCTATAACTCTGAATAGCACTGAGAATCTTGTAGAGATAGTGATAGAGAATCAAACTAGAAGTAATCGAGTATGATTCAATGTTGATTTCGGCAGAGTAATGATAAGAATATGTATTAAGAAATGAGGAAGAAGAAGAGGAGTGAAAACCAGAAAATTATGATCAAAAATTTGTCGAAACTGACCCATATTCATAGAAGAACAACAACCATGACCATTCATGAAGAGTTATGGCGAATAGACACTTCATTTGAAATTTGAATTTTTGAATCAAATTATCACTATGTCGACATGGTCATGCTAGGCATGTCGACATACCAAAGGATTTTTGGTGTTTTTGATTTTCTTTGAAAATAACCTTTATCTTATATAAAAACTATTTTAAACTTTATAAATATACTTGACTATAGTTAAAATTCATAAGTAAATATAAAGATAATATATATAGATTTTAACTATAATTGTATATTTAAATCTAAGTATAAATATTTAAAAGTTAAATATATTATTTAAAAAGATAGTTCAAAATCAGGAGTAATTTGACTTTGAAAATAAAGATGTTTTTGAGGATAAAATTATTTAAAATTAGGATCGAGGGTTTTGAATCTTTTAAAAGGAAAGTTTTGAAAACATTTTGAAAACAGGATATAATTTTGAAAAATCATTTTGAATAAAAGTTAGCGGATACAAAACAATGTTCCACTAGATTTTTCGTAGGTTCCATCCTACTTAGGGTTCCATCCCTTTAATGGGCTCGAAGTGGATTCCATTCCACGAATAAATTGGATTTTAAAATGCCAGTGCTTTTCTACGAGTTTTAACAAAAATTCCTAACAATAATAAAAAATACTTATCCTTGAAATCTTGAACTCTTGATAGTCTCGATACTCATGAGTCTTCTATCTTGATATTTTATTTTGATAACTTGAATCTCTGTACTGTACAGTCTTTATTTTTAGGACATGTGTGTGTGTGTGTGTGTGTGTATATATATCTAAGCTTATAATGTTAGTATTTATATTTTATAATCTATTCTAAGGTTATTGTCATCAAAACCATCATCTCACGGACTAACAATCTCCCCCTTTTTGATGATGAAAACCTTTGTTTATAAAATATTACTTCTATCCTAATAACTCCCCCTAAAACTAATAACTCCCCCTTAATCTATGCCTAACTACACTGTTTTATATTTCTCCCTCTTTGTCATCAACAAAAACTAACTCCAAAATACATAACTCTCCCTTAATCTAATACTATATGACATGTGATTATAATGATAGTGTTATCATAAATAATCAACACTTAACTCTAAAAACTAAAACTTAATCCTAAATTACTAATTATCCTAACAAAGAATCTATGATAATACTTATAATAGTTAGAAAAATATAAGAACATAAATTATTTATTAAGTATATTTCAACGCACTCATCAAAACCAATCATGTCAGACAAGTCAAACAAATCAATCAAGTCAAACAAGTCAAACAAGTTAATCAAGTCAATCAAGTCAAACAAGTCAATCAAGTCAATCAAAACAAACCTAACAAATCAAAAACTAATAATCCTATATTATAAAACAATACTACAAACTCCTCCTAAATAAAATACACTCGTTATATATACATATATGCAATATGTAGTTTGTAATGTAGTATGAAATGTATGACATATGCAATGTAGCATTAGATAATATGCAGAATGAAGTGCAACTTGTGATGCAAATAATTATGATATGCATTGTAATTTATGATGTAATATGCAATAAAATGAGATATGAAATAGGATGCATAATGATATGTAATATGAAACAAAATGATAATGAAGCAAAAAGAATAATATGCAGAATGATATGATGATACATATATACTACAGTAAGTGACATCCAGATTATAAGATAAACATGAGTAATAAGTAATTTCTAATTAACAAGCATATATATATATATATATATATATATATTAAATTATTTATTATAAATTACTTCAGCCAAACAAACGTAATACACACCAATTACTAGACTTAAGTTAAGGATACTAATGAATGAGACTGAAAGAGTAGTGAAGAAAAGAGTTTGAAGGTAATAAATGATATTAAAATTATAACATATTTATGAAAGGTAGTAATCAAACTCAATATCAAAATTAAATTACTAAGAAATATGGACCTAAACTATATATATATATATATATATATATGATTAAATATATTTTTATAAAAATTAATAGCCTACTTATTTAATTTAAAATAATTATTTTAAGTTGGTTGTTTTTATTTTTTATTTTTAAGAATCCAAACTTCAATGTTTATAAAATACTTAACTTACTAATTAAAACCTTTATATTAAATTTTTATTGATTAAAATATTTAGAAACATGTTTAAACATCTTTTAAAGTTAAAAAAATATCATAATGAAATATTAAATAAAATGATAAAGATAGAAAAACTAAAATAAACATGTGTTATATTAAGGCCTCTTACATTTTTAAAAATATATATTTAATTAACTATAAAGAATATATTTAAACATGAAATTTGTTTTAAAAATTTTCAATATAAGTTAGAAAATAACTTCTAAAAAGAATAGGGAAAAATTCTTAATTTAAATATTATTTTTACATAGTTTAAAGTTTCATAAAGAAAAAAATAGTATTTAAAGAATGCTATAAAAAGTTTTTGTAGTAAAAAATATTCAAAACTTTATAAAACTGAAACTGTAGCTTTTACCAAATGCTGTGTAAAGTTTCTGAAACTCTACAGCGTTTCAAAGCATAGAAATTCTATAAAAATGAATTTGCAGTACTTACAAAACATTACAGAAGAAAAGAAGCATTTTTGAAATGCTATCTAAAATTCCGGTCATGTGATGCTGTGTTATCTTATTTATTGAAGAAATGTATAAATTGAGCCTTATTCTAACATTCTAAATTCATTCTATTAATTTCTTAAAGATATCAAATTAGTATCTTAAAAGAAATAGAGTATGAGAAGTAAAAATAACATTAGCAAAGTTGAAATCATGAATGAAGGTATGCTTTTCTACTTAGTACAGTTGTAATAAATTAGTTATAGATTTTATTTGAAAGAAAACACATTTTAAAAGACTTTAAAAAAAAATTAGACTTGTACATTGATATTTATACTATGGTGTGTTGATATA
Source organism: Allium cepa (assembly GCA_030765085.1). Classification (NCBI taxonomy): domain Eukaryota; kingdom Viridiplantae; phylum Streptophyta; class Magnoliopsida; order Asparagales; family Amaryllidaceae; genus Allium; species Allium cepa. The sequence goes on from CM060931.1 coordinate 467,810,218, forward strand.
CGGACCAATATATCAAAACTTATAAAAGAGATAAATTTATATACCTAACTAAATGCATATATATATATATATATATATATATATATATATTCCTAAATGCAACAATAAAGATGAAATAATAGTAAAGCGTACCAATTTTTGCACTCCATCTTTCTAACTATGTTGTTCTTCCATTGTCGTGAGTCACACATTTATATCTTTCAGAATTTGATGACGAGATCTGCTCCATTGCGACGGGCTTGTTTTTCTGATCATCGTAGTATATTCATTTGCTGAATTTGGAGACCGTGTGGGAAAGATATAGATGATTTAGTAGATCAACCAACTTGGCGCCAAAACTTTGAATTTGAATTTTGAATGCATGGACACTTCAACCACTATAAATAAGCCCAACGGTCACCACTTTCATTTTAATTGCTCTTCTTCTTCTTCTTCCCGTTTTTCTATATTCTATCAAACTTCTAGAGGGCGTATCTCCTTCGTTTCTTAACGGAATTGGATGAAACCAGCGGCAAATCGAAGAGGAAGGCAACGTCTACGAACTAGTTATAGTTTGGTGTCGAATTTGGACGGTATTGTGATGCAACAGGCCGAAGAGTAGAAGAAATGTAGGAGATCCCGTACACAGTTTTTCAGTTTTGGATAGCCAACTTCAAACTGTCATATTTCACTCAATTTTGATCGGAATTTGATGATCCACCCATCATAACGACCGCAAGAATAAGAACTACGATCTTGAAAAGGAGTGGGAACAAAATACTCAAATCTATGAAAGCAATTGGAAGAATACCTTTGACAGTTTTGCCTTCTTTTTCTCTTTGTTCACTAAAACTTCATTTGACAACAACTTGGTCATTTCTTGACGGATTCGCACGAAACCAGTGACAGTGCGAAGCAGATGGAGAGAAGAACAGTATCAAATCAATTTGTAGATGAGAAACAAAAGTTTTGAATTGATTTGGTACCCATTTCTTTGTCGATGTCCATTATATATCCATTTGTTCTTCTTGATAGATGAATGATTATATGGTATCTTTTAACCAATAGTCATTAGACATAATTCTTCTCCGGCAAAATAACATAGCCTTTTAAAGAATCAAGTGGCTTTTCAAAATAATTAAATATAGTTTTAAACAAAAATGTCATGATGATTCTGTGACATATTCATATGAAAATAGTGTTAATAAAATCCTTAAAAATAGCCATTTTAAAAACTTTTTCAAAATTCAGATTATGAAAACTTTGAAAACCTTGATCTGATACCAATTGTGAGAAATGTGGATTATGGATCTTAAGGCTAGGATTAACACTAAAGGGGTGGTGAATAGTGTTAATAAAGAATTACTAAATCTTTTTAATTTATGTTAATTTAGACACCGATGTATGCAATATACAGACACAAATATGATCACAGAAACAAACATAGATGCAGAAATAAAATAAAAGTTGTAAAGGAAAGAACATGCTAGATTTTATACTGGTTCGAAGTTACCCTACATCCAGTCCCACAACCCAAGTACAGATTTCCTTTCAAAAGCAATTGTACAATTACACCATCGGTTTCAAGGCTACGAGGTACACCCTCCAGAATTTCGATCCTATGGGTAGGGATACTTGATTTCCGGGCCACAAGTTTACCCAATTGATTTTACCAAGGCTACAATCACACCTTTTCTCGCTTGATTGATTTTCAAGGCTACAATCACACCTTTTCTCGCTTAATAGATTACAAAGAAGTCTATAGCTCTGAATAGCACTGAGAATCTTGTAGAGATAGTGATAGAGAATCAAACTAGAAGTAATCGAGTATGATACAATGTTGATTTCGGTAGAGTAATGATAAGAATATGTATTAAGAAATGAGGAAGAAGAAGAGGAGTGAAAACCAGAAAATTATGATTAAAAATTCGTTGAAACTGACCATTATTTATAGAAGAACAATGGCCATGACCATTCATGAAATAGACACTTCTTTTGAAATTTTAATTTTTGAATCAAACTGTCACCATGTCGACATAGTCATGCTAGGCATGTCGACGTCCCAAAGGATATTTTGGTGTTTTTGATTTCTTTGAAAATAACCTTCATCTTATATAAAAACTATTTTAAACTTTATAAATATACTTGACTATAGTTAAAATTCATAAGTAAATATAAAGAATAATATATATATATTTTACTATAATTTTATATTTAAATCTAAGTATAAATATTTAAAAGTTAAATATATTATTAAAAAGATAGTTTATAATCAGGAGTAATTTGACTTTGAAAATAAAGATGTTACTGAGGCTAAAATTATTTAAAATCAGGATCGAGGGTTTTGAATATTTTAAAAGGAAAGTTTTGAAATTTTATGAAAACAGGATATAATTTTGAAAAATCATTTTGAATAAAAGTTAGCGGATACAAAACAATCTTCCACTAGATTTTTCGTAAGTTCCATCCTACTTAGGGTTCCATCCCTTTAACGAGCTCGAAGTGGATTCCATTCCATGAATAAATTGGATTTTAAGATGCCAGTGCTTTTCTACGAGTTTTAACAAAAATTCCTAATAATAATAAAAAATACTTATCCTTGAAATCTTGAACTCTTGATAGTCTCGATACTCATGAGTCTTCTATCTTGATATTTTATCTTGATATCTTAAATCTCTATACTGTACAATCTTCATTCTTAGGACCTGCATGGTTAAATCCTGCATATACATATATATCTAGACTTATAATGTTAGTATTTATATTTTATAATCTATTCTAAGGTTGTTGTCATCAAAACCATCATCTCATGGACTAACAGAATTTTATCAGGTCGAATAGCTTGCCTTAGGGAGCAGCCACAGTGATTGCTAAGAAGCTAGACGGATCGTTAAGGCTATGTATCGATTATCGGAATTTGAATGAGAGGATGATAAAGAATCGATGTCCATTACCAAGGATTGATGAATAGTTCGACTAGTTGAGTAGAGCCAAGGTATTCTCGCAGTTGGATTTACTGAAGGTTTCCATCAGCTCTGGGCAGTAGAGGATAGTATACCTTTGATGGCGTTTAGGACCAGATATGGGTCGTACAAATGGTTAGTTATGTCATTCGGACTGACTGATGCGCTTGCTTTCTTTGTTGATTTGGCGAACTAGTTTTTCCGAGAGCATTTGGATAGGTTCGTATTGGTTTTCTTAGATGATATCTTGATATACCCTAAGGATGAAAAAGAGCACGAAGTTCATTTAAGAGTGGTGCTTAAGACGCTGAGGCAGCATAAACTGAAGGCGAAGTTCTCAAAATGTCATTTCTGGAAGAAAGAAGCGAAATTTCTTGGTCATGTAGTCTCAAAGGAAGGGTTGTCAATAGATCTAACTAAGATTAAAGCAGTGAATAGATGGAAGAGACCCAAGACAGTGATAGGGATAAGAGTTTCCTTAGGTTAGTTGGTTATTATCGGAGGTTCATTAAGGAATTTTCGTGTATAGCAGCCCTGATGACCAAGCTGAGAAGAAAGGATGAGAAGTTTATGTGGAACGATAACTGTGAGGAAGCATTCCGGAGTTTGAAACACTCATTGAACAATGTCACATGTTTTGGTTGTTTCGGAAGGGAATCAGGATTTGGTGGTTTATACCGATGCGTGTGGAACAGGATTAGGAGTTGTGCTGATGCGGAGGGGTAAAGTGATTGCTACGCTTCTAGACATCTTAGACCGCATTAGGTCAAATATCTGATGCATGATTTGGAATTAGCTGCAGTAATTTTTTCATTGAAGGTGTGGAGACATTACCTTTACAGAGAAAGGTTTGAGTTATATACAGATCATAAGTCATTGAAATATTTGTTCTCTCGAAAGGAGTTGAACATGAGACTGCAAAGGTGGTTAGATTTTATCGCTAGTTATGATTTTGGGATTGAGTACACACCAAGGAAAGGCAACAAGGTTGCGGATGCACTTGCAAGAAACATCAGAATGAGTATTGGTGAATATTGCTGAGTGGGAAGATTTAGAAGCATTAGCAGATTGCAGAGTGCAGTGGCGATCTGAGGTGGGCCTAGTGGAGATACAGTTGTATTATCTTGGTTTGAAGTTTGACCAGTAATGATTGAAAAGATTGCTTCTAAACAAGAAGAGGATCCAGTATTAGTTGAATGGATTAAGAAGTTAAGAGATGGAACCGAGAGCGATGACTTGAAGGATTTCAGTCTTGACCAGAATGGGTAGTTGAGAAAGAAAGGACGATTATGTGTTCTGAGTGTAGGAAACATAAGGAAAGAAGTCTTTGAGGAATGCCATCGTTCAAAGTTCTCTATTCACTCAAGAGGTACTAAGATGTATCAGGATATATAGAGGAGTTTCTTCTGGGAAGGTATGAAGTAGGATATTAGGTTGTGTATGAAGTAGTGCATTACCAACATGCAAAAGTCGAACACCAGAAACCAAATAGGTTGCTTCAGCCATTAGATATTCCAGTATGGAAGTGGGATTCTATCTCTATGGATTTTATTAACGAGTAGCCAAGGTCGAACAGAGGAAATGATAGTATATGGGTCATAGTGGACAGATTAACCAAGAGTACCTATTTCATTCAAGTTAGGTCAATCAGAACGGGGCCTATTTTGGCAAAGTTGTTTATGAAGAATGTGGATAGACTACATGGAATTCCTAGTAGCATAGTTAGTAATAGAGATCCTTTATTCACTAACTAATTCTAGAAGAGTCTATAGGAAGTTTTAGGACCCAAGCTCAAGATGATTTCCGCTTACAATCCATTGACAGATGGAAAAACAGAGAGAGTTAGCAAAATCTTGGAGGATTTGTTAAGAGCTTGTGTTCTAGATTTCGGGGGATCATGGGAAGACCATCCGCATTTAGTCAAGTTTTCGTACAACAACAGTTATCAGACTAGTATTAGGATGACACTGTTTGAAGCTTTGTATGGAAGGCCATGCAAATCTCCCATATATTGGATAATGACTAGAAATAGGTTGTTTCTTGGTCTAGATTTAGTTAGAGAAGCTACAGAAAAGATTGAGGTCATTCTGGCTAGAATAAGGGAGGCTTGGTCTAGGCAAAAGAGTCATGCAAATAAGGGACAGAAAGATCTAGATTTGACTAGGTTTTCGTCAAAGTGTCATCGATGAAGGGGTGATTAGATTTGAGAAATCGAGGAAGTTAGCACCGAGATTCATTGGATCTTTTCCTGTTGTTGAGAGGATCGGGAAAATCGCATATAGAGTTGAGTTATCGAGCGGTTTAGTCGGAGTCCATGATGTTTTTAATGTTTCTCATCCTAGAAAGTGTGTTAAAGAACCGAAGACTGCTATTGCACGGACTGTGCTAGATGATTAGTGGTAGAACTGGATTTGACTACAGTAAGGAAGCCAGTACGCATAGTTTGAGAGATGAGAAGAGGCTTAGAACCAAGATGGTCAAATTAGTCAAAGTCTAATGGAGCGATGACGATAGGGACTGTACTTGGTAGATAGAGAGCGGGATTAGAGGTACTTATCCTGACTTATTTGGCGGTATGTTTTACCTTCTTGTTTGATTTATTATGTACCGTATCGTAATTTTAAGGGCGAAATTATTTAAGAAGGGACGTCTGACTCCAGATTTTTAGTAACATTATTTAGAAGACATAATTAGTTAAATAAAATAATGTGTTGATCAGGGGATTGAGATTTGATTTTTAATTAAGGGTAACCGTGCCATTTAATAATGAACTGAAGAAGAGTTAAATGAAACAGAGGAGGGGTAAAATAGGAAAGAGGCCATTCCTATATCCTCCAAACCTTGCCGCGTAGAATTTTACACGTTCATTTTCATTTGATATTTTTTATAACTCAAAGCTGGCCACCATTAACAAGGAAAAGGAGAAGAAAATGTTGAATATGCGATTATATGATTTTTGTTTGATGATAATAAACATATATATATTCATGTAAATGTATTTGTTAATGTACTATTTTATTTTTCATAGACTAAATAAATATTTGCTGAATAAAAATAAATAACACAGAATTTGAATTCAAACAGAATTTTTATTCAAACAAATATTTATTACAATCTTTGAATAGTACAAAGTTTAAGCTCTCACTATATATATATAATTACAGTACAACTTTGAGTACATCATGATTCACATTTACATTTGACCTCACTACACATCATTCATTCACTCAACTCGTCTTTTATCTTCAACTTCACTTCCAATATGAATCCAGCATCTGAGCAATCTGCAAAAATAAATATTGACGTAGTAAAATTGAAAAGGAAATATTTTTGGTATTTGTTAATGTACTATTTTATTTTTTATAGACTAAATAAATATTCCCTGAATAAAAATAAATAACACAAAATTTGAATTCAAACAGAAATTTTATTCAAACAAATATTTATTACAATCTTTGAATAGCACAAAGTTTACGCTCTCACTATATATATATATATATATATATATATATAATTACAGTACAACTTTGACTACATCACGATTCACATTTACATTTGACCTCACTACACATCATTCATTCACTCAACTCATATTTTATCTTCAACTTCACTTCCAATATGAATCCAACATCTGAGCAATCTGCAAAAATAAATATTGACGCAGTAAAATTGAAAGGAAATATTTTTGCAGTAAAAAAAACAAAATGTGAATTTTGAAAATAATGTTTTCCTCAGTTATTTGGGTTGTTCGTCATCATTTAATTTTCAATTCATCATACACAAACAGCTTGTGACATACACAGTGCATCACTCTATATGCCACAAGGCCGTGACACCGATATAAACACTTGATAAATTTACAGGGACAGGTGAGCACAGGTCAAACCTAAAATACCGGATTCAACACAAGTGCAATAAAATAATGTCACAACTTTCAGCACAAGGTAAAATCCGAGCTACAAGCTGGATTCAATACAGATGCAACTCGAAAATCAATCCAAATGCAGTAAAATGGTCGGGAGCAACATATCATAGATTGTACACATGCCCAGACTCAAGCCAACATGAAACAAGACCTCCAAGACAACTAGTCAATCACAAATGCACAAAATGCAAACTACAAATACAAGGGCAGCAATATATGAAGCAACGCATGGAACCAATATAGTGACACAGCAACAAAGAAACATTGCAACTGACTCGAAGCAATGCTCAGTGCACAGCATACATATGAACTAAGTTCATACATACAACAAACACAAAGCTAACAGCAATACAAAGAGATCAACAAAGACCAAGGCACAACACACAACTTGAAGGAACCAGACCACAATGTCATGAATTTCAAAATGATACATCAACATTAACCAAGCATTAGGCCAAATATGTGCATCAGGAACTTCAAAATTATACAAGTGAACTGTGCAGTGAAACCATGGCATGAACTAAGTAAAAAGCATATACCAGTTCGATATCTTACATTTATGGACCATACTGCACAGTTCAAGACGAAACCAAACACACTACGGCAACACATGGAGTTCAAGACAGCCATAACATCAATTAACAACAATATGAAGAAGAATAACTCTAATATCAGTGAAGCTCAGAGGAAGGTTCAAAAGTGGTCTGCAACAATACCATGGGAGTATGACAGTAAGCAGTGCCACAAAACCATCAAGTTACAGTTTTCAATAATACAACTCGAAGTAATAAAACAATGCAAACCAAAAATGATACCAGAGACAGTGAATAGCATGGAAAAAGTCAAACAAGACCAATATTTATTTTTTACATCACAAAATCAAGTTTACAATCGAAGACAACTGCAGCGCAAAGTCAAAACCGGGTGTTACTGAACGAAGTCATGGATTCGCATACACAAAATCAAGATCGAAGTCAAATGAAAATCAAACCAAGATGGCCAAGGATATTGAACAGCTCAAAATTGAAACCGTGTCAACCAAGTATACGAATTTGATCAAGTCAAAGAAATCATCAACGTCTAAACGAAATCGAACGGCCGAGAAAATCAATTGACAAATTCAAACAAATATATACGAATGCAAATAAAGGAGATCGAACACATATAAAACCTACAATCACCATCGGCAATTAATTATCGAGTTCAATCAAGCGGAACAGAAAAGCAAAAAGGAATAAATTACATACCGAAGCCACCTCGAACTCGGTCAAATTTGAAACAGTCGAAGCAAATTCAAGAGACCATCGATTGACAAAAGGGAACGATGAATCATATATTCAGTCGAATATTTCAAGTCGGCATCCTTCGAATTTTCGAAAAGCTCTAATATTTAAAGGAAGAAGAACGAACGAAGAAACAAGAGCCGCCATCACAAACAATGGAAAGGGCCGATAAAAGATATAGAGAAAGAATAATTATTGGGTCGGCCGATATATTAGTTTTGGGGTTTTGAAATTATATAAGGCTCTTAATTACAATTAGGGTTTATTTTGTTTTTTAATTGTGTTTTAATTGTATTTTCAATTTTAAACCGTTGTAAATTATAGTCGTGTGACTAAGGGACAAACTACGTGGTGTAGCTTGAGAATTCGCAACTCAGTGGCTGAGTTGTGACAGGGTTTTGAGTGTAGAGTTAGGTTAGTCACGCGCCGGTGTCGCGAGTTTACGTGTGTAAGCGTGTGACTACTTAATTTCTAGTAGAAACCTTGGGGGAAGCACGTAGGCAGGGTTTTGCCGAAGCTTGGTAAATTCTGTATCGTTCTATTTCTGCATTTATCATTCTGCTATTATCTGTGCTGTTATAATTCTGATTTATCTGTGTTGAAATAATTTTATAAGCTTTCACAATTAATTTTTCTAATTATCAACATCACCCTATTCACCCCCCTTCTAGGGTGAAATCGATTTTACAGAAAAGCCAAGAAGAAGCTAATTCAAATCAAATCTATTCATATCTCAATCTCTTTAATCTCCAAAGCTAAGGTGAATATTGTTAACATCTCATTTTTTATTATATTTTCGGTACTTAGATGAATGCCGAATATTTTGCATTGATTTGCCATGATTTTGAATGATGGAATGATTATATATACATGTTGATGGTTTATGCATGCTCTTATTGATTTTATGATTGGTTTTAAGGTGATACCCCATAAAATGACATTCAAATGCCTTGCGAATTTTTATATAAATAATATTTAGAGATGGGTTTCAATTATCTGAATTTTTTGAAATTATATGGAATTTTTATGAATTTTCTAGTAAAGAAAATGTTTATTGGGGTTAATAATTATTTTCGGTTAAATAATAAAAAATTGGTGTTCAAAAATTTTATATGTTGGAAAGCATATTAAAATATGTTTTCAGGAATTTTTCTATATTTTCCTATGAGCTTTAAGGGTTATATAAAATTATTTAAGTTATGGGACATAAATGTTTATATAATTAAATAAGGAGAAGGGGCTTTTTATAAAATGGTTTAAATCATAAAATCTAAAAAATTGGCAGCATTTTTCACAAAGTGCATTACCTTTTATTGGTAAAGAAAGAGGCAACCAATCACTATTAGATACGTAAGGCAGGTTAGGTGAAAAGAACTAATTACTACATGTTTTTAATTGTTTAGACACCATTAGTACCACGTTTCACCTCCTCATCTTTGCTTCCAACACAGTCGAAACCAATGCACAGTGTATCAATTTACTGATATGTAGTAAATTGGATGTAGGCGAAAGGTAGGGAGTCAAAACTAGGAGTTTCGAAGGGGTTGAGACAACCCTTTGTTTTTAAACAAATATGCCTGCTTGCTTTCGACTAAAAGGCTTTCAAAAAGTAGCTTTCGACCAGGTCAAATGATTTAAAGGAAATGGTTTCAAATGAATTGTGCCTCTGTTTTAAATAATTGCTTTTGACTAGATCGAAACTTTTTTGCTATCATCCTTTTACCTTTCGACTCAAACGGTTTCGAAGGAGTTTTTTTATTTTCTAAAAACTTGACCACCCCTCCAATGCTTTCGAAGGGATGGTTTTGACATCATCACTTCATTACATAGGAAATGGTTTCGAAGCAGATGCTTTCGACTTAAATGTTTTTAAGACCCTTTTTCTATAAGTACAGTAAAAGCTAAATGGTTTCGAAAGAGATAGTTTTAAAAAGTTTTGAAACAGATGCTTTTAACTTTATTGGGTTTCTGATCCTTTTGCTCTACTTGAAGGCAGAATCCAAATGGTTTCAACCGAGATGTATTTCAGAAGTTTTGAAGGGGTAAATTCTTGAATGGATTCAAAAAGTTTCCACATGTTTTAGATTTAACCCAAAGGGCTTTCGAAAGGACTGATTTTTGACTGTTTCGAAAGGTTTTAATGAATGGTTTCAAAAGGGATGGCTCCCCAAGGTTTTGAAAGACTTGAAAGGAAGGGTTTTTCCTATGTTTTCGAAAGGCAATATTTAAAAGGTTTAAAAGGGGATGTCTGCTAATTTGAAGCTTTTGGAGAAAAGAAAGGAAATGTTTTTCCAATGTTTTCGAAAGGCCTATTTAATGGTTTCGAAAGGGTCTTTCAACTGTTTCAAAGGGGTTACCTTCGTGTGTTTCGAAAGGATTGTTTAAAGGTTTAAAAAAAGGTTTCGAATGTATTGAATATGCATTATAGCCTTTGTATTTACAAGTCAAAAAGGGTTTTGACTTTTTTTAGAAGGATAGTTAATTCTTATCAAATCTCATCAACATTATTTTAAGTAAAGTGTATATAACATGTCAAAAATGGCTAAGAGTAAAGATATATTTTTCCTATATATATATGATTTGAAGGACTAAATCATTTTGAAAAAGGTTTTCAAGGAAAATTTAAAGGGTACTTAACCCTAAAAAATAATTCGAATAGCTAGTCCATTTTGCAGTCAGTCAGCCTAGATTTCGGATAGTTAGTCCAGTTTGCAGACAGCCAGCCCAGTTGTATCGACAAATAGTCCATTTATAGCATAACGGACCTTGCTATTATATTGTGGGTAGATAGCTCACATATTACTTATTTTATGGACAAATAGTCCATTCATTAGCATAAAGGATATTGTTATTTTGATATAATCAGTTTGATTAACCAATTTTGTTGCAGGAAAGGATTGGAAAATATATGGTTTGAAAAGGATATTAGTGATGGGAAAACTATTCCGCTACGCGGTGTGGACTCACCAAATATTAGTAAATTGAGATGTAACAGAAATATTTGCACCAGGCTTTATGTCAAACTCGAAGTTTTTGTTTCCTCTTAAACTCTCGGGTACTCAAAATTAATTTGAGTAGGCTGAGGGTTAGGGTTTTCAGGTTTTAGTCTTTTGGAGAATAAAGCTTCCGGAGAAGAGCAGGTGGTTGTTAGATAGCTAATTAGGATTTGCAGTTTCAATTTGTTTTGATTCAGCTATGTATGTTAAGTCAGATATGACTATATAACTTTGGTCAACCAAGAGGGCATCGTCATATGTTTCTCTTGGCGTATTTTTTTAATGATTACAATTCATCTTTACCTAGGGAACATTATGGGATTATTTAATTTGGATATGAATTTGTTTGAAATGTAATCAGTAAAATGTTGTTTTGAAAATCTATGATTTTATTCATATTCAAGTGCTTCTGATATTATGGATACCATTATCATTACCATATTTTGTCAACGGAAGTTAATACTATGGAAGACTGCAGCATCTATAGCGCTCAGCTTTTGGACTCTAGATATGGGATATTACACAAATTGTGAAATTTTCTTCCTATGCAGCGAATAAAATGCTTATGTTTCTTCCATGCTGTAAGGATAAGCTTGACGAATGGCTGTACTCCAACCTAAAAGCACTAAATAAGCTAGAAAATCGCCAATAGTCCATTACAAAGAATGGAACGTATGAAAATTATTTTTTTGAAATGTCATATGTTTCAACTCCTTCATGCCATCATACTTTCAACTCTTTAATCAGTAGTTGTAAATAAAAATCGATTTCTTGTGTCGGATTATTAAGGCTGGGGACGACAATAGTGAGAAATATATATGTTGTTTTCATACACATCTACGGAAGTAAATTTTAAGATGTAGTGATAGTAGGCCAAGACAAATATTTATAACAAAATTGAGAGAATGTAGAGAATCCATGCGTACATAAACTAAGTCTAACATTACATCTTTATGCGGCAAAAGTGGAATAAATCTTGTCAAAATGTTTTCATGTTTTTCCATCAGTACGGTGTATTTAAGGTACCTTCTTACTGTTTTCTCACATTGCATCATCGTATATGAGGTATGGTGACAGAAGAAGCATATAACCTTTAAAGTCAACTAGTGATGAGTAAGTATTACATTCTCTTGTATGTTTCTTTCCCTTCTTTTTTCTTGGTTTGTATCATTCCTCGCTATAGATTCTACACTTTCTAAGATTGATGTCCTCTAGCCAAAACAACACGCAACCATTTAAACATGTATCTATTTTTCAACATGCCAAACCGAAAGCAGATGTAAGTTTTTTCACTTCGTAATGATTTTCGCATATTAAATTAACGAGTGACATATGTCATCTTTTAGATTATATAACCAGTATATATTCGGCTTCTGTAAAGTTAAATTTAGATTTCAAAGTAATGTATTCTACAGTCGGATACCATTTTTACAGCCATCCTAAAGAGGTTTCTTAGCAGCATCTAACAAATTACAGATTTTTTGATCCAGTATTTGGTTCTACATTTAAATCTTCATCATCAACTTGAACAGTAGGGAACATTGATCATGCTCTGTCTTCAATTATATCTTCTGTGGGATTCACCATAAGATTGACATTAACTACCTCTCATCTAGCACTATAGGATTAGGTGCAATAACTTACCCATGACCATCCCACACATAATAGTCTGGCAGAAAACCATTTTGAAACAAATGTAACATAACCATTTCTTGTCCCCAATGCTTCAAATATTTGTTGTTAATACGCGGGCAACGAATTTTTTTGTCGTCTCCATTATTACTTAAAACGAATTTAATAAGTTCATGTACACCATTATAAAAATGTTTCTTTATTGAGCCTTTAATTCCTTTTCGTTATGTAACATCCCAAAATTTATTAATTTAATATTGGTAACTTATTTGAACTTTTGGAATTTAATTTGAAAAGTTTCAAAAAAAATAAAATATGTGTTAATTTATATAAAACTTCAATTTCTTTTGATTGAAATAATAAATGTTTTAAAACTCATTGAATTTAAATCTTATATATATATGAATATATATGTTAAGATTATATGGTTATATGGATACATCAGACAATTCCAGAAATATGAAAATCATAAAGAAAAACACATGAGATAATCTTAGAACTATGTAACATATGAAATACATGTAGATTGTATGTGAATTATGTATGCAAGAAGATTAAAAAAAAGTACATACAAAAATTCAAATAGCATAAGTATGTAAACATAGAGGGAAACATAAGCATTAAATGATATCATTTCAGCACAAAAGAAGTCATTTCGAAATAGCAAGAAGAAAAATCATTTCAGCCTCCAACTGAAAAAAAAATCTCTGGTCAAAGAAGATAAAAATCTCTGACCAAATTGTTGACCAGTAAAATACAAAGCCTTGTATACTTGTGTATATATATATCAATCCTCTTTGTTTCATTTCGTTTATCAACTTACCAAATCAGAGAAAAGAAAAAAAAATTATAAGCATCACTACATTAACAAGCTCAAAAACAAATCTGCTGAACAAAAACAGGAAGTTCAAAACTAACCTTTTCAACACAAAAGTGTTCTCTGTTCAAACTTGTTTCCAACTGAGTAAACATACTATTTTTAAAATTTAAATCTGGGTATTTGATTCATGAAAACTTTGTGCTTTGCTATATAGTTTGAATAGATAGTTTTGTATGTTTTCTATTGTACTGGAAATTTTAGTATGGCTTGTTCTTTTGTACCTCTAGCTACAGAGCAAAGTGAAGTAGAAAGAAACATTAATAAATCTTCATATCAACATTTTTAAGTTTAGGATTTCAAACAAACAAGTTTTTTTAAACTTAAATAAAGGCTTAGAATATGTTTTAAGCTCGATTTTGAAATATTTTCTCTACAAATTTAATTTTACAGTAAAAGGATGAATATATGAAGAATTTAAATATTTTAAAAAAAAATATGGTGATTTTTAGCTGAATGTACAGGGTGCAGTTCCTAGTTAACCAAATATACTTTTTAATCAATTTCTGGTGATCGAGCAAATCTTAGATGTAGAATTTTTGTTTGAAGGTAGTTTGTTGATCAATGATTTCAGGAAAATTGTTAAAAAAAATTTCTATTGCAAGAATCGATAGGAAGAAACAAATTTAGGGTTTAAGCTTGAGTTTTGCAGTGGTCTGGAAACGTGGTGATTTCGTCACCACGGGTTGATCGAGTTGCGTAAGCTTCAAGGAGATGGTAGAGTGGTGTATCGGCAACATGAGGCCGGAGTTGTGGATTTCTGATGAATGGCGTGAGTGGGACGAGGCGTTTCCGTTTTGGTATGTTCGAGTTACAGTTTCAACGAAAGGGTAAATTTCAATTTTGAGTTTTTGGCTTCGAATCGAGTTTTGTTTTCAAGTGTAGGTAGGTTTCGCGACTTGCCAGAGATGACGAAGTTCGCCAGAGCGATGGCGAAGTGTCATGCACATGCACGACATTGATTTTTTGTCAGGAAGTTTTGGGCTTGGGAGGAACTCGTAGGAGTGCTCGAGCAGAAGATGGTTTGGCTCGGGTTTCTCGCGTTCGTGTGGAATTGATTCAGCAGTTTATAACTTAAAAATAAGAAGAGGAAGAAACATATGGGAGGATGGAAGAACGACTCGGGAAATAGGAGAGAAACACGAGTTGTTACTCGAGTAAAATCTGGGGCATTCTCGGGTTTGTTTCAAAAGGGGTTAATCCTAATAAATTTAAAGTTAATAATGTTAAACAAATTTTAGTGTTAATAATTTAATTAATGTTTGACTATTTTAAGTAAAGAAATTATTTCAAGTTTTAATTAATTAAGTGAATACGTAATAATGTTTTAAATCCTAATTAATTAATACTTTGATTAAGTAGTTAACTTAAAGATAAGTGTTAAAGTTAATTAACATTAAAGCTTTTTATAATTGTAATAAATTGATTTCAAAGTAATTAAGGAAGATTTTAAAATATTAATTAAGATAAATAATTGTTATTAATTAATTGTTTAAAAAGGGTAATTAAGAATGGTTAATTAATTCATAATTGTAATGAATGAAGTAATTAGGGATTTATCAATTTGTAATTAAAAATTGGTTAATTAATAATTAAGTGTCTAATTTATTTGTAATTAAGAATTGTTAATTAGATAATATAAGTTGATTAATTTATAATTGGTAGTTAATTAAGATAATTAATTAAGGAATAATTAATTGATAAAGTTGATTAAGATTCAATTAATTTATCATTAATAATAATTAATCATTGATTGAAAATAATCAATAAAAATAGTTATGTGGTTAATTCATTTAAATCACATTCACCTTGATTGAAAATAATTAACTATTGTTGCGCACTGGATTGATATTTCTGTTGTGGTTGTGATGCTATGTGATGTGAGTTTCTTTGTGCTGAACTATGATTTGTGATCTGTTTCTGTATTTATGTGAAACCCCTTTTGCCCGTAAAACGACATTTAAACTTCGATGCGACAGGGAGTCAGATTTCAGCTAGTTATCCGAAACCCACATCTAACCCTGAGTGTGAATCTTTATAATTGATACATCTACGTGTTTTAAAATTAAGCGCTCACTATTCGGTTTAGCCGGGAAAGGACCTTTATGTCATATAACCCATTCTGAATAGTGATATGATGAAATTAATAGCATTTGAAGATGGTGGTGAAGACCGGGTGTCTTCGAAAGCGATAGGATAACCTATCGAATGTCTCTGCACTGAGTTGCTCCGGTATAAAGATCTCTACATGTGATGGGGAGTCCGATTAGGATTGCGGATACCCGGATTTACAAGGGCTTCTTCCTTTATTGGACGAAGTGCCTTCGATTCTGTTCGAACCCGAAACAGACTTGTATGGTTGTATGTCTGACACAACACTTTGAGATATAAAGCAGATTTCTTTCAAATACATATTTGTTGGTGGCGGAGAATTTATTTTCTTAGCTTAACACCCTTCTCTGAGACGTACGAGCTCAGAGGTTATGTAGTTGAAGGTTATCAGCGATATACATCCAATTTGGTAGTATGGCATGCTAGGTGCTGCTGTGTGTTGATGATCATTTGTTGACCATTTGTAATTAAAGCATGGCTTTCTTGTAAAGCGTAGCTTTGTGGACGAGACCTCATCGGACCTCACACCCCGAAAATGGTCGAAACAGGAAAGATGCGTCAAGGTTATGAGGGTCGCACCCTTAAGGGTATGTCATTTCCTTCTGGAAAAAGGTGGTATCATGGTATGGAGCCCAAATACTTTACCTATGTGGTTGTTGCAATCTCATTACTGTGTGGTTGTTGCTTTGTGGTAGAGGGCCCTCGGATAAAGGTCGCAAACGACCGGTGGGTGGCATACTCGAGTAGTAGTTACCAGTTACAGAGGTAACCCGGCATTGTGTTGGCAGAGAACTGGTTAAGTTCTCGGGACGTCCCTCTGGAAGCGTACCCATGTGGCAGTAGGAAGTTCCTTAGCCTGACCATTTGTTGGAAGCCCAAACAAAACAATACGAACCCAGTACGGTTTTAATTGTGGAACCTGCCATTTAACATGGCAGCTATAGTAGACATAGTATAATGGTACCTATGCTGGCTAAGATAAATTTTATATTTTCAAAATGTTTTCACACTATGCACTAGTAATAATATCAATGAATTTTTTTCGTATCAAGCATATTTGACTATCATAAGGGGAAATCTTCCCCCAAGTGTGCGATTGCATTGTGTGTGTGCTGGGAGGCCTTATGGTACTTTCATTTTCCAAAAGCGTATCGGATTTTCTTTTATAAATCTTGTTTATTTAAAAGAAACTGTTTTTATTCACTCATACCAGTCCCATGACTGGCCTGGAGTTTATTGTTTCTTCCTAAACTCTGGGTGCAAATCATTTCCACATGGGCAGCCTAGTAGCTGGTTTCCGTGTTCTAGTGTTAGCCGTATTTTGGAGGCTTTTACCTTGGAGATATTTTGGAAGCTTTTGGATCTCAAGGTGCTTAGTTTTGGAAGTTCGCTATCACTTTATTTCTTTAAAGACTTTTTTTGGCATATGATCACTTGTTCTATTATGATGTTCTATTTGGAGTTGTGATATATGTATTAGAATACGCTGATGTTGTAATGGATATTATGATGATGTTGTTTCTGTGATGTAATGAATGTTATTTATTTTGTTTCCACTATTTTATATTCATCTAATGTTGTCATAAGCTCCATCCGATTGGAGTTTGATGTTTGAATTTTCGGCAGTCGAATACAAGTGTGGTATTTAGTGTCAATTTTCGAATATTGAATTTCGGGTCGTGACATGTGGTATCAGAGCTGAAGGTTGAGTAGGAACTTTAGCTATAGAGTACAACACATTAGATGGCTCATTAGAGATACGGTGAAGTATACCCTAAAATGAGTATAACCGAGACAGAAACCCCAAATTTTCTTAGTTTATTTCCTTTAACTGCTGATATTCCTTAAGACATCTCGTCCGAATATCTAAATCAATTTTCTTACTAATTACAAGTAGTAAGGATGAGCGGACGAAGAGGAAGAGCGGGGGGGGGGGGGGGGGGGGGGTGAGGAAGTGCCACAACACCTAGTCAAGTTCCCCCAACAGTAGAAGCAGCTTTATCTATTCAGCATCAGCCGAATCTGGCTGATTTATATAAGAGTTTCTCAAGGCTTGGTGGTACGCCGTTCACCGACAAGGAGTCGATTGTTGAGGCCCAATCACGGATCAGATCATGTGAAAGAATCTTTAGAGGGCTAAAGTTGCATGACGATCAGATACGACTCATAGCTTCTTGGCAACTTCAAGAAGAAGCCTTAGCATGGTGGGAGACAGTTACTATAGATAAGCCAGAAGACGAGTTTACTTGGGAGAGATTTAAAGAAGTATTTAAGAAGTGTTATATGCCATCAGCTGGAATTTCTCGAATGTACCAGGAATTCATGGACTTAAAGCAGGGGAGTTTTTCATTCGAGGAGTATCTAAACAAATTCAATGAATTGTCTCGTTTTGGTACATAATTGGTAAACACACCTTTAAAGAGGAATCAAAGGTTCATTCGTGGGATGAATAAGAAGTTCCACGAAAGGATGACTGGCCACGTCAAAGAATCCTTTTCAGATTTGGTTGATATGGGATACAGATATGCCACACTTGACATGCAAGAAGCCCTTGTGGAGAAAGGAAATTCGAGCAATCAAAATTAGAAGAAGAGGAAATTTGGAGGCAAGAACCCATGGCAGGGTAAGGAGAAAAAGAAGAGCAATCAGGGAAGCATGGTAGAGAATGTTACTTGCTTTAATTGCTTAGAAAAGGGCCATTATTCGAGCAGATGTACAAAACCTAAGAAACAATCAATCAATCCGTCCAAGCGAAGCCCAGGAAATGTTATTATTGTTAGAAATTGGGACACGAAGTTAAAGACTGCCCAGTCATAAAGCAAGCTCAGACAGCCAAGGTGTACACGTCAAAGACAAACCTGCATCTTCCAAAGAAAAAAAGGGGAAAGGAGTTCTGGAAGGTAATCTCACCATTTATGATAGCATTGTTAGAGTTCTATTTGACACGGACGCTACACACAATTTTATCTCTCAGCAAGCTGTTAATGAATTAAATCTTGAACCTGATTTTTTTGATAAGCCTATGTGCGTAAAGAATCCAATTGGAGGCCCCATGGACCTTTGTCTTCGATGTAGAGACGTTCCTATCTCATATTCTTGCTACTACTTCCCTATCAGTCTCTTTGTCCTTGATTTTAACTAGTTTGAAGTCTTACTCGGAATGGATTGGCTAGCAAAATATGAAGCCAAATTGGATTGCAATAATCGATTGATTTCGATTAAAACCAAATTTGGAGATTCTATTGGGAATTCTTGTGAGGACCCTAGTCCTAAAAGAGATGGGTTGATGTATAACTTGGGTTATCCCGAACCCAGTCTGGAGTCTATACCCATTGTTAGAGATTTTCCGGACGTGTTCGAAGAAGTGAAATCCTTACCTCGACACCGAGAAATGGAATTAAGAATGGACTTAGTATCCAATGCTCGTCATGTCATTCATGCAAGTCGTAGGATGGCACCTAGGGAAAGGATTGAATTATGATGATTTGCTAAATAAAGGATTAATTCGTCCTAGTGTTTCTGAATGGGGTTCAACAATAGTGTTTGTTGCTAAATCGGATGGATCTTTGAGATTGTGTATAGATTACTGGAATCTCAACAAGCTAACTCTCAAGAATAAATTTCCTCTACCTAGAATTGATAATTTGTTTTATCAATTGCACGGCGCTCGTCTCTTTTCAAAGAAGGATCTAGCCCATGGATTCCATCAACTATGAATCGCCAAAGATTGTGTTCATTTGACCGCTTTCAAGGGTCCTAATATGTTCTACGAATGGTTAGTCATGCCTTTCGGGCTAACCAATGCTCCATCATACTTCGTAGATCTTATGACTCGTATGTTCTGGGAAGTATTGAATAAATTTGTGCCTGTGTTTATTGGCGATATTTTGGTCTATTCTAGGACCGAAGAGGAACTTGCCGAGCATCTTAGAATCATTTTGGAGATATTAAGGAGAAATATTCTATTCGCAAAATTTTCCAAATGCCATTTTTGGGTCAAAGAAGTCAAATTTCTCGGCCATATTGTTAATGAAGAAGGGATTTCTGTTGATCCTAGTAAAATTTCCGCTATTCTTGATTGGAGGAAACCCACTACCCCAAAAGATGTTCGAAGCTTTTTGGATTTAGCAGGTTATTCGGAAGATTGTTCAGGACTTTTCTAAGATAGCTAGTCTGTGGACTAAGCTAACAATGAAGAATGAAAAATTCAATTGGACTCCGAAATGTGACGAAGCTTTTCAAGAGTTGAAGAAGAGATTAACCACCGCTCATGTTCTCGCTATTATCAACGGGGATCAGGGATTATCTGTTTATACCGACGCTTGCGGTGATGGTTTGGGTGCGGTATTAATGCGGAATGGGAAGATAATTGCCTACGCGAGTAGACAATTACGTCCTCATGAAAGAAACTACCCAACCCATGATTTGGAACTCTTAGCTGTTATCTTCGCTTTGAAAATATGGCGACATTGCCTTCTGGGTGAAAAATTCGAATTATTCACCAACCATAAATCTTTGAAATATCTCTTCACCTAGAAAGATTTAAATCTGCGACAACAACGTTGGTTGAAATTTCTAGCATCTTATGACCTAGATTTCTATAAACGCCCGAAAAAGCCAATGTAGTTGTCAACGCTTTGAGTAGAAAGCATGCTATCCCTGCTCACCATGTCATTGCTCCTACTCTTCTTGAAAAGATCGCCACCTAGCAAAAAGAGGACAAGTTTCTTCAGGAAATATATGGGAGGATTCGTCGAGGTGAAGATTCTAGTTTTGCAATTGATGATAATGGAGTTATAAGGATGAAAGGCAGAATATGTGTCCTAGACATTCATGTTCTGAAGCACGAAGTTTTAGATGAATGTCACAAATCTAAATTCAGCATCCATCCAGGAGTTAACAAGAGGTATCGTGATATCAAAAGAACTTTCTGGTGGAAGACAATAAAAAGGGACATATCTATATATATGAGTCGATGTGCTACTTGCCAACAAATCAAAAGCGATCAAAAGAAAATGGCGGGTTTACTTCAGCCTTTAGAGGCACCCAAGTGGAAATGGGACCGAGTATCGATGGATTTCATCATTGGTTGCCTCGTACTCGGAAAGGCAATGAAGAAGTTTGGGTCATTGTGGACCATTTGACTAAGACAACCCACTTTTTGCCACTAAAATCTACCTGCACGGCAGCAAGTTTAGCCGAGTTATATGCGAAAGAAATTGTTCATCTCCATGGTATTCCTAGCAGTATAGTGAGTGATCGTGACCCGATTTTCACTAGTAGATTTTGAAAGGCATTTCAAGACGCGTTGGGAACAAAACTGGATTTCAGCACTGCTTATCACCCACAATCTGATGGGCGGACTGAGAGAATTAACCGAATCTTAGAAGACCTATTGCGTGCTTGTATACTTGATTTTGGTGATTCTTGGGAGGACCATTTACATCTGGCCAAATGCTCATATAACAATAGCTATCAGGCCAGTACAGAGATGGCTCCTTTTGAGGCCTTATATGGATGTCTGTGTTGATCACCCGCATGCTGGATTGTGGTAGGTGATAGACTTGTCCTTGGACCGGATATGATTAAAGAAGCCACAGAGAAAGTTGATTTTATACGGAAGAAATTGAAAACGGCTCAAAGTCATCAAAAGAGTTATTATGATCGCAGAAGAAGGGATTTGAAATTCCAGATTGGAGACTCTGTCTTTATCAAAGTATCTCCAATGCGAGGAGTATTAAGGTTTGGGAAGACCGGTAAGCTGGCACCACGATATATTGGTCCTTTTCCTATTCTAGAGAGGATTGGTCCTTTAGCCTATCGAGTGCAGTTGCCTAGCTGGTTATCTGGCATGCATGATGTGTTCCACATTTCTAATCTTCGAAAGTATGTGCACGATCTAGAAAGTATTATTGAAGAAGCTGCTCGGTAGGATCTCGAAATCACTCCCAATTTAAAAGTTAAAAGAGAACCGATAAAGATTGTAGATCGCAATGAAAAGCAATTGAGAAACAAAGTTGTGAAATTAGTTAAAGTTCAGTGGAGTGGCAATCCAAAGACTGCACTTGGGAAACTGAAGATAATATGCAGAAATCATATCCCAATTGCAGAGTGGATATCTCGACTTAAATTGGTAAGCCATTTCTCTGTCCTTTTCTGAATTCGTATATTCTTTGTTTGCTTTTCTCTCTTTTTCAAATTTCGAGGACGAAATTTTCTTAAGGGGGAATATCTGTAACATCCCAAAATTTATTAATTTAAATTTGGTAACTTATTTGAATTTTTGGAATTTAATTTGAAAAGTTTCAAAAAAAATAAAATATGTGTTAATTTATATAAAACTTCAATTTCTTTTGATTGAAATAATAAATGTTTTAAAACTCATTGAATTTAAATCTTATATATATATATATATATGAATATATATGTTAAGATTATATGGTACTATGGATACATCAGACAATTCCAGAAATAAGAAAATCATAAAGCAAAAACACATGAGATAATCTTAGAACTATGTAATATATGAAATACATGTAGGTTGTATGTGAAGTATGTATGCAAGAAGATTTAAAAAAAGTACATACAAAAATTCAAATAGCATAAATATGTAAACATAGAGGGAAACATGAGCATTAAATGATATCATCTAAGCACAAAAGAAGTCATTTCGAAATAGCAAAAAGAAAAATCATTTCAGCCTCCAACTGAAAAAAAAATCTTTGGTCAAAGAAGATAAAAATCTCTAACCAAATTATTGACCAGTAAAATACAAAGCCTTGTATACTTGTGTATGTGTGTGTGTGTGTATATATATCAATCCTTTTTGTTTCATTTCATTCATCAACTTAGCAAATCAGAGAAAAGAAAAAAAAAAGCATCACTACATTTACAAACTCAAAAACAAATCTGCTGAACAAAAACAGGAAATTCAAAACTGCACCTTTTTAACACAAATGTGTTCTCTGTTCAAACTTGTTTCCAAGTGAGTAAACATACTTTTTTTAAAATTTAAATCTGGGTATTTGATTCATGAAAACTTTATGCTTTGCTATAAGTTTGAATAAATAGTTCTGTATGTTTTCTGTTGTACTAGAAATTTTAGCATGACTTGTTCTTTTGTACCTCTGGTTACAAAGAAAAGTAAAGTAGAAAGAAAAATTAATATATCTTCATATAAACATTTTTAAGTTTAGGATTTCAAACAAACAAGTTTGTTTACACTTAAATCAAGGCTTAGAATTTGTTTTAAGCTCGATACTGAAGTATTTTCTTTGCAAATTAAATTTTAGAGTAAAAGGATGAATATATGAATAATTCGAATATTTTAAACCATCGATTCCATTAAATAGCTTAAATCTGCATACGAAGATAGGATTTTTAAAACAAATATGATGATTTTTAGTTGAGTGTGCAAGATGCAGTTCCCAGTTGAATCAAATATGCTTTTTAATCAATTTCTGGTGATCGAGCAAATCTTAGATGTTGAATTTTTGTTTGAATGTAGTTTTTTGATCAATGATTTCAGGAAAATTGTGGAAAAAAAATTCTATTACAAGAATCGATAGGACGAGAAAAATTTAGGGTTTAAGCTTGAGTTTTACATTGATATGGAAACGTGATAATTTCGTCACCACGGGTTGACCGAGTGGCGTAAGCTTCAAGGAGATGGTAGAGTGGGGCATCGACAACGTGAGGCCGGAGTTGTGCATTTACTGATGAATGGCGTGAGTGGGACGAGGCGTTTTTGTTTTTGTATGTTCGAGTTACAGTTTCAACGAAAAGGTAAATTTCGATTTCGAGTTTTTGGCTTCAAATCGAGTTTTGTATTCAAGTGTAGGGGGTTTCTCGACATGCCGGAAATGACAAAGTTCGTCGGAGCGACGGCGAAGTGTCGTGCACGTGCACGGCATCGATTTTGTGTCAGGAAGTTTTGGGCTTGGGAGGAACTCGAAGGAGTGCTCAAGTAGGAGATGGTTTGGCTCGGGTTTCTCGCATTCGTGTGGAATTGATTCAGCAGTTTATAACTTAAAAAAAGAGAAGAGGAAGAAACGTATGAGAGGAAGGAAGAACGACTCGGGAAATAGGGAGAGAAACACGAGTTGTTACTCGAGTAAAATCTGGGGCATTCTCGTGTTTGTTTCAAAAGGGGTTAAGCCCAATAAATTTGAAGTTAATAATGTTAAACAAATTTTTGTGTTAATGATGACTATTTTAAGTTAAGAAATTATTTCAAGTTTTAATTAATTAAGTAAATACGTAAGAATGTTTTAAATCTTAATTAATACTTTAATTAAGTAGTTAACTTAAGATAAGTGTTAAAGTTAATTAACATTAAAGCTTTTTATAGTTGTAATAAATTGATTTCAAACTAATTAAGGAAGATTTTAAAATATTAATTATGATAAATAATTATAATTAATTAATTGTTTAAAAAGGGTAATTAAGAATGGTTAATTAATTTATAATTGTAATGAATTAAGTAATCAGGGATTTATCAATTTGTAACTAAAAATTGGTTAATTAATAATTAAGTTTCTAATTTATTTGTAATTAAGAAATGTTAATTAGATAATTTGATTAATTTATAATGGTAGTTAATTAAGATAATAAATTAAGGAATAATTAATTGGTAAAGTTGATTAAGATTCAATTAATTTATCATTAAGAATAGTTAATCATTGATTCAAAATAATCAATAAAAATAGTTATGTAGTTAATTCATTTAAATCACATTCACCTTGATTGAAAATAATTAACTATTGTTGTGCACTGGATTGATATTTCTGTTGTGGTCGTGATACTGTGTGATGTGACTTGCTTTGTGCTGAATTGTGATTTGTAATTTATTTCTGTATTTATGTGAAAACCCTTTTTCCCATAAAACGGCATTTAAACTTCGATGCGATAGGGAGCCAGATTTCAGTTAATTATCCGAAACCCACATCGAACCCTGAATGTGAATCTTTGTAATTGATACATCTACGTGTTTTAAAATTAAGCGTTCACTATTCGGTTTAGCCAGGAAAGGACCTTTGTGTCATATAACCCATTCCTAAAAGTGATACGACAAAATTAATAGCATTTGAAGACGGTGGTAAGACCGGGTGTCTTCGAAAACGATAGGATAACCTATCAAATGTCTCTGCACTGAGTTGCTTCGGCATAGAGATCTCCATATGTGATGGAGAGTCCGATCGGGATTGTGGATACCCGGATGTACAAGGGCTTCTTCCTTTATTGGAAGAAGTGCCTTCGGTTCTGTTCGAACCCGAAATAGACTTGTATGGTTATATGTCTGACACTACACTTTGAGATATAAAGCAGATTTCTTTCAAATACATATTTGTTGGTGGCGGAGAATTTATTTTCTTAGCTTAACACCCTTCTCTGAGACGTAAGAGCTCAAAGGTTATGTAGTTGAAGGTTATCAGCGATATACTCCCAATTTGATAGTGTGGCATGCTAAGTGCTGCTGTATGTTGATGATCATTTGTTGATCATTTGTGATCAAAGCATGGCTTTCATGTAAATCGTAACTTTGTGGACGAGACCTCATCGGACCTCACATCCCGAAAATGGTCGCAAGAGGAAAGATGCGGCAAGGTTATGAGGGTCGCACCTTTTAAGGTATGTCATTTTCTTCTGGAAAAAGGTGGTATCATGGTATGGAGCCCAGATACTTTACCTATGTGGTTGCTGCAATCTCATTACTGTGTGGTTGTTGCTTTGTGGTAGAAGGCCCTCAAATAAAGGTCGCAAACGACCGAGGAGTGGCATACTCGAGTAGTAGTTACCTAGTTACAGAGGTAACCCGACCTTGTGTTAGCAGAGAACTGGTTAAGTTCTCGGGACGTCCCTCCAGAGGCGTACCCATGTGGCAGTAGGAAATTCCATAGCCTGACCATTTGTTGGAAACCCAAACAAAACAAAACGAACCCAGTACGGTTTTAGTTGTAGAACCTGCCATTTAACATGGCAGCTATAGTAGGCATAGTATAATGGTACCTATGCTGGCTAAGATTAATATTATATTTTCGAAAAAATTTCACACTATGCTCTAGCAATAATATCAAAGAATTTTTTTCGTATCAAGCATATTTGACTATCATAAGGGGAAATCTTCCCCAAGTGTGCGATTGCATTGTGTGTGTGCGGGAGGCCTTATGGTAGTTTCATTTTCCAAAAGCATACCGGATTTTCTTTTATAAATCTTGTTTATTTAAAAGCAACAGTTTTTGTTTACTCATACCAGTCCCATGACTGACTCGGAGTTTATTGTTTCTTCCTAAACTCTTGGTGCCCATCATTTCCACATGGGCAGCCTAGTAGCAGGTTTCTGTGTTCTAGTGTTAGCAGTATTTTGGAAGCTTTTGGATCTCAAGGTGCTTAGTTTTGGAAGTTCGCTATCACTTTATTTCCTTGAAGACTTTTTTTGGCATATGATCACTTGTTGTTCTATTATGATGTTCCATTTGGAGTTGTGATATATGTATTAGAATACTCCGATGTTGTAATGGATATTATGATGACGTTGTATCCGTGATGTAATGAATGTTATTCATTTTGTTTCCGTTGTTTTATATTCATCTAATGTTGTTAAGCTCCATCCGACTGGAGTTCGATGTTTGAATTTTCGGCAGTGGATTACAAGTGAGGTATTTAGTGCCAATTTTCGAACATTGAATTTCGGGTCGTGACAGTTAGTACGTCGACTCTTCCAATCGAAAAAATATTTGACCATTTTCCCTATCTCAAAATATAAAAAAAATATAGCAAGATTCAAAAAATCATAATTTTTTTGGTATTGATATTTTATTTTTCAATTCATTTATACATTTTAATGTTTTACAAATTATATAATATATTATTCTTTTTATTTGTTTTTATAAAAACTTATTTTCAATTTTTTTTTTTTTAATATAATGTTATATTCTCATGTAATTATTTTTTACTTTTATGGTCGATCATCCTACTTCTCATTACAAACACCATAATAATTACATTTCGCAAACCATTCATTTCAAATAATTCAACAAAACTTTGGCAGCACTTATCTTTTGTTCCCTATATCATACACAAATGCGCATACATAAGGAACAAAAAGGAAATGCTGTCAAAAATTTTGGAATCGTTGAAGATGAAATAATTTACAAAATGTAATTATTATATTATGTTTGTAACGTATCTAATACATGGAAAAATCCTACGTATACTGTATCAGATGAATATTGATGTTCATTTTGTAATAGAAACTGACATATACATAATGATCATATATATTAGTATCAGTCGGTGCCAAAAAGTCTGGGGATTTATAAAATAAAGTACATTATACACTAATTTGTTTATATTAGCATTATATACTAATTTTTTTGTATTTTATTATTTTATTAATTGTATAATATATTTTCTTTTCACTTTTTTTACAAACTCTTATAATAAATTATAAATATAATATAATATTTTCACATTTTTATTTTTTTACTTTTGACGGTCAGTCATCCTACTTTCTATTTTAAATACGATAATAATTGCATTTCGCAAATCATTTCATTTTAAACGATTTTATAAAATTTCGACAATACTTACTCTTTGTTCTCTGTATCGTACACAACTGTGCATACGTACGGAACAAAAAGGAAATACTGTTAAAATTTTATGAACCATTTAAGACGAAATGATTTATGAAATGTAATTATTATATTATGTTTGTAACTTGTCCAATACAGAGAGAAATCTGACAAATACTATATCAGAAGAATGCTGATGTCCATTTTGTAGTAAAAAAATATTTATATTACGATCATGTCCAATACTTGTCCGACGGGGCCAAAAAATCCAACTATTTAAAAAATAAAGTGCATTATTCTGTAATTTTTCTATATTAACATCATACACTGATTCATTATTTCAATTCTCCAACAACTAAAAACTAATAAAAATGTGTTTTCTTCAATATTTTAGCTAACATTAATTTGAATTTATTACACACTAGTAATAAAATTATACACTAATTTATTTATATTAACATATATAAATAAACTAAATTTAGATATAATTAATGGTATAAACTAATAAAGGGATTATGCAAATAAATTGTTTTGTCAACATTTTAGTGGCACATACACTAAATAACACTAAGTTATGTTACACTAATAACCAAATACAGTAATCAAACAAATTAGCCCTAATTATGCATTAATTTTCATATTTAAACACTAAAAAATTTAAGTCGAATTTCTAGATCAACCAATATACAATTATAACCAATCAATGGGCTATTATCGATAAATCTAAGAACAAATTAACACTACTTTTATCACAATTCAAAGTAATTAGTTTAGGAGAAGAATATACCTAATTTTTGATGGATTGAAGGCATAGAAGTTAGGAGATTTCAATTTGATGAAGATTGCGATGGATTTTGGCGAATTACCACGACTAGAGACAAATTTTGATGGACTGAGGGTTAGTAAATTTGGATTTGAGGGTTTTGGGAGAGTAAGAAATGGGGAAGAAATTGGCTTTTGTTTAGGATGCACCAAGATTTTGTGTGGAATGCAAGTGTGAGAACGCCTTTGGTCGAATGAAGGAAGCTTTGGCTACCGCATCCGTATTGGAATTACCAGATGGAACCAAGCCTTTCAACAGTTTATACGGATGCTTGTGGTATGGGGCTAGGGGCGGTACTGATGCAAGAGGGTAGGGTAGTGCGCTGTGCGAGTAGACAGTTGAAAACGCATGAGAAGAACTACTCGACGCATGATCTTGAGTTCGAAGCTATAGTTTTTGCTCCCAAATCTTGGCGGCACTATCCCTTAGGAGAAAGATTTGAGCTTTTCACGGCCCATAAGTCTTTGAAGTATCTATGCTCTCAGAAAGACTTGAATTAGAGACAACAAAGATGGATGGATTTTTTAGCCTCTTATGACTTCTAGATTTCCTATACCCCTGGCAAGGGTAATGTAGTGGCAGATGCATTGAGTAGATGCAAAGTGGTTTTAAGTCCACTGTTTTTGTAATGGAAGCATTTGGAGTAAATTGTTACCTTTGATTTTAGACCTCCATCTAATTTAGCTCCGAGACTTTTAGCAGCCCTCAACGTCCAGCATACTTTGATGGAGCAGATTGAAGGAAGGCAAGGTAAGGACGAAGAGTTAAAGGACATTTTAGATAAGCTTGATAGAGAAGAGTCATCACCACATCTTAGGTGCTATACAATGGACACTAAGGGATGGCTTAGAAGGGATGGTAGACTTTGTGTTCCCTATAGTGAGGATTTAGTAGATGTGGTATTGGCCGAGTCACATCATTCTAGGATGACAGTGCACCTCGGTGGTGATAAGATGTACCAGGATATGAAGAGGGTATTCTAATGGCCCGGAATGAAGAAGAGGGTGGCGGAGTATGTATCAAAGTGCATCACTTTCCAAATGGTAAAGGCAGATCGGAAGAAGCCCGAAGGACGACTGCAGCCATTGGATATTCTATTATGGAAATGGAAGAGTGTCTCTAGGGACTTCGTGGATGGATTACCAAGGTCACGGAGAGGGAACACAAGCATTTGGGTCATTGTGGACAGACTGACGAAGACCGCTCATTTTATACTCATTAACAGTAATAGGACAAGAGCTTCTTTGGCGATTCTGTATGTAAGGGAGATAGTTAGGCTTCATGGAGTTTCCTCCGGCATTGTGAGCGACAGAGATCCATTATTCACCAACGAGTTTTGGAGGAGTTTTTAGCAAGCCTTTGGGATGGAATTGAATCTAAGCATGGCATATCACCTATAGACAGATGGACAGACTAAAAAGGTAAATAAGGTTTTGGAAGATATGCTAAGATTGTGCATCATTAACTTCGGAGGCTCTTGAGAAGACCACCTACCTTTGGTGGAGTTTGCATATAATAATAGTTCTCAAGAAAGCATTGGGATGGCACTGTTTGAGGCCCTCTATGGCAGATCATGTAGATCGCCAGCCTGTTGGTGGGATACCACCAATAGAATCTTTCTTGGAGTAGACTTGGTGAGAGAAACTTCCAAGAAGGTGGATTTGATTTGCAAGAGGTTGTAGACTGCACAAGATAGACAAAAGTCATATGCCAACAGAAGACGTTCAGATTTGGAGTTTATGGTTGGAGATATGGTTTTTGTCAAGGTTTCTCCTCTGAGAAACGTTATGAGATTTGACTCAATGGGTGAGTTGGCACAAATATTTGTAGGACCCTTCCCTATTACCGCACGGAGTAGAAAAGTGGCATACAGAGTTGATCTTGTAGGACCCTTTCATGTTTCGCATCTAAAGAAGTATCTACATGATTCTACAGTAGTAGTGGAACCCGATTAGATAAGGGAAGTGGAGGTAGAGCGCGAATCACTTGTGCTTCGTACACCCACTTGGTATATTGGAACACAACGTCAAGAGATCACACAACAAGGAAGTTCATCTAGTGAAGGTTCAGTGGGGAGATGACCCCAAGGAGTGCACATAGGAATCTGAGGAGAGCATTCGAACTTCTTATCCTTTTCTATTTGAAGGTACAATATCCTATCTTTGATCTTTGATCTTTCCTTAGTTTGGGTCTTTTCGATAATCTTTAGGTGAAACCTATATATGGTAGCTTTGTTGTAAACATGTCATTAGGGCATGTTATGTTTGATGGATGAAAATGATTACAAGTCGATGCCAGTGTTTGCAAATGGATGCATTTCATGCACTAGATAGATATTTACTAGGATAATCAGCCAACTATATATACACACCTACATATGCATGCTTGTTATCTATTGCATTTGCACATGGTTGTATATATATATTCGGGTGTGTGTGCATAAATGGATGTTGCATATGGATGGTGCATTTGGGTGAATGATTGAAACATACATATAGAGTTATTAATTATACTAGGTAATTGCATACATTTGGTTGCATGACATAAGCATACTTTCTTTAAAAAAAGGTTAACTGAATCAGTAGACTGACTACCTTTCGCATTAGGTAAGTTCATATGCATTTCACTTTGCATAAATCATAAATTACATAAGTTAAAAATAAGGAAAATGGTAGAAGTGGAAGATGGTTGGGTAGATGGATGTAGTTCTTGGATGCTGGTTGTTAATTACGTTCTTCTGTCTTCGGAGATTTCGAGGACGAAATCCTTTAAGGGTGGGAGGAGAATGTGACACCCCAATATTTTATGGAAAATATAAATAAAAGCGCATTTGGTACAGTGGTAAAGGCGCATGTTGACTTCCTTAGTGACCAGGGATAAGTCTCGTTGTCGCTCAAAATATGGAGCGATGTCTTGTTAGCCAGTTCTTTCTAGCAATTTACCTATGTATTTCAGCGTTGTTTCTAACATGTGACAGCTTTCCATTCGTTCCAGTGACGTAATAGGAAGAGATGGCTAAATTTTATTGATTGAGTGATGTGTATAGGCTAGAATGGATAACCATTAAGTGTATGAAAGAACCAGATTTAATCAAAAATAATCTAATGGATTATATTCACTCAAACGATCTATAAATAAACCATCTAACCTAAACCTAATCTTGTATTCAGCCTTCGTCATAATTATACAGTAAAATTAATGTGTATTATTTTCCTCCTTTTCTCTACCAAATTAAATTATCTACATATATTCAAGCAGTTTGGGAAATTTAAAAGAATCAAAGGGAGAAATATTAAAGCAAAGCTTTTTCAAATTTATACAAGCTCAAGTGCCTGGAGTGTGAATTAATATGGAACAGAAAAATAAAGCAATTCAATTTCATTTATTTTCTAGCACGTTAATATGAATCAATTTCTATTATTATTGAGAATAGATGTAAGTTATTGCAACTTCTTCTTCCACTTCTCAAATCTAATTCATGTTTGGTTTAAAATATGGGACATATAAATTGTTATTCATGTTTTATGGCATATATAAGATTGAAATTTATGTAAAGTATTGTATCTTCTTCTTCAATTTCTCAATTCTAATTAATGTTTAGGTTGAAAATTGGAATAAACAAATTGTTATTCACATTTCACACCATAAATAAGATTGGTTTAATTAAATTGAATTAGAATTGTTATTCAATTTCTAATGGTAGAACAGGTTAGCTGGATAAATTCAGAATATGTTACTTGAATAAAATTATGATTTTGATTGACATAATTACATAATTTTGAATAGGGTTTTGGACCAAATTGGAAATTCTAATTGGCATAATTGTTTCTTTCATATGTGGCCTAAAAATATAAAAGTGAAATTTTGTATAATGAAATGGTTTGTGGCTATTGGAAAAAAATTGTACAGATTAAATCTCTAAAAGAGAACGTAAATTGGGGTGGAAAAAATGTAAACTAAATGGACCCTAAAGGCAAGTGTAAATTTGTAACAAAATGGCATTAAAATTACGGACAAATCGTACAGGCAGAAAGGACATAAAATTGAATTACCATTTATGTAAGAAATAGGGGAATTGTGAAATAACCAAATCGAATGTAAAATTTTCCTAATGCAGATTAATGAAAATAAACAGTATGTAAAGTGTAATGGTAAAATTAATTAATATGAAAGCGATTTTCTAGGCAGACCTTGTAAAAGTCTGGGTAGGTGTTTCATGCAGTTAAGACAAAATATAATTTTGGTTGTACGTCCTAGGAGCGGGCGAGCAGGTTTGCAAGGATATTTCTTACCTTTCACAGGTTGCAAGTATGTAGGGTAGGATAGATAGCATCCTGTAATCATAGGCTTCTTCAGGCAGATCGATGCGGATGGAACAGGACAAGTGTTCTCTGACGTTGGCTTCTTTAGGCAGATCGTTGAAGGATTTTGCACAGCCGACCCAGCGGTGGGCGCTCTTTCGGAGGACCGACATTTTGGATATGGGAAAGTCCACATTGGTGACCGAGGAGACAGGAGGATAGGAGTCCAGTTTGGCGGAGCCTGAGTGCAACTTCGGGGTCCTGCAAGGTTGTTTGAGTCGGCGTCGTTCAGACGTAAAAGGCATTTAGTCACAGTGCACGAGTGAAAAGCTTGACTTTTACGCCATAGCACATGGATAGGTAAGTAAAGTAGGTCCAACGGGCTGATTGACATTTAGTATTACTACATGGTTGACTTCCCTTGAGTGACCACGGGCTTCGACTTCTTAAAAACTGTATCTAAGAAGGATTCACTACATTATATTATTCACCCTCTGCGATATCCGAGGAAGACCAGAAATTAAACTGTTTTATTCTTTCTACTTCATTTTATTTTTCATTCACCAGACTTTATGTCTATCTCATTCCTATTTTTCCTATTTTCCCCAAATCACAGGAGGGTAGTTCTAGGTTGCGGTTCTTTGCAGCTTAGAGGGTCATTGGAGTAGTTGTTATCTTCAGCTTTTATGTCTTTTGTTTCATGTACTTCATTTTTCTTTTCCATACTTTACTCTATACATGGGGACCTATATTGCGAATTTTATTATGTTTTATGTTTTGGTGGAGATAACTTGGTACTTTTGGTTTCAGAAATAAATTTGGGATAATGTTGTTTTTAATGATGTTGTTTTGCTATTAATTTATAATTAGCAAAAGTTTTCTTCCACTGTAATATTTTAAACATTTTATATAGTTTCCTTAGTCTCTATGCTATATTATGGATTTTAATTTCACCCCACACCCGTGCTTCTAGTCATGTCCGATTTTTGGGGTTCCTAGAGGTACGGGGTGTCACAATTGGCATCAAAGCTAAGGTTTTGGTAATCCTAAAACTATTTTAAAAATATAAAGATTTTTGAATAATTTTTAAAGGATATTCCAAATAATCCTTTTAAAAGTATATGTATATATTTTGAAGAAGAAAAAGAAATTTTAAAAGTGGGTCCCTTGTATCTCTTCCTTCCTATCGATTGAACTATTTGTGTAGCATCTAATCCCATCTTTTTAATATCCACAGATAGAAATGTCAAAACCGCAAGATATCCCCGAAGTTCTAGACCTTAATATGTCTGCATGGTTCAGATTTTATTTGCAGGCTAATGCACCAGCAGAGCTTCCAGCTAGGGCTGCTACTGCTCCGCCGAAAGGGGCTCCAGCCCATCCGCCAGGCATTCCCGGTTTTCCCAAGTTATGCAAGGACTATGCCAGCTTAGGAGGCAAGCCGTTTCTTGGCACCGGGTAATATACCGAGGTGAGAGCTTGGATCCGTAGTTGTGAGCGGATATTTGGACTTATGGGATTGGAGGACTAGGCACAGAGGCAGTTGGCTTCATGGTAGTTGCAGGGAGAGGCTCTTTGTTGGTGGGAGATTGTGGAGGCTGAGGCTGATAATTTGACTTGGGCGGATTTTCATACTAGGTTTGAGAGGAAATTCTTACTACAGGCTGAAGAGGGAGTGCGGCTAGAGAAATTTATACAGCTCAAGAAAATGGATACGACAGTTAAGGAATATGTTAATCAATTCAATAAGCTTGCCAAATTTAGACTAGGCCTGATCAATACTCCTCACAAGAAGGCGCTGAAGTTCGCTAAGGGTTTGAGTTAGCCACCTCAGATTTTGGCGGTGAGCCAGATTCTGATGGGAGCCACTTTTGAGGATTGATAAAGATGGCTTTACTTGCAGATACTGAGAAGAAATGAGAAGTGGTACAGAAGAGTGATGGGAATCAGCAATGAGAAAGGAAAGAGAAAAGAGGACGGTCAGATGGAAAATGAAAACTTCCAAGGACTGGAAGTGCAATTCTTATGGGAAACGAGGTTGCTAAGGATGGTAGAGGGGCAGGAGAGCGACCGAGATTGAGGTGCTATCTTTACGATCAAGTGCGGCATATGAAAAAGGACAGTCCATCGAGGCCCAAGGATAGTTCAGAGACACCTTTACAGCCTGCTCAGTCTTATTCTTCAGAGGCAGCTCCTTCCTCTAGTACTCGTCCGGTTGTGGACAAGGGAAAGAAGGTGATTGTCGAAGGAGTGTTATCTATCTTTGATTTTCCTATTCGTACCCTATTTGACTCTGGAGCTTCGCATTCTTTTAAATCTAGTACACTGGTAGAGGTTCTTGGTCATGATGTTTGCTTAGTGACCAACCTGGTAGTAGTATCAAATCATGTAGGAGGATCGGCCTATTTGTCCGTCTTGTGTCAGGATTTGAAATTGTTTATTTTAGGGGTTGAGTTTGACTGTAGTGCCTTTTTTCTAACGATCTTGACTCGACCTTCGAAAATCGACACCCAAATATTTCACCTGTATTCGAATGCCGCAGATTCAAACGTCGAATCTGGTTCGCCGAAGCTTATAACACATTAAGTGTAACAACACAGCGGAAGAAAACAATATATTATTGATACAAAAATGGTTACAATATTCTGATATAAATGAATATCAATATCAGAGATACAAGACAATAGCAGAAGAATAAAGCAACAGCAGCGAAAAGACAATGTCTTCAATGCCAAAGCTCAAAAACTCCAAAACCTCGAACTACCATCATGCTGAAGTTAAGCAACTTGATGCAGAACCTTGAAGTAAAAAAATTGTTATCGCCAAAACCAAAGGCTTCAATGATTTCCAAACAGAAGGTTGAAGGCTATCGAATCTATATCTACTAGCTGATTATCTGACTCTAGGCTGCCCGTGTGGAAAATTTATGGGCACCCAGAGTTTAGAAAGGGAATAGTAAACTCCAGGTCAGTCATGGGACTGGTGTGACCAAACAAAAATAGTTTTATTTGAAACAAAACAAACAAAACGAATTTAAATGTAATTCTCCATGCTTTTTGGAAAATGAAACTACCATACGGCCTCCCGCCACACACACAATGCAAACGCACAATCGGAGGAGATTTCTTCTTATGATGGTCGAGCATGCTTGATACGCAAAATCCTTTTAATATTATTATTAGTGCATAGTGCAGAATTTTAGCCTGCATACCACCATTATGGTATACCTACTATAGCTACCATGTTCAATAGCACGATACCGCCACATTCCATGGCAGGTTATACAACTAAAACCATACTGGGCGCGTATTGTTTCTTTGGATTTCTAACAAATGGTCAGGCTAAGGAACTTCCTATGCCACCTGGGTACGCCTCTGGAGGGACGTCCTGAGAACCTAACTGGATCTCTACCCACATAAGGCCGGGTTACCTCTGTAACTAGGTAACTACTGACACGAGTATGCCACCCCCCGGTTATCATTTACCTTTATCCGAGAGCTCTCAACACCAACAACCACAAAGTAATAAATTTACAGTAACCACATAAGTTAAGTATCCGGGGTCCATACCATGATACCACTTTTATCCAGAAGGAAATGGACATACCCTGAAGGGCATGACCCTCATAACCTTGCTGCATTCTTCCTGTTTCGACCATTTCCAGGATGTGAGGTCCTGATGAGGTCTTGTCCACAAAGCTATGCTTTACACAAAATCCATGCTTTGATCAACAAATGATCAGCAGCACTTAGCATGCCACATTACCAAATTAGGAATGTATCACTAGTAAACATAAACTACATAATCTTTGAGCTCGTAAGTCTCGGAGAAGGGTGTTAAGCTAAGAGAATAAATTCTCTGCCACCAAACAGAAATGTATTTCATAGAAAGCAGCTTTACATCTTAAAGTGTAATGTCAGGCATACATCCATACAAGTCCGTTCCGGGTTCGAAAGGAACCGAAGGCACTTCGAAGAAGCCCTTGCAATCCGGGTATTCACAATCCCGATCGAACTCCCCATCACATATGGAGATCTCTATAACATGGCTACTCAGTGCAGGATCATTCGATAGGTAATCCTTTCATTCTCAAAAATACCTGATCTTCACCACCAGTCTTCAAATGCTATCCTTTTCGTTGTATCATTATTCGAAATGGGTTATATGGCATAAAGTCCTCTCCCAGCTAAATCAAATAATGAGCGCTTATTTTAAAACCATATGGATATAATGGGATCTTAGTTAAGTCACAACTTTTAGCCCAAAACCCTTTCCTCAAATAGTTTAAACAAATCTTTTAAAGAAAAAGAATCACCTTTATAAAATCCACTTCAATTTGAAACCAAGGTTCATCAATCTTTCACAAAGATAGCTTTCAAAACAATTCCATTTCAAACTTGAAATCTTTTCAACAAAAACTCGAAGTTCTTTCATTATACGAAAGCTATTATCATTTGGAAACAAATGCATTTCGTTTCGGAAAAATCCGATCAAATATGCACAAGTTATAGCCATTAAAGTATAAACTTGGTTTAAATTTAAATTCCCAAAATAATACTTTTAAAATGATTTAAAATCCATATATATTATTGTACAACTTGTATACCCTTTCAAATCATAGTTTCCAAAATAATTTCAAAACTTAAACAAGATATATTCTATTCAAACTAAATTCAATTTCAAATTTCCTTTTCAAAAACTTTTCATATTCAACCCAATTCCATTTCCAAAATCATTTGTATTCAAAATTCAACTTTAAAACCATTTCATAATATTAAACTCAAATATCTGTGACTTAACCAATTTTCTCGTGTAATCCATATTTGTGTGTGTGTGGTGTGGTACAGGGGTTTTACACACAACAATACAATATCATCAATCATCACAATCCAAACACAGCAATAAAGATAAGCGGTATAATCCTATAACGCTTATCTTCATTCATAGATTCGTAGATAAATAATATAAATTCATCACAGATAACTAAATTACATACATCACAGCCCATATCAAAACAATTCATATCACAGAGCATCACACATCAAGGATATAAAATAATTCAAAGCATTCAATACAATCCAAACATTCATAAGTAAGATCAATTAACCAACAGATTAATTTAAATCAGATTAATTACTTATGAATAAATTACTAATTATGGTTAATTAACATTAATTAATTACAAACCATTTTAATTAATTAACCTTTAATCATTTATCGATTAACCTTCAATAATAAATTAATTAACCTTTAATTATTGATTAATCAACCTCAATAATAAATCAATCAACCTTTAATCATCAAATAATTATTATTCAATTATCCCTTAATTAATTATCTTTAATTAATTTCAAATTAATTAACCTTAAATTAATTAATTAATTAATTATCTTTAATTAACTTTATTCAGTAATTATTCTTTAATCACTTGATTAATTAAACCTTAATCATTAATTAAGTATCCTTAATTACCTTCAATAAGTAATCATTTTTAAGTAATTAATTAACCTTAAATCAATCAATCAATCAATTATTTAATAATTAATCCTCAATTATTAATTAATTAGCCTTTAATTAATTAACTCTTAATTATAAATTATCTTTTAAGTAATTACATTAAGTAATTTATCCTCTAATAAATTCATTATAATCTTTTAATTAAATTAAGATCTCAATTAACTTAAGATAAACCATTTATCTTAATTATTATTTTCAATTACATCATTAAATTTTATTTTGAAAAACACTCAGGGATCTAACCAATTAATATAAAAATTATTTTAAATCAAACAAAGTTAAAAACATTAAAATTTCAAGCTTTGAAATTTCTTGAAAACTTGTTCCATACATACATTTTGGAAACATGTTTTAATAATATGTTATTAACAAAATGATTAAAACATTTTATCATCATATAAATTAACTTGGTTATTTTAAGTTGATAAATTATACAACTTTTTTTTAACCAAACCTTTAAAACAATTATTATATAGAGACAATAGTTTAAAGTTTAAAAGAAAACTTGATTTATATTTCGAAATTGGTAAAACAAGTACCCGAGAAAATCTAGAGTAAAACCCGAGCCAGATGTAGGTATACCCCCGAGCAATCTTTTTTTTCTTTCTGACTTTAAATTTTTAAAACATAGCTAACTAAAAACTACCCGAGCCCAAGCTAAAATCCCCCGATCAAATACCCGAGCCATAGTTCAAACTTCCCATGTTCAACTTCGAGCTTCCCACCTTCTTCTTCTTTTATCAGTGACACAATTGTGCACCTGTTCACTGTACAGATCGTCGGAGTCACTTCGACTAACCTCACCTACCTCGACACGTCGATAACGACTTGCCCTAGCCTTCTGATCACCCAGAATCGCCAATTTCGCTAAAACCCAAAATCGAGCAACATTGAATTCTACAGGAATGAAACTGATCAACTAATACGCCAACCACCATCACCTCCGACCATCTGCAACTATGCCCTTTCGCCCAAATGTTCACCAGAGCTCCTTCTTCTGTTTCCCCCAATCCGGTCACCCCCAAAAGCCTCGACGACAACGCAGAAGCCACTCAACTTATTCGGGAAAAAATGGCTTGTCGAACCCTAGTTCGACGACGTGATGCAATCACGGACATCAAAAAAATTCCAAACCGTTTTTCCCGAGTTCCCCCACCTCATATCCTCCTTCAGTTCCAACCACGACGCACCATTCACCGTCGATCAATGACAATCAATGAAAATACCCAAATCGATCATCTCGAGATATCTCGTCATCCACGATGTTAAAAATTATGAGAGCCATATCAAAAATCATCATTTCCTATCATGAATCATATTATGGAATCCAACTCGAAACGATGAACATCGAATTTCGACTTATGTTTGATTCTTGCTATCATTTAACAATTTAGAAATAGATACTTCACATAAACTTTGAAACCATTTTCAAAATTTAAATCAGGTAAATATAAACACTTTTCTTTTAAAAATCATTACCTAAATCCTTTTTGATTTTGAGATATGAATTTTTTCTCGAATTTTGTTGGACTATAACTAATAGAGACACATCTATATAAATATACAGGCATACACACATATATTTACATCTAAACACAAGCATGCAGGCTTATTTATCAACTAATCAAACAATTTCTTTTTCATCATACAACAAGTG
Source organism: Allium cepa (assembly GCA_030765085.1). NCBI lineage: Eukaryota > Viridiplantae > Streptophyta > Magnoliopsida > Asparagales > Amaryllidaceae > Allium > Allium cepa. Next base: position 467,849,856 of record CM060931.1, read on the forward strand.
TCAAACACATATCGAAGTATAGAGGAAAAATAATGTGAGTTTGCTCACCTAGATATCAATAAAGCAGAGAACAAGCTTTGCCTGGAATATGTTTTTGAGTTTGAAAGTATGATCTGGATTTTTGTGTTGAAGCTTGATGTTGATCATTGAGATGATCTGCTACTTTGAGTTGATTCTTTGCTTTGATTCACCTTACTTTTCTTATTGCTTTAGGTTTTTGAAGTTTATATGTTTTCTTTTGATTCAGTTTTCCAGTTCTTGAATTTGAATCCCAATTGCTTTGATCTAAAACTTTGTTTGCATTTTGAATATGACACTTGTTTGTTAATGTTGAGCTTTGATCTTTACTTTGATTTGCATCAGGTTTTGTTTTTATTTTTGATTTTTTTCTCTTTTCTTTGGTTTTGGATTTGAATCTTTGTTTTGGTTTTCTTTTTTTCTGTTTTCATTTTTTGCAGGTTTTAGTTTTTAATTCCTGAAACAAAATGAGAAGAGAAAAGTAGATGTGTTTATATAACTTATTTTCCTCTTTTCATTTTTTTTAAAGAATACAGGTGACATTTGTTTTATTCCTTATTACATGGTTTACACTTGTTTATCTATGTTGTTATTTAGCTACAAATGTTTTAATATAGTTAGAAAGGGTTACACTTGTCATTTGCACGCATATAAAGGTTTAAAAATGATTTTATAATATTTTCCTTTATATCTTCAATTTATCTTTATATATATATATATCTTAAGTTTTTAATATTTTCTATTTTAAACAAATACATTTCCTTTTATAAATATTCATATAACCTTAAAGGAAAAAAAAAATTAAAGCTAATTATACATTAATAAGTAAACAAATGTATTTATTATATTTTTAACTCTTAAGGAAAATGATTTTTAAAATCTAATTATGTCTTAATAAATAATTAATATATATATATCTGTGTATATTAGAATTTAATCCTTAGATAGCCTTTGTAAATTTATTTATATCAATTTCAAAATATAACTTTCAAATTACAATGTGTATATATACATATACACACTATAAATACAAAATAATTTTTATTAAATTTAAAATATAGAGCTTTCAATTTCAAATTATTTCTCAAAATATTTATTTTTGAATTTCAATTCCAAAATTAAATTAAAAATCAATTTATATACATATATAAATAAACAACAAATATTATTTAATTTGAAAATTTCAATTTAATTCACACTTTAATCCAAAATTTTATATTAATTACCAAATTAAAGTTAACTCAAAACCGAGATCGTTACAAATTCCTCCCTTAAGAAAATTTCATCCCCGAAATTTGCTAGACTGGGAGACAACCAAAGAACAGATGGAGAATGTTTAACCAGGTCAAACTGAATATTTATTCAGCATTTGGCTTACCAAGTCAGAATATGATCAATAATTATGAGAACGAACTCATTCAATATTACACAAGATACTTAGGTCATCAAATTTACGAAATATGCAGAGGCATTGATTAGTTCGAAGGGATAACTAACCATTTGTAGAATGTATCTGAACCAAAAGAATAGACAAATGGATTCAATCCAATTCAGCTTCATATTTTGTTAATTAATTCATTTTAAATAAAGTTTCAAATTCATTAAAGTTAAAAACGAAAAGCTGATAGAAAATTGATGAAGAGAATACGAAATTGAAACTTATCTACAATGATTCGCAGGGCCACCATCACACCGAAGCTTCTCCCTCAAGCTGCCACGAAGCCATCAAAGAATTGAAAGTGAACGATGATCAAAGAGATTGATAGGGAAAGATTTTTCCTTGTTGTTGCAGGGTATCGACCATTTTTAGCGGTACTCCCTTGTCCCCTACCTCGCCCTCTTCTTGCACTCATACTCACTATCAGTGGATAGTAAGAGAATTTACTGAGGCATACAGATGGATGTCTTAGGGATATTCTCATTCTAGGGCATATATAACCCTATCTCTAATGAGTCGCCTAATGTGTTATACTCTTGAGCTAAAGTTCTTACTCAACCTTCAGCTCTGATACCAATTCTAACGATCCTGACTCGACCTTCGAAAATCGACACCCAAATACTTCACCTGTATTCAAACGCCGCAGATTCAAATGTCGAATCTGGTTCGTCGAAACTTTTAACACATTAAGTATAACAATACAGCAGAAGAAAATAATATATTATTGATACAACAATGGATGCAACAATGTTTACAATATTTTGATACAAATATCAGAGATACAAGACAGCGACGGAAGAATAAAGCAACAGCAGCGGAAAGACAATGTCTTCAATGCCAAAATCTCAAAATTTCCAAAAGCTCAAACTACCATCATGCTAAAGTTAAGAAACTCAATACAGAACGTTGAAGTGAAACAATTTTTATCGCCAAAACCAAAGGCTTCAAAGATTTCCAAACAGAAGGATGAAGGCTACCGAATCTATACCTACTAGCTGATTATTTGAAAATATGACTCTACGCTGCCCATGTGGAAAATTTGTGGGCACCCAGAGTTTAGAAAGGGAACAACAAACTCTAGGTCAGTCATGGGACTAGTGTGAGTAAACAAAAATAGTTTTATATGAAACAAAACAAACAAAAAGAATTTAAAGAAATTCGCTATGCTTTTTGGAAAATGAAACTACCATAAGGCCTTCTGCCACACACACAAATGCAAACACACAAATGGAGGAGATTTCACCTTATGATAGTCAAACATGCTTGATACGCAAAATCCTTTTGATATTATTATTAGTGCATGGTGCAGAAAACTTTTTGAAAGTATAATATTAATCTTAGCTAGCATACCACCATTATGGTATACCTACTATAGCTACCATGTTCAATAGCAGGTTACCACCACATTCCATGACAGGTTATACGACTAAAATCGTATAGTGCGCGTATTGTTTCTTAGGATTGACAACAAATGGTCAGGCTAAGGAACTTCCTATGCCACATGGGTATTCCTCTTGAAGGACGCCCCAAGAACCTAACCAGGTCTCTGCCAACACAAGGCCGAGTTACCTCTGTAACTAGGTAACTACTGACACGAGTATGCCACCCCCGGTCATCACCGACCTTTATCCGAGAGCTCTCAACACCAACAACCACAAAGTAATAAATTTGCAGTAACCACATAAGTTAAGTATCTAGGCTCCATGCCATGATACCACTTTTATCCAAAAGGAAATGGACATACCCTAAAGGGCGCGACCCTCATAACCTTGTTGCATTCTTCTTGTTTCGACTATTTCCAGGGTGTAACATCTTGATGAGGTCATGTCCACAAAGCTATGCTTTACACAAAAGCCTTGCTTTGATCAATAAATGATCAGCAGCACTTAGTATGCCACATTACCAAATTGGGAATGTATCACTAGTAACCATCAACTACATAACCTCTAAGCTCGTACGTCTCGGAGAAGGGTGTTAAGCTAGGAGAATAAATTCTCCGCCACCAAAGAGAAATGTATTTGATAGAAACCAGCTTTACAAAAAATGTAATGTCAGGCATACATCCATATAAGTCCGTTTCAGGTTCTAACGGAACCGAAGGCACTTCGAAGAATCCCTTGCAATCTGGGTATTCAAAATCCCAATCGGACTCCCCATCACATACGGAGATCTCTATACCGTAGCTACTCAGTGCAGAGTCATTCGATAGGTAATCCTTTCATTCTCGAAAATACCCGATCTTCACCACTGGTCTTCAAATGTTATCCATTTTGTCGTATCATTATTCGGAATGGGTTATATGAGATAAAGTCTCCTCCCGGATAAACCGAATAATGAGCACTTAATTTAAAACCATATGGATATAGTGGGAACTGAGTTAAGTCACAACCTTTAGCCCAAAACCTTTTCTTCAAATGGTTTAAACGAAATATTCACCTTTTTAGAATCCATTTCAATTTGAAACCAAGGTTCTCCAGTCTTTCACAAAGATAGCTTTCAAAACAATTCCATTTCAAACCTGAAATCTTTTCAACAAAAACAGGAATTTCTTTCGTTATATGAAAGCCATTATCATTTGGAAACAAATGCTTTTCGTTTCGGAAAAATCCGATCAAATATGCACATGTTATAGCCTTTAAAGTATAAACTTAGGTTTAAATTCCCAAAATAATACTTTTAAAATGGTTTAAAATCCATATATATTATTGTATAACTTATATACCCTTTCAAACCATAGTTTCCAAAACAATTTCAAAACTTAAACAAGATATATTCTATTCAAACTAAATTCAATTTTAAAAACTATTCATATTCAACCCAATTCCATTTCCAAAATCATTTGGATTCAAAATTCAACTTTAAAACCATTTCAAAACATTAAAATCAAATATCTGTGACTTAACCAATTTCCTCATGCAATCCATATTTTTGTGTGTGTGGTGTGGTCCAGGGGTTTTACACACAACAATACAATATCATCAATCATCACAATCCAAACACAACAATAACGACAAGCGGTATAATCCTATAACGCTTATCTTCATTTACAGATTCACAGATAAATAATATAAGTTAATCACAAGTAACTAAATTACATTCATCACAACTCAAATCAAAACAATTCATATCACAGAGCATCACACATCGGGGATATCAAATAATTCAAAGCATTCAGTACAATCCAAACATCCATAAGTAAGATCAATTAATCATCTGATTAATTTAAATCAGATTAATTACTTTTGAATAAATTACTAATTGTGGTAAATTAAAATTAATTAATTACAAATCATTTTAATTAATTAACCTTTAATCATTTATCGATTAACCTTTAATAATAAATTAATTAACCTTTAATTATTAATTAATCAACCTTAATTAATAAATCAATCAACCTTTAATCATTAAATAATTAATTATTCAATTATCCTTTAATTAATTATCCATAATTAATTTCAAATTAATTAACCTTAAATTGATTAATTAATTATCTTTAATTTAATTTTATTCAGTAATTATTCTTTAATCACTTGATTAATTAAACCTTAACCATTAATTAAGTATCCTTAATTACCTTTAGTAAGTAATTATTTTTAAGTAATTAATTAACGTTTAATTAATTAATTATTCTTTAATTATTTAATAATTAACCCTCAATTATTAATTAATTAACCTTTAATTAATTAACTCTTTATTATAAATTATCTTTTAAGTAATTACATTAAGTAATTTATCCTCTAATAAATTCATCATGATCATTTAATGAAATTAAGATCTTAATTTATTTAATATAAACCATTTATCTTAATTATTATTTTCAATTACATCATTAAATTTTACTTTGAAAAACACTCAGGGATCTAAACAATTAATATAAAAATTATTTTAAATTAAACAAAGTTAAAAACATTAAAATTTCAACCTTTGAAATTTCTTGAAAACTTGTTCCATATGGAAAATTGTTTTAATAATTTGTTATTAAAAAAATTATTACAACGTGTCATCATCATATAAATTAACTTGATTATTTTAAGTTGATAAATTATACAACTTTTCTTTAACCAAACCTTTAAAACAATTATTACATAGAGACAATAGTTTAAGTTTAAATGAAAACTTGATTTATATTTCAAAATTGATAAAAACAAGTACCCGAGAAAATCTCGAGTAAAACCCGAGCCAAATGTAGGTTTACCCCCGAGAAATCTTTTTTTTCTTTCTGACTTTAAATTTTTAAAACCTAGCTAACTAAAAACTACCCAAGCCCAAGCTAAAACCCCCTGATCAAATACCCGAGCCATAGTCCAAACTTCCCGTGTTCAAGTTCGAGCTTCCCACCTTCGTCTTCTTCTTCCTTTATCACTGGCACAATCGTACACCTGTGCACATGTACAGATCGTCGGAGTCACTCCGACTAACCTCGCCTACCTCGACATGTCAATGACAATTTGCCTTAGCCTTCCGATCACACAGAATCACCAATTTTGCGATAACCCAAAATCGAGCAACATTGAATTCTACAGGAACGAAACTGATCAACTAAAATGCCAAATCACCATCACCTCCGACCATTTGCTACTATGCTCTTTCACCCAATTGTTCGCCAGAGCTCCCTTCTTTTGTTTCCCCCGATCCGATCACCCCAAGAGCCTCGACGACAACGCAGAAGCCACTCAAACTTAGTCGACAAAAAATGGCTAGTCAAACCCTAGTTCGACGATGTGACGCCGCCACGGCCATCAGGAAAATTCCAAACCATTTTTCCTGAGTTCCCCCATCTCACGTCCTCCTTCAGTTCCAATCAAGATGCACTATTCGCCTTCGATCAATGACAATCAATGAAAATACCCAAATCGACCATCTCGAGATATCTCGTCATCCACGATTTTAAAAATTATGAGAGCCATATCAAAAATCATCATTTCCTATCATGAATCATATTATGGATTCCAAACTCGAAACGGTGAACATCGAATTTCGACTTATGTTTGATTCTTACTGTCATTTAACATTATAGAAATAAATACTTCACATAAACATTTGGAACCATTTTTAAAATTTAAATCAGGTAAATATAAATACTTTTCTATTAAAGATCATTACCAAATCCTTTTTGATTTTGAGATATGAATTTTTTCGTGAATTTTGTTGGCCTATAACTAACGGAGACACATCTATATACATATACAGGCATACACACATATATTTACATCTAAACACAAGCATGCAGGCATATTTATCAACTAATCAAACAATTTCTTTTTCATCATACATCAAGTGTCAAACACACATCAAAGTATAGAGGCTAAATCATGTGAGTTTGCTCACCTGGATATCAATAAAGCAGAGGACAAGCTTTACCTGGAAAATGTTCTATAGTTTGAAAGTCTGATCTGGATTTTTATGTTGAAGCTTGATTTGATCATTGAGATGATCTGCAACTTTGAGTTGATTCTTTGCCTTGATTTACCTGAGTTTGCTATTTGCTTTAGAATTTTGAAGTTTATATGTTTCCTTTTGAATCTCTTTTCCAGGTCTTGAATTTGAATCCTAATTGCTCTTATCTGAAACTTTGTTTGCATTTTCAATTTGACACTTGTTTGTTGATGTTGAGCTTTGATCTTCACTTTGATTTGCATCAGGTTTTGTTTTTAGTTTTGATATTTTTTTTCTTTTCTCTGGTTTTGGATTTGAATCTTTGTTTTGGTTTTCTTTTTCTTTTTTCATTTTGTAGGTTTTAGTTTTGAATTACTGAAACAAAATGAGAAGAGAAAAGTAGATGTGTTTATCTAACTTATTTTACTTTTTTAATTATTTATTTAAAAAAAAAAGAGAATGAATGTGACATTTGTTTGATTCCTTATTACATGGTTTACACTTGTTTATATATGTTGTTATTCAGCTACAGATGTTTTAATATAGTTTAAAAGGGTTACACTTGTCATTTGCATGCATTTAAAGGTTTTAATATGATTTTATAATATTTTCTTTTATATCTTCAATTTATCTGTACATATATATTAAGTTTTTAATATTTTTAATTATAAATAAATACATTTCCTTTTATAAATATTCAGATAACCTTAAAGAAAATAATTTTTTTAAAGCTAATTATACATTAATAAGTAAACACGTGTATTTATTATATTTTTAACTCTAAAGGAAAATGATTTTTAAAATCTAATTATGTCTTAATAAATAATTAATATACATATATATATGTGTGTATGTATTAGAATTTAATCCTTAGATAGGCTTTGTAAATTTATTTATATCAATTTCAAAATATAACTTTCAAATTGCAATGTATATACATATACATATTATAAATACAAAAAAGAATTTATTAAATTTAAAATATAGAGTTTTCAAATTCAAATTATTTCTCAAAATATTTGTCTTTGAATTTTAATTCCAAAATTAAATTAAAAATCAATTTATATACATACATATAAATAAACACCATATATTATTTAATTTGAAAAATTCAATTTAATTCACACTTTAATCCAAAATTTTATATTAATTACCAAATTAAAGTTAACACAAAACCGGGATCGTTACATTTGTATTGGGCTTTTCCCAGTTCGGATTGATTCTTGGTATGGATTGGCTATCCATGTATGGTGTTGTTCTTGATTGCGATAAGAGGATAGTGAGGTCAGGCACTTGTCATGGATGTACCTTGGAGGTATCTTGTGATCCTAGAGGATCAGTCACGTTGAGCTACCTTTATTCTCTTGACTTATCGCCCGATAGTTTGAGTTTAGTACCCGTTGTTAGAGGCTTTCCAAATGTGTTCAAGGTGGTTGTCGGTCTTCCACCTCGAAGAGAGATCGGGATCAAGATTTATCAGGTCGATAATGCCAAATTAGTTGCTTTACCGGTAAGGCATATGGCTCCTAAAAAACGTCGGGAGTTGAGCAAGCAGATTAGAGAGCTTTTGGAGAGAGGCTTCATTCATAGGAGCATTTCTGAGTGGGGCGCACCCGTCATCTTTGCCACTAAGGAGGATGGCTCTCTCAGACTTCGCGTGGATTATCGGGAGCTTAATAAGCTAATAAATAAGAATCGTTATCCTCTTCCCCGTATAGACGATCTCTTTGACTTGCTAGTAGGAGCCAAGGTATTTTCGCAGCTCGATTTGGCCATGGGATTTCATTAGTTGCATGTGGCAGAGGATAGCATCGAGAAGACTTCATTTAGGACTTCGGATGGGTTATTTTAGTGGTTAGTCATGTCATTTGGGATAACCAATGCTTCCGGCATATCGTTGGACATGATGAGTTGAGTATTTCACGAATCATTGAACAAGTTTGTTATGGTGTTTGTCGACGACATTTTGGTTTATTCAAAAGCAAGGAGGAGCATACTATTCACTTAAAAGAAGTGCTTAGGACACTTAGAGCACATATGTTGAAGGAAAAGTTCTCTAAGTGCCACTTTTGGAGGGATGATGTTCGCTTTTTAGGGCTCATCATTTTGGAGGATGGACTTGCAGTAGATCCGATCCGGCGAAAGTGGCAGTAGTAAAGGATTGGCAAACCCTTAAGAATTCCATGGACATAAGGAGTTTCCTTGATCTTGCGGGCTACTATAGGAAGTTCATTAAGGACTTTGCTAGTATATCAGCTCCACTTACCCGTCTTACAAAGAAGAACTTAGCTTTTGTTTGGGATGTCAAGTGTGAGGATGTCTTTGGTCGATTGAAGGAAGATTTGACTGCCGCACCCATATAGAAATTATCGAATGGAACCAAACCTTTCTCACTTTATACGGATGCTTATGGTACGGGGCTAGGGGCCATGCTGATGTCATAGGGTAGGGTAGTGCGTTATGCGAGTAGACAGTTGAAAATGCATGAGAAGAACTACCTAACGCATGATCTTGAGTTGGCAGCTATAGTTTTTGCACTCAAGTCTTGGAGATACTATCTCTTAGAAGAAATATTTGAGATTTTCATGGATCATAAGTCTTTGAAGTATCTATTCTCTAAGAAAGACTTAAATTTGAGACAGCAAAGATGGATGGAATTTTTAGCCTCTTATGACTTTGAGATTTCCTATACCCTTGGTAAGGGTAACATAGTGGAAGATGCATTGAGTAGACGCAAAGTGGTTTTAAGTCCTCTATTTTTGGAATGGAAGCATTTGGAGTCCATTGCTACCTTTTATTTTAGACCTCCATTGGATTTAACTTCGTGATTATTAGTAGTCCTTGATGTCCAGCCTACTTTGATGGAGCAGATTTAAGCAAGGCAAGGTGAGGATGAAGAGTTAAATGACATTTTAGATAAGCTTGGTAGAGAATAGTCATCACCACATCTTAGGCGCTATACCACGGACACTAAGGGATGGCTTAGAAGGGATGGTAGACTTTGTGTTCCCTGTAGTGAGGATTTAGTAGATGAAGTGTTGGCTGAGTCACATCATTCTAGGATGGCAGTGCACCCAAGTGGCGATATGATGTACTGGGATATGAAGAGGGTATTCCATTGGCCTAGAATGAAGAATAGGGTGGCGGAGTATGTATCAAAGTGCATCACTTACCAAAGGGTAAAGGCAGAATGGAAGAAGCTCGAAGGACGATTTCAGCCATTGAATATTCCATTATGGAAATGGGAGAGCGTCTCTATGGACTTCGTGGATGGATTACTAAGGTCATAGAAGAACACGAGCATTTGGGTCATTATGGATAGACTAACGAAGAGTGCTCATTTTATACCCATCAATAGTAATAGGACGACAGCTTCTTTGGCGACTCTTTATGTAATGGAGATAGTTAAGCTTTATGGAGTTCCCGTCAGCATTGTGAGCGACAGAGTTCCATTATTCACCAGCGAGTTTTGGAGGAATCTTAAGCAATTCTTGGGAATGGAATTGAATCTGAGCACGACATATCAACCTCAGACAGATGGACAGACAGAGAGGGTAAATAGGGTTTTGGAAGATTTGCTCAAATTGTGCATCATTCACTTTGGAGGCTCTTAGGAAGATCAACTACCTTTGGTGGAGTTTTCGTATAATAATAGTTATCGAGCAAGCATTGGGATGGCACCGTTCGAGGACCTCGGTGGTAAGCCATGTAGATCACCTGCATGTTGGTGGGATACCACCAATAGGGTCTTGCTTGGACCAAACTTGGTGAGGGAAACTTCCAAGAAGGTGGATTTGGTTCGCAAGAGGTTGAAAGCTGCACAAGATAGACAAAAGTCATATTCCGACAAAAGACGTTCAAATTTGGAGTTTAAGATTGGAGATATGGTTTTTGTCTAGATTTCTCCTCTAAGAAACTTTATGAGATTGGCTCAGAGGGTAAGTTGGCACCGAGATTTGTACGAACTTTCCCTATTACGCATGGATTGGAAAAGTGGCATACAGAGTGGATCTTCCAGATAAGATGGCAGGAGTTCACGATGTTTTTCATGTTTCGCATCTGAGGAAGTGTCTACATGATTCTGTAGTAGTGGTAACCCAATCAGCTAAGGGAAGTGGAGGTAGAGCGCGAATCACTTGTGCGTCATACACCCACCCATATATTGACAAACGGCTTCATGAGATTACGCAATAAGGAAGTTCACCTATTGAAGGTTCAGTAGGGAGTTGACCCCAAGGAGTGCACATGGGAATCAGAGTAGAGAATACGAACTTCTTATCCTTTTCATTTTGAAGGTATACTTCAAATATCCTATCTTTGATATTTCCTTGGTTAGGGTCTTTCCGATAATCTTTTGGTGAACATACGGATGGTAGTTTGGTTGTAAAGTTGTCACTACGGCATGTTATGTTTGATGGATGAAAATTATTGCAAGTGGTTGCCACCGTTTGCAAATGGATGCATTGCATATACTAGATAGATATTTATTAGGATAATCCGCCAACTAGGTATACACACCTGCATATCCATGCCTGTTATCTATTAAATTTGCACATGGTTGTGTATATGTGTGTGTGTGTGTGTGTGTGTGTAAATGGATGTTGCATATGGTTGGTGCATTTGGGTGAATGATTGAAACATACATATAGAATTATCAATTATACTAGGGTAATTTCGTACATTTGGTTGCATGGCATAAGCATACTTGCATTATAGGAGGTCAACTGAATTAGCAGATCGACTACCTTTTCGCATTAGTTTAGTTCATATGCATTTCACATTGCATAAACTGTAAATTGCATTAGTTAAAAATATGGACAACGGTAGAAATGGATGATGGTTGGGTAAATGGATGTAGTTCTTGGATGCTGGTTGTTAATTACGTTCTTTTGTCTTCAGAGATTTTAGGGACGAAATTCTTTAAGGAGGGAAGAATGTAACACCCCGATTTCTTACGAGAAATATAATTAAAAAAATTTAAAAGCGCATTGTTACAGTGGTAAAGGCGCATGTTGGCTTCCTTATTGACTGGGGATCTAGTCCCATTGTCGTCTATGATTTGGAGCGATGTTTTTTTAGCTGGTTCATTTCCAGAGATTTTCCTACGTATTTCAACGTTGTTTCAGACATGTGGCGGCTTCCCATTCGCTTCAGTGATGTAATAGGATGACTTGGCTAAATTTTGTTGGTTGAGTGATGTGTATGGGCTAGAATGGATAACCATTAAGTGTATGAAAGATCCAGATTTAATCCAAAATAATATAACGGATTATATTCACTCAAACAATCTATAAACAAACCATCTAACCAAAACCTAATCTGTCATTCATCCATTGCCCTAATTCTACAGTAAAATTAGTGTGTATTATTCTTCCTTCTTTTCTCTACTAAACAAACAAATCTCTATCAAATTAAATTATCTATATATATTCAAGCAATTTAGGGAATTTAGAAGAATCAAAGGGAGAAAGATTAAAGCAAAGCTTTTTCAAATTTATACAAGCTCAAGTGCCAGGTGAGTGGAAATTAATATGAAATAGAAAAATAAAGTAGTTCAAGTTCAGTTCATTTCTAGCACGTTAATATGAATTAATTTCTGTTATTAATTGAGAACAGATGTAAGTTATTGCAACTTCTTCGGTTTTCACTTCTTGAATCTAATTCATGTTTGGTTTAAAATATGGGACATATAAATTGTTATTCACGTTTTACGGCATAAATAAGACTGAAATTTATGCAAACTATTATATCATCTTCTCTTTCCCCTTCGCAATTCTAATACATGTTAGGGTTGAAATTTGGACAAACAAATTATTATTCACGTTTCATGGCATAAATAAGATTGATTTATTTAAAATGAATTAGAATTATTATTCCATTTCTAATGATAGAACAGGTTCGTTAAATAAATTCAGAATATGTTACTTGAATAAAATTATGGTTTTGATTGATATAACTACATAATTTTGAATATGGTTTTGGATCAAAATTGGAAATTCTAATTCGCATAATTTTTTGTTTCATATGTGGCTTGAAAATGTTAATGTAGAATTTTATGTAATTAAATAGTTTGTGGCTATTTGATAAAAAAATTGTACAGATTAAATCTCTAAAAGGAGAACGTAAATTAGCGTGGAAAAAAATGTAAATCAAATGGACCCTAAAGGCCAGTGTAAATCTGTAACAAAATGGCATAAAATTATAGATAGGCCATACGGACTAAACAGACGCCAAATTGAAATACCATTTATGTAAGAAAAAGGGAAATTGTGAAATAACCAAATCGAATGTAAAATTGGCCTAAAGAAGATTAATGGAAATAAACAGTATGTAAACTGTAATGGTAAAATTAGTTAATCTAGAAGCAATTTGAGAGGAAGACCTTGTAAAGATCTGGGTAGGTGTTTCATGTAGTTAAGAGCAAAATATAGTTTTGGCTGTATGTACTAGGAGCGGGCAAGTAGGTTCGCCAGGATGTTTGTTACCTTTCATACGTTGCTAGTACGTAACGTAGGATAGATAGCATCTGCAATCACAAGCTTCTTCAAGTAGATAGACGCGGATGGAACAGGACAAGTGTGCTCCGACATAGGCTTCTTCAGGCAGATCGTTAATGGATTTTGCGCAAGGAGGACTGACACTTTGGATAGGGGCAAGTCCACGTTGGTGACCAAGAAGACATGAGGATAAGAGTCCGGTTTGGCGGAGCCTTAGCGCAACTTCGAGGTCTTGCGAAGTTGTTTGATTTGGCATCGGTCAGACGTAAGAGACATTTAGTCACAGTGCCCGGTGAAGAGCATGACTTTCACACTGTAACACGCGGATAGGTAAGGACAGCAGGTCTAAAAGGCCGACTAATGTTTAGTATTAATGTATGGTTGACTTCCCGAGAGTGACCATAGACTTTGGCATCTTAGGAACTATATCTAAGAAGGATTCACTACATTATATTATTCACCCTCTGCGATATCAGGGGAAGACCTGAAATTAAATCTATTATTCTTTCTGCTTTATTTTATTTCTCATTCACTAGACTTTATGTCTGAACCATTCTTATTTTTCTTATTTTCCCTAAATCATAGGAGGGCAGGTCTAAATTGTAGTTCTTTGCAACTTGGAGGGTCATTGGAGCAGTTGTTATCTTCGGCTTTTGTTTCTTTTGTTTCATGTACTTCATTTCTCTTTTCCATACTTTACTCTATGTATATGGACATATATTGTGAACTTTGTTATGTTTTAAGTTTTGGTGGAGATTACTTGGTACTTTTGGTTTCAGAAATAAATTTGGGATAATGTTGTTTTTATTAATTTATAATTAGTGAAAGTTTTCTTCCACTGTAATATTTTAATTATTTTATGTTATTACCTTAGTCTCTGTGCTATATTATGGATTTTTATTTCACCTGACCACACATGCTTCTAGTCATGTCTGATTTTCGGCTGCCTAGAGTGCGAGATGTCATAAGCTGAAGCCATATTCACGATATTCGGACGACCGTCGACGGCTAGTTTTCGAATGTAATTTAAAATATTAAATTAAATTTTCTCTCTATTTAAAATAAATTTAGTTTAGTTTTATTTGTTATTAAAAAAATTAAGAAGTTCACAGTAACCAATTTTTCTTTCTAAATACTAAAAAGGTTGTTTTATTCGTTATACAATATTTTTTAACAATTTGATAATTAATTGTGAATTTAAATATATTTATCATAGTAAATTCAAATAATATACATTTAGTAAAAAATAATTGGTCAATCTTATGTTGATCCAAGGTATTTTGGGCATACAGTCGAAGTATAAAAGGAAAATAAACAATTTTAAGGTATCAATTTGATTTTCAAATTTATAGTCATTCGTCGACATTCAGACTTAAACCCTTAGTCGAAGGTCAAACGATCTTCAGATGAGATGAAATTCAACCATATATAATACATTATGTATTTATCCAATCATACGATTGGATTTAAAAAAACAGATAGAAAAAATTTAGACTTTGTTATCATACCTTTTGACCAGGAAAAATTCGGACAAACTGCACAGACAGAACTTGGTGTTATCAAGGCGGAAAGCCCGAAGAGATAGCGTAGGAGTCCAGAAACCAAGTGCAGATAGAGCCACGAAGTTAAAGCCAAAACCATAAAGGCAACAAGATAATGGGATCCCTCAAGTTGGGAATTGGTACCGACTCCCAGTGGGGATCTATTGACTCCCAAATACAACTTGGGTTGATCCCATCTTCTGCTTCCATGCATATCACGGTGCCAATAGCTTATTTCCAAAGTTGGTTTGTTGATTCAATGCATTTCCCCATTGGACTCCATGGACACATGAATACAACTTTGTTCTCCTTAAACTCAATCATTTGGAATCATAAATAAACTAAAACAAGCACAAACAACTGTGGAATTGAGAAGCAAACTACAAAAAGATTCGAGAAATGGATTGAAGATGCCAAATATGGACATCTTGGGGATCGGTACCGACTTCCACTTATGGATCGGTATCGACTTCTAGCTTCTACTTAGGTGGCACCTATTATTTTAGGAGAAGCTAGAAGTCGATACCGATCCATTGTGCATGAATTGGTCAAATTCATGCACAATGGTTTGGAGATATTTTAGACAAGATTTTAGGCACCTGTAACGACCCGCCGCTCTGACCACCTCCAGTCGGTAATTAAACCAACTTGAGACGTTCAAAATGACGGATTGTTATTCAGTTTATAGAGTTTGAACAGAATCAGCCACAGAATCATAGAATAATCATAATATTTCTCATAAATGAATTTTTATACATATATCCGAGTTTGTACAATGAATTAAATTTTATACAGCTGAATATATCTTTAAGTACAAAAAATTCTTCGAAAAGGCTAAAGTAAAGCAATTTCCCCAACTCTCTCTAACTTCGCGGCCTGAAAATCTTCAAGCTATAAAATTACTCGGTCTGACCCGAGTATTACATTCAAAAGAAAATAATACACGGATCAGTCTAATTCAAACTCAGTTATTAGTGCATAAAGGCAGTAATAATCAATTGACAATTAGACGACAGTCAAATATGAATTTACCTATCCGATCCTTTAACAAGAAATCGTATAACGTTAAATACAACACTTAACAGTGTTAAACAACAAATCAGTAGATTCAAATTATCAATGAGGATAGATGAAGGGATTATTGATGAAGATAATTTAGAAAACAATCAAAATCTGCCTAAACGGCAATTAACAACAAAATCATCAAAATCGGTTCAAAATATATTGAATTGTCAACATAAAACAATTTTCATCAAAAAGAAAACATCATTTATAACATTAGATTTGGTAGGGCTGCAGTACACACACGCGTATACGGCCTCGCCACATTTTTAAAATGTTAACTTCGTGTGGCTGCAGTTCACGCTTGCGTGCACTGCCTCACCACTACCGTAATGAAATAGAAATCATCACAACAGTAAAAACTAACAGAAATCGAAGCTGCAGAGGTCAAGTCAGTGACTCAACGCAGCTGCAACCCAAAACCCATGCAACAAGGCAAGGTCGAAATGCAATTGTTTTGCATATACCCAAGTAAATTCAATAAACAAGTTCCCAAACAACCGATTACTGCACACTTTAACAAGTGTAAATTTTCATAAAAATGAAACTGCTACCATTACTTGGACACAAGGGCAACTGCAACAATAACGCAGCCACCACAAGATCACAATGCAACAAACACTGTCTCGAAGCAAATTAGTCGAGACTATCAAAATTCAATAAAATCAGAAGCAAGCTAAGATCAACGCATCAAGAAACCCAATCAAGACAGTGACAATAAGGCACTGTAAATACAAGGTAGGACTGCAACATAGAACTCAAAACAACATAAAAGTTCCCAAATTAAATAGGGCAGCCAGTATTAGTGCACAAGGGCAACTGCAACAATAACGCAGCCACCACAAACATGCAAGACTAAACCAACTCCAGAATGCATCATGGTCCTAAGAGCTCGAGCGCAAAATATGGCTACTACACAGTGCAAGGACCAATGATGCAAATATGGACAGAACACAAATGCAAGCAAGTTATATTTACAAATTGATGTGCAGACAACACGAAAATGAATCAAGTCCAGACGCAGCCAAGATATGGCAACACAGGGGAAACACAACACAACAGAGGAGGCACATGGATGTGCAGGTGATATACTTCTACTTTGTAAAGTAGTTTATAGTAAAGTATAAAGTGATATCAATTATGACTAGCAAGAAACAAAGACTGCACATGGAAATGAATTGCAACAAAGCAACAAGAGGTGCCACCTAAACCATCATGTTACAGGGTTCAATGTTACAACTCAAAATAATTCGAAATCAATGATACTAGATCCCCTGTGTGAATCGAACTGTAGTGACAAAACACATTAGTAGCATCAAAAGTATCCTTAATACAGTTCATAATTGAATGTAGTGAAACTGTCCTTGAAAAAAAATGAATTTCAATAACCCAAACAAGTTACAAGAGCAAGTAATGATGATACTAGTCAATGCAACAAAGTCAGGTTCAAAGTCTAGTGCAGATTCAAGTGAAGTGATCACTATGCAAACATGTACAGAAAAGTACAGGCACACACTACAACACTTAAGGAAAAATGCACATAAATACATAAGTAATTGATACAGCAGTTTAGTGATCTGTAAGTGAAGTCACCAGTATAAACCATACCAAGCTAAGTGCCATCAAGTAAACAAGACTAATCATGAATGATCAGGAAATAGGCATATAATCCATTAAGTTAGAGTATGCAAGTGAAACCCAAAACAAGTATACCCAAAAATATGACCAGAGCCCACAACACAAGTATTCAAGGGCAAACTGCAATAAAATGCAGCCACCACAGGTATACAAAGACACAGTAACCATCAGAATAAACAAGAACCAAGTTCAGCAAAATGTAAACAAGCTAGTGCAAGAAACACAGCAGTACACATAGGCAGCCCATCAAGCAAAACAGTGAATGCATCAAGCATGCACAAGAGAAGCATAGGCAGTTTTACCCCAAAACAAATGTCATGAACCAACAGAAGCAATCGAAATGCAACTGTGGAACAACAAAGCACAGAGGCTACAATTATAAATACAATAAGGCAATATAGGCAGTGCAATTTCAAGTGGAGCTATGAAAAATGCCCAAGTCATGAATCAGTAAGCAACATAAAATTGTCCAGTAGACAGAAGATCGTGCCATGGTGACAACAATCTCATATATACATACATAAATGCATATATATATATGAAGTGCAGTCACAATTGCAAAAAAAAAAAAATCAGAGGAAATATAAATGCAAACTGCACATGAATGAAAACCACATGAGCTCAATGCATCTAAATGCTCAAATATACAGCAAGTGTATATATGTTCATGAAGACAGCAGACAACATAACATGCCGTCAAGATATTCAACACACAAAACAAAGGTAAACCCAAGTATATCTCAATGCCGAGCGACATCAAGGACCAGAGGCAATAATTCAAATGGAAATGGACAACAAGCTCAAAGTTGATAATGCGAGTACAGACTCAAGTGAATAGAAGTAAACCATTTTTAACAAATGTACCAAACGGTAATAATGCAGTTTGAATCCAAAATAGCAAGTGGTACAAGACCGAAGTCAACAAGAATTCAACAATTTCAAAGCCGTGAAAAGCAGTAAATCAAGCAACAAAATCATGAATTTGAACTAGATGTGAGTCACTAAAAGTACTCACCTTTGTCGAACGAGGAGCACGCGAGCGAATCGAGCTAAAACCCTAATTTGAAAGCGAAGAGGGACGAACGGTCGTGGCCGCCATTAATTGTTGAACGTCGCCATTTTTTTATCGTTTTTCGTGTGTTTAAGGTTTAGGGTTACCAATGAGAAAGGTAAAGGGGTCGGGTATAAAAGAGAAAAGGAAGAACGTGTTTTTGATGAGGAGATCGTGATTCTTAGCGTGGGTTACGGCATAATTTTAGCTGATAAGGTAAGGCAGTGTATTCTTTTTATTATATATATTATTTTATTTTTATTTTTATTTTTATTTTCAATTCAATTTTGTTTTGTAAATTATTTTCTTTAATAAACATATAAACGTTTTGCAGTTCAAATATCAAACTTAAATTTATATTAACATGTTTTACAATTAGATTTTATACTTGTATTTTGTATTGATAAAATTTTATTCCATTTTATTTAAGTTTAAGAAAAATGTTATTAAAACTAACCATCAATTTATTAATTTAAATAAATAATAATTCTTGTATCCTAATTATTTTTTTCTAAGTCATTAGTTTGAATTTAAAATACAAATTCAATATTCAATTTCAAACTTCAAAGTCAAATTCAAATTTTATTCAACTTTAAATAAATTAAATTCTAAAATTTAATCGCCAATTCATAGTTATATTGGGAATTCAATTCAAACCATCATTTAAATATTTAAAATTAATTAAATATTTTCATTTTTAAATTGTTCAAAATTCTAGGTTGTTACAATCTTTCCCCTCTAAAGGAATTTCGTCCCGAAATTATAAGTTAGGAAAAACGATTGCTTAAATCTCACCGATATTTATACCCTACACAATTTTGCCAAGTTCCAAACTCACAAATAAATATAGGATTCATTCCATTTATTTTATTTCACTAGCTTTATTCATCGATTTCTACAATCAAGACGCAAAAGTCTTTTACAAATTTTTTTTTTTTGACTTACAAAACTCATATTTTTAAACTTGAAATTCTTCATGCTAGATATTTACATATCATATCTTTTCCAAAGCTGTGTGCTTTCAAGATATTTTAAAAATCTTCTTCCTTAATTCATTAGGTTGGAATTATGTAATTCTAATTTCAGACTATTGATTTGCTATTCAAAGTTTGAAAATACTTGCTAACTCGAAGTTTAACAAGTCCATCTTCGTTCTCACAGACTTTAGGCATACGCTGGCCAGGCGCAAGACTAAAAATCTCCAAGTACTAAATATACTTGCTTCAACTCCCAGTGAAAATACTTTTTAAAAATTCTTTTAAAAATGGATATGGAAAGCACGTTCCCCCATGGATCACAGTTTACCCGGCGGTTACGCTACTATCCCAGTAGAATCGCTTGTAACTGTAGATTTCACATCTCTCTTGAATTTCGCCATGGTTGTTGCCATAGATCGCGGTTCACACGGCGGTTACGCTACTATCCCAGTAGAATCGCTCGTGACCGTAGGCATCTCGCCCCTCAAATTACGCTTCGGCCTCCAGATCGCAGTTTACACGGCGGTTGCGCCACTATCCCAGTGGAATCGCTTGTAACTGTAGGCATCACGCCCCACGAATTACGCCAGCATCAATTCACATAATCCCAACACGATGATCCATCGTGGGGGATTCCAGTCCCAATGGACATTCCACTAATGGAAATTCTACATAGCTACGATTTCCAATGGACACTCCACCGAGTTCCAATCACCTTCACAAATAATAAATGGAAGGTACATTTCCATATCCTCAGTTTTAGAAAACATATGTCATATACATATAGTACTTCATTTCATATTTCGTACATATCATACCTATGTAAACTTACACAGGATTTTCATAATAATGACTTTCCAAACTGATAGTTTTCGATTTATTATATTCACATACATAAGTTACGAAAACTCAATTCACATTCATAACAAATAGAGGATTCCAAAATTTTCCATCTCGTTTTAAAATTTTCCTCTAAATCGATTTGAAAATTTAAGGTTATCTCAAACCCAATTCACATTCATAATCCAATTCATTATCGACTTCACATTCGATTTGGATTTCACGTTACATCGTCAATTCTCAACACATAATTGATGTCTACCGATATATAACCTCTAAGCTCGTATGTCTCAGAGAAGGGTGTTAAGCTAAAAGAATAAATTCTCCGCCACCAACAGATATATATTTAATAGAGATCAATTGCTATGTCATCAATTCACAATGTTAGACATACAATCCCAATCGACTATGCAAAATTCAAAGCTCAACTTATATTGTTTTGATGTCAAAGTTAAACTCAATTTAACTCAAGATTCAATCTTTTTGGAAAATATTCAAGTTGAACTGATCGTTCAAATTTCCCAAAAATATCTTTACAAGATATATAATTTTCCAACTTAACCATTTGAAACAAATTTCAAATATTCATTTTTTCAATTTATCTTTAAAAGATAAAATTTCAAACCTTTCATTTCATATTGGAAAAAACTTCCATACTTATTTAATAATAAGTAATTCACAAGTTCATTTATTTTCAACACGGAAAATATTCAATATACTTGAATCAAAATTAAGTATATATTCCATTCTTTAAGGAAAGCATTCTTTTAAACACATTTATTTGAGTCAAAATGAATGTTACGTAAAACATTGTTACAACAACTCAAAAATCACTAGTATAGTGATTCAAATTTTTAAGATAGATATATAAATCCCAATACTATAAACAGCATTTCCTTTCGGAACCCATTTACTATGACAACAGTGTTATAGTCTACCATTTCCTTATTTCTCGAAAACGCCTATTTCAACAATGAATGTTGAAATCTATGTATTCAATACTTAATGCATTTTAAAACATCTTTTAAACCATTAACTTTTTCAATTTCAACTTAATTCATAGTTTGAATTCCTCGTACTTTTCATAATATTTATTTTAAATCAATTTCAAACTTTTCAATATTAAGTTTTTCACTTAACTTAATTTTCCGCACGTTTAAATTCAAATTCATCACTGAATTTATTAAACCTATAATGGATTATCATGTTGACAACTTCAAATTTGAAATCTAAATCTCATTTGAACTTTGCATTTGCTTTCTATTTCAAAATATAATCAATTAGTTCTTTAGTAAGTCATTCATCGACTTAGTTCCATTAAATTTATATTTCCACATTAACCTCATTTCATAATATCACTTCCCTAAAACATACCTGTTTTAGTTAATAATATATTCACTGTCCAAAATCGTGAATATACTTCGTTTATTCAATTCAATGTTTCTACACATTTATTTAAAGGATTATCCACTGTCCAAAATCGTGGATAAAATTCCCAACCAACATTTAGTATCACAATATTTAACTTAAAGGATAATTCGCTGTCCAAAATCACGAATATATCTCCTTTAATAACTTCTCTTTTTCATTTATCAAATTCAATTGGTTTCAAATTTATAAATAATCTTTACAAATTCAATTTCTATTTATAAAACTTCGATTTATAAATCTTCTTTATTAATTCAATTCAATTTATATAACTCAATTACATATCAAAAGTCCATTTATAAGTTAAGTACTTATAATCCATTTATTTACTAAATCATTCTTCAAAACATTTGAAATCAATTTTCAAAAGAATTCAGAATCAAATTCCCAAGTTATAGTTTAATTATCCTCTTGGCTATAACTAAATTGAAATGTTATTTTATTACCCGATTTATTATTTTAGAGATATTCAATATTGGATTTAAACCAATTCATTAATTCACTTCACTTATATTTTATTTTTCATAAATCTCAATAATTCGATAATTGTTTTCGAATGCGAAACTATCGCAATCCTAAATTTAGAGAGGGGAATTTTCGAAAAAATTTGAATTTTCAAAATACCCTTTTATTTTTCAAAGAAAACAATTTCATACTTCTTTAGATTCGAAAAACATTTTCTTTAAAGTGGTTCTAGTAACTATTCATATTAAACATCATAAACTGAGCTTTGTGTAAACCAAAGCTCTGATACCACTTTTGTAACGACCCGCCGCTCTGACCGCCTCCAGTCGGTAATTAAACCAACTTGAGACGTTCAAAATGACGGATTGTTATTCAGTTTATAGAGTTTAAACAGAATCAGCCACAAAATCACAGAATAATCATAATATTTCTCATAAATGAATTTTTATACATATATCCGAGTTTGTACAATGAATTAAATTTTATACAGCGGAATATATCTTTAAGTACAAAAAATTCTTCGAAAAGGCTAAAGTGAAGCAATTTCCCCAACTCTCTCTAACTTCGCGGCCTAAAAATCTTCAAGCTGTAAAATTACTCGGTCTGACCCGAGTATTACATTCAAAAGAAAATAATACACCGATCAGTCTAATTCAAACTCAGTTATTAGTGCATAAAGGCAGTAATAATCAATTAACAATTAGACGACAGTCAAATATGAATTTACCTATCCGATCCTTTAACAAGAAATCGGATAACGGTAAATACAACACTTAACAGTGTTAAACAACAAATCAGTAGATTCAAATTATCAATGAGGATAGATGAAGGGATTATTGATGAAGATAATTTAGAAAACAATCAAAATCTGCCTAAACGGCAATTAACAACAAAATCATCAAAATCGGTTCAAAATATATTGAATTGTCAACATAAAACAATTTTCATCAAAAAGAAAACATCATTTAAAACATTAGATTTGGTAGGGCTGCATTACACATACGCGTATATGGCCTCGCCACATTTTTAAAATGTTAACTTCGTGTGGCTGCAGTTCACGCTTGCGTGCACTGCCTCGCCACTACCGTAATGAAATAGAAATCATCACAACAGTAAAAACTAACAGAAATCGAAGCTGCAGAGGTCAAGTCAGTGACTCAACGCAGCTGCAACCCAAAACCCATGCAACAAGGCAAGGTCGAAATGCAATTGTTTTGCATATACCCAAGTAAATTCAATAAACAAGTTTCCAAACAACTGATTACTGCACACTTTAACAAGTGTAAATTTTCATAAAAATAAAACTGCTGCCATTACTTGGACACAAGGGCAACTGCAACAATAACGCAGCCACCACAAGAACACAATGCAACAAACACTGTCTCGAAGCAAATTAATCGAGACTATCAAAATTCAGTAAAATCAGAAGCAAGCTAAGATCAACGCATCAAGAAACCCAATCAAGACAGTGACAATAAGGCACTGTAAATACAAGGTAGGACTGCAACATAGAACTCAAAACAACATAAAAGTTCCCAAATTAAATAGGGCAGCCAGTATTAGTGCACAAGGGCAACTGCAACAATAAAGCAGCCACCACAAACATGCAAGACTAAACCAACTCCAGAATGCATCATGGTCCTAAGAGCTCGAGCGCAAAATATGGCAACTACACAGTGCAAGGACCAATGATGCAAATATGGACAGAACACAAATGCAAGCAAGTTATATTTACAAATTGATGTGCAGACAACACGAAAATGAATCAAGTCCAGACGCAGCCAAGATATGGCAACACTGGGGAAACACAACACAACAGAGGAGGCACATGGATGTGCAGGTGATATACTTCTACTTTGTAAAGTAGGTTATAGTAAAGTATAAAGTGGTATCAATTATGACTACCAAGAAACAAAGACTGCACATGGAAATGAATTGCAACAAGGCAACAAGAGGTGCCACCTAAACCATCATGTTACGGGGTTCAATGTTACAACTCAAAATAATTCGAAATCAATGATACTAAATCCCCTGTGTGAATCGAACTGTAGTGACAAAACACATTAGTAGCATCAAAAGTATCCTTAATACAGTTCATAATTGAATGTAGTGAAACTGTCCTGGAAAAAAATGGAATTTCAATAACCCAGACAAGTTACAAGAGCAAGTAATGATGATACTAGTCAATGCAACAAAGTCAGGTTCAAAGTCTAGTGCAGATTCAAGTGAAGTGATCACTATGCAAACATGTACAGAAAAGTACAAGCACACACTACAGCAATTAAGGAAAAATGCACATAAATACATAAGTAATTGATACAGCAGTTTAGTGATCTGTAAGTGAAGTCACCAGTATAAACCATACCAAGCTAAGTGCCATCAAGTAAACAAGACTAATCATGAATGATCAGGAAATAGGCATATAATCCATTAAGTTAGAGTATGCAAGTGAAACCCAAAACAAGTATACCCAAAAATATGACCAGAGCCCACAACACAAGTATTCAAGGGAAAACTGCAATAAAATGCAGCCACCACAGGTATACAAAGGCACAGTAACCATCAGAATAAACAAGAACCAAGTTCAGCAAAATGTAAACAAGCTAGTGCAAGAAACACAGCAGTACACATAGGCAGCCCATCAAGCAAAACAGTGAATGCATCAAGCATGCACAAGAGAAGCATAGGCAGTTTTACCCCAAAACATATGTCATGAACCAACAGAAGCAATCGAAATGCAACTGTGGAACAACAAAGCACAGAGGCTACAATTATAAATACAATAAGGCAACATAGGCAGTGCAATTTCAAGTGGAGCTATGAAAAATGCCCAAGTCATGAATCAGTAAGCAACATAAAATTGTCCAGTAGACAGAAGATCGTGCCATGGTGACAACAATCTCATATATACATACATAAATGCATATATATATATGAAGTGCAGTCACAATTGCAAAAAAAATATCAGAGGAAATATAAATGCAAACTGCACATGAATGAAAACCACATGAGCTCAATGCATCTAAATGCTCAAATATACAACAAGTGTATATATGTTCATGAAGACAACAGACAACATAACATGCCGTCAAGATATTCAACACACAAAACAAAGGTAAACCCAAGTATATCTCAATGCCGAGCGACATCAAGGACCAGAGGCAATAATTCAAATGGAAATGGACAACAAGCTCAAAGTTGATAATGCGAGTACAGACTCAAGTGAATAGAAGTAAACCATTTTTAACAAATGTACCAAACGGTAATAATGCAGTTTGAATCCAAAATAGAAAGTGGTACAAGACCGAAGTCAACAAGAATTCAACAATTTCAAAGCCGTGAAAAGCAGTAAATCAAGCAACAAAATCATGAATTTGAACTAGATGTGAGTCACTAAAAGTACTCACCTTTGTCGAACGAGGAGCACGCGAG
This sequence comes from Allium cepa, assembly GCA_030765085.1. NCBI lineage: Eukaryota > Viridiplantae > Streptophyta > Magnoliopsida > Asparagales > Amaryllidaceae > Allium > Allium cepa. Next base: position 467,875,619 of record CM060931.1, read on the forward strand.
CGAATCGAGCTGAACCCTAATTTGAAAGCGAAGAGGGACGAACGATCGTGGCCGCCATTAATTGTTGAACGTCGCCATTTTTTTATCGTTTTTCGTGTGTTTAAGATTTAGGGTTACCAATGAGAAAGGTAAAGGGGTCGGGTATAAAAGAGAAAAGGAAGAACGTGTTCTTGATGAGGAGATCGTGATTCTTAGCGTGGGTTACGGCATAATTTTAGCTGATAAGGTAAGGCAGTGTATTCTTTTTATTATATATATTATTATATTTTTATTTTTATTTTGAATTCAATTTCGTTTTATAAATTATTTTCTTTAATAAACATATAAACGTTTTGCAGTTCAAATATCAAACTTAAATTTATATTAACATGTTTTACAATTAGATTTTATACTTGTATTTTGTATTGATAAAATTTTATTCCATTTTATTTAAGTTTAAGGAAAATGTTATTAAAACTAACCATCAATTTATTAATTTAAATAAATAATAATTCTTGTATCCTAATTATTTTTTTCTAAGTCATTAGTTTGAATTTAAAATACAAATTCAATATTCAATTTCAAACTCCAAAGTCAAATTCAAATTTTATTCAACTTTAAATAAATTAAATTCTAAAATTTAATCGCCAATTCATAGTTATATTGGGAATTCAATTCAAACCATCATTTAAATATTTAAAATTAATTAAATATTTTCATTTTTAAATTGTTCAAAATTCTGGGTTGTTACAGCACCCTACCTCTAAAATAGGAAGGTAGGGTACATTTTTTAGGATCTTTTGGGCTCTAGTTTCATTATTTCTTATATTCTCATAACTCTGAAATTTTAAGGTTGGATTTATACTAACCCCCAAGATCTTCTAGCTCTAAATCAGAAATAAGCAATAAAACTTCAAAGGCCTTGCTTTGTCGAACCACTATAAATGATTGTGCCTTGTTTATTTCCTTATTTTCATTTACTTTTCTTCATTTAGTATCTACTACATTAACTTCTGAGTGTTTGTGCCATTTTTGATTCAAACATTTTGGTGTTTTTGTGAGAAATCATATTTTCAGGCCATTTGCATCCATCGTCTACTGTTGGATTTCCTATATCAAAAAGATAGATCCAACTTCTTTGTCTTTAATCCTATAACTCAGATTTGCGAAGATCTACTAAAATCTTTCTGCTATAGGCCCATCAAGAGGAGATCATTCTACCAATTCTAGAGCTACTATTGAAGGTTAGAATCAAAATCCTCAGCAAGAAGATGGAGTTGTCCAACAAACTCAACCCGAGATCCAAATTCCAATTGACATCATGACCAGAATGGAGATGGATATATTAATGAAGTGGATGAAAGATTAATTTCAAGCTAGCCAATATGAGATGAACAACACGATGCAACCGATCTTGAGCCTGGTGAACGAGCTGATTCGAAACAGCCGCAGATGGAGTAGAAGGGATTCCAGCTCAAAAACAAAGTATTGCACTTCATCTAAGCGAAGATGGAGGGAAGGAAGGTATAAGAAAAATCAATATACTATTGGAACATCTATATAAGGAAAAGAACGAGCCCTAGGTTCGAATTCAATGATTGGTACCGACCCCCACTTAGGACTTGGTACTGACCCCCAAAATGGTGGGACTAGGAACAATTTCTGAAAGGTGGAGAGGAAGTCATCCTTGGACATGATATTGAAGGTCTGGATCTGGAAAACCACAATATTTCTAATGATGCTGCTCACGGGAATAAAATAGGGGAAACGTTAAATGAATGGGTCCACCGAAGCTTGGAGAGTCTATGTATCAAGCTCTTTCCCAAGAGCGTTCGCCAAGTCGAGCACTTAGGGTAGAACCTGATTACCACTGTTCAGTCGAAATTGATAATTTGGACTATTAGGAGGATATGGTTAGGAGGTTGGTTAGAGAAAACAGATCCAGAACTAATGATGATTGGGGAAGTTATGCTAGTCGAAACTCATTTACAGAGGACATCCTTTATGCGAGATACCCCTAAAGATTCAACATGCCAACGATGATGATGTACAAAGGAATGATGGATCCTAGGCATCACTTATTAAGATATAAAAGGTACAAGGATTTTGTGACGCCCCGCCTCTATACTCACACTAGCCAAGGACACTACGGAGTGATGCTGTCGACTAGGATGAAGAATAAGGCTGTTGAGGGGCGACCATCTGTGTAATTGCTTTGTGCGAGTACCGATATGCCAGATAGTATAACTTGTATTTCATTTCAAGAGGAAATCCGACATATCAAATACAAACTCAGAGCTACTACACAGTGGCTAAGTGATCTTCGGAAACAAATATAAAATAAGTATAACACAAATCAGACACAAATATTCATATCACTCAGGCGGAAATAGATATGAGTATATCGCGCAAAAGTGTACATCAAGTAGTGGTCATACAAGATCCACTACATCGCAAAAGAATAGGTACAAGTGTAAGTCAAAAGAATATGTATGCATCAAGGAGTTTTTATCTTGAATGTATAATAACAAAAAATTCTGAGCTAAGTAGTTAGCCAAAAGTCAAAAGCTAGTCCCAGCTAAGAAGTCAAGTGGAAGCACATGTAACACCTCGGTCTGGCCCGACTATTATTTAAGAAGAAAATAATAAATGGATCAGTCTAGCTATAAATATCATAAAAAATGAGATAGGATAAGAGATATGACAACGTATGATAATAATAATGCCATATTGTGACAAGTACACATTAGATAACAACAAAAATCATACAATATCTCGAGTATTCTCAAACACCACAAAGAATGTCATATTCTTTAACACATTCACCAAACCACAAATATTGATAAAATTTATCAATGTAAATCACAAAAATTGGTGAAACACAAATTAAAGGAATCATCAATTAGAAATATAGAAAACACAAAGGGGGAGGCCTATCACAAACGGGAGTATCAAAACTCACCAGCACGTGCATCACCAATGGAACGTTATTCCATGGTCGCTAACCATCACTTTTAAGCTGAGGCTCCATAAAAGGCCCGAAGACCATGGGTCGCTACCCCCACCAATTTTGAGCCGAAACTCCACAAATGGGGTTTAATCCCCCATACAAACAAAGAGACATCGCACATCGCTAGTCTAAATCACAAAATGATCATCATTGATCGATAAGTATAAATCACACCAAGCTAGTAAATAAATGAGCTTAGCTTCATGTCCCATAACCACTGGCTTAACTTAAATATTTACGAACAAATTGTATATTTCTACTCGAAAGTTGTCACAAGGGTTTCAATCGAACAAGTCTAAGAATTAACTGACAAAGTAAACGCAAGCGTTTCATACCACTGGTTTTGCTAAGTCGTTTAATTGGCTTTCTCGAACGAATGAGGTAAAGATTTGTATATACTACTAGATTAGAAAACGGTTTTAAAAGTGAGTTTGATATTGAAAGTAAATGTTGAATCGTTTGATGAAAGAGTTTGAATATTTACTACTAGTATAAAATCCTTTGCATTTTAAAGTGACAAACCATAGAAATGATTGTAGAAACAATCAATCACCAAAAATTCACATACGAAGACGTGAATTAAATCCAAAGAATCGATACCAAATCCATCAAAATAGATATTCCTAAAAATCCAAAGAAAGAAGTCATCAAAGTCGATATTAAGTTATAACAACTAACCAGATCAATAAAAATCAAATAAAATCGAAAATCCACTCAAAAACAGCAAAAATAGGCAAAATGAACAGTTCCAAACACCTGGGGGTCAATCCAGATGTCTGGATTTAGGTTCTGGAAATTCAAAAACCATTCAGATGTCTAAAAGGTGTCTTCAGACATCTGACATGTATGTATAAGACGTCTGAAGGGTAGTATCAGACGTCTGACAAGGTGTTTCAGACTTCTGAAAGGTTGTTTGAGACGTCTGATTCTTTTTTCTGCATTTTTTTCTTCTACCGTATATTTTTTTTCTCCAGCAACCATAACCATACGTCTGAAACTTAATTTCAAACGTCTGGATGCCTGGGGCTGGGCAACAATTTGCCTAGGCCCTGATGGCCAGAACGATTCGGGAGCGGTCGAGTGAGCAACGACGACAATGGATTTACGTCAAGCGACAACCCAGCCTTATAGGCTCTTCGATACACCCCAAATAACATATCCAAACATCCATATAAAGATTTTCATAGATTTTAACTTCAAAACACCAAAATTGGAAAATTCACCAAATCAATTCAAATCAAAAGCAAATGATCATGAATAGATGTTAGGAATTCATAAGTAACAACAATGAAAGTTATAGACGTAGATGTGGATTCAAAAACTCACTTTTAACTCAAAAACACAAATGAGAAGCTCTAAAACAAGCTAAGATCAATTCTCCTTTAACAATAACTCAAGAAGCTTCAATCTAAGCTTATAATAAAATATTTCCTTAGTTAGGGTTTAGGAATTTCTGAAATTTAAAGAGAGATTGAGATGGAAAAGATGAAGAGGATGCTTACCTAAGCATCTCCTTGATTTCTAGCTTGAAGTTGATAATTCCTAAGAGAATTAGGGCTTAGGAATTTCTTTTCTCTTTCCTTATTTTTCTTTTAGCTTGAGTGGTAGGAAATAATAGAGTGAGTGAAGAGGAGTTGGATGAAGGGTTAGGTTATTAGTCAAGTCAAAGGGTTGAAACCTAAACCCAAAGCCCAATAGAAAAATAGCAAAATTCTAGCGAACTCCAAACATATCGATGTTTATACTTAAAAAGGTCGCAAGCGTCATTTTGAACTCAATGGAAGTAGTCTCGAGTCTCAATTTGAATGTTTGCAAAAAGTAGAATTCGGGACTTTAATCTGACTAACGATGCTATATTTGAATAAATCATTTAAATATACAATCGTAAAATATACGGGTTGTTACAGACTTCCCTCTTTAAAAAAATTTCATCCTCACAATACTTAAGAAGAAAACAAAAAGTAACAACCATAAAAGAATATCAACATAAAATAAAATTTGAAATAAGATGTTCACCTCAAGGAGCTCGAGAGAGTAAGTCCAGATGTGTTCGCTTGATGAATTCTCGGGATTCCCAAGAACAATCTTTAGGATTTGAGGATCATTGAACTTTCACAAGCGGAACATCTTTATTTCGAAGCTTTAACCTCCGTAGCAATGATACGAATAGGATATTGCTCATTAGTCAAATTAGGCGACACTTTAATTTCTTCAACAATGTCGGACTCAAGAATAGAATCAGAATCTCTAGGGCATTCCGCAGTTGAGAGACGTGGAATACGTCATGAATAGCAGAAAATTGAGCTGGTAATAAAAGACGATAAGCCACGGAACCAATACGTTCGGTGATGGGAAATTGACCAATATATCGAGGCGCTAATTTTCTTGGTCGACTGAAACGCACAACACTCTTCATAGGTGAAACACGAATAAACATCAAATCTCCCACAGATTATTCCAAATTCCTTCTTCGGTTATTGGCATAGGATTTTTCTCTACTTTGAGCTTCTTTCATCCTATGACGAATAAGGTCGATCTTTTCTGTGGAATCATGAACAAAATCTGGACCTAAAGCCAGCTTCTCACCAGCCTCAAGCCAACAAGAAGGAGATTGGCATGGCCTTCCATAGAGTGCCTCAAAAGGTGCCATACCAATACTAGATTGGAAGCTATTAGTATACGAAAACTCAACAAGAGAAATATGATCTTTCCAACTTCCACCAAAATCAAAAACACATGCACGAAGAAGATCTTCAAGAGTTTGATTCACCCGCTTTGTTTGTCCATCGAACTGAGGATGATAAGAAGTGCTAAAATTAAGCTTCGTTCCTAAAGCTTTTTGAAGACCTTTCCAAAATCCACTAGTGGATCACGATCGCTAACAATAGAAGTAGGACCTCCATGCAATTTAACAATTTCTTTAACATAGAGTTTGGCCTAAATAGGTATGGTCCGATTGGTCCAAACGGGAATAAAACGGGTGGATTTTGTAAGTCTATCTACTATCACCCAAAGACTGTCATGACCTGAACGAGAATGGGGAAGACCGTCAACAAAGTCCATGGAGACTTGATCCCACTTCCAAACAGGAATATCCAAAGGTTGCAATAACCCACCGGGCCTTCGATGCTCGGCCTTTATGAGTTGGCAAGCCATGCAACACTTAATGAAGTTAGCAATATTGGATTTCATTCCATCCCAATAATAAAGTCGCTTCATATCTGCGTACATTTTACTACTACCGGGATGAATGGTAAATTTAGAACGATGAGAATCTTCTAAAATGTCTTTACAAAGATTACTAATATTTGGCACGATAAGTCTATCAAATTTTCGAATGCCGCCACGAGCATCGATTTCAAAGTCTTTCAAACCATTAATATTTCCATCCCTACAACTTGGGCAAAGATGAGCCAATTTGGAATCATGCTTTTGAGCTCAAGAATGCGGTCTAAAAGAGATGGATGAGCCTCAGGGCTACATAAAACAAGAGATGAACATGAATTGGATTCATGATCTTGAACCTCACAAGTGGACAACGTCTCGAGATCGTTCCATTCTGATAACATCGTAGAATCAGCCGCTTGTTGCTTATGACTAAGGGCATCGGCAACACGATTTCCCTATCCGAGAGTATAAAGAATATCAAGATCATAAGATGCAAGGAACTCGAGCGAACGTTGTTGATGCAAATTAAGTTCGTTTTGAGAAAATAAATACTTCGAAGATTTATGATCGGTATAGAGAACAAATTTATCTCCCAAAAGATAATGGCGCCAAATTCTAAGGGCGAAAACAATAGCCACGAGCTCTAAATCATGAGTGACATATCTAGTCTCGGCAGGCTTTAATTGCCTAGAAGCATGAGAAATAACACGTTCCCTTTGCATGAGAACGGCTCCCAAACGACCACGACTTGCATCGGTATAAACAATAAAGTCTTGTTCCCTTCGAGAATCAAAAGAATAGGAGCATCGGAAAGGAGTTCTTTTAATTTCTGAGAAGAAGCTTTACATTTGTCTAACCAAATGTACTTAACTCGCTTCTTTGTCAAACTAGTAAGAGGTACGGAAATTTTAGAAAAGTCTTTTATGAACCGATGGTAATAGCCCGCCAATCCAAGAAAGCTATGAATTTCCATCACACTCTCTAGTCTCTTCCAATTTTTAATCGCTTCAATCTTTGAAGGATCCACGGAAATTCCAGATTCAGAAATTATATGTCCGAGAAATTTCACACGAAATTGCCAAAAGTGGCACTTAAATTTTTTTGCTTTCAATTAATTGCTCCTAAGAGTTTCCAACGCAATCCGAAGATGTTTTTCATGCTCTTCCTCGGTTTTATAATAAACAAGAATATCATCTATAAAGATGAGAACAAATTGATCGAGGAAGTCTTTGAAAACTTGATTCATGAGGTCAACGAAATAAGCTAGAGCATTCATTGAACCAATTGGCATAACAAGCCATTCATAAGATCCATAATGACTACGGGACAATGTCAAAGGAATGTTATCCTGTGCAATACGTAGATGATGAAAACCGGTTGCTAAGTTTAACTGTGAAAAGACTCTAGCAGCACTAAGTTGATCGAACATATCATCAATATGAGGTAAGGGATATTTATTCCTGATGGTGAGATCATTAAGCTTGCGGTAGTCAACGCAAAGTCTAAGCGTACCATCGGATTTCTTCACAAAAATAGCCGATGCTGCCCAAGCAGAGGAACTAGAACGAATAAATTGCTTCTCTTCCAATCCGGACAATTGTTTACGCATCTCCTCATTTTCATTATTGGACATACGATAAGGAGGATGAGTGATAGGTAGAGCTTCAAGGATTAGATAAATTCTGAGCTCAATTGCTCGCTTAGGGGATAATCCTAAAACGGGCTCAAATATGTTGAAAAATTCACGAACAACGTGAATAAGGGAAATGACATCTTCTTCATCATCATTATCATCATCGTGAGCGTTTAGAGTATATAAGGATGCCATCGAATTAGAATCTGAATCTTTAAGAACAATAGAAATTTGTTTAACAGATTGAGGATGTCAAAGATGAATAGTCCTCTCATAACATAGGATATGGGCTTCATAAGGGTTAAGCCAATCCATTCCCAAATCATTCCGAAGCCTAAGTAGTGCATAACATGCAAATCGGCTCGGAAAGAATGATTACATAAAATAATCTTGACATCTTTACAAAGTAAACTAAGTGTTGCGGATCCACCAACCGGATTCGCAATTCTCAATGAAGTCATCAAAGCCATAGCACTTAAAGAAAAAGTATCAACAAGCTCTTTTAATATAAAAGAATGGGATGCACCTGTATCAAAAAGAACTCGAATAGGATGTTCACGAAACATAATAATGCCATCAAGGATAGAATGAAAAATACCTTGACCACAAGAAGTATTATTAGGGGATTGCATAACATATAGCTTTCCCTCCTTCTTGCTTTGAAGTTTGGGACACAAAGATATAGTATGACCTGAACTTTTGCAATAGCGACAAGTAAGGGGCTTCGAACACTTATTTGCATAATGGTCCTTAGAACCACAATTGTAGCATCCTCTACGACTAGAAGTAGGTATCTTTACTACCGAAGTTGCTTGCTTCCCTTTCTTATTGGAATTATGGTTGATTAATAGGCCTCTACTTGTTGTTGTTAAAGTTCTGTTTGGCACCCACAACTTCAACATCACTTTCTTTATCGGCCTCCTCAAGTCGAAGAGCGATATCAACAAGTCGATCGAAAGGAACATCTAATTCAGAAGTAATGGCTTTTTGATGTTCTTATTCAACACGTAAATAAACCTCTGATTTTTCTTTAAAGGGATATTAATATACTCGACCTTATATTTAGAGAGAGATTTAAAAGATGTGATGTAATCTGTCACAGATGATTCATCTTGAATAAGGTCAATAAAGCGCCGAGCTAAAGTTACTTTTTCAGCCTCCAGCACAAACTTTAACTCGAATAGTTCTCGAAATTGCTCCCAAGTAAAATCCGCTTCAATAATCTTAGAAACCAAAAGCTCATACCAATCTAATGCTCTCCCTTGGAGCATACTAGAAGCCACTTGAACACGATGTAGATCATTAAGATTCATGCGAGAAAAGATGCGATCGCATGTTCTAATCCAAGCTTGGACTTCTAAAATGCTTTCGGAACCCCTGAATGGCCTTCCACCCAAATTGATATAGTCACTGCGTAGGCATGCAAACCGTATTTAGGGTAAGTAGGCTCTGGAATGGGTCCGACAGCTTGAGCATTCTTTACAAGATCTAAGAGCTGCTGGGCAGACATAAATACTCTATCCTGAGGAATAGCATTAGATTGATCGGCGCTAGGACGACCTGGTCTAACCATTTATCTTCTTTAAGAAAGAAATAAAGAAGAAGAAAAAGGTTATTCTCGGAATGAATATCAAACAACCATGATTGATAAAACAAGGCATCATAAAAAAAAGGATAGAACGGGTCCTAAGACTCGGATTAAATCCTAAGGCACAATTCCTAAGAGAGACTTAGGTCAATGATCCTTGCTATAATATTCTATATTGTTCCGAAGCTTGGATCTGATGCCAAGCTGTGATGCCCCACCTCTATACTCACACTAGCCAAGGACACTACGGAGTAATGCCGTCGACTAGGACAAAAATAAGGCTGTTTAGGAGCGATCATCTGTGTAATTGCTTTGTGCGAGTACCGATATGCCAGATAGTATAACATGCATTTCATTTCAAAAGGAAATCTGATATATCAAATACAAACTCAGAGCTACTACATAGTGGCTAAGTGATCTTCGAAAACAAATATAAAATAAGCATAACACAAATCGGTAACAAATATTCATATTACTAAGGCGGAAATAGATAAGAGTATACCGCATAAAAGTGTACATCAAGTAGTGGTCATACAAGATCCACTACATCACAAAAGAATTGGTACAAGTGCAAGTCAAAAGAATATGTATACATCAAGGAGTCATTATCTCGAATGCATAATAAAAAAACTACTAAGCTAAGTAGTTAGCCAAAAGTCAAAACCTAGTCCTAGCTAAGAAGTCAAGTGAAAGCACTTGTAACACCTCGGTCTGACCCGAGTATTATTTAAGAAGAAAATAATAAACGGATCAATCTAGTTATAAATATCATATAAAATGAGATAGGATAAGAGATATGACAAAAACGTATGATAATAATAATGCCATACTGTGACAAGTATATAGTAAATAACAACAAAAATCATACAATATTTCAAATATTCTCAAACACCAAAAAGAATGTCATATTCTTTAACACATTCACCAAACCACAAATATTGATCAAACTTGTCAATGTAAATCACAAAGATTGGTGAAACACAAATTCTAGGAATCATCAATTAGGAATCCAGAAAACACAAAAGGGGAGGCCTATCACAAACGGGAGTATGAAAACTCACTAACACGTGCTTCACAAACGGAACGCTATTCCATGGTCGCTAACCATCAATTTTGAGCAGAGGCTCCATAAAAGATCCGAAGACCATGGGTCGCTAACCCACCAATTTTGAGCCGAAACTCCACGAACGAGGTTTAATCCCCCATACAAACAAAGAGACATCGCACATCGCTAGTCTAAATCACAAAATAATCATCATTGATCGATAAGTGTAAATTACACTAAGCTAGTAAATAAACGAGTTTAGCTTCATGTCCCATAACCACTAGCTTAACTTAAATATTTACGAACAGATTGTAGATTTCTACCTGAAAGTTATCACAAGGATTTCAATCGAACAAGTCTATGAGTTAACCGACAAAGTAAACGTAAGCATTTCATATCACTTGTTTTGCTAAGTCGTTTAATTGGATTTCTCGAACGAATGAGGCAAAGGTTTGTATATACTACTAGTTTAGAAAATGATTTTAAAAGCGAGTTTGATATTGAAAGTAAATGTTGAATCGTTTTGATGAAAGAGTTTGAATATTTACTACCAGTATAAAAACCATTGCATTCTAAAGTGACAAACCATAGAAATGATTGTAAAACCAATCAATCACCAAAAATTCACATACAAAAACGTGAATTAAATCCAAAGATATTGATGCCAAATCCATCAAAATGGATATTCCCAAAAATCTAAAGAAAGAAGCTATCAAAGTCGATAATAAGTGATAACAACTAACCGGATCAACGAAAGTCGACTAAAACTGGAAATCCACTCAAAAACAGCAAAAAATAGGCAAAATGAACAGTTCTAGAAGTCTGGGGTCAATTCAGATGATTGGATTTAGGTTCTGGAATTTCAAAAACTATCCAGACGTCTGAAAGGTAGCTTCAGACGTTTGACATGTTATATCAGACGTCTGAAAGGTGTTATCAAACGTCTGACAAGGTGTTTCAGACCTCTGAAAGGTTATTTCAGACGTCTGATTCTGTTTTCTGCATTTTTTCTTTTGCCGTATTTTTTTTTTCTAGCAACCATAACCAGACGTCTGTACCTTAATTTCAGACGTCTGGATGCCTGGGTTAGGAAACAATTTGCCTAGGCCATGATGGCCAAAACGATTTGGGAGCGATCAAGCGAGCAACGACGACTATGGATTTATGCCAAGCGACAACCCAGCCTTGTAGGCTCTTCGATACACCCCAAATAACATATCCAAACATCCATATAAAGATTTTCATAGATTTTGACTTCAAAACACCAAAATTGAAAAATTCACCCAATCAATTCAAATCGAAAGCAAATGATCATGAATAGATGTTAGGAATTCATACCTAACAACAATGAAAGTTATAGATGTAGATGTGAGTTCAAAAACTCACCTTTAACTCAAAAACACAAGTAAGAAGCTCTACAACAAGCTAAGATCAATTCTTCTTCAACAACAACTCAAGAAGCTTAAATCTAAGTTTATAAGAAAATATTTCCTAATTTAGGATTTAGGAATTTCTGAAGTTTGAAGAGGGATTGAGATGGAGAAGATGAAGACGATGCTTACCTAAGCTTCTCCTTGATTTCTAGCTTCAAATTGATAATTCCTAAGAGAATTAGGGCTTAGGAATTTCTAACTTCTTTTCTCTTCCCTCATTTTTCTTTTAGCTTGAGTGTTAGGAAATAATAGAGTGAGTGAAGAGGAGTTGGATGAAGGGTTAGGTTATTAGACAAGTCAAAGAGCTGACACCTAAATCCAAAGCCCAATAGAAAAATAGCAAAATTCTAGCCAACTCCAAACATATCGATGTTTATACTTAAAAAGGTCGCAAACGTCATTTTGAACTCAATGGAAGTAGTCTCGAGTCCCAATTTGACTATTTGCAAAAAGTAGCATTTCAGACTTTAATACGACTAATGATGTTATATATAAATAAATCATTTAAATATACAATCGTAAAATATGCGGGTTATTACAGATTTAGCCAGCACTTTGGATTTTGTGAAGTGATGCTATTTCCCAATTATCTTAGAAAGGGTGGCTATGATGTGGTTCACTCAGCTTCCATCGATGTGCGTATCATTTTTTACTGAATTGTCATGGAATTCATAGAGCAATTCTGTTCGCACACCTTATATCTGAAACACATGATGTCATTGTCTAATGTTTATCAAGTTAAGGGAGAATCGTTGAGGGACTATTTGAATGGATTGCACATGGCTGTAACGAAGATAAACAATCCAAATGTAGATATGATACTGATGGCACATTGTAGAGGTGTTTACCCCGACTTGGATTTTAGGGATTAGGTAGAAAGAAAGCAACCATCGACAATGGAAGATTTTTACAAGAAAGCTAATGAGTATTTGCATCGGCAGGATGCGCGTAAGCATTCATAAAGTACTTATGTTAGAGGTTCGAATGAGCCGATTCAAGGCAATGTTGTTGTACAGCAATCTAAAGGAAACTCTAGGAATGATGATGTAAAAGTTGGTAATTGAAACAAAGGAGGAAAATAAAGCAATGATGGGGAAAAGAAGGGAAAGCCAGATAATATGTTCCAGAGGTTCCAAGTATAACAATTACACTAAATTTAACAACTCGATAGAGAACATCTATTTGGCTACACAGATACCAAATGTATAGGAAGCCATCTCCTAGGGAATAAACTGAGAAGGAGAGAAAGTCGGGCAAGTTTTGTACATTCCATGAGACTCGCGGTGATAGTACTAACGACTGCAGGCACTTGCGCGACATTATTGAAGATTTAATAAGGAAAAAAAATTGCAACAATATGTGAAGCCTGATAGGATGGCGGGCAAGGAAATTCCAGTGCCCCTGGGTCATCTTCCCAGCAGGGGCAAGTTAAGCCTGATGCTGATGTATTCAGGTGGCCATAAAAACGATTAGCAATTAACACAATCATCGGTGGGCCTCATCCTGCCGATAAGAGTTCTCGGAAATGGATAGATACATTGGAGCGTTAGAGCATGCCGAGAAAGAAAGTTCCTATGTTGTCGAGAATGAAGCTTCGACAAAACAATCTCGAACCATGGTGGACGATATTGTTTGATGGAACAGGGATGCTGATGGAGTGTAGGCTTCAACAATTGACCCACTCGTGATCTCAGCCATGATTGGTCCTACTATTGCACGAAAAATGCTTGTTGACTGTGGGAGTTCAGTCAATATTTTGTTCAAAAAATCTTACGATCAAATGATGTTGGAAGAGAGAGATTTGAAGCATTGTAGATCTCGTATACAAAGGTTCAATGGGATGGCTACTAAAGTAATAGGATTTGTGGAATTATGTGTGGAACCTAGTGAGGGCGACCGCAAGCGAGTGAGGGTGATGTCGTTTTAGTGTTGGATATTTATTATGCTTGTAACGCATTCTTAGGTCTAAAGTTAGAGCGACCATCACTCCTTGATGTTCAACTATGCAATTCTCTATAGACAATGAAGTAGGAATCATGCATGAAGATTAGGTGGTTGGCCGCGAGTGCTATGTGGCTGAATTGAAGGAAGTAAGGCATAAGGCAAAATGAAAGGGCATAGAGGGGGTCCTCTATATAAAGCATTTGGATGCATGGCAACTACTACTCGAGCCCTGACTCGGGCAAAACTAGTCGACTCTACGATGACATAGATCGATGAAAAGAGGCGGAGGGTGGACAAGCAGCTCCCACTGAGATGACAATCACAATTCCAATTAGCAAGGATAACCCGAGTTAAGTCCTGAAGGTTAGATTTCAGCTCGGTACTAGTGTGATGAGGGAGTTGGTTGGTTTTCTCTAAGATAACCTGGATGTGTTTTCTTGGACGCACTCGGCTACGTATGGTAACTCGCTTGGGATACTGACCATGCATTAATTATCAATCCCAATAAAACAAAAGCACCACATTTTGGGTCTGGAGAGATCCACTGCACTTAAGGAGGAAGTGGATAAACTAAAGGATAATGGCTTCATCCGCAATTGTAACGACCTGCCTTTTTTACCCTTGAAAGTCGACACCGAACAATACAGCTGCATTCCAATGTCAATGCATCCAATCGACAAAAGGGCAGATTATTAGGTTAAATAAAAAGGAAAGAATAGAGGAAAAAATCCGAAACTAACAGCGGAATCGACAACATTTAATATAACAAGGACAATAGAAATTATCCCTCCAAATATACAGAGTATATAAAAGTTAGAAACAAACCTTATCAGCCAGATAGTTATAAAATCTTGATCTTAAAAGTGTTGATAGGTATATTATATGATATGGCGGAAAATAAAATACTATGATAAGTGAATCTGTAGCTCTCCTTCAAGACCTCTATATCACCATGGTCAACCTGGGAGAACGCTCGGTCTAACCCGAGCATTATAAATAAATAACACACGAAACAGTTTGAAAATACCAGCGTGAGATAACTTGAATAATGGGGAACATATATAAAAGATCTATGAGACCACACCGCTAACGCAGAATGGATTTTTACCTCACAAGAATAACATCCATAAAGGAAAGAGCTGAAATAAATATCAGGAACACATCCAAATATGAATGAGCATGAATGATATTAAACCGGACTTGAAAGAAAGGAAATAAACCGAGTAAAATCCTAATTGGACAAAATGGATAGAACAAGGAAAATAGTCCAACTTGATAGAATAGACTAAATAAGGTAACAATCCAAACTTAATAGAATGGACTGAATAAGGTAATAATCCAAACTTGATAGAATGTATTGAAACAACACGTAAATGCAATGATGAGGAGTTGGCTCTATTCGTGGCAATTTAAAGCTAAAACAGATTCAAGGTTTTCGAACCAAATAAGGAAAGAAAATTTTATAACAAATGATAAGGAATGTGCACCCACCTAGGAATATACCTCTAGGAATGTACTCCTAAGAAGCTCATTTACATTGTGACACATCTCGGATAATACCAAGCCGTACCCCGCCAGACCTTACCGAGTATCCAAAAATTTCCACATCTAAATGCAATCGAATTCTAACTAGATGATATGTAAAAAACCCTTTTGATAGGAGAAACCCCAATAGCTTTGCTTCCTCTCGCGCTTTTGGTTTAATCATTTTCGACAAAGGATAACAAAGCTCGATGATGCAGCAAATTGTTTTTAAGGCGACGATACACCATAAAGAAAGTTGAATCCGATAATTAAAAAATCAATTATCGGGGATAATTAAAATGATCATATATGGAAATGAAATTTCATATATCTACTATTAATCGTTGATTCCAAACAAGTCCTATCTCTCGATTGAAAATGAAGTCGGGCAAGTCAAGGTAGTGTTACCTCTAGGCACCACCTTGACGACATTTTTAACCACCGAGATAGAAATGAGTACAAGCCTCAACATTTAGCATTAAATGCATAATTGGATCCTTTCCATATAAGCGATATCGATTATGGAACTATTGTTCTATAAAATAAACTGAACATTAACTTTTAAAAGAACCGAACTTATGCTTGATTTCCATATTTTCATATTGGTAAAACACTTTTTGAATTAGTTCCTGATTGTCAAAACGTTAAAGTAATCTTTACAAGCGCGCGACCCCGGAGGCCCAAACCAATATCAGACCAAACACCCAGAAGATTTATCCAACTTAATATCCCAATGATCGAGTTCCAATTCTTTTTATAACTTTAAAAACAATATTAATTATCTCGAAAGATAAGTAATCACATTTTTAAAATTATTTTAAATAAACAAATCCATTATCTTTAATAAAATAGATAATTATTTCCAAACACTTTTATAACATTGGTAACTTAACTGTAAAATATTTATTAAATCAGTTTATTAACTTTAAATAAATTGATTAAAGCAATTTTATTATATTAGATAATTTACTTAAATCACTTTTAATAAATTGATTAATTGACTTCAAATATCATCAATTACAAAGATTAATTAAATACAAATAATCACTAGTTAAAATGAACAACTCATCTCAAACATCATTTATTAAAATGATAAGTAATTTTAATTTCCATTAATTAAAATAGTTAATTAAGTTCAAATAATTAATTGGATTAATTAAATTCAAACACTATCGGCTAAAACGATTAATTAAAAAAACATTTCCTAAAATGATTTATTTAATTGTAACACCATTAATTAAAACAATTTAACTAAATTCCAAAAATCATTAGTTAAAACAATTAATTAAATTTAAAACAATCATTAATTGAAATGATTAATAAGATTCAAATATCACTATTTAAAATGGTTAATTACTTTTAAATATCATTAATTAAAATGATTATTTTTCAATTATCGTTATTTAAAATAATTAGTTAAGTTCAGTAATTTAATTAAACTCCATTATCATTAATTAAAATAATTAAACAAATTCAAATAATCATTAGTTAAAATGATTGATTAAGTATAAAACATCATTAGCAAATACGATTGATTAAATCTAAAGATAACCCAATTTTAAAACATTATTTATTAAACTGGTTAATTAATCTCAAAATCATTTGTTAAAAAGATTAATTAATCTAAATTATCATTAATCAAAATGATTAATGAATTTTCAATATTCCTTTTATCGGAAACACAAGCTCAAGTTCATATGACAGAGTTCGAGGATGGAATTTTATAGATGACGATATAGAAAAATCGCTATAACGACAATTAACAAGTTAAATGGAATATCAGGATTTATTTTCAATTAACCATTAATATAATAGCATCAGAATGTATATAACTAACTATTGGTGAGAAACACCATTTGGGTCTCTCTATAGATTTTTCCTGCAAAAAATGGTTATAGATAATATATAGATAATCATATGGGTTTATAACGATCAAATTAATATGTCATCCATTTTTCAAACGGGAAATCAACCAAACAACCGATCAAATTCTAGTCAAAATCCAAGCAATCGGTAAATATTTATAACATCATAGATATGATATAATAAAATTTAATATGAATTAAACTCACCTTGATTTTCATTTCCGCCAAAACGTCTCGATTTTGGACTAAAACCGAACGGTCGTTCGATTTTAGCCTAAATTCAACAAGCTTTAAATCCAACCAAATTAACACTATTGTGAGGATCTTGACGACACGAGTCCAACGCAAAATACGGTAGTTCGTATCCGACTTCGTATGCAAAAGTTATCGCATAAATAAGTTATCGATAAATTTCGAATTAATATCAAACAACTCAACTTTAGATTAATTATAATATTGCCCCTCACCCTTAATTTCTTATTCTTCCCCAATTCATCAATAATGTGCATGAACATGACACTGCACATCCTCATGCATGTACGACCCACCAAGCTCCTCCCTCGATGAAACCCCGAATCGACTGCACCATCGCACTCCACATCGAAAGTCCAATCTTCCCTACACCATGATTTCAAACCCGCACTTCTCTAGCCATTCGCGACCTGATGGGTCCCCATGTCGAGCATTGTGCATGCATGATAATTTTTGTCATCGAACCACTCCAAAACTCGGCTGCAATTGCTATCTTCAACTCTAAATTCAAATCTGAGCCTCGCTTGTTGAGTCACAAGCTTTATGAAAGTTTTGATTTCTGACAAATAAGGCGATTGATTTCTGACAAACAAGGCGATCGACAAAAACAAGGTCATTAGAGCTATATATGGTACTCTAGATTATAGGTTGATTATTTGTTGTTGTAATAGTAATAAATTTGTTAAAATCTATCCTCAAATAATCATGCATATCAAGGGAATCAATATATATACGAATAATTTATAAGTTGCATGCAGTTGCACAATTCAATGTGCAATTTAACAGGCACCGGTCGACCGGTCAATATAGGTGCGGTCGACCGTTCCTGTGTAAATTGCACAGTGAACGTGCACACATGCACATAACGTATATATATTTTGAATTCCTGTCTACTGGTCACTTTTTAGCCTGTCGACCGTTTTTGAACAGAAAGCAATTTTTTCAAAAGACACTTCTCTTCTCCAAAGGTTGCATCTCTTAATCTTTCACCAAAGATCATATCTCTTAATGGCAAAGAGTTACAACCATTCTTGTCTATATAAACTAATCCAATTCGTTGATTAAGTATAACGATTTCATATATTCTTTTAATCTAATCTCTGATCTCAATTCTGTATTATAAAAGCTCTAAATTATTTATTGAATCTTTGAAACTATTTCATATCCTTTGATTCAATAATATACTTTCCTTAATCTTTTCAAAACATCATATCGCATACTTTGAGGATAAGATTATAGGAAGGGTGTACTGCTAGTGACAAATCTGTGTTTTCAAGAACACAAGTTGTCAACAACAATTGTATTTGTTCTTTTGTTGAAGTCCTCTGTGTTGTAAGAGGCAAGTGTTGAAGTCCTCAGTATATTAGAGGCGTGAAATCCCGTTCGGTTGTTCGGGTGTTGTAAACCTGTTCCTCCGGGTGAAGCGAGGTAGTTAATAGTGAAAATCCAGATAGAAGTCTGGGACTGGACGTAGGACGGTGCTCCGAACCAGTATAAAAATCTCTGGTGTAATTTTTCTATTTTCTATTTACAATGCTATTATCATCTATTTCCGCATTTGTATTGTAATCCATATTACACGATCCGTGTATACTATATTAGCACATATAATTGTATACACACCGCACTTTCATTTGGTATCAGAGCACGGTCATCATATAACCGTAACACAGTTATTTGATATATTCTTGTAATATGGCAAATAACGCAAGTACTAGCACATATAATTGTATACACACCGCACTTTCATTTGGTAAGGGCAATCGACACAAAGACCTCCATTTTTCAATGGTCTTAACTATAGTTATTGGGCAACACGTATGTCATTCTTTATGCAATCAAGCAGCTATGATGCTTGGAATGCTACTCAAAGAGAAATAGTGAATCCAACAACTGATTATTCAGAATGGACTGTGGCTGAGAAAACGGCAGCAGCCGTAAATGCAAGAGCAATAAATATGTTGTTCTGTGCATTAGACCAAAATGAATATAACCGTGTTAGTATCTGCACTACTGCATATCAAATTTGGCAAACGCTAAAAATCACTCATGAAGGTACTAACAAGGTTAAACAAGCCAAAATAGCCATGCTGAAAAGTCAATTTCAAAATTTCAAAATGAAACCAAATGAAACAATCAATGACATGTATTCACGGTTTCAAACTATTCACCATGCACTTATTGGGTTAGGACAAAAGTATTCAGATTTTGATGTTGTTTCAACAGTCCTACATTCTCTGACTAATGAATGGGAAGGAAAAGTATTAGCAATTGAAGAAGCTAATGACCTTTCCGTCATGAAGCCAGATGAATTGATAGGAAATTTAATGTCCTATGAAGCAAATTTGCAGGCTAGAAAAGAACAGAAAGAAGAAAAGAAAAATGTAGCATTTCATGTTGAGAAAGATGAAAATGAATCAGATTCTGAAGATGAAGATTTGGCGTTCATTGCTAAAGGTTTCAAAAAATTCCTAAAATATCGAAAAGCCAGTCGCTACAATAAAAGGAAACCTGGATCAAATAAACCATCTTCATCTGCTATAGAATGTTTCAACTGCCATAAAAAGGGACACATGCAGAAGGATTGTCCAGAACGAAAGAAAAAGTCAGAAAATGACAAATTCAAATATAAGAAGGACAAATCAAAGAAACGAGCCTTCTCAGTAACATGGGATGATTCAGAGTCATCTTCATCAGAAAGTGAAAGTGATTCGGAGAATGAACAAGCTAATGTTTGTTTTATGGCAACAGAAGATGAGGTACAAATTCCTACATTTGATGAATTACTTGATATTAATGCTGAATTGATAGTCAAATATAAAGACATAAAACGTCAATTAAAAGTAGTCAAAACAGATTTAAGTAGAGCAGAGTTTGAACGAGATATGTTAAAAGATGAGAAGAAAATATTAGAAGAAGAACTTGAAAATATTCAAGAATCATCATCTAATGTTGACTCTCAAATATCTCTTTTGAGTCAAGAAATAGAAGCTCAAAAAGAGAAAAATAATGCTCTCACTACTGAAAATCATGAACTTAAAGCAAAAGTCAAAATTCTAGACCTAGAAAAAGCTAGTTTACAAACAAAGTTTGATGACATTACTCAAAATGTTTCTAACTTTAACAAAGGTCGAGAAAATTTGAATAAAATCATTGAAAGTTCACAATCTATTTCAGATAAACAAGGTTTGGGATATAACAAACATGAAACTAAGAAACATCTTAGAAATAAAAGGAAGAAGAAAGTACAAAAAACTGAAGCTAAGAAAAATCTTAGTTTATTATATTTCAAACCAAAACCAGTTGTGAAATTTCAAAAGAGAAATGTCAAGACTATCAAAATATGGGTTCCTAAAACAAATAATAATTTGATTAGGAACAAATACATTCAGCAATTCATGAATAATGTACATTTTAATAACAATTATATATATAAAGGGGATACCGGACCCAAATGGGTTTGGACTCCTAAGACCTAACTCTTAGGACCCTATAAAAAGTGGGTACCATGAACTTAATTCTATTTTTTGCAGGTCCCACTGAAGAAAAGAGGGAAGTGGATATTGGACAGTGGTTGCTCAAAGCATATGACGGGAGACAAGAGCTTATTAACAAATATTAAATACTCAGATGGTGGCTCAGTCACTTTTGGAGACAATTCAAAAGGTTATATCATCGGCAAAGGCGATGTGAGCAATTGCGGTACATCTAACTTACCTCTTATTACTAATGTCATGCTAGTTAGAAATTTAAAACACAATTTACTTAGTATTAGTCAGTTATGTGACAAGGGTTTTATAATTTCCTTTTCAAATAATAAGTGTAGTATTTTAGATAAAGACCATAATTTGGTTTTTGAAGGTTATAGAGACAGAAATATATATATTCTAAATATGAATATTAATCATAATTCAGATATGTGTCTTGTGGCTAATGACAATGATCCATGGCTATGGCACAAACGTTTCTGTCATATAAACTTCAGAACTATTGACAAGCTAGCCAAAAACAATCTAGTTAGAGGACTACCCAAAATGAGTTTTAAAGTTAACAACATTTGTGATGCATGTCAATTAGGAAAATTGACCAAATCATCGTTTAAATCCAAGAAAGTCATATCAACATTACAACCACTTGAGTTACTGCACATGGATTTATTTGGACCTACTAGAGTTCAATCAATAAATCACAGTCAATATGTGCTTGTAATTGTTGATGATTTCTCTCGTTATACATGGACAATTTTCTTAAAAAATAAAAGTGATACTTTCGATCATTTCAAATCTTTCGTCAAAAGAATTCAAAAATCAAAAGGGATTAAAGTTAAAAATATAAGAAGTGATCATGGCGGAGAGTTTGAAAATAATGAATTTGAACATTTTTATACAAAGAAAGGTATATATCATAATTTTTCGTTTCCCAGAACTCCACAACAGAACGGAGTAGTAGAACGAAAGAACCGAACTTTACAAGAATGTGCAAGAACATTATTGAATGGAACCACCTTACCAAAACATTTCTGGGCAGAAGCTGTCGCAACTGCCTGTTATGTTTTAAATCGTGTGTCCAAAAGACCTCTTACCAAGAATACTCCTTATGAATTGTTTAACAAAAGAAAGCCCAAAATCTCATACTTCAAAGTTTTTGGTTCCAAGTGCTTTATTTTAAATACGAAAGACAGCTTGGAAAATTCGATCCAAAAGCCGATGAAGGAATATTTGTCGGTTATTCGGAACGAAGTAAGGCCTATCGGATATTTAATAAACGAACCAAAACTATTGAAGAATCACTTCATGTCTCTTTTGATGAAATCTATCAGCATCCTCACACAATATCAGATGATGACGAATCAATAGTCATTGATAATCCAATCATCTCAAATACTGATTCTGACTCAGAAGTAATTATTGAGAATACTCCTCAAATATGTGAATTACAATCACCACCAAGAATATTAAGAGACCATCCGGCCCAAAATATAATAGGTGAAATAACATCACATGTCAGAACAAGGAGTCAACTCAATCAAATGGGTCATGTCGCTTTTCTCTCAAATATCGAACCTAAGAATCCAAAAGAAGCTGCTACAGATGATTACTGGATCATTGCCATGCAGGAAGAACTAAATCAGTTTGAGCGCACTAACGTTTGGGAACTTGTTCCGAGACCAACTGATCAGTCAGTAATTGGTACTAAATGGGTCTATAAAAATAAGGCTGACGAACAAGGAAATATCATCAAAAATAAAGCAAGATTAGTAGCACAAGGATACAATCAGGAAGAAGGTATCGATTATGAAGAAACTTTTGCACCAGTCGCTCGACTAGAAGCTATTAGAATTCTATTATCTTTTGCTTGTCATCATAATCTCAAACTTTATCAGATGGATGTCAAAAGTGCTTTTCTCAATGGATTTATCAAAGAGAATGTCTATGTCGAACAACCTCCTTTGTTCGTACATGAAAAATATCCTAACCATGTGTTCAAACTTAAGAAAGCTCTGTATGGTTTAAAACAAGCACCTCGTGCTTGGTATGAACGATTACGTAGCTATCTTATTAATTCAGGATTTGAAATAGGCAAAGTCGATCAAACTTTGTTTATTAAACATTCTCGAAAAGATATTCTGGTTATCCAAATATATGTAGACGATATCATCTTTGGTTCAACAAACGATAAACTCTGCAAGGAATTTGCGAGTATTATGACCAAAGAATTCGAAATGTCTCATATGGGAGAACTATCTTATTTTCTTGGACTTCAAATCAAACAACTTTCAAACGGTATTTTTATCAATCAAGAAAAATACTGTGAAAATCTTATCAAACGCTTCGGATTACAAAATACATCTGGTAAACCAACTCCTATGAGTACAACTACACATCTTGAAAAAGATGAAAGTGGTAAGAATGTTGACCAGAAATTATATCGAAGCATGATTGGTTCTCTTCTTTATCTTACAGCTAGTCGTCCAGATATATTAATGAGTGTTTGTTTATGTGCTCGTTTTCAAGCCGATCCAAAGGAATCACATTTACGAGCAGTGAAACGTATAATTCGTTATCTTAATAATACCAAAGATTTTGGTCTTTTCTATCCAAAAGAATGTCCATTTGAATTAGTATCATATAGTGATGCTGATTTCGGTGGCTCACGAACAGATAGAAAAAGTACAAGTGGTACATGCCATTTTATTGGAAAATCACTTGTCTCTTGGTTTAGTAAGAAACAGAATTGTGTTTCACTATCAACATGTGAAGCTGAATATATATCAGCGGCTCTCGCTTGTACTCAAGTACTATATATGCAACAAACACTTCAAGATTTTGATATTCATTTATCAAATTCTATTATATACTGTGATAACACAAGTGCTATAAATCTTTCTAAAAATCCAGTGAATCACTCTCGAACTAAACACATTGATATCCGTCATCATTTTCTTCGAGATAATATTGAAAAAAGAAATATATGTCTTGAATATGTCCATACTGACAATCAATTAGCGGACATTTTTACTAAGCCGCTGCTCGAATCTAATTTTATTAGATTACGAAGAGAGCTTGGTTTAATTTCAAGAAAAAATCTTGACTAAGCAATTACTAATGTACACCTTCTCTTTTGGTTATTCTCTTTAATTATAATTTTTTGTTTAAACTAAACTAATGTCTTTTCTCCTAGTAACCGTATCTTTTACTTAACCTATTTTTTTATATTAAATATTAGCCATTGCTTTATTTAATGGTTAAATTCTATTTACTCATTTTATAAATTCAGTTTTAAAAACAAAGCTATTTTTAGATTTACAATAAAATTTCTGCTTATATTTTCGTGGTTAAAAGTTATCATTAACTCACATCCATAAGATTATATATAAGAAACTTATATATAAGCTTGCAAAAAAATTTTATTTTGTTCATCTTTACTTCTTATCTAACCATAATACTATATTCAACTTACACTATGGCTCATATTTGTGACAAATGTGCGCAAGAATCTCACATTTCTATTACAAGCTCTGAGTCGAACGAATATTATTCTCCTACTACTCCAAAACAAAAAAAAAAGCTGTCATCATCAATGCTCTTATATGTCTGATAAAACTCCAAATTCAAAACGAATTAAAAGGACACTATTATATTCTCCTCGAACCAAAGCTCAAATTGATGAGATACACCACTACCAAAAACATCAGATAGACCTTCAGAGACAACTCCATTACGGGCAAAGTCAACTTTATCACGAGCAACAACGGACATCGGCACGATTGTCTGTTTTAGAAAAGTTGGCAACATTTTTCTGCGGTTCCAACAAACATGACGTGCATGAACCAATGCCGTCTAGGCCATCAACATCTAAAAGTCCTAACTCATGGGATCGGAACTATGAAAAGAATGAAGGAGCTCAGAAACAATGGAGTCCATGGTCGAATCGTATTGAAGGAAACAACGATAATTCTAATGACGAACTTTCTCATTAGATTTATATATAGTTGTTATATATTTATCTATCTCTTGTGTAATGATGGTTATATTTTGTATTATGTATAAAATATAATATATATATATATATATATATAGGTTGATATATAATAAAAAACTTGAAAAAGAATCCTATATGCACAGCAGACCAGGACCGGTCGACCGCCCATATTATTGCCGGTCGACCGTTTGCTCTCTGGTTGAAAACGGTCGACCGGCCAAAAGTTGTAGGTCGACCGGTTACGCATTTTTCAGTTTTTTTATATATAACCCTATACGTTACTTTACCCTCTACCCTCATTCACTCTCTACTCAAACTATTCTCTTACTCCAAATCACAAACCCTAGTTCCCATTCTTCAATTCCCAAATCACAAATCCTCCAACAATGGCTCCTCCTCAAAAGAAATCAAAGAAAGGAGCAACCTCTGAAACTTCATCTCTTACCATCTCCGTCAAAAAATGGCTTCAAACTCCAATTGCTGTAACACGATGGAATCAAATGACAAATTACAAGTTTCATCCAGGATCTTTCATCAAATTTGATGATTTCACGGCTTACGGAGTTCGGAGGTTAGCCGATAATGCCAACATTACTCCATTGATAGATTTTTCGGCAAATAGTGTGGAGATAAATCATTTAATGATTAAATTATTTTACGCCAACATGAATCTTGATGAATATCAACCTGATAATCCAAACGGCGTCATCTGGTCTATGGTCTGTGGAAAACAAATTTTTCTTACTCATGCTAGAATTGCCTCTATACTTGGTATACCAAATCGAGGCAAAGAATTTTCATCTACCTTCTGCGAAGTTTTCACTCGAAATAGTATAAGTCATCAGTTTATAGAAGACAATAGTGATGGCACTAAGTCTATTGGACTTCGACCGACAGCAAGGTTACTTCATCGAGTCTTGATGCATTCTCTTTTTCCTAGACTTGGAAATTATGATGCAGTGTACAAAGAAAACTTCAAGGCACTCTATGCTATCTATGGTGAAATCCAAATCAATTGGGTTCACATGCTTTTTGATGAAATTCTCAAGGTAAATAATTCAACCCGGCCTCATTTCTTCTATAATGAATATATCATGAGACTTTTGTTAGCTTGTGGGGTTAATCCTCCTGATTCTGCAACTTCAACACCAAAATGCATTGATTCCATAACCATCAAAAGAATGAAGCTTCCTCCACCTTATCTTGAGATTATGCCTTTTGAAGAATGGCAACAACGAGGATCGAGAAAACAAAGAGCAACTTCCTCTCGACCTCGTCCCGATGAGGTGAAACTTTTAAGATCAAAGTCATCAACAAAAGAATCTCTTGAAACCATTGCGCGTAATCAATTTCTGCTTGAATCTCGTCTCAAGCGTATGGACTCTAAAATTGATAAGCGCTTCAATAAGGTCAAGTCGTTCTTCGGCATGCTATGGGACGCTATATCATGTTCCTCATCCACCTCTGTTCAAGCACAAGATCCAGGAAAACGTCCTGCTGCTCCAGTTTTCACATGGACATCATCTGACGAGGGCGAATCGTCTAGAGGGAACAATGATGAGGAGGAAAAGGAAGAAGATGAAGATGATGATGATGACGACGATGATGATGATGAAGAGGAGATTCGATCTGCTTCATCCTAGATTCTATTATGTTTTAGCTCTTTAAAAACATTCTTCGACACTTGTACTAAATAGTGTCGTTATTTATGCTTTTCAATTAACATTATGTTCTGTAGTAAACTCTGTTATGTCTTTGATGCGTTAATGATTTATTTTTCTATGCTTATCATATTCATTCTACGCATATCATATTCTAGTAATCTGTTACTCCTTTTTGTCGATGACAAAGGGGGAGAAAGGGCTAACAATTGCTTGCAGGAAAGAAATCACATACTCAGGGGGAGATTCAGATTTGCAGATATATATATTGTCATCAATCAAAAAGGGGGAGAATGTTGAGTCACAAGCTTTATGAAAGTTTTGATTTCTGACAAATAAGGCGATTGATTTCTGACAAACAAGGCGATCGACAAAAACAAGGTCATTAGAGCTATATATGGTACTCTAGATTATAGGTTGATTATTTGTTGTTGTAATAGTAATAAATTTGTTAAAATCTATCCTCAAATAATCATGCATATCAAGGGAATCAATATATATACGAATAATTTATAAGTTGCATGCAGTTGCACAATTCAATGTGCAATTTAACAGGCACCGGTCGACCGGTCAATATAGGTGCGGTCGACCGTTCCTGTGTAAATTGCACAGTGAACGTGCACACATGCACATAACGTATATATATTTTGAATTCCTGTCTACTGGTCACTTTTTAGCCTGTCGACCGTTTTTGAACAGAAAGCAATTTTTTCAAAAGACACTTCTCTTCTCCAAAGGTTGCATCTCTTAATCTTTCACCAAAGATCATATCTCTTAATGGCAAAGAGTTACAACCATTCTTGTCTATATAAACTAATCCAATTCGTTGATTAAGTATAACGATTTCATATATTCTTTTAATCTAATCTCTGATCTCAATTCTGTATTATAAAATCTCTAAATTATTTATTGAATCTTTGAAACTATTTCATATCCTTTGATTCAATAATATACTTTCCTTAATCTTTTCAAAACATCATATCGCATACTTTGAGGATAAGATTATAGGAAGGGTGTACTGCTAGTGACAAATCCGTGTTTTCAAGAACACAAGTTGTCAACAACAATTGTATTTGTTCTTTTGTTGAAGTCCTCTGTGTTGTAAGAGGCAAGTGTTGAAGTCCTCAGTATATTAGAGGCGTGAAATCCCGTTCGGTTGTTCGGGTGTTGTAAACCTGTTCCTCCGGGTGAAGCGAGGTAGTTAATAGTGAAAATCCAGATAGAAGTCTGGGACTGGACGTAGGACGGTGCTCCGAACCAGTATAAAAATCTCTGGTGTGATTTTTCTATTTTCTATTTACAATGCTATTATCATCTATTTCCGCATTTGTATTGTAATCCATATTACACGATCCGTGTATACTATATTAGCACATATAATTGTATACACACCGCACTTTCATCGCTCACCGTATCGTCGACTACAAGCTCCCCAAAATCCAACCCTAGGCCATTGTAACCCATACAACTTACTGTTGGGTTTGCCAACCCAAAATTGCGCCCATCACTAAGCATATCAATGTGAAAATCGCATTGTATTTGGGATTTTTAAAATTTGTTTTAGGATTTTTCATGAAGTAAATTTTTTGAAATTTAATTTAACATAGATTTTAGAAGAGGGAAACAAAATCTCATTTATATGCAAGTTTAAATGGGGTGAAGTGGTATGGTTAAGTACATGGAGGTATGGGACAGGTATGCACTGGGTATGGCTTGATTATGGCATACATGTATATATTATTTTAATTTTATTTAATAAAATATTCAACAAAACATACCCAAAAATCTTGAACTCCGAACGAGACGTGCCGCCTGGCGTTCTATATGTTATACCCACATTTCAAGCGCAATGGAACCTATCCCAATGTCTAATTTGATCGTATGCAGAAGATAGGTTTATAGACCCAATTACTATATTAAATTTCCAATATTAATTTATACGTGTTTCAATCTCCCACAACCAAACGTTTCATCTGATCTCTACGAAATTCGATGGCATAATACAATTCATTATTACGGATCAAATAAACATATTTCGTCGAAATCCAATACTATGCGCCGAAAGGTTCGTTTCACAGATTTAAATATTTAATTATCGATATTCGGCCTGTCTATTTACATTTGTACATAAATTTACAATTTGAATTCACCAATATTATTTATTAATTAAAAGGAGTTAAATAAAATTATTGAATCTGTTTAATTAACATCTCATTCATAATTCAAATATTTAATTATTCCCTATATTTGAATTCTAAGTTATTAAATTCCAAAATCAATTATTTAAATATTTAAAATAAACTAAACATTTAAAATTAAATGACCAGAATTTTGGGTTATTACGTTCTCCCCCCTTAAATGAATTCGTCCCCGAAATTCCTAAGGAAGAAAATGCTTCCAAATCCTTAAGTTTTAACACTATAAATTAATATGAGTTATTAAACTTATCAGCTTTTCTAAACTAATTAGCTGGAACAGATTCTAAATTTTCAAATCTTTTTAAATCTGTTCACCTATAGCTCGATTGGCACAAACAAATGGCCTTTATGGGCTCCAAATCAATAAAAAAAACAAAGGCAAAGTGGCCTCCCATATCTGGGGCATAAAATCATCAACCAATTAAAGTTTTCTAAATTTATTACGTAACTTTTGGCGTTTGATTTATAATTTGGCAAGTAATTTATTACCTTTGTGCGAACGCAGGTGTGACGCCCCACCTCTATACCCACGCTAGCCAAGAACACTACGGTGTAATGCTATCAACTAGCACGGAGAATAAGGCTGTTGAGGAGCGACCATCCATGTAATTTCTTTGCACGAGCACCGATATGTCAGATAGTATAACATGCAATACTTTATCAAGAGGAAATCCGACATACCGATACAAACACAAAGCTACTACACAGTGGCTATAATAATCTTCGAAAACAAATATAGAAATAAGCATAACACAAATCAGTCACAGATAATTCATATCACAAAGGCGAAAATAGATATGAATATTACACATGAAAGTGTACATCAGAGTAGTGGTCAAAAGGATCCACAATAATACAAAGGAATAGGTACAAGTGCTAGACAAAAGAATAAGTATACATCATAGAGTCTGTATCTCAAATGTATACAACAAAAACTACTAAACTAGAGTAGTTAGCCAAAAGTCAGAAGATGGTTCCAGGTAGGGAGCCATGAGTAAGCACCTGTAATATCTCAGTCTGACCCGAGTATTATTTAAGGAGAAAATAATATACGGATCAGTCTAGCTATAAATATCAGATGAAGTGATATATAATAAGAGATATGACACAAACATATAATAATCACAATGTCAAGCTGTGATAAATAAGTAATTGAAAAATCAATAAGAGATTATTCAATATCAAAATAATCTACTCAAGATAAAAAGGAATGTCATACTCCTAATTTCATTCACCAAGCCACAATAAATGACATATATATCAATGCCAATCGTAAAAGTTGGTGAAACATAAATTCCAGAAATCAACACACGAAATCCAGAAATCACAATAAAAAGGATGGCCAATCCCACAAACTGGACATCGACGCACCTAGAAAGACGCGCCCCATGTACAGTCGAACATCGACGCACCTAGAAAGATACGCCCCATGCTCTAGCATCGACGCACCTAGAAAGATACGCCCCATGCACAAATAAACATCGATGCACCTAGAAAGATACACCCCATGTACAAATAAACATCGATGCACCTAGAAAGATACACCCCATGTAATGTCTAACATCGATGCACCTAGAAAGATACACCCCATGTAATGTCTAACATCGATGCACCTAGAAAGATACACCCCATGCAAAGTCGAACATCGACGCACCTAGAAAGATACGCCCCATGCATAGACGAACATCGACACACCTAGAAAGATACGCCCCATTCATAGACGAACATCGACACACCTAGAAAGATACGCCCCATGTCCCGACTTATTGAGCTGATTGCTCCACGAAGTAAATAAACATCGATGCACCTAGAAAGGTACACCCCATGCATAAATAAACATTGACGCGCCTAGAAAGGTACGACCCATGTGTAAACAAACATCGACGCACCTAGATAGGTACGACCCATGAAAGAAATGAGAGGAAACTCAATAAAATGAGGAACAGTCCTCCACATAAACAAAGAGACATCGCACATTGCTAGTCTAAACCACAAAGATGATCGTCATGATCAACGAGAAGTGTCAATTACAATAAGCTAGTAAATATATGAGCTTAGCTTCATGTCCCATAACCGCTAGCTTAACTTAAATATTTACGAACAAATTGTAGATCTCCACTAGAAAATTATCACAAGAGTTTCAATCGAACAAGTCCAAGAATTAACCGACGAAGTAAACGCAAGCGTTTCATACCACTTGTTTTACTAAGTCGTTTAATTAGATTTCTCATACGAGTGAGGTAAAGGTTTGTATATACTAATAGATTGGAAATCGGTTTGAGAAAACGAGCTTTGTAATAAAATAGTGTTGAAATCATTTGAAGAAAGAGTTTTGATATTTACTACTAGTATAGAAAACCTTTATATTTTAAAGTGACAAATCACAAAGAAGATTGTAGGAACAATCAATCACTAAGATTCACATTCGAAAACATGAATAAAATCCAATGAAATCGATATAAAATCCATCAAAGTGGATATATCTAAAATTCCCAAAGAAAAGGTCATCAAAGTCGATAATAAATGACAACAACAAATGGGAGACCACACGAATCGATTAAAGTTGGATATTCAAACGGATTAGCAAAATAGGCTAATCTGGCAAAAATCATCAGGTCGGTCGACCGGACTCCCTGAGTCGGTCGACCGAACCAAAGGTTGGGAACCTCTCGGGACAGCAGGTCGGTCGACCGAACCCTGTACTCGGTCGGCCGAACCTTAAAACAGAAAGTGCTTATGCACTTGGAAGCAGGTCGGTCGACCGGACCAGAGGGGACGGTCGGCCGAGCCTGTTTCCAGCCTCATCCATGCCTATTACAAATGAGGTTCAATCTTGACCAAAATTGCATTCGCACGAGCAACGGCGCTAAGGGTTTATGTCAATCGACTACCCGGCCCTATATGCTCCTCGATGCATCACCAAAAACATGTTCAAACATCAAAGTTAGGATTTTTAAGGATTTGGCTTTCAAACACTAAAATTGGAATATTCACAAAAGCAATCCAAATCAAAATCAAATGCACATGAATAAGTGTTAGCAATTCATACCTAACAATCGAAGAGAATTGTAAGCATAGATGTGAGATTAAAAATCTCACCTTTTAACCCAAACGATTGAAGAAGATGCTATGAAGCAATGGCAAGAACAAGCACTCTTTAATTCCAACTCAACAAGCTTCAATCTAAGAATAAAACACATATTTTCCTAACTTAGGTTTAGGATATTTTCTGAAATCAAGGAGAGAAAGAGTTGGAGAAGAAGAAGGGGATGCTTACCAATGGGTTCACTTGAGTTTGGAGTAAGAAGATGGATTTGCAAAGCAAGCTAGGGCCTAGGAATTTCTAATTCTTTTTCTCTTCCACCATTAATACACTAAAAACTGAAATGAGAAGAGAATGAGGGTGAGTGGGGAAGAGTGGCTCAGATTTGAGCATAAGTTAACATAGGGCTGAGCCCAAACCAAACCCCAAAGTGAAAAGTAGCAAAAATCAACTTTCTCCAAACATATCGAAGCTTATACTCAAAAAGGTCGCAAATGGCATTTTAAACTCAATGGGAGTGGTCCCGAGTCCTAATTCGGTCGTATGCAAAAAGTAGCTTTTCGAACTAAAATCCGACTAACGATAAAATATTTAAATAAAATATTTAAATATAAATCGATAAATATGCGGGTTGTTACAGACTCCCCTCCTTAAAGAAATTGCGTCCTCGCAATACTTAAGAGGAAAATAAGAAGTAACAACCATGGAAGCATATCAACACAAAGAAAATTTGAAATAGGAAGTTCACCATAAAGTGCACGAAAGAGTTAGCAAGAAATCTGATGAAACTTCAATTTCCACAATATTACCGGGCTCAAGAATGAAAACTGGAATCCCGAAGGCATTCCCGTAGATAAAAGACGTGGAAAACGTCAAGAATAGCAGAAAGTTGAGTCGGTGCAACGGAGTAGTACAAAAACGGTACGCCCGAGGAACTAGAAACTCAAATAATTTGGGACATCAGCGTAGTACAAAAACGGTACGCCCAATGTACCAAAGCAAAGACATTGATGTAGTACAACGGTACATCCAATGAATCTAATAGCAAAGACATTGATGTAGTACAACGGTACATCCAATGTATCAAATAGCAAAGACATTGATGTAGTACAACGGTACATCCAATGTATCAAAAGGAAAGACATTGATGTAGTACAACGGTACATCCAATGAATCTAATAGCAAAGACATTGATGTAGTACAAACGGTACATCCAATGAATCCAAATAAGACGGGACATCGATGTAGTATAATAACAGTACATCCGATGAACCGAACTCCATAAAAGAACATCGGACGCTAGTCCATAAAAGGAATGAGATAAAGCTCAATAAAACGAAGTATATAAAAACGTCCGATGAACTTGATAAAAAGATAATTCCATTCACACATCATCAAAGAATCAACACTTGTTGCCTACGACAAAACGTATTGGCCACATGATTTTCCCTTCAGGAATAGAAAGAATATCAAGATCATAAGATGCCAGGAACTCGAGTCAACATGAAGTTCCTTATGAGAAAATAAATACTCCAAGGATTTATGATCGAGATGGAGAACAAATTCCTCCCCTAAAAATGATGATGCAAAACTCTAAAAGTAAAAAAAATAACCACGAACACTAGATCATGAGTGGCATATCTAGTCTCGATAAGCTATAATGATTTAGAAGCACAAGTGATAACACGTTTTCCTTTGCAAGAGAATGGCATTCCGAACCAATACGACTAGTATCGGTACAAATAGCAAAGTCTTGGTTCCCCTCTAGGAATCACAAGAACAAAAGTATCGAAAAGAAAGAATTTCTTTTAAATAATTTTCTTTCACAAAAACTAAAACTTTCAAAATTACAATTATCTTTATGTAAAAATCTTTCTAGAAAAATTTACAATTTACAAGTCAATATATCGTGTCTGATTGTCTCATCAAAGCGTTTAGGAAATTCCTATCGATAACGTTGATCAAGCGCATCGACCAAAATTCTTAAAGCACTCAATGGGCAATACAATCATAAAATCATCTTCTTTATGATAAGTAAGTTTTTCAAGAACTTCTAAGAATATTCTTTGTTCGTTTTAAGAACAAAAATCCGGTTATACTTCTAAATAAATCTTATGAAAAAGATTTTGCAAAATTTTAAATTGCTATTTCCATCCAAAATCAATAAGTAAAAGAATGGTCTCATCAAAATATTCATAGAATATTCGATTTATAAAATGGATGAAATAAGCTGGATAAACCGAATGACATAATAAGTCATTCATAAGAATCATAACGAGTGCGGAATGCGGTAAGTGAATGCTAACTTCCGCAACTCGTAGCAATTGAAAACCGGTGGTAAGGTCGAGCTGAAAAGACCTTAACACCACACAAAGATTACTTAGGTGATAAATCCTAAGGCAAGCTCAAAAATACTGGAAAATTCCTCAAACTATTTAGATAAGAGAAACAACACTTCCCTTATAAGTGGGCTTAAAGAATAAAATGATGCCTTCAAAAATTTGAAATCAGAATCACAAGGAAAAATAGAAATCTGCTTAACAGATAGAAAATGTCGAAGATGAATAGTCCACACAGAAAATAGGGTATGAGCTTCACAATGATCAAGCCGATCCTTTCAAAAAAATCAATTCCGAAGCCTAAGTAAATATCGGCTCGGAAAGAAAAGTCTCATAAAATAATTTCGACATCAATAAAAAGCAAATTGAGTGTTGCGGATCTACCATCCGGATTCACAATCCTCAAAGAATTCATTAAGCACAAAATATTTTCAAAGAAAAGAATCGACAAGTTCTTTTGATATAAAATAGTGAGATGAAACCCATATCAAAAAGAACTCAAATAAGAAGATCACAAAATAAATGTAGTCAAGGATTAAATGAGAAATACCTTGGCCACGAGACGTGTTGCCAAGGGCTTGCACTACATTGAGCTCTCCCTCCTTCTTACTTTGAAGTACGGGACATGCAGTAATATGGTGACCCGAATTTTTGCAATAGCGACAAAAGAGGGGTCTCGGACACTCCTTTGCATAGTGGTTCGTGGAACCACAATTGTAGCATTGGCCACGACTAGAGGTAGGAGCTTTTGCTACCTGAGTTTGTTGCTTTCCTTTCTTATTAGAATCGGGGCCTTTGAATTTGATAAGCCTCTTCAAGTTATTGTCGAAGTTCCGTTGGGCACGCACAACTTCAACATCACCATCATTATCGGCCTCTTCAAGACGAAGAGCGATATCAATAAGCTGATCAAATGGAACCTCAAGTTTCAGGAGTAATGGCTTCTTAAGATTCTTATTCAAGCCATAGACAAATCTCTGATTTTTCTTCAATGGGGTGTTAATGTATTCAACCCCGTCTTTGGAAAGAGATTCGAAAGATGCGACATAGTCTGTCACAGAAGATTCACCTTGAACAAGGTCAATAAAACGCCGGGCCAAAGTTACTTTTTCGGCCTCCGGCACAAATTTCAATTCGAACCTTTCCCGGAATTGCTTCCAAGTGAGATCCGCTTCAATGATTTCAGAAATTAAAAGCTCATACCAATCTAATGCTCTTTCTTGGAGCATGCTAGAAGCCACTTGGACTCGATGAAGGTCAATAAGATTCATGCGAGAAAAGATGCGATCACATGATTTGAGCCAAGCTTGAATTTCTATAACGCTCTCGGAATGGCCTTCCACCCAAATCGGTATAGTCTCTGCATAGGCATGCAAAACCGGATCTAGGATGAGTAGGCTCTGGATTGGGACCGGCTGCTTGAGCATTCTTTACTAGATCAAGAAGCTGCTGGGCAGACATAAATACTCCATCTTGAGGAGTAGCACTAGATTGACCGGCGCTGGGACGGCCTGGTCTAACCATTTCTCTTCTTTAAGAAAGAAAGAAGGAGAAAAGTTATTCTCAAAATAAATATCAAGCAATCTTGATAGATAAAACAAGGAATCATAAAAGAAAGTAGGATAGAACGGTACGAAGACCCGAATAAAATCCTAAAGCACAACTCCTAAGAAAGACTTAGGACATGATCCTTGTTATAATATTCCATATTGTTCCGAAGTTTGGCTCTGATACCAAGCTGTGACGCCCCACCTCTATACCCACGCTAGCCAAGAACACTACGGTGTAATGCCATCAACTAGCACAGAGAATAAGGCTGTTGAGGAGCGACCATCCATGTAATTTCTTTGCGCGAGCACTGATATGTCAGATAGTATAACATGCAATACTTTATCAAGAGGAAATCCGACATACCGATACAAACACAAAGCTACTACACAGTGGCTATAATAATCTTCGAAAACAAATATAGAAATAAGCATAACACAAATCAGTCACAGATAATTCATATCACAAAGGCGGAAATAGATATGAATATTACACATGAAAGTGTACATCAGAGTAGTGGTCAAAAGGATCCACAATAATACAAAGGAATAGGTACAAGTGCTAGACAAAAGAATAAGTATACATCATAGAGTCTGTATCTCAAATGTATACAACAAAAACTACTAAACTAGAGTAGTTAGCCAAAAGTCAGAAGATGGTTCCAGGTAGGGAGCCAGGAGTAAGCACCTGTAATATCTCAGTCTGACCCGAGTATTATTTAAGGAGAAAATAATAAACGGATCAGTCTAGCTATAAATATCAAATGAAGTGATATATAATAAGAGATATGACACAAACATATAATAATCACAATGTCAAGCTGTGATAAATAAGTAATTGAAAAATCAATAAGAGATTAATCAATATCACAATAATCTACTCAAGATAAAAAGGAATGTCATACTCCTAATTTCATTCACCAAGCCACAATAAATGACATATATATCAATGCCAATCGTAAAAGTTGGTGAAATATAAATTCCAGAAATCAACACACGAAATCCAGAAATCACAATAAAAAGGATGGCCAATCCCACAAACTGGACATCGACGCACCTAGAAAGACGCGCCCCATGTACAGTCGAACATCGACGCACCTAGAAAGATACGCCCCATGCTCTAGCATCGACGCACCTAGAAAGATACGCCCCATGCACAAATAAACATCGATGCACCTAGAAAGATACAGCCCATGTACAAATAAACATCGATGCACCTAGAAAGATACACCCCATGTAATGTCTAACATCGATGCACCTAGAAAGATACACCCCATGCAAAGTCGAACATCGACGCACCTAGAAAGATACGCCCCATGCACAGACGAACATCGACACACCTAGAAAGATACGCCCCATGTCCCGACTTATTGAGCCGATTGCTCCACGAAGTAAATAAACATCGATGCACCTAGAAAGGTACACCCCATGCATAAATAAACATTGACGCACCTAGAAAGGTACGACCCATGTGTAAACAAACATCGACGCACCTAGATAGGTACGATCCATGAAAGAAATGAGACGAAACTCAATAAAATGAGGAACGGTCCTCCACATAAACAAAGAGACATCGCACATTGCTAGTCTAAACCATAAAGATGATCGTCATGATCAACGAGAAGTGTCAATTACAATAAGCTAGTAAATATATGAGCTTAGCTTCATGTCCCATAACCACTAGCTTAACTTAAATATTTACGAACAAATTGTAGATCTCCACTAGAAAATTGTCACAAGAGTTTCAATCGAACAAGTCCAAGAATTAACCGACGAAGTAAACGCAAGCGTTTCATACCACTTGTTTTACTAAGTCGTTTAATTAGATTTCTCATACGAGTGAGGTAAAGGTTTGTATATACTAATAGATTGGAAATCGGTTTGAGAAAACGAGCTTTGTAATAAAATAGTGTTGAAATCATTTGAAGAAAGGGTTTTGATATTTACTACTAGTATAGGAAACCTTTATATTTTAAAGTGACAAATCACAAAGAAAATTGTAGGAACAATCAATCACTAAGATTCACATTCGAAAACGTGAATAAAATCCAATGAAATCGATATAAAATCCATCAAAGTGGATATATCTAAAATTCCCAAAGAAAAGGTCATCAAAGTCGATAATAAATGACAACAACAAAAGGGAGACCACACGAATCGATTAAAGTTGGATATTCAAACGGATTAGCAAAATAGGCTAATCTGGCAAAAATCATCAGGTCGGTCGACCGGACTCCCTGAGTCGGTCGACCGAACCAAAGGTTGGGAACCTCTCGGGACAGCAGGTCGGTCGACCGAACCCTGTACTCGGTCAGCCGAACCTTAAAACAGAAAGTGCTTATGCACTTGGAAGCAGGTCGGTCGACCGGACCATAGGGGTCGGTCGGCCGAGCCTGTTTCCAGCCTCATCCATGCCTATTACAAATGAGGTTCAATCTTGACCAAAATTGCATTCGCACGAGCAACGGCGCTAAGGGTTTATGTCAATCGACTACCCGGCCCTATATGCTCCTCGATGCATCACCAAAAACATGTTCAAACATCAAAGTTAGGATTTTTAAGGATTTGGCTTTCAAACACTAAAATTGGAATATTCACAAAAGCAATCCAAATCAAAATCAAATGCACATGAATAAGTGTTAGCAATTCATACCTAACAATCGAAGAGAATTGTAAGCATAGATGTGAGATTAAAAATCTCACCTTTTAACCCAAACGATTGAAGAAGATGCTATGAAGCAATGGCAAGAACAAGCACTCTTTAATTCCAACTCAACAAGCTTCAATCTAAGAATAAAACACATATTTTCCTAAATTAGGTTTAGGATATTTTCTGAAATCAAGGAGAGAAAGAGTTGGAGAAGAAGAAGGGGATGCTTACCAATGGGTTCACTTGAGTTTGGAGCAAGAAGATGGATTTGCAAAGCAAGCTAGGGCTTAGGAATTTCTAATTCTTTTTCTCTTCCACCATTAATACACTAAAAACTGAAATGAGAAGAGAATGAGGGTGAGTGGGGATGAGTGGCTCAGATTTGAGCATAAGTTAACATAGGGCTGAGCCCAAACCAAACCCCAAAGTGAAAAGTAGCAAAAATCAACTTTCTCCAAACATATCGAAGCTTATACTCAAAAAGGTCGCAAACGGAATTTTAAACTCAATGGGAGTGGTCCCGAGTCCTAATTCGACCGTATGCAAAAAGCAGCTTTTCGGACTAAAATCCGACTAACGATAAAATATTTAAATAAAATATTTAAATATGAAATCAATAAATATGCGGGTTGTTACAGCAGGTGCACAAGAATCAATTAGCAATTTCTTGAATGCCTATACTTACAAAATCTAAAGAAAATCAGGCTAAGGAAAGCACCCTACATGCAAAAATTAGTCTAATATAAATTTACATGTAGCCAACCATAATATCTCAATCATATGCAACAAAAACCGAGAATATTCTGCAATAGATGATATGCATCCACTTATTTCAAATGATAATTTTGATCAAAATACTTGGGTTTTTCAATTCAAAAATTTATTTCCAAATTTCTCAGGCGAGAAAAATTAAAAATCAAAATCAAAATGACAAGGAGGAAACATCTCCCAATAAAGTATAATGAAACTCTAGAACCAAAACAACGTGGAGCGTCTAGGGGTATTCCGGTTCCTCCAAAAAAACATCAACTGTAGTGAGTAAGTATCATTCCTTTCCAAAAATATTTAAAAAAACATTTTCAAAATCACCGGGATTTAGGTCCAAATAACAACAACTTAAAATCTTTTTGTCTATAATTTTGAATTTTATAAAAAATGGTCTATAAAATCACACAACCAATCACTTCAATTCAGTCATATCAAATCAATGAAATTCCGTGAAGGACTAACAGTATCGGTCAATCAAATTCCACAAGGGAAAACTTATCACTTAACACTATTCCGAAATGCTAAATGGCTAATAACCAAATTTTTAACTTAGGTTCAAAACTTTCTTAATTTTCCAAAAATATATATAATTTTCTAAGCATACCGCTTTGTTCATTAGCCTTTGGTTATTGCTAAGAAGATTATCCAAACTAACTTGGATAAAATGGAAAGTTATACTCTATATTTTATTAGTTTACTAATTATATTGAAAAATTTCTAATTCACTTATATTTTCACTTACTATTTTTTCAATACTAAAATTATTTATGAATTATTTCATAAATTCTCACCCAAGTTTAAAAATATTTTATAAACTTATTTCTTTAGAAAGCATGAAATAATATCTTATTCCACTTAATTTACTTGTGTAATACTCTTATATATCCTAAGAGTACATGAAAAATTTATTTTAACTTTTTCGAAGATTTATAAGAAAATAAAATCAAATTGCAGTTTTCTTAAAACCGGGTCAACTATTAACCTTTTTAACTTGGTATGTTAAACCGAATATTGTTTACGAGTTGACCAAATAAGAAAATAGTTTACGTTATTAATATGTTGTTAAGCAGTTATATGGTTTTAATAAAAACAATGTTTATCAAAACCTTCGTATTTAATTTAACCCAATTTAAACCTATGTTAAATTATCCCATTTCATGGAAAAATCTTGTTTATCAAATCAATCTCTTATTTTTTGTATCTGGAAAACAATTCATGTTTGGGGAACTTAAAATAAGTACCTGGTTTTTAATTCTAAAATTTATCTTTGAAAGCATACTACATATATTTTCATATATAATAACTTCAAATGATTTATTTATAAAAATTCACTTTGGGATCATTCGGATTTTCACTCACTTCGATCGCACAATGATAAAGAGAATAATTTACTAAGTACCCCACAACGTTTGCCGATGTAAACATCCGATCGTCACTTAGAAGATTATTTAGATTACCACAAAGCTAATCGAAATAATTTCCTCCTAATTATGCCAAAGAAAATGCATTCCATTCGATATTACTTCCAAGAAATATTCCTAATTCTTTTCTACAAAATCATTTTGAAATTATTTTTCAAAAATTCTAGGATTTAGATTCAAAAATCCTTTTTGAAACATGTTTTACAAACTAAATTTATATAAAATCTCCTTTAGATAAAAATCATTTCATGTTATAATAATTCCTCTTTATTATAATATAGTTATCTCAAATACTTATTCTCTAAATATCTTATCCCACTATTTAGATTATATTAACAACTTTTTCTTAAAGTTTAATCCTTAACCCATCATCATTAAAAGGTGAATTCTTAACTTAACATATTCTACGAACGCCTACCTAGTCAAATTGTGAAAATTAACTCATAAAGAGTTTGTTTTAATTCAAAGCGATAAATGCTCCTAAATAAATAAGCATCATTTAACAGCTAACAAGCAACGGTTAATGCTTCTTGTTTAAATTAAGCATAACCGAACAAATAATAGTGATAATAAATAAATATTATCACATTCACACAAACATACTATATAACGATATCAAGTTTGGGGATTATTCCTTTTTGTATATATAAAATATAATCCTAGGCAATATATTACACTTTCCAAATATTTAAAAAAATTCAATACCATGTATGTTAGCCGCGGTCGATGTTTGAAATCCCTATCGATATCGTGGCGTCCCACGTCTTAACCAGAATTCATAAAAACACAATAGACCAATTTATTTAATACATTTTTATAACATTAATAAATATGCTCTTGTATATTTAATACTTTCAGACTCATTCTAGGATGTCGCTTACCCTATCTCTAATGAGCCAAACCCTGCCAAATCTAAGGTTCTCACTTAACTTAGCGCTTTAAGACCATGCTGTAATGACTCGCCTTTTTGACCATTGAAAGTCAACACTGAACACTACCGTTGCGTTCCAACGTTGCGCATCCAATCGACAAAAGGGCAGATTGTTAAGGTAAATAAAAAGAAAAGAACAGAGAAGAACTGAATCTCACAATGTAATTGACAACATATAATATAACAAGGATAGTAGAAACCGTCCCTCCAAATATATAGAGTACATCCAAGTTAAAAACAATCCTTATCAGCGAGACAGTTATAAAATCCTGACCTTATAAATACCTATAGGTATACTATATGATACAATGGAAAATAAAATAATAAGATAGGTGAATCTTCAGCTCCCCTTCAAGACCTCCATAACACCATGGACAACCTGGGAAAATACTCGATCTAACTCGAGCATTATAAATAAATAACATCCGGATCAGTTTGGAAATACCAGCATGAGATAACTCGAATAATGGGGAACATATATAAAAGTTTCGTAAGACCACGCCGCTAACGCGGAACGGGTTTTTACCTCATAAGAATAACATCCTTACAGGAAAGAGCAGAAATAAATATAAAAAGCATAACCAAATATGAATGAGCATAAATAATATTGAACCAGACTTGAAAGAATGGAAATAAACCAAGTAAAATCCAAACCGGAGATAATGGATAGAACACGTAAAATAGTCCAAATTGATAGAATGTACTAAATAAGGTAACAATCCAAACTTGATGGCATGGACCGAATAAGGTAACAATCCAAACTTAATAGAATGGATTGAATCAACACTTAAATGCCATGATGAGGAGTTGGCTCTACTCGCGGTAATTTAAAGCTAAAACAGATTCAAGGTTTTCGAATCAAATAAGGAAAGAAAAATTTCCAACAAATGACAAAGAAGGTGCAGCCCCCTGGAATATACTCCTGAGAAGATCATTTAATCTGTGACACTTATCGGACAATACCAAGCTGGTGCCCACCAGACCTTGCAAGTATCCAAATATTTCCACATTTAAGTGCACAACCGAATCCAAACTAGATGAGATGTGAAAATACCCTTTTGATGGGAGCAACCCCACATAACTTGTTTGCTCTCATGCTTTTGATTTAGTCATCTCTGACAATAGATAACAAAGCTCGATTGTGTAGAAAATCATTTTTAAGGTGACGATATACCATAAAGAAAGCCAAATCCGATAATTAATAAATCAACTATCGAGGATAATTAAAATAAACATACGTGGAAATTAAATTTCATATATTTACCACTACTCGTTGATTCCAGACAAGTCCTATCTCTTAGTTGAAAATGAAGTCGTGCAAGTTGAGGTAGGGTTACCTTTAAGCATTACCTTGAAGACATTTTTAATCTTCGAGATTGAAACGAGTCCAAACCTCAACGTCTAGCAATAAATGCATGACTAGATCCTTTCCATAGAAGCAATATCGATTATGGAACTATTGTTCTTTAACTGAAATCTAGCTTTAACTTTTAATAGAACTGAACTTGTGCTTGATTTACATATTTCTATATCAGAAAACACTTTTAGAATCATTTCATGATTGTTAAAACGTTAAGAGAATAATCTTTCCAAGTGCGCGACCCCGAAGGCCTAAACCAACATCAGACCGAACACCCAAAAGAATATCCAACTTAACATCCTGATGATCGAGTTCCAATTTCGTTTTATAACTTAAAATACGGTATTAATTATCTTGAAAGATAATTAATCACATTTTAAAATTTCTTTTGAATAAAAAAATCCATTATCTTTAATGAAATAGATAATTATTTCCAAACACTTTTATAACATTGGTAAATTAACTTTAAAATCTTTATTAAATCAGTTTATTCACTTTAAATCAATTAATTAAAGCAATTTTATTATATTAGATAAAAAATTTAAATCGCTTCTATTAAATTGAATAATTGACTTTAAATATCATCAATTACAAAGATTAATTAAATAAAAATAATCATTAGTTAAAAAAAATAAGTCATCTCAAACATTATTTATTAAAATGATATGTAATTTTAAATTCCATTAATTAAAACAACTAACTAAGTTTAAATAATCATAGATTAACTGGATTTATTAAATTCAAACTCCATTGGCTAACACGATTAATTAAAACATCATTTGTTAAAATGATTTATTTAATTAGATCATTAGTCAAAATGATTTAACTAAATTCCAAAAATCATTAGTTAAAACAATTAATTAAATTTGAAACAATCATTAATTAAAACGATTAATAAGATTCAAATATCACTATTTAAAACGGTTACTTACTTTTAAATATCATTAATTAAAATGATTATTATTTCAATTATCATTGATTAAAATAATTAGTTAAGTTCAATAATTTAACCAAACTCGATTATCATTAATTAAAATAATTAATTAAACTCAAATAATCATTAGTTAAAACAATTGATTAAGTATAAAACATCATTAGCAAAATGATTAATTAAATCTAAAAATAAGCCATTTTTAAAACATTATTTATAAATTGGTTAAATAATCTCAAAATCATTGGTTAAAATGATTAATTAATCTAAATTATCATTGCTCAAAATGATTAATAAATAATTAATATTATTTTTTCCAAAAACACATGCTCAAGTTCATACGACGGGGTTTGGGTATGAAATTTAATAGAAGACGATATAGTGAAAGCGTTATAACGATAATTAACGAGTTAAATGGAATATCTGGATATATTTTCAATTAACCA
The DNA here is from genome assembly GCA_030765085.1 of Allium cepa. Lineage (NCBI taxonomy): Eukaryota > Viridiplantae > Streptophyta > Magnoliopsida > Asparagales > Amaryllidaceae > Allium > Allium cepa. Next base: position 467,919,837 of record CM060931.1, read on the forward strand.
CTAATATAATAGCATAAGGATGTAAATAACTAATTATTGGAGGGAAACCCTATTTGGGTTACTCTATAGATTTTTCTTGTAAAACAATGGTTATGGATAATATATTGATAATCATACGGGTTTATAACGACCAAATTAATATGTCATCCACTTTCCAAATGAAAATTCAACCAAATGATCAATCAAGCAATTAATTAATATCCAAGCAATCAATAAACTTTTATAACATCGTTGATATGATATAATAAATTTTAATGTGAGTTAAACTCACCTTGATTTTCGTTTCCGCCGAAACGTCCTATTTTGGACTAAAACCGATCGGTCGTCTGATTTTAGTCTAAACTTCAGTAAGCTTTAAATCCAAACAAACAAACTCAATTCGAAGATCTCGATGACATGAGTCCAACGTAAAAAAGGGCGTTTGAATCCAACCTCGTACACAAAAGTTATCGCATAAATAAATTATCGATAAAATTAAAATTAAAATTATACGACTCAACTTTCAATAAACAATGAGAATGCCCCTCACCCTTAATTTCTCCTTCTTCCCCAATTCATCAATACTGTGCATGAACATGACAATGCACACTCTCGTGCATGCAAAACCCACCAAGCTACTTCCTCAATGAAACCCCGAATCGACTGCACCGTCGCACTCCACATTGAAATCTCAATTTTTCCAACATCATGATTTCGAAGCCGCACTCCTCTAGACATTTGCAACCCGATGGATCCCTTGTGACGACCCGCCTTTCATTCCATAGAAAGACGTATCGTAATTTAGAAAGAAATAGGTACAAAAGAAATAGATAGAAAGAAAGAACTAAACAATCTCAGAATCTCACAGCGAAATGAAATAAATATATTACATCACATATATATTACACAATAGTTACTAAAACCATACATCAGAGTCATTTAGTTATACAACATCGTATTAGACAGTTGTGATGACCTGCCTATCAATTACAACCCAAAAATGCTAATAGAGATACTAATACAGCGGAATAGATATATCTTTTGAGAAATGCATATTACGGATCTTAAGGCTAAGTTTAACATTAGAGGGGGTGAATAGTGTTAACAAAGAATTACTAAATCTTTTTAATTTATGTTAATTTAGACACAAAAGTATGCAATATACAGACACGGATATGATCACAGAAACAATCACGGATGCAGAAATAAAATAAAAGAAGTAAAGGAAAGAACACACCAGATTTTATACTGGTTCGGAATTACCCTACATCTAGTCCCGCAACACAAGTACGGATTTCCTTTCAAAAGCAATTTTACAATTACACCCTTGGTTTCAAGGCTATGAGGTACACCCTCCAGAATTTCGATCCTATGGGTTGAGATACTTGATTTCCGAGCCACAACTTTACCCAATTGATTTACCAAACCTACAATCACACCTTTTCCCTTTTGATTGATTTCCAAGGCTACAATCACACATTTTCTCGCTTAATAGATTACAAAGAAGTCTATAACGCTGAATAGCACTGAGAATCTTGTAGAGACCGTGATAGAGAATCAAACTAGAAGTAATCGAGTATGATTCAATGTTGATTTCGGCAGAGTAATGATAAGAATATGTATTAAGAAATGAGGAAGAAGAAGAGGAGTGAAAACCAGAAAAAAGTGATTTAAAATTCGTTGAAACTGACCCCTATATATAGAAGAACAACAGCCATGACCATTCATGAAGAGTTATGGCGAATAGACACTTCTTTTGAAATTTGAACTTTTGAATCAAACTGTCACCATGTCGACATGGTCATGCTAGGCATGTCGACATCCCAAAGGATTTTTTGGTGTTTTTGATTTTCTTTGAAAATAACCTTTATCTTATATAAAAACTATTTTAAACTTTATAAATATACTTGACTATAGTTGAAATTCATAAGTAAATATAAAGAATAATATATATAGATTTGAACTATAATTTTATATTTCAATCTAAGTATAAATATTTAAAAGTTAAATATATTATTTAAAAAGATAGTTTAAATCAGGAGTAATTTAACTTTGAAAATAAAGATGTTTTTAGGCTAAAATTAGTTAAAATCAGGATCGAGGGTTTTGAATCTTTTAAAAGGAAAGTTTTGAAAACATTTTAAAAACAGGATATAATTTTGAAAAATCATTTTGAATAAAAGTTAGCGGATATAAAACAATGTTCCACTAGATTTTTCATAGATTCCATCCTACTTAGGGTTCCATCCCTTTAACTGGCTCGAAGTGGATTCCGTTCCACGAATAAATTGGACATTAAGATGCCAGTGCTTTTCCACGAGTTTTAACAAAAATTCCTAATAATAATAAAAAATACTTATCCTTGAAATCTTGAACTCTTGATAGTCTCGATACTCATGAGTCTTCTATCTTGATATCTTGAATCTCTATACTGTACAGTCTTCATTCTTAGTACCTGCGTGGTTAAACCCTGCATATACATATATATCTAAACTTATAATGTTAGTATTTATATTTTATAATCTATTCTAAGGTTTTTGTCATCAAAACCATCATCTCACGGACTAACGATCTCCACCTTTTTGATGATGACAACCTTTGTTTGTAAAATATTATTTCTATCCTAATAACTCCCCCTAAAACTAACAACTCCCCCTAAATCTATACCTAACTATCTTATTTTATATTTCTCCCCCTTTGTCATCAACAAAAACTTTATCTAAACTAGATAACTCCAAACTATATAACTCCCCCTAAAACTATTACTCTATGACACGTGATTATAATGATAGTGTTATCATAAATAATCAACACTTAAGTCTAATACTAAAACATAGTCCTAAACTATTAACTATCCTAACTAAGAATTCGCAATAATACTTATAATAAAAACACATATAAGGACACGAGTTGTTTATTACGTATATGGTTGTATTTATATTTGCGTTTGGAAAACAAAAAACACAAACAACAACGGAAGGAAAGAGAAGAAACTAATGTGTGTTTCTGAACATAGGAGATCTATGAATCGAACAGTTTGGATAGTGGAAATAGAAATTTCCACGTTGTTCGACAAGATTCCCATTTTTTTCGAAACACACTTCTCCAACACACACTACTTGGTCATCATTCTCCTCGTGTGCTTCTTCCATGGGTTCTTCTTCTTCTTTTTTGTCACTGGCCTCTTGTTCTTGATTGAGTGAAGAGTCTTCATCGATCAAGATAGGGTTGGCCTAGTTGTTCATTAGGAATTTTTGCAAATTCCTAAGAATCTTGCCTTGCTTTTCCTGTTCCTTTGCCATACGAAGTTGAGTTACTTGAATTTCAGTTAACATCTGAAGTACATCAATCATAGACTCCTCTATTTTTGTTACACGGGTAAGAGTAGTGCATTGGAATGGACCAGAAGTAGGAGAGGGAAATGAAAATTTTGATTTTATGTTTGATTTTGAGGATGAAGCCATGATTTTATTTATTTCAGAAGAGAAAATGAAGAGAAAACAGAGAGAATGAATGAAAAGTCGAAATTGAGAAGAATATATAACTAAATTTTTGAATTTGGGTTGGAAAATTTTTAAAAAAATAAAAAACGTTATATGTCGACATGTATGATGTCGACATGGTCTTTTTAAAATTTAACTCTTTGATTTATTTTGATACCAATTTTTAATTATACTTGTTATTTATATTTTATATTTCAGTCATAGAACAAATTCCTAATTCTCTTCTTAATTTAGTAAATATTGATTCATTTAAAGGTTTTGTTAAGATATCAACAATTTGATTTTCAGAATTGATATAATCGAGAGTAACTACTTCCTTGCTTATATTATCTCTGAGAAAATGATGTCTGATATCAATATGATTAGTTCGAGCATGTTGAGTAGTATTTTTGGATAAATTTATCGCACTCGTATTGTCACAGTAAATTGGAGATTTTGAGAAATTTAAACCAAAATCTTTTAAGGTTTGTGGCATATATATTACCTGAGAACAAGCCAAAGCAGCAGAAATATACTCTGCTTCAGTTGTTGATAAAGAAACTGTGTTTTGCTTTTTACTAAGCCAAGAAATCAGAGAATGCCCCAAAAAGTGACAAGTCCCACTTGTACTTTTTCAGTTTGATTTACACCCAGCATAGTCAGCATCATAGTAAGATATTAAGTCAAAAGAATCATTTTTGGGGTAGAATAAACCATAATCAGACGTGTGTTTAACATATCTTATGATTCGTTTCACGGCTTTTAAGTGAGTCTCTGTAGGTTGGAATTGATATCTGGCACAGGGACAGACACTATGCATGATATCAGATCTACTAGAAGTAATATAGAGTAATGTGCCAATCATTCCTCTATATAATTTTTGATCTACATTTTTCGAGAGATCTTCTTTACTAAGGTACTCATTGGTTGCCATGGGAGTGGGTTTTCCACTCGCAGTGGTCAAACCAAATTTACTAATTAGGACTTTAGCATATTTTTCTTGACTAATAAAGATACCATTATCTAGTTGTTTTATTTGTAATCCTAAAAAGAAATTTAATTCACACATATGACTCATCTCAAATTCTTTTTTCATTATTTCAGAAAATTCTTTATTTATTTCAAAATTAGTTAAACCAAAAACGATATCATCTACGTAAACTTGTACTAGTTGAATATCATTTTTATTTCTTTTAATAAAAAGAGTATTATCTACTTTACCAATTTCAAAATTAGATTGCAATAAATAAGATCTTAGTCTATCATACCAGGCTCTAGGAGCTTGTTTTAGACCATATAGTGCTTTTTTAAATTTGTAAACATGATTTGGTAATTTATCATTTTCAAAAAGTGGTGGTTGTTCGACATATACTTCTTCTTTTACAAATCCATTTAAAAAGGCGCTTTTAACATCCATTTGAAATAATATGAAATTATTATGATTTGCGAAAGCAAGTAGAATCCTAATGGCTTCTAATCTTGCTACGGGAGCAAAGGTTTCATCAAAATCTATTACTTCTTCTTGACAATAACCTTGAGCGACTAAACGAGCTTTATTTCTAACTAGCTCTCCTTGTTCATTCATTTTATTTTTATAAACCCATTTAGTTCCAATTATAGTTTTATTTTCTGGTCTAGGAACAAGTTCCCAAACGTCATTTCTAGTAAATTGATTTAATTCTTCTTGCATAGCCAAAATCCATGAATCATCAGTTGATGCTTCTATTGGATTTTTGGGTTCAATAGTTGATATAAAAGCTACATTACTCATTTGACTTAGTTGATTTCTAGTTTTATCAACAGATTGCATATCTCCCAGTATATTTTCTATGATCTTTTAAAAGTTTTGTCCTTTTATTAGGATGATCAATTTCATTATTAGTTTCAAAGGTTCTTGATTTTGAGTGATTAAATCCTCTTTATCATTTGTATCTTCAAAAAATTTGAAATTTTAATCAAATGAAACATGCATTGTTTCTTCAATGGTATTAGTTTTTAAATTAAACACTCTGTACGCTTTACTTCTATTAGAATATCCGATAAAGATACCTTTGTCGGATTTAGGATCAAGTTTATCTAAATTATCTTTTGTATTTAAAATAAAGCATTTACTTTCAAAAAAATTGAAACAATATACCTTAAGTGTCTTTGAATAAAGAAGTTCATAAGATGTCTTATCGGTTAGAGGTCTAATTAAAGTGCTATTCAAAATATAACAGGCGGTAGCAACTGCTTCTGCCCAAAAATTCTTTGGTAAATTACTATCTGTAAGCATAGTTCTCGCACACTCTTGAATCGTCCTATTTTTACGTTCTACTACTCCGTTTTGTGGTGGAGTTCTCGGAAATGAAAAATTGTGAGTTATTCCCTTTTTATTGCAAAATTCTTCAAACCTTTCATTTTCAAATTCACCACCGTGATCGCTTCGAATAGTTATAATTTTTAGAGAAAATTGATTTTGAATTCTTTTTGAGAATGTCTTAAAACAGTCAAAAGTATCACTTTTATGTTTCAAAAATATTGTCCATGTAAATCTCGAATAATCATCTACAATTACAAAGACATATCAACTATGATTTATTCATAAAATTTGAGATGGACCAAATAAATCAAGATGAAGTAATCCAAGAGGTTTTGAAGTTGAAATCATATATTTTAACTTAAAAGAATTTTTTATAAGTTTTCCTAAATGACAAGCATCACATAAATTATCTACTTTAAAATTCATTTTAGGGAGACCTCTTACTAGATCATGTTTTGACAGTCTAGATAGGAGTTTGAAATTCAAATGCCCAAATCTCTTGTGCCAAATCCAAGGATCACTTGTATTTGCCAACAGACACGGGTTATCATTTAAAACTTTCATACTAAGAATATATATATTCTTTTTCCTGACTCCCACACATATAATGGTTGAATTATTATCTTCAATGTGACATTTATGTTTTTCAAATTTAATTTTATAACCTTTGTCACATAGTTGACTTATAGTTAGCAGATTATGTTTCAGATTCTTAACTAGCAAAACATTAGTAATAGTATGAGTTTCAGAATTACCGACTTTGCCGATGCCAATCACATATCCTTTTGAATTGTCTCCAAAGTTAACCAATCCTCCATCTTTGTATATTATATCATTCAGTATATTTGGATTGCCAGTCATGTGTCTAGAACATCCACTATCAAGTATCCATTTGTTCTTTCTAATCTGCACAATTTGTCTGTTGTGGATTGATTCCTCAACACCCATAAAGCATGATTCCTGCACATCAAATAATATTGGTAGATAACTTGAATTTGAATATTGATTATATGCAGACTTATGAACAATGATGATTTGAATACTTCTAAACTAGTATTAACGAATATAGCCATTTTAAAAACTTTTCAAAAATTAGATTATGAAACTTTTAAAAAAACCTTGCTCTAATACCAATTATGAGAAATGCGGATTACGGATCTTAAGGCTAAGGTTAACACTAGAGGGGGTGAATAGTGTTAAGAAAGAATTACTAAATTTTTTTAATTTATGTTAATTTAGACACCAAAGTATGCAATATACAGACACAGATATGATCACAGAAACAATCACAGATGCAGAAATAAAATAAAAGCAGTAAAGAAAAGAACACACCGGATTTTATACTGGTTCGGAGTTACCCTATATCCAGTCCCGCAACACAAGTACGGATTTCCTTTCAAAAGCAATTGTACAATTACACCCTCGGTTTTAAGGCTATGAGGTACATCCTCCAGAATTTCGATCCTCTGGGTAGAGATGCTTGATTTCCGGGCCACAAGTTTACCCAATTGATTTACCAAGGCTACAATCACACCTTTTCCCTTTTGATCGATTTCCAAGGCTACAATCACACCTTTTCTCGCTTGATAGATTACGAATAAGTCTATAACTCTGAATAGCATTGAGAATCTTGTAGAGATAGTGATAGAGAATCAAACTAGAAGTAATCGAGTATGATTCAATGTTGATTTCGGCAGAGTAATGATAAGAATATGTATTAAGAAATGAGGAAGAAGAAGAGTGAAAACCAGAAAAAAGTGATTTAAAATTCGTTGAAACTGACCCATATTATAGAAGAACAACAGCCATGACCATTCATGAAGAGTTATGGCGAATAGACACTTCTTTTGAAATTTGAATTTTTGAATCAAACTGTCACCATGTCGACATGGTCATGCTAGGCATGTCGACATCCCAGGCATGTCGACATCCCAAAGGAATTTTTGGTGTTTTTGATTTTCTTTGAAAATAACCTGTAACAACCCTGTACTTTACAATTATTTTTAAATTGAATTTCCAGATTTAAAAGCTTTATTTATGTAAAAAGAATAAATTTTGCTATTTTAAATATAAATTTTGATTTTGATATGGATTAGAATTCCAAATATGACTAAATAGAATAATTTTCCAAAAAGTGAATTTTGGTTAAAATAGTCAAACTTTGACTTTTAAATTTAAATTTTATCTTTTATTATGATAATAGATTTAATAACATGAATACTGCTTTTCGTTTCTTTGGAAACGGATTTAAATTGTGAGGGTTATGTATATTTCAATACTTAATACAATTTTAGTTATTTAGCAATTTTGGTTATTTAAAATTACGAAAATTATATTTTCCTTATCATATTTTATTTTAATATGTGTTAATGTGTTATTTTCAGTATATTTTTGTCTTTTAATATTTTTATAGTGATAATATAATTTTTCTAAAGTCTACTGAAATTTATTTCAATTTATTAAGCCTAGTTTCTATTTTCTTTGCTATTTTCTTCATTTAAATTTTATTTAATTAAAATTTATATATTTATTTTGTGAATGCATTTTTATGTTATTATCTATGTTATAAATATTTTTTACAAGTCCATATAAATTTTCTAAAGTTCATTCTGTTTATTTTCCCTTTTTCTAGACTAGTTTGCAATTTTGTGCTATTTTCTTATTTTAACATTATATAATTAATAAATATTTATATATATTTTATATTTGGTTATATTTTTGAAATTTTTTTACTGAAATTATTATTATTCTCAGTAATTTAAACTTATATAAATAACCTTATTCCAACATATTTAAGCATCTCATCCTTGTTTCCAACTTATTTTCAAATCAGAATTTCCTTTGATTTGAGTTAATCATATTTGAATCTCTATCCTTCTGTGAAAATCTATTCATGTATAGTGTATTCGTAAACTAATATTTAAAATTTAAATATTTTATATATTGTGTTATTTGAGTTGTTGATGTTGAATTGGGTTTCTGATCGATTCGTCTGATCAACGCTATCGATGGGATTTCTAAAACACTTTGACAGAACAAACTAACACAATATTATTTTAAAAACAATTGGTTAATGAAATAAATTTTTATATAAGTAAATTTATGGAACTTAATAAATTGATTTAAATTGATCATTTGAAATGATAATACTTGATTTATCATCTATAAACGAATTTATAAATAGCTATTTATAAATTCATTTAGGAACGGAAATGGGTTAAAACAAGAAATTTGAGAATTTAATTTCCGATGGTTTCAAACCTTGTGCTTAAAGTTTTAAAAGGGGTATATTATTTAAAGTATTTTCTAATAGAAATTTTTCCAAGAAATTTAAAGTTTAAAATTAGTGCTCTTCCCCTTGTCGCTGGAAAATAACTTCGGTGATGACCGCGGCATCATCGACATTCATTTTCGAGTTTGGAAGTGAAGAGACCATTCTGTAGTCTTGCTACAGTTTTGTTTTGGGAAATTTAATTGATTTAAATTTCTAAAAAAATAAGACTGTATTTATAATATATATAGATAAATGATTTAAATTTGATTTAACATATTATGTACATATATTTATTTATCTCTAAATGATTTGAAGGAATCGGAAATTTTATTCTAAACTTTATCTTAAAAGAATCATTTCAATTTTAAAAAAAAGTCAAAATTTTAGATAAATGATTCAAAATTGAGATGGGGGAATTAAAAGTTTTATTTGTATAATAATCAATTGCATTTAAATATAAATTACCTTAATTTTTAAAAGTTAACAATGTAATTAGATAATATACAATATAAAACGATTTTATAAATAAAATTTGAGTGGTTATAATAAATGTAATAAACTTAATTTAGTTATAAAAGATTAACAGAGGTAAATAGAGAAAAAGAAAATTTAGAGAATTTTATTTAAATAACTTAATAATCAAATTTGATTTAATATGGAACCTTAAGTCTAACCTAGGAATTTTAATAAAGGTTATTTCCTGAAATGAATATGTTTGTATAATAAACAATGTATCTTTGAATAGATAAATAAAATATATTTGAATGGGACACTTTTTAATAAAGTGTATTTAATCTGGAATCATAGTTTAATTGATGTCTAAATGAATAAATGTGTAAAGTAATTTGATTGTTATATTTGCTATGATAAATATTTTATTTATGAGATAGATATGTCTTGTAAAACGAATAATTATGATTTGAATAGTTAAGATGTATTTTTAATATCACTAAAGTTTGATAATTAAAAATTTGGTTTTCAAATGGAAATTTCAAGTGTAACTTATTGAAGGAATATCTATTTATGAAAAGGGTATTTTAAATAAAGTGTTAGGTTATTTGTTAAATTAAGAGTTAAGTAAAATAGTGAACTTTTGACTTAATAAATGAAGTATAGTTTAACTTGGATATTCCATTCATAAAAGTTTGTTTTAAATAAATCATAAGTTAAATGATATCCAAATGAATATTTTAGAAATTGAACTGATTGAAATACTAATATATCTACTGTAACACTTTAAAAGTACTGCTGTTTTTGAAAATACAATGTTTTGGAAATTTTATAAGTGAATGAATGAACTTAGAAATGTTACAATTTTGAAATGAATATTATTTGACATTGAATTTAAATGGTTTAAATGAAGATTATTTTAAAAGTGTTATGATTTTAGTAGTATGATTTCCAAATAATAACATCTCTGAAGTATTATGATTTCAAAGCATCGTGGTTTCAAATTTATTATCTTATTTTGTTTTTCAAACTATCTTTTAGTTGTCCTTATTTTCCTTATCTTGCTACAGAATGGGGAGGCTATTGCTTATACCAGTCTGTTTAGAAATCTTTCTATAATCTTTGAAAATCTTTGGTACTCATCTGGATCTGAGCACTACTTACCATCCACAGACCGACGGTCAAACGGAAAAGGGTGAATCAGATTCTAAAGGATCTTTTCGTGCTTGTGTTCTTGATTTGATCATCTCCACCTTGCCAAACTTACCTATAACAACAGTTATCAAGTATAATTTCAATCTTCTTGTCATCTTATCTTAATCCTATTTCATTCTATCTTTTCTATGCTTTCCCATACCTCGTTCCTTTTCGGGGACGAAACGTTTTGAGTGAGGGAGAGTGTAACAACCCTATATTTTACAATTATTTTTAAATCGAATTTCCAGACTTAAAAGCTTTATTTATGAAAAAAGAATAAATTTTGCTATTTTAAATATAAACTTTGATTTTGATATGGATTAGAATTCCAAATATGACTAAATAGAATAATTTTCCAAAAAGTGAATTTTGGTCAAAATAGTCAAACTTTGACTTTTAAATTTTAAATATTTAAATTTTAACTTTTATTATGAAAACAGATTTAATAACATGAATACTGCTTTTCGTTTCGTTGGAAACGGATTTAAATTGTGAAAGTTATGTGTATTTCAATACTGAATACAATTTGAGTTATTTAGCAATTTTGGTTATTTAAAATTATAAAAATTATATTTTCCTTGTCATATTTTATTTTAATATGTGTTAATATGTTATTTTAAGTATATTTTTGTCTTTTAATATTTTTAAAGTGATAATATAATTTTTCTGAAGTCTATTGAAATTTATTTCAATTTATTAAGCCTAGTTTCTATTTTTCTTTGCTATTTTCTTCATTTATATTTTATTTATATATTTATTTTGTGAATGCATTTTTTTATGTTATTATCTTTGTTATAAATATTTTTTACAAGTCCATATAAATTTTGTAAAGTTCATTCTGTTTATTTTCCATTTTTTAGACCGGTTTGCAATTTTGTTCTATTTTCTTATTTTAACCTTATATAATTAATAAATATTTATATATATTTTATATTTGGTTATATTTTCGAAATTTTTTTACTGAAATTATTATTATTCTCAGTAATTTGAACTTATATAAATAAATTTGTGGAAATTTGAAAGGTTTTAAAATCCTTTAACTTCCAAAGCCTTATCCTCTTCCGCCTTTTCATTTTTTTTAACTTACATCTTTTAATTATTGCCGTGTATTATATTTCTAATTTCTGCAGCACATCACCTTCTTTCTCACGTACAACATTCCTTCTCAAACACAAAAAATTTTCACAGCCATTGCTTGTCATGTTTAGCTAATTCTTCATCTCTTCTTTTCTTGTTTTTCCTATTTTCTATTGGAATTTTGGCATTGTTTCTCAACTAGATTGGATTGGCCACCTCACCTCCAGCCCTAGGCCGACCTCCACCACCTGATACTCCGACCAGCAACCTCTCTAGTCCACTACCATGGACAGGCCGAGCAACCATATGGCAAGCATCATCACCAGAAATCTACAAATACATCACCTATTCTCACAAACCGAGCCTAGTTTGCTAGCACCACCTTCACCTTCCTTTAGCCGCCACTTCCACCACCACCACCAGCTCAGACCTGACCTCCACCCTCTGCCACATCACCCACCACCATATGGACACCTGGCCATGCCCCTATAGCTTGAGGCCGAGTCCATGTATAGCCTAGAAATGATCATATGTTGCCTTGTGTGTAGATTGTTGCACCCTATGTCCATCACCTTCAATTTCCACCATGGCCATCACCAATAGCATCCACCGCCTGATCTTCCACCACCTCTAGATGCAACATAAAACCCTGCCTGACCTTCACATTGCATGGCTGGACCCACAATAGCAAGGGCTGAACCCTATGGTGCAACAAAAGCCACCATTTGCCTTAGAACCCTTTGTATTCCATTGCCTTCTCTACTTGTAACCCCCACTCACCTTATCACCTTGCAGCCGAGCCTATACTGAACCCATACCAGACCTATGCACCACTATTGGCTGACCATACCCACCACTTGGATGAGCATATGATGGTTGAGGAAATGGTCAAACCAATTGATTTATAACTACATTAATTTCTAGATCGTTTCTTTTGATAATTTTCATTGAAATCGTATTTATACTTGTCTTGTTTTTGTGTTGTCCACAAGATCAAACTTGGCTCTCCACTCCACTCAAGTCTTTTGTCAGTTTATCATGCATTCGGGATTCGTTTGTGTGCTTTTTCTTGCTATCTCTAGCTTTGAACATGTGAGTTATTCTCACCAGACAATTTTGTACTTATATAACTAGTAAATCGATCACCTGTGAATCTGTAAAATGCATCACCATATTATATCTGCTATATTATGATCATATGATGTTCACCCATGTTTAAACACCTGTTATATCATATGTTACTGTTATATTATGTTGTTCTGTTATTTATATCAATTTATCACACTGCAAGTTCCCTTTAGATTAGAATCACTATGGGTTGAAATGATACATACCCGAACGGACTTTAGAATAAGGGAAAATCGTTATGGGCTGAAATGATAGGCCTGAGCGATTTTCAATTTATTTCATTTACTTGGGACTGCGGGCTTGAAATGATAAAACCCGGATTTTCTTTGTAAATTACGGGTTGAAATGATATATTACCCGTATCACTTTACCTAGCGTAGAAAATTATATACAGACCCGTAGTTAAAATATGTTTTTCTAAAAATTTTAAAATGTTTTAGAAATGTAAATATTACTATATTTTGATTTAAACTTAATAAAATAATATTTTGTGAAGTATTATTGATTTTCTAGGAATTTATAAGTTAAATAAATTATGGAAAAGTTAGAAAATCCTAATGTAAGTTATTTTGGAAATTTTGATTTAATTATAATTGAAAATTAAATTAAATATTAAATTATGATAAATTGAATTTAAAATGAATTTAAAATGATTTTATAATATATATGATTTTTGAGTAAAGTTAAAAAGTGAAAGGAATGGTTATTTAAGTTTTGAAATATAACCAAATGGGAATTTGTGAATTTGGCTTAAAAGTGAATTTTTAAGTTAAATAAATAAAATTGAAATTAAGCTATATTTTGAAATTTAAACTTAGGTGTTAAGTTTAAATTCAATTCAATGAATTTAAAATTGAATGTTGAAATTTAATTAGTGAATTATTATTAAATCTTGATTTTTGAATGGAAATTTAACTTTATAAAATCATGAACTTAAGGAAAATTAAATGTTGTTTATAAATGTGAAAATGTATGAGTTTATAAGTAAAAAAATGTTTTAAATAAAATTATAATTGGTTGTGAAATTATATTGAATATTTGAAGTTAATTAACTGCATTTTTGAAATGCTATTAATTGCAATGTAAATGATATTACAGCATTTGTAAATGTTGTAGTTGATTATAATGAACTAAAAAGCTAAATTGAATTAAAGGCTATTATAGAAATTTTTGTAAGTGCTATAATTGTTGAATTTAACTAAGTTTACTTAAAATTTAAGTAAACCCTATTACAGCATTTTTAAAATGTTGTCTTTAGTTAAATTGAACTGTTTTGAATGTAATTTTCCGTAGCATTTTCTAAATGCTGCGAAAAGTGAATTTTCACTGTTTTGATAAACTTAAGTGAATAAATGAACTTTGAAAGTTGAAAATTTTGGAAATTTAATTATTAAATATAATAACTTCATTTTAATGATTAAAAATGATTTTCGAAATAAACTGTTTTGAAATGTGAATTGAAATGGTATTTTAAATTTTATGAAATGAATAATGATTTGAAATGAAGTTTTGTAAAGATATGATATTTTGATATATTGAAACGATTTGAAAGTAAGTTTGTAAAGATATGATATTTTGATATATTGAAATGATTTGAAAGGAAGTTTGTAAAGATATGATATTTTAATATATTAAAATGATTGGAAAGGAAATTTTGTAAAGATATGATATTTAATATATTGAAATGATTTGAAATGAAGTTTTGTAAAGATATGATATTTTGATATATTAAAATGATTGGAAAAGAAGTTTTGTAAAGATATCATATTTTAATATATTGAAATGATTTGACATGAAGTTTTGGAAAGATATGATGTTTTTGAAATGGTTTGGAATTAATTTAATCTTTATTTTGATAAAGATTTGAATTTGAAATGATATTCTGTTTTGAAGTATAAATACCATTTTAAATTATAACTACGGGTTATAATAACGATTGGTTGGCAAAGAGGCTGGGATCGGATATCTGGCATACTCTCTGTCGATACCGAAAACCACTTTGGCAACCGTGTACACGGTGGAGATTCCAGAATGAAGTAGGATGGTGGCGACGTTCTTGAGGTATATTGCGTGAGCCCAACTCCCATGAGTTGGCATAAGGTGGCTAAAACAGGAGCGATCTCAGGCCAAGTGAGGTCATTCCTTCGATCAGACACATTCCTTCGATATTGTACTCTTACTTGTGATTGATTAGATGGCCATCCTTCGATTTTGGTTTGGAGTTTGTTCCGAGATGGGCATATATGGCTGCTACGTTACCACCAGCCCGTGTGCGTAATTGGTATATCTACCCTGGCATTGCCTTGTATGTCGTATCACCTACCATATCGAGTCTTTACTACGAGTTTGTTTTTCTCCCGTAGCCCATGGAGTATTTAGGGTAGTCTCTCAGGGATATGCTGATACTGGATGGACTACTGGGACTATTATGTGTGAAGGGTAATATGGGTAGCCGGAACGCTATTTAAAAGTATGTTTATTTTACTGTAGACATTACTATAATAGCGAAATATTACTACATAGTAAATAGTTTAACGGATCCTTAGAGGATGGGCGGTCTCAGGCATCCTTTAAGTTACTTGTACTTTATTACAGTTCACTTGAGTTGGTTTACATTATATAAGTATATATTGTCCTGACTCGAGTGTTTGTATTTTATTTACGCTCGGGTCAGCCTGAGTTATTCACAGATTTGGATTCCACTTTCTGGAGAATGGAATCGCTGGAGATCATCTACTTATCTAGTTTTATCTATTCCAGTTCTGTTGTTCTATTTAGCTTGTACTTGGTTATCATCTTGAGACTTCTGTTGTACTTTATTTATTCTGTTGTCTTTTATTTAACTCTGATATATTTTCATAGTAGCTTCATGAACTACTATCTCTTTTACTTCCGCTGCATTTCTTACTCTGTGTCTGTGTTCTGTGATTTTTATTTACTGTATGTCCTGAGATTTGCCAAATTTTATTTACAACGCGGTATTTTGAGCAATTCAAGTCCGGCATGTGCGGATGCGAATGGTTGAAAATATCGGGTTGTTGCATAACCTTTATCTTATATAAAAACTATTTTAAACATTATAAATATACTTGACTATAGTTAAAATTCATAAGTAAATATAAAGAATAACGTATAGATTTTAACTATAATTTATGTTCAAATCTAAGTATAAATATTTAAAAGTTAAATATATTATTTAAAAAGATAGTTTAAAATCAGGAGTAATTTGACTTTGAAAATAAAGATGTTTTTTAGGCTAAAATTATTTAAAATCAGGATCGAGGGTTTTGAATCTTTTAAAAGGAAAGTTTTGAAAACAGGATATAATTTTGAAAAATCATTTTGAATAAAAGTTAGCGGATACAAAACAATGTTCCACTAGATTTTTCGTAGGTCCATCCTACTTAGGGTTCCATCCCTTTAACGGGCTCGAAGTGGATTCCATTCCAAGAATAAATTGGATTTTAAGATGCCAGTGCTTTTCTATGAGTTTTAACAAAAATTCCTAATAATAGTAAAAAATACTTATCCTTGAAATCTTGAACTCTTGATAGTCTCGATACTCATGAGTCTTCTATCCTGATATTTTATCTTGATATCTTGAACCTCTATATTGTACGGTCTTCATTCTTAGTACCTGCATGGTTAAATCATGCATATACATATATATCTAAACTTATAATGTTAGTATTTATATTTTATAATCTATTCTAAGGTTGCTGTCATCAAAACCATCATCTCACAGACTAACATATCTAGGTACGCAGAAGCCTCCTGCTCCAAGTCCTCCTCCAAAATATGTCAAAGCCAACCTAGATCACTTGGCTACTCATAAAAGTTTGAGTAACCAAGGTTTCAAGAAAGCAAAAAATAAACTTCGAGTCTGACATAGGTCTAGTGTGAGTGAACGGTTTAAGTTGTTTAACTTGAAAATCATTTGAAATCAAAGGTATCTTGTAAGACTCACCGCACATAAACACGGACGAGTTTTTCCCTTACGGTAACCAAAACATTTGACAGGAAATCCATTTATATTACAATAGTGTCTGAGGTTTCAAAATAAATTATTCACATAGCCGAAATTGTTACATTCATTAAATTCCAACATAATAGGTATACAATCAAGTCCTATGTCACTTATTGGAGATTGGATTCCATACAGTTGAAGGGCTACTGGGGTACCGCCCGTCATGGTACCTAGTCTAAATTAGAGTACCGAGGATCCCCCTGATCCTCTGCAGCATAAGACTGGAGCTATCCCTTACTGGATAGTCCGAATAAGACAATACCGCAGTTGTGGACAACAACCGTCCACACAGCCAAATAAAAGGGACATCTTGACAGGGGAAAATCTTATCCTAATTGGGTGCTACCCACTTAGCCTTGCAACACCTCACATGTTTTTTCCATTCTCGGTTGATGAGGCTTGAGGCTACGATTACCTTTATAGCACACATATCTTGGAATGCTCATCGTCCTCCAATGACGATGGTCTGATAGCATTCGTCCATACAAGTTCATTCTGGGTTCGAATGAAACTGAAGGCACTATCTCCGCTACACTCATTTTGGAATTACCCTCAGAGATGATGACAAATAGCCCTTGCATTTGGAATCTTCATTCCCGACTTCACTTGAGATTTCACGACCTATCGCATATTATGGATCAATGTGGTTTTTGGATTACAATTTGATATCCGATCTCGGTCTCATCGAAATCCAAACGCCGTCTTTTAAGGCCTAGTTGTTTAAGTTAAAAACAATTTAATTTGACTTTTAGAATATCATATTCAAACAGAAATTTCATCGTCGATAACTATTCTGATAAATATCTCACATTAATCAACAGTTCAATTCAGGCATTCCATATCACGGAATATCGCAAATTAACAAAGTAGAGATGTTAAACAATCCAAAGCATCCAGTACAATTTAACCGTTCACATGCTAGATTAACTGGTCACACCATTTCTAATTAATTTAATTTAACACAAAATAAATTAATTACTTATAAATCTTGCTTAATTATCATTAACTTATTTAAGCCATTTACATTTTATTTAAATTAACTATTTGGAATAAAATTGTGACGATCCGAATTTTTAGCGGTCATTAAATGGTAATTAACTGAATTAAATTATTTGAAATACTGATTTATAAGTTGAACAAATAAAATAATGGGATAACCCGGAATTTTTGGCAGATAATAATTTTATGATTTTCTTATATGATTATTTAAATTTGCCAAATTTATTCTTTTCAAAACAAATAAAATGTGCTTTCTATTTTCTATTGTATATATAAATATATTGATTGTAAATGGAACTATGATTTGAAATTCATAATAAATATCTTAAAAATAAATTAGATTTAAAACTCTACATTTTAACACTAGATATAAAATATTCACTTGTAGACATTTTTAGGCTACGAGCGTCATGCAAATTCACAAGTGTCAATTTATTTGTTTTCTTCATAAAATAAAATAAAAAGGTTGTACAATTTACACTCTTATATATTTATCTCTACTCCATCTCCTTTCATTTCTTTATCTTTCAAAAACTTAAAACTAAAACCAGAATCAAAATAAAAGAACAACAAAAAACCTCCTTCTAGTTTCAATTTAATGCAAAACAAAGATTCAAATTCAAGCTTAAACAAGAAGATCAAAGTCAGTTGTTGTTTCTAAAAATAAATTTTCCAGTTTCAAAGATCAACTAGCAATTTTCAAAACTATTCTCTGTTCTTCAATTCAAAATACGGTGAGTAAACATCATTTTTTAACCAAATCTGTTTTATATTCTGATGCATGTGATGGGTAACTGAAGTAATGTTGTGGAAATGTTTGCACGGATGAATTAATATGCTTTGCATGTAAATTACTGTGTGCGTGTCTGTATATAGATAAGAAAACCTCTGTTCTTATCCAACAGACTAAAATAAGTTCAAAAAATTCAAATCCTCTTCTCTCAATCTCTTTATGGTTATGATCTTTAAAGGAAAAATGTTTGTATAGACTATATTCTATTTTTAAAAATGTTTTTAAGTTTAATCGGCAAGTGGATTTACTGGAGGAAGAAATATCAATGAAAACTCAGATCATCTTAAAATTTGACTTTCATGTTTTCAAAATTTTCTTATATAATCTATTTTGTCTTCAAAAACCATGATTTTTAACGATAATAACAAGATTTCTAAGTTAGTATTCATGGAGAAATTATAGGTTGAACGGAAATTGGGTTTTCCTTGATTTTCGACGATCGAGGGTTCTAGGAAGGTCGGGGTTGTTGCTGGAGGTAGCGTGAGGTCAGGGATCATGGGAAAAACGATCGAAGGTGTGTTAGTTCGTCGTGGTGGGTAAACGGCGACGAATTAGGGTTTAAAACCCTTTTTTGGTCATCGAGGTTTTTGAGGGCAGTGCGGCATCATCATCACATAGAACTTGATTGGAGGTGCGAGAAAAGGAGAATGTGTTTGCAGTGAAGGTTTGGACGCGGCGTCGAAACTCCTGGTGGTCAGAGGAGGCGATGCATGGTGGATCTTTAGATCGGGTTTGGTTCAGGTGGTCCTCGTTTTTGTTCAAATTCGATTTGGAAGGTGATATCGGGTTTCTGAGTAGTGGGAACGATCGTGTGTATCGACGTCGATTTTTTGGTGGTAGCGGCGTTGGTCGGAGCAGTGGCGATCGAGTGTGCACATGCACGTGTATCAGTGTGTAAGGTTGGATTGATGTAGGAATAGAAGAGAAGAGAGAGCTCGGGGAAGGAGGGGGATAGATTGGGTTTGGGCTCGAGTTTGTGTAGGGATTGACTAGGGTCTGTACACCAGTGTATTAACAAGTTTTAAAGGTTAAAAAACAAAGTTTTTAAAAAAAAATAAAGAAAGGAAAAGGGGAGAGAACGAGTTGGGTCGGGTTTGCTTAAGGGGTTGGATCGGGTTTGTACGCAAGTAAATTATCAAGTTTTACAAGTGAAAGGAAACAAGTTTTCAAAAACAAAATTTTTCTCACCAAATTCTTTAAAATGTTAAATTCTTACTTAATATTATTAGTTAAAGGTTATACAATAACTTATTTTAATTAAGTTTAAAGTATTTTATTATATGTCCATTATTTTATTTTATTCCTAAGTTTATTAAGTGAAATTAGCAATGTAATTAAGTAAATGGTTAAGATAAATGGTTTAAACTTTAATTAATTAAGGTATTAAGTAATTGTAAAGGATAATTAATTAATTCCAATAATTAATTAAATAAAATAAATGGCCTGTAATTAATTAAAGACAAGTAAGCAGGATTTATAAGTAATTAATGTATTTTGTGTAAATTAAATTAATTGGATAACCGTATCACAAATTTATCTTCCTTATGGATGATTAAAGTTGAATTGAATGCTTTGTATTGCTTAATCTCTCTAGTAGGTCAATTTGTGTTATTCTGTGATATGAAATGCTTGGATTGAACGGTTAATAAATGTGAGTCATTTATTTAAATAGATATCCATGGTGAAATAGATGTGTGAATTTGACATTCTAAAGTTAAATTAACTTGTTAATCGACGAAAATTCTATGGAGTTCGAAAGCTGTCGAAAAATTTCAAAATTAAAATAACCGCAAGCGTGCGGTGTACGAATGTAGCACGTATGTGAGTAGGGTCGATCCACAAGGAATTGACGATTTTAAAATTCTATTCAATCAAATTATACGAAAGTCGAGTTATAGTTAAGCTTGAAAATTGGAAAATTAGCTAACTAACTAAAAGAAAAGAGATGCAAATATAAGAGTTAAATGACAATTTAGAGAATAAATCCACTCTCTAGATCACATAGTTCAACATATATGAAATCATGATCTCTCTTTTATGGTCATTAGTGCTTTAATTGATGTGTTTATCATAAGTATGGCATATTTGTGCTATTGATTAGCCAATATAAGCCATCAAACTATAACACATCCCTTAAAACACTTACTAACTTTCATGAAACTTGACAAAGAAAATGAAAATGAAATATTTTTTAAGTATGAAACTTGTAATTGAAATCAAATTCTTACAAAATAGTATGGAAATTTCTAATTAAATTTTCTCAAATTAATTTATGCACAAAAATGACTATTTTGTCCTTGGATGAAGATGAATATGTGACAATTTGGAATTAATACGGATTTTGGTTAAAACAAGTTAAAATACCCAATATGATCATTTATTTAATTTAAATAGAATAAATATGGTGGTAAAAATATACACATTTACGTGCACATCAAATACCCCCACACTTATCTTTTTATTCATCCTCGAATAAAGAAAAACTAAGATAAATCCATTTACGTAGGGAGCACGATTGCATTGAACGTGCGCAACAAGCCGTTAAACCTCTGGGTGTCCCCAGTAGGACGAGTGTTGTCTCGTGAGGGTTTTCAGCGGATACTACCCACAAAATCCAAATGCAGAACAAAAATATTTACAAAATGCAAGATTTATTTGCAAAGAGATGAATGCGAGCTTTTTGTACAATTGAAGGATTTACTTTCAAATTAACACGAATAAGTTAAATATAGGTTTTGGTTATTATCTTGAAAATTTAAGTCATTTACTTATCAAAATTTCCAACAAAAATCAAGTTATCATAACAAATAGACTATAGTTTAACTCGTTATTTGATTAATAACGCAGTGTAACTATGATATGGATCCTTAGTTGATTATCAAAGTTTATCAAAGTGATATTTTCATTTCTATTCAATAACAAATCAAATCAAATAAGTAAAAATAGTGCTTGGATTTGAACTGCTTGCACTCTCATTATTTGCAAGAAAAATTACACACCTAGCTCAGGTAAACTGAGGCCAGATATACCACCTATGCACTGCCTTTCGGGCTTATGTGAGGGGAGTACAGAGCATGGCGAGTGCACACACTTTCGTACAAACACCTATCGGTCATAGGCGGTTTTTATTAAGTTTGTTCTTTTTTTACATGTGTTCCATACGTGCATAACTATGAGGACTTTTAAATGTGTACGAAAGCACATAATCGAAGATTCCAAGCAATCACACATGCATAACCGTGAGGACTTTTAAATGAGAGTGAATAGTTTAGATGTTATTATTTTTTTTATTCATTTTTTAAGAGAGAGAGAGTTTTGCAAAATCATCTTAGCACCATTTAACTTAAAAGACAAAAAAATGTTATATCTTTAATTTAAATCAACCACTTTTTAAAACAAAGATTTTCAATTAGGATGTATTTCATAATTAACATGTAAGAATCTTCCTATATACTAGTTAAACCATTATTATTTGTAATCAAACTTTGTTTTTATTTTTGTTAAGACAAATAAACTTTCAATAATTTCAATTTAATAAACCAAAACCATATATTTATCCTATAGTGTTTCTTTAAAAATAAATCAAAAGAAAATTTATTTTTGGGATTTTTTGATTTTTTTTTAAAGAAAAAGCAAAAATAAACTACGAAAATTAAAAAAAATGAAGATTAGCGCCCCCCCTCCCGCCCCCCCACACTTGATTTTGGCTGTGTCCCCACAATCAACCCAAGTGGAAGGAGAAAAATAAAAACGTAACCTTTATTTAAATGAAAATGAAAAGATGATTATTTACATGACATTAGAAAGTATGCCGTTAAAGAGTAAATGAACCGGTCTTTCAAAAACTGATTCATTTGTCTCGTCAAGTATGCGAGACACAGTTTAAGCTCGAATAACCAAACCATAAAAGATTTCGAAGTTGAATGTTGATTTGGAAAAACAAATATCGTTTTATTAAAAATCGTACGAGTTGTTTTATTTTCGATGATTTATGGGATTGATAAAACAATTGATTGAAGTTTAAGTTTATTTTCACTCATTTGAAATTCAAGCTTATCGTTGAAAACATTTTCAAAGTTATTGATTTCAAAATCAAAATGGTGATTTTCATCTTCCCCTTCGGAATTTAACAACTCGTCTTCAAAAATTCCATAAAATTCATGTTTATTAAATTCGTCTTCCTTTATTGGTTTATCAACAACTTTATTACATGTCTCAAGTTCAAAATCTAAAGTTGTTGTATTCAAATTTTCGAATTCGAGAAAACGAAGATCGAATTTTAAATTTGGTTCCGCACCCTCAAAAGAATTGAAATCCAACTTAATTATTGTGTTTTCAATAACTTGATTAAGATCATCATTATCAATTCAAAAGTTGCTGTTTGAAAATCATTGATTTGGATAAAACATGGATTATTGTTTGACTCGTCACACACTGAAATTTGTTTTTGTTTCTCACGAAAATTTTCCAATGTTTTAATCAACAAATTTGTATGATCATCGTAAATTTCATTCATTTGCTCAACAAAGTCAAATTTGTAATTATTAACTTGAAAATTTTCGATTTGGACTTGTTAAGAACAAGAATTGTCAATTTCAATAAACGGTAGATTATTATTTGATTCTTCGCAAGTTGAGATTTGGTTATGATTTTCATGAAAAGATTTGTATTTTTCATGTAATAATTTCCCGTTATCTTTTTCCATTTGGTCAACAAAATCAAATTCATGATTATTAATTTGAAAATTTTAATTTTGAATTTATTGATAACCAACGTTTTCAATCGTGTTATTATTGAAACTATTCCCATTACCAAAATTATTTGAAAATTGGTTCACATTTTCGTCTTGATTTTGTAATTCATTTTGAAGCTCGAATTTGAATTGGCATGGGTTACACTCGAAATCATTAGAATTTTGAAGTGAACTCAAATTTTGATTATTTTGACTTGAACTATTGCATAAATATGAATTACACAACTCATTTATAATTTGATTTTGTTTTGTAGAGATTTCAAGTAGAGATGAAATGCTATTTTTGAGAGTCGAGGGTTGGTCGTCATTTTGAAAATTTTGTGGTTCAAAATTCAAATCGTTTAAAGAATAGGTGTCGTTAAAATATGCACACGAATTTGGAGTGAAATCATATGGATTATATTGATTTTCACAACTATTGTAAAATTCACGTAAGTGGGGAAACTCGGACATTTTCAAGAATGTTTTTGGTTTTTTCTTATAAAGAAAAAATATTTTCAAACAAAATTTATTTTTCAAAAGTAAAATTGATTTTTGTTTTTGTTTTTGAAAAGGTTTTATAATTTTTTTGGATTTTGGTTTTTTTAAATTTTTTACGATTTTGGTTTTTCTAATTTATTTGGATTTTCGAAAAGGACTTAAAATTTCAAAGGAGAAGGAATATTTACAATTTTTTTAGTTTTGGGTTTTGATTTTTTTTTTTGGATATGCATGAATTAATGCAACTAAATGAATGCAAGGTTTAATTACAAATGATTTATCCTAAGTTAACCCAAAATTGTATAGTCACGCGTTGTCTTAGATAAACAACATAGTTCTCAGCCAGGTAACGGACATGATTTATCGGTGCGCCACGAATCACCGTAGCAATGCAGCAGAAGGTTTAAGTGCCTTCAAAGAAACAATTCGGTATAATATTTACGAATCACCGTAATATTTATAACTGATTATTGCTCTGTCGTAGCCTAGACACCAAGAAATTAAATTGTTCAAAGAAGACAACTTGTCAATATACAATTAAGTGTTATCAATGTCTAACCGTTATTACTAATCACAATTCTAGGATGAAATGCAAAGCAGAAAATAAAAGTGTATTAACAATGCAATTAGAATGGAATTGTTTTTTGTTTTCTGGAAATTTTTTTGTATAAAATGCAAATGCAAACAACCAACAACACAAAACTAGTAAAATAATAGATAAGCAAGTAAGCAATTTATTTATATTTTTTTAGCATGCAAAGCGAAGCAATTACTTTTGGCAGCAGTTTCTTTCCTTTGAATTTCTGCTTTGGCAACCTGAAACAAAAACTAGATATATACAATATTTTTTTATTTATGAGGATGGCACTTAAAACAATTTAAAGCGAACCACAACAACTTGAAAACTTCTTCTGTTTTTTTTTTTTTAAACTTAAACTAAATAAACCAAAAAATGAAACAAAATAAATAAAAAATAAGACAAATTCACACTGTTCAACACGGCCCAATACCCAAAATCACTTCACAAAACTTATCAGAGAAAATTCACAACTTCACTCAAACCAGTTTCTCCATTAGATTCGAGAGCAAATTTCTGTATTAAACACAACGAATGTCTGTAGCGAATCAAATTCCCAACTTCACAATTCAAATTTCTTCAATAGATTTGCGGTTGTTGATGATGATTATGGAGTTCTGGGAATTTGGATGCGATGGAGGTTGAGTCAAAGTCGCTAATTGGTTTGTTCGAAAAGTGGTTCGAGGAGGAGATTATGGTGACTCACAGCTGTTCGATTGGATTGAGGAGTGCGATTTGGTCAATTGAGTTGCTGCTATGGTCAGTGGAGGAGTTGTGAAGGGCGACTGTCGATGTGGAAGACGTGGTTGAATTGAAGGTTGTGGGATTGGCTGGAATTGGAGCTCAGTTGGCTTCAATTGTGAATTGGGTAGAGTCGCGGTTTGTAGTTTGGAGACTGGATAGGTTGCGATTTGGTATCGGTGGAGTTCTGATGAAGTGGGTTTCTCGGGTACATGCAGTGTTGTGTTCTGTTGATATGGTGATTTGTGGAGAACCGATGATCAGAACTTGCAGGAGGAGGGACTGCCAGTTCGATGTCGATGAGTGATAGAATTGGATTGGGGATGCAGTGGGGGGATCGAGGTGCAGGGAGACGGATTCGTTCGATTTGAGTTGCGACGACTTGATTGAAGTGGGTGACTTGATGCGGAAGTGATTGGCGAGTGTTGCTGTGATTGAGCTCAAAGAATTTGAGGTGATTTGCGATGGCACTGTTTGATGTTTTGCACGGTGAGAATGTGATGATAGATTTTGGACAGTGTTGCTGATGGTGGTTTGATCGAGCTGTGAGCAGAGAGGAGGTTGATGGTGATTTGCTGTGTTGTTTGTGTAGTATGGTTGAAGTGGAATGTTAAGCAGTGAGGAGTTTGTTGAAATGATTGTGGTATTTAGTTGTTGAGGAGGAAGCAGCACTAACAGTCGGTTTGGGGTGGTGGGGGTTGATGTAGAGAAGTTGATGTAGAGGGGAGGTAGGAGTTTCTCTGGTGTGTCATTGTATGGTATGAAATTATGAAGTGGTCAGAAGTTTGTGTGAAAGGCAGCGAGATGGATAGCAGTTCTGGTATGGGGCAAGGCAATGGTAATGTGGAAGAGCAGATGCAAGAAATTGGTAAGGAAGCGGGTGTAGAACAGGCAGAGAACAAGGTGCAGGAGTAATGTGAACAATATAGTGGAATGATACGCACTGGGCAAATTTGAAATGCAAGTCACTGAAGATGTAGACGAAGAAGAAATGCAAATTGCTGATGCAGTACAGGGGCAAACAGAGAAAAGTAAAATGTAAATAGAACAGTAAAATGTAAATAGAAATGTAAGTGAATGATATTTGTTTTACAAGAAAATTTTGTATGCTTTTTTTTCAATATGCAAATGTAAATAGAAAAGCAACAAATGCAAACAAACACACAAACAAATGCAAGCAACAAACTTGCACAACTTTTTTTGAAGGCAATACACATGCAATAAAATGAAAAGAAAATAATTCGAAGAATAGAAAATAATTCAAAGAATAGAAAATTAAAACCAAAACAACTTCCCGGCAACGGTGCCAAAAACTTGTTAATCGACGGAAATTCTATGGAGTTAGAAAGCCATCGAAAAATTTCAAAATTAAAATAACCGCAAGCGCACGATGTACGAATGTAGCACGTATGCGAGTACGGGTCGATCCACAAGGAACTAACGATTTTAAAATTCTATTCAATCAAATTATACCAAAGTCGAGTGAAAGTTAAGCTAGAAAATTGGAAAATTAGCTAACTAACTAAAAGAAAAGAGATGCAAATATAAGAGTTAAATGACAATTTAGAGAATAAATCCACTCTTTAGATCACATAGTTCAACGTATATGAAATCATGATCTCTCTTTTATGGTCATTAGTGCTTTAATTGATGTGTTTATCATAAGTATGGCATATTTGTGCAATTGATTAGCCAACATAAGCCATCAAACTATAACACATCCCTTAAAACACTTACTAACTTTCATGAAACTTGACAAAGAAAATAAAAATGAAATCTTTTTTAAGTATGGCCTATTAACTATTGATTAGAAATATAGACCATCAAATTTTAATTTCAAATCATTTTCTCTTGCCATAATCATATTTTGATGAAGAGGCAACTAATATTAGTGATTGTTTAAGCATAGCCTATTTGGTGTCAACAACATAAGCTATCAAATTCAAAGCGAAAACAACTAGTAAGCCATTTCTATCATCCTCATTGAGCATAAAAAGAGAGCATGAATTAACAGATAGTTGAAGTAACATAATTAGAGAGCTTCATTACCCCTAAATTAAAGGGGTTTAGCCTCTCATATTTGTCATTTGATTAACAAATGTAGTTAGCAACATGAAAGCAAAAACAAAGGAAAAGAGAGGGAAGTTAAATAAAAACTATTCTACTTGCATAAAATAAAAGAGATCTACACTACAACATGAAAGGAAATATACAAGAAAAGGAAAAGAGCATATATTAAATTGCATAAAAAAGTTACATGGAAAGAAAATGGCTAAGTAGCCATGAAAAGAAAAGAGGAGCTTTCTTTTATTTTGAGCCTAAAACTAATCTAAAGAGAGACTAAGTAAGAGGAAGTTACATGAACATAATGGGTTATTTATACAAGCATGAAACCCTAATCCATAATTTGAAGAATGCCTAAAATGCCCTTGAGGTAGTGTGATGGCCAAGTAATCAATAGTTTCTACTAATCATCATTTAAGTCTACATGAAGCCATTAATTCCATAAGCATGTGCACTAGCCTCTAATATTTACATCAAGTTGGTGGGTAGGTGGGGTCCTCCATGATCTTCACTTGGAATTATTTCCATCTTCATTCCTTTGTATTCTTTTTGTGCATGCATATCTTCTCCATGAAACAGCTTATAATTGAAATCAAATTCTTACAAAATAGTATAGAAATTTCTAATTAAATTTTCTCAAGTTAATTTATGCACAAAAATGACTATTTTGTCCTTGGATGAAAATGAATATGTGACAATTTGGAATTAATATGGATTTTGGTTAAAACAAGTCAAAATACCCAATATGATAATTTATTTAATTTAAATAGAATAAATATGGTGGTAAAAGTATGCACATTTACGTGCACATCAGGTTTGGTTGAGGTGGTCCTCGTTTTTGTTCGAATTCGATTTGGAAGGTGATATCGGGTTTCTGAGTAGTGGGAACGATCGTGTGTATAGTGTCGATTGGTGGTAGCGGCATTGGTCGGAGTAGTGGCGATTGATTGTGCACATGCACGTGTGTCAGTGTGTAAGGTTGGATTGCTGTAGGAATAGAGGAGAAGAGAGAGCTCGGGGAAGAAGGGGAATAGATTGGGTTTGGGCTCGGGTTTGTGTAGGGATTGACTCGGGTCTGTACACCAGTGTATTAACAAGTTTTAAAGCTTAAGAAAACAAAGTTTTTTAAAAAATAAAGAAAGGAAAATGGGAGAGAATGAGTTGGGCTCGGGTTTGCTTAAGGGGTTGGATCGGGTTTGTATGCAAGTAAATTATCAAGTTTAAAAAGTGAAAGGAAACAAGTTTTCATAAACAAAAATTTTCTCACCAAATTCTTTAAAATGTTAAATGCTTACTTAATATTATTAGTTAAAGGTTATATAATAATTTATTTTAATTAAGTTTAAAGCATTTTATTATATGTCCATTATTTTATTTTATTCCTAAGTTTATTAAGTGAAATTAGCAATGTAAAGTAAATGGTTAAGATAAATGGTTTAAATTTTAATTAATTAAGGTCTTAAGTAATTGTAAAGGATAGTTAATTAATTCCAATAATTAATTAAATAAAATAAATGGCCTGTAATTAATTAAAGACAAACAAGCAGGATTTATAAGTAATTAATGTATTTTGTGTAAATTAAATTAATTGGATAATTGTATCACAAATTTATCTTGCTTAAGGATGATTAAAATTGAATCGAATGCTTTGTATTGCTTAATCTCTCTAGTAGTTTAATTTGTGTTATTCTATGATATGAAATGCCTGGATTGAACGGTTAATAAATATAAGTCGTTTATTTAAATAGATATCCATGGTGAAATTGCTGTGTGAATATGACATTATAAAGTTAAATTAACTTGTTACTTAAACAATTTGGCCTTAAAAGACTGCGTCTGGATTTCGATGAGACCAGGATCGGATATCAATTTGTTATCCGAAAACCACATCGATCCAAATTAAGCGATGGGTTGTCATAGTAAACTTGGCTATTTAAACTAAGTAACGGTACTTAGATATATTTTCTGTTGAACAAATGTTTGGCTATAGCAACCTAAAACTCGCAGTGATGAACGAGTTACCTGAGTTTTTTTTTTCAAGAAGCTTTACAACTTAAGTGTTTCATATTATATAGGTTTACTCAAGCTGTTCTCCTGCCGGACTTGGGTGTTACTTTATTGTAATGCTTGGGTCAGACCGAGTATTACAAATTTTCAGGTTAGGATGTTCTGAAGCTCAGGAGATGAGCTGGATGGCAGAGTCGTATTGATTCTGCTAAGCATTAGAATATGTATTGATTGTATTCAGGGACAAGTTATTATAACTATCCGGGTTATTTGTTGATGGTTGTACTCTGATACATACAATATTGATAGTTATAGCTTTTCTTCATATAAATGATGTTATTTGATACTATACTTTGTTCCGCTGCGATAGTGAGATTCTGTGCTATTGTTTTTTGTTTCTTCTTCTACCTCTTTTTCTTCTTAACCCTAACACTCTAGGTTTCCGGCACTCGATTGCTCGGCACTCTATGTGGTGAACGTATTAGTGTCGAATTTTCGAGGTCGAAAAATCTGGGCCGTTACATTTGGTATCGGAGCCGAAGGTTAAGTGAGAACCTTGGCTCTGGTGGGTTACTCGTTAGAAATAGGTCAACGGTACCCTAGAATGAGTTGAGTGTATTATATATGAGGGCGTACTTATTATTTTCTTATATAATGATTTTATAAACGATTTTAAAAATTATTTTTACATAAGCTTATATTTTGATATATAAAGCAATAATTTTTCTAATTGTTATATATATTAAGATAATTGGTTGTTGATTATGAAATTAAATATAATAATAACAATTAAGTGGTAATATATATACAACCAAATAGAAATTTGGGTAAGGATTAACTATGCAAATAAGTTGAGCTAAAAATGGATTCAAAACTGAACTTCAATCCTAGAAAGTTCAAAAGAATTTTCAGAAAAATTGAAATAAGTTACCTTGGTTTGATTTCTCGGCAAATGATTAAGAAGAATGAAATGTTTTAACGAAGTAACAACTTAGATAAGTATGACTTATAAATTGAAAAGGATTTAAATTGTGAAGTTTTAAAATCTAAGTTTAGAAAATTTGAAATTGTTTCAAAATGTTAAAAGATATAATAAATAATATTATTCGAAATATTTTTGAATGTAGGAATCCTATTTTAAAACAAGAGTTGTTTTGGAAAGTTTAATGGATTTTGTTTTGGAAAAAAACTAAGAATGGTTTAAAAATTGAAAGTATGGCTTGGTGTGCAAACGAAATAGATATGTGTATTTATAATGCAAAGTTGATTTGAAATAAAACAGATATATATATATATATATATATATATATATTTGGAAATAAGAATAAAACCTGGGAATTCTATTAGTCAAAGTCTAAATTATAGATTAGAAAGTCCCACTAGAATCCAGTCCAAGAGAGTAATGACCAAAAGTGAAGAATGGTAGGCAAGATGTACGGAGTAGGGAGTAGCTGCACATAAGGAATGAGAAGAAGCAATACGGAAGTATGAGAAACGGGTTAAGGGAAAGGCTGGACTAGGGCCTTATGATAATGTCATCTGCTACAGATGTTACAATAAGGGTCATTACACAGCCAAGTGAAGTAAGACAGGAAAGGAATTGAAGGGTACATTCCAACGGTTTCGCTCTGAGATCTTATGCTTTAAGTGTCATAAGAAAGGACATTTCCTAAACCATTGCTTTGAAATGAGGAAGGTGAAGCGTAAACCCGTAGAACCAGCCAATGAGTCGACTATTTACTGTCATTGTAAGATGTCGGAACTCATCGCTAAGAATTGTCCCAAGAGACAGGAGAAGAGTAAGGTTGTGGAACGTCCTGCAGGAGGAGTGAAGGTTATCCAGATTGATGGAAAGGTAGAAACCTTTTGTGTAAATGTTATAGGTGGGGAATCCTGTTGAAAAGTGCATGTTCGGGAAAAGCCCATTGGAAGCAAGTCCCTAGAGAGGATTCTTGTAAAGAATACTAGGGCTCTGTTCTTTTCCAAAACCCCTGGTGATGGAGAAGGCGTTTGATTTATGACTTCTGTAAGACTCTTATTTTTTGATAAAGTGATGTAACGTTTGAACTACTAGTGTGTAGTCTATCAATGTATGGAATATTTTGTGTTAGTACAATCTAATATAAATTCACTTTTATTTATTTGAGATTGGAAATGAAATTAGTTCAAATGGAAATTTGATTTGAATTAATTGGAATTGTAATCGAAGTTGAATAAGTTCAAATTCAAATATGAATTGATTTGAATCGAAGTGAATTCAAATTGAATTGAGGTTGAATCAATTTAAATGGAAGTGGAAACTGGAAATTGATTGGAATAGGAGATTGGGGAATTGAACCAGTTTGACTCTGAAACTATTTTCAAATAAATATTTTAATATAAACTATCTTAAAATACAATTTTTACTAGCTATTTACTATACAACCTTTATTTTTCAAACCCAAACTATCTTATACTTATTTTACAACTATTTTGAAACAATTTAACTATTTTACCACAATTTTACAATTGTCTTACAAACTAATTACTATTTTACAACTATATTGCAACTATTGAACTATTTTACAAATATTTTACAATTAATAACTATTTTTCAACCACTTAACTATCTTAAACTTTTCAGAGTTATTTTCCAAACTCAAGCTGGTCAGAGTGCAAACTGTTTATAATTAAATACCAATTGAGATAAGAATTGAAGTGATAACCCAAACGGAAATTGAAGCAATTGTGAATAAGTAAATAGAAATCAAAATGAATGTGAATAAAAAGAAAATTTATTTAGCTAATAATCAATGAAGAAAAATACGTAGGATGTATGTATATTATTCTATTCGCATAATGATTTGATCCAGATTCGAGCCAAGTATTTCGAGATAGTATATGGATCCGAATTGTGATTTTCACTCTATTTTCGACGGCGAACCCTGGATATGGATTTTTGATTGATTCTGGAAATTATCTATCACAATTATGGCTATGTAAGGAGAATGTCGGTTTTTGATCAAGAAACCAGATCTGAGTCTGCACTAGGAAGTCGGGTGGACGATACTAGTTGGGAAGTGAAATTGTGTGAGCGAGTGAAATACCGGAATTGATATTGCATACAGATGATATAAGTACATCGTACATGCTTAAATGAAACAGATATTGAAAATTTTGAAAGTAAATGTAAAAATGATTTTTGAAATGAAAAAGTATATTTTGAGAAATATATGATAAATAAGAGTGGAAGTTGGATATCACTATAACTGAAACTCATTTATAAAAAGTGAGTAATATGGCAAATAACTTTATAAAGGAAATCGAATTTGAATGTTAATTTTGGAATAAATAAAGTTATATATATATATATATATATGTTTTATATGATAAAATCTCCTTGTTGAATCTATAACCAGAAGAAAAGATCTTGAAAAATATTTTGCTCTAGTTAAAAGAATTAACTTATATATATATAAATGATTTTATGAAATTGGGAAAAAGGTTATGGAATCCATTGTTTTGAAAGCCTTTTGATTTTGGTAAAAAGGCAAATTTTGAAAATTCGGAAAGCCAAGTTTGAGAACTATCGACTTTTACATATCGATTTTGTGAAAATGGAATTTATATGTGATACATATAAGAGTATGATTTGAAAGATACTATATGTGTATAGTATAAAATGTTTTGAGAATGTTGTGGGGGAAAAGGCGCTCCCATTTAGAATTTAAACTTGTAGTAGGAGATCTACGGGGTGGTTCTGCCTTGAGCCCTAAGGGGGGTTCTAAATTTGATCCAAGAGGATGTTCGTACTAACTGAAGTTCCTAAGGATTGTGGTTGGGGTAGCAAAAGTTGAGGGCGTTGATTCCTACAGAGACATTGGGGTTATGATGTGGCAACAATGTGAGTCAGTGTAACTGCGATCTACTGCGCTCCATAGCGTAAGTCGAGGGGAAGTGATTGCCTAAAGTCATCGTTTGATTTCGTTGGAAGAGCGACGTAACATTGGTAGACTACGATCTATGAAGACATAGCAAAAGTCGTGTGGCAGTGGGTGCCTACAGGCTACATTGGGACTCGACTGATGTAGTCTGCGATCTATGTGGTCTGTGTGGTGAAGTTTCATTTGGCAGTGTAATTCAAGGGAGCTGATGCCTACAGTTGCATGGTTTTTCCATGATGGAAACGTAACCAAAGGTGTAGCTGTGATCTGTGGCGGTTCCATGGTGTAATCAAGGGGTGCGGATGCCTACAGTTTTCTATGGTTTCGCCGGGATGGCGACGTAATATTTGGGTTAACTGCGACCACGGAGGGGTGATGATTCCCATAGCATTCTCACAAAAATATTTTCTATATTTTCACAAAAGTTTTCTAAGTATTTTCACTGGGTGTTGAAAACGGGTCTGCTAAGTACTTATAGATTTTTAGTTCAACGCCTGATCAACGTATGACCGAATTTCTGTGAGAATAAGGATGGACTTGTTGAAACATCGAGTTATAAAAAGTATTTTCATAAAATTATTTTAATAATATTATATAGATTTTTAAAGTGTTTTCAAAATTAAATAAAAAGAGTTGAGAGTTAAAAATGTTTAAGAATGATTTAACTAATAATAAGCATTGTAATTAAAATTCTTGTTTCGTTCCTTTTCGAGGACAAAAATTCTAAAGGGGGAGGAATGTGACGACCTGAATTTTTAACGGTCATTACTTGGTAATTAACCGAATTAAATTATTAGAAATACTAATTTATAAGTCGAACAAATAAAATATTATGATAACGTGGTATTTTTAGCAAATGTTAATTTGATGATTTTCTTATATAATTATTTAAATTTTCCAAACTTATTCTTTTCAAAAAAAATGTGCTTCCTAATCTCTATTGTGTGTATGTGTGTGTATATATATGTTGATTGTAAATGGAACTATGATTTGAAATTCAAAATAAATATCTTAAAAATAAATTAGATTTAAAACTATATTTAAACACTAGTGTATATATATACATAGTTATTAATTAAAATATAAATTGCTTAAGCTAAAATAAGAATAAATATATAGGCGTTATCTTATTTCTTTTAAAGTTACATAAATTAATAAAAAGAAAATATAAAATATTCACTTGTAGACATTTGTAAGCTAGGAGTGTCATGCAAATTCATAAGTGTCAATTTATTTATTTTCTTCATAAAATAAAATAAAAAATAATAAAAGGCTATACAATTTACACTTTTGTATATTTATCTCTACTCCTTCTCCTTTCATTTCTTCATCTTTCAAATTTTAAAACTAAAAGCAGAATCAAAATAAAAGAACAACAAACAACCTCTTTCTAGTTTCAATCTAAAGCAAACCAAAGATTCAAATTCAAGCTTAAATAAGAAGATCAAAGTCAGTTGTTGTTTTCAAAAATCAAGTTTCCAGTTTCAAAGATCAACTAGCAATTTTCAAAACTATTCTATGTTCCTGTGTTCAAAATACGGTGAGTAAACATCATTATTTTTTAACCAAATCTATTTCATATTCTGGTGCATGTGATAAGTAATTGAAGTAATGTTGTGGAAATATTTGCATGGATGAATTAATATGCTTTGCATGTATATTGCTGTGTGCATGTCCATATATAGATAATCAAACCTCTATTCTTATCCAATAGACTAAAATAAGTTCAAAAAATTCATATCCTCTTCTCTCAATCTCTTTCTAGTTATGATCTTTAAAGGAAAAATGTTTGTAATGACTAAATTCTATTTTTAAAAATGTTTTTAAGTATAATTGGTAAGTGGATTTACTGGGAGGAAGAAAGATTAGTGAAAATTCATATCATCTTAAAATTCGACTTTCATGTTTTCAAGATTTTCTTATATAATTTGTTTTGTCTTAAAAAACCATGATTTTTAACGATAATAACAAAAAATTTAAGTTAGTATTAGTGGAGAAATTATAGATTGAACAAAAGTTGGGTTTTCCTTGATTTTCGGTGATCGAGGGTTCTGGGAAGGTCAGGGTTGTTGCTGGAGGTAGCGTGAAGGTCAGGGATCATGGAAAAAATGATCGGAGGTGTGTTAATTCGTTGTGGTGGGTAAACGGTGATGAATTAGGGTTTAAAACCCTATTTTGATCATTTAGGATTTCGAGGGCAGTGCGGCGTGGTCATCGCATCGGACTTGATCAGAGGTGGGGGAAAAGGAGCTATGTTTATGGCGAAGGTCTGGACGCAGCGTCGAAGCTCCTAGAGGTCGAGGAGGCGATGCGTGGTGGATCTTTGGATCGGGTTTGGTTCAGGTGGTCCTCGTTTTTGTTCGAATTCGATTTGGAAGGTGATAGCGTGTTTCTGAGTAGTGGGAACGATTGTGTGTATCGTCGTCGACCTGTTGGTGGTAGCGGCATTGGTCGGAGCAGTGGCGATCGAGTGTCCATGTGCACGTGTGTGAGTGTGTAAGGTTGGGTTGCTGTAGGAATAGAAGAGAAGAGAGAGCTTAGGGAAGAAGGGGAATATATCAGGTTTGGGCTCGGGTTTGTGTAGGGATTGACTCGGGTCTGTACACCAGTGTATTAACAAGTTTTAAAGGCTAAAACTAAACAAAGTTTTTTAAAAAAAAGTAAATAAAGGAAAAGGGGAAAGAACGAATTAGGCTCGGGTTTGCTTAAGGGGTTGGATCAGGTTTGTATGCAAGTAATTTATCAAGTTTTAAAAGTGAAAGGAAACAAATTTTCAAAAACAAAATTTTTCTCACCAAATTCTTTATAATGTTAAATGCTTACTTAATATTGTTAGTTAAAGGTTATATAATAATTTATTTTAATCAAGTTTAAAGTATTTTATTATATGTCCATTATTTTATTTTATTCCTAAGTTTATTAAAGGAAAATTGGTAATGTAATTAAGTAAATAGTTAAGATAAATGGTTTAAACTTAAATTAATTAAAGTCTTAAGTAATTATAAAGGATAATTAATTAATTCCAATAATTAAACAAATAAAATAAATGGCCTGTAATTAATTAAAGACAAGTAAGCAGAATTTATAAGAAATTAATATATTTTGTGTAAATTAA
The DNA here is from genome assembly GCA_030765085.1 of Allium cepa. NCBI lineage: Eukaryota > Viridiplantae > Streptophyta > Magnoliopsida > Asparagales > Amaryllidaceae > Allium > Allium cepa. The sequence goes on from CM060931.1 coordinate 467,956,205, forward strand.
ATTAATTGGATAATTGTATCACAAATTTATCTTGCTTATGGATGACTAAAGTTGAATTGAATGCTTTGTATTGCTTAATCTCTTTAGTAGATTAATTTGTGTTATTCTATGATATGAAATGACTGGATTGAACGGTTAATAAATGTGAGTCATTTATTTAAATAGATATCCGTGGTGAAATTGCTGTGTGAATATGACATTCTGAAGTTAAATTAAATTGTTACTTAGACTATTTGGCCTTAAAAGACGGCGTCTGGATTTCGATGAGACCAGGATCGGATATCAATTTGTTATCCAAAAACTACATCGATCCAAATTAAGCGATAGGTCGTCACAGTAAACTTGGCTATTTAAACTAAGTAACGGTACTTAGATATATTTTTGTGGAATTAATGTTTGGCTATAGCATGCTAAAACTCGTAGTGATGAACGTGTTATCTGAGTTTTTTTTTCAAGAAGCTTTACAACTTAAGTATTTCATATTAGATGGGTTTATTCACGCTGGTTTCCAGCCTGAATCGAGTGTTAATTTATTGTAATGATCGGGTCAGACCGAATATTACAGATTTTCAGGTTAGGTCGTTCTGGAGCTTAGGGACAAGTTGGATGGCAGAGACATATTGATTCCATTGGGTATTAGAATACGCATTGATTGTACTCAGGGACAAGTTATTATAACTGTCCGGATTAATTGTTGATGGTTGTACTTTGATATTGTATGTATATTGACAGTTACAGCTTTTCTTTGTATAAATTTTGTTATTTGATATTATATTTTGTTCCACTGCGATAGTGAGATTCTGTGTCGTTGTTTTCTGTTTCTTCTTCTATCTCTTTTTCTTCTTAACCCTAACATTCTAGGATTTCCGGCACATGATTGCTCGGCACTCTATACAGTGAACATATTAGTGTCGAATTTTCGAGGTCGAAAATTCCAGGCCGTTACAAAGATAATTATTAACATGTAGAATAACTTAAGACCTTTGATTAAATTAAAAGTTTAAGCCATTTATCTTAACCATTACTTAATTACACCATTTAATATTTTATTTAATATATTTGGAACTAATTTATTATTAACATATAAAATAACTAAGATCTTTAAATTAATTAATAGTTAAAAACATTTTATTTTCCTTAACCATCTACTTAATTATGCTGTTTAATTTATTTTATTAAACTTAGGAATCAATTAAATAATGGACATATAATAAAATATCTAAACTTAATAAATTTAAGTTAAAAATTAATTATTATATAACCTTTAACTAACCCAATATTTAAGTAAAATATTTATCATTTAAAAAAATTGGTTAGGAAATTTGTTTTGGAATACTTGTTTGTTTTATACTTATGCTTTTATACTTATCTTCATTCTTTTTACTTTATTTTATTTTATTTTTTTAGAAAACTTGGCCCAAAGCCCTAAATTCAGATCCAAAACCCACGAAAAAACTCCTCCCTCCCTTCTTCCTTTCTTTATTTCCTTATGCATGATCCTTACCTTAGCCTACAGACTCGACCGATACCAGTGCACCATGCACATGTACACCATGTTGGAACCACTCCGACCAACGTCGACACCTCCTATCAATCGCCAATGATACGCCAACCATCCCTAACCACCCAAATCCATGAACGATCCCACCAATCGAAATTGGGTGGAACGAGTAACAGCAGGAACCCAATCCGATCGCATGAACCACCTCGCACTGCCTCCTCCGACCACCAGGAGCCTCGCCGCTTCGCCTGGAAACTTGCCTGACCTCCCTCTTCCTATTCCCCCTTCTTCAGTCCATTTCGACGCCACGACGAACTCGCAATTGCCACGCAAACACCCTCCACCAAACCAAAGCCTAAAACCCAACTATGCCTTCGCCGCACCACCACGGCAATCTAAAAAATCGTCGGCCAATTTTCCCTCAACCCTTGACCCACGAGCTTCCTCCAACTCCGACACTTCATCGTACTTCGATCGCCGAAAATTGACGAAAATCCGATTTACGTTCAACCCATAATTTCTCTCAAATTACCAACTTAAAAATTGTGAAATTGACACCAAAAATCAACATTTTTAAAGACGATCCGATTATATATGTGAAACTTGAAATCATGAGGGTCGAATTTCTGAGATGCTTTGATGTTTACTGTAAATTCTTCTTCCCAGTGAAACTACTTGCTAATTACACATAAAAACATTTTTAAAAAAACTTAATTATTACAAACCTATTTCCTTTAATGATCATAACCTAAAAGAGATTGAGTGAAGAGAATTGAATTTTTGAATTGATTTTGAGTCAGTTAAACAAGAACAGAGGCATGCACATCTAAACACAGACATGCACACAGTAATTCAACTTATATTCCAGCAAAATACATTTCTACGTGCATGCAAGTCACATTCAAGCCATTTCTACAATCGAAACTTACATGCGCAGTGATATAAAGAAGATTTAGCTTTAAAAGGTGAAGTTTACTCACTATAAAATTTTGAACAGAACAACAGAGATGAAATTTGAAAACTGCACTTAATTTTGAAACTGCAACTTGATTTACTTTGTTTAAGCTTGAATTTGTACTTTATTTTAGATGTAAATAATAAAGTTGTTAAATTAATGTTTCTGGTTTTGATTTGTTTTGAAAGAAAATGAAAGAAAGAAAAAAGTTAAGATATATATATATATATATATAGAGAGAGAGAGAGAGAGAGGTAAACTGCCTATATACAGTCCCTGATTTCTCACCATTTTTTATAAAATAAAGAAATCCAATTTTAAAAAGAAAAATTTGCCACTTGTATGCATGGGTCATTTCCTAGCCTATAATTATCCATAAGCAAACATTTTATATTTTCTTTTTATGTTTCGTATTTTTATTTTTATATTTTATTTTCATTTATTTTATGTAACTCAAAGAAATATTATAAAACCTTTTTATTTATTCTTACTTTAAGCTTAAGCTATTTATACTTTAATTAATAACTATATATACTTGTCTTTAAAATGTGGAGTTCTAAACCTATTTTATTTTTTTAAGATATTTATTTTGAATTTCAAATCATAGTTTCTATTCACAATTTACATATGAACAATAGTAATTAGAAAGCATATATTTTTTTAAAAGAAAAGTTTGCAAATTTAAATAATTATATTAGAAGAATATCAAATTAAATTTTCCCAAAAATCCTGGGTTGTCGCATTCCTCCCTCCTTAAAAGAATTATGTCCCGAAAATTTTAAAAAGCAAGAGATAATTTAATTATCCATCAAAAGTTTTTATATTCAAACAGCAAAGCAGACACATCAGCCATATGCTAACAACTGGAGCAAACAATTTATTCAAACAAACTATCCTAACTATCCGGACATAACTTTGGATAGGCCTTCTGATGCAGCGCACTGTGATAAGTCGCGTGCCTTAAGTCGCAAACGACCTAACGACTTACGCCCTAACGAGATACGAAGGTTGGAAGATACAGTGCTACATGATAGACCAGGGACCCAAACACTATATGTCGCTTTCCTTAGGTCGTTACGAAGTACCGAGCTACGACCTACCAAGATAAGCAACCTAGTCGCTGAAGCTGACCTTCCTTATGCCGCAACCTGAAGCTTAAGTCGTCAGCGACCTAGCGAGTTATGCCAACCAACCTATGCCGCATTTCTTTAAGTTGCTCATTTCCATAAGTCGCTCAACCTAAGTCGCTCAACCTATGCCGCATTGATTTCTTAGGCCGTGCATCTGTAGCCGCTTCTCTTAAGTCGCCTACTTCCTTAAGTCGCAGAGTCTTTATGCCGCATGTAGCTGTGATATCTTCTTGGGTCATTGCTTCCTTAAATCGCTGATGCTTATGTCGATGATATTCTTATGTCGCTATGTTGTATTGTTAAGTCGTATTGTTGATATGTCGCTTTGTTATAAGTCGTATGTCGCGTTGTTGTATGTTGTATTGTAACTCGTAAGTCGTTTGCTATTTGTTAACCGTATGTTGTATTTATTAAGTCGCAGGTGTTAAGCCGTGTAATGTTGGGTCGCGAGTCACTGTTGTTGAGTCGTTGTGTTGAGTTGTAATTCCTATAAATAAGGTTGTGTTGTCATTGTAAAAGAGAGTTGATTTTGAATAAACTTTTTGTGTGTGCTTTTACCACTTTTGTTGAAGTTGAGTGTGATCTACTTCTTCTTCCATATTCGGATATTCGAGTGCGCTCGAATCAACGAATTTGAAGCCGATTCATGGAATCTCGTGCACGAGATCAACATCGAAGAATCGTAGATCTTCTAACGCATAATCGGGCGCGATCAACGTGTTGAAGATATCTAGAATCCGGTATCTCGAGAGATCAACGGATTTGGCCATTTATCGTTCTATCACGTTTACTTGACACGAAATCATTTCGTGAGGATGAAAGATTGCGTCAATTTGTATCAAACATTATTAGCACGTCAAGTTTGTTAATCCGCTACGTCACCTTCCTAATACTATCTAGAGTTTCCCAAGTACAATCTCTGAGATCCTCGCTCCGTTGAATCTTAACTAGCTTCACCACTTTGTTCCTGAGCTCCTTCTCATCTCGATCTACAATCTAAACTGGATGCCTAACCATAGTTAAGTCCTGTTCGACTTTCAAATCTTCCTGAACTGCAGGTTCTACAACCAGTGATGAATCGTACACGTACTTCCTCAAATGAGATACGTGAAATACATTGTGAATCCCAGCCATCCGGTCCGGTAATTCAATCCTGTAGGCCAAAGCACCTATCCTTTTGAGAATACGGAACGGTCCAATATACCTCGGAGCTAGCTTTCCCGTCTTACCAAATATGATTGCTCCTTTGATTGGGAAAACATTAACAAAAACCAAATCTCCAACTTCGAATTCCAAATTCCTCCATCTCTTATCCGCAAATCTTTTCTGACGATCCTAGGCTGCTTTCATCCTTTTCTTGATCAGCTCAACCTTCGCAGATGCCTCCCAAATCAAGTCTGGACCAGGAATAAGACAATCTCCCGATTCTACCCAACAACATGGTGATCTACAGGGCCTTCCGTACAAAGCTTTGTATGGTGCCATCTTAATGCTTGCTTGATAACTATTATTGTACGAGAATTCTACCAAGTGTAGATGGTCCTCCCAAGATCAGCCGAAATCCAAGATGCAAGCTCTCAATATATCTTTAAGAATGCGATTCAGCCTTTCCGTCTGACCGTCGTTTGAGGATGATAAGCGGTACTTAAACTCAACCTCGATCCAAGAGCCGTTTGCAGAGCTTCCCAAAATTTGCTGGTAAAAATTGGATCACGATCACTCACAATGTTGATGGGAACTCCGTGCAGCCTGACAATCTCTTTCAAGAAAATCTCTGCTAATGAAGCTGTAGTTCTGGTTGCCTTAAATAGTATAAAATGGGCGCTCTTAGTCAGCCTATCAACCATTACCCACACTCCTTCATTTCCTTTTCTAGTTCTTGGCAACCCATCAATGAAGTCCATCGATGTCATTTCCCGTTTTCACTTTGGAACCTCTGAAGGTTGCAAAAATCCCACAATCCTATGTTGATCACCCTTCACTTGTTGACAGTTTGCACAACCAATGACAAAGGTAGCAATATCTTTCTTCATTCCTTTCGAGCATAAAACTCTTTTCATATCCTTGTACTTCTTCGAGATCCTTAGATGAATACTTCACCTTGAGCGATGGTTCTCTAACAAAACTTCTTGCCTAAGATCTTTGATATTCGGAACACGGATTCTCCGATTGATCCTCAAGACTCCCAGGTCATCGATCTTGAAACTGGTGCACTATCCATTCTTAACTTTACTAATGATTGCTCCCAAACTCCTCTCCATTCCTTTCTTTCTTGAAATCCTTTCTAATAGAGTCGGAGTAACTTCAAGAACAGCCAAAATTTCATTTCTACTCAAAGCGTCTGCCACCACATTTGCTTTTCCCCGGAGTATAGAGAATGTCCAGATCATAAGATGCCAAAAATTCCACCCATCTTTGTTGCTTCAAGTTCAGGTCTTTCTAGGAGAAAAGATACTTTAAGGGTTTATGATCGGTGAAGAGCTCAAACTTCTCACCCAATAGATAATGCCTCCATATTTTCAGCGCAAAGACGATAGCCAGCAATTCCAAATCATGTGTAGCGTAGTTCTTCTTGTGCGGCTTCAACTGCCTACTTGCATACGCAATTACTCTTCCATTCTGCATCAAAACAGCACCAAGCTCTACTCTACAAGCATCGTTGTATACTTCGAACTTGTTGCTCCCATTTGGAATAGCTAAAACAGGTGCACTAGTCAATCTCGCCTTCAGATCCAGAAATGCTTCTTCACACTTAGGAGTCCATTTAAATTTCGCTCCCTTCCTAGTCAGTTTGGTCAAGTGAGAAGAAATCTTAGAGTAATCCCGGCTGTATTTCCTATAATAACCTACCAAGCTAAGAAAACTATGAACTTTCGTAGGAGTGTGCGGTTGCCTCCACTCTTGAACAGCTACCACCTTGACTGGATCCATAGAGATTCCTTCACCAGATACGATATGTCCTAAAAATCTTACTTCTGACTTCCAGAAATGGCACTTCGAAAACTTTGCTTCAAGACATGTCTCCTCAAGCTTTCCAATACTATCTCCAAATGACGCTTGTGCTCCTCCTCTATTTGGAGTAGATGAGAATGTCGTCAATGAACACAAGCACAAACTTATTTAACACATCCCGAAATACACTGTTCATCAGATGCACGAAATAAGCCGGAGCATTAGTTAGCCAAAAAGAGCCACTCATAAAAACAGTTAGGTCCTTTGAATGCAGTCAAGGGTATATTGTCTTCAGCTACCCTTAGCTGGTGAAAATCCAAAGCTAAATCCCATTGAGAGAACACGGTAGCACCATGAAGTTGATCGAAAAGATCGTCAATACGAGGCAAGGGGTACTTCTCCTAATAGTTACCTTATTCAATTCCCGATAGTCTAATCAAAATATTAATGACCCATTTGATTTGGTTATAAATATACTGCAGGATCCCAGCTAAAACGACTAGGTCTGATCAATCCTCTCCCTAAGAAATCCTGAATTTGCTTCACCAATTCCTCTCTCTCTAGGAGCCATCCTTCTACTTGGTTGAACCATCGGTATCGCTCCTGGAACAAAGTCGATAAGAAACTCAATCTCCTGATGCGGGGGCAAACCTTTGACTTCTTCAAAGACATCTGGAAAGTCTCTGACAACTTCGATGGTTCCTACTTCTTCTTGAGATGCCTCGAGTCCATGCAATAGACTACCCAGGTGGATTCCTGAACTATCGCAAGTCACCCTTGTAATCCTTCCCAGCTCGGTTTCCAATGACACGGTTCTCTCTTCATAAACCAGAACAGCTTTATGCTTATCTAACCAGTCCATTCCCAAAATACGGTCAAATCCTTTAAAATCCAATACATATGGGTCGCACGAGAAACTATGGGATAGATAAGAAATTCTTGGACCTTTACAGATCATGTCTAGTTTGGTCACTCCCCCTATGGGATTAGATACAAAAATAGGGTGGTCTATGACACTAGGGGTAATGTGAAATTTCTCTATATTTTCCAAAGAAAAACTAAGGGAAGCATCAGAATCAAACAAAAATCTAACATAAATGCCGTCTTAAAGCAAAGTACCTTCAAGAACGCCTTTTCCTTTCCCATTAGTTGAAGTTGATGGTCTACCCTGAATAGCAAACACTTTGTTCGGTTGAGCTCTCTGGAGAAGTGGGCAAGCGTTCACCATATGCAGGAAGTGGGCAAGCGTTCACCAAATGCCCGGGTTGCTGGTAATAGAAGCATAAGGTCTTCCGAACCATCAGGGAAATGGGTCCACTCTGCTGCTGCTTTGGAGCTCCACACGTAGGAAAATGTCTAGCCAGATGACCTTCATTGCTGGAACACATAACATTTCCGAGCTACATTATTGCCTTTAGGTTTTCCTCCGAGATTTGTAAAGTTCACTCGAGGCGGTATTAAGGTTACAGCCTCGACAGTTACCCTTCCACCTTCAGCATTCAAACCACTTCCATTTGTAGTCGTCGTGCTACTCACACCTCTGCCTCTTCCTCCCCTGGTACTCATGTTGGTAACCTGGACAAGGTAACCTAACAATCAGGTAGGTGTATATATATAAGTTTACAAGTACGCTCTCTCACGAGGGGTATTAACCCAAAAGCCTAGGTATTTAACTCAACCTAATGCTTTGATACCAACTGTGATGACCCGCCTTTCATTCCATTGAAAGACATATCGTAATTTAGAAAGAATTAGGTAGAAAAGAAATAGATAGAAAGAAAGAACTAAACAATCTCAGAATCTCACAGCGGAATGAAATAAATATACTACATCATATATATATATTACACAATAGTCACTAATACCATACATCAGAGTCATTCTGTTATACAACATCATATTAGATAGTCGTGATGAGCTGCCTATCAATTACAACCCAAAATACAAACAGAGATACTAATACAGCGGAATAGATATACCTAGGTATGTAGAAGCCTCCTGCTCCAAGTCCTCCTCCAAAATACATCAAAGCCAACCTGGATCACTTGGCTACTCATAAAAAATTGAGTACCTAAGAGTTTAAGAAAACAGAAAGTAAACTCTGGGTCAGACATGGGTCTGGTGTGAGTAAACGGTTTAAGTTGTTTAACTTGAAAATCATTTGAAATCAAAGGTATCTCACAAGACTCACCGCACATAAACACGGACGAGTTTTTCCCTTACGATAAGCAAAACATTTGATCGGAAATCCAATTATATTACAATAGTGTCTAAGGTTTCCAAATAAATTATTCACATAGCCGAAATTGTTACATTCATTAAATTCTAGCATAATAGGTATACAATCAAGTCCAAGGTCACTTATTAGAGATTGGATTCCATACAATGGCAGGGCTACTGGGGCACTGCTCGTTACGGTGCACGGTCTAGATCAGAGTACAAAGGATCCCACCCGATCCCCTGCAACACAAGACCAAAGCTACCCCTTACTGCATAGTCTGAATAAGACAAACCCACAGTTGTGGCCAACAAGCACCCACACAGTCGAATAAAAGGGACATCTAGACGGGGGGGAATCTTATCCTAATTGGGTGCTACCCACTTAGCCTTGCTGCACCTCCCATGTTTTAGCCATTCTCGATTGATAAGGCTTGAGGCAACGATTACCTATATAGCACACATATCTTGGAATGCTCATCGTCTTCTAATGACGATGGTCTGATAGCATTCATCCATACAAGTCCATTCCGGGTTCGAACGGAACCGAAGGCACTGTCTCCGCTGCACTCATTTTGGAATCACCCACAGAGTTAATGACAAATAGCCCTTCCATTCAAAATCTTCATTCCCGATCTTCACTTGAGATTTCAGGACCTGTCGCTTATTTTGGATCGATGTGGCTTACGGATAACAATTTGATATCCGATCCCGGTCTCATCGAAATCCAAATGTCGTCTTTTAAGGCCAAGTTGTTTAAGTTAAAAACTATTTAATTTAACTTTTAGAATATCGTATTCACACAAAAATTTCATCACCGATAACTATTTAAATAAATATCTCACATTAATCAGCAGGTCAGTTCAGGCAATCCATATCATAGAATATCGTAAATTAACATACTAAAGATGTTAAACAATCCAAAGCATTCAATACAATTTAACCATTCATAAGCTAGATTAACCGGTCACACCATTTCTAATTAATTTAATTTAACACAAAATAAATTAATTACTTATAAATCCTGCTTAATTGTCATTAACTTATTTAAGCAATTTATATTTTATATAAATTAACTATTTGGAATAGGATAATTATTAACATGTAAAATAACTTAAGACCTTTGATTAATTTAGAAGTTTAAACCATTTATCTTAACCATTACTTAATTACACCATTTAATATTTTATTTAATATATTTGGAATTAATTTATTGTTAACATATAAAATAACTAAGATCTTTAAATTAATTAATAGTTAAAAACATTTTATTTTCCTTAACCATCTACTTAATTATACTGTTTAATTTATTTTATTAAACTTAGGAATCAATTAAATAATGGACATATAATAAAATATCTAAACTTAATTAATTTAAGTTAAAAATAAATTATTATATAACCTTTAACTAACCCAATATTTAAGTAAAACATTTACTATTTAAATGAATTGGTTAGGAAATTTGTTTTGGAAAACTTGTTTGTTTTATGCTTATACTTTTATACTTATCTTCATTCTTTTTATTTTTTTAGGAAACCCAGCCCAAAGCCCAAAATTCTAATCCAAAACCCATGAAAAAACTCCTCCCTCCCTTCTTTCTTTCTTTACTTCCTTATGCCTGATTCTTACGTTAGCCAACAGACTCGACCGATACCAGTGCACTATGCATGTGCACACAACGTCGGAACCACTTCGACCAACGTCGACACCTCCTATCAATCGCCGAAGATGCATCGACCATCCCTAACCACCCAGATCCACGAACGATCCCACCAATCGAAATCGAGTGGAACGAGTAACAGCAGGAACACAATCCGATCGCACGAACCACCTCGCACCGCCTCCTTCAACCACCAGGACCATCGCCGCTTCGCTTGGAAACTGGCATGACCTCTCTATTCCTATTCCCCCTACTTCGTTTCATTCCGATGCGACGACAAACTCGCAACCGCCATGCAAACACCCTCGACCAGACCGAAGCCTAAAACCCTTCTACGCCTTCGCTGCGTCACCACGGCGATCTAAAAAATCACCGGCCAAATTTCCCACAAACCTTGACCCACGAGCTTCCTCCGACTCCAACAACGACTCCTCATCAAACTCCATTCGCCAAAAATCGATGGTAACCCGATTTCCGTTCAACCCACAATTTCTCTCAAATCACCAACTTAAAAATCGTGAAATTAACACCAAAAATCAATTTTAAAGATGAATCGGATTATATATGTGAAACTTGAAATCGTGAGGGTCAAATTTCTGTGATGTTTTGATGTTTACTGTAAATTCTTCTTCCCAATGAAAATACTTTCTAGTTACACATAAAAACATTTTTAAGAAAAGAATTGGTTATTACAAACCTATTTCCTTTAATGATCATAAACTAAAAGAGGTTGAGTGAAGAAAATTGAATTTTTGAATTGATTTTGAGTCCGTTAAACAAGAACAGAGGCATGCACATCTAAACACAAACATGCACACAGTAATTCAACTTATATTCCAGCAAAATGAATTTCTACATCCATGCAAGTCGCATTCAAGCCATTTCTACAATCAAAACTTACATGCACAGTGATATAAAGAAGATTTAGATGTAAAAAGTGAAGTTTACTCACTGTAAAATTTGGAACAGAGGAACAGATATGAAATTTGAAAACTGCACTTGATTTTGAAACTGCAACTTGATCTACTTTTTTTAAGCTTGATTTTGGACTTTGTCTCAGATGTAAGTGATAAAGTTGTTTAATTAATTTTTCTAGTTTTGATTTGTTTTAAAAGAAAATGAAAGAAAGAAGAAAGTTAAGAGATATATATATAGAGGTAAACCGCCTATATACAGTCCCTGATTTCTCACCATTTTTTATAAAATGAAGAAATCCAATTTTAAAAAGAAAATTATGCCACTTGTATACATGGGTCATTTACTAGCTTACAATTGTCCATAAACAAATATTTTATATTTTCTTTTTTTGTTTCATATTTTTATATTTTCTTTTTATTTATTTTATGTAACTCAAAGAAATATTATAAAACCTTTTTGCTTATTCTTATTTTAAGCTTAAGCTATTTATACTTTAATTAATAACTATATATATATACTAGAGTTCAAAATGTGGAGTTTTAAATCTAATTTATTTTTTAAGATATTTATTTGAATTTCAAAACATAGTTTCTATTCACAATTTACATATGAATAGTAGTAAGTAGAAAGCATTTTTTGAAAAGATAAGTTTGCAAATTTAAATAATTATATTAAAAGATTATCAGATTAAATTTTTCCAAAAATCTCGGGTTGTCACATCCCCACATCGAGCACTATGCACATGCCATAATTTTTTCGTCGAACCACTCCAAAACTTGACTGTAGCTGCTATCTTCGATGTTAAACTCAAATCCGAGCTTCGCTCGTCGTATCATCAATCACCAGCTCCCAAAAATCCAATCCTAGGCCATTGTATCCCATTTAACTTACTGTCGAGTTTGCCAATCCAAAATCATGCCTATCACTAAGCATATCAATGTGAAGATCTCATTGAATTAGGAATTTTAAAACTTGTTTTAAAAATTTTCATGAAGTGCATTTTTAGAAATTTAATTTTTTACATAGATTTTAGAAGAGGGAAACAAAATTCGTTTACAAGCAAGTTTAAATAGGGTGAAGAGGTATGGTTTAGTTCATGGGGGTTATGCAGTGGATATGGCCTGATTATGGGCATATATGTACATATTATTTTAATTTTATTTAATAAAATATTCAACAAAACATACGCAAAAATCACAAAATCCGAACGAGACATACCATATAGCATGCTATGTTATACCCCTATTATGAATACAATGGAACTTATCTCGAGGTCTAATTCGATCGTATGTAGAAGATAGGTTTTTAGACCCAGTTATTATATTGAATTTCCAACTTAATTTCAACGAGTTTCGATCTCCCATGACCAAACAATTCATCTGATCACCCTAAAATTCGACGGCGTAATATAATTCACTGTTACGGCTCTAATGAAACTTGTTTTGTTAAAATCGGAGATTGTGCCCCGAAAGACTAATTTCACAGATTTACGTATTTAATTATCAATATTTATCCTGTCTATTTATATTTGTAAATAAATTTACAATTTGAATTCACCAATATTATTTACTAATTAAAAGGAGTTAAATAAAATTGTTAAATCCATTTAATTAACATTTTGTTCACAATTCAAATATTTAGTTATTCCCTATATTTGAATTGTAAGTTAATAAATTCCAAAATTCAATTATTTAAATATTTTAAATAAATTAAAAATTAAAAATCAAATGACTAGAATTTTGGGTTGTTACAGCATTGCTCTATATCTAGATTGGGTATCTAACCCTGTTTTTGTGAAGAAAACAAACGAGAAGTAGAGAACACGCATCGATTATTCGGACTTGAATAAGGCATGGCCGAAGGACACCTTCCCCCTATCGAGGATCTATCATTTGTGTACTCGACTATAGGACACAAGCTACTCTCCTTTATGGATGCCTACTCTGGATACAATCAAATCCCAATGCATGTCTCAAATCAAAAATGCACCAGCCTCATCACCGACCTCAGACTTTATTACTATCTAGTCGTGCCATTCAGATTGTAGGACGCAGGAGCGACTTAGGAGAGACCGGTGAGACAAATGTTCAAAGACTAGATAGGGAGATTAATGAAAGTTTACGTTGATGATACGCTTATGAAGTCACAGCATTAGAAAAATCACATTTATGATTTGGTAGAGATGTTTGGTGTCCTCTGGCGGTACGGAATGAAACTCAATCATTGAGACGCTCTTTGAATGTTGCATCAGGGAAGTCTTAGGTTTAATTGTTAACTCCCATGGGATTGAAGCCAATCCAGAAAAGATCAAGGCTTTGAGAGAGATCAAAGTCCCAAAGACGATCAAGGAGATCCAGAGCTTAAACAGGAAGATCACCCTCCGAGCTGGTTCATCTCTAGAGCCACTGACAAATGCATCCCCTTCTTTGAGGTGATCAAGATAGGAAAAAGAATTTTGAATGGAACCAGGATTTCAAAGATGCGTTCCAAGCTTTGGTAAATCATTTGGAATGACCTCCCATCCTTTCAAAGCCGGTGGATGATAAAGACTTGTTTATGTACTTAGCAGTGCCGATGCATGATCTAAGCGCCACACTTTTACGTGAGGAGTCTTGCATCCAATAACCAATCGACTACATTAGAAAGCGGTTGATAGGAGCAGAAAGAAATTACACGAGATTGGAAAGCTCAAATATTGTCTACTGATCGCTTTGAGAAAGCTCTGCCCCTACTTGTAGGCTCATTCGATCAATATCCTTACTGACCAGCCTTTACGATAAATATTACAACGATCTGATACTTCTGGAAGGATGCTGAAATGGAACACTGAATTAAGTAAATACAGTATCACTTATCACCCTCGAAGAGCAATCCAAGGTCAAGATTTGGTGGCTTTCGTAGCTGAGTTCACTACATAAGACGATCCCCTTGAGCTGTGTAGTAAATGCCCCGCTACAACCCCGCAATATCTCATAGCGGATTTCTACCGCTATGATTTTTCCATATAGCCCCAAAATATAGCCTTTCCGCTTTAATCCCCGCTATTTCCGCTATATCCCATTGTTCCCGCTATATTTTGCTATTTCCGCTATATCTTCTTTAATAAAATGAATTAAAAAGTTGCATTTATGCATTATAAAAATTATGAAACTAATTTATTTGATTTAAATTTTAATATATTTTCATAAATGAAAATACTCTAGTATTCTACTAAATTCAATTATGTTATGTAACATTTTTACGTTTATTTAAAGTATATTCGCACTTTTTTTTTGTTTAAAATCGTTTATGTATTAATTATCATTCAATTGAATGATAATTTTTCATTTAATTACCATTTATATATTTGTAAACACATTAGTACGAGTTTTATATGATATTTTAGAGTTATCCGCTATATCCTATTATGTTCTCGCTGTATCCCCGCTACGATTTTTTGCACCTCCACCGCTTTGAATCTGTCGAGCGCTTTAACTGCACAGCCCTGGAGAGCAGTGGAGAAAATGAAGTGGGATGAAAGATGTGCTTGGATGGTACATCCAATAATCATTATTCTGGTGCTGGAGTTGTGCTTTTCACTTCTGAAGAACAACAGATCAGCTACACCTTGAAACTCGATTTTTCGGCAAAGAACAGTGAAGCTGAATATGAGGCCTTGATTGCAAGACTCATGATTACTAAGGAACTGGGAATAAAGATTTTACACAGTTTCTGTGACTCCCAGTTAGTGGTATGTCAGGTTCGAAAAGAGAATCAAGTGAAAGGAGCGAGGCTGGCTCTTTATTTAAACTAGGTTCACAAGCTACTCGATGACTTTGAACATTGTGCAACAGCACATATTCCCAGAGATCAGAATGAAAAGGCCGATTCATTAGCCAAATTGGCTAGTTCCGAAGATGAGCAGCACATGAGCCTGGTTCCAGTGGAAATACTTTCAGCTCCAAGTATCAGTCAGGTGGATATTGATTGGATCTTGGAAACGGAGCCTGAAAAGGAGTCATGGATGACTTCGATTCGAGATTATTTGCAAAAAGGCTTCCTTCTGAAGAAAGGGAATGAACGATGAAAAATCCTTCACCAATCATTGAGATACATCATGCAAGAAGGATTACTGTGCAGGAAGGGTTTCTTTGTCTCAATGCTACGATGTGTCGCCCACAATGAGGCCAAACGAGATCCGAGAGAAGTTCATGAAGGGCTTGTGGCGACCACATTAGGGGTAGACCTTTGCGAAGAAGATCTTTCATTATGGATATTTCTACCTGATTGTCAAACGAGGCGCAACCGACTACACTCAAATATGTGACAAGTGCCAAAGATTTGCTAAAGTTCTAAGGGCCTCGCAAATGGAAATTATTTAAACGGTCAGTCCTCAGCCATTTGCAGCTTGGGGAATTGATATCATCAGTGTATTGTCGATATCTAAAGGTGGCATGAAATACGCCATTATGGAGGTTGATTACTTTGCTAAATGGGCTGAGGCGGAGCCATTGGCCATTATTTCCTCAAAGAAAGTAATCAACTTTGTCATTCGGAATATCATTTATCGTTTTTAGGTTCCACAAGTGATCATTCCCATAACAGGATCCAATTCGTTGGTATGGAGTTTAAGGATTTCTGCGGCTAACACTACATGGAGAAGAGATTTGCAGTGGAAGCACACCCTCAAGCAAATGGATAGATCGAAGGTGTAAACAAAATTATCAAGTCCATTCTTAAGAAGCAATTGGAGAAGGCTAAAGGCAAATGGCTCGATGAACTTCCTTTAAAGCTTTGGGCATATTGAACCACCTACAAATCAATGACTGGCCATTCTCTATTCGCCTTTGCCTACGGACCGGAGGCCATGATTATGGTCAAATTGGAAGTACCTTCTCATCGGGTTACCTATTATGATCAATGGATAAACAAGAAACTCCTTTTGGAGACACTTGATATGGTCGATGAGAAACGGGCCGAAGCTGAGCTCAGAGCCACTACACACAGACACCAAATCGTGCTATATTACAACACTAAAGTTAGGAGTCGAACCTTTGAAATTGGAGATTTAGTCCTTAGATGAATCTTCCCTGGCCCTAAGATCTTGGGACCGAATTGGGAAGGTCTGAATGCAATAGAGGAAAAGCTTGGAGATTGCACTTTCAGGCTGGCAATCATGGATGAGATTTTGCTCTTGAGGGCGTGGAATAGGGAGCACCTACGATTCTATTTTGCTTAGAATAAACTTGGAATAATGGGCTAGAGCCATGTAATAAGACATATTCTGTCATTTTTCATCATTTATGGAATAAATGGCCTTTTCAGTAAAAACTTCCATCTTCTCGTTTCTTAAGAGTTGTGACTTGATCAGCATGAACGAATTTGCATATGATTAATGTAGGTGTGCAGATACCCTAAGATAGGTGTTGACCAAACTTTGGGGGCCATAATCGAGTCCATGTAGTCCCCTTTAGTGTGAGATCGACACTAGCTAACTCTTGCCTTCGAATTGGAGGCAGAAGTATAAACATAAGCCGAACATAACAACTATTCGCATCCTACCTCTCATTCCCGGAGTAGGAGCTGGAGTATAAATTTGAACTAGATGCGATATGAACACCCATACCGTAACTCACGTTCCCGGATTAGGAGCCAAAGTATAAATCTAAGCCGGATAAAACGCGATCATCTGTAAACTGACCCTTGCCTTTGGATTAGGGGTAAGAGCACATACTTAAAACAGGATGTGACACAATCGTCCATACGCTAACTCTTACCCTTTGATGGAGTGTAGGAATATAAGTCAAAAGGAGCATGATACGACTGATTGCTCACTCAACTCTCATCCTTGGACTGGGGGTAGGACTATAAATGGTAACAGGCATGAAAAGTCCTAATCCTTAACATCTTACCTAAAGTAGGTAGAACAGAAGGTCTACGCTCGGAGTAAAATGGGATCCAATTTTTAAGCCTTTAATCAATGCCCGGAGTTAGGCGTGATCGAATGCTAACATCCCAGTTGAAGATGTATGGACTACGATTCTAAGTAGTTAACTTAAACTCACGCCCAGAGTTTGGTGTGGTTGGGATTTATTGCCCTAGAAAAGGATACTCAAGCCATATTTAAGTGGTTTACCCTAAGGATTGCTTTACATTTGCTAGATTGATGCGAGTCCGAAAATAACAAAACGATTAAGGACTTGGTCCGAAAATGATCATTAAAAGAAATAAATAGCAAGTGCATTGAATGGAAAGTGTATCTCTTGAGTACTTAGACAAATTTGAACAAAGATTTTACAAAAAAAAAGGCCTTTGTTATTGACATTAATCAGGAAAGCTAAGTACAAATAGTTCGCCCTAAATGCAAAAAAGCAGTAATGGTGGCTGAATATATACAAAGCCGGCCAACAAATAAAAGGAGTCTATTTAGGAAGAAATAAACTAGCAACTGTTTATTTTTTGACTTCGTTTTCTTCTTAGAACAGGTGAGACTTCACTCGAGTTTCCTTTTGCCTCTTTCCACCTATTCCTCTATTCGCCTTGGCCTTTGGAGGGAGTGTTTTGTGAAGATCCGATAGGCGCACTTTGGTCGCTCCCAGATAGAGAAATGGAGGCTGGAATGCTTTGTGAAAATACCTTTGACATACTTTGAGCACACCGAGGCAAAGGAATGTGAACTGGAGTGAAAATGGCTTGCCCGGGCAAAGCGATCGACAATGGAGGAGGGAAGACTTCTATTTGCTCCTACTTGATTTGACTGGCAAGGAGGATATTCATCTCAAGTTTTTGTAAAGCTCATGCATGGAAGGACCCAACAGGGACTGGAAGATGTCAGTAATAATAACATCCTCATCAACTTGAGTCCCTGATTATCATCATTTCCTTCTTCCAACAAGTGTCTATTATGCGCTCGGTAAGGCTCGGAATCTCCCCAACCGGGACGCTAGAAATTGATGTCAATGTTGTGACGGTTACGGCTCCATCGTCGATATTTGATGCCCCAGTTAAGAGTCCTTGGTGGAAGCCATGCAATTGCAGCTGACTTGTAGGTAAGAAATAGAAAGAGAGAGATCAGTGACGTTGATCGACGATACGTCAACTCTTTGGAAGATAAGAGGAGTCAACAAGATACGTTCTTTAGTTTGAACTTCCGTATGAGCTGGAGTGTTGTCGATAGTTCCCCCAAGAATAGGAAGAGAACAATAGATTTCTAGAGCTGTGGATTATCTAGATCATAACCAATGTCAGTAGAGGAATCATTGGTGGAACTAGGAGCATCCTAAGTCTTAGGAATTTGACCAGTTGCAGCATTATGATGCACAGAGCCAGAACCTTCACCTAATTCTTTTTGAGCTGTTGCATCAAGTTCTAGATGAATAAGATGCTGGTCATCATGAAAGATTTTAGGCCTATTTCCCTTCAAAGTTTCTTTTTCCAACTGCTCTGTATAAATATTATCACTTTTAATAAATTCTTCCTCTTCCTTGATAACCAGTTCCTAGGCACGTGCAAGCATTAAACTATCGCCCTCTATGACCACTCTAGATTTTGAAAGTTGAGCATATTAGTGTTGTATTGAGTGATTAGTGGCTCAAATCTCGGAATAATCTGCTCTCTTACCCATTGATCCATGGCTTCAACTTTTCTCTTAACTACTTCTTCGATCTCCCTTTTAACAAGGGCATCTACGTCCCTGGCTTTCTCAAGCGCTTTATCCTTCCCGATTATGATGTTGACCGGCTCACCGCATATGTCTTGAATAATTTTTTGAGCTTCATCTTTTTCCTTTGTCTTGCGCTCGAGCTTGGTTTTCAATTCAACCACGTTCCTCTTTAAGCATCTCTTTCTATTACAAGCTTATGGTTCCGATGACGCGCTTGCTCAATTTTTTTCAGATGCTTGGACCTCTCAACTTCGATCGCTTTAATGACCTCCTTGGCCTTCTTCTTCACTTCGGTTTGGGACTTTCTTGAGTTCTCAATATCATTGTTGAGAGCTGCTATGTTTTTCTATTCTCGGCTTCAATGAGTTTCTAGTTCTCTGCTTCCTACAGCCTGTCTCCTAAAACTTTGAAATCTTTTCGGCCAGCTTTTCCTATTTGTTGTACTAATTGTGGATGTCAATCATGCATTCGATGATCCACTGTTTGAATTTAGTAGGAATTTAATTTAAGTTTGGCAAAAACATAACTCCATCAAAGCAAATGTTAGGGAATTCATTCTTGAGCTAGGCTATCTGATCTATAGTGTTCACCTGCTGCTCCTATATAATGACCGGAGAAACAACACTTCCTTTACTAGATCTCTAATGGATAGCATCAGAGCCGCCCTTATAATGTATGTGCTTAGAAGCCGGCTGGGTAGGTTGTAGGAGGTACAGGAATAGAAGTAGGAGGAGCAGCTCGAGAAGTGTCAGCTAGTGGAATTTCATCATGGCGGTCAGGTTGTCTATCTGGGCCTCTAGAAGGAGGAGATCCAGATCTTGGTCAGTGATTAGAAGCGGAATCATAAGAAGAACGATCCATGTCGCAACTACTCCTATCCCGGTCATCTCTATCACGAATGGAGCAGCAACTTGAGTCATAGTCTTGACCACTCCCTTGATGTACGAGCTCGGCCAGGGGCATTGAACATGACATATTATCTCTTCTAGGATTTGGAATGATTGCTTTCTCTTATCCATCGAATCTGTAAAACCAATAGGAATGAGTTGGATCAAATGGGAAAGGAAATAAGTCAAGTGTGAGTGTCGTATAATGCAAGTGTATGTGTGTGTCCTAATGTCCCACTAACGGATCATGTACTGGAGCTTACTCATAAGAATAACCTCTCCTGCACCGGTTGGAATAGTGTCCTTCTCAAAGCGGATAGGGGAATTGATGTCATTGATGTCGATGTTACCAATGTCAAAAGAGCCAAACTCCATAGGTATAGACCTTGAACCAGTGAATGTTCCTGTTGAAGGAATACATGGAGTCTTTTCTGCCCTTGTGACTAGTGGAGGCTAAGTGAAAGTTTATGTCTTTAGGATTTTCATAATCAATCTCTTTTTTGGAGTAGGCGGTGGGTCATCTTTGGGTTGGTCGGTCTGAGACCCTGGCTCACTTTGATGTTACTTTGTTTGGCCTCACCACTCTTTCCAATAATTTTTCCTACATAGGCACCTTCAAGTTCTTGTTCTATGTTTTCTACAACTCCATCCCCAGGACTTAGGACTGGGGACAAATCTTGATTGACTTTGCCTCCTGTAGAGGGATTGTTATCATCATTATCACTATCATCCTTAATGTCGACAACTAAAACAATACCCATGCTATGGCCTTCCTCTAATAAAACCATAGGTAAGAAGATTCTCGTCCATCAATAGAGTTCTTATATACCTATCCTCGGTTGGACCTCCATGAGAGTATTAATGGTATTCGAAAGTGATCCGTCGTTGGGTCTCATTGGAATATCTATATAATAGAGAAAGATAAACTAAATATGCAGGCTATAAGGCAAATGGACGAATGGCATTTGAAATAAAACTTATGACCGGATATCCATCTATGAGCAAACCCAGGTGGACAACATACATTAAACCATTCAGCCTTAAAATAACTCAGTTTGTTCCAAACCCCAGTTATTAACCTACAACCCCTCGTCCACTCCAAGTAAATAAGGGACGGGTTTTCTTTACGGCTCTTGAAGCTATAGATGTATCAGATTTCCATATCATTGGGCTCTCGATTCAAATGCTCAGAGAAGACCATATAATTGCTAAGAAGGAAAGCATAATTGTTTGGATGCAACTGTGTGGGAGCCAATATCATAAAGTTCAGGACTCGATGAACGAATTGACTAAACGGTGGGACGCAACCCGCTAAGCATGTATATCTATTGCACGCTATATGTCCTTCTAGAGGGTTATGAGCTATCTGGTCACGTGACGGTGCCAGAACATCATCAAATGAAATTTCGTGCCTATTGTGTATCCTCTAAAGAGATCCTTCGTCAATTATGGAGGGAACGGAATCAACCGGGTCATTCAGTATCCTTAAGAATATCAGGTGCTGGATCTATTTGGGGCCCATCTATCGGTTCAACTGGATTTTCAAGAATCTGTTGCTCTACTTTGGGATTCTCAAAAATAATTTGATCAATATGTGGAATTTCTTGTCGTTGCCCTTGTTAGATAAAGGTTCGTTGTGCCTGCGAAGTTATCATTAAACTTAACTCTACGCTAGATTCAATATATTTTGAAGGTGAGGTACTTATGGCCCGAACAGTAAGATGTTCGGAACGTCTTTGGTCCATTTCTATAAAAAAAACTCGACAGATAATGGATGTTAGAAGATTAATT
Organism: Allium cepa; assembly: GCA_030765085.1. Lineage (NCBI taxonomy): Eukaryota > Viridiplantae > Streptophyta > Magnoliopsida > Asparagales > Amaryllidaceae > Allium > Allium cepa. Next base: position 467,977,858 of record CM060931.1, read on the forward strand.
ACAAACCATACCCCCCGTTCTAAAGTGGATTTTAGTGTTATGTCGTGCGGTGCTATGTTGTTTACGGTATTGTTTAACTCTTCATTTTAGGAGTTTGTTTTAAATTAAAAAGGTCACTCGACGTGACCTCATCGCTGACCAGCCTGATAAGTTTCATATCATTGGCTTTGGGAAGGATTTAAGTTTAGGAGGAGATGTCAAGTCATATAATGGAGAATACATAGAAATTTTCCTAATTATTGGAGTTGTACAACTCTAAAACCAAGAAAAAATCATTTTCTCTCTTCCTCTTCCACCTTCATCGATCCTTACACCATACCCACCGTTGTCTGCTCCTCCACATCCGTGTTCCATCCCATCTATGTCCAAGTCCCCTAGTTCTAGTCCATGGCCAAATCCTTTATCCACTTACCTAAATTTATGCAATTGAGATTCAAGGAAGGTAAGGCATGGGTCGGTGAGGTTGCGGGTTGGGTTTACGAAGGGAAGATGAGGTCACGATAGAGCAGCGGCATCAGGTGCGGGTAATGGTGAACGATGGCAGTCCAAGTCCCAGGTGGTGGTGAGATTCGATGTGGGAATTGGAAAGGTTAAATGGCAGGAGCTAAGGAAGTTTGGGTCACCGAAACAAATGAGAAAGTGAGAGAAATAATACAGAGAGAAAGGCTTACATAACCTCTTAAGCCCATACTGGGTCAAAACTTGGAAATTATTCCAAGTGCGGAGTTGGTACCAACTCCCAAATTGGGGATCAATATCGAGTTCCAAATTATACACACACAAAAAAGCAGACGTATAGTATATGTGTATGTGTTTGAATGCCAATGCACATGTAATGAGCCATGTGTGTATGTACCCAATACTTGATGACTAAAGTTGAGGGAAAGTCGTATTTATACCATGGGAATTCATGGATGAAATTAGTCTAAAATAATTAGACTTGAAATAGCGGACCGCGGGATCACATTCCAGACTTGTAGTCCCAAATGTTGGCAGAACATCGCAATGGATCATTATGGACACGACAATTCACGAAATTGATTCATGAAACGATAGCGACCATTCAAAGCATAGAGTGGAGTCCTTCAAAGTAATCCAAACTTGTCTCGATTCAAAGCGCATTAAGTTGGAAATGAGATGTACTTTGGAGGGCAAGTGTTATCCTGCCATTTGACATGACAGAAATCGGATAAATTAAACAGGTAGAACTTGGTGTCATCAAGGAACAAAGCCTAGAGAGCTACCCAAGAGTCTAGAAACCAAGCACAGGCAGAGCCACGAAGTCAAAGCCAAAACCATAAAAGAGAACAAGATAATGGGACCCCCAAAGTTGGGGATCGGTACCGACTCCCACTGAGGATTGGTACAGACTCCCAAATACAATATAGGTGGACCTCATTTTTTGCCTATATGCTTACCGTGGCGCCAAAAACATATTTCCAAAGTTGGTTTGTTGATTCAATGCATTTCTCCATTGAACTTAATGGGTAATTGAAATTATAACTTTGTTCACCTTTAACTCCATAATTTAGGCTTAGAAATAAGTTAAAACAAGTAAAAATAACTATGGAATTGAGAAGATAACTATAAGACGATTCGAGGTGAGGGATTGAAGGTGCCGAATATGGACATCTTAGGATCAGTGCCAATTCCCAACTTCTGCTAAGGTGGCACGTATTATTTTGGGAGAACTGGTTAAATTCGTGCACAACAGCTTAGAGATATTTTAGGCTCCCTGCCTCTATGGATAGGGAGGTAAGGCTATTTTTAAGGATCTTGTGGGCTCCAGTTCCATTATTTCTTATATTATTGTAAATCTTGTATTCTAAGTGTTGGAGTTGTACCGACCCCCAAGAACTTCTGGTTCTAAATCGTTATAAATGATTATGTCTTATTTATTTCCTCATTTTTATTTATTTTTCTTCATTTAATCTCTACAACATAAACTTTTGGGTGTTTGTTCCATTTTTTTTCAAACAGACTTCAAATAGGTCATTTTCATAGAAGTTGTCCTAACAATATTATTAAGTGTTATACAACTCCTTGGAAAATGATATATTTTGTGTCTATTTTTTTCCTTCAATTTTTTTTATTCTAGCCACATGGATTGAATAAATACATTATAAACTATATGTGACCCAAATTTCAGCTCGATTGAAGATTGTTTGGCCTTTGAATGAAAGATTTTCAATTCGAATGTAGACAAACGGTTATAAATTGAGACTTAAGATCGGCAACCTAAATTTATTTACCTTTTTATCATATTTCGCAAGTAGATCCAAAATACTTTGGATCGACATAAGATTCAAAAATAATTATTGTTCTTGCCAATATTTTATTTTATATGAATTTATAATGTTCGATGCATTTAAAAGTTCATAATTAGTTACAAAATGGTTAAAATATATATTTAAAATCATAAAACTGTTATGCATCATAAATTTTACGGAAATTGAATAATAGACGGACTAAAAGATACATAGATTGATCATTTGAATTCGATTTTTAATAAAGTTAAATATTGAATTATACAACAAAATTTTATCGAAAATACTAATTTAATTAATCATAAACCGTCATAAAATTGAAGAATTGAATAAAATATCTTCTTTAATTTTTAATTATTAAATTAATATTTTTAAAAAAAAAATCTATAATTGATAAGTTATAACAACGTGATAAATTAAAATACTTAAAATAGTCAGCCATTGAGAGCCATCGGAAAAGTCATGATGGAACCGTTGGCGGCCGTTGGAAACGTCCGTTGCTATTTTGGCCATTTTTAGTAGTGCATAAATGAACAAGAAATCAACATATGTATAATAGCTCAACTCTTCTCGCAATAGAATCAAATGGCTCTGCGTGAAATATACTATAACCTTATCCAAATGAAATTTAATAGTGATGGCCCTTCAATTCTATTACTATCCTACTTTTTTATTTTACTTAGGGAGATAGTGAAATGCACATAATTATGTCTTTAGAAATAAGTCCTAGATGATCGAGAATAAGTATATTCATGTTCGGATACCTAGTGTAGGTGTCGAAAAATATGCTTTAAATCATAATTTAGAATTTTGTTGACATGTAGATAAGGATATATTCCCCAACAAATAAGGGCACGCTAGACAAAATGATGCAAAACGAAAAAACTAAAATAGCCATGTAATAAATAGCTTGTGATATATGTGTGTGTGTGTGTGTGTGGATGTGTGTGTGTGTTTGAATGAGCTAGGATCTACAGTCCCTCTTATTTAGCATCATCACCTAACCTCCGATATCAGCCACATGTTTATATTTTAATAACCCAACTTTCTCTTATATCACATGGGTGGAGTGTTTAAACATAAACATGTAGCTGATATCATGGAGCTCATGATGGTACTAAATAAGGGGGCTGCGCATCCTAGCACTCTACGTGCATGCACACACCTTATTACAGGATGTATAAGAAAGGAGTACATACTCAACAATAAAAATCATACAATGAAAGTAACCAAAAGAAGAGTTAGTCTTTTCCACCACATTTCAAAGCTCAAATTTTTTTTCAACACCGAGAACATGCGATTAAGATTTCTCTTTTAGCCACTTAGCAAGGCAAGGGAAATTTTTGGAATAGTTCTCTCAACATGGGATAATCATGTCTTTACCTTCTTTTGCAAATCATCCTCTTATGCTTTTATAAGATTGAACTATCGAAGAAGCACATTCATGCAACAAATAATGCTTCAGAGAACTCCATAACCTATAAGTGCCTAGCAATAAGATTGCAGTAGATGATTTTGACTCTTTTTAAATATTGAGGCTAAAGCATTGTGAAAGACCATTTGAGGATTAGAGCTTTTCTATTCTCCTATAGCATAGTCTAGGTGCCCTATCACTATGAACCGAGATGAGTTATGTAGTGGAAGATGGAAATCGCTACCGAATTAATTAACTATATGACACCTTTCACGACATGTGACATTGGAGGACTAACTTGAACGAAGGAAGCCGATCACGATTATCCTTTTATTGAACCAGTGTTTTCTTACTCACCAAGGAGGAAGTGTCGTGGTCTAATATTTGGAATTCTTCTTGAATCTTCTGAAAATCATAGCCTCCATGAAGATGGGCGTAGTTTTTTATGAGTCTCTTACATGCTACAGACTCAATTATCTCTAAAGATGGAGTCTTACATGCATTAGTTTGATTATAACTTAGTGTCTTATGCACACTAATTAAGTTTAGTCGAGATTAAGGAAGAGATGCCGAAAATATTTGTTAAGAAGACCCCCCTACAACAAGCATTTCCTTTAACCACATAGTAGCTGCACAAGAAAGAGAAATTGATTAAAAGTTTCAAGGCATCTATGGTAATACAATATCAAAAGGTTTGCATGTATATTGCATAAAATAAAAAAGAAACAATCAAGTAATTAGGATGCCTCGTTTTATATAGAGCCTTCTTAAGCATTTACTCTGTGATCGATCAAGATTATCATTGATGATCCCGAAGAAATCAAAAGGGTCATCAAATCCACTATGATAACCTATATTTTTATGCATTTGTGTTTTTTCCACCTTGAAGATTGAGTTCAAAATTATGGTAATCAATGTTTTTGGGAATCAAGGTAGTGATAAAAGCCTTACAGTTAAAATTTTGTAACTCGCTATTGTAGAGAGTAATATCCATGCCATCTCAAGGAATATTTTGACAAATGTCATCCTACGTTGATCATTCAACTTCAGATGAGGTAGATATAGTGTGATGACCACCCAATATCACTAGCACAGATGATAACAAAATAGTGTGTTGCGTCATGCCAGATCAATATAGGACGGTCATCAAGATATATTATAACAAATATAAGACATGAAATATCTCACGGCACATGGATAAAATATAATATCACAGATGTAACATAAGAGACAGTAATAACTATGTGAACAAATCACCAGCGTACAGATCCACATTGTTATACACCAAATGTCATAGAATTTATTCAAGGGAAATAAACTCAATAGTTGTCTCAAATAAAATATAATCAGTTGCTGCTAAGGCTCCCCAGTGCTACATAGCGAAACAAGCATAGAATCCATATAAGTATAAAATACGAGATAATTTAATCGAGTTTGTCCTCCAAACAGCTACTGCGTAACATAGATCTGTTATCTAGTCTACTCATTTAAAAGTACCCAAGATAATAATAAACAAAGCATAAACTTTGGGTTATAAAATAGTTTGGTGTGAGCATTAAATAAATCTCAAAGTACTATACAGGTAAATATGGTAAGAACATAAGTATACGAACCATACCTGACCTGTCCCTACAACCAAAGAGTTGGTATATAACAGTATAATATGCTATTCTCCAATATTGTAAAGGTACAATACAAAATACTGTAGTGGATGTCTAAATATCCCAATCTCCAGTATCTACTTCCAGTGATATCCCCTAGTGGTAGCCCAATAATGGAAAGCAACCAAAGCAGCAATAACATCCATCAAAAAAGACTAACCATCACTCATCCATGTGCTTTGAATATATGATAATTCGTATGGCCTCCTTACTGTCAAGGACTAACGGAAATCCCATTTCTCCATTGTACTCTCGTATCTCGCTGCCCAAACCAAGATGCGTGTCTCACAGCTTAAAGTTGGACACTAAACCTGAAGACACAGGTCCAAGGTATACAGATCCTTACTATCAATCCATGGGCGTCCCCACTTATAATACCCCTGCTTCGAGTACAACACAAAACACTCTGCGCATCAACGATTCTTTAGCACATGCTTTTGAGCCCAATTTTTCTTCATTTGGATACCGAGCCCTTCTTGCTTAATCCAATTTCCATTATTCACGAGGAACCCATCCACATTACCAGATCATACGATTCATTCCTTTACGAGCCACGACCTTCAAAGCCCGCTCCCAACACGAACCAACATTCGAAGATTCTAGCTTTTCATCGTGTTATTACATCGTCATCCAACCTAAGACAAACGAGCGACACTCCCAGCACGACTTACAGAACTTCAACAATGGTCCCTAGAAGTTCCAACTCCATACCTTATGCCATGATAACTCGATGTCAACTCATCCCTATGAGTTGGTACCAACCATTCACGTAGCCTCCCACCAGCTAAGTTTTCTCTCATCGCTCTAGTACTCTTCTTCAAGTACTTTAGATCTCGACTCACCACTCCTTGATAACTCGGCCCCAATCCAAAGGTCCAATATAGTTTCTAGAGATAATTCAGTAGCTTCCTCAATCCTTAGCCAAATATCTTGCATCCTTGCTATAGTACATCTCATCTAGCCATGTTCTACCCAACCATGCAAACAACCAACTCATAGCCATTACTACCGTAACTTGGTACCGACTCATCAAGATAACTCGATGTCGAGTCTTGCCTTAGGCCCAAAATTAAGTGCAGCTTATCCTATAGCTTCCCACTATACTCCAGAGCTTATCTAACAAGTCCTCCATTTTCGACCAACTTAACATCTGATTCGCTAAATTCTCTGACCTATCTTTCTATACATGCATGGCACTAACAAATAATGTCAAAGCATAATATCCAAATATGTCATAACATGCAATTTCATCCTTTCGACCATGCAACTCATAGTGATAAGATAAACAAGCCGATTTCTTACATAGATCTACATATAACATGAACATATAAACATAAACCAAGGTTATTTCTAATTAATCTATATCATATGCATAGATTAACATGTCATTAAAGCTAGAAAAGGCTTTTATGGCCAACAATCAATTTAAAACATGTTAAATCCTATAATTCTACGATATAAACGTGCATAGTATAGTGGGAATGCATAAACAACTTACTAATTACCAAATTCAATCAGTTTGTGTGCAAATCCATACCGTGAAGAATAGCACTCCAAATCAAGCAAATCGATGATCTCCATCTTCTAATTAAGGATCTAATCTTTGATCTATAATATAGTTTGATTTAGAGAACAATTTGGATGAAATAAGATGAATCTAGAGCTAATTAGTGTTTAGACCTTATTTGGAATGATAGGAAAAGTTCTAATTTGACTCCTATAGCCCCTATTTACAGTAATCTCTAATTAGACTAATAGGCCAATTACTGGGCTTAATTAATTATATACTTATTCTGGCCAACTGCTATTAAAACTTAAAACAGCCATTATTTCCTAACGGTAAGTCTATTTTTCTATTATGACCACGCTAAGAAATGGGAAACCATCATTGTGACGACCCGGGATTTTGAAAATATAATCTTAATAAGTATTTAATCTAATTAAATAAAATACAAGATTATCATTTTAAAAATGAATAATTTACCATTTATATATATATATATATATATATATATATATATTGTGAAGGAAACTGTGATTTGAAAATTCAAAATAAAATCTTTCAATAAAATTTATCTTATTCAATTTAATTAAAAGCTCTACCTTACATTTAATCTAAATATATATGTGGATGTAATCAAAATAATAATGCTTGAAATAAAATCAATCTTATCAATATAAATATAAATATAAAAAAAATATGAATATAAATTTAGTAGTTTAAGCTTAAAATAGAAATAAAAATATAAATAAGGATTTATGTTAGAAATAGAATTAAATATATAACGTAAAATTATATGGTTCTATGAAAACATAAATAAATACATATGGTAATTATAGTAAAATACTATGGGAATTTATATGTGTAAGCAATGCAAGAAAACAAAATATCTACATACAAAATATCTATGTACATATAAAATTAAATAAAAATAATAAGGATGTAAACTTGTAAGGGGACATGCATTTAATATTATCATCTCAAGCACCAAAATAACGTCATTTCGAATGTATAAAAATCATTTTAGTTGCAGGAAAGAAATTCTTGTTTGGTCAAAGAGAAATTTAAAAAAAAAATCTGATAAAACAAAGACGAGAAAAACTGTACCAGTAAAGCCTACCCCTGTACAAAACTTGTTTTCTATATATGTATATCCCCTTGTCCCTGTTCGTTCACAACTTAGCAAACCAGAAAAAATAAACATCACCCTGTACAAACTCAAATTCAATTCAACAACAAAGCAAGAAGATTTAAAGGAAGATCAAGCCAGCAGTTTTCCAAACAGAAGTGCTCTCTGTTCAAAACACTTTTCAAGTGAGTAAACATATTTTTTTTCAAACTTGAATCTGTGCTTCTAATTTATGAATAATATTGTGCTTTGCATATTTGTAAGTAAGAAGCTCTGTAAGTATATATGGTTGTACTATGTAATTTGAATAGCCTATTCTTCCTAGTTTATGGTCGCAGAGTAAAATAAACTAGAAAAAAAATCTAAATACCTCTTCATCCAAACATTATTAAGCTTAGGGTTTCAAACAAAATAAGTTTGTTTAAACTTAAATTATGGCCTAGAATTTGTTTTAAGCTTTATAGTGAAGTATTGACTCTGTAAATTCAGTTTACAGTGAAAAAGACGAACATATGAAAAATTCGAATATTTTAAAACATCGATTCAATTACATTACTTGAATCCACTATTCTAAATAAGATTTTTAAAACTAACAAGGGAATTTTTAGTCAAGTATTCTACGAGCAGTTCATAGTTGAACAGAAAATGCTTTTTAACCAATTTCTGGTGATCGAACAATTGGATGTTGAATTTTTGCTTGAAGCTAGCTTGGTGATTAATGATATCACGAAAATTGCTAAATAATTTTTCTATTGTAAATAATGATGGAACGAGGCAAATCTAGGGTTTAATGTTCGAGTTTGTCATGGTCTGGAAACAAGATGATTGCGTCTCCTCTGGTCGATCGAGCTGCTCGAAACTCTAGGGAAGTGTGGAAAGAGGGATTGACGCGGTGAGGCCGAGTTGTATCACCTTCGATGGTCGGCGTGAGTGAGGCAAAACGTTTTTGTTGAGTGAGTTCGGGTTCCTATTTCGAACTGGAAGCTTGATTTCACCATGGGTTTGATTGCATCGAATTGAACTTTCCTTTCGAGTATAGGGGAGTTTTGTGACTCGCCGGAGGTAGCGTAGTTTGACGGAGTGTCGGCGAGGCGTCGTGCATGTGCACGGCAACGTTTGGGTATCTGGAAGAGTTGGTTCATGGTAACTCGAAGGGGAACTCGCGATTTTGAAGTTTTGACTCGAGTTATTTCCTGTGTTGTCTGGGAAGTGTTTTACATGATGTACTTAAACTTAAACTAAAAAAGAAAAGAAAAGAGAAACGTATGTGAGGAAGGAAGAAGGACTCGGGAAGATAAGGGAGAAACTTGAGTTTCAACTTGAGTAAACCTGGGGACATTATCGGGTTTTGATTTTCAACTTGCATTCCAATAAAAATGAAGTTCCAGCTAATCATTTCAACAAGTTTAAGTATTTATGACTAATTAATGTTTGATAATTTAAGTAAAGAATTATCTTAAGTTTAGTTATTTAAGAGAATACCTAAAAACATTTTAAATCTTAATTAATATTTTAATTAAGTACTCAATTTAAAATAAGTGTTTAAATTTAATTAACATTAAAGCTTTTTAAGTTAATAATAATTTGATTTCAAAGTTATTAAGGAAGATTTTTAAATGTAAGACAAATGATTCTAATTTAATTAATTTATATTGTAAGGTAAATAAGAATGTTAATTCATTGATAATGGTAATTAACTAAGTGAATTGAGATTTTTAAATTTGTTATTAAAGATTGATTAACAAATGATTAAGTGTTTAATTAATTTGAAATTAAATTAACTCCTTCAAGTTAATTAATATATGATTAGTAGTTAACAAAGTAAATAATTTAATTAAGAATTAATAATTGATTAATTAAGTAATTTGTGATTAATAAATGGGTAATTAAGTTTTATTAATTAATAATTAAGGCTATTAATTGATAATTAAGTAGTAATTAATTAAGTAATTAAGGTTTAATTAATTGATTTAAAAGGGTAATTAAGAAATGATTAATTGATTAAAAGGTTTATAATTAATTAATTAAACAAAATTAAGAGATTAATTCTTAAGTAATTAAATTAATTTAAGATAATTAAATTAATTATACCATGGATTAATAATTCCTGTTTGGATGTTGTATGAGTAGAATATCTAGATTTGTGATATCTATTGTATAATATTATGAGATACTATGTGATATGCTTAGATATATTTATGATGTTTGTGTATGATTTATCTATGATAAATGCTATGTGAATTGAAAGTGTTGAATTAAATTGTTTAAGCTATTAAACAACTTGGCATTTAAAATGGTGTTTGGATTTCGATGTGACCGGGATCGGGTGTCAGTTATGATTATCCGAAAACCACATCGATCCAAATTAAACGATAGGTCGTGGCATCTCAAGTGAAGATCGAGATGGTGTTTTAGAGTGCAAGGGTTATCGTCGTTAATTTTGAAGGTGATTCCAAAATGAGTGTAACCAGATAATGCCTTCGGTTTCGTTCGAACCTGGAACGAACTTGTATGGATTGAATGCTTCCAAAACATCTTCAGGTGGACGATGAGCATTCTAAGAGCTATGTTATTTAAAGGTAATCGAAGCCTCAAGCCTCATCAACCGAGAATGGCTAAAACAGGGGAGGTGCAGCAAGGTTAGGTGGGTAGTACCCAAGCAGGACGAGATATACCCCATGTCTAGATGACCCTTTATTTTGGCTGCGTGGGCAGTTGTTAGCCACAACTGCGGGATTATCTTGTTCGGGACTATCCAGTAAGGGATGGTTCCGGCATTGTGTTATAGGGGGTCGGGAGTGATCCCCGGTACGGTGATTTAGGCCCCGTACTGTGGCGGGCAGTGCCCCAGTAGCCCTGTCATTGATGGAGACTCGTTCTTCCTACGAGACCCTACGGTTTGTTTGTATTACCCACTTTTGTGGCTAGTTGCTGGAATGTAATGAATGTAACAATTTCGGCTATTTTCTATTTACTTGAAACCCTAGACACTATTATAATATCACCGAATTTCCTATAAAATGTTTTGGTTAGAGTAAGGTAAAAACTTACCCGTGTTTATGTGTGTGAAGTCTTACTTGATACCTTCATTTTCAACAGATTTTAAAAGTTAAGCAACTTTAACCCATTTACTCACACCAGACCCATGTCTGGCCTGGAGTTTATTTCTATTTTCATAAACTCTTGGGTACTCAAATTTTTATGAGTAGCCAAGTGATAGGTTTTGGATTGTTGGAGTCTGGAGGAGCTTGCAGCAGGAATCGAGACGTATTTATCTATTTAGTTCCGCTGTGTTAGTTGATGTATGTTGTATTTTGGAATGTATGTAATGGCAGATGTATATATATATATATATATATGACTGTCTTGTTGTATGATGTTAGATAACTCTGATGTATGTAAAACTATGTAATAGTATGTGATGTATTATATTTTGTTCCGTTTCCGCTGTGAGATTCTGATGTTATTATTCTTTATTTCTATCTTTTCTATTTCTATCTCTTTCTTTTCTTATTGATGATACGTCTTTCTATGGATAGAAAGACGGGTCGTCACAGTTGGTATCAGAGCATAAGTTGAGATAATACCTAGGCTCTGGAATAGTATCTATCCTAAGAGTGCATATTTGTAATTTTTACATAACTATATACCTATCTAAATTTGTTGGGTTACCTGTCCAGGTTGCCAACATGAGTTCTGGAAGGAGAGGCAGAGGTAGGGGCAGTACCTCGACCAATAATGGACGAAGTCAAACTGCTAGTGAGGTTGTGGATCCAGCACCGCCTCAGGTTAGTTTTGCCGCTTTATGAAAAGACTTCACCAACCTTGGAGGTAAACCACTTAAAGGGTCAGAGACTATAATTGAGGTCCAAGGTTGGCTATGCTCGTGTTAGCGGTCTTTAAGAGTATGAATTTGTCTGATGAGCGGAAAAGGGAAATGGCTTCATGGCAATTACAAGAAGGCACTGCAGCCTGGTGGGATGCAGCGATAGCAAATATCTCTGAGGATGACATTTCTTGGGAAAGATTTAAAGAGTTGTTTGAGGAGAAATTCATGCCAACAGCCGAGTAAACTCGTCTGTATCGGGATTTTCTGAATTTGAAGTAAGGGAGCATGACTATAGCAGAGTATGAGACTAAATTCAATAAACTTTCTTATTATGGACCAGGGCTCATTGATACTCCTTTCAAAAAGAACGAAATGTTTGTACAAGGCTTGAGGCCGGAATTTCATGAAAAGATGACAACGCACTTGAAAGGGTCTTTTATTGAGTTAATTGATATGGCTCTGAGATATGAGGATTTGATGAATAAGATATCAGTGGCACCAGTAGCAGCATCGGGAGGGAATTTTTCTAATCCAAATAAGAGGAAGTTCAATCCCGATTGGAGGAAGCAGAACAAGAAGAAGACTGGAAATAATAACGGACCTCGCAAATGCTATATATGTCAACAAGAAGGTCACTAGGCGAATAAGTGTCCCAGGAAAGGATCTCAGCAGTAACATCAAAGTGGACCGGGTTCGGCTTTGGTTCAGAAATCTCTATGCTTCAATTGTCACCAACCAGGTCGTATGATCAAGGATTGCCCGCTACTTCATAAAGCTCAACAGAATAAGGTATTTGCTTTGGAGGGTGCACCATCTACTTCATTTAAAGGCAAGGGAGTATTGGAAGGTACATTACTTTTAGATGGCAAGTATATTAAAGTTTTGTTTAATTCGGGTGCTTCTTTGAGTTTTATTTCTTTGGAATCTGTAGTGAAATTCTTTCTTACCCCTAGTATTGTAGACTGTCCCATCTTTGTATCTAATCCTATAGGAGGGGTAACCAAATTAGATATGATATGTAAGGATTTGAGGATTTCCTATCTGTCCCATAGTTTTTCTTGTGACCCTTATGTGTTGGATTTTAAGGGGTTTGACTTATATTGGGAATGGATTGGCTTGATAAGTATAGGGCTGTCCTAAATTGTGATGAGAGAATAGTTTCGTTGGAAACCGATCTGGACAGAATTGCTAGAGTGACGTATGATAATTCTAGAATTCACTTGAGCAGTCTTTTGCATGGAGTTGAGACTTCTCAAGAGAAGGTTGAAGATATCGATGTAGTCCAAGATTTTCCTGATGTATTCGAGGAAGTCAAGTGCTTACCTCCGCATTGAGAGATAGAGTTTCACATTGATTTGGTTCCAGGCGCAGTACCAGTGATTCAGCCTAGTAGGAGGATGGCTCCTAGGGAGAGGGAGGAGTTAGTTAAGCAAACTCAGGATCTTTTGGAGAAGGGGTTGATTAGGCCCAGTTTTTCTTGTTGGGGTTCTGCTGCGGTGTTTATCACCAAGTCGGATGGATCTCTAAGGTTCTGTGTAGATTATAGAGAACTGAACAAAGTGACCATCCGAAATAAATATCCTCTTCCTCGTATTGATGATCTCTTTGACCAGCTGCATGGAGCTTCTGTCTTTTCTCAACTGGGTTTAGCTTCAGGTTTCCATCAGTTAAGGGTAGCTGAGGACAGTATCCCCTTGACTGCATTTAGGGGGCCAAATTGTTTCTATGAGTGGTTGGTTGTGCCTTTCGGGTTAACCAATGCTCCTACCTACTTTGTCGATCTGATGAATCAAGTCCTTCGAGATGTATTGAATAAGTTCGTTCGGGTGTTCATCGATGATATTCTGGTATACTCTAAGTCTGAAGAAGAGCACAAGCAGCATTTGAAGATGGTGTTAGAGACACTAAGAAGGCATGTTTTGAAGGAGAAATTCTCTAAGTGCCATTTTTGGAAATCGAAAGTCAAATTTTTGGGCACATTGTTTCAGGAGAAGGTATCTCTGTAGATCCAGCAAAAGTTGAGACTATTCTGGAGTGGAAGCAACCGCAGACACCGATTGAAGTTCGTAGTTTTCTGGGATTGGCTGGCTACTATAGGAAGTTTATGAAAGATTATTCCAAGATTTCTTCACACCTGACTAAGCTGACAAGGAAGGGAGCTAATTCAAATGGATACCCCAGTGTAAAGAAGCTTTCCAGGAGTTGAAGACGAGGCTAACCAGTGCACCAGTGCTAGCTATTCCGGATGGAAAGGGAAAATTTGAGGTTTATAAAGATGCTTGTATAGTTGGACTAGGAGAAGTTCTGATGCAAAATGGTAGAGTTATTACGTATGCAAGTCGGCAATTAAAACCACATGAAAAGAAGTACGCCACGCACGATCTTGGGTTGTTAGTCATTGTTTTTGCTTTGAAGATCTGGAGGCACTATCTTTTAGGAGAGAAGTTTGAATTATTCACGGATCACAAACCGTTGAAATATCTTTTCTCTCAGAAGGATCCTAATCTGAGGCAGCAGCGATGGGTCGAGTTTCTGGCATCATATGATTTGGATATTCTGTATACCCTGGGAAAGGCGAATGTTGTGGCTGATGCTCTTAGCAGGAATACAGTTCTGTCTCTTTTGGAAGTGGTTCCATCTCCTCTGGAAAGGATTTCAAGCAAGAAAGAATCAGATAGTAGATTAAGAAGAATGATCAGGAGAGTTAGGAAAGGTCAGTGTTTGAGTTTTGAGATTGATGACCGAGGGACACTGAGGATCAACGGGAGGATCTGTGTTCGAATTTCAAGGAATTGAAGCAGGAGGTCTTATCCGAGAGTCATCGCTCCAGAAAAAATATCCACCCAAGAATCTCAAAGATGTATAAGGATATGAAGAGAGTCTTTTGGTGGAAGGGCATGAAGGAGGATGTAGCTGCTTTTGTCAATAGTGGTGCTATATGTCAGCAAGTTAAAGGAGATCAACAGAAGTCAGCAGGTTTATTGCAACCTTTAGAAGTTCCAGAATGGAAGTGGGAAATGATTTTGATGGATTTCATCGACGGTTTTCCTAGAACCAAGAAAGCAAACGAAGGAATATAGGTGATTGTGGATCGTCTTAATAAAAGTGCCCATTTTATACCGGTTAAGGCAACTCATACTACAGCTTCTCTAGCAGAGATTTTCTTGAGAGAGATAGTTAGATTGCATGTGTTCCAGTTAGTATAATAAGTGATCGAGATCCTATCTTCACCAGTAAATTCTAGGAGGCTCTGCAATCAGCTATGGGAACGAGTTTAAGATTGAGTACAGCCTATCATCCTCAGACAGACGAACAGATGGAGAGACTTAACCGAATTCTAAAAGATATGTTGCGAGCTTGTGTTTTGGATTTTGGTGGATCATGGGAAAACAATCTTCATCTAGTGGAATTCTCATATAATAATAGTTACCGGGCGAGTATTAAGATGGATCCTTATGAAGCTTTATATTGAAGACCGTGTAGATCCCCATCCTGTTGGATAGAGTCGAGAGATCGTCTTGTGCTTGGACAAAATTTGATCCGTGAAGCTTTTGCAAAAGTTGAGCTTATCAAGAAGAGAATGAAAGCTGATCAGGACCGTCATAAGAAATATGCAGATAAAAGGCGAAGACAATTGGAATTTGAGATTGGAGATTTAGTCTTTGTCAAAGTTTCCCCGATCAAAGGAGCTATTAGATTTGGGAAGACGGGAAAACTTTCCCCAAGATATATTGGACCATTCCGGGTGCTGGAAAGGATTGGTGCGGTGGCTTACAGAATTGAATTGCCAGAACGGATGTCTAGAATTCATAATGTATTTCATGTATCCCATTAAAGGAATTTTTTCCATGACCCATCACTGGTTGTAGAACCAGTAGTCCAGGAAGATTTAGAGGTCGAGCCAAACTTGATTGTGGTCAGGAACCATGTTCAGATTGTTGATCAGGATGAGAGGCAACTCAGGAGTAAAGTAGTGAAGCTCGTCAAAGTGCAGTGGAGCGAGGATCCCAGAGATTGTACCTGGGAAACTCTGGATAGTTTTAGGAAAGCCTATCCGGGTTTGTGTCCGAATAACTAGTGATGTTTGTTAGGATATACTATTTGATTGTTTGCTAATGTATGGATGATATGTATGTCTGGATTGTTGAAATAAAGGCTTTTGAATTATTTTTTGCTTTAAATTTCGGGGACGAAATTCTTTTAAGGAGGAGGAATGTTACGACCCGAGATTTTGGCAATATTATTTTAATAAGTATTTAATCTAATTAAATAAAATACAAGCTTATCGTTTAAAAATGAATAAGACTTTTGGACATTTACCATTTATTTATTTATACATATATATATATATATATATTGTGAAAGAAACTATAATTTGAAAATTCAAAATAAGATCTTTCAATAAGATATATCTTATTCGATTTAATTAAAAGCTCTACCTTACATTTAATCTAAATATATATATGGATGTAATCTAAATAATAATGCTTGAAATAAAATCAATCTTATCAATATAAAAATAAATATAAAAAAATAAAAAAAATATATGAATATAAATTTAGTAGTTTAAGCTTAAAATGGAAATAAAAATAAAAATAAGGATTTATGTTAGAAATAGAATTAAATATATAAGGTAAAATTATATGGTTCTATAAAAACATAAATAAATACATATGGTAATTATAGTAATATACTATGGAATTTATATGTATAAGCAATGCAAGAAAACAAAATATCTATGTACATCTAAAATAAAATAAAAAAATAAGGATGTAAACTTGTAAAGGGACATGCATTTAATATTATCATCTCAAGCGCCAAAATAAGGTCATTTCGAATGTGTTAAAATCATTTCAGTTGCAGGAAAGAAAATCTTGTTTGGTCAAAGAGAAATAAATAAAAAATCTAACAAAACAAAGAAGAGAAAAACTGTACCAGTAAAGCCTACCCTTGTACAAAACTTGTTTTCTATATATGTAGATCCCCTTGTCCCTGTTCGTTCACAACTTAGCAAACCAGAAAAAATAAACATCACCCTATACAAACTCAAATTCAATTCAACAACAAAGCAAGAAGATTTAAAGGAAGATCAAGCCAGCAATTTTTCAAATAGAATTGCTCTCTGTTCAAAACACTTTTCAAATGAGTAAACATATTTTTTTTAAACTTGAATATGTGCTTCTAATATATGAATAATATTGTGCTTTGCGTATTTGTAAGTAAGAAGCTCTGTAAGTATATATGGTTGTACTGTGTAATTTGAATAGCCTGTTCTTCCTAGTTTCTGGTTACATAGTAAAATAAACTAGAAAAAAAAAAGTTAAATGCCTCTTCATCCAAACATTATTAAGCTTAGGGTTTCAAACAAAATAAGTTTGTTTAAACTTAAATTATGGCCTAGAATTTGTTTTATGCTTTATAGTGAAGTATTGACTCTGTAAATTCAGTTTATAGTGAAAACGATGAACATATGGAAAATTCGAATATTTTAAAACATCGATTCAATTATATAACTTGAATCCACTCTTCAAAATAGGATTTTTAAAGCTAAAATGGGAATTTTAGTCAATATTCTACGAGCAGTTCATAGTTGAACAGAAAATGCTTTTTAACCAATTTCTAGTGATCGAACAAATTTTGGATGTTGAAATTTTGCTTGAAGCTAGCTTGGTGATTAATGATATCAGGAAAATTTCTAAATAATTTTTCTATTGTAAACAATGATGGAATGAGGCAAATCTAGGGTTTAATGTTCGAGTTTATCGTGGTCTGAAAACGAGATGATTGCATCTCCTCTGGTCGATCGAGCTGCACGAAACTTTGGGAAGTGTAGAATGGTGGATTGACGTGGTGAGGCCGAAGTTGTATCACCTTCGATGGTCGGCGTGAGTGAGGCGAAGCGTTTTTGTTGGGTGAGTTCGAGTTCCTGCTTCGAACTGGAAGCTCGATTTCACCATGGGTTTGGTTGCGTCGAATTAAACTTTGCTTTCGAGTATAGGGGCGTTTTGCGACTCGTCGGAGGTAGCGTAGTTCGTCGGAGTGTTGATGAGGCGTCGTGCATGTGCACGGCAATGTTTGGGTATCTGGAAGAGTTGGTTCATGGTGACTCGAAGGGCAACTCGCGATTTTGAAGTTTTGACTCGAGTTTTTTCCTGTGTTGTCTGGGAAGTGTTTTACTTGATGTTGTTAAACTTAAACTAAAAAAGAAAAAGAAAAGAGAAACGTATGTGAGGAAGGAAGGACTCGGGGAAGATAAGGGGAAATTCGAGTTTCAACTTGAGTAAACCTGGGGACATTTTCGGGTTTTGATTTTCAACTTGCAGTCCAATAATAGTGAAGTTCCAGCTAATCATTTCAACAAGTTTAAGTATTTATGACTAATTAATGTTTGATAATTTAAGTAAAGAATTATCTTAAGTTTAATTATTTAAGAAAGTACCTAAAAATCTTAATTAATATTTTAATTAAGTAGTTAATTTAAAATAAGTGTTTAAATTTAATTAACATTAAAGCTTTTTAAGTTAATAATAATTTGATTTCAAAGTTATTAAGGAAGATTTTTAAATGTAAGATAAATGGTTCTAATTTAATTAATTTATATTGTAAGGTAATTAAGAATGTTAATTCATTGATAATGGTAATTAACTAAGTGAATTGGGATTTTTAAATTTGTTATTAAAGATTGATCAACAAATGATTAAGTGTTTAATTAATTTGAAATTAAATTAACTCCTTGAAGTTAATTAATATATGATTAGTAGTTAACTAAGTAACTAATTTAATTAAGAATTAATAGTTGATTAATTAAGTAATTAGTGATTAATTAAGGGTAATTAAGTTTTATTAATTAATAATTAAGGCTATTAATTGATAATTAAGGGGTAATTAATTAAGTAATTAAGGTTTAATTAATTGATTTAAAAGGGTATTAAGAAATGATTAATTGATTTAAAGGTTGTAATTAATTAACTAAACAGAATTAAGTGATTAGTTCTTAAGTAATTAAATTAATTTAAGATAATTAAATTAATTATACCATGGATTAATAATTCCTGTTTGGATGCTGTATGAGTAGAATATCCGGATTTGTGATATCTATTGAATAATATTTTGAGATACTCTGTGATATGCTTAAATATATCTGTGATGTTTGAGTATGATTTATCTATGATAAATGCTATGTGAATTCAAAGTGTTGAATTAAATTGTTTAAACTATTAAACAAATTAGCCTTTAAAATGGCGTTTGGATTTCGATGAGACCGGGATCGGGTGTCAGTTATGATTATCCGAAAACCACATCGATCCCAATTAAACGAGAGGTCGTGGCATCTCAAGTGAAGATCGAGATGGTGTTTTAGAGTGCAAGGGTTATCGTCGTTAATTCTGAGGGTGATTCCAAAATAAGTGTAACGAGATAATGCCTTAGGTTTCGTTCGAACCAGGAACGAACTTGTATGGAATGAATGCTTTCAGAACATCGTCAGGTGGACGATGAGCATTCTAAGAGATATGTTCTTTGAAGGTAATCGAAGCCTCAAGCCTCATCAATCGAGAATGGCTAAAATAGGGGAGGTGCAGCAAGGTTAGGTGGGTAGCACCCAAGTAGGACGAGATATACCCATGTCTAGATGTCCCTTTATTTCGGCTGTGTGGGCAGTTGTTGGCCACAACTGCGGGGTTATCTTGTTCGGGACTGTCCAGTAAGGGATGGTTCCGGCCTTGTGTTGTAGGGGGTCGGGAGTGATCCTCGGTACGGTGATCTAGGCCCCGTACTGTGATGGGCGGTACCCCAATAGCCCTGCCATTGATGGAAACCTATTCTTCCTACGAGACCCTACGGTTTTGTTTGTATTACCAACTTTTGTGGCTAATAGCTGGAATTTAATGAATGTAACAATTTCGGCTATTTTCTATTTACTTGAAAACCCTTAAAACTATTATAATATCACCAGATTTCCTATAAAATGTTTTGGTTAGCGTAAGGTAAAAACTTACCCGTGTTTATGTATGGGAAGTCTTAAATGATACCTTTATTTTCAAAAGATTTTTAAAGTTAAGAAACTTTAACCCATTTACTCACACCAGACCCATGTCTGACCTAGAGTTTGTTTCTGTTTTCATAAACTCTTGGGTACTCAAATTTTTAAGAGTAGCCAAGTGATAGGTTTTAGATTGTTGGAGTTTGGAGGAGCTTAGAGCAGGAGTCCAAACGTATCTATCTATCTAGTTTCGCGGTGTTAGTTGATGTATGTTGTATTTTGGAATATATCTGATGGCATATATATATATATATATATATATATATATATGTATGACTGTCTTGTTGTATGATGTTACATAACTTTGATGTATGTAAAACTATGTAAAAGTATGTGATGTATTATGTTTTATTCGTTTCCGCTGTAAGATTCTGATGTTGTTATTCTTTCTTTCTATCTTTTCTATTTCTATCTCTTTCTTTTCTTATTGATGATATGTCTTTCTGTGGATAGAAAGACGGGTCGTCACAATCATCCTGAAGCAATGGAACTAGTTTAAGACCCTAATTTGATTCCTATCAAAAGTTACATTTCAAACAAAGTTTGTAGGGTCAAATGGTCGTATGGAAGTTCGGCAAAAATCATAGATGTGTAAAATGTCCCTAAGAGTCATATTCCAAAATTATAGGATCGTACGACCTTATACGAATAAAATAAAAGTATTCTACAATCCTCTGATATGAAAAGTACGGATCGTTACATAAGGGATCAGACGGTGCAACCCCATCATGCTTCACCCTGTGGGCTAGATGTGTTTCTTCCTCCACTTCTTCCATGGGCTTAAAGTTATCCTCGACATAAACTATTTTTCGTTTTCTTCATCATTCTCTAATCTAATTTCATTGGCTTTTCTAAACCAAGTATTTCTGATAAGTTAGATACTTTTTGTTTGCTCTAGCCATAATAGTGTGCCTAGTAATGCTGGACCGTTTGACTCTTTTTTGGGTTTGACCAGTTTTTCTGGGCACAAATTTTTCCATTAGGTTTGTGTTGGCCTATGAGATCATAAATTCTTAAAGTAGCTCCTTTTATTGATTCGTAATCTTCCTAATTTGAAGGAATTTTTTGCAAATGCATGATTATGAAAATCATGGAATCATATTCATCAGGTTTAACATATTCCTATATAGAAAGAAATAAATGAGTACGAATTTCTATAAAGAAGGAAAATTTGAGTCTAAAGAAAATAAGCTTACATCTGTAAAGAAAATTCTAGTTTGGATGGGAGTGTTTATAACAAAGAAATGATTACTTTAATAATTTCTTGAATTAGGCTTTAATTTTTTAACTTGCTTAAAGACCTTGTGTGGCTCGAGGAAAAAGGAAAATTGATATTTAGCATAAATATTAAATTGTTATAAAATCTTATATTCTCACATGTTGCCTTCCTAGAAAACTCCATCTCAAACAAATGTTATATGCAACCTAAATTTTGATAGGTGTAAGGGGTGAGTTAAATAGGATCTACTCCAAAATGATAAGCGTACTTCAAGTAATAGTTAGAAAAACGAGGAACAAACCCACATTGGTGTTCGAATGGGCTAGTAGCCATATGAAACACTCCATGTTAATGCCATGAATCATCCCAAATTTTCTAATTTGTGTACTCCTTCATCATAGAGGAATGTCTTTTAGGATGAAACTAGGTTGAAGCTGGGACACCTTCCAACTGATGAACCTCGAAAGTAGAACCATGATATAATATCGTAACCATTTTGATATTTGAAGAAATTCATAACAAAAATTTAGCACCCAACTTTATTTTTATGAAGTAAAATAAAACATTTTGTTAACAATCCATGATGAATCAGAGCATGAATGTGAACTTCTTTGGATACCCCAATGTTGCACTGTATTTGGTCGAGGGTCTATATAGTCCTTTTGATGTTAAAAATTATAAAACCAAATCATTTTCTATCCCTATAGTAAGCTAAAATAAGCGTTTTACTCTTATTATCGATGTATCGAAGGACAAAAATATGTTAAGGTATGAGTCACAAAAACACTAAGGTGATCATTGTAACATGGGTATAAACACCAAAGAAATACAATACTAATTCTCTTTGCACTCTAATGATTTAAAATTGAGTACATGTCCTAGACACTAAGAGCAAAATGTTGTACTTACCATAAGCTTATATGATACAAGTATTTAGCCAAATATCAAGGGAACATCAAGCTAAAAAGGACCATCATAGATACATAAGACAACAATACTATGGTATTAGAAAATCTCCACCGTCCAAAGATGCCATATGCTTACATCATATAAAGCTTCTAGAAAGAGATATGCATACTTGTCATTAATCTACAACTGGAATGGTAAGTATGTTGGATAAATGTCAAATGTCAGCAATCTAATGGTTATCACCAACTTGATGTGCCGTGTCATCATCACATCCATTCCAAATCTCTATAAAAAGGTGTAGATCCCACAATAGTCATCAAATAAAAAATCAGATAATAAATCCAGATAAATACACTTTTTTAGATTAGAGTTGTTATAAAAACTTATTAATGGCGCCTAGTCCCAATTTTCAATCTTCGTATAAATTCCAAAAAAAAGGAAAGTACTAAGTGGATGTAGAGTATTTTCCCATACCACTATAAAATTATGGTACCTCTTTTACTATTTTTTAGAATTTTTTTTACTTTTTTTGCATTTATAATTGTTCTGTAACGACCCAGAATTTTAATTAATTAAAATTTGAATATTTAATTAATTTTAAATATTAATAAGTGAAATTTATAAGTCGAATGAATTTTATTTTGAATAATTGGATTTAATTGGAAAATTAAATCGATAATTTAATATGTGAAATTATAGAAACAGTTGAAAATCGAGTTTAATATGATTGAAATTGATTTGTAAAATTTTATTTTATCACATTGGAGTTAGAATAATGTTATAGAACTTTTAAAATCGAATTAAAAGTTTATTTGTGAAAATTGAATATTTTAATATTTAATCGACTAGTGAAATTAGCCATTTTTCGAACAGTCTCAGAATTGGACGAAACTAGTTCTATTGGATCCGTAATAGTTTGTTATTATCGGATTTCAATTTTTGTAGCAATCGGAGTTATCGTTTGATCGTGGCAGCTCGAAACGCATCGAAATTGTTTTTAATATTAATTTAGCGAGTTAAAATAGTCATTTGTCAAACTATCTCGGATTTCGACGAAACAAGTTTCATCAGATCCGTAATGTGATATTATTATATGGTTTCAAATTTCATGTCAATTGGATTTATCGTTTGTCCGGTGCAAGCTAAAACGCCTAGAAAATCGTTTAACCGGTTTAATTTTAAATTGAAAGTTTATTGCCATAACTCGCACAGATGACCGAATTAGCTCTCGAAACACGTTCCATTGTGTTCGGAATGCGGGGTAAACCTTAGAAACACCAACCGGCACGCTTCGTTTGGAGTTCGGAAAATCCGGGATGAATAGTGTTTCGCGAATTTTCTATATAAGCCCCTCAACTTGTTCATTTGCAAAAGAAAATTAGAAACCCTAGGGTTCTGAAGCACAGCCGCCTCTTATATGTTTAATGGCTGAAACACACCCTCCTTCTTCCTCAATTATCTCTTCATCCATCAACATTTACAAGAAACTTTCAACATGAAAGTTGTAGAACATGTTGTGAACTAGCTATTCAACGGTCACGATCTAAAACAACTTCACCAATCAGCGGCAATTTATCCTCAAAGTCATCAGGTCGCGCACGCCATACGAGGTTGGATAGAGGGCCGAGCTGCATGTGGTTCATGGTGGAGATGGAGTGGAGGATGCTCTTTGTCGTGGCGCTTGTTGATCGTCGCCAAAGTGGTAGTTTTGGTCGTGATTCTAAAACCCTAGCATATGTGTTGGGTTCGTGCGTGTATCGTGATGGCCTGGGGAGTATTCGCATGAGAGGAAGAAGGTTGGGGACGCACGGATCTGAGGAAATCAACGGCCCAGAAAAATTTAGGTTTAAATTGAAAATATGTTGTAAATTTATATTAAAAAATTCGTGAAACTTTGAAAAAATATATCCTTTTCATATCAGGTCGAAAACGCGCGAACCCAGTTGCGTTGGAATCGTATGGACGAGCACTACGCTATGGAATTGGATTGGAGTAGTTTGGAGTTAGTGAGAATTTTGAGTAAAATTAAACGTCCGTTTAATTTTATTCGAAATAGATCGCTAAAACGAAACTGAAATCAAGGTGAGAACTTCTCACTCAATCGAATCGGTTTCGATTTTAATTTTAAATAGTTATATTTAAAATTCTTGAATGCATGTTTGAATGATGATTGTTATCTATTGATTATTAAAATAGACATTATGCGCCGTTAGTAAGCGGAGGTTATTTATTAAAAACATATACCGCGAATATTTCACAGTATAGTGAAATTGGTATTATTTATGTACTTGGAGTTGATTTTCCCGCATTATATAGCGGATGAGACCCTATTGCGCCGTCTATTAAGCGGATAATATTTTATAAATCCCATATACCGCGATAATTCCGTACTGGAGCGGAATTGGTATTGTGCTAATGTTTTTGGATGCAGGGAATCAGGTTGGAAGGATCCAACTGGATTCCTCAACTGTATTGATTTATTTACAGATATTGTGATATTTGTTGATTATCATATCGATATATGATATTTGGATGTCGTGATTGACTATTCGGTGCTGTGCATCATCGGATCCATTTCTGAAGTTTTAAAAATAATATTTTGGTTTTAAAAGAAATTTTAAAGTGATTTTCGAAAGTATTCGTTTTATTAAATTTTGAATTGTTAAAAATAAATAAACGTTAAAATTTTAATGTTATAAAAGTATGATTTTTATGGAATGAAAGTGAAAAGTGATTTTTGAAATAAATAGTTAATAAATTTATGAAATGGTTTAAATTGGAATTTTTGGGACTATTACAAACAATTTTTATAAAAGATTTATAAAATGGATATTTATAAATTAAAAATATTGGAACTATAAAACGAGCTTTTATAAGTGTTAAAATAAAGTTGTACCTAGATCTATAAGTAAATAAGAATTTAGATTTATAAATTGATGTTGATATAAAAGAATGGATTTGTGAATAAATGGTTTATAAGTAATTTACTTATAAACCGAATTTCGACATGTAAATGAAATTTATAAACACTGTTTATAAATTCGAAATCAATTGAATTTGATAAATTGAATATAGTAGTTTATGAAAGGTAATTTATTCGCGATTTTGGAGAGCAAATAAATTCTTGAAAATAAAACGTGTTGTAAATATTGAAATTGGGTTAGTGAAGTATATTCACGATTTTGGACAGTGAATATATTATTAAGTAAAATGGATATGTTTTGGGAAAGCGATATTATTAAAAGAAGTTGATTATTTTAACGACGTTTTAAAATGTGTTAAATATCGAAACCATAGATTTCAACATTCATTGTTGAAATAGACGTTTTCGAGAAATAAAAGGAAATGGTGGACTATAACAGTGTTGTTATAGTAAATGATTTCGAAAGGAAATATTTTGTATAGTATTGGGATTTATATATCTATTTTAAATTTCGAATCCCTATACTAGTGATTTTGGGTCGTCGTAACGATGTTTTACGCAACATTCGTTTTGACTCAAATTTATGTGTTAAGAAAATGATTTCTTAAAGAATGAAATATATACTTAGTTTTGATTTAAGTATATTGAATATTTTCAAATGTTTGAAAATAAATAGATTTGTGAATTACTTATTATTAAGTAGTATGGAAATAATTTTTTTTCCAATGTGAAATGAACGTTTTAGAATTTATCCTTGTAAAGATAAATTGAAAGTGAATATTTGTAATCGATTGAAAATCGTATATCATAGATATTTTGGGATTATAAATTCACTATGGAATTTATAAAAGAAAGGGGAATTTGTTTAAAAATAAATTTTGATTTATTTTTAAAGTATGGGAATAAATTTACGGATTAGGAACGTAAATATAAAGTAAATCGGTAAGGATTTATTTAATTGGTTTAAATGAACCATTTTGAAATGAAAGTATTTCCGAGTAAGGAAATGATTGAAATTTGTTTTCAAAAGTGATAAAGGATTGAAAAGTAATTTGAAAATTTGTTTTCAAATGGTTAAAGTGTGGAAATTATATATCTAGTAAAGATATTTTGGAAAGTAAATAAGTCGGGAAATTATTTGGAATTTGGTGATGTTGAGCACGCCTATTGATAGTTAAATAATCCGACTATCAATATTTACCTTTAAATAGGTATTTGTTGTGATTTGCTTGAATTTGAATGCCACGCTTATTTTTGAATAAGCGCTCACTATTCGGGTTAGCCGGGAAAGGACCTTGGGGTCGTATAACCCATTCCGAGTATGTGATACGTCGTTATGGATTGCATTTGATGACCGGTGTTGAAGACCGGATATTTGTGAAAACGGAAGGATTACCGTCGAGTTACTCTACATCGGCTGATCTCCGATATAGAGGTTTTATCACCCTTAGTGACGGGAAGTCCGGTCGTGATTAGTGAATATCCGGATTGCAAGGACTTCTTTGTAAGTGCCTTCGGTTCTGTTCGTGCCCGGAACAGACTTGTATGGATTGTATGTCTGACATTACAAGTTGAGATATAAAGCTGATTTCTTTCAACTATATTTCTGTTGGTGGCGGAGAATTTATTCTCTTAGCTTAACACCCTTCTCTGAGATATACGAGCTCAGAGGTTATATAGTTGAAGGTTATTAGTGATATACTCCCAATTTGGTAGTGTGGCATGCTGAGTGTTGCTGTGAAATGATCATTGTTTGATCATTTGTGATATGATCATTTGTTTGATCATTTATCTTGGTGATCATTTCTATGATCATTTGTTGACCCAAAGCACAGCTTTTGTATAAAGCGTGGCTTTGTGGACGAGACTTCGTCGGACCTCACACCCCGGAAATGGTCAAAATAGGAAGGATGCAGCAAGGTTATTAGAGGGTAGCACCCCTTTAGTGTATGTCATTCCTTCTGGATAGAGGTGGTATCATGGTATGGATCCCAGATATTTAACCTATGTTGTTGCTGCAAATTTTGTGGTTGTTGGAAATCGAGGATCCTCGGATAGATCGGTTACGATCGGGGGATGACATATTCGTGTCAGTAGTTACCCAGTTAGGGGTAACCCGACCTTGTGTTGGCAGAGATCCGGTTTGGTTCTCGGGACGTCATTCCAGAGGCGTTTCCATGTGGCAATGGGAAGTTCCTTGGCCTGACCATTTGTTGGAAATCCAAAGAAACAATACGAGACTTGTACGATTTTAGTTGTAGAACCTGTCATGGAATGTGGCGGTAACCTGCTATTGAACATGGTAGCTATAGTAGGCATACGATAATGGTCGTATGCTGGCTAAGATTTATATCTTTACTTTCGAAATAATTTTTCTACACTATGCACTAGTAATAATATCAAATGTTTCTTTTTAATGCATATCTAGCATCTTTGACTATCATAAGGAGAAATCTCCTCCGATTCTGCGTTTGCATTGTGTGTGTGTGCGGGAGGCCTTATGGTAGTCTCATTCTTAAAAGCATTGCGAATTGAATTTAAAAATATTCCTCTATTTTGATTTTAAAGATAAATAAACTGTTTTAGTTCTCACACCAGTCACATGACTGACTCGGAGTTTATTATTTTCCTTCCTAAACTCTGGATGCCCACCAATTTCCACACGGGCAGTCAAGAGTTAGGTTTATCAGGATATTCTGGAATTCAGGAGTTGCAGGAGGCAAGCTGGATAGCATGGCGTATTACTAGTATATAGTATTTCTTTTCCGCTGTCGATGTTGTTGTTGTTGTTGTACACTCTGATGATGTAATGAAATGTAATGTGATGTAATAACTGTTATAATTCTTTGTTTAAAGATTATTCATTTATCTATTATATATTGTTCCGCTGTGAATTGTGAGATTCTGATATTGTTCTGTTGTTTCTGTTATGTTTTATCTTTTTCTCTCTTCTTCTATCTTTTTCTTCTTCTTTAACCCTAACGGTACGGTTTTCCGGATTTCGATTGCTCGACAGTTGATACAGTGGACGTATTGATGTCGGTTTTCGTGGACGAAAAATCGCGATCGTTACATGTTCAATACTCTTTCATTGGGTGTTAATCCGAAACCAAAAGTTTTCTCGCTAAAGCCTAACCTACAATTGTTGATAGTTATTGTTGCAAAAACTATACCAACAGTTTGATGCAATATGAGGGTCTGAGCCTTCATTTCTTGTTTGATCTCAACCATAAACACTTTCTCTCTCTAAGTAGAAGTTTACCATATGATGGATAACTTCATAACTCAACTCAAGACCTCGACTCTACGAAGAATCTACTTTCTTCAAGTTCTCACTCAACATTAGAGTTTGACTTATCAAGAAGACAATTCATGTTGTGCCATTATGATATCAACTAATGAAGGACATACTATTTATGAGGGGGAATGATAAACATATCGTCTACTTCAGATCCTAGTGCATTGTCTTCGGCGCATATTGCTTATGAAGTTGAAGAAACCTTATGAAGCCAAGAAAAAAGCGCTACAAGCGAAATAAATAGAAGTAATATAAGCTACAAGTGATATGAATAGAAATAATATAAGTGTTTACAACAAATATGTAGTAAAAAATGCAATGTGGCATGCTTATAAGGTTTAAGAAACCTTCTAGTGGGAACAAAAGAATGAGCAAGGCAGTTAAACTAACTTCAGCAAGTGTAAGGAGGAGTGCTGGACTTAATACCCTTATAATTAAATTATGTCAGTTATATGTTGGAATGTTAAGGGTCTAACCCCGCTATATGGTTGGATGCTAGTAATTTAATCAGAAGTTGAAAACCTTTTATAGTTGTGTTACTCAAAACTAAAGTTCTATGGAACAAAATAGAAAACATTAAAATTAATCATGTGGAGGGTTATAGACTATTTCAAATGCTAACCATTACCATAAATGAAAACTAATCGTCTACATATATATAATGTGATGACCCATCTTTTTGACCCTTGGAAATCGACACTAGTACATCCTCGGTATTCATGTGTCGTAGATCAAAGCACCGAAGAGGCATATGGTTAAGGGTAGAAAGAAGAAAAGAACAGAATAGAGTCTTACACGAATGAAATAACAATATTATTTCAACATATAATCTTTACAGTGGAAATTTTTTAAATACATTTATCAAAGTTTATCTTAATTTTAACATGGATAGTTATAAATATATGTCCTTACAAATGTGGAATATAATAGTATATGAGTGTGATGGAAATGGATAACAATCTTCAGAAGAATCTTCTAAGTCCATGCTCCGAGCTCCTCCAAAATGTTCCAAACAAAACCTGACTACTAGGCAACTTGGAAAAATGGGGCACCTAGAGTTTAAGAGAAAGAAAATAAACTCCGGGTCAACAATGGGATTAGTGTGAGAAACTCAAAATACGAGTTTTTTTGAAAACATAAGATATCTCATAAGATCCGCCGCACATAAACACGGAATAGGTTTTTACCGTGCGATAACCAAAATGTTTTATGGAAAATCCAATGATATTATATTTAATGACATTCTTTTGAAAGCACTTTTCAAATAAACATATTTAAATAGCCGAAATTGTTACATTGGTCACATTTGATGACATAATAGGTTTAAAACTAAAACCGCAAGCACTTTTTGGAGATTTGGATTTCCAATGAATAAAGAGGTGAGGGACTACCTCCCGTACATTGCATCTCTAGAGGAATGCACCAAGGCCAATTATAGATGGTCCTCTACGAATTAAGACCGGTCTACCCAAGACCAACAGGTGGTACAAATAGCACCAAATATGATATCACCCTGCCCGTTCTCGACCTATCCAAGAGCTCTCATACCAAGAACAAATATATTTTTACCCGACGTTATAGTAGGCACAAAAAATCAAGAAAGGTAATATCATACCCTAATGGTCGTGAACCACATAACATTTTCACTTAAAATGCCATGTTGCCATGTCCAATAACACACTATTGATTTTAGCAAAAGTACAACCTCTGAGCTTGTACGTCTCAAATAAGGGTGTTAAGTATAAGAGGGGTTACCTCCTCCAACACCAACAGATGTACGTTTGAAGAGATCAATGCACTACGATATTATAAATTCAATGTCAAACATCCATCCATTAAAGTTGTCCAGGAATAGGACAAACCGAAGGCACTCTCCTACCATATCATGTTGGTCATTACCGCTAGGATTAATAGCGAGTAGTCCTTGCATATGAAGTAGCCAAAGCGTGACTATTTTGAAAACTTGTTTTGCTCATATTTCGAAATCTACTAAACAAAATCTAAATATTTTTATTTTGTTTGAAAACTATGATTGTAAGAGTTTGGAAAATTGTTATTCCAAAGAATTACGACTCTGAATCCATCATGTAAATGGATTTAACTTTCTACGGTGCAAAATCACAAACTACCATTACGCGACACACCTATTTTGGACTTAATTTTCATAACTTGTCAAAACTTCACCAAATTGGGTTTTAGTGTTTATAAAAAAAATTGATAAACAATTTTAAAGAGATTTAACAATTTCATATGTATCATTTCATTTATCAAAGGAAAGTGATTTCCTTTGTGAAATTTGACGTGTATTTGACTTATTTACACAATTAAACACTATATTAAAACAACTAGTACTTGATGATCAAAGCATAGTAAACATCCATAGCACTCATATCACATCATCATTATATATATATATATATATGTGTGTGTGTGTGTGTGTTCAATTTCTCACCTTCAATGGTTTCTAACTTTATGAAATCCATTATAGCTTTGCTACAATCGAATCAAAGCCTACGGAATTAAGCCTCGTATCTTTGAATGGGCTTGGCCTATGCTTGCAAGTGGAGATGGGCTTGGCCTTGGGTGGTACATGATGTGGTCGTGGGTTTAGAGAGAGGAGAAGAGTGGATTTGAGCTTGTTTTGAAGTGGAATGCTAATGCATGTATACTTATATAAATTTATTTTCTTTTTGCTAATTTTTCTTCATAATTTTCCTAAGGTAGGAAGCCATTAAAGAGGAGTATAAAGAGATGAATAAGCATGGGAATTTTTGAACAAACGAAGTAGAGGTGGACGGTGTAAGCAAATTTGTGAACTAAAATATCATGATATTTATGTGCATGTACATCACCAGTTCATCACCACCACACCCTCCTCCTTTATCATTATGCACGGCTGAATACCCCCTATGTGTGCAGCCATATGTGTGAGTTGATGTGTGTAAGAGCGAAGTGAAGTTTGCTTTTTAAGTGTGAAAATATCTTAGATTTTTTGTAATATATATACATAAGTGTATATGTATATTTGTATGTATATATGTGTTCACTTATATATTAGGGTGTGCATGTGTATGTTTATGTGCACATAACATATAAACAAGGTTTTAACACCTTTGAAAAACTTTCGTTTGCTAAACCGTTGAAGATCTAAAATCGATTTTCGGTCACATTTTCACTTATTAGTTAAATTACATATAAATGTAATTAGAATTTACAAAATAATTTCTTATCGTTTTAACTAGTTAAATTTATCACATTTGATTTATAAAACCATATAAATTAATATTAAATAATTGTTTACAAAAAGTGTTGTTATATCGATAAAGAGATATGAATTTTCTTATATTTTCAAATCAAGCATATACCTTTATAAAACTATTGTAAATGATTTACTATCACTATATAACTAATTAAAGTAAATTATTTTCATTTTATAAAAATTATTTAAATATTTATATTAATTATTAAATCATTAAACCTTAGTGTAAATTCATTTAATCAATTATTAAATATGATGCCATTATTGATGATGTCATAAATACATTTTATTCCCAAAAATAAAATAAATAATTTTATTTCATATTCTTGTTTATATGGATAAATAAGTGTATGTATCCATCTTCGTGTGTGACTTCCGATAATTATAGAGCCGTTTATTGATAAAACGGTTTTTGACAATTTTATCGATATTTTTTCCAAAGTAAATATTTTTGTAATACTTATTAAAAATAAGATTACCATATTATTTATTTTTCAAGACAACATAATCTATGTTAAAAAGCTTATATTTGAATATTTTTAATATATATAATTTATCAAAGTGATAAATTTGTGGGTTGTTATAGACTCCACTCCTCAAAAGAATTTCGTCCTCAAAATTACCACGCGAAAACTGATAGTACTTATTCAAAATAAAATTTGAAATTTCAAATATAAATTCAGGTGGTGCTCACATACTATCTATATACGCTATCTTATTCGATCTTTTAATTTGAATATACCAATTTGCTTCTGACTAGTATTGATCGTTCGATTCTCTAAAGCGGACTTTGATCGGGTTTAGAAACTTCTATTTTCCTTGCATAGCTCTCAACTATGATAGAAAATGTAAGGATCCAACTGCAAATCCTCATCATTGTTTTCCCTATAGCATCGAGTGATACATCCTTTTTGGATATCAAAATCCTATATTTAAATCGTTAGGCCAAATTTGTGTTACGAAATAATCCGTGTAAAATACATATAACTTTTATCTTTTTCAAAATATTTGGAAAATCTTCCTTTAAGTCTTTAAACATTTCATAAAGATATAGTTTGTTCCTTATGAAATTTTCTTAAGTGTTTTGTGTATTTACAATTGAACAAAGTCATAAACAAAGGAATAATTATATTATACATGCTTAATATTTTACGTTCATCTTTATCTTACATACATCATTTCTCCTTACATACTCAAACCATTCTTAAGTTCTTCTAAAACTACTTGGGTTTTCAAAATACTGATACAAACATGACTACCTTACAAGCCATGCATAAATATGCTACTACATAATATTAATACTAGATAGGTGTTTCCAAATCTTTTAATCTCACATCATAATCACCCGTCTAAGTCAGATGCCGACAGTTCATTTTCATATCCAAAATAAAAAAAAGACTTCTTCATCGTCATCACTATCATCTTGTTCATTAATCAACTTTGTTTCTATCCTCAACTTGTGGTATCACATCAACTTCATATGATAGTCGGAGCTGGTTCCATGGCACATGCCCAAGTCCGATTGGCACTTCTTATATAACTTCTCCTTCTTCTAGTTCTTCTAAACCTTCTACTTCTTCCTCCTCGGGATCCTCAAATTTTTCATCTTTGTCCTCCATGTTGTTCTAATGAATGGGGGAATCTACCGACACCTCGTGCAAAATAATAGGGTCACCATCCATATCCCATGTGACATTATTATCTCTACTGTTGTTGTTTGACTCATGAGATATCATAGTGTTCGGGTCCTCTTCACGTTCAGATTCTTCTTTCATCGGCTCCTCATAAGAAATTTCTTCTTCCGGTTCAAGTTCTGAACTTACTGGGTCAGTGATTTGTATTCCTTCTGAAGCCTAAGGGGTCTCTTCATCACTAGACACTATAATAAGTTCTGGAGTCGGGGGAGATATAGGCAGTTGGGCCATAGGTTAACCATCTTTATCTAGTTGGGTGTATGGATCTAATTATCCTTTAATAATGGGCATAATATTGCTAAGTGGCCATTTTCGAGTTCTTCCTCATCACTTGAGATAATGATTAGACAATTCTTCTCATCCTAATTTGCTCTTGAGGTTTCTCACTTCCATATTTTCTCCATAGCTTGAGGGTTTCTACAATTATCACTGACAAACACTTAGTACTAAGCATTTCGATTATTTTAACTAAATCTAATGTTGGGCTATAAATCTAAGTTTATCCCATCATAAATCCATTTTAATTGTACAATATTAAGGGTAATAGTTTGCTAAGCATATGATATTGTTTCTCCCAAACCAATACCTAGAATAAAATCCTTGGAAAATTCTCTTCCCAAAAACCCTTTTTTAGACAAAAGTTCTCATTAACCAACTCCTTTTCCAAAGTATTACTCTTAATCTTCTCAGTGTTATTATTTAATATCTTACAGTCAAATGTGAAATTCTTATCATAAGATGTTCATATTTAGATTTTACAAATCTTGATTTTATATTGTCATTCAAGTTATAACGTATCGAACTATATTTTTTTCAGAACATATCCTTTATATTCAAAACATCCTAGATAAAATTATTTCATTTACCATATTTTTCTAAAAAAAGTCATTTTTATATTAACAAATACGTGCTTTTATATAATATACTCTCGACTCATTCTAGTGTGTTACTAAATTACTCGTCCTAAGGTGTTACTAACCCTATCTTTGATGAGATTGTACCCATATCAGGCTTAGGTGCTCGCTATAACTAAGCACTAATACCAAATGTGATGACTCGTCTTTTCGACCCTCAGAAATCGACACTAATACATCCTTGGTATCCACATACTGCAGATCCAAGCACCGAAGAGGTGGATGGTCAAGGGTAGAAAGAAGAAAAGAACAGAATCTTACACGAATTGAATAACATATATTATTTAAACATATAATCTTTACAGTGGAAAATTTTAAATACATTTATCAGAGTTTATCTAAACATTAAAATGGACAGCTACAAATATGTGCTCTTACAAATGGGGAATATAATAATACATGAATGTGTTAGAAATGGATAACGATCTTTAGAAGAATCTTCTAACTCCACGCTTCGAGCTCTTCCAAAATGAACCCAAAAAAACCTGACTACTAGGCTGCCCAGAAAAATAAGGCATGCAGAGTTTAAGGAAAGAAAATAAACTCCGGATCAATCATGGGACTGGTGTGAGAAACTCAAACAAGTTTTTTTGGAAATAAAGGGTAGCTCATAAGACCACACTACGTATAAATACAGAATTGGTTTTTACCTTATGATAACCAAAACATTTCTATGCGAAATCCAGTGATATTATTTTTAATCACATTCTTTTGAAAGTACTTTCGTGAACATATTCAAATAGTCGAAATTGTTGCATTGGTTAAATTTGACGGCATAACAGGTTTACAACTAAAACTGAAGGCATTTATTGGAGATTTGGATTTCCAACGAATAGCGAGGTAAGGTACTACCTCCCGTACAGTGCATCCTAGAGGTATGCACTGAGCCACCCATAGATGGTCCTATGCGAATTAAGACCATCCTATAGGAGACCAACATATGGTACAGATAGCACCGAATATGATATCACCCTAGCCATTCCCGACCTATCTGAGAGCTCTCATACCATACGCCACACTTTTTTATCCAACATCATAGCGGGCGTAAAATAAATCTAAAAAGGTAATATCATACTCTAATGGTTACGAACCACATAGCCTTAAAGCAACCCTTATTTTATAATTTCCCATGTGTGAGGCTAGAGGTAACATTTACCTTTCTTAGAACATTTACACTTAAAATTGCACATTACCATTTCAAAAAAAACACTATTGATTTTAACAAAAGTATAACCTTTAAGCTCGTACGACTCGAAGAAGGGTGTTACGTTTAAGAGAGGTTACCTCCTATAGCACCAACAAATGTACATTTGTAGAGATCAATGCACTGTGATCTTAGAAATGTAAGTCAAACATCCATCCATAAAAGTTGTCTTAGAACAAGACAAACCGAAGTCACTCTCCTACCACATCCTGTTGGGAATTACCTCTACGATTAGTAGTGAGTAGTGCTTGCATACGAAAATCCCAGAGAAAATGGACCATTGCTATTCGTTTATCTTAGGAGCTACTTTGAAATTATAAATAAGCAGTTCTTCCGTTATGAAGATCTCCACCTTTAACTTCATTGTCTTCAACATATCTTTACTTCAAAACTTGTAAATTGGTTCGCGGTGGTTTTTGGATGGGAATCACCCAAATCCGACCCTGATTTCTCTAAACCAATTATTAATAAAAAGATGTTTGGATGATTAGTATTCCATTAATTTTTATCCTTTTATCCAAAATATCTTTTTAGAGATATATATCCTTTAAAACCACTTCTTTTTAGTATATATGATATCGTTAAACCTCTCTTATCAAATACTTTGGTTACTTAAAATCTTTTAAATCTTGGAATAATTCCAAATCACTTCATCCTTTACTTAGGAAAATGTTTCAAAATCATTTATTTAAATCTTTAAAAAGATTTCTTATTTCCAACACGTATCTTTTTAATATGTTGAAACCATGTTATCTAAGATGGTAAATCCAAATTAGTTAGCATTCAAGTAAAACAGATCCATAGAAATTATACTAATTTTACTTCATACTAACTTCTGTATTCAACTTGTACTATTCATTGAATAATAATGGAATAACCTTTTAAATTCATATGATTAGTACGATTCCCTCCTTGTAATTTAACACCAAATATAAGAAGATTATCTTTATTCAATCAAAGTTGCAATCAATTAATTATAAAAATTAATTCTTTTATACTTGTCTCATTTCCGACATTTCAACCTTATATATCCCTCGCCTAGGAAAGAGGCCAAGTGAGCCAAGACACTGGTTACCTTGAACATTTTCTTAGTTTAAGCACCTCACATTCGGATCTCATGAATAGAAAAATGTAGTCTAATCTTCGACTTTTAGAACCTAGATTAAATCACTTTCTTATAACGGGTTTTCTTTAAATCATTTATTTAAACTCTTTCAAATAAATTATATAACCTCCAAATTATCTTTAATGTACTTAATTATTTATTAAAAATGATTACAAAAGATTTGGGAAAGAATACTTTAGTTTAAATCCATATTTCAAAAGTTATTAAAAGTGTAGTAAATAGTGCTGCGAATAGTGCTTTTAAGGCTTATTTGATAAAAAAAAACTTTTCTATCATTTAGAAATCCATTTTTATAACTAAAATCTCTTACAAAACATTTTAAAATATCCATATTTTTAAAGAAATAAAAATATCAATTTTAAAGAATATATCGCTTTGATTTCCTAACTGCCAAAGCACAACTATTTTGAAAACTTATACAAATCTTGATTTTTTCTTTTGTTTGAAAAATATGATTATAAATGTTTGGAAAATTCTTATTCCAAAGAATTCTGACTCTGAATCCGTCGTGCAAATAGATTTTACTTTCTATGGTGCGAAATCGCGAATTACCGTTACGCGACACACCCATTTTTGACCCAATTTTCATAACTTGTCAAAACTTCACCAAACTGGGTTTTAGTGTTTATAAACATTTATAAACCATTTTAAAGAAGTTTAACAATCTCATATACACCAATTCATTTATTAAAGAAAGGCGATTTCCTTTGTGATATTCGACTTGTATTTGACATGACTTGTTTATAAAATTAACACTATATTAAAACAACTAATACTTGATGATCAAAGAATAGTAAACATCCATAGCAATCATATCACATCATCATTTTATGCACACACACACACACACACACACATATATATATATATCTCTGTGTGTGTGTCTATGTGTGTGTGTGTGTATTTTCTCAACTTCATTGGTTTCTAACTTCATGAAAATTTACTATAGCTTCACTACAGTCGAATCAAAGCCTACAGAAATGAGCCTTAGACCTTTGAATTGGCTTGGCCTATGCTTGCAAGTGGAGATAGGCTTGGCTTTGGGTGATAGATGATGTGGCTGTGGGTTTAGAGAGAGGAGAGGAGTGGATTTGAGCTTGTTTAGAAGTGAATTGCTAATGCATATATACTTTTATAAATTTATTTTCTTTTTGCTAATTTTTCTTCATAATTTTCCTAAGGTAGGAAGCCATTAGACAGCAGTATAAAGAGATGAAGTAACATAGAAATTTATGAATAAATGAAGTGGAGATGGCTGGTGGTATTTACAGTCAAATTTGTGAACTAAAATATCATGCTATTTATGTGCATATACATTACCATTTCATCACCACTGTACCCTCTTCCTCCATCACTATGCATGACCGAACACTCTCTATTTGTGTAGCCATGTATGTGAGTTGATGTGTGCAAGAGTGAAGTGAAGTTGGCGTTTTAAGTGTGAAAATTTCTTAGATTTGTAATATATATATATATATATATATATTCATAAGTGTATATGTATATATATATATATGTATATATGTGTGTTTATGTATATTTTAAGGTGTACTTGTGTATGTTATATATGTGCGCATGACATATAAACAAGGTTGCAACAACTTCCATTTGCTTAATTGTTGAAAATCTAAAAACCGATTCTCGATCATACTTTCACTTGTTAATTAAATTATATATAAATGTAAAAAAAATTGAAAACTAATTTCTTTATCATTTCTAACTAATAAAAACGATCACATTTGATTTATAAAACCATATAAATTAATATTAAATAATTGTTTACAAAATATGCTGTTATATCGACAAAGCGATATAAATTTTCTTATATTTTCAAATCAAGTATTTATCTTTATAAAACTACTAAAATGATTTACTATCACTATATAACTAATTAAAATGAATTATTATCATATTAAAACAATTAATTGAATATTTATAATAATTATTAAATCATTAAATCTTAATTTAAATTCATTAAATTAATTATTAAATATGATGCTTTAAATACATTTTATTTCAAAAAGTAAAATAAATAATTTTACTTCATATTCTTGTTTATACGGATAAATAAGTGTATGTATCCAGCTTTGTGTGCGACTTTTGATAGTTATAGAGCTTTTATTATCGATATTTTTTCCAAAGTAAATATTTTTGTAAATACTAGTTCAAAATAAGATTACCACATTATTTATTATTCAGGACAACATAATCTATGTTAAAAAAGCTTATTTTGAATATTTTAAAAATAAATATAATTTAGCAAAGTGATAAATTTGCGGGTCATTACATATAAGCAATTGGAATGTTTTTAAACTCTTGATAGAAAGCAACACATTACTCTGATTCTTAATAATAGGGAATGTCTTCAATTAACATGCACTTTAATATACATAATAAATACTGAGCATGCAAGACAAATATTATGGGAAAAACTAAATATGGAAATTAGCATTTTTTGTGTGTACCATTGGTAATTCTCATCGATTTCAGTTGTTTAAGGCTATCAAAGGAGAAAATTAATGGTCGTAGCCTCTCCAGTAATAGCTTAAAAAAATTGAATGATTGTTTTCTTAAATGTTGCTTAACTGAACATAAAATAGGAGGATATGCATATACATGGAGATCGAGACTAACAAAAGGCATAGGAGTTAAACTTGTAGCTTGTTGACAAATATGAAATGGTTGCAGTACTTCCCTAACTCTAGTGGCATAGCGCTCTAATTTTTTTCTAACAATTATTTCCGTTAGTAAAACTGTGGGATGGTAGTCTTGTGAGCGAACAAAACCATTCATATTACCCAATCTATGGCCAAACAAAGTTGATTATAGAAGTTTATTAGTGCCAATAATCAAGCTTTCAAAAATGGCAACCAAATATTCCATTTAGTGTGTTATCGAAATTTTTTAGAGAAATATTGAGACAGTGGAACCTAACTAAAGGCAGTATTTCCAAGAAGGTAGAAGCAAGCAGGAAGAAGAGTGAAATATTGTTTTAATTGCTAGAGAAACATCCAACTTCGAAAAATGCAAAATGTAAAGGCTTTTTATGATGAACAAACTAAGTATAGTGAAAAGCGGCTTCTACTAGCCGTGGATTTAAGGTAGAAATCAAAGTGCAGTTGGCTAAAGGAATGGGATGACAATAGCAGATTTTTCCATGCTAAAATTTCAAGGAATAAAAGAAGCATTCCTTTCCTATAATGGATGAAAATTGAACAATTATACAAAAAGTGAAGCATAATATTTTTGAGAGGCGATCAAATACTACTACAATCCATACAACGAGAAGCTGATTTGCAAGAATTTTCCAAAAATCATATGTAAAACACACAAATAAAAAGGGGAAAAACCATCTAAATTCACTGTTCACTTTGGAGGGGGTAAATGAAGATTTGTTTATTATCCATGAAACGTAAGCACCAGCCTAGATGGCTTTAACTTAGATTTTCCACAACACGTTGGAATAAGCTAGGGAAAGTGTTACACAAGGAGGTTCTCTTTTAGTAGTGATTGAATACTAAGAGAAATCAACCACACACCACTAGCACTTATATAAAGAAATTTCTAGCCAAAGACTATATGAATTTTCAGGCTTATTGCCTTTCCCATACCGTTTTATAAAAAGTTTAGCCCATTTTAAAATATGATATAACTAGAACATTTGAAGAATTTTACAATGATTACCTATAAGTAGGAAGATTTAATTTTGCCAATATCATATTGCTTCACAAGGAAGTGAGAGCAATTGAGCTGGAAGATTTTAGGCCTATTCGTTAATAAATGCTCTTTTAAAGTTATTTCAATGGTTCTAGCAAATATTCTAGTTTCTAAAATAAATAATCTAATTGACATTGCTCAATCCTCATTTATTAAAGGTAGAAATATCACGGATGAGGTTGCAATAGTCCAAGAATTTATTAACTTTTGTTGCAAAAATAATATCACTCGTGCTCTCTTAAAACTAGACTTCGTTAAAGCTTTGGATTCGACTGACTGGCTTTTTCTCAAAGATTTATTGTTGGCCAGGGGTTTCAATATTAGATGGGTACACTGGATTATGAATTTACTCAAAACCAAAAACTTAAACGTACTGGTCAATGACATCCCAGGAAATAAAATTCAATTAAAGTGTGGTCTTAGACAAGGCTAACTTTTGTTGCCATTACTATTCAATTTAGCAGCTGGTGTTTTCACTAGTATTAATAAGTTGTCGATTACAAATGGGTTTCTAGAAAGCATAGGAAATTATATTACTAATGATGGGCTTTCAGTCCTATAATTCGTGAATGATGTCATGCTTTTTTCATTTCATTTGTCTCAACACATCACAACTCTTAAGTTTATTTTATATAGCTTTGAAATTCTTTCCGAGCTTAGAATTAACTTTGACATAAGCTCAGTTTTTTATTGAATGATATAGATAATGCATAAACCTTACTGCGAATGAAATTCTAAATAGAATACTTAGGATTTTTGATTAGGTCGGCTAAATTTAAAAATGAGGAATGACAAGTGATAATTGGTAAGATTAATATAAAACTTTCATGTTGGAACAATAGACTTCTTTCTATAGCTGGAAGAACCACTTTGATTAACTCCCTCGTGTCTGCCTTTCCAATCTATCAGATATCTCATTACCTTTTTCTCAAATAGGTAATTGATATAAGAAATAATATTACAAGAAACTTCCTTTGGGATGGTGACTATTCTTGCTTTAGTATCAATTATCTTGTTAAATGAGAAACAGTTTGCAAATCAAAAGAAGAAGGGGGTCTAGGAATTATAAATCTTCATGACCTCAATCTCTCTTTATTAAGAAAATGACTTTGAAAATTTAGGAATACTGATGAAAATCTTATTAGGAAAAATATAATCTCAATTCAATTCTATGGTAGAACCTTTAACCTCCATCATGTTTCTTCTAATTCAAATAACATGTCTCTCTTTTGGAAATCCATTTTAAATGCCTCAATGTTTTTAATTTGGGCAATATTAGTATACTTCACTCTGGCAACAACACTATCTTTTGGGATGATATATGGATTTCAGCTATTCCTTTAAAAGTGGAATCCAAAGAACTTTTTAATATTCGTAACTTCAAAAATGAACTAATTTCAGAGCTGCCTAATCCAGAAAATGATTTTCCATGGAACTTTAGTTTCAAAGTGCACTTGAAGGTAATATCTTGACTTAATTTATAATACTTTGTTCTAATCTATAGTTGTATACCTAGATGATGAAAATGATATGAAGAGCCGGTGTTGGGAAAATAACAAGATATATTCATCAATCTTAGTTTATAAATTTTCAAAATTTCTTCGGGAATAAGCAAAAGAAATTCAAATACATTTGGAAAGCCAATGTCCCCAAAAGCAAGGCAACATATACGGATAATTTTACGCATGAAATGAAAACGATCGAATTTTTAAAGAAAAAACATCCATTTATAGACGAAAATTGTGCTGTTTGTAACTCAAACATAGAAGACGTAGCACACTTATAATATACTTGTCCCTAACTAATTATATACTTGTAAAATAATCTTGTATTTTCGAGTTCTATATGAACATTTTTTATTTTAACTGCAACCACTACTGGAATGTCATTAAACCTCATTACACAAATTGTTATAGAATCTTACTTAATAGCATCTTCAGAATCACTTTGAACCAAAGATGTTTAACAACAATGCCCCATATGGTAACCTAACTCACGCCATTGAGTTGTTTACTTACAATTGGATTGCAAATCTTTGTTACAAATTGACCTCAAGTATATTATTCAAATAACTTCTTAAAGGGCAAAAAGTCACATTTACAACTTAGAGCGTAATAGTCGGATATATAATATGGCCTTAGTACTATCATAATTAATTCTTTTGACGAGGATAACTATCTGTACTCTCCTTACCTATTGGATAACCGAGTATAATTACATATCTTTCTTGCATTTTTTATCTTCCACGCATATGTATGTATATAACTCTTATACATATTGATGTGCTGGACTTACATCTTTTGTTGAGTTCTTTCAAGTATAGTAGGTTATATGATTTGAATTGTCTGGGCTATGGAGCCACTACAAGTGGGAGGTGGATGCAGAGCTAATGTTTTAGATTCCTCCCTCTTTCGATTGGACGGTCACTCTTTGAGTTTGTTCTACTATGGTTTTTGTTAGGTCTAATCTTGGTCGATGGTATTTATGTTCCCTTTTTTCGTAGGGAAGGTTTTCTACTTTTTTTTCTATACGGGGTTTTCTGCTACTTCGCCAGTCTTATTAGCTGTGATGCCCCACCTCTATACCCACGCTAGCCAAGAACACTACGGTGTAATGCTGTCAACTAGCACGGAGAATAAGGCTGTTGAGGAGCAATCATCCGTGTAATTGCTTTGCGCGAGCACCGATATGTCAGATAGTATAACATGCATTTTATTTCAAGAGGAAATCCGACATATCGATACAAACACAAAGCTACTACACAGTGGCTATTATAATCTTCGGAAACAAATATAGAAATAAGCATAACACAAATCAATCACAGATAATTCATATCACAAAGGCGGAAGAAGATACGAATATATAACTAACACATGAAAGTGTATATCAGAGTAGTGGTCAAATAAGATCCACAACATCACAAAAGAATAGATACAAGTGCTAGACAAAAGAATATGTATACATCAAGGAGTCTGTTTCTCAAATTCATACAACAAAAACTACCAAACTAAAGTAGTTAGCCAAAAGGTCATATGATGGTCCGATGAGGTGGCAGGCAGAAGCACCTGTAAAATCTCAGTCTGACCCGAGTATTATTTATA
Source organism: Allium cepa (assembly GCA_030765085.1). NCBI lineage: Eukaryota > Viridiplantae > Streptophyta > Magnoliopsida > Asparagales > Amaryllidaceae > Allium > Allium cepa. The sequence continues at coordinate 468,021,064 of CM060931.1, forward strand.
AGAAGAAAATAATAAACGGATCAGTCTAGCTATAATTATCAGATAAGACGAGATATAAGAAGAGATGTAGTAAAAACGTATGCTAACCAAAAATGTCATACTGTGACAAGTATACATAGAAAAATCAACAAAGGAAAATCATACAAATATCTCAAAAATCTCATAACACCAAAAAGAATATCATATTCTTTATTTCATTCACCAAGCCACAATAAATGACATATATATCAATGCCAATCGTAAAAGTTGGTGAAATATAAGTTCCAGAAATCAACACAATTAGAAGTCCAGAAATCACAAGAAAAGGATGGCCAATCCCACAAACTGGACATCGACGCACCTAAAAAGACACGCCCCATGCACAGTCGAACATCGACGCCCTAAATAGGTACGACCCATGCTCTAGCATCGACACACCTAGAAAGATACGCCCCATGCATAAATAAACATCGATGCACCTAAAAAGATACATCCCATGCATAAATAAACATCGATGCACCTAGAAAGATACATCCCATGTAATGTCTAACACCGATGCACCTAAAAAGATACACCCCATGCAAAGTCGAACATCGACGCACCTAGAAAGATACGCCCCATGTATAGACGAACATCGACGCAACTAGAAAGATACGCCCCATGTCCCAACTTATTGAGCCGATTGCTCCACGAAGTAAAACATCAATGCACCTAAAAAGGTACACCCCATGCATAATAAACATCGACGTATCTAAAAAGATACAACCCATGCGTGAAATAAAAATCGACGTATCTAGAAAGATACGACCCATGCGATAAATGAGACGAAGCTCAATAAAATGATTCTTGAGACGAAGCTCAATAAAATGAGGAACAGTCCTCCATACAGACAAAGAGACATCGCACATTGCTAGTCTAAACCACAAAGATGATCGTCATCGATCAATCGAGAAGTGTCAATTACACTAAGCTAGTAAATATATGAGTTTAGCTTCATGTCCCATAACCACTTGCTTAACTTAAATATTTACAAACAAACTGTAGATCTCCACTAGAAAATTGTCACAAGAGATTCAATCGAACAAGTCCAAGAATTAACCGACGAAGTAAACGCAAGCGTTTCATACCACTTGTTTTACTAAGTCGTTTAATTAGATTTCTCATACGAGTGAGGTAAAGGCTTGTATATACTAATAGATTGGAAAACGGTTTAGGAAAACGAGCTTTGTAATAAAATAGTGTTGAAATCATTTGAAGAAAGAGTTTTGATATTTACTACTAGTATAGAAAACCTTTATATTTTTAAAGTGACAAATCACAAAGAAGATTGTAGGAACAATCAATCACTAAAATTCACATACGAAGATGTGAATAAAAATCCAACGAAACCGATAAAGAATCCATCGAAATGGATATTCAAAAATCCCTAAAAAGGAGTCATCAAAGCCATAATAAATGATAACAACAAATAGGAAACAACACGAATCGATTAATGTTGGAAATTCAAGCAACTAGGCGAAATAGGCAAAATTGCATCAGGTCGGTCGGCCGGCTATAGAGCTCGGTCGACTGAACCAAAGATGGAAGTGCTCGGGTAGCAGGTCGGTCGACCGGACCCTGAGCTCGGTCGGCCAAAGCCTGAAACCAGCACTTCCAAAACAGAGGCAGGAAGTGCCCGGACTACAGGTCGGTCGGCCGGCCCAGGGGCTCGGTCGGCCGAATCCTGTATTCTGCACTTCCTACCCTATTTCAAATGAGGTGCAAATCTCGACCAAATTGCAATCGCACGAGCAACGGCGCTAAGGGTTTATGCCAATCGACTACCCGACCCTATATGCTCCTCGATGCATCACCAAAAACATGTTCAAACATCAATGTTAGGATTTTTAAAGAATTGAACTCAAAACACTAAAAATTGGAATATTCACCAAATCAATCCAAACCAAAAGCAATTGCACAAGAATAAGCGTTAGGAATTCATACCTAACAATCGAAGAGAATTATAGACTAAGATGTGAGATAAAAATCTCACCTTTGAACCCAAATCAATGAATGAGAAGCTTGAGGACAAGGGAAGATCAACCACACTTCAATCTCAACACTAGAAGCTTGAATCTAAGCTGAAAAGAAGAACATTCCCTAAGTTAGGTTTAGAAAATTTCTGAAATCAAAGAGAGAATGAGTTGGGGAAGATGAAGAGAAGGCTTACCAATGGGTTCTCTTGAATTTGGAGCTAAAGCTTGGATTTTGCAAATGAACTAGGGCTTAGGAATTCTAATTTCCAATCTTTTCCCTCATTATTCTCTTGAACTTGAGAGAGTTAGGAAATGAGGAGTGAATGAAGAGGAGAGGGGGTTGGGACTGAGTTAGTAAGTGGTTAATGGGTTCAGCCCAAACCAAAGCCCTAAGTGAAAAAGTGGCAAAAATCAACTTTCTCCAAACATGTCGAAGCTTATACTCAAAAAGGTCGCAAACGTCATTTTGAACTCAATGGGGGTGGTCTCGAGTCCTAATTCGACTGTTTGCAAAAAGTAGCTTTTCGGACCAAAATCCGACGAACGATAAAATATTTAAATAAAATATTTAAATATACAATCGATAAATATGCGGGTTGTTACAGACTCCCCTCCTTAAAGAAATTGCGTCCTCGCAATACTTAAGAGGAAAATAAGAAGTAACAACCATAGAAGCATATCAACACAAAAGAAAATTTGAAATAGAAAGTTCACCATAAGGAGCATGAAAGAGTAAGCCTGAATGGGATCGCTCGTTGAATTCTCTGGATTCACAAGAGCAATCCTTAGGATTTGGGAACCATTGAACTCTCAAGAAGAACATCTTTATTCCGAAGGCGCTCAACCTCCGAAGTAATGATGCGAATGGAATGTTGCTCATAAGTCAACACTGGTGAGACTTCAATTTCATCAATAACACCAGCTCGAGAATAAAAATAGGAAACCTAAAAGCATTTCCATAGTTAAAAGATGCAGAAAACATCAAGAATAGCAGAAAATTGAGCCAGTGCAACGGCGTAGTACAGAAACGGTACGCCCGAGAAACTAGAAACTCGAATAATTTGGAACACCGACGTAGTACAAAAACGGTACGTCCAATGAACCAAACACCATAAAAGAACATCGGACACTAGTCCATAAAAGGAATGAGATAAAGCTCAATAAAACGAAGTATATCAAAACGTCCGATGAACTTGATAAAAAGATAATTCCATTCAGACATCATCAAAGAATCAACACCTTGTTGCCTACGACAAAACGTAATGGCAACACGATTTCCCTTTCGGGAATAAAAGAATATCAAGATCATAAGATGCTAGGAACTCGAGTCGACATGAAGTTCCTTATGAGAAAATAAATATTCCAAAGATTTATGATCGAGGTAGAGAACAAATTTCTCATCCAAAATGATGATGCCAAATTCTAAAAATAAAAACAATAGCCGCGAGCACTAGATCATGAGCGGCATATCTAGTCTCGATAAGCTATAACCATTTAGAAGCACAAGTGATAGCACGTTCCCATTTGCAAGAGAGCGGCATCCAAACCAATACAATTAGCATTGGTACAAAAGATAAAGTCTCGGTTCCCAACGGGAATCACAAGAATAAGAGTATCGAAAAGAAAGAATTTCTTTTAAATAATTCTTCTTTTCTGAAAAGTTAAAACTTTCAAAATTACATTTATCTTTATGTAAGAATCTTTCTAGAAAAATTTACATAAGTCGATTTATTATGTCTGACTGTCACATCTAAGCGTTTAGGAAATTCCTATCGATAATGTTGATCAAGCGCATCGACCAGAATTCTTAAAACACTAAATGGGCAATAAAATCACAAAATCATATTCTATAGGATAAGTAAGTTTCTCAAAAACTTCTAAGAATATTCTTTGTTCGTTTTAAGAACAAAAAAAATCAAATTGTACTTATAAATAAATCTTATGAAAAAGATTTTAAAAATTTTAAATTTCTATTTTCATCCAAGATCAATAAATACAAGAATGGACTTATCGAGATATTCATAGAATACTCGATACCTAAAATGGATGAAATAAGACGGACAAACTGAATGACATAAGAATTCATTCATAGGAATCATAACAAGTGCGGAATGCGGTAAGTGGAATGCTAACTTCCGCAACTCGTAGCAAATGAAAACCGTTGTAAAGTCGAACTGAAAAGACCTTAGCACCACACAAAAGATTACTTAGGTGATAATCCTAAGACAAGCTCAAAAATACCGGAAAGTTTCACAAACTATTTAGATGAGAGAAATAACACTTTCTCTCACCATGCGGGCTTAAAAAATAAAATGATACCTACAAAAATTTGAAATCGGTATCACAAGAAAAAATAGAAATCTGCTTAATAGATAGAAAATGTCGAAGATGAATAGTCCACACGAAAAAATAGGATATGGGCTTCACAACGATTAAGCCAATCCTTACAAAAATCAATTCCGAAGCCTAAGTAAAAAAGATCGGCTCGGAAAGAAAAATCACATAAAATAATTTCGACATCAATAGAAAGCAAATTGAGTGTTGCGGATCTACCATCCGGATTCGCAACTCTCAAAGAAGTCATCAAGCCCAAAATATTTTCAAAGAAAAAGAATCATCAAGTTCTTTTGATATAAAATAGTGAGATGGAACCCATATCAAAAAGAACTCAAATAAGAAGATCACAAAATAAATGTAATCAAGGATTAAATGAGAAATACCTTGACCACGAGAAGTGTTACCAGGAGCTTGCACTACATTGAGCTTTCTCTCCTTCCTACTTTGAAGTATGGGACATGCAGTTATATGGTGACCCGAATTTTTGCAATAGCGACAATAAAGAGGTTTCAGACACTCCCTTGCATAGTGGTCCGTAGAACCACAATTGTAGCATTGCCCACGACTAGAGGTATGAACTTTTGCTACCGAGGTTTCTTGCCTCCCTTTCTTGTTGGGAATGGGGCCTTTGAATTTAATAGGCCTTTTCATGTTGTTGTTGAAGTTTTGTTTGGCATCCACAACTTCAACATCACACTCTTTATCGGCCTCTTCAAGACGAAGAGCGATATCAATAAGCTGATCAAATGAAACTTCAAGTTTCAGAAGTAATGGCTTCTTAAGTTTCTTATTCAAGCCATAGACAAATCTCTGATATTTCTTCAATGGGGTATTAATGTACTCAACCCCGTATTTGGCAGAGATTTGAAAGATGCGACATAGTCTGTCACAGAAGATTCACCTTGAACAAGGTCAATAAAACGCCGTGCTAAAGTTACTTTTTCAGCCTCCGGCACAAACTTTAATTCGAATCGTTCCCGGAATTGCTCCTAAGTAAGATACGCTTCAACGATTTCAGAAATTAAAGGCTCATACCAATCTAATGCTCTTTCTTGGAGCATGCTAGAAGCCACTTGGACTCGATGTAGATCAATAAGGTTCATGCGAGAAAAGATGCGATCGCATGATTTGAGCCAAGCTTGAATTTCTATAACACTCTCGGATCCTTTGAATGGCCTTCCACCCAAATCGGTATAGTCTCTGCACAAGCGTGCAAAACCAGATTTAGGATGAGTAGGCTCTGGATTGGGACCGACTGCTTGAGCGTTCTTTACTAGATCAAGAAGCTGCTGGGTCGACATAAATACTCCATCCTGGGGAGTAGCACTAGATTGACCGGCGCTGGGACGGTCTGGTCTAACCATTTCTCTTCTTTAAGAAAGAAAGAAAGAAGAGGAAAAAGTTATTCTCAAAATAAATATCAAGCAATCTTGATAGATAAAACAAGGAATCATAAGGAAAATAGGATGAATCGGTACGAAGACACGAATTAAATCCTAAAGCACGACTCCTAAGATGGACTTAGGACGATGATCCTTGTTATAATATTCCATATTGTTCCGAAGTTTGGCTCTGATACCAAGCTGTGACGCCCCACCTCTATACCCACGCTAGCCAAGAACACTACGGTGTAATACTGTCAACTAGCACGGAGAATAAGGCTGTTGAGGAGCGATCATCCGTGTAATTGCTTTGCACGAGCACCGATATGTCAGATAGTATAACATGCATTTTATTTCAAGAGGAAATCCGACATACCGATACAAACACAAAGCTACTACACAGTGGCTATAATAATCTTCGGAAACAAATATAGAAATAAGCATAACACAAATCAGTCACAGATAATTCATATCACAAAGGCGGAAGAAGATATGAATATATAACTAACACATGAAAGTGTATATCAGAGTAGTGGTCAAATAAGATCCACAACATCACAAAAGAATAGATACAAGTGCTAGACAAAAGAATATGTATATATCAAGGAGTCTGTTTCTCAAATGCATACAACAAAAACTACCAAACTAAAGTAGTTAGCCAAAAGGTCATATGATGGTCCGATGAGGTGGCAAGCAGAAGCACCTGTAAAATCTCAGTCTGACCCGAGTATTAGTTATAAGAAGAAAATAATAAATGGATCAGTCTAGCTATAATTATCAGATAAGATGAGATATAAGAAGAGATGTAGTAAAAACGTATGATAACCAAAAATGTTATACTGTGACAAGTATACATAGAAAAATCAACAAAGGAAAATCATACAAATATCTCAAAAATCTCATAACACCAAAAAGAATATCATATTCTTTATTTCATTCACCAAGCCACAATAAATAACATATATATTAATGCCAATCGTAAAAGTTGGTGAAACATAAGTTCCAGAAATCAACACAATTAGAAGTCCAGAAGTCACAAGAAAAGGATGGCCAATCCCACAAACTGGACATCGACGCACCTAAAAAGACACGTTCCATGCACAGTCGAACATCGACGCACCTAAATAGGTACGGCCCATGCTCTAGCATCGACGCACCTAGAAAGATACGCCTCATGCATAAATAAACATCGATGCACCTAAAAAGATACATCCCATGCATAAATAAACATCGATGCACCTAGAAAGATACATCCCATGTAATGTCTAACACCGATGCACCTAAAAAGATACACCCCATGCAAAGTCGAACATCAACGCACCTAGAAAGATACGCCCCATGCATAGACGAACATCGACGCAACTAGAAAGATACGCCACATGTCCCAACTTATTGAGCCGATTGCTCCACGAAGTAAACAAACATCGATGCACCTAAAAAGGCACACCCATGCATAATAAACATCGACGTATCTAAAAAGATACAACCCATGCGTGAAATAAACATCGACGTATCTAGAAAGATATGACCCATGCGATAAATGAGACGAAGCTCAATAAAATGATTCTTGAGACGAAGCTCAATAAAATGAGGAGCGGTCCTCCATATAGACAAAGAGACATCGCACATTGTTAGTCTTAACCACAAAGATGATCGTCATCGGTCAATCGAGAAATGTCAATTACACTAAGCTAGTAAATATATGAGTTTAGCTTCATGTCCCATAACCACTTGCTTAACCTAAATATTTACGAACAAACTGTAGATCTCCACTAGAAAATTGTCACAAGAGATTCAATCGAACAAGTCCAAGTATTAACCGACGAAGTAAACGCAAGCGTTTCATACCACTTGTTTTACTAAGTCGTTTAATTAGATTTCTCATACGAGTGAGGTAAAGGCTTGTATATACTAATAGATTGGAAAACAGTTTAGGAAAACGAGCTTTGTAATAAAATAGTGTTGAAATCATTTGAAGAAAGAGTTTTGATATTTACTACTAGTATAGAAAACCTTTATATTTTTAAAGTGACAAATCACAAAGAAGATTGTAGGAACAATCAATCACTAAAATTCACATACGAAGATGTGAATAAAAATCCAACGAAACCGATAAAGAATCCATCGAAATGGATATTCAAAAATCCCTAAAAAGGAGTCATCAAAGTCATAATAAATGATAACAACAAATAGGAAACAACACGAATCGATTAATGTTGGAAATTCAAGCAACTAGGCGAAATAGGCAAAATTGCATCAGGTCGGTTGGCCGGCTATAGAGCTCGGTCGACTGAACCAAAGATGGAAGTGCTCGGGTAGCAGGTCGGTCGACCGGACCCTGAGCACGGTCGGCCGAAGCCTGAAACCAGCACTTCCAAAACAGAGGCAGGAAGTGTCCGGACTACAGGTCGGTCGGCCGACCCAGGGGCTCGGTCGGCCGAATCCTGTATTCTGCACTTCCTACCCTATTTCAAATGAGGTGCAAATCTCGACCAAATTGCAATTGCACGAGCAACGGCGCTAAGGGTTTATGCCAATCGACTACCCGACCCTATATGCTCCTCGATGCATCACCAAAAACATGTTCAAACATCAACGTTAGGATTTTTAAAGAATTGAACTCAAAACACTAAAAATTGGAATATTCACCAAATCAATCCAAACCAAAAGCAATTGCATAAGAATAAGCGTTAGGAATTCATACCTAACAATCGAAGAGAATTATAGACTAAGACGTGAGATAAAAATCTCACCTTTGAACCCAAATCAATGAATGAAAAGCTTGAGGACAAGGGAAGATCAACCACACTTCAATCTCAACACTAGAAGCTTGAATCTAAGCTTAAAAGAAGAACATTTTCTAAGTTAGGTTTAGGAAATTTCTGAAATCAAAGAGAGAATGAGTTGGGGAAGATGAAGAGAAGGCTTACCAATGGGTTCTCTTGAATTTGGAGCTAAAGCTTGGATTTTGCAAATGAACTAGGGCTTAGGAATTCTAATTTCCAATATTTTCCCCCATTATTCTCTTGAACTTGAGAGAGTTAGGAAATGAGGAGTAAATGAAGAGGAGAGGGGGTTAGGACTGAGTTAGTAAGTGGTTAATGGATTCAGCCCAAACCAAAGCCCTAAATGAAAAAGTGGCAAAAATCAACTTTCTCCAAACATATGGAAGCTTATACTCAAAAAGGTCGCAAACGTCATTTTGAACTCAATGGGGGTGGTCTCGAGTCCCAATTCGACTGTTTGCAAAAAGTAGCTTTTCGGACCAAAATCCGACGAACGATAAAATATTTAAATAAAATATTTAAATATACAATCGATAAATATGCGGGTTGTTACAATTAGCGTCACCTTTTTAAGTATGGAATAAAATCATACGAGCATTCCCTCCTTAAGAGGAACAATCGTTTTATTCAAAACTAATTAATCCGAAAATTTGATAATTCAGCCACAATAATGGTAGAAGTATTGTTACACGCGTACAATAATTTTGGATTACAAATACAATAATGATACTAGTGCAGTTACAAAATACAATGGTCTTATGCAAACAGTTCCTAACGTAGTCCATCAGCAACTAGTTCATTTCGTATGTTATCTCGAATGATTACCATTGAATTTGTTGGATTATTTGTCAACTTGTTCATGATCATTATTTCCAGATGTTCGAATATCATAGTACTACTCCAAAAAGTTCTTTCGTTACTAGATCAGGATTATCGTCCCATGTCATAAATTCTAGGTCTCATTTGTTGTGTCTTTGTATAAAATTGCGAATGTCCATTGTAGTAGTAACAACCTTTAATTGAATTTTATATGCTATGTAAGATTGCAAAAAAAATTTCTTCCAAATTCCAAAGGTTCCTTCGATTGCCATACTTAAAATTGAATGGTAGTTGTTGTTCGGTCTTTGGTTCATTCTGTATTTCACTAAAATCTATATTATGTCATCTAGCATTGCGGTAAAGAGGTAAGTATCATTCATTAGTGGATATTTCAAGTCAAATAGATAATACTGTCCTGGTGGTAGATGAAAAAATTCAAATTTTCGCTATTTATATGGAATGAAAAACTTTAACATCATATATGGTTCATTTCCACTATGCCTTACAAACGTAAATATTAAGACGAACGCTCATTTAACCATAATATTCTACATAACAAAGCCTTTTCGTGCAACATATCATTGCATATCCGTAGTAGCCACATGTGCAACTAGATGTGTACATCAATGGTCCCGATACAATTTTTAAGGAATGAATAATATCTGTGTGATGTTCCAATTTGTTTTGAGATTCTACAAAATTAAGGGTCTATCGGCCTAATGATATCCTCAGACATTAACTCAACAATTTTCAAAACATCGTGAAAATAAACATAAATCGAACTATTCGATCGTCGGAATCTTTCAACAATCCGTCTTACAGGAAGAGTTAAAACAATTGTATACATAAAGATGGCTATCATTTCTTTAACACACATACCAGATATTGATTTCAATTTGCGGTCTTCCAACTGCTCATACAACGTCAGAAAACAGTCTTTTCACTCAAAATTTTTGCTGACAATGTTCTGCATGATCGCACATTATATCATTAACCTGGTATAATCCTTTAAACAATAAAGTGTGAATTCGATCCGTTAAATTTTTTTATAATGCTCTAGATCTCATAATAGTTTGTATAGAAGGCAAGTCTTTAGCATCGGAATTTGAATGATCACATTCGTCATGCGGTTCAACTCTTTAACTTCAAAATTTGAATGATCACATTCATCATGCGGTTCAATTATTAATATATTTGTTCTAAGTTATGGAAAGTGGAGATGAGGTGAATATGAAAACAAATATGAATTGAAGATAGAGAGGAAATAAAGCAGAGAAAGGTAGTTTATAAGCAAAGAGGCAGTAATTAGCCATTGATCAACGTCAACCGTTGATTTTCAACGGTTCCTTTCAATGTGACATTTGTATCAATTTTATCATCGACGTGTCAGAGGTGCTCCTCCTGACGCCAACTTGATCCGACCAAAAAATGATGCAAATGGTATCTCCCTTTCATAAATTATAAAAACAAAAAAAAAAAAAAAATGCTTGACGATTTCCCGCTCGTAGTTTGAAAAAGTTTCATTTTCCGCCTATTATTGCCGCCTTGCTTTCACGCCAGTTTCGTCAATAAATATCTGCCTTTCTCTTTCAGCTTTAAACAAGTCTTTTTAAGATATAATTCCCTTCCGTGTTATCCCCTAATCAATTACTCTTCTGCATATTAAAATACCAAAAAAATGGTAGCTGCTCTTAGACCTGGTAAATTTTATGGCCGAAGCCTTCCACGACCAAGATTCTACTCTAATGTTAAATTCTCCTCTGAGCGAGTTGATCCACCTGTATCAGTCAGCGATCCTCTCCTTTGTTGGGCTAACGAGGCTCATTGGTCTATGGGTGGTCTCAGCTTCAAGCGCCTCCGCTCACAAGGTAGAATCGATGGATCCATCAAGAAGCTACGTGCTGAAACCATAAAGTCCGCTAAGAAGGAGGAAAAGATCCGGTTGACGGCAGAAAAGGTCCGATTGGATGCAGAAAAGATCCGTAATATCGAGGAGGATGAGTTTATGGAATCTGAATCTGAACCAGAGGATGAGTTTGAAGTTCAAGTGAATCCTGAAGCAGAGAAAAAAATGGCAAGAAAATTAGTGGATGAGTTTGAAGTTCAAGTGAATCCTGAAGCAGAGAAAAAAATGGCAAGAAAATTAGTGGATGAGTTTGATGAGGTTGCTGATTCTCCTTTGAATCGAACTGGTTGTCAGACCAGGGGTAAGAGATCTGGATCTGACAAGCGCCTTGGTAAAAATTCTGCTTCCAATAAGACTGCAGTTAAAAGATCTAGATCTGTTAAGAAATCACAAGTTAATTCTTCTCCAGAGATATAATATGACTTGATGATTCAAGAAATAATTAGGGTTATTGTTTTTATGAATAATTTAGTTTTTTCCTTCTTTTTCCTGATTTAGGTTTAGCAATCAATCAACCAATGTATTGTTCCCATGGTTGTTTCAAGTAATTTATAGTGTTATGCTGAAATTATAGTTAAATGTTTTCCAGCTTTTTATTATTTTTTCAATGTTTTTACTGTTTAGCTTCAATTGCTGGAGTTTTATCTAAGTATTGATGAATAATTTGGATTTTAAGTTTATATTTTTTCACTCCAATCTCTAAAGTTCGACTATATGTGGTTTTAATGGTATTTTAGTTGTGATTTCTTAATTTAATTGATTAGTAGGTGATTAATTATTTGTTTTTATTGTGTAATATTAGTTTATTAATTGCGAATAATAAAAAATAAATTATGTGAATTTTTATTAGAGCAAACTACTACATTTTAAATTTGAATACACCTAAGAAACAAACATAAAATTACAAATTATGACGACTATGGAATATAGACAAGTAGTACATCATAAATTTTTGCAGTTTCTCATCTTGCAATGTTTCAACCACATCCAAATTTGTGGAATTTTTATGAAAAATCCGAATAATCTTCCAAAGTTGAACATGCATACCAACAGACATAGTAAACAACGTTGTATGGTGTTGTTGAAACGGTTCCTCTGAATGAATGACGATCGATAGGTTTGTTCGAGCTGCCATGCTTGGTTTGTCTACTGCTTTTGGACTGAACAAGTGTAGTGTTATCGACCATCCAATTGAAGTATATACTTGCATTGGTAGCGGTTAAAAACTCAGCTGGCGGAGTAGAAAGTATCAGATATTTGCAAATGTCCTTGTCTATGCAGCCTTCAAAATAGTTCATCTAACTCGTTGTATTTGATGGGGGGATTTTATTTGAATTTTCTATATCTTTTGTTAGGGGTGTTCCATCACTCTTTGAAATCATTCAAATGAGATTTCTTTTGATTCCATATCTCTCTTTTTATCTGCAGAAGTCTGTTTCAATTGATCCAAGAGCGTTTGAGGTTATCCCATTTGTTTTGATTTGGGTATAGCCTCAGTGCAGGTCCAACTTGTCGTTAAATATGGTCGTCACAGACGAGTAAAACTCGTTGATCGAACTCCTTTTTAACAGAAAGTCAACACAAGATCTATGATTACCTCTTTCCTTTTGGTGTCCATAAAACGATGGATTGGAAGGTAGTAGAAGTAGTAGCGGAATAGGAAAAGGGCGCCATACTGAAAACACCTTAGTCAATTCGATCGTAACCCGGCTTGTCGCGTTTAGTTTGGACCTCGTACGAGTTAAATATGAATAAATGAACTTTTGAAATAATTAATTGATAACTAATTTAAATTTAAACAATTAAACCTTTCTCAACAGTTCCCTCCTTCCTCACTCTGCACGAAACTTCCGCGCGCCTCATTTTATTTATTTATTTCTCTGATTGATGCTTGCCCCACGCCTTGCGTTCGCGCGCGCCAGCAGCCATCGCCGTCATCTTGACCGTCGCTCAAGCCCCTCGCCATGCGCGCGCACCTCGCGCTCGAAAATCGCGTGAAAACCCATGAAAACTTCTCGCGATTGAACGAGCTTCGCCATCGTCTCGAGCCAATTCGCTTCGATCCAACCGTCCATGCAACGACTTGAATTTTCGATTATTAATTTAGAAATTTAAATGGTTTAAATATTAGATTTTGAATTGTAATTTAGTTACTGAGATTTTAAAACTGAAATTTCAAGTGATTTCGTCAATTTTTGAGATCCTCGATTTAATTGATACGTTAAAATAGCGATCCAGGATACAGTCTCGGAATTCGATGAAATCAGTTCCATATCTATAATAGTGTATTATTATCGGATTTTAAATTTCGTAGCGTTTGGATTTAATGCTTGGTCGTACGGGATATAAACGCGTTGAATTTAATATCGAAAATTCAATATAATAATATGGTTCAAAAAGCGGTTTTCTACATATGATCGAAATAGGAATCAAAATATTTTTCATTACGCTCGAAATAGGGGTATAACATTATAAACGTCTAGCCGCACGGCTCAATAGGAGATCGAGATTTCACGTATGTGATTCGAGATATTTAAAAAAAGAAGAAAATAAAATAAATAGAAAGGTTATATTGAATGAACAGTTGAGTCCCTCACACGTCCATTTTTTTTTGAAACACGCGACCCTCCCCTTTCTTTTCTTTTAAAAAGAACGAATGCCTTTCCCTCTTCTTAGTTCAAAGTTCACGAAAATATTTCGTCCGAAACTCAAAAGGAAAAAAAATATACATCAATTCAAATCGCAAGTTTCTTTTCCTTCCTTCAGTCGAACGAGATCAAAATTGAGAATTGAAATCAAAATCACCCTGTCTCTGAATAAAAAAAGGGATTTCGCGACAAGGTCGGGATTGCTTTGATCGAACGCGAGTGGGATGATGAGGTCGTAAGGTCGTACTCAAGCACGCGGCGACACTGGAGATGAAGGTGGCGGCATAGTCGAGACTAAGAGGGATAGCGTTCGTGCGCGCGATGGGTCGTAGGTGGCAGAGGTAACGGTGGCGCACGAGGGGATTCGTGAAATGAACCTAGAAGAGGTCACGACATTCACGAAGGCGAGTCAATGGTTGTAGACGTGTGCGATGGAAGGGGAATGCGACTGCTGATATCACGATGGTGGGATTTGAACAAACGAGGCTGCGATGGCTGCGGGGATTGGTCAACGCGAATTGAGGGGTTTCGTTCGGCTGGAAATCGAATTTCCAGAGAAGAGTCGTATGTGGATTAGGGCTTGCTAATGGTGATGATTAGGCGTGAATTGAAGGTAATTACTGTTAAAGAATTTAATTAATATGAATAATTTTATTTTGCTTAAATTCGAGTGTTCAAAATTTTATAATTCATTTATACGAGGTCTAAAAGTCATGGAAAAATAAGTTGAGATTGGAATGGTTTGCAAATAAAAGTCAAGTTGAGAAACTCTCACTCGTTTGGGTTACTAGAATTTATTTTAAATAGTTAAAATAAATTGTTGAATGCTGGTTAAATTTATAAATTATATCCGTTGAATGTCATATATATATATATATATATATATACAGTAGTATATATATATTAGTAGTTGGATTGATATTCTCCATATTTTAACGGATGAGACCTTATGCGCCCCACATAATAGCGGATGACTCTATATACCACGATATCCTCCTCGAAGTGGGATTTGTATTTTTATTGTTGTCAAACATCTGTGGATGTAGGAAAACATGTTGGAGGGATCCAAATGGATTCCTCAAAAATTTATATTGATTGTTTTATGTATAATAATATATGATTGTGTTAGAATAATTTGTCATAGATTATTGTTCTGATGTAAATCAGTAGATGCTATAGTAGCGCTAGCTTTAATTTTGGTATTTTAAATACCATAAATATTATTTTGAAATTTTAAGAAATTAAAGGAGATTTTTAATATGAAAATATTTATATCGGAATTCAGATTATTTAAAAGAGAATGTTTTGGATAAGCCATAATTGTTTTTGATCTTACTTAACAATTCGAAAAATAAAAATATTTTTATAGAGATTTTAGAATAATTCATATAGAAGATTTTAAATAATGGATTTTTTAAAAAAATGTAGCCAGCAAAATATGGAAAGGCGTTGAAATCGATATTGAAAATAGATTTAAAAGATGGAGTTTATAATGAAGTCGACTTATAAAATGGAATTTTATAAGCAAGGATAGATTTATAAGAAGGTAAACTCAAAGGAGTTATAAAATTTATAAACAATGTTCACAAATAAGGGAAAACGATAGCAATCACTAAATTGGAAATATAAAATTCATAGGGTGAATTTATATTAGAATATGGGAACATGGTTGAGGAAAATAGTGGATACTATTTTTGAAAGCTGAAAATGGTTAGGAGAATCAGAATAAAATCGATGATTTGTGAATCGAGAGAAATCTATAAATTATTTGGTTATTGAGATTTTAAAAATATATATTTTTTACTAAGAAATTAAGTTGTTTTTAAAAAGGGAAGTTTTATGTACCAAACTATGCAAATTTTGAACTAGTAGAATTGAAATACATCGAAAAGTGAATTTTTCAAATACTTAAAATTTGTTTAAATAAATCCTATATTTTTAAACCAGCTTTGAAAAGTGATGTTATAAAAAGTGTTTCAATATTTTAGATAATTACTTGAACATGTCTTAAAAATAAATTATTATTATTCTTTTAAATACTTATTATATATATATATATAGTTTTGTAATGTTTTAAATTTATTTATAAATCTTTTCGAAAATCTAGAAATGGGGTTATTCAGTATATGGGATTTATAAGAGAATTCTCAAAATGGAATTGGAAAAAAATAAGAAAATTTCTGAAGTAGTTAAATAAAAGTGAATATCGAAAAGTGAAATAAAATTCATTAAAGAAGTAGAAAGGGAAATTGAAATTATAAGCAAGTATATTAGACTTTGGAAATATTAAAAGGAATTAATTAAGTAATTCTGGAACTTACAGAATTCGTTATAAACGAGTTAAGAAATTTACAAATAATTTATAAATGATTTTGAGAAAATAGGAAATAAATTGAATACTTCCTAAGTATTGAACATAAAATGGAATTAGAAAAATTCTAAGTGTGAAATGGTTTTGGGAATATCATGTTATGGATTTAAGTATTTGAGATTGTTTTCAAATATTGAAATACGGGAAGGAAATTGGAATATACCTTTGTAAAGGTATTTTAAAATGGGTATTTTGGAAGAAAATTATAATATAGACCTAGTGACTGCTTATGGATGTTGTTTGATAGTTAAATAACCGACTATCAAATATTGGCCCATTTCGTTAATTGTTTCGAAGAGGCCGAAATCAGATTTATTTATCCGAAAACCACTTCGATCCGATTTGAGCGTTACGGATGGATACCGTGAAGATGATGAAGACAGTGATTCGGTTTGTCCAGACGCAGGACAACTTGTATGGACGAATGCTATCAGAACTTCTTCATTGGAGGACGATGAATTTTCTAAGTGAAATTATTCTTGAAAGGTAATCATAGTCTTAAACCTCATCAACCAGAATGACTAAAAGTCAGGGGAGATGCTGCAAGGCTATGTGGGTCATACCCAATTAGGGTATGTTATCACCTTTCTACATACCCTTGGATATTTTTACTACGGTGCGTGGAGGAACTCGTAAAGGATGGAAGCACCCGGGGTGAAAACATATTGGTTCTGTCCAGGTTAGGGATAGTGCCGGTCTTCTATTGTAGGGGATCCCGGCGAGGTACTCGGTACATTTTTCTAAAAGTGTACTGTGATAGGCGGTACCCCAGTGCTTAGTCATTGTATGGAATCCATTCTTCAATAAGCGCCGTACGATTTTGATTACGCCCAACTATGATGAAACATGAGATGCAATCATTTTAGGTATTTTCTATTTACTTTGTTTAGACACTATTATAATATCAAACGATTTTGATAAAAAAAATTTGGTTACCGTAAGGTAAAACCCATCGTGTTTATATGTGACGTGGTCTTACGAGATACCTTTGTTTTTTTAAAGGATTTTGAAATAATAATAATTCAAATTGAGTGTTTTTTCTCACGCTGGTTTTCTAGAATGACTCGGGTGTTATTTATTATAATACTCGGGTTAGACCGAGTACTGTAGATTTAGGATAGGATGCTATGAAGCTCAGGAGACGAGCAGGGTGACAGAGTTGTATCTCCGTACTTGGCTTATATTTCCGCTGTGTGAGGACAAGTTATTATAACTGTCCAGTTTGATTTATTGATTGTTGTGCTCTGATGATTGTGAGTGTATAACAATTACATATTTCTTTGTATAAAATTATATTATTATATATTATATTTTGTTCTGCTGCATTTGTGAGATTCTGTGTTGTTGTTTTCTGTTTTCTTCTTCACCCCTAATGATCTAGTATTTCCAACAGTAAACGTATGATGTCGATTTTCGAAGGTCGAAAACCCAGGCCATTACAGTCCATCAAGTCCCTCTCATCGTCGCGACCATTTTCTTAGTTGAAGCCTTCGCCTGATATTGTCGATAATGGCTACGATGAATGTCAACCATTGGATTTGGTCATTTTTAAAAATAAAACCAACCTATCTGATTAAAAAAGCGATATATAAAAAGGAGGAGAGTTGGTTATGGCCAAGCAATGTGCATGTACGTTCGGGTATGGTTAATGTATGGTAAAGGTATGGGTTGTTATAACATTATATATATATATATTGGTTTAAATTAAAAAAATATCGTGCTTTAAACGTCCAAAAGTCTCGAACTCCCACCGAGACATGCCGCCAGACGTTCTACATGTTATATCCCCATTTCGAACACAATGGAACTAGTCTCAAGCCCTAATTCGATCATACGCAGAAGAAAGCATTCTAAACCTAATTAGTATATAATTCCTTTAATTAATCTCCACTCGTTTCGAACTTGCACAACCAACGATAAATTCGATCCACGGAATTCGATGACATATAATAATTCACTATTACGGATCCGATAAAACTGGTTTCGTCAAAATCCGAGACTGTGCACCAAAAGGCTATTTTTACATGTTAATTAAAAAGAGTAATTTCAAAAATCCATTTAATACTTTTATATCCAATTTAAAAGTTTACTATCTTCATTTTTGTTCAAAAAGAAATCAATTCAACTTTTGAAATCGTTTTCATTCATATTAAATTCAAGATTCAATTATTTAAACAATTTTAATACTAAATTCAACAATTTAATTATCAGATAAGTCGCTATATTTGAAATTCAAGTTACTTAACTTATATTGACCCAAAAAGTGGACCAACACCCTGGTGTGGATTTGAAAGTACCAGCCTTGCTTTGACAGAGCAATATCACAGATAACAGATATAGAAAAAGAACAGTAAAAGAAAGAAGACAGAGAATTTTTATAGTAGTTCGGCTGTTAATGAAGCCTACATCCACTTTATAGTTTTATTATTGACTGATTGTTGTTACAAGAGATGTTTGATTACAAGGCTTTGATTATCCTTAGCTAGATTGAATCCCCAGAGTTAGAATCTACTGAAGAATCACAGTGAATTCCTTTGGAGATTGTTGTGAGGAAGGCAGAGAGTGAAGAAAAATTCCAGCAGAGCTTCAGCATCAAGTCTGAAGAGGATCCAACTTATGTTGCAGGTAGGATGGTATTTACATGGATCGGAGAACTACTGGTCCTGGCCACTTCATTATCAGCTCACAGGTAGGTAAGAAACGACCCAGGAAGGGTTTGGCTCACAAAACAAGACAAGAATATAGGTCGCTGGCGACCCATGGACTTTGCTCGTTTGCGAGCCAATGTCTTGGCCTCTTTTTGTAGTATTCCTTAGCTAGCTCGTTTGAGGGTTTGAGGAGAGGCATGGGTCGCTGATGATCCAAGAATTAGGATTTTTCTAAAGTTTGGATTGGAGATGTTTCTGTAGTCTTTTATCGTAGTCGTTTCGTTTTGATGGTAGTTCACTAGCTGTTTTCACTTAACTGCTGATTGGGCTGTGAGAAGGCTGGTCCGTTGGCTCAATCGATCTCGGATGCTGTCTTAGTAATATAGCTTGGCTATCATTCACTCCTTGCCTTAGTCTTTCTTGTTAGGTTCTTAGCCATCCCGATGTTACGAGATTGTTCTACTTTTAATGGGTCCAACTGGGTTAAAAACTCGAATAACATTTGTCCCCCAGAGTACGTCTTCGTTGGAAACAAGACGTGCTCTAGAAGTTATCGATTATAGTATATGTTTACTGGGTTCCAAATAACTGCATTAGAGTCTCACGAACACATAGTAAGTTATGTTGTTGATCACCTAGTTTTCGTTTCGACTGCTACTACTTGTCGTAACGAATCAAATTTCTCTCCATAGCTTCCTGGGGTACTTTGAAGTAATGGGTAAGTATCGAGGCTACCATGAAAATTTGGCTTTGGCTTTTCAGCGATCTGTTGAATTTTTAGTGTGAATCATCGTAGTCCACCACAAGATGTTTTTTTCAACTGACTGACTTCTGATAGCTGTTCGTTTTTTTAATCCGAATTTCAATTCCTGGTATTGACGAGGCAATCTTTGCTTCATAGTTTACACAAGGGTTTAGGTCGGTAAGTGGGTGCATGATGTACGTTTGGAGTTGCCCCATATAATTCTAATTCGATCGGCGGTGAAGCTAAGTTTGTCTAGAACGATTGTACGCCGCTCTGGAGCGAAGTCTTGCCCTTTGTCTTTTGCTTTTTCTTCTTGAGAATTTGGTTAAGTTCCCGTTGATGTTTTTGAGTTCCAATGCAACAATTTATTCCAAAATCGGGTATAGTGGATGATACAATCGTATCGCTCTTTCTATTTCTGTATTCTAGTGATATTGAAAAGAAAAGCTTCCTGCGTTGCTTCGGACAGCGGCTCCATTATCGATCGTTGATCGATAACAGGTAAGTGTGGAAGAGATAATTTTAAAGGAAGATATGGATTGTTTTTCAAATTCAAGCAAGCTAGCTACACTGAATTGTTTGTTTGCAGTATTCAGGATACTAGACTCTTCTCATGTAGATAACACACTGCATCTTCCCCGGGCAATGCTTAGGACCCGATTGGTCAACATACGTTGACTTCCCTTGGATTCCAGGCGTTGGTTATATGAGGATATTATTTAGAGTAAAACATACCTAATAGGGTTGAATGCCAAGTTTTGTTGTTGAAAATGATTTTCGGTCATCCAATCTTTAGTCTAGTGGAGGTTCTTCCACTCCTCTAGAAGCTGGGTCCTTCACAACTTAGGCTTCGCTTATTATTCATATTATATTGGAAGGACTGATTGAAGTTAAATTACGAGGCATAGTTGGTCTTGTAGAGTTGCAGTTGAAGTTCAATCAGGCACAGTTTTAGCCTTCGAAAACCAGCACATGAGTTGTTCGATTGCTATTATCCTTCTCTTGCATTTTTCGGAATTCAACACACACCAGCCTCTGTCTTCGGGGACTATTGGCTTAATTGCTCGATTCCGAACATTTCTTTTTCTCATTGTTGCACTTCTTGTGTTCATGTGCAACATACTCATTTACTTTAATTTTATACATGTAAGTAATACTTCTTCGGTCATTTCGGCATATTCTACTTCATGGCTTTGTTTAGAACTATGAAGTAGCTTGGTCTAGCTAGTTCCGGAGCTAATCCCTACTTATGCTCAATTGAGTTAGTTTCAACAAGTGTTGGTATAAATACCTTAGTCCATAGGGCTGATTACTTTGACTACCGAGCCAACATGTTTCAGGAGACTAGATTTTCTAAGCAATAAGTTCGATTTCCCTAGTTTGATTGACACGGTAACTCCTTTCTTCGAGAATTAGGGACTTTATTGCTTGGTTCCAAGATCTGAGTTTTGTAGTGATGTCGGCATGTATTAGAAAGATGCGTTTCTAGCATCTTTTTCTAAAGTAAATTCTTCTGAGTCCTACGTTGAGATCCTATCATGTGTTCGTTTCTATCTTTGGAAACTCATGCACGGATGACTCAACTCTGTGGATTTTTCCTTGACGTTGTGAATCTTGAAATAGCATGACCAATCTTCGGGTAATGGCATTATCCTACAAGTTGGAACGAATTGATCTAGTTAGACCCTAAGTAGGTCATCGACCCTTCTTGTCGTCGCCAGACTATGAGCAACGGTGAATTTCTAAACATTAAATCCTTCATTTCCTTTGTTGGTGATTTTGTTGCGAGAATGCTCTATTTTTTAATATAGAACCGCTATCTAACCAACCTTGCGGTTATTCGCATTTGGACTTTTGAAATGTTTCTTTCGATCAAGTATCCATGCTTTATCCCTTCTTGAGGGACTAGCTATTGCGAATGCCTGTATTTGGATGATTGTGAGAGTTGGAAATTTGTAGGGCGAATTGCTCAATTGGCACCAGTCTGGCTCTCCACCCCATTCTGGAATTGGGGACGTTTAGGGATTTTATTTTCGACCTTCCATGATTGCTCCCACTTGTTCTTGGCCATGCATACTCTTCTTTGTTGCTGACGTTGTCACGGAAGTTTTGTGCATATGTCAACTCCTATCTTTGAGAATTGATAACCTAGCTGTTTGGTTCCAAGCAATATTTCCTTGAGGCTGCCTATCTTTAGGCCGCGCCTAAATTCTTTCTAAGTTGAATTTAGGAAATTCGGTTGTGCACTAGCTTTCATCCCTAGTAACTAGTACATGGGTAATTCAATCCAAGAATTTCCTTTTGACGCTGCTTTATTCCTGTGTTGTGGCTAATTCCTGAGATGAAAGGTCGACCCATCCGGCTGTTCTTTGAAAGGATATATCTTTCAGTCACTATATGTCAGTGGGAAACGGTAGTTTTCTAAAGAGAAGGAAGAAACTCAGTTGAGGACCAACTTCTATCTCTTGAAGCTAATGCATTGATGGTTCACTCTGATGAGTGTTTCTCATCAGCCCTGTAGATTAAAGTTTTTCTGTCATTGCCGGGGCAATACCGGTACTTAGTAGAATGTTTCTCGGAGTTGCCGGAGCAACACCACTGCTTATGAAATAGAAAGTTTCCTAGCATTGTCGGGGAAACACTGGTACTTAGGAAATAGAAAATTTTCCCGACGTTGCCAGGGCAACACCAATACTTAAAAGATAAAAGAAGATATTGGCGTTGGCAAGGCAACACCAACACTCAGGAGGTTGGGATTGATTTTTCCCATCGATTTGACGGTGCTCTTAATCCAGTTGGGTACTAGTTTCAGCCTTCGAAAACTAGCACTTCGATGGTTGGATTGTAGAAGTATTTTCTTAGTGCTGCCTATCTTATGGGCAGTGTTAAAGTCATGTTGGTGATGGCCCTTAACGGTTTGCACTTCTCTTGCCAATTTTAGGTTGGAATTACTGGAACAGGGGTCGGTTGAAACACTCATCAGTTTATGGTGTATGCAACCTTGTCCGCGTTCCGGGGACTCAGAGTCATCCTGTGAGCGGTCGACTCATGCTCGATTTGCTTTCATACTTCAGTACGCACTTCGAGGACTTAGAATTCTTTTGTGGGCGATCGTACTTTCGCCAAATTGTTTGTACTTTAGCTCGTAGTCGAGGCCGGGGGATATCTGTGAACCGTTTACACTCTATTCTTCGCTCCAGGGACCTAGAGTACTCTAGTCCATGCTCCGGAAACTTAGAGATTTTTGTGAACAATTTATAATCTAGTCCACACTTGAGGGACTTAGAGTACTCTAGTCCGCACTCTGGGGACTTAGAGATTTTTGTGAACCGTTTATACTCTAGTCCACGCTCCGGGAACTTAGAGATTTTTGTGAATTGTTTATACTCCAATCTGCGCTACGGAGACTTAGAGTACTCTACTTTACGCTCCGGGTACATAGAGATTTTTGTCAATCGTTTATACTCTAGTCCATGCTCCGAGGACTCATAGTACTCTAGTCCATACTCTGGGGACTTAGAGATTTTTGTGAATCGTTTATACTCTAGTCCACACTCCAAGGACTTAGAGTACTCTAGTCCGTTCTCCGACGACGCAGAGATTTTTGTCAATCTTTTATACTCTAGTCCACGCTCCGGGATGATTTTTGTCAATCGTTTATACTCTATTCCGTGATCCGGGGACATAGAGTACTCTAGTCCGTGCTCCGGAGACTTAGAGATTTTTGTAAATCATTATACTCTAGTCCACGCTCCGGGGACTCCGAGCCAGTTTGGTAATGGTTGACTCATTCATCCGATCTTGTAGAGTTGAGTAGATTCCTTTTAACCTAATGTGGCTGTTTTCTAAACGTTGCTTAAATCTGGGAAATGCCATGTGTTGGAATGGTGTGAGTCGCAAGCATTTCCGCTACCTAGCTTTGTTTATAACCGCTAAGTATTACCCTTAGAGATGCAAGGTTGTTGCTTAACAAATTCCATCATTATTCTTCCTCCAATTGGTTTTCGTTATGATCTAATGAATATTTGCGGAACCCTTCATTTCTAGGTGTCAAACTCTAGGTTCTTGTAGGAAATCTGAAATTGTGGAGGAAGTCATTACATTTCCCCCATTATGACCATGTTCATTCCTAAACTGATCATGGATGTGTAGAGTTCTGTAGTGTTTGTCTTGAATCCATGGCACTTAACCTCGCTTGTTTCAGGCCATATGCATTATGCTAAGATGATAACCTTATTTTAGATATCAACCTTATTCGTTAGTTCCGAACTTCGGGAACCAATGATTTAGCTACTCGATTTCGAGCGTTCTCTCCTTACCGTGGTCTGTCTTTGGATAACAGCCGGTTTTCTCCAAGTTAGGGTTTGAGACCTCGATCGAGTACCTGCTTCTGTTCTTTGAAAACCGGTGCATTGATGATTTGATTCTAAAACAGCCTTCCGTCGTCGTCTATCTCTAGACGATGGTAAGTTCCTTCTTTATTGCCAATTGGAGCGATCTTTTATTCTGACCAAGTGTTAATATGTTCTGTGCCCCTTAGTCCACAGGGCTGATTATTCTAAACAATTGACGTGAGACTTGACATTCTAGGTGGCTCCTTGGATGCCCCCAGTCGAGGTATGTCGTTGCTCTTATCTTTGGGAACTCCTGACTTAGATGTCTTGAATTTTGACATTTCGTACATTAACTTTGGCCAAAAATTAGAATTATGTGTCGACTTCTTGATTTGTGAGCTTTGTGGCACTACCGAAGCAATGTCGATTCTTTCAGGTATCAGGAGTTGATCCTTGTTAATCGAAGTGCCTGGCTTTCGAGAGTACACGGCTTATCAAATTCCTTTGCTTTTCCCTATCTTCGGGCAACGTGAGGGGTCTGTGTTTTGAAAGTTAGTACATGATTTATTGGATGCGCGACTTTCAATTTACTTCGGTGTGGCCTATCTTCGGACAAAGTGAAGAGTTTAAGCTCTTTAAGAGTTAGTGCACAGCTTATGAAATGCGTAGCTTGCTCCTTAGTGTAATCTATCTTCAGGCAATGTGAGGAGCGTACGTTTTAGGAGTTAGTGATGCGTGGCTTTTGGTGCTCCTCGGCGTTGCCTATCTCCGGGCAATGTGAGGAGCGTATATTTTGGCGCGGCTTATGGAATACGTGACTTTTGGAGCTCTTCGGCATTGCATATCTCCGGGCAACGCGAGGGGCATATGTTTGGTGTGGCTTATGGAATGCATGGCTTTTGGAGCTTCTCGGCATTTTTTATCTTCGTGTAACGCGAGGAATTAGTTTTTTTAGTGCTCCTTGGCATTGCCTCTCTCCAGGCAATGGGAGGAGTTAGTCTTTTAGTGCTCCTCGGCGTTTCCTATCTCCGGGTAATGTGAGGAGTTGGATTTTTAGTGCTCCACGGCATTGCCTATCTCCAAGCAACGTGAGGATTTAGGCTTTTAGTGTTCCTCGATGTTTCCTATCTCCAGGAAACGCAAGGAGTTTAAGTTTTGGGCCTTCCCGAAGTTGCCGGACAACATTGGTTTTCAGAAGGCAAGGATCGTGTTCCGCCGCTCCAACGGTTTGAGTTGATTTGCTTCCATCAACCCAGCGGGTATTTACTATGAACATGGCTTTATTGGTTCAAGAAGTGAGGCATGGCTTACGGGATGCGCATAGTGGTTTGCGCCATCCTAGTGCTGAAGGAATGATAATAGTTCATAGAAGGTAAGGATCGAGCTTTCCCAACAATCCGATGGTTTACTTCGCTGGAATGCAATTTCGTCAGTTCTTTAGATTTAGTTGTGGCTTGGACGATCCTACTATATTTTGGGAAGATGTACCCGACCAAATAAATAAGATTGCCATAGAAGAGAGATCTACAGCCGACCATATAGAGATGGTTATGAAGAAAGAGCTTATGGGAGTTCGGGGAAAGTCTCTCAGTTTTTGGTGCAAAAGGCCTCTAGAGAATTGGTCTTAAACTGGCATACAGTCTAAGAGGAAGAGGAATTGGTCACCAAGAATGGTAAAATAGAAGTTGGAAAGAAGTCGGCAAGTATTATGCTAGTATTTCATTTGTTGCACTAGCTAGGTCATTAAGTCCGTGGTTGTCAGAATGCCAGAATTTTTGATCGAGTATAACAGAACTATTGTATGATTAGTCTCGACCTTTCTTATGGCTATCCAAGTGTGTGCGGTGCCCCCCATGCCACAGGGGTGGCGTGCTTGAACTGTATCTATGGTCGGTTGCCCCCAGTCCAGTGGGAGTGATTCTTCCGAGTTCTAAGTCTTGGCTTGATTCGAGTCAACCTCTGATTAACCACAAGGTCGGTTCAGTTTTGGCTTTGTTCTTTTGAGTGATTTTGAAGCTCTGGGGTTCAAAACTGTTTGTTTCATTGGTCATTTTATTATGCCGAGTGACTGATATGATTGTCAATTGTGGCCCTGGAGCATGGCTTTGTTGACTCTAAGGGGCTTTGGATTAGATGACTACTGATCTTCCAGTTCACCTTCACGGATATCAGTTATACACAAATTTCGTCGATCTACTGGTTCGCCCTCATGATGCTTTAGTTCATGAAAGACCTTCACATTCGCGAAGGATTTTTAGGATCAAATGACCGCTAATCATCGATTTACCTTCACGGTGCATTATTTTGTGAAAGACCTTCACGTTCATGAAGGGTTTTTAGAAATAGATGACCGCTGATCTACCGGTTTACCTTCACGACGCTTTACTTCATGAAAGACCTTCACGTTTGCGAAGGGTTTTTGTGCTCGATTTCGAAAGGAGTTTTGGGTTGTGTGTTCAATGACCCGGTGGTCTTAAAGCAATGATTCATCGAATTCAAGAGGATTTTTTTGGATTCGGCTTGAGGGAACACAGTTTTATCGGTTCCTGTAGGCTAAGGTGTTAGATCTGTTTATTCGACGATCATTTGGATATGACTTTTCGACCCCACCAGCAATGTCGGTTCTCAGAAGGGGGATTGAAATGACTCGTCGAGGGCATGGAAGCGTTTCTTTCGCTATGCTGTTTGCAATACCCCTAATGTCCCGGTACGACTCATTTGGAAAAGGAGAGTAGACAAGGATGGATAAGAAGACATTGCTTTAGATTTTTGTCCCATTCCTTAGTTGCTAGCTGGCTAGAGTGTTATTTGATAATCATCCTTTCGTCTGATTTTGTTGGTTAGATGGGGCGCTTTCCTGCTGGGTTTTAATAGCCTTGCTTGGGCAAAAGGTCCCTGATGTCCTGTAGCTTCTTCACCGTTTGGTATGTTCTTTGGCACACCGACTGGTTTTCCCTCTTTTTAATTGCACTATATCTAGTCTTTACAACTGGAACCAATAGAATTCCTCCAGGGTAGTAGGTTGTTTGATGCTTTAATGATTCCTAAGGGCCTTGTAGCAGATTGCATCCATCGCCCTTGCTTCATCCATATGCTACTCATACGTGTAAAGAAGCAATATCGAATCAGTTGTACAGTTGTATAAAGGTATAGTTGGCTTGACAGAATTCTTTGGATACTCTGCATGTTGAAAGGCTTCGATGAATGGGTTTCGATTAGAGAACATGCCCTAATCGTTGTCTAATTGGTTCGTTTTCAAGTTACGACTATTTATAATGCTTGAGAATGATTCATGCACGATTGTCTACGCTTGAATGATTAGAAATGCCGATTGAATGACAAATCACTTATGATGGGATCATGGATCGGTGACGACTCCAAAAAATTTCAACTAGGTGAGATCAGTCTGGGGTGACAAAGAGGGCTCCACAAGGTTACATTCCAAATTTCAAGGTACTTAGTGTTTGCATGTTCAAATTATGGGAAAAAGAAGATGGATTGGTGGTATTTTACTTGGAGTCCAACCCGAGAAAATTTTCCATTTGCTTGGAGACTGCCCATGATTCGCTAGAAGTCACGGAATTTGAAGTGCTGGTTTGGTGACAAACGTTGCTTGGAGCCAATTGCCTATTTTCATGGAGAAAATATTGGTTTTACCCGAGTCTGATTTCGGACCAGAATTTCCTATGTTTACTTCGTGTCAAATGGATGATTACCCGAGTTCGACTTAGAGTCAGAACTTTCAAAATCTGCTTCGTGTCAAATAGGAAATTACCCGAGTTCGATTTCAAGTCAACTCTGAAGTGATTTTTTCAATGACCATTTTGAAGATCTTAG
This sequence comes from Allium cepa, assembly GCA_030765085.1. Taxonomy (NCBI): domain Eukaryota; kingdom Viridiplantae; phylum Streptophyta; class Magnoliopsida; order Asparagales; family Amaryllidaceae; genus Allium; species Allium cepa. Next base: position 468,048,871 of record CM060931.1, read on the forward strand.
ATGTTTTTCTACGACGACCATTCGTGGTTCGACGATGGGAGCTCCATGATGGGATCGAAAACTAGCTAATTGGGAGTGGTCATAATTAGAGCTGTCAATGAATACCCAAAAAATCCAAAACCCGTCCGCATTCTCATCTTAAAAGCGGACTAATATACAATATCCGAAAAAATGGATGTGGATGCATATATGAAGATATCCATATCTGAAAATTATCCGTTCGGTTTTTGTCATGATCAAAGTTCAAATTATGTGTATTTTAGTGCGGTTAAAGATATTCGTTTATTACTTTATTAAGTTAGTATTTAATTTATATGCATTAATGCTTATTGACTATTTAAAACTATTTATTATCATCATATTTGTTAATATTTAACATTTTTATAATCAATGAGATTGAAAAATATTTATATTAAACTAAAATTTTCATTTTATAATTCTTGATTTATCGGTCGTTCGTGATAGGATAATTATCCGATATCCGTCCGTATCCACGGATTCAGATATCCAATATCCGAAAACAATTTCGGATGCGGATATGGATATGGCAGTATCCGCATCTGAAAGCATCCGCTGACAGGCCTAGTCACAATATACCACGGGAGCTTGGCATTATAATTGATCTCGATTTGCATCATATCTTCTTGGTCCCCCGCCTCTAAGAATACCGTTTGAGTAGCAGTTCATCGTCCATTGCTTAGCACTGTGCTATAGCACGAGTTTTAGAGCTTCTTCTAGCATTTTGCACATTGGCATTTTCATCTAGTTTGTCTTCCTTAAATGTTTGTCATCTTCAGAGCCGGAGAGAGCCATCCTTATATTCTTCCGTGGGGTTTTCATCCCTCGGTTCGGTTTTATAGCCGGTGCTTTTGTAGTGGGTGAAGGTTAATGTTTTCTTCCGTCATCATTCTTGGAGCTCTGCTCATTGCTTCCTTTCGATTATATCCCCTTCGAACGACCCAGATGGCGGTCTCCCTCAAGGTATATGTTACCACACTTCCGATAAGCTGATTCGTTGAAGAAAAGCATTGCGACCCGAGTCAATTCAATGGGTCTCTAGCGATCCATAGCTTATGGATCGCTGGCGATCCAAAATGTATGTTTGAAAGCGAGCCAACTCATTAGCATCCTTCTCCCATCTCATTCCATGTAGGTCGTTGCAAATCAGTGAGATGGTATGGATCGTTAGCGATCCATAACATAGCATATTGATTACTAGCGGTTAGTATACTTAGAATATTATTGGACTTTGCTTTTTGGAGTTTATGGCGGTTTGGTTAAAAGGTGTGGATCGCTAGCGATCCATGTACTTAGTTAATTTCTGAGATTTTCCTTTTGGATCGCGTCTACTATCTCATGTTGATATTCTCTACCTAATTTCATAGATTCTTGCCTTATTTTAATGATGATCCATATGCTGGTTGCATTGGTCTGCTATTGGATCATAATGCAAGTGGATTCGTGGACCCACGAGCTAACCGTATGGATCACTAGCGATTCATAGGAGATGGATCACTAGCGATCCATTGGAGATGGATCACTAGCGACACATCACCTTATCATGTGTTCACTTGCTTTTTCTCCGATCCTTCTTGGTTGGTTCTTCTGTTCTCAATGGAAAATCTTCAATGTAGAGATTGAGGATCTAACTTATGAACCTATCTGTTCCAAAGTAGATAGCTAGATCTAAGTCTTAGTTCAGTTCTCATTGAAAGCACCAAAATGTTGACCCAAAAAATGGACCAACATCCTGGTTTGGATTTGAAAGCACAAGGCCTGCTCTGATAGCGCATTATCACAGATATAGAAAAATTATAGTAAAAGAAAGAAGACAGAATTTTTATAGTGGTTCAGCTATTAATGAAGCCTATGTCCGCTTTATAGTATCATTATAGACTAATTTCTGTTATAAAAGATTTTTGATTACAAGGCTTTATTATATTTAGCTAGACTGAATCCCCAGAGTTGGAATCCACTGGAGAATCACAGTGAATTCCTTTGGAGATTGTTGAGAGGAAGGTAGAGAGTGAAGAATAATTCTAGCATCGCTTCAGTAACAAGTCCGGAGAGGATCCAGTTTATGTTGCAGGTTGGTTGGTATTTATATGGATTTTAGAGCTTCTGGGCTAAACCACTTCATCATCAGCTCGCAAGTAGGTCGGAAACGACCAAGGGAGGGTTTGGCTAGCAAAACGAGACAAGAATATGGGTCGTTGGCGACCCATGGAGTGGCTCATTTGCGAGCCAATATCTTGGCCTCTTTTTGTAATATTCCTTAGCTAACTCGTTTGAAGGTTTGTGGAGAGACATGGGTCGCTGATGATCCAAGCACTTAGGATTTTTCTGAAGTGTGGAATTAGAGATGATTCCATAGTCTTTTATCGTAATCGTTTCGTTTTTATAGGAGTCACTAGTTGTTTGCACTCAACTGCTGATTGGGATGTAAGAAGGCTGGTCCCTTGGTTTAACCGATCTCGGTTGTTGTCTTAGTAATATAGCTTGGTTATCGTTCACTCCTTTCTTTAGGCTTTCTGGTTAGGTTCTAAGTCATCCTGATGTTACGAGATTATTCTGCTTTCTAGTGGGTCCTGCGGGGTTAAAAACCAAGATAACAACTTCTAAAATTAACGTTTCAATATTTAAAATCAATTAAATATTCAAAATTCAAATGACTAATATTCTGGGTCATTGCGTTCTACCCTCTTGAAAGAATTTCGTCCCCAAAATTACTAAGTAAGAAAAATGTCACAAATCCATTAACTTTTCAAAACCAATTAGCTGAAGTAGATTACCAAATTTCTAAGTCTTTCTACTTAATTCACATTTACTAACTAATACCATTCTAAGAAATAAACCAAAATCAAAATTTAAGTTATTAAAAAAAAATCCCAAAATTCTAAAAAAAAAATTAACGCCTTAAATTTTCGGAAAATTTCGCCAACGTCTCCTTTACGCCGTTCGATCGAACAAATTTACAATACACACACACACATATATATAATCACAAATATACATCTCATCTTCGAGGATGAGGCATCCCGTAGGGAAAAATATTAAAACACGATATGTAACCCGAGATGTGTATCTTTTATTATATTAGCAAGTATATATAATTAATATAGCGCAAAAGCGATCTCCAAATGCGAAGCATACGCCATACGCACCTACTAATCACTCAACAAACAATGAGAACAAGTACATAGAAAGTAATATCAATATATAACATAGACTATACAATATCTATATGCAAATTTAGCAAATGCAACAGGAGAAACCATCAAACAATTAATACTCATCCAATTAATTCATAATCATATCAGTTTGCATCTTCCAATGTCAACGTTTAATTTATTTAAACCCGTGCGATGTACATATATCATCCGTATGCAAAACCATAACTGATCGCTCACTCGATCACACAATTTCACTTCCAGCCTATTATCTTTCACCTGACCACTCTAGTGCGGACTCAGGTCCGGTTTCTCGATTAGAAACCGTCATTATCCTTGCATAGCCATATACTAGATAGAAAATATCATAATCAATCAAAAATCCATATCTAAGATCCGCCGTCAAGAATTGAGTGAAAAATCCTAACTCGGATCGGTATAAGTCACATCAAAATCGTATACTCGGATCAAATAATTACGTGAATAAAATAATATACGTAAAACTTACATATTTATTTCAATTTACTTCCATTCAATTGATTTACATTCAATCATTTACATTCACTTTATTTACGTTCGATCCATTTACATTCATTGGTTCACATCCAATTATTCACATTATGTTTAGCAATATTTCATTTCATATTTAATTCATTTATGGATCATTTCATAAAGTCATTTCATTTTAACTTTCCTAAGTTAAATCCTTTTTCATTATCACTTAGTATTTTTCTTTCAATATTAATATCCCCTTTAAGAATCATTCCATTCAACAATTTACTTAAGTTTTATTGTAAACATTTTTATATCACGCTTCTATTTTTTATTTTCACTTTACAAGTTAAGTTCAAATCCAATTTATTACATTCCTACCATATTCAATTCAATTTGCAACTTAGAAAAAAAATTCAGAAATTTATATGTTATGAATAGAAAAAAATTGTAATAGCGGAGAAAAATATCTGAAAATATAAACGAGCGGATTGCAAAAAAATTAAGAAAGAAGAGGAAGTGTTTTCTTTTTTTGCGTTGGTTGGAGGAGGGGGTTTGATTTTATAGGGGGTTGTAGCCTAAAAGATTTGGCCGTTAGGGTTAAAGACACAATGCGTTTGACGTGAACGTATTTTTCGCTCCAACCTGCTCAATGTTCTATTTTTGCGTTGGGAACATTGGAACATCGAAGACTTCGAACACGACAAAATTGGTAACGTGTCTAATTTTAACTCAGAACGGTACCATAGCTTTTGTCAAAGAGGTTATATTACAGCTATCCAAGTTCTATTAGCTTATGCATATGGTATGCTAAAAAAGAACGTTAGCTGGCAGTATATGGTATGGTTGTGATATTGAAAATGTTTCGTTTTACGTGATATTAATTTTGATTTATATTCTGAGTTAAGAAAAAAAAAGGTGGAAATTATAACATGTACATCTTTTTAAAATTTATTTATTTTCCACATTTCCTTTTGAAAATTATTTTATACATTCTGCATAATTTCTTCTTTTTTACATTTGTTTTCAAGTCTAGGAGTCATTCTCAAGATGCGTATCGCACGAAGTTATGATTTATGTATAACAATAACATGAGCCTATGTTTAGATTAATAAAATTACGCCAATATTTCATTTAACTGCATTTATTTTTTTGAAAATATGGTATATTTTATCTAAGAAAATCACGAAGGAATTAAAGTTCAGATTTTATGATCATAAGAATGTAATATTAATAGTTATAAGATTGTGATATATGAAATCTGCAAGAAAAGGATGAGCAATTAAAATGCAGAATATAGACGTTTCTTATGTCGTTATGCGTTCGCTAAGCCATTAGAACAAATTGATGCTAACATTAAACAACTGCAAACTACGTTTTAGTTGTCAAAATTAAAATATCACATAGTATTTGGTTTAAAAACGAATTTTGTGTTCGGTTTCAATATGGATGTTAAATATGAAAAGAATTGAACGATGATGTAGAGGACGAAAGAAAGACAGATGGAAGGACGAAGAAGATAGAGGGATAACGAAAATAGTATTATTTCACATGCTTGTGTTATTTTTCAAAACACGAAAAATAAAAAGAAACTGTTTTCTATTTTGTATATGAACTTCGTTTTATAAGTTGGCCGTTTTCGACAATATAACAATTTTGTATAGACGAAAATCCAAAACTAAAAACAACAACGAAGACTGCCTTAAATTTTGAACTTCTAACTTTGAATATTATTAATCGAAATGTATTCCTAAGAAAAATGTTTGTCTTCTAAGGACATAAGTTATATTATTTTTCAAACTTGACGTGTATCTTACCATAATAATATTAAATTACTAACGGAAATAACATATTTTGGATGATGTAGCCAAACATATATGAAATTGTGAGTCAATCTTAGTACTTGCATTGTTTTTTTTTATATTTAGTCTTAAACCATCTTTAATATTTATCAAAATTTTTAAACGGAGAAGAATGTTCATGAAGAAAGCCTACAGCACAAACTGTTCTGATGCCAACAGTATTTAGATCAAACATGTGGTAAAGGCAAATATTAATTTATCAAAATGGTGAACGCATCTCCAACGGATGAAAATTCAGGGCTCAATATCAAGCTTTCATGATTTTGAGCTTTTCGACCGAGGAAACCGTGCTTAATATTAAGAGTAACCAGTGAGTAACCTGTGGTACGCACACGAGCATTGTTATACTCCATAAATTTTAATCTCAATACCGAAAAAGCAATTTTAGGACGGAAGAGTGATCATATCTTTTATATACATATTTATGCACAATGTACAGCGGATACATATGTCAGACGTGGTATCTAATTAACAGCATTATAACAAATGAGCATAACAAACATAAATGGTACTTCAACGCTGGAGTTGTGATTAAAAAAATGCACATATCTAATGTAGGTGTAAGCAATTAATCCAATCATCACGTCCTCACATACAAGTTTAAAAAGAAGATCAAAATGAGGTAATGAAGAAAGAAAGACGACGTGGAGAATATACAGAAAAATAGTAGCTACAGACATAAAAATGTAACGGTAGTACAAACATGAAAGCATAAACCGCTAGAAATTAATTTCTTTGCTTCTTCTCCCGAATCTTGATTTCAGGAGCTGTTGCAGCCTGTTGGTCTGTATTACCATTCCGTGGATAAGGAAAATAAGATACGGTTTAAGTTCGTTAGTAGAAAACATGTTGAAACAACACAAGGTAGTGATGTTAAGTTAAGATATATAGCTAATGTTTAACAGTTCAAAGTATCAATATCTATAAGCATGACAAACATGCAGGATATGGTAGTGACGTAGTCATGTGCTATTATTTACTAAAACAACGGACCATAGGATATATAGTGCAACATTCTATGTGACATATAATATGTATTAGTAGATATAAATAATGCGTAGACATTAATTGCGCATGCTTTTAAATATTTAATGTTATTTGTCTAGTGTACTAAAACAGATAGCACGCTAAAATAAACTTGTCGCACAAGTTTATTAATTAGAATTCCACTACGCTGGAATTCTGTATTAGATAAGTGTAACAATAAGTTACGTTGTAAATATATTACAACAGCAACGTTATACTATTGTAAGAAATAGTACAACTTATAAACGGGAAAGATTACAGTGAATCTAACCAGTATATAAAGGAAATTCCGTCTGAGGCTCGTCGTAACGATTTCCTTAAGAATTTTATTTCAAAATTCTCTCAAGATACAACAGACGTAATCTGCACGAGATTGTAATGAGTATATCACTCTGTGATTTAGAGTATGGCAGTAGAAGTGAAGAAGAAGATTCAGATTCTGAAAAATGAGTTAGGAAAGTGATCAGTTTTCCTTCTTATTTATAGTTGGTCCGTATCTCTTCCGAACGGTCGTGTCTACACCCGTTCGCTCAAACAGTTGCGTCCGTACCACTTCATACAGCCGCATCCGTCTGCCGATGCCACTTCAATCGGGTCGCACCCGCTCATGCCGCCTGGTACTGTTTCGCCTGTACCGCTTCAGTCGGGTCGCACCCGCTCGCGTTTGGCCGCACCTGTTTGCTTCTAACGGGTCACACCCGCTACTGTTCGCTTACGAACAGTCGCATCTCCTCAGGCAAAAACCCCGCGTCCGTCTTCGCCCGCTTCCCTTCAAATTCCAGGCCCAGCCCAGTTTCAGACGAAGCCCAAAACTGTTAAACAGTGGCCTAGTAAAAAGAATGGTCATTTTAGACCCGTATCCGAGCCCGGCCCGTTTCGGTCGGACGGACGGCGGCGGCGGCGCGCGCGTGTGTGGTGGTGATGCATGATCTCCCTCCTCACAACGAAGCATACATTTGGGTGCCCCTAGGCCCCAACACCTTCATTGCAAAGCCATATATATCTTGGAATGGCTTTGCAAATTTGGCGATGTGGGACAAGTGTATTTCATTTACACTAGGAATTCCAACAATCCCCCACATAAATGATAATATACTTTTCCCCCACACAAAGCGAAATATCACAGTGTACATATGGAATAATTCTTTATCGTGGATAAGTAGATATTTCACTTTGAACTTTCCCTAGTTAAAACTTATCGGATCTACTTGGCTAATCGGTGAATTATTTCATCTTGAACCGTCGGCCTTTATTGTATATCCAGACAATAAGCTTTACGAAGCATTGATTCCCTTCTCATCCAATCTCTTGGTTGTGTTCATTTTGGTCCTGAACAATATTTTTGGTTCTGCGAGTGTTTTTAGAGAATAAAAGCCTTTTAATATTCTCATAGAGCCGACCCAGCTCACACTAACATAGGTGATCGCAACCATTAAGAGTATCCTACATATACCCCACTTGTTATTTCCAAGATATGGTCATCATTAAAAAACATAGTTTTAACCTTTAAAACTTCTGTAGGCATGCATTATATTTTGCACCATAGGAATGGAGTAGGACCAAGTCCAGACAAATGCATTACTTCTTGAGTTACTCATAACTGGTTTGCCTATTGATCCTAGTCCGTGGGATCTCCAGTCGCTAGGATAGGTTTCCGTATAAGGTAACTCTTGTTGGTTTAGGCTTTTAAACCCATTCCCCTCAATGCGCAGTCAATTTTCTCTCTTGATAAACCTTTAGTAAATGGATCCGCTAGGTTATCATTTGTTCTCACATAATCTATGGAAATAGTTCCATTAGAGAGTAACTGCCTAACTGTGTTATGGCGACGACGTATGTGTCGTGATTTGCCATTATACACAAGGTTTTTCGCTCTACTTAGCGCTGCTTGATTGTCGCAGTGAATACATATGTCCGTCACAGGTTTTGGCCAAAATGGAATATCTTCTAAGAATTGACGAAGCCATTCTGCCTCTTCGTCTGCTTTATCTAATGCGATAAACTCAGATTCCATGGTGGATCGAGCTATGCATGTTTGTTTAGTAGATTTCCATGACACTGCTGCTCCTGCGAGGGTAAAGACATAACCACTTGTGGATTTTGATTCCTCTGAATCTGCAATCCAGTTTGCATCACTATATCCTTCTAAGACGGCAGGATATTTTCCATAATGTAAGGAAAAATTAGTGGTATTCTTTAAATATCCCAACACTCTCATTAGTGCTTTCCAGTGTTCCTTCCCTGGATTACTTGTATACCTGCTTAGTCGACTTACCGCGTAAGCAATATCTGGTCTTGTGCAATTCATGGGATACATGAGACATCCTATTACACGAGAATATTCCAGTTGCATTACACTCTCATTAGTGTTTTTGTGCAGTACTTCTGATGGATTAAAAGGTGTATTTACTCCTTTAATTCCAAAATTTTGAAATCTTTCAATCACTTTGTCTACATAGTGTGACTGAGACAATTCAATTCCATTAGGAGTTCTTATTATTTTGATTCCCAAAATAACATCTACAACTCCTAAGTCTTTCATATTGAAATTGCTAGTTAACATTTTCTTTATGGTCTCTATGACTTGAGTATTTGGACCAAATATTAGCATATCGTCTACATATAGACAAATCATCACATATGATTGTCCAATTTGTTTATAATAAACACACTTATCGCATTCATTTATACGAAAACCATTTCTTATCATGACACTATCAAATTTTTCGTGCCATTGTTTTAGAGCTTGTTTTAGTCCGTATAATTATTTTACTAATCTACAAACTTTGTTTTCATTTCCTTTGGAAATAAATCCCTCAGGTTGCTCCATGTAAATCTCCTCATCGAGATTTCCATTTAAGAATGCTGTTTTTACATCCATCTGATGAATCTCTAGATTATAGATGGATGCAATTGCTATTAACATTCTTATAGAGGTTATTCGTGTTACCGGCGAATATGTATCAAAAAAGTCCACTCCTTCTTTTTGACGATATCCTTTGGCTACTAATCTGGCTTTATACTTGTCGATAGAGCCATCTGCTTTCATTTTCTTCTTGAAAATCCATTTGCAGCCAATTGGTTTTATTCCTGGTGGAATATCAACAATTTCCCAAGTTTTATTACTTAGAATTGATTTAATCTATCTTTGGATTGCTTCTTTCCAACATGAAGATTTAGAAGATGACATTGCTTCCTTGTACGTTTGAGGTTCGTGCTCTAATACATATGTAAAAAAGTCCGAACCAAATGTTTTGGAAGTTCTTGCCCTTACGCTTCTTCTTGGTTCAACCTCCTCGTTGTCCTGATGAGTTTCATCTTCACATGTCTCATCTCTGTTGTCTCTTGTCCTTTATGGGACATGATTTCCATCGTTTCTTTTATGTGGGAACACATCTTGAAAGAACGAGGCATCTCTTGACTTCCATGATTGTATTTACATGAATATCATTTATATCAGACTTGAATACCAAAAATCTATAGGCACTACTATTTTGGGCTGGCCCAAGATAATAACAATCTACTGTTTTTGGTCCAAGTTTGACTCTCTTGGGAGGCGGAACTGGAACTTTTGCCAAGCACCCCCACACTTTGAGGTATTTAAAGCTTGGTTTGTGTCATTTCCATATCTCATATGGAATTGTTCCCGTTTTATTGTGAGGAACTTTGTTTAATATGTGATTAGACATATTTAAGGCTTCCCCCCACAAGTTCGTCGGTAGACCAGAAGTTAAAAGCATGGCAGTAATCATGTCTTTTAACGTTCTGTTCTTCCTCTCGGCTACACCATTTTGTTGTGGTGAATATGTAGCTGTTGTTTGATGAATTATACCATTTTCGGTACAGAACTGTTCAAATGGTGATTCATATTCTCCACCTCGATCAGATCTCAATATCTTGATCTTTTTATTTAACTGATTTTCTACCTCAGCCTTGTATTTTATAAACGCGATTATTGCTTCATCCTTACTATTTAAAAGATATACATAGCAATATCGCGTATAATCGTCAATAAAAGTAATAAAATACTTTTTCCCACCTCTTGTAGGTAGTGATTTAAAATCACATAAATTTGTATGTACCAAACCTAATGGTTCGGTGCTTCTGTCAACAGATGTAAATGGTTGTTTGACCATTTTTGCTTCTACACATGTCTCACATTTGTAGTTCTTATCTACTTGGAAATTTGGAATCAATCCCAAGTTTGATAATTTCTTCATTTTTCGGAAGTTTATGTGTCCTAATCTATCGTGCCATAGTAAAATTTCGTGCTCAAGCAAGTAAGAGACTTCAATTTTATTAATAGCACAATCAGAATACATAGATTTATTGTCGGTAACGGCTACATTTGCCTTAAATAGGCCATCACATAAATATCCCCTTCCGATATACATTCCAGCTTTGGACAGAACCATCTTTTCTGACTCAAACACCATCTTGAATCCCTTCTTTGATAGGACTGCACCAGAGATGAGATTCTTGCGTATGTCTGGAACGTGAAGCACGTCATTCAATTTGACAGTTTTTCCAGAAGTGAACTTGAGGATAACTGTGCCACTGCCTTCGATCATGGAAACTGCAGAATTACCCTTGTAGAGTCTTTCTTTTGATCGAATTTCTGGTATGTTGAAAACATGGATTTTTCAGAGCAAACATGACGAGTTGCTCCTGTGTCAACCCACCATTGGTTAGGGTTCTGAATCAAATTGCATTCAGAAATAACCGCTGAAAAGTTGGACTTATCCATTTTCATGTTGTCAACTGTTAACATCTTTGTTTTAGTGTAAAACAGTAAAATTCTTAAGATGTTATTTGTCTAGTGTACTAAAACAGATAGCACGCTAAAATAAACTCGTCGCACAAGTTTATTAATTAGAATTCCACTACGCTGGAATTCTGTATTAGATAAGTGTAACAATAAGTTACGTTGTAAATATATTACAACAGCAACGTTATACTATTGTAAGAAATAGTACAACTTATAAACGGGAAAGATTACAGTGAATCTAACCAGTATATAAAGGAAATTCCGTCTGAGGCTCGTCGTAACGATTTCCTTAAGAATTTTATTTCAAAATTCTCCCAAGATACAACAGACGTAATCTGCACGAGATTGTAATGAGTATATCACTCTGTGATTTAGAGTATGGCAGTAGAAGTGAAGAAGAAGATTCAGATTCTGAAAAATGAGTTAGGAAAGTGATCAGTTTTCCTTCTTATTTATAGTTGGTCCGTATCTCTTCCGAACGGTCGTGTCTACACCCGTTCGCTCAAACAGTTGCGTCCGTACCACTTCATACAGCCGCACCCGTCTGCCGATGCCACTTCAATCGGGTCGCACCCGCTCATGCCGCCTGGTACTGTTTCGCCTGTACCGCTTCAGTCGGGTCGCACCCGCTCGCGTTTGGCCGCACCTGTTTGCTTCTAACGGGTCACACCCGCTACTGTTCGCTTACGAACAGTCGCATCTCCTCAGGCAAAAACCCCGCGTCCGTCTTCGCCCGCTTCCCTTCAAATTCCAGGCCCAGCCCAGTTTCAGACGAAGCCCAAAACTGTTAAACAGTGGCCTAGTAAAAAGAATGGTCATTTTAGACCCGTACCCGTACCCGAGCCCGGCCCGGTTCGGTCGGACGGACGGCGGCGGCGGCGTGCGCGTGTGTGGTGGTGATGCATGATCTCCCTCCTCACAACGAAGCATACATTTGGGTGCCCCTAGGCCCCAACACCTTCATTGCAAAGCCATATATATCTTGGAATGGCTTTGCAAATTTGGCGATGTGGGACAAGTGTATTTCATTTACACTAGGAATTCCAACAATCCCCCACATAAATGATAATATACTTTTCCCCCACACAAAGCGAAATATCACAGTGTACATATGGAATAATTCTTTATCGTGGATAAGTAGATATTTCACTTTGAACTTTCCCTAGTTAAAACTTATCGGATCTACTTGGCTAATCGGTGAATTATTTCATCTTGAACCGTCGGCCTTTATTGTATATCCAGACAATAAGCTTTACGAAGCATTGATTCCCTTCTCATCCAATCTCTTGGTTGTGTTCATTTTGGTCCTGAACAATATTTTTGGTTCTGCGAGTGTTTTTAGAGAACAAAAAGCCTTTTAATATTCTCATAGAGCCGACCCAGCTCACACTAACATAGGTGATCGCAACCATTAAGAGTATCCTACATATACCCCACTTGTTATTTCCAAGATATGGTCATCATTAAAAACATAGTTTTAACCTTTAAAACTTCTGTAGGCATGCATTATATTTTGCACCATAGGAATGGAGTAGGACCAAGTCCAGACAAATGCATTACTTCTTGAGTTACTCATAACTGGTTTGCCTATTGATCCTAGTCCGTGGGATCTCCAGTCGCTAGGATAGGTTTCCGTATAAGGTAACTCTTGTTGGTTTAGGCTTTTAAACCCATTCCCCTCAATGCGCAGTCAATTTTCTCTCTTGATAAACCTTTAGTAAATGGATCCGCTAGGTTATCATTTGTTCTCACATAATCTATGGAAATAGTTCCATTAGAGAGTAACTGCCTAACTGTGTTATGGCGACGACGTATGTGTCGTGATTTGCCATTATACACAAGGTTTTTCGCTCTACTTAGCGCTGCTTGATTGTCGCAGTGAATGCATATGTCCGTCACAGGTTTTGGCCAAAATGGAATATCTTCTAAGAATTGACGAAGCCATTCTGCCTCTTCGCCTGCTTTATCTAATGCGATAAACTCAGATTCCATGGTGGATCGAGCTATGCATGTTTGTTTAGTAGATTTCCATGACACTGCTGCTCCTGCGAGGGTAAAGACATAACCACTTGTGGATTTTGATTCCTCTGAATCTGCAATCCAGTTTGCATCACTATATCCTTCTAAGACGGCAGGATATTTTCCATAATGTAAGGAAAAATTAGTGGTATTCTTTAAATATCCCAACACTCTCATTAGTGCTTTCCAGTGTTCCTTCCCTGGATTACTTGTATACCTGCTTAGTCGACTTACCGCGTAAGCAATATCTGGTCTTGTGCAATTCATGGGATACATGAGACATCCTATTACACGAGAATATTCCAGTTGCATTACACTCTCATTAGTGTTTTTGTGCAGTACTTCTGATGGATTAAAAGGTGTATTTACTCCTTTAATTCCAAAATTTTGAAATCTTTCAATCACTTTGTCTACATAGTGTGACTGAGACAATTCAATTCCATTAGGAGTTCTTATTATTTTGATTCCCAAAATAACATCTACAACTCCTAAGTCTTTCATATTGAAATTGCTAGTTAACATTTTCTTTATGGTCTCTATGACTTGAGTATTTGGACCAAATATTAGCATATCGTCTACATATAGACAAATCATCACATATGATTGTCCAATTTGTTTATAATAAACACACTTATCGCATTCATTTATACGAAAACCATTTCTTATCATGACACTATCAAATTTTTCGTGCCATTGTTTTAGAGCTTGTTTTAGTCCGTATAATTATTTTACTAATCTACAAACTTTGTTTTCATTTCCTTTGGAAATAAATCCCTCAGGTTGCTCCATGTAAATCTCCTCATCGAGATTTCCATTTAAGAATGCTGTTTTTACATCCATCTGATGAATCTCTAGATTATAGATGGATGCAATTGCTATTAACATTCTTATAGAGGTTATTCGTGTTACCGGCGAATATGTATCAAAAAAGTCCACTCCTTCTTTTTGACGATATCCTTTGGCTACTAATCTGGCTTTATACTTGTCGATAGAGCCATCTGCTTTCATTTTCTTCTTGAAAATCCATTTGCAGCCAATTGGTTTTATTCCTGGTGGAATATCAACAATTTCCCAAGTTTTATTACTTAGAATTGATTTAATCTATCTTTGGATTGCTTCTTTCCAACATGAAGATTTAGAAGATGACATTGCTTCCTTGTACGTTTGAGGTTCGTGCTCTAATACATATGTAAAAAAGTCCGAACCAAATGTTTTGGAAGTTCTTGCCCTTACGCTTCTTCTTGGTTCAACCTCCTCGTTGTCCTGATGAGTTTCATCTTCACATGTCTCATCTCTGTTGTCTCTTGTCCTTTATGGGACAGGATTTCCATCGTTTCTTTTATGTGGGAACACATCTTGAAAGAACGAGGCATCTCTTGACTTCCATGATTGTATTTACATGAATATCATTTATATCAGACTTGAATACCAAAAATCTATAGGCACTACTATTTTGGGCTGGCCCAAGATAATAACAATCTACTGTTTTTGGTCCAAGTTTGACTCTCTTGGGAGGCGGAACTGGAACTTTTGCCAAGCACCCCCACACTTTGAGGTATTTAAAGCTTGGTTTGTGTCATTTCCATATCTCACATGGAATTGTTCCCGTTTTATTGTGAGGAACTTTGTTTAATATGTGATTAGACATATTTAAGGCTTCCCCCCACAAGTTCGTCGGTAGACCAGAAGTTAAAAGCATGGCAGTAATCATGTCTTTTAACGTTCTGTTCTTCCTCTCGGCTACACCATTTTGTTGTGGTGAATATGTAGCTGTTGTTTGATGAATTATACCATTTTCGGTACAGAACTGTTCAAATGGTGATTCATATTCTCCACCTCGATCAGATCTCAATATCTTGATCTTTTTATTTAACTGATTTTCTACCTCAGCCTTGTATTTTATAAACGCGATTATTGCTTCATCCTTACTATTTAAAAGATATACATAGCAATATCGCTTATAATCGTCAATAAAAGTAATAAAATACTTTTTCCCACCTCTTGTAGGTAGTGATTTAAAATCACATAAATTTGTATGTACCAAACCTAATGGTTCGGTGCTTCTGTCAACAGATGTAAATGGTTGTTTGACCATTTTTGCTTCTACACATGTCTCACATTTGTAGTTCTTATCTACTTGGAAATTTGGAATCAATCCCAAGTTTGATAATTTCTTCATTTTTCGGAAGTTTATGTGTCCTAATCTATCGTGCCATAGTAAAATTTCGTGCTCAAGCAAGTAAGAGACTTCAATTTTATTAATAGCACAATCAGAATACATAGATTTATTGTCGGTAACGGCTACATTTGCCTTAAATAGGCCATCACATAAATATCCCCTTCCGATATACATTCCAGCTTTGGACAGAACCATCTTGTCTGACTCAAACACCATCTTGAATCCCTTCTTTGATAGGACTGCACCAGAGATGAGATTCTTGCGTATGTCTGGAACGTGAAGCACGTCATTCAATTTGACAGTTTTTCCAGAAGTGAACTTGAGGATAAATGTGCCACTGCCTTCGATCATGGAAACTGCAGAATTACCCTTGTAGAGTCTTTCTTTCTGATCGAATTTCTGGTATGTTGAAAACATGGATTCTTCAGAGCAAACATGACGAGTTGCTCCTGTGTCAACCCACCATTGGTTAGGGTTCTGAATCAAATTGCATTCAGAAATAACCGCTGAAAAGTTGGACTTATCCATTTTCATGTTGTCAACTGTTAACATCTTTGTTTTAGTGTAAAACAGTAAAATTCTTAAGATGTTATTTGTCTAGTGTACTAAAACAGATAGCACGCTAAAATAAACTCGTCGCACAAGTTTATTAATTAGAATTCCACTACGCTGGAATTCTGTATTAGATAAGTGTAACAATAAGTTACGTTGTAAATATATTACAACAGCAACGTTATACTATTGTAAGAAATAGTACAACTTATAAACGGGAAAGATTACAGTGAATCTAACCAGTATATAAAGGAAATTCCGTCTGAGGCTCGTCGTAACGATTTCCTTAAGAATTTTATTTCAAAATTCTCCCAAGATACAACAGACGTAATCTGCACGAGATTGTAATGAGTATATCACTCTGTGATTTAGAGTATGGCAGTAGAAGTGAAGAAGAAGATTCAGATTCTGAAAAATGAGTTAGGAAAGTGATCAGTTTTCCTTCTTATTTATAGTTGGTCCGTATCTCTTCCGAACGGTCGTGTCTACACCCGTTCGCTCAAACAGTTGCGTCCATACCACTTCATACAGCCGCACCCGTCTGCCGATGCCACTTCAATCGGGTCGCACCCGCTCATGCCGCCTGGTACTGTTTCGCCTGTACCGCTTCAGTCGGGTCGCACCCGCTCGCGTTTGGCCGCACCTGTTTGCTTCTAACGGGTCACACCCGCTACTGTTCGCTTACGAACAGTCGCATCTCCTCAGGCAAAAACCCCGCGTCCGTCTTCGCCCGCTTCCCTTCAAATTCCAGGCCCAGCCCAGTTTCAGACGAAGCCCAAAACTGTTAAACAGTGGCCTAGTAAAAAGAATGGTCATTTTAGACCCGTACCCGTACCCGAGCCCGGCCCGGTTCGGTCGGACGGACGGCGGCGGCGGCGCGCGCGTGTGTGGTGGTGATGCATGATCTCCCTCCTCACAACGAAGCATACATTTGGGTGCCCCTAGGCCCCAACACCTTCATTGCAAAGCCATATATATCTTGGAATGGCTTTGCAAATTTGGCGATGTGGGACAAGTGTATTTCATTTACACTAGGAATTCCAACAATCCCCCACATAAATGATAATATACTTTTCCCCCACACAAAGCGAAATATCACAGTGTACATATGGAATAATTCTTTATCGTGGATAAGTAGATATTTCACTTTGAACTTTACCTAGTTAAAACTTATCGGATCTACTTGGCTAATCGGTGAATTATTTCATCTTGAACCGTCGGCCTTTATTGTATATCCAGACAATAAGCTTTACGAAGCATTGATTCCCTTCTCATCCAATCTCTTGGTTGTGTTCATTTTGGTCCTGAACAATATTTTTGGTTCTGCGAGTGTTTTTAGAGAATAAAAGCCTTTTAATATTCTCATAGAGCCGACCCAGCTCACACTAACATAGGTGATCGCAACCATTAAGAGTATCCTACATATACCCCACTTGTTATTTCCAAGATATGGTCATCATTAAAAAACATAGTTTTAACCTTTAAAACTTCTGTAGGCATGCATTATATTTTGCACCATAGGAATGGAGTAGGACCAAGTCCAGACAAATGCATTACTTCTTGAGTTACTCATAACTGGTTTGCCTATTGATCCTAGTCCGTGGGATCTCCAGTCGCTAGGATAGGTTTCCGTATAAGGTAACTCTTGTTGGTTTAGGCTTTTAAACCCATTCCCCTCAATGCGCAGTCAATTTTCTCTCTTGATAAACCTTTAGTAAATGGATCCGCTAGGTTATCATTTGTTCTCACATAATCTATGGAAATAGTTCCATTAGAGAGTAACTGCCTAACTGTGTTATGGCGACGACGTATGTGTCGTGATTTGCCATTATACACAAGGTTTTTCGCTCTACTTAGCGCTGCTTGATTGTCGCAGTGAATACATATGTCCGTCACAGGTTTTGGCCAAAATGGAATATCTTCTAAGAATTGACGAAGCCATTCTGCCTCTTCGCCTGCTTTATCTAATGCGATAAACTCAGATTCCATGGTGGATCGAGCTATGCATGTTTGTTTAGTAGATTTCCATGACACTGCTGCTCCTGCGAGGGTAAAGACATAACCACTTGTGGATTTTGATTCCTCTGAATCTGCAATCCAGTTTGCATCACTATATCCTTCTAAGACGGCAGGATATTTTCCATAATGTAAGGAAAAATTAGTGGTATTCTTTAAATATCCCAACACTCTCATTAGTGCTTTCCAGTGTTCCTTCCCTGGATTACTTGTATACCTGCTTAGTCGACTTACCGCGTAAGCAATATCTGGTCTTGTGCAATTCATGGGATACATGAGACATCCTATTACACGAGAATATTCCAGTTGCATTACACTCTCATTAGTGTTTTTGTGCAGTACTTCTGATGGATTAAAAGGTGTATTTACTCCTTTAATTCCAAAATTTTGAAATCTTTCAATCACTTTGTCTACATAGTGTGACTGAGACAATTCAATTCCATTAGGAGTTCTTATTATTTTGATTCCCAAAATAACATCTACAACTCCTAAGTCTTTCATATTGAAATTGCTAGTTAACATTTTCTTTATGGTCTCTATGACTTGAGTATTTGGACCAAATATTAGCATATCGTCTACATATAGACAAATCATCACATATGATTGTCCAATTTGTTTATAATAAACACACTTATCGCATTCATTTATACGAAAACCATTTCTTATCATGACACTATCAAATTTTTCGTGCCATTGTTTTAGAGCTTGTTTTAGTCCGTATAATTATTTTACTAATCTACAAACTTTGTTTTCATTTCCTTTGGAAATAAATCCCTCAGGTTGCTCCATGTAAATCTCCTCATCGAGATTTCCATTTAAGAATGCTGTTTTTACATCCATCTGATGAATCTCTAGATTATAGATGGATGCAATTGCTATTAACATTCTTATAGAGGTTATTCGTGTTACCGGCGAATATGTATCAAAAAAGTCCACTCCTTCTTTTTGACGATATCCTTTGGCTACTAATCTGGCTTTATACTTGTCGATAGAGCCATCTGCTTTCATTTTCTTCTTGAAAATCCATTTGCAGCCAATTGGTTTTATTCCTGGTGGAATATCAACAATTTCCCAAGTTTTATTACTTAGAATTGATTTAATCTATCTTTGGATTGCTTCTTTCCAACATGAAGATTTAGAAGATGACATTGCTTCCTTGTACGTATGAGGTTCGTGCTCTAATACATATGTAAAAAAGTCCGAACCAAATGTTTTGGAAGTTCTTGCCCTTACGCTTCTTCTTGGTTCAACCTCCTCGTTGTCCTGATGAGTTTCATCTTCACATGTCTCATCTCTGTTGTCTCTTGTCCTTTATGGGACAGGATTTCCATCGTTTCTTTTATGTGGGAACACATCTTCAAAGAACGAGGCATCTCTTGACTTCCATGATTGTATTTACATGAATATCATTTATATCAGACTTGAATACCAAAAATCTATAGGCACTACTATTTTGGGCTGGCCCAAGATAATAACAATCTACTGTTTTTGGTCCAAGTTTGACTCTCTTTGGAGGCGGAACTGGAACTTTTGCCAAGCACCCCCACACTTTGAGGTATTTAAAGCTTGGTTTGTGTCATTTCCATATCTCATATGGAATTGTTCCCGTTTTATTGTGAGGAACTTTGTTTAATATGTGATTAGACATATTTAAGGCTTCCCCCCACAAGTTCGTCGGTAGACCAGAAGTTAAAAGCATGGCAGTAATCATGTCTTTTAACGTTCTGTTCTTCCTCTCGGCTACACCATTTTGTTGTGGTGAATATGGAGCTGTTGTTTGATGAATTATACCATTTTCGGTACAGAACTGTTCAAATGGTGATTCATATTCTCCACCTCGATCAGATCTCAATATCTTGATCTTTTTATTTAACTGATTTTCTACCTCAGCCTTGTATTTTATAAACGCGATTATTGCTTCATCCTTACTATTTAAAAGATATACATAGCAATATCGCGTATAATCGTCAATAAAAGTAATAAAATACTTTTTCCCACCTCTTGTAGGTAGTGATTTAAAATCACATAAATTTGTATATACCAAACCTAATGGTTCGGTGCTTCTGTCAACAGATGTAAATGGTTGTTTGACCATTTTTGCTTCTACACATGTCTCACATTTGTAGTTCTTATCTACTTGGAAATTTGGAATCAATCCCAAGTTTGATAATTTCTTCATTTTTCGGAAGTTTATGTGTCCTAATCTATCGTGCCATAGTAAAATTTCGTGCTCAAGCAAGTAAGAGACTTCAATTTTATTAATAGCACAATCAGAATACATAGATTTATTGTCGGTAACGGCTACATTTGCCTTAAATAGGCCATCACATAAATATCCCCTTCCGATATACATTCCAGCTTTGGACAGAACCATCTTGTCTGACTCAAACACCATCTTGAATCCCTTCTTTGATAGGACTGCACCAGAGATGAGATTCTTGCGTATGTCTGGAACGTGAAGCACGTCATTCAATTTGACAGTTTTTCCAGAAGTGTACTTGAGGATAACTGTGCCACTGCCTTCGATCATGGAAACTGCAGAATTACCCTTGTAGAGTCTTTCTTTCTGATCGAATTTCTGGTATGTTGAAAACATGGATTCTTCAGAGCAAACATGACGAGTTGCTCCTGTGTCAACCCACCATTGGTTAGGGTTCTGAATCAAATTGCATTCAGAAATAACCGCTGAAAAGTTGGACTTATCCATTTTCATGTTGTCAACTGTTAACATCTTTGTTTTAGTGTAAAACAGTAAAATTCTTAAGATGTTATTTGTCTAGTGTACTAAAACAGATAGCACGCTAAAATAAACTCGTCGCACAAGTTTATTAATTAGAATTCCACTACGCTGGAATTCTGTATTAGATAAGTGTAACAATAAGTTACGTTGTAAATATATTACAACAGCAACGTTATACTATTGTAAGAAATAGTACAACTTATAAACGGGAAAGATTACAGTGAATCTAACCAGTATATAAAGGAAATTCCGTCTGAGGCTCGTCGTAACGATTTCCTTAAGAATTTTATTTCAAAATTCTCCCAAGATACAACAGACGTAATCTGCACGAGATTGTAATGAGTATATCACTCTGTGATTTAGAGTATGGCAGTAGAAGTGAAGAAGAAGATTCAGATTCTGAAAAATGAGTTAGGAAAGTGATCAGTTTTCCTTCTTATTTATAGTTGGTCCGTATCTCTTCCGAACGGTCGTGTCTACACCCGTTCGCTCAAACAGTTGCGTCCGTACCACTTCATACAGCCGCACCCGTCTGCCGATGCCACTTCAATCGGGTCGCACCCGCTCATGCCGCCTGGTACTGTTTCGCCTGTACCGCTTCAGTCGGGTCGCACCCGCTCGCGTTTGGCCGCACCTGTTTGCTTCTAACGGGTCACACCCGCTACTGTTCGCTTACGAACAGTCGCATCTCCTCAGGCAAAAACCCCGCGTCCGTCTTCGCCCGCTTCCCTTCAAATTCCAGGCCCAGCCCAGTTTCAGACGAAGCCCAAAACTGTTAAACAGTGGCCTAGTAAAAAGAATGGTCATTTTAGACCCGTACCCGTACCCGAGCCCGGCCCGGTTCGGTCGGACGGACGGCGGCGGCGGCGCGCGCGTGTGGTGGTGATGCATGATCTCCCTCCTCACAACGAAGCATACATTTGGGTGCCCCTAGGCCCCAACACCTTCATTGCAAAGCCATATATATCTTGGAATGGCTTTGCAAATTTGGCGATGTGGGACAAGTGTATTTCATTTACACTAGGAATTCCAACAATCCCCCACATAAATGATAATATACTTTTCCCCCACACAAAGCGAAATATCACAGTGTACATATGGAATAATTCTTTATCGTGGATAAGTAGATATTTCACTTTGAACTTTCCCTAGTTAAAACTTATCGGATCTACTTGGCTAATCGGTGAATTATTTCATCTTGAACCGTCGGCCTTTATTGTATATCCAGACAATAAGCTTTACGAAGCATTGATTCCCTTCTCATCCAATCTCTTGGTTGTGTTCATTTTGGTCCTGAACAATATTTTTGGTTCTGCGAGTGTTTTTAGAGAATAAAAGCCTTTTAATATTCTCATAGAGCCGACCCAGCTCACACTAACATAGGTGATCGCAACCATTAAGAGTATCCTACATATACCCCACTTGTTATTTCCAAGATATGGTCATCATTAAAAAACATAGTTTTAACCTTTAAAACTTCTGTAGGCATGCATTATATTTTGCACCATAGGAATGGAGTAGGACCAAGTCCAGACAAATGCATTACTTCTTGAGTTACTCCTAATTGGTTTGCCTATTGATCCTAGTCCGTGGGATCTCCAGTCGCTAGGATAGGTTTCCGTATAAGGTAACTCTTGTTGGTTTAGGCTTTTAAACCCATTCCCCTCAATGCGCAGTCAATTTTCTCTCTTGATAAACCTTTAGTAAATGGATCCGCTAGGTTATCATTTGTTCTCACATAATCTATGGAAATAGTTCCATTAGAGAGTAACTGCCTAACTGTGTTATGGCGACGACGTATGTGTCGTGATTTGCCATTATACACAAGGTTTTTCGCTCTACTTAGCGCTGCTTGATTGTCGCAGTGAATACATATGTCCGTCACAGGTTTTGGCCAAAATGGAATATCTTCTAAGAATTGACGAAGCCATTCTGCCTCTTCGTCTGCTTTATCTAATGCGATGAACTCAGATTCCATGGTGGATCGAGCTATGCATGTTTGTTTAGTAGATTTCCATGACACTGCTGCTCCTGCGAGGGTAAAGACATAACCACTTGTAGATTTTGATTCCTCTGAATCTGCAATCCAATTTGCATCACTATATCCTTCTAAGACGGCAGGATATTTTCCATAATGTAAGGAAAAATTAGTGGTATTCTTTAAATATCCCAACACTCTCATTAGTGCTTTCCAGTGTTCCTTCCCTGGATTACTTGTATACCTGCTTAGTCGACTTACCGCGTAAGCAATATCTGGTCTTGTGCAATTCATGGGATACATGAGACATCCTATTACACGAGAATATTCCAGTTGCATTACACTCTCATTAGTGTTTTTGTGCAGTACTTCTGATGGATTAAAAGGTGTATTTACTCCTTTAATTCCAAAATTTTGAAATCTTTCAATCACTTTGTCTACATAGTGTGACTGAGACAATTCAATTCCATTAGGAGTTCTTATTATTTTGATTCCCAAAATAACATCTACAACTCCTAAGTCTTTCATATTGAAATTGCTAGTTAACATTTTCTTTATGGTCTCTATGACTTGAGTATTTGGACCAAATATTAGCATATCGTCTACATATAGACAAATCATCACATATGATTGTCCAATTTGTTTATAATAAACACACTTATCGCATTCATTTATACGAAAACCATTTCTTATCATGACACTATCAAATTTTTCGTGCCATTGTTTTAGAGCTTGTTTTAGTCCGTATAATTATTTTACTAATCTACAAACTTTGTTTTCATTTCCTTTGGAAATAAATCCCTCAGGTTGCTCCATGTAAATCTCCTCATCGAGATTTCCATTTAAGAATGCTGTTTTTACATCCATCTGATGAATCTCTAGATTATAGATGGATGCAATTGCTATTAACATTCTTATAGAGGTTATTCGTGTTACCGGCGAATATGTATCAGAAAAGTCCACTCCTTCTTTTTGACGATATCCTTTGGCTACTAATCTGGCTTTATACTTGTCGATAGAGCCATCTGCTTTCATTTTCTTCTTGAAAATCCATTTGCAGCCAATTGGTTTTATTCCTGGTGGAATATCAACAATTTCCCAAGTTTTATTACTTAGAATTGATTTAATCTATCTTTGGATTGCTTCTTTCCAACATGAAGATTTAGAAGATGACATTGCTTCCTTGTACGTTTGAGGTTCGTGCTCTAATACATATGTAAAAAAGTCCGAACCAAATGTTTTGGAAGTTCTTGCCCTTACGCTTCTTCTTGGTTCAACCTCCTCGTTGTCCTGATGAGTTTCATCTTCACATGTCTCATCTCTGTTGTCTCTTGTCCTTTATGGGACAGGATTTCCATCGTTTCTTTTATGTGGAAACACATCTTGAAAGAACGAGGCATCTCTTGACTTCCATGATTGTATTTACATGAATATCATTTATATCAGACTTGAATACCAAAAATCTATAGGCACTACTATTTTGGGCTGGCCCAAGATAATAACAATCTACTGTTTTTGGTCCAAGTTTGACTCTCTTGGGAGGCGGAACTGGAACTTTTGCCAAGCACCCCCACACTTTGAGGTATTTAAAGCTTGGTTTGTGTCATTTCCATATCTCATATGGAATTGTTCCCGTTTTATTGTGAGGAACTTTGTTTAATATGTGATTAGACATATTTAAGGCTTCCCCCCACAAGTTCGTCGGTAGACCAGAAGTTAAAAGCATGGCAGTAATCATGTCTTTTAACGTTCTGTTCTTCCTCTCGGCTACACCATTTTGTTGTGGTGAATATGGAGCTGTTGTTTGATGAATTATACCATTTTCGGTACAGAACTGTTCAAATGGTGATTCATATTCTCCACCTCGATCAGATCTCAATATCTTGATCTTTTTATTTAACTGATTTTCTACCTCAGCCTTGTATTTTATAAACGCGATTATTGCTTCATCCTTACTATTTAAAAGATATACATAGAAATATCGCGTATAATCGTCAATAAAAGTAATAAAATACTTTTTCCCACCTCTTGTAGGTAGTGATTTAAAATCACATAAATTTGTATGTACCAAACCTAATGGTTCGGTGCTTCTGTCAACAGATGTAAATGGTTGTTTGACCATTTTTGCTTCTACACATGTCTCACATTTGTAGTTCTTATCTACTTGGAAATTTGGAATCAATCCCAAGTTTGATAATTTCTTCATTTTTCGGAAGTTTATGTGTCCTAATCTATCGTGCCATAGTAAAATTTCGTGCTCAAGCAAGTAAGAGACTTCAATTTTATTAATAGCACAATCAGAATACATAGATTTATTGTCGGTAACGGCTACATTTGCCTTAAATAGGCCATCACATAAATATCCCCTTCCGATATACATTCCAGCTTTGGACAGAACCATCTTGTCTGACTCAAACACCATCTTGAATCCCTTCTTTGATAGGACTGCACCAGAGATGAGATTCTTGCGTATGTCTGGAACGTGAAGCACGTCATTCAATTTGACAGTTTTTCCAGAAGTGAACTTGAGGATAACTGTGCCACTGCCTTCGATCATGGAAACTGCAGAATTACCCTTGTAGAGTCTTTCTTTCTGATCGAATTTCTGGTATGTTGAAAACATGGATTCTTCAGAGCAAACATGACGAGTTGCTCCTGTGTCAACCCACCATTGGTTAGGGTTCTGAATCAAATTGCATTCAGAAATAACCGCTGAAAAGTTGGACTTATCCATTTTCATGTTGTCAACTGTTAACATCTTTGTTTTAGTGTAAAACAGTAAAATTCTTAAGATGTTATTTGTCTAGTGTACTAAAACAGATAGCACGCTAAAATAAACTCGTCGCACAAGTTTATTAATTAGAATTCCACTACGCTGGAATTCTGTATTAGATAAGTGTAACAATAAGTTACGTTGTAAATATATTACAACAGCAACGTTATACTATTGTAAGAAATAGTACAACTTATAAACGGGAAAGATTACAGTGAATCTAACCAGTATATAAAGGAAATTCCATCTGAGGCTCGTCGTAACGATTTCCTTAAGAATTTTATTTCAAAATTCTCCCAAGATACAACAGACGTAATCTGCACGAGATTGTAATGAGTATATCACTCTGTGATTTAGAGTATGGAAGTAGAAGTGAAGAAGAAGATTCAGATTCTGAAAAATGAGTTAGGAAAGTGATCAGTTTTCCTTCTTATTTATAGTTGGTCCGTATCTCTTCCGAACGGTCGTGTCTACACCCGTTCGCTCAAACAGTTGCGTCCGTACCACTTCATACAGCCGCACCCGTCTGCCGATGCCACTTCAATCGGGTCGCACCCGCTCATGCCGCCTGGTACTGTTTCGCCTGTACCGCTTCAGTCGGGTCGCACCCGCTCGCGTTTGGCCGCACCTGTTTGCTTCTAACGGGTCACACCCGCTACTGTTCGCTTACGAACAGTCGCATCTCCTCAGGCAAAAACCCCGCGTCCGTCTTCGCCCGCTTCCCTTCAAATTCCAGGCCCAGCCCAGTTTCAGACGAAGCCCAAAACTGTTAAACAGTGGCCTAGTAAAAAGAATGGTCATTTTAGACTCGTACCCGTACCCGAGCCCGGCCCGGTTCGGTCGGACGGACGGCGGCGGCGGCGCGCGCGTGTGTGGTGGTGATGCATGATCTCCCTCCTCACAACGAAGCATACATTTGGGTGCCCCTAAGCCCCAACACCTTCGTTGCAAAGCCATATATATCTTGGAATGGCTTTGCAAATTTGGCGATGTGGGACAAGTGTATTTCATTTACACTAGGAATTCCAGCAATCCCCCACATAAATGATAATATACTTTTCCCCCACACAAAGCGAAATATCACAGTGTACATATGGAATAATTCTTTATCGTGGATAAGTAGATATTTCACTTTGAACTTTCCCTAGTTAAAACTTATCGGATCTACTTGGCTAATCGGTGAATTATTTCATCTTGAACCGTCGGCCTTTATTGTATATCCAGACAATAAGCTTTACGAAGCATTGATTCCCTTCTCATCCAATCTCTTGGTTGTGTTCATTTTGGTCCTGAACAATATTTTTGGTTCTGCGAGTGTTTTTAGAGAATAAAAGCCTTTTAATATTCTCATAGAGCCGACCCAGCTCACACTAACATAGGTGATCGCAACCATTAAGAGTATCCTACATATACCCCACTTGTTATTTCCAAGATATGGTCATCATTAAAAAACATAGTTTTAACCTTTAAAACTTCTGTAGGCATGCATTATATTTTGCACCATAGGAATGGAGTAGGACCAAGTCCAGACAAATGCATTACTTCTTGAGTTACTCATAACTGGTTTGCCTATTGATCCTAGTCCGTGGGATCTCCAGTCGCTAGGATAGGTTTCCGTATAAGGTAACTCTTGTTGGTTTAGGCTTTTAAACCCATTCCCCTCAATGCGCAGTCAATTTTCTCTCTTGATAAACCTTTAGTAAATGGATCCGCTAGGTTATCATTTGTTCTCACATAATCTATGGAAATAGTTCCATTAGAGAGTAACTGCCTAACTGTGTTATGGCGACGACGTATGTGTCGTGATTTGCCATTATACACAAGGTTTTTCGCTCTACTTAGCGCTGCTTGATTGTCGCAGTGAATACATATGTCCGTCACAGGTTTTGGCCAAAATGGAATATCTTCTAAGAATTGACGAAGCCATTCTGCCTCTTCGTCTGCTTTATCTAATGCGATAAACTCAGATTCCATGGTGGATCGAGCTATGCATGTTTGTTTAGTAGATTTCCATGACACTGCTGCTCCTGCGAGGGTAAAGACATAACCACTTGTGGATTTTGATTCCTCTGAATCTGCAATCCAGTTTGCATCACTATATCCTTCTAAGACGGCAGGATATTTTCCATAATGTAAGGAAAAATTAGTGGTATTCTTTAAATATCCCAACACTCTCATTAGTGCTTTCCAGTGTTCCTTCCCTGGATTACTTGTATACCTGCTTAGTCGACTTACCGCGTAAGCAATATCTGGTCTTGTGCAATTCATGGGATACATGAGACATCCTATTACACGAGAATATTCCAGTTGCATTACACTCTAATTAGTGTTTTTGTGCAGTACTTCTGATGGATTAAAAGGTGTATTTACTCCTTTAATTCCAAAATTTTGAAATCTTTCAATCACTTTGTCTACATAGTGTGACTGAGACAATTCAATTCCATTAGGAGTTCTTATTATTTTGATTCCCAAAATAACATCTACAACTCCTAAGTCTTTCATATTGAAATTGCTAGTTAACATTTTCTTTATGGTCTCTATGACTTGAGTATTTGGACCAAATATTAGCATATCGTCTACATATAGACAAATCATCACATATGATTGTCCAATTTGTTTATAATAAACACACTTATCGCATTCATTTATACGAAAACCATTTCTTATCATGACACTATCAAATTTTTCGTGCCATTGTTTTAGAGCTTGTTTTAGTCCGTATAATTATTTTACTAATCTACAAACTTTGTTTTCATTTCCTTTGGAAATAAATCCCTCAGGTTGCTCCATGTAAATCTCCTCATCGAGATTTCCATTTAAGAATGCTGTTTTTACATCCATCTGATGAATCTCTAGATTATAGATGGATGCAATTGCTATTAACATTCTTATAGAGGTTATTCGTGTTACCGGCGAATATGTATCAGAAAAGTCCACTCCTTCTTTTTGACGATATCCTTTGGCTACTAATCTGGCTTTATACTTGTCGATAGAGCCATCTGCTTTCATTTTCTTCTTGAAAATCCATTTGCAGCCAATTGGTTTTATTCCTGGTGGAATATCAACAATTTCCCAAGTTTTATTACTTAGAATTGATTTAATCTATCTTTGGATTGCTTCTTTCCAACATGAAGATTTAGAAGATGACATTGCTTCCTTGTACGTTTGAGGTTCGTGCTCTAATACATATGTAAAAAAGTCCGAACCAAATGTTTTGGAAGTTCTTGCCCTTACGCTTCTTCTTGGTTCAACCTCCTCGTTGTCCTGATGAGTTTCATCTTCACATGTCTCATCTCTGTTGTCTCTTGTCCTTTATGGGACAGGATTTCCATCGTTTCTTTTATGTGGGAACACATCTTGAAAGAACGAGGCATCTCTTGACTTCCATGATTGTATTTACATGAATATCATTTATATCAGACTTGAATACCAAAAATCTATAGGCACTACTATTTTGGGCTGGCCCAAGATAATAACAATCTACTGTTTTTGGTCCAAGTTTGACTCTCTTGGGAGGCGGAACTGGAACTTTTGCCAAGCACCCCCACACTTTGAGGTATTTAAAGCTTGGTTTGTGTCATTTCCATATCTCATATGGAATTGTTCCCGTTTTATTGTGAGGAACTTTGTTTAATATGTGATTAGACATATTTAAGGCTTCCCCCCACAAGTTCGTCGGTAGACCAGAAGTTAAAAGCATGGCAGCAATCATGTCTTTTAACGTTCTGTTCTTCCTCTCGGCTACACCATTTTGTTGTGGTGAATATGGAGCTGTTGTTTGATGAATTATACCATTTTCGGTACAGAACTGTTCAAATGGTGATTCATATTCTCCACCTCGATCAGATCTCAATATCTTGATCTTTTTATTTAACTGATTTTCTACCTCAGCCTTGTATTTTATAAACGCGATTATTGCTTCATCCTTACTATTTAAAAGATATACATAGCAATATCGCGTATAATCGTCAATAAAAGTAATAAAATACTTTTTCCCACCTCTTGTAGGTAGTGATTTAAAATCACATAAATTTGTATGTACCAAACCTAATGGTTCGGTGCTTCTGTCAACAGATGTAAATGGTTGTTTGACCATTTTTGCTTCTACACATGTCTCACATTTGTAGTTCTTATCTACTTGGAAATTTGGAATCAATCCCAAGTTTGATAATTTCTTCATTTTTCGGAAGTTTATGTGTCCTAATCTATCGTGCCATAGTAAAATTTCGTGCTCAAGCAAGTAAGAGACTTCAATTTTATTAATAGCACAATCAGAATACATAGATTTATTGTCGGTAACGGCTACATTTGCCTTAAATAGGCCATCACATAAATATCCCCTTCCGATATACATTCCAGCTTTGGACAGAACCATCTTGTCTGACTCAAACACCATCTTGAATCCCTTCTTTGATAGGACTGCACCAGAGATGAGATTCTTGCGTATGTCTGGAACGTGAAGCACGTCATTCAATTTGACAGTTTTTCCAGAAGTGAACTTGAGGATAACTGTGCCACTGCCTTCGATCATGGAAACTGCAGAATTACCCTTGTAGAGTCTTTCTTTCTGATCGAATTTCTGGTATGTTGAAAACATGGATTCTTCAGAGCAAACATGACGAGTTGCTCCTGTGTCAACCCACCATTGGTTAGGGTTCTGAATCAAATTGCATTCAGAAATAACCGCTGAAAAGTTGGACTTATCCATTTTCATGTTGTCAACTGTTAACATCTTTGTTTTAGTGTAAAACAGTAAAATTCTTAAGATGTTATTTGTCTAGTGTACTAAAACAGATAGCACGCTAAAATAAACTCGTCGCACAAGTTTATTAATTAGAATTCCACTACGCTGGAATTCTGTATTAGATAAGTGTAACAATAAGTTACGTTGTAAATATATTACAACAGCAACGTTATACTATTGTAAGAAATAGTACAACTTATAAACGGGAAAGATTACAGTGAATCTAACCAGTATATAAAGGAAATTCCATCTGAGGCTCGTCGTAACGATTTCCTTAAGAATTTTATTTCAAAATTCTCCCAAGATACAACAGACGTAATCTGCACGAGATTGTAATGAGTATATCACTCTGTGATTTAGAGTATGGCAGTAGAAGTGAAGAAGAAGATTCAGATTCTGAAAAATGAGTTAGGAAAGTGATCAGTTTTCCTTCTTATTTATAGTTGGTCCGTATCTCTTCCGAACGGTCGTGTCTACACCCGTTCGCTCAAACAGTTGCGTCCGTACCACTTCATACAGCCGCACCCGTCTGCCGATGCCACTTCAATCGGGTCGCACCCGCTCATGCCGCCTGGTACTGTTTCGCCTGTACCGCTTCAGTCGGGTCGCACCCGCTCGCGTTTGGCCGCACCTGTTTGCTTCTAACGGGTCACACCCGCTACTGTTCGCTTACGAACAGTCGCATCTCCTCAGGCAAAAACCCCGCGTCCGTCTTCGCCTGCTTCCCTTCAAATTCCAGGCCCAGCCCAGTTTCAGACGAAGCCCAAAACTGTTAAACAGTGGCCTAGTAAAAAGAATGGTCATTTTAGACCCGTACCCGTACCCGAGCCCGGCCCGGTTCGGTCGGACGGACGGCGGCGGCGGCGCGCGCGTGTGTGGTGGTGATGCATGATCTCCCTCCTCACAACGAAGCATACATTTGGGTGCCCCTAGGCCCCAACACCTTCGTTGCAAAGCCATATATATCTTGGAATGGCTTTGCAAATTTGGCGATGTGGGACAAGTGTATTTCATTTACACTAGGAATTCCAACAATCCCCCACATAAATGATAATATACTTTTCCCCCACACAAAGCGAAATATCACAGTGTACATATGGAATAATTCTTTATCGTGGATAAGTAGATATTTCACTTTGAACTTTCCCTAGTTAAAACTTATCGGATCTACTTGGCTAATCGGTGAATTATTTCATCTTGAACCGTCGGCCTTTATTGTATATCCAGACAATAAGCTTTACGAAGCATTGATTCCCTTCTCATCCAATCTCTTGGTTGTGTTCATTTTGGTCCTGAACAATATTTTTGGTTCTGCGAGTGTTTTTAGAGAATAAAAGCCTTTTAATATTCTCATAGAGCCGACCCAGCTCACACTAACATAGGTGATCGCAACCATTAAGAGTATCCTACATATACCCCACTTGTTATTTCCAAGATATGGTCATCATTAAAAAACATAGTTTTAACCTTTAAAACTTCTGTAGGCATGCATTATATTTTGCACCATAGGAATGGAGTAGGACCAAGTCCAGACAAATGCATTACTTCTTGAGTTACTCATAACTGGTTTGCCTATTGATCCTAGTCCGTGGGATCTCCAGTCGCTAGGATAGGTTTCCGTATAAGGTAACTCTTGTTGGTTTAGGCTTTTAAACCCATTCCCCTCAATGCGCAGTCAATTTTCTCTCTTGATAAACCTTTAGTAAATGGATCCGCTAGGTTATCATTTGTTCTCACATAATCTATGGAAATAGTTCCATTAGAGAGTAACTGCCTAACTGTGTTATGGCGACGACGTATGTGTCGTGATTTGCCATTATACACAAGGTTTTTCGCTCTACTTAGCGCTGCTTGATTGTCGCAGTGAATACATATGTCCGTCACAGGTTTTGGCCAAAATGGAATATCTTCTAAGAATTGACGAAGCCATTCTGCCTCTTCGTCTGCTTTATCTAATGCGATAAACTCAGATTCCATGGTGGATCGAGCTATGCATGTTTGTTTAGTAGATTTCCATGACACTGTTGCTCCTGCGAGGGTAAAGACATAACCACTTGTGGATTTTGATTCCTCTGAATCTGCAATCCAGTTTGCATCACTATATCCTTCTAAGACGGCAGGATATTTTCCATAATGTAAGGAAAAATTAGTGGTATTCTTTAAATATCCCAACACTCTCATTAGTGCTTTCCAGTGTTCCTTCCCTGGATTACTTGTATACCTGCTTAGTCGACTTACCGCGTAAGCAATATCTGGTCTTGTGCAATTCATGGGATACATGAGACATCCTATTACACGAGAATATTCCAGTTGCATTACACTCTCATTAGTGTTTTTTTGCAGTACTTCTGATGGATTAAAAGGTGTATTTACTCCTTTAATTCCAAAATTTTGAAATCTTTCAATCACTTTGTCTACATAGTGTGACTGAGACAATTCAATTCCATTAGGAGTTCTTATTATTTTGATTCCCAAAATAACATCTACAACTCCTAAGTCTTTCATATTGAAATTGCTAGTTAACATTTTCTTTATGGTCTCTATGACTTGAGTATTTGGACCAAATATTAGCATATCGTCTACATATAGACAAATCATCACATATGATTGTCCAATTTGTTTATAATAAACACACTTATCGCATTCATTTATACGAAAACCATTTCTTATCATGACACTATCAAATTTTTCGTGCCATTGTTTTAGAGCTTGTTTTAGTCCGTATAATTATTTTACTAATCTACAAACTTTGTTTTCATTTCCTTTGGAAATAAATCCCTCAGGTTGCTCCATGTAAATCTCCTCATCGAGATTTCCATTTAAGAATGCTGTTTTTACATCCATCTGATGAATCTCTAGATTATAGATGGATGCAATTGCTATTAACATTCTTATAGAGGTTATTCGTGTTACCGGCGAATATGTATCAAAAAAGTCCACTCCTTCTTTTTGACGATATCCTTTGGCTACTAATCTGGCTTTATACTTGTCGATAGAGCCATCTGCTTTCATTTTCTTCTTGAAAATCCATTTGCAGCCAATTGGTTTTATTCCTGGTGGAATATCAACAATTTCCCAAGTTTTATTACTTAGAATTGATTTAATCTATCTTTGGATTGCTTCTTTCCAACATGAAGATTTAGAAGATGACATTGCTTCCTTGTACGTTTGAGGTTCGTGCTCTAATACATATGTAAAAAAGTCCGAACCAAATGTTTTGGAAGTTCTTGCCCTTACGCTTCTTCTTGGTTCAACCTCCTCGTTGTCCTGATGAGTTTCATCTTCACATGTCTCATCTCTGTTGTCTCTTGTCCTTTATGGGACAGGATTTCCATCGTTTCTTTTATGTGGGAACACATCTTCAAAGAACGAGGCATCTCTTGACTTCCATGATTGTATTTACATGAATATCATTTATATCAGACTTGAATACCAAAAATCTATAGGCACTACTATTTTGGGCTGGCCCAAGATAATAACAATCTACTGTTTTTGGTCCAAGTTTGACTCTCTTGGGAGGCGGAACTGGAACTTTTGCCAAGCACCCCCACACTTTGAGGTATTTAAAGCTTGGTTTGTGTCATTTCCATATCTCATATGGAATTGTTCCCGTTTTATTGTGAGGAACTTTGTTTAATATGTGATTAGACATATTTAAGGCTTCCCCCCACAAGTTCGTCGGTAGACCAGAAGTTAAAAGCATGGCAGTAATCATGTCTTTTAACGTTCTGTTCTTCCTCTCGGCTACACCATTTTGTTGTGGTGAATATGGAGCTGTTGTTTGATGAATTATACCATTTTCGGTACAGAACTGTTCAAATGGTGATTCATATTCTCCACCTCGATCAGATCTCAATATCTTGATCTTTTTATTTAACTGATTTTCTACCTCAGCCTTGTATTTTATAAACGCGATTATTGCTTCATCCTTACTATTTAAAAGATATACATAGCAATATCGCGTATAATCGTCAATAAAAGTAATAAAATACTTTTTCCCACCTCTTGTAGGTAGTGATTTAAAATCACATAAATTTGTATGTACCAAACCTAATGGTTCGGTGCTTCTGTCAACAGATGTAAATGGTTGTTTGACCATTTTTGCTTCTACACATGTCTCACATTTGTAGTTCTTATCTACTTGGAAATTTGGAATCAATCCCAAGTTTGATAATTTCTTCATTTTTCGGAAGTTTATGTGTCCTAATCTATCGTGCCATAGTAAAATTTCGTGCTCAAGCAAGTAAGAGACTTCAATTTTATTAATAGCACAATCAGAATACATAGATTTATTGTCGGTAACGGCTACATTTGCCTTAAATAGGCCATCACATAAATATCCCCTTCCGATATACATTCCAGCTTTGGACAGAACCATCTTGTCTGACTCAAATACCATCTTGAATCCCTTCTTTGATAGGACTGCACCAGAGATGAGATTCTTGCGTATGTCTGGAACGTGAAGCACGTCATTCAATTTGACAGTTTTTCCAGAAGTGAACTTGAGGATAACTGTGCCACTGCCTTCGATCATGGAAACTGCAGAATTACCCTTGTAGAGTCTTTCTTTCTGATCGAATTTCTGGTATGTTGAAAACATGGATTCTTCAGAGCAAACATGACGAGTTGCTCCTGTGTCAACCCACCATTGGTTAGGGTTCTGAATCAAATTGCATTCAGAAATAACCGCTGAAAAGTTGGACTTATCCATTTTCATGTTGTCAACTGTTAACATCTTTGTTTTAGTGTAAAACAGTAAAATTCTTAAGATGTTATTTGTCTAGTGTACTAAAACAGATAGCACGCTAAAATAAACTCGTCGCACAAGTTTATTAATTAGAATTCCACTACGCTGGAATTCTGTATTAGATAAGTGTAACAATAAGTTACGTTGTAAATATATTACAACAGCAACGTTATACTATTGTAAGAAATAGTACAACTTATAAACGGGAAAGATTACAGTGAATCTAACCAGTATATAAAGGAAATTCCGTCTGAGGCTCGTCGTAACGATTTCCTTAAGAATTTTATTTCAAAATTCTCCCAAGATACAACAGACGTAATCTGCACGAGATTGTAATGAGTATATCACTCTGTGATTTAGAGTATGGCAGTAGAAGTGAAGAAGAAGATTCAGATTCTGAAAAATGAGTTAGGAAAGTGATCAGTTTTCCTTCTTATTTATAGTTGGTCCGTATCTCTTCCGAACGGTCGTGTCTACACCCGTCCGCTCAAACAGTTGCGTCCGTACCACTTCATACAGCCGCACCCGTCTGCCGATGCCACTTCAATCGGGTCGCACCCGCTCATGCCGCCTGGTACTGTTTCGCCTGTACCGCTTCAGTCGGGTCGCACCCGCTCGCGTTTGGCCGCACCTGTTTGCTTCTAACGGGTCACACCCGCTACTGTTCGCTTACGAACAGTCGCATCTCCTCAGGCAAAAACCCCGCGTCCGTCTTCCCTTCAAATTCCAGGCCCAGCCCAGTTTCAGACGAAGCTCAAAACTGTTAAACAGTGGCCTAGTAAAAAGAATGGTCATTTTAGACCCGTACCCGTACCCGTACCCGTACCCGAACCCGAGCCCGGTTCGGTCGGACGGCGGCGGCGGCGCGCGCGTGTGTGGTGGTGATGCATGATCTCCCTCCTCATAACGAAGCATACATTTGGGTGCTCCTAGGCCCCAACACCTTCATTGCAAAGCCATATATATCTTGGAATGACTTTGCAAATTTGGCGATGTGGGACAAGTGTATTTCATTTACACTAGGAATTCCAACATTTAATGGCAGCAGTAAATGGAGAATAAAATAATGAAAAAATACATATTTTAATCGCATTTCCTCTGCTTAGCGTCTTTTTGAAAAGTGGTGAATCAGAAGCTTGTATTACCGGACAGATCACATTACCGTCGTCCTGATAAGCATAAGAAACTGTCATTGCTATTCCCCCAATCCAATAAAGGCAGAAGCGTAAGCAGGATTGTAGATCAAATCTGACCAATCAGTTTCTTTTCTTTGATGTTTGTTGTGAACTATACGTTTTGTTTATCCGTATTTGAAGGACAAACTAAGTTAGAACTTTAATCGCCAGGTGGAGTTAGCTATAAATTTTGCTGTAGCATATAACATTTTATATTAGGGCGCAATATGTACAACGTACGGTTAAAACTGTTATTATCAATGTAGCTGTGCAAAGCAATACAGAATTGAGCACATATGAGGCCTAATGTTATGGATGAAACGTAACCAGGGAAAGGACAGTCTAAAATTAGTTGGTGCTAACGCATGTATGTACCACCATTAGGGGGAAACCATGAATTGAATAGTAAAATTTATAAAATAATTCATGGGAAAGTGGAAGGGTATGGAACAGGGACATATATATCATATAAAATATGTCAGAGTCCACCTAGCTGTACAACAAGCATGTCCAGGCGGTGATGTATACCTTCATTTTCCTAGATCTATAGCTTTTTATCATAGTATGCCAGTATCCTTGAATCATATTACACTATATTGCGGTAGGAGATTACAAATAGTTAATCATAATATGTGTTAATATGTGTAAGAATAAAAGAAACATGGCACCGCAGAATCATTGTGAAAAATTTGTCAACCCCGATGTGAATAACATGGCAAGAATGCGGTATTACTCAATTTTCAAACTTAGGTTTGAAGAAAAGCGTAGATCATAAAATATATGGTATGTACACAGACAGAATAAAATGAACACTGCACTAAAATGTATAATTATGTTTTTTTACCGAGTTGATGATAGCAAGCATGTCGTCAACCTTATGTCCGATCAGCCATTCGACTTCCTTATCAAAAGCGATGATATTAGTAGACGTGAAGGAGTCCAATGTGTCCAAATTTAAATAGTACCTACTAAATAAATTTTTAGTGGTAGTAGTTAATACATCCAAAAAATTGGAATAAAGAATTAGAGAAATGTTACCTGTTTATGGGATGTACGGCCATTCGGTGGCATCCGGAGCAGGAATAGTTCGTTCACTCAAAATGAAACGTTGATTTACAGAATGCACATGAAAGATAGCTTCAGGTAGAACTTTTCAATTTTACAATGGTTGTAGGTATGACACATATTTTATCCTAAATAAAAGTGCTGTTTAAACCAGTAATTAATTACATCAGCATATATATTTCAAGTTCAAAATGCAAATGTTGAACATAAAAACAACAAGCGGATTAGACTTTAATTTTTTTTTCCCAAAACCGAAGATTACACATACTGCTACCATTGCCTAAAAAGAAAGGTAAAAAAACATGATCAACCAGTAAAAGGGTATGTATGCGGGCATAGAAATGTTATACATATGCGTGTTTTATCTATAAGCACAACATACCTGACAATTTGCTGTCCTAACATCATTCAAAAGCTGGGTGAGCATAGTATTGATCCTTTCTATCACGCTAGCATGGTTAGGAGTGGAGTGGTCTATGTACTCGATTTTTTTCCCATCGTCTGATTGGATCTATGCAGTGTAAAGAAACAAAGGCAAATGCCATTAATGGTTAAAAATGCAACTAGTATGTACAAAAAACATACCCAATTTTAATGTTAGTTAGTTCAAACAAATCAATGTCCAAATATATTTTTGTCGTTTTGGTAGAGCTGAAAGTAACTGCGCTTGAGAAAGTAAAATATAAATTAGATGACAATTTTTTTGGGATGGTGGAAAGCAAGTACATGGAGCAACAACATATGGCCGTATGCTGCGACTGTCAGTAAGGTGACAACAATCATATATGATTTCTCAAACTTGTGTACAACAGATTGGTCAAGTAAATCTCTTTGGCTCGTCCGTAGTGACACGACGCTTGTACTCCCACTACATGAGAAAGAAAATTAAAACAACAATTGATTAATTGCATTAATGATGAAGGTAAACTGGCAGCACCTATTGCTTTCCACATGCAACTCTCGTTTTAGTGTTTAGGTTCCACTTTTAGAAGTTACACTGAATACATTAGTTACAGTACGTAACATACCATCCAAATCTATACCAAATCATGAATTTAAAGTGTGAGTGCATATACTTACATTAATGGAAACATGTGATATAAGTGGAGGGGAGAAAAGTGTTAGATTCTAGAGATATAATATTCCATATTTAATTAGATCTTGAAGATATTTGAGTTTATGTGAAATTATGACTCAAATTCATTGCCTGTTTTACAGATTTGATAGAATTTGGAGTGTTATTAATTGCAATTTTTAGATATTTTGTGTATTTGGCAGAGTTATCAGTTGTCTTTTTTATTGCATTAGAGAAGACAACAAATTATCTACATGGAAAAGATTAACGGAGCTATTCAATAGCTTCTTAGAAAAGATATTTATCAAGTCTATTATAAATAGACATGTCTAGGGTTGATAAGACAGGTGTGAAAAAAAGTGTATATTTTTTGTGTTTGAAATTGAGATTTCTTCTCAATTTTAAGTCTCTTTTGTATTTTCTTAGTTGAATCAATAAAAGTTTTTGTTTTTGGGGAATTATTTTTGTTTGCTTTCTTCACTACTTTATCTTCTAAATCTAATTGTGTAGTGATCCCGGAAACTTCTTTAAAAAAAGTACCCGTAAGTTATCTATACGGCATAATCTGCTTATAAGCGTGCTTTCATCTGCAAAGGCAAACTTATACCGTGGTATTTTGTCTACCGCATCTACTACCTTGACTGCTTGGGTATCAGTTCTCGCACTACAAGACACACAGTGTATTCCAACAAAGCCTTCCAACGGCCTCCAACGTCATTGACCAACGGCTTCCAACGTCCAGTGTTTTATCGTATATTTTATTAGTTAAAAACTGTAGGACGTTGGTAGACGTTGGAATTTGGACATTGGCGGCCGTTGATAAACGTTAGAAAGTCGCGAGCAAAACTGAAACCCTTCTTCCTCTTTGTTTCATTCGGCTGAACCCATTTTATGCCCCCAAATTCCCAAGCTAGCTCCAATTCCGCCCCCCCAAGCTGCTCCGACGATCAACAGCTCCTCCGACGACTCCAACCTCCCTCTCGTCCTCTCTAACTCCCTAATCTCTCAAGAAAAGGTATAAACCCTAATTTCTATATTTAATTAAATTTGTTAAATTAGTGTATTAAATGTTTGTATTGCCTTATTGTATGTATAATCTAGTTTATTGAGGCACAACTTATGTTATTAACTTATGTATTGCAAGATTATATATATTTAAGTTTGTGTTAACAATAGAATAACGTGCGCATACAATTAGTTTTAGGTTTGTTTGAAAACGTTAGTTGTTAGTGAGCATACAATTAGTTTATGTATTTTTGAAAATTTCGAAAACGATACTTTATATTCGGAAACCCTTAGAGTGTCTTTCGGCCCCGTCTGATAAGTATTGTATATGATCGTTATGTGGATATTCGTTTTTTAACAGAACGGACATCTATATTCATCGTATACAATATTTGTTGGATTTGTCCCTGTATTGGACAAGTTACGATTCATAGAATTTCGACAGCGCTTCCTTTATGTTCCATGTGTACACGCAAATGTATACTGTTCAGGGAACTAAAGCGAAGTGCTGCCGAAATTTTGTTGAATCGTTTAAATTGAAATGATTTACGCGATTTAATTACGTTATTGTATTTGTAATGGGAGGTAGGATGAGCCATCGACAAAGCGTCAATGATCTATTAATATAAAATTCACCAATAATATTGTTTTAATAAAATGTCAATTTTTTAAATTTATATCGTACTTTTTAATTATATACGTAGGTATATGGACAATTATTTTACTGATCGAAGCTGGATGTACAAAAAAAGAAGGGTCGAAAATGGAGGCTCAATAAGTGAACAGTTTAATAACGGTGTTCGCGTTTTTGTTGATTTCGCTTTAAGTAATAACAGAAACGACAAAGAAATCCGTTGTCCATGTACTAAATGCAAAATATTAAAGCATTTGATACCAGAAATGGTTAGAATTCATTTGCGTCAATACGGTTTCGTGCCAAACTATTTGGTTTGGGATCATCATGGAGAATCGTTAGCATCTAATCATGTACAAGCTGAGGAGGTAGTGTGTACTGAAATTGATACAACGAATCTCGTAGAACATATGGTTGAAGATGCTGCACGGTCAATGTTTCATGTTCCTTAGTTAATTGATGACGATGGTAATGCTGAAGAAGAACCAAATATTGGGGAAAAATATATATGATTTATTAGATGCCGCAAAGAAACCCCTTTGGGAAGGCTGCACAAGTGAAACCCAATTATCAGTAACTGCTGAATATATTGCGATGAAATCTAAATACAACTTCACAGAAGCTGGATTTACAGCTGCCGTACAAGCTGCGAAATGGCATATGCCTCCCAATAATTTAATGTGCGAAAATCATTATGAAGTAAAAAAAAATGATGCCAGCTTTTAGTTTACCGTATCATAAAATAGTTACATGTCTAAACGGTTGCATGCTGTTTTGGAAAGAAGATATCAACCTTAGAAATTGTAAAATATGTAATCAGGAAAGGTACAAATCAAGAAAGAAAAAGGAAAGGAAGTCCCGTATAAACGTATGCATTATTTACCAATTACTCATAGACTTCAAAGGTTATATCATCTTCTGTAACCGCGCAACATATGAGATGACATAGTGTTAGAACATGAGAAGAAGGTACGTTAATACACCCAGCTGATGGGGAAGCATGGAAGCATTTTGACCACAAATATCCTGATTTTGCATCTGAGAGTCGTAATGTTCGACTTGGTTCATGTACGGATGGATTTTCACCACTTTCTCAGTTTGGTTCTAAATATTCGTCATGGCCTATAATTGTCACACATTATAATTTACCTCCATGGATGTGTATGAAAACTCCATATATGTTTCTCACAGTTGTCGTCCCTGATCCTAATGATCCGACACAAGGAATCGATGTTTATTTACAACCTTTGATTGAAGAATTAAAAACACTGTGGTACGAAGGAGTAGAAACATACGATATTTCCAAAAAAAACTTTCGCATGTATGCTTCTTTGATGTGGACAATCAGCGATTTTCTTGTTTATGCAATGCTTTCAGGTTGGAGTACGGCTGGTCGTCTAGCTTGTCCGTACTGTATGGAAGATACATGAGCATTTTCTTTACCTCATGGAAAGAAAATTTCATGGTTTGACTGTCATCGATATTTTCTTCACATTAATCATCCTTTTAGAAGAGATAAGAAAACTTTACAGCTAATAGACATGAAACATTGAGACCACCTACGGTTTGGTCAAGCGAAGATATTTATGAACTTATAAAGGATTATCCAAAGATACATGAAACCGGAGAACAAATTGAATTTCAAGGTAAATCATCGATTCATAACTGATGCAAACAAAGCATATTTTGGGAGTTGCCTTATTGGAAAAATCTCCTGATTCGTCATAATATTGACATGATGCATAATGGGAAAATTGTGTTTGATAATGTTTTTAATACACTTTTGAATGTCAAGGGAAAGACGAAAGATGATTTGAAATCAAGACGTGATATCGAAGTAATATGTAATCGTCCCGAGCTTCATATAAAGCCAAATGACACAAAAAAGCCAAAAGCTTGCTATGAGCTAGACAATAATCAAGTTAAAGTACTTTTAAAATGGATGGAAGGATAAAGATTCTCAGATGGTATATCTTCTAATATTCGTAGATGTGTCGACTATAA
The DNA here is from genome assembly GCA_030765085.1 of Allium cepa. Classification (NCBI taxonomy): domain Eukaryota; kingdom Viridiplantae; phylum Streptophyta; class Magnoliopsida; order Asparagales; family Amaryllidaceae; genus Allium; species Allium cepa. Next base: position 468,090,895 of record CM060931.1, read on the forward strand.
GAACAATAAACTTAGCGGGATGAAAAGTCATGATTGTCATGTTATGATGGAAAATTTATTACCCGTCGCTTTTAAAAAACTGTTGCCCGTAAAAGTTTGGACTGTTGTAACAGAACTTGGTCCTTTTTATAAAGAGATTTGTTCTACTACATTAAAAGTTGATCGTCTACGTAAACTTGAGAAAGAAATCCCGATATTGCTCTGCAAAATGGAAAAAGTATTTCCTCCAGGTTTTTTCAATGTTATGGAACATTTACCTATTCATCTTCCATTAGAAGCACGTCTTCGAGGACCCGTGCAATATGGATGGATGTATCCATTTGAAAGGTATTTAAATCATCTAAAAAAAAGTGAGACAGAAAGCTCGAGTTGAAGGTTCGATTTGCAAATCATACATCGAAGAAGAAGCTTCGTTTTTTTTCTCTCATTATTTTAGTGCCATGTGAACATATCATTTGAAAGTGCTACGCGTAATGATGAAGGCATTGATCAAGATGATTGTCAAATGACCTTATCAATTTTTAAAAAACAAGGTCGGCCTGCTGGTGCTTGTGTGGAAGTATGGTTGGATGATAGAGATTATCATGTTGCACACACATATGTTCTTCTCAACTGTGCCGAAGTTGCATCGTTTGTTAAGTAATTTACTTATATATATATATATATATATATATATATATATATATATATATATATATCATCAACACGTGTGTATACACAAATATATGCACACACGTGTATCTTAATCATAATGCAACATTTGTTATATAATTGCAGTATTTACGAATCACAACATCCTAACGGCGATATCGGCAAAGAATTCCCTTCTTGGTTTTCTAAGTATGTTTTTGATACAACAAATTGTGTTGTAGACGACGGATTGGAACATTTAGCTACGCGATCAAAAAGGAAAGTGAAGACCTATCCAATATTCTTTGTCAATGGATATAAATTTAATACCAAGGAATACGGTGCTGAAAAATTAACTAACAATACTGGTGTATTTGTTAAAGGTAGTGATGATCCAAATGATCATATACATGATTTTTATGGCGTGCTAACCCAGGTTTTGCAATTGACGTATTTCACACGACCCGCAGAAGAAGTATTTTTGTTTAAATGCAACTGGTTCAGCAACGTTCAAGGTTCTGAAATCAACGTGCACCCAAAATATAATCTTATAGAAATAAAACATACTTCGCGTTATTATAAATACGATCCTTTTGTACTTGCCAAACAAGCTCTTCAAGTTTATTATGCTTCTTACCCATCTCTAAGAAGAGATAAAATAAATTGATCGGCTGTTTTTAAAACAGAGGCAAGGTTTACATTTGATGGACGGAATATTCCCGAAGAACAAGCTTACCAAGCAGATATCGAGGAAAATAGATGAATAATAATAACCGATGATCAAACAGATTTTGGACCTCTAAACGATGAATCAAATGCATTAATTGAAGCATTTGAGAGTACAGAGAAACAAAATATAGAGTGCGAAACAGAGTCTGAATCCGAAAATGATGAGGACTGATCAACTATCTACATTTTGAGAAGGTAAATTTATATTTTTTTTAAACATTATCATGTTTTCATTAAAAATGAAATGGTATGCTAATATATGATATGTATCACATCTCGTTTTTATGTTACGCCATACTGTATGTTTTACATATAGTCATTTTATTTTCTGTTATAATGTTTGTTTGTAACATGTATTATATAGGTATGTCGTCACGTAGACGTACCAGTGGACATTCTGGGTCTCCCTCTTCCTCACAGAGAGGGCATGCTTGTCCGGACAGTGGTGATGGCGGTGTTCCATCACAGGAGCTACGGTGTCCTGTGGTGTGGCTAAAGCCAAAGGCAGATCAAAGGTAAGTATTAAATTTCAAAATAAAATTTCATTTTCATACAATCTATTCTGAAAATATATAATAGTCATGAAATATTAATTGTTTTTTCTCTGTTTAAACACAGTGATTTCTCTTTAGAGTCGACTCAAGTAGTTCTATCTATATCTCGACGGGCGTACATGGATCGTATGACCGAATGTTGGCCTAAGTGGACATCGATTACAGATAATGTTAAAGAGACTATTTGGCAGGAATTTTTGGTATGTCACTTTATATATTAGGAACATGATATATCAATTCATGTTTACATTATTTATAAAAGCTGTATAACTCTTATTTTGTCAAACGTGCAGGCGGAAGTGGACCTTCAGGATGCTGATATTTCAGTCGTATATCGCCACTGGTGCAGCAAAGTCGGAAAGAACTACCGAGAAATAGTAAACAGCTTAAAAACAGCGGGAAAGAAGCCTCAGTGGATGAGCGCAGCTGTGTGGGATGATTTTGCGAAATGGTGGGGAAACGAGGAGTTTCAGGTAAATTTATCACATGTTTAATTTACATTCTTCTACGCAAATACTAACTAGAAATGTTAATCAATTTTTGTTTTTAAATTAAATTTACAGAGGCAGTCGGAGAGGAACTCAGCCAATAGGAGTAAGAACCCTGTCACACATCGTGGTGGTTCCAAGTCATTTCAACATCACAGAGAGGACTTGGTATATTTATTAATTACGATAATAATTTAAAGATTTTAAGTTCTAAGTTGTAGATAATGTAACAATTTTTATATATAATATATATGTATATGGACATATTTCAAGAGAGATAGCGTGGAGGTGCTTCTGTGAGTTACTGGGATGTTTTTGCGCACACTCATGCGTTGAGCCAGGTCGACGAAGAAGGCAACGTTTCATACTCCTGGGATCACGATGCCAAAGCGTAGTCCGCATATGTAAGTAACATAATGACTTAACACCTATATAAGTTAACTAAAATAATGTTATCTAAATTATTTTGCATAACAACATAAGTTTCAGCAAGCACGGACTTCCATTCTCGAGGGGTCTGGGCGCGACGAGTTGACCGCCGATGAGGAGGACGTAATTTTTGAGTCTGTCATGGATCCAGCGGCACATGGCAGACGCTATGGTTTTGGCAATCTGTAATAACTTTAACTTAAATTTTAAAATAATTATTCTGAACCAACTGTTGCACATTGTAATGGATTATAGTAAACACGAATTACAATTATTAAACACTGATAATTTAAATTTTATTTACAGGCTAAGACGGCTCAGATTGAGTATCAGAGGGCTCAAGATAAGGAGGAGATTGCACAGCTCAGAGCCCAGGTCGCTGCGCTCGAGGAACGCAATATCCGCACCGAAGCCAAGACGGAGGAGCTGAACAGGCGTCTTACGGAGTTTATGGAACAATACGGACGGTTTCCGGCTTCTGGTGGTTCTGGAGGAGAGTGATTTCAGGTATGATTTGATTTGTTTTGCTATGGACATGTATATTTGGAGAGTGTGAGGATTTGATACATTCTGATGTTTTGGATGTTGGTTTGAATGTGATTTTTGAGACGTTGACGTAGTAGTTTGGATATTGTTGGATGTTGATGTTGGATTGGACGTTTTGTTGGCTGTTGATGTCGGATGGTTTATGTTGTTTATGTTGATTTGTATCGTGTATATTGATTAGTATATATGCTTATTACTTAAATTTACTATTATGATTGATTATATGTGAGATATGTTGTTGTATATGTGCTCGAAATTGAGCTTTTATGAGATATACGATGTTGGAGGTGGCTGGAAGCATGCATTGTTGGTTCTGTAAAAAAAACACCCAGATTTCCAACGTCCTCCAACGGCTTACTGGCACAATTATTCCAACGTCTTTCAACGTCCTCCATCGAATTTTCCAACGTCTTCCAACGTCTCTCCAACATCCAATTTGGTCAACATCTTCTTCCACATGGACAACATGAACGTTGGAAGACGTATAAGCGCGTTGGTTCCGTTGGTGGACGTTGGACGCCGTTGAAATGTATACCAACGGCGTTTCCAACGTCTACCCACGGCTTTCCAACGGCCTCCAACGTCAGGCCGCCGTTGGAATACACTGTGTTTCTTGCTGTGTCAGAACTATTATCCAGTCGTCGTGTACAGTTCTATATGTTGTTAGCATTTTGGATGTTGAACCTCGTCACATGTTACACTGAAGGTTCTTCGAACACACTTTCAAACTAGCGCAGAATATGTTTTCAGACCGTCATCGCCTTCTCATTTCCCTATTACAATTAACATTGATTTTGATTTTGAGGATATAGGTACGGGTATATGGACTAATTCATATAGCGACATAAATTAACGCACGCTATGTAAACTGGCATCAAATGTGAGCATGTACTATGTTAAATAGTGTCGGTGCTTTGCAAAATAAAATAGTACCAATCCCAACTGTGAACAAACTGTGCAATGTTCCCACACCATATTTGACAAATAGGAATATACAACTGTACGTTAACTAACTACTATCACTTGTAATTGCCGTCATGTGTAAGCCGTATGCTACATATTTCGATATGTAGTTGCAAAACGCAAGTGCACAATGCAGATAAGTTCAAATGCTTACTCACATGGTTCATGCGAAATTTAGAAATGTTAATTAAAATAACCGTGAGAAATTTAGATAGTATCACACTTATAACCGTGACAGAACAATAGTTTTTAACATTTATAATCATTACCAAATAGAAAACTCTAACACTTGTAACCGTGACAAATGCAAATTATATCACATTTATAACCATTACGAAAGGTTATTTTCTAACGCTTCTAACCGTGATAACTAAAACAATATCAAACAAATTATATAGCACCAATATTTTATTATAGCTACAAACAATCTATACAAAAAATATATAGCATTAACATTAAGAAAACATACGATCAATAATTAGAAGAACACCAAGCATTTATGTTTCATACAAACACCATAAAGGATACTTCATACCAACACCACAAATTATAGCATACAAGCATAGTATATATAAAAAACTTTAAAACACAGTTTCAAAATATAACTACATAGTGTTTAGTAACTTACTAATAGCTCGGCAATAGTTTCGCTTTTTATCATCCCGAAAAGCTTCGGCAACGGGAATTTTTCAAAATCTTCTAAACTTCTTATTCCATCTTCTCCATTAACAATAGCTTTCGATTTTTGTCTTTCTTCGGCTGCTTCTATCAATGCCTACACAATTCATAATTTTGTAAAGATGTAAAATTACATAACAGAGGTTAAATATATAATTGAAACTGAAACTGAAATTAGCACTTCTCACAGAGAAATAATAACACACACCCATCATGCAAACTATATATATGTAAGCACCAAAATATTCTTATTTCATGTCATATTTTGTTTTATTCAAAGGCTATACTTTTTTCCTTTTGATATAAGATAAAGATAATTCAAGCTTAAATATGAAATTGGGTCCTGTTTTTGAATTTGGTCTAATAATAAAATTACGGATGAGTGCGTTCTAAAATTTCTAAAGTTTTTAATTAGACTGAGTAGGACATATATGTACAAAAGATAGACCGAAAGTAATGGGTTGATAATTTGTGCAATAACATGATAAAAGATTAGGAAATAATAGCATACAAAAAGCATTCTTGTCAGAGTTTATGTACGCAATTCTGATAAGATGAAGATCTTGGAAAACTCATAAAACATCTAAAGAGATTCCATTCTCATTGGCACTATCAACCTGATCGCCACAATAATCAATAAAAATAAAAAAACAATAATGTTACTGACAGCATTAAAAGGAAATATGTAGGATAATGGATAATAAATTCAAAAATCCTGAGTAAATAACAACTCAGCGACTGGAGTTTTAGTCAGAGATTCGATAGTTAACCTTTTTGTGCAATGTTGCAAATTAAACAAAGGTTTGGTTTGATGATTGCAAGTTTTTACTACTTACCCTGTATTGAGGCCAAGTTATCTTGATTACTTTTCCAGTCAAACTATAGATGACCATGCATAATTCATCAACCTAAACAGTTCGGAGAAAAAATCCAAAAGTACATCAGGATTTTATATGCAGTTCAGAGCAAAAAAATCACAATAAATAGCAATTATTATAAACATAAAAATGTATGAGTGATTAAATTTTAACAAAGCACTATAAATTAAAATTTATATTTTTCTAACTGCATGGTTTTAGTTTTCTTTGTACAGTCTTGTTACATTCAAGGGTTTTAACCAACATGCAAACGTCCCAGTATAAAAATTCATATAAGGGTTTTAACCAACATGAGAAGTATAATTTAGATCATAATCAATACCACTTGCTCAAATTCATATGGTTTATATAGATGTCACAACAGTGAGCATCATAACGTGGGTCTACGCTTATCTTCTAGGTTACAAATGTGTAACTAATGTTGAGTGACTGAATAAAGCATACTGCGTTTTATCTACCAATCCACAACTGACCACTGGTAGTTTTATGAGTGACTGAATAAAGCATACTGTGTTTCATCTACCAATCCACAACTGACCACTGATAGTTTTATGCATTGTTTAATAAAGAAAACTATATGGCCCCTGATACTTCAACAAAACTATGTTACATCAACCAATTTGGTGGGGACATGGCATTAAAAATTACAAAACAGAAAGAACTTATGAAAGTGATGCATTCTAGAAACTTATCCTGTAGACATTGAAAAACAACATCGTAAAAAGGAATGATTTTTATTATCACTTAAAATTTTGTTTATGCCACTGAAGAGCGCAATACATAGCTAATAATGAAAAGACTTCAATAGAACTATGTATCACTGTAAACTACCCATCAGCATCTTGTAATAGTGTTATTGCAAGATTAGCCTTGTATAGCTAGGATGAACATGATTAAATGAAACTCTTCATACCTGAAATATAGGAGTAAGGATGGTCCCTATGATAGCTGCAATCATGGTCATCTTTTTTAGAATAAGGAGGCCTTAGCGCATTTAGAAATATACATGGAGTAATAGCCGTGAATTTATGCATATTCCCATCGAAAGTTGGATATAGTGTAGAAGTTTTACAGGGAGCAATGAATTAGTCGACCACTATTTTGACCAACCTAAATGGAAAAAGCACATGTTAGTATGAGCTATCATATGTCAAATGTTAATACATGCATAGGCATACACATATAGAAGTCATTGATATGTTTCTTACAGTTAGATTGGTATGATATTAATATATTCAAATCCTCATTTCGAATCACTTCTTTTCGATATTAATATGATATTTCAATTTTTACATTTTTATGAAACAATATTTTCTCACTTTTAGTTTTATTTAAAATTTTAATTAACATTTCTATAATTTAAACCCTTTTATCCAATTAATGAATTTCAAGGCTGTTACAGGTCAATGTAATATCTTGGGATGATTACTTTTCAAATGCTTACTACCTTATAAAGATACTAAATAAACATCAAAGTTCAACACACATGTTAGTAAGTTTCATGTTATATATATGTATGTGCTTTCATTTATGTAAAGAAAAGTGATTCTAATTTCGGAAAGTTCATAAAAATAATTTGGACTAAGAAATTTTGGGTATTTGATAATTAACCAATATAAATTAATGTTATGTTGGTTGCACAAAAGTAAAATTCACATATTTGAGCTTTGATCGATGGTAGAGCAATATCTCTGAGGACATTTGCATGACCAACAACATGAAAGTGGATAACAAGTCACAAACTTGATATTGGAAAACGACATATGTTTCAAATCATGTTGGACCTATTTGAAATAGTATCGATACAATTTCCTTATAATAAGGCTTGCATTGATACTAAAATAGTTCTTGTACAAAATTTCACATTTCATCATTTAACAATTTGTTTCTGTAAATTATTTTTCGGTTAGTTTAAATATGATATGTTTTAAAAGAGCAGTCTCATTGACTAACAAAAATTCAAAAACCTTAGTTATTGTGAAACGTGTGAATTTGAACATTCCAAAAGGATCAGTCTCTAAGTTATTACAAATGCCAGTATCTAATGTCACTACAAAGAATGGTTAATTTGGAGGGCGACTAATAAACGGACATGAATAGTAGTTACACTACAAGTTTAAACATGTGGTCGCATCACACTTGACCTCAAATGTCCATAGTGCACTTACATGCCACTAAGTCTCAGTTTTACGTCAAAAATAATCAAAACCAAACATAACATAGAAGGTTAAAAATTGTAAATATAATGACAGAAGTTAAATCTAATATTGAAATAGCTATACATTGCCATATGTACATTAAAAAAATATGTAGAACAATTCTACAGAGGCATTTTGAACAGGTTAATTCACAGTTAAGTACAATATTATATTTATGAATGTGGTGCATTACAAAGAATACCAAAGCAAGCTCTTAGGGAGAATTGTGGAAGTGGAGTGGGAATTAAATCAATAAGCAAAATTTCATACACACACAAACATATGTGTGCGCGTACACATATAGATATAGGTAGCTATGTGTATGTATGTGAAGGTATATATATTATACATATGAGTATTGCCTGCTCAGATGTAGAGGCTTGATCTGGGTTTTTGTCATCACGGATGCGTAGTAAACAAGGGAAACAGAGCGATATTCCGTTATAAGATCGAACATTTTGACATAAGAATGCATGTAGATATTATATCATAATTTTTTTTTCAAATCAAGCATCAATGCAGACATAAGATCTTCTTTTAATACCTTCTTTGGATCTACTATCCCATTGGCAGCACGATGAACATGACCAATGCTTAAATCAGCCGCTTTCACCTCCCAAACCTGTACCGTTGGAACTGTCAGGTATCTACCCTAAAAAGGACTCATATGTAAATACAAGTAAAAACGGCTATTACTTATAACCATCGCATCCAATGTGAATCCATCAAGATAAGTCTCTTCATTCAGTATCACATATTCAGTACATAATTTGTTTCTAAAGACATCATGTGACATATGATTAAAATGTGTGAACCTTACGGTAACACACCAGCCGGGTTGGGCAACTTACACTGCCTTATGGCAATTTAGTAGCAAATATTGGTCAACCATTACAGTCACCTGACTCACCTTCATTTCATGGCACATCACAGTTTTTCTAGGGATGGGTTAAAATAGCACAATTAATGTGAAACTACACAGTATTTTGATTGGAAATCTAAAGTACACGAGAGCATTTCTAAAAATCTTTTGGCACCCTACATAAAGCAAATTGTCGGTGCAGTTACCATTGCCAGTTAATGTCAAGTACTTCAAACCATTATTTGTTGTCATTGGCTACTGTAAAGGACCTACTAAGCATTAATCAAGATTGAGATTGGAAGGCAAAACTATTCAGCAAATAACATGGCCAAAATATATGCACCAAGATCACACCTACCAATATGCAAGATTTGTAGGTTGAGTACAAAAACATGAAATACCAAGTTATATGCTTTTATCACCTCTTATGGTTCAAACCAAACATCTAGTTTCACTGAATCTGCAAATCTATAATATGACTGAAACGAAGTGTTAGCTTATATATCAGTTAAAAAGAAAAGAAAATAATAAAATAAAAGAAGGAATTGTCCGCATAGCAAAAGTTTTGATGATGTCAAATTATTTTACTACGGAGATTTTCAGAACAATCTTCAAGTTGCTTTTCAGTAAAACCAGTGCCTACAAAATATTCAGTTACATTTATATTCAACAAGAGTACCAAATAAAAGAAAACTGAAAAAGGGAATTTTACTCAGCACAACCTGAATAGTGTAACTATATTGCAGATACTCTGGTATTCTTCATTATGCTCATCATAACATGCAAGAAGAAATGAGCCATAAACCCCTATAGAAAGGCACAAATCAACGAACAAATGTATAAAAACGGATTGAATTTCAGAGCTAAAAAGACATCTAATAGTTTGAATTCATATTAGAATTTTTACCTTTACGTTTCCATGACCATGAAAAGTTGCAATAGGAACTAAATCCAAGGAGTCTCCAATGCTACAAAGTATCATTAATCTATCAGAGATTTGCAAGGGGAAACATGATAATAGACAACTTTCGAAAGTATACATCGCTCAATTGATAAATTAAACATGTTATCACAAGCACAGCGGGTAGCACAAAACAAAATCCACCATTCAATATTTCAAATATTTTACAATTTAAGCACACCCAACATGTGCCAAACTAAATGGGATCCTCTTGAAAAAAGGAGTGTATGTTTGTGTCAAACACACACACACACGCATACATACACACACACACATACATATATCTATGTATGTATGTGTGTGTATATCTATATATATGTGTGTGTGTGTGTGTGTGTGTGTATACAGACGCGCGTGCGTAAATCAAATTCCAAAAGAAGCAGTTTTGAATTATGGCAAGGGAAATAAATATATATAGTGTCCAGTGGGTCAAGCTAGGGGAATAGACGCTTGGAATATAAGTTCATGGGAAGGCATGCCAACGAAAGTAACCCTAAGACGTCATAGGGGGAAGCTTGTGTGGTCGGTTATATTTCATGTCAAAACTATCGTAAAGATAAGCATACAATCGACTTAGCATTTTCAAGTTACACACTGAAAGCAGCAGTATTATTAGTAAAAACTGTAAAAACACAATCACCATCCTCACCTATCCATGTAATCTTTCTTCAATTTCAGCCAATTGTTTGAGCGCTTAGCAGGTTCATATGTAGCATCTTTGGTGAGTGTTTTGATGATTAGTCCTTCACAGCTTTATGAACAATCAAAAGTTAAGATGATCAGTGAAAGCAGTTTTTCATTTATTTATCTAGCTGTCTGTAATGATCAAATACGAAATTTATGCTACTAGGAGAACAAAATATGAAATTTATGAAATGAACCATCCAGAAGAAGACATTGATATGTAGAAGTGGATAGTCCTGACTATATCAACCATGACAGAAAAGGAAAAGGAACTGTTACATTATACCAATGGCATGTTTACAATTCTATACCTATATACAATAATTTATGCAGTATATAAAACTTAACCAGAGAAAAATAGGTACGCTACCATCAGTGTCAAAAATTAAGGTACTTTGACTTAAAAGCAAAGTGAAACTTCGGTTCACATCATTAAACCAAAACTTATTCACATAAATTGCTACCATCCCAAAGTATAATCCCAATATTTATTTAATATAACCACACCGTACATGAACTTGCGCACACATTCTTCAATGATTGATGTCATATTAGTTTAAATATAGATATAGTGATATGTTTCGGTGGAAACTAGAAATGTTGGTTTTCGCTATCAAATCAGAAATTTCAACAGAGGATATAGTTCAACTTCACTCTCTAACTCATTTACAGCCTTTAAAGTATCCAAATCAATGTCTTTAGCTGGATTTCAACAGGAATACATGAATTACACTTATATCACACCATGACAGAGAGCAATTTGACAATAGAAGTTCAATTTGAGAGCTGAACGAAATAAATAAACAACACCACTTGAATCGAAATTTAAATAGAAATTATGAAAACCCAAGCACAATATAAGATAATAAAACAAAGAAAAATACCTAAAGCAGCGGAGCATTGCCAGGCAAAGTGTTGCCAATTTGAAATCGAGGCGTAGCATCGCCAGTACGAGGCAGAGGCAAAACGTCACCAATACGAGGCGGAGGTTGAGCGTCGCCAATACGAGGCGGCGACGGAGCATTGATGAGGCGGTAACCTTAAAATGCGAAAGAGGAACCACGAAAAGGTGAAACATCGAAGCGTTAGTAAGACCAGCAAAAATAAAAGATAAATTACCATTTTATCCACTTTAGTTTAGTCCATTTACAAAAGTACCGTAGTTCTTGACGTTAATAACCGTTGGAATTTGTTTCTAACGGAAATAACCGTTAGTAGCTTGTTACAGTTTTAACCGTGACGAATCAAAAACAAAAAGTGTTACAAACGGGAATTTTTGGTGTTGTGAATCCTTGAGTTTAGACGTAACTATTTCACGTAACAATCAATGTGAAATCCTGTTTTGACGTTAATGATGATGGTTACTCCGGTCAAATCCCAAAGTCTTGTCATGAGTTATTGAGTCTGATAGTGAAGGCTTCTAGATGCTTTGAGCAATTACCTGCAACTGGCCATAGATCAGGCTTAGAAGTACACCGAATCAAGTGTCGAGTAGGGTTCAGTCTCGTGTTGCATGCAACTGCATAGCTGGCTCTTGTTTTGAGTTTGAATCTTCTTGTATATTTGACTAACGCGCTTTCCACTCAATGTAATCATGATCTGTTACTCATGGTTCGGGTTGGAGTGATGGTCAGTTGCCAAGCTTAGGCATCGATTCGATGATTCTATCTCTATGCATCCTTTCGAGAATTTTTGTAAACACCAGGTACGAGTCACAATAATGAGCAATCGTAGTCAGTCTTTGGATGATCACACTTCTATTCCTGGTCTCGGGTTGATAATTTTACTGCATGGATGGTCGAGTCTCGTCCTAGTCATGTTTATACTCTCACCTAAGCTCTAAAGACTTAGAGTCGATTGATGAATGGTCGGCTCACATTCATCTTGTTTCTTGCTCATGCCCCTAAGTCTAGGGTATACGTCGAAAAGTAGGAAGGCAAGTTATGTCCACTATAGCTTTATACTTTTTCTGATTGAATCATGAGATCGAGTTAATTGATGGAAGGATGGGTCGCACCTATTCTGGATTATATTATGGTTTTTCCTTCCGGGGGAAGACTTTAATTCCACATCATATTTCGAGCATGAGTTGTGAACTGGGTAATCAATCACGTCTACTTTTGGTGCAGATGTCACTATACTTTGGGCAGGACCAAAGAATAGATGGTCAAGTTGCATCTAATTTGTTACTGATGCTCTTCCTGTCGGACCAAGGGCAAGGATCAGTATGCAGACGGTCAAGTGACATCTGTTTCATATTGTTCTTCTAGTCTTATTATGGTAAGAGTTGACGAATGAACGGTCGCATCTCATTCATTCGGAGCTGGATGGTCAATCAAGTCCATTTTGATTCATATTCTCCCGTATGATCTAGGGAGAGAGTTGGCTCAGGTGCAGTCGGTTCATGCTCACCTTGTTTCATACTCTTTCTGACGGATCGAAGGAAGGTGATGGAGAAAGAATGGTCAAGTCGCACTCATTCGTGGTTTATTGTCTTATCCATGCTTTAGTGACGTGAGTTATTCGATGGACGTTCAAGTCAAATACATTTGTGGTTGGTGCAGAATGATATTGACCCTCGCTCTAATGGTACGATATAGTCGGTCACCTGCAACTTCAGATGTCATTCTGATTGGTTTTGTATTAACTTGCGGTCGTTGCCTTAAGTCATAAAGAATACTAATTTGGACCTATAGGGAGCTTTCGTATTCATCTTTTAGTGTTTTGTACTCCTGCCCCTAGTCTTGGTTTATTGGAGTTAGTTCGTGGATGGTCAAGTTCCATTCGTAGTGAGTTTATACTCCTCCTGTCGATTTAAGGCCGAAGTTTGTGGAATACAGAATAGTCAAACTCAACTCATCTATTCATTCATGTTTGTATCTATGCTCTGGGTATATGGATCAGTTGATGGATGGTCGGTTCGCACCCAGTTTGTGTCCATACTCTAATCAGCACTCTAGGGACTCAAAGTTATCTCGTGGGCGTCAGTTTCCGCCCAGTTTATGTTTATACTTTAGTCTGCATTCTGGGGACTCAGAATTGTCTTGTAGGCAATTGGTTTCCGCCTAGTTTATGTTTATACTCTAATCTGCACTCTGGAAACTCAGAGTTGTCTTACAGGCAATCGGTTTCCACCTAGTTTATGTTTATACTCTAGTCCACACTTTGGGGACTCAGAGTTGTTTTTGCGGGAAGTCGGTTTCCACCTAGTTTATGTTTATACTTCAGTCCGCACTCTAGAGAGTTACAGTTGCTTGATGGGTGGTCAATCACAGCTATTTTTGATTTATTCTCCATCTAACAAGTCGTGGTAAGATTTATCGAATGAACAATCGAATCACGTTCATTCATGGAATGGAATTCTGCCCCCTGCATCAAGGACCAAACTTGGCAAGTGAGACAATTGATTCGTATCTGCTTGTTGGTTGTAGCTCCTCTTGTTAAGTCAAGGAAGGGAGTATGCGATGGATTGTTGGATCACATCCATGCTTGGGTTGGACGATCATGTCACATCCACCTCAACCTGTAGCCGTGTCCATGTGTTGAGGGTGGTGGATAATGAGTAGGCAGTCGGTCATGCCTACTTTAATTCGAGCTTTTGAGCACCCTCCTATGTTCAGGGCAGGAGTTAATGTGTGGATGGTCGAACCGTGTCCACTTTAGTTGGACCTTGGTCATGTTAAGCTTTGGGAGAAGCATAAGTATGTTGGCAAACTTCAAGTATGAGCTGTGGATGGTTTGGTTGCATCCACTCCAAGTCTTGTTTTGGTTTTCCAAGTTAGGTGTGGAAGTTGATGAGTGGACGATCAGTCGTGTCCACTTTTTGCTGGATCCTGACCTTGTCGGGCTTTTCCATTTCAAGTCCTTGATTCAGGGGCATATGGTAGCTGATGAGCGGTTTAATCACGCTTATCTCGATGAAACTCCAAAGGTTCGATCATGGTCTGCGAAGATTGGTTGGCACCCAACTCTAAGTATGGTCACTTGCATCATTTGGAATGAAATAGAAATAATTCGAAGAAGATTGGAATAAATCTGATTGATAAGTGAAGCGGTGTCGTATGCTCGCTATTCCACTTTGTCCAAGCCCTTCTCAACTAGAAGTCAACCGTGAGTGGTGCAATTAATATTCAAAGTTCTTTATTGATAGGGGTTGGATGTTCCCTACCTACTATTCCATGGGGCTTATGCATATTGTCGAAACTTCCTTTCCGAATCAGCTTTCCAATCACATCGCGGAGGTGTTTGCAATCTCCAGTGTGAGGACCGTGTGTATCTTGGAATATACAACACTCCTCAAACTTTCTCTACTCTTCGGTGGACTCCCTCAAGGTTAGTTTTCAATATTGCTTCAAGTCATGAGTCTCTATGTAGATGTTATTGATTGAATCATTCAAAGGAGTATATGAGTCGAATTTGAGATTCTGGGCCATCTCCTAGAATTTGAGTCCTCATCTAAGGCCTCAGTTATGCCCTCGCTTTGACTTCCTTCAGCCTATCCCTTGCCTCCACCTTGTGTAGGCACTGGTTCGCTTTGTAATAGCAGCGATCCAAGGTCGAAGGAGACTCTCCAACTAACCAGTCACTGAAATCCAAATGAGGGTCGATTCCCCTGATCAATGCTATTAATTCGATACCCTCGCTGGGATTGCTTGCTTTTGTGATCATGATGACATTGAATCTCTAAAGGAAGTGTGACGACCCGCCTTTCTAATCACAGAAAAACGTATCACCAATAAGAAAAGAAAGGGATAGAAATAGAAAAGATAGAAAGAAAGAATAACAACATCAGAATCTCACAGCGGAACGGAACAAAATATAATACATCACATAACTATTACATAGTTGTACATACATAAGAGTTACACAACATCATACAATAGGACAGTCATATACATATCTGTCACTACATACATCCAAAACATAATATACATCAACTACACATCAGAACTAGATAGATAGATACATACGTTTGGACTTCTGCTCCAAGCTCCTCCAGAACTCAACAATCCAAAAACCTATCACTTGGATACTCATAAAAATTTGAGTACCCAAGAGTTTATGAAAAACAAAATATAAACTCCGGGTCAGATATGGGTCTGGTTTGAGTAAACGGTTTAAAGTTGTTTAACTTTGAAAACATTTGAAAATAAAGGTATCACGTAAGACTTCCCACACATAAACACGGGTAAGTTTTTACCTTACGCTAACCAAAACATTTTATAGGAAATCCAAAGATATTATAATAGTGTCTAGGGTTTTCAAGTAAATAGAAAATAACCGAAATTGTTACATGATTAAATTCCAGCTACTAGCCACAAAAGTGGGTAATACAAATCAAAACCATAGGGTCTCGTAGGGAAAATGAGTTTCCTTCAATGGAAGGGCTACTGGGGTACCGCCCGTCATAGTACGGGGCCTTGATCACCGTACCGAGGATCACTCCCGACCCCTTACAACACAAGTCCGGAACCATTCCTTACTGAACAGTCCCGAACAAGATAACCCCGCAGTTGTGGCCAACAACTGCCCACACAGCCGAAATAAAAAGGGACATCTAGACAGGGGTATACCTCGTCCTGCTTGGGTTCTACCCACCTAACCTTGCTGCATATCCCCTATTTTAGCCATTCCCGGTTGATGAGGCTTGAGGCTAAGATTACCTTTAGAGAACATATCTCTTAGAATGCTCATCGTCCGCCTGACGATGTGCTAAAAGCATTCAATCCATACAAGTTCGTTCCGAGTTCGAACGAAACCGAAGGCATTATCTCGTTACACTCATTTTGGAATCACCCTTAGAGTTAACGATAATAAACCTTGCATTCAAAAACACCATCTCGATCTTCAGTTGAGATGTCACGACCTATCGTTTAATTTGGATCGATGTGGTTTTTGGATAATCAAATTGATACCCGATCCCCGTCCTATCGAAATCCAAACGTCATTTTAAAGGCCAAGTTGTTTACTTAGTTTAAACAGTATAATTCAATACTTAGAATTCACATAACATTTACGACAGATTAATCATACACAGTCATCACAAATATATCAATGCATATCACTGAGTATCACCAAATAGATATCAGAGTCAATCAAACAAGAATCATCAATTCATATCAAAATAGTTTGATTAGCTTGACTTAATTAATTACTTATGAATAAGCCATTTTATCCTGCTTAGTTAATCGCTAATTAATCAACTTATTAAATTTATTAATTATTACTTAATTACTCACTTAATTAATTATTTCTTAATTATTAATTAATAACCTTAATTATTAATTAATACATTTGATTACCCATTTATTAGTCACTACTTATTTAATTAATTAATCATTTAATCCTTAATTAATTACTTAATTAATTAACTACTATTTATTTATTAATTAACTTTAAATAGTTAATTAAATTATTAAGTTCAAATTGATTAAACACATAATTATCAGTCTTTAATTAAAAATTTATTTAATCGTAAATTACTTAGTTAATTACAATTATAAATTAAATACATTCTTAATTAACTTACTCTTAAAATTAATTAATCATCTTACATTTGCAAACCTTCTTAATAAATTTTTAAAATCAAATTTTAACTTAAACATGTTTACAACATTAACTTTATTAATACTAACTTTTATTTAATAAAATAACTTAAAAGTTATTAGGCTAATTCACGTAGAACATAAAACCCGAGGTACATCATATGATTACTCGAGTAACAACCCGAGTCTCTACTCCTATTTCCCCGAGCTCCTTCTCTCCTTCTTCTCGCATACTTCTTCTTCTTCACCTATTCTTTCTCCCTTTGTTCTTTTTATTTAGGTAAGTTAAAAAAAATACTATAGTGACACGCAAAACATACTCACGCACCCAGGGTCAACACTCGAAGCAACCATCCCACATTCTCGAGCCATAACTCCCGACGACCAAAACTCGAACTGCTGACACCATACGCCACCGTGCACGTGCGCGGTCCGGCGACCCACATTGCCTCCTGAAAATCACAAAGAGACACTACGACCGAAAGAAACACACAATTCATCGCGACAAACTCGAAATTGAAATATGCTCTGTCGCTCGAACCAGCAACTCGAATACACCCAAATGAAATGCCTTGACTTACCAACGCCGACCACCAGGGGAGACGCAGCTCCAGCCACACCATGGCCATATCCCCCTTTACCATCTCCTAGAATTGCATGCGGCTCGGTCATCCCACGGTGACAAAATCCACCAATTTATAGACCACTGCAACTTGTACCCAAAAACCCTAAACTCGA
Source organism: Allium cepa (assembly GCA_030765085.1). Taxonomy (NCBI): domain Eukaryota; kingdom Viridiplantae; phylum Streptophyta; class Magnoliopsida; order Asparagales; family Amaryllidaceae; genus Allium; species Allium cepa. The sequence continues at coordinate 468,108,778 of CM060931.1, forward strand.
TTCGACCAAACAATTTACGCAATAGATAATTTTTTTAACATTTTTCCTATAATCGTGAATTATCATGCTAGCTCCACAACGAATTTCAACATCTAATATTTATTGAATCAATAGAAATTGATAAAAATGCATTTTTGATTCATTTTCGAACTACGCCTTGAATACTTACTTAAAAACCATCATTCTTGTTTTAAGTTTTTTACCTTTGTATGTTTATTCAAGATATGAAATCAAATCAACAATTTTAAATATTCAAATTTTAACATATTGATTTCTTTTTACTGTAAACTTGAACATACAGTCTATGTTGCACTGTCAACCTTCAAACAATTTCTAGGCCATGATTTTTAGTGTAAACAACATAATTTAGTTTAAATTCCTAAGTTTAAATTGTTTATATGAAGAAGTATAAATCTTTCTCTACTTCTCTTGGCTCAGAAACTTGAAAATATTGAAGAACATCACATAGCAGAGCTTCCAATATAACAACAAACATCACAGAACAACTTATTTACAATATATAGCAAGCATAAGATTTCATGAACCAATTATCAGGATTTAACGTTCAAAGATAGTATGTTTACTCACCTAAATGATTGTTGAAACAGAGAATAATTCTTGTTGAAAAACTACAGTTTGAATTCCTGAAAATCTTCTCTGCCTTGTTGAATGAAGTTGAGCTTGTAAAGATTACGTTTATTTTTGTTTTCTTTTCTCAGGTTTGCTTCTTAAGTTTGCTAAATTATGTGAACGAACTAAAAATAAGATGATGTATAAATAGAAATAGATGTGAACTGTGTAGGCTACAACTGGTACAGCTTCAACTTGTTTTGATCATATTGGATTTTGTGTTTAATTACTGTAAATTGAAGTGATATTGCAAATTTCCGCTAAACATATATTTGTACTGAGATATTTCTTTTGTAAATTTGAAATGACAAATGTGTGCTAGCATTTAATGTACATGTATTCATAAATGTTTACAAAATTATGGTTTGCTGATATTTAAATTTGTGTACAAAGATATTTGAATATAAATAGTTTGTCTTTTCTTTTGCATTACACATATGTATTATACAACACATATGTGTTGTATTTTTTTTCAAAGATTTTGTTTTAGTCTATCATATGTATTTTACACAGCAACACTTGTGTTATTGTTAGCATAGCTTCTTCATTTTATTTCTATTTGTAATTTTAACTTTCAAACCTTTGATTTATAACATATGTTTGTATTTATATATTTTATATTTCTATTTATATTGATAGGATTGTTTATTTTAAACATTATTATTAAAGACAACATCTATATTCATATATGTATTATATCAAATGTCAAAATATTAAACCTTTAATTTAATTGAATAAAAACAATTTTTAATATAAATGGTTTTGAAAGATTCTATTTTAAATTTTCAAATCAAAATTTTCTTTACAAAACATATATATACATATATAACTGATAAATGTCCAAAGATCTTATCAGTTTATAAAATGAAAAAGCTTGTATTTTATTTATGTTAGATTAAATTACTTATTAAAATATATTGCCAAAATTCCGGGTCGTTACATTCCTCCCCCCTTAAAAGAATTTCGTCCTCAAAATTTAAAACAGAAGTTAATTCAAAAGCTTTATATTAACAATCCAAACATACATATCATCAATACAACAACAAACAATCAAACAGTCTGTCCTAACAAACATCACTAGTTATCTGGACACAAATCCGAATAAGCTTTCCTAAAACTATCAAGAGTCTCACATGTACAATTTCTAGGATCCTCGCTCCACTGCACTTTAACGAGCTTCACCACTTTGCTCTTGAATTGCTTCTCATCTTGATCCACAATCCGAACCGGATTCCTGACCATAGTCAAGTTTGGTTCTCCCTCTAAATCCTCCTGGACTACTGGTTCTACAACCAGTGATGGGTCATTGACAAACTTCCTTAGATGGGATACATGAAATACATTATGAATTCCAGACATCCGTTCTGGCAATTCAACTCTGTAAGCTACAGCTCCAATTCTTTCCAGCACTCCGATGGTCCAATATATCTTAGAGCAAGTTTTCCCGTTTTTTCGAATCTTATAGCACCTTTGATCGGGGAAATTTTGACAAAGACTAAATCTCCGACCTCAAATTCCAACGGTCTTCCTCTTTTATCTGCATATTTCTTCTGACGATCCTGAGCAGCTTTCATCCTTTTCTTGATAAGCTCAACTTTCGCAGAAGCTTCTCGAATTAGATCGGGTCCGAGCAGAAGACGATCTTTCAATTCTATCCAACGGGATGGGGATTTACATGGTCTTCCATATAAAGCTTCATAAGGAGCCATCTTAATACTTGCCTGATAACTGTTATTATAAGAGAATTCCACCAGATGAAGATGGTCTTCCCACGATCCTCCAAAATCCAAAACACAAGCTCGCAACATATCCTCAAGAATACGATTAAGCCTCTCCGTCTGTCCGTATGTCTGAGGAGGATAGGTTGTACTCAATCTCAAATTTATTCCCATAGCTGATTGCAGAGCCTCCCAGAATTTGCTGGTGAAAATAGGATCACGGTCACTTACTATACTGATTGGAACACCATGCAATCTGACTATCTCCCTTAAGAAAATCTCCGCCAGAGAAGCTGCAGTACGAGTTGCCTTAACCGGTATAAAATGGACGCTCTTAGTTAAACGATCCATAATAACCCATATTCCTTCATTTCCTTTCTTGGTTCTAGGCAAACCATCGATGAAATCCATCGAAATCATCTCCCATTTCCACATCGGGATTTTCAAAGGCTGCAATAATCCAGCTGACTTTTGCTGATCTCCTTTAACTTATTGGCAGATGGCACAACTATTCACGAAAGTAGCTACATCTTCCTTCATGCCCTTCCACCAAAAGACACTCTTCATATCCTTATACATCTTTGAGATTCTCGGGTGAATATTCAATCTGGAACGATGACTCACTGACAATACCTCCTTTTTTCAATTCCTTGAAATTTGGAACACAGATCCTCCCGTTGATCCTTAGTGTCCCTTGGTCGTCAATCTTGAAACTGGAACACCGACCCTTCTTAACCTTTCTGATGGTTCCTCTTATTCTATTATCAGATTCTTGCTTGCTCGCTATCCTCTCTAGAAGAGATGGAACCACCTCCAAAAGAGACAGAACTACATTCCTGCTAAGAGCATCAGCTACAACATTTGCCTTTCCCGGGGTATACAGAATATCCAAATCATATGATGCCAGAAATTCAACCCACTGCTGTTGCCTCAGATTAAGATCTTTTTGAGAGAAAAGATATTTCAACGGTTTGTGATCCGTGAATAATTCGAATTTCTCTCCCAAAAGATAACGTCTCCAAATCTTCAAAGCAAAAATAATGGCTAACAATTCTAGATCGTGCGTAGCATAGTTCCTCACATGTGGCTTCAGTTGCCGACTCGCATACGCAATCACCCTTCCATTCTACATCAGAACTTCTCCTAGACCAACTATACAAGCATCGGTATAAACCTCGAATTTGCTCTTCCCATCCGGAATAGCAAGCACTGGTGCACTGGTTAGCCTCATCTTCAACTCCTGAAAAGCTTCTTCACACTGGGGTGTCTACTTGAATTTAGCTCCTTTCCTGGTTAGCTTAGTCAGATGCGAAGAAATCTTGGAATAATCATTGATAAACTTTCTGTAGTAGCCAGCCAATCCCAGAAAACTGCGAACTTCAGTTGGTGTCTTCGGCTGCTTCCATTCCAGAATAGTTTCAACCTTCGCTGGGTCTACAGAGATGCCTTCACTAGAAACAATATGCCCCATAAATTTGACTTTCGATTTTCAAAAATGGCACTTGGAAAACTTTGCCTTCAAAACATGTTTCCTCAGAGTCTCCTATACAATTCCCAAATGCTGCTTGTGCTCCTCTTCAGACTTAGAGTAGACCAGGATATCATCAATGAACACCAGAACGAACTTATTCAATACATCCCGAAAGACTCGGTTCATCAGGTCAACAAAGTAGGCAGGAGCATTAGTTAACCCGAAAGGCATAACCAACCACTCATAGAAACAATTTGGTCCCCTAAATGCAGTCAAGGGAATACTGTCCTCAGCTACCCTCAATGGAAACCTTAAGCAAAATCCAGTTGAGAAAAGATAGAAGCTCCATGCAACTGATCAAAGAGATCATCGATACGAGGAAGAGGATATTTATTTCGAATGGTCACTTTGTTCAATTCTCTATAATCCACACATAACCTTAGCGATCCATCCGATTTGGTGACAAACACCACAGCAGAGCCCCAACAAGAAAAACTGGGCCTAATCAACCCCTTCTCCAAAAGATCCTGAGTCTGCTTAATTAACTCCTCCCTCTCCCTAGGAGCCATTTTCCTACTGGGCTGAATCACCGGCACTGCCCCTGGAATCAAATCAATGGGAAACTCTATTTCTCGATGTGGAGGCAGACACTTAACTTCCTCAAATACATCAGGAAAATCTTGGACCACATCGATATCTTCAACCTTCTCTTGAGAAGTCTCAATTCCATGCAAAAGACTACTTAAGTGAATTCCAAAATTATCACACTACACTCTGGCAATTCTACCCAAATCAGTTTCCAGCGAAACTGTTCTCTCATCACAATTCAAAACTGCTCCATACTTATCAAGCCAATCCATTCCCAAAATAGGGCCAAATCCCTTAAAATTCAACACATAAGGGTCACAAGAAAAACTATGGGATATATAAGAAATCTTTAAGTCCTTACAGATCGTATTTAATTTGGTCACCCCTCCTATAGGATTAGACACCAAGATGGGACAATCTACAGTACTAGGGGTAAGAAAGAACTTCTCTACAGATTCCAGAGAAATAAAACTCAAAGAAGCACCCGAATCAAACAAAACTTTAATATATTTTCCACCTAAAAGTGATGTACCTTCCAATACTCCCTTGCCTTTAGATGAAGTAGATGGTTGTAACAACCCATGTATTTGGACCATTTAAATTGACAATAATCCACACATGTCAACTTAAATAATACAAAACAAGAATCATTATGGGATTACAAATAAATAAATGCAAATGAGAATCAATACAATGTCACAGACACAGAACAATCACAGAATAATGCAGCGGAAAATACATCGTCATAATAGCTGTTCATGAAGCTACTACATGAAGTACAACAATGTCACAACATAAGGTGACTGAAAGGAAATACATAAATGCCCAACAGGCTAGTACATCAATACTGGAATAGAAATAGACAGATAAAGATAAATGCTAAGTCTTCAGCATCTTCAACCAACCTTGATCAACAACTGGATAGCTTCAGACTGACTCGAACATATACAAAAGAGAAACACTCGAGTCAGGACTCAAAATCTTATGCAAGATAATCAATTGCTGGGAATAAAGTCCATAACTCAAAGATGAATAAAATAACATCGCTAAGGGTCCGATAAACTATCTATATATACAATAGAATACGATATGTAGATAATGTCTAATCAGTAAAGTATGATATTAAAATAGTGTTAAGGCGTTACCATAATTGCCCTTAACATATTTTATAATGCCATGCTTATACATCACCGTAAACCCCACCGTAAACTAGTGGTTATCAGAGGGTATCCCATAGGTATAAGATAAAACAAAACGTAGTGGTCGCGAATAGGATAATCGGTATGACAAGGTACATGAGGCGATACCAACTAGGATACTAGTAGTTGCGTGATCCGGACTGATGTTGAGCATAGCCAGCAGCTACCTCAACACCGCGAAACAACACTCCCAAATCAAGGGGTGCACCCAAATCGAATCACAAAAGTAATAGATATGGTAACGAAGAAGTATGTCCGCTATAGGCGGCGAACCTCAATGGCCCGGCGCGGCTCCTATTTTAGTCATGTCAGGGGTAATCCAATATCGTTCTCTTTCTTTAGTCAACGCGTTCACCAAGCCATCCACTTCATTCTGGATCAACACTCCGCGTATAATAGTTACTAAAGTGACTTTCGGTATAGACAGAGAGTATGTCCATATCTGATCCCGATCTCTTTAATAACTACGTATTTATTACCCGATAGTCGGTTAAATTTACGTTTAAACAAATCAAAGTCCAAAAGTCAAGGTGCAAATTTGACTTCCAAAATTTGACATTTCACGATTCAATTTATTCTAGATATTTAAAACATATTTCCAAATGAAATTTTTAGTTCAAACATTTGAGTTAACAATAAAATTAAGCATTCAAGTTCAATTTAATAAGATCTAAATTTCGCTTATTAAATTTAGTTCATAATCAGTGAACTCAAGCTAATGGTCAATTTAGTTCAAATCATTTAATCAAATTCTATTCATTTCAATTCATATTTACATTCACTGTTATCATAATTTCGATTAAATCAATTTCATTAACTAAATTCCTTTTTATCAAAACTACATTTGATTTATTTGCCAATTTAATTAAATTTCTTTTTTTTAAAGAAACCCATTTCCATTTATTTGGTTCAATGATTTACACATCACAAATAAGTTATTTTCGAGTTACAAATCAACTCAATCCATATTCCGTTTACAATGTCCGAATTTGATAAATTCATTAAATTTAAAATCATTTAAATTTAAATTATCACTAAACTAATCCATAAAACTTTACTTAGTTTTGCATTCCACTTAAGTCAAAATTTTCTTAATCTCAAATTTAATTTATAAAAAGTTTCAAATCTATTTAATTAAAACCGAGTTTAAATCTAAATCTAACAAATCTAATAAATTTTAAAATTCTAGAACTTACTTGTTACTAAATCTCAATTCAATTAAATTTGCCAATTCATTTTATTCAAATAAATAGGTTTATTAATCCGTTCAATTAAATCCATTAATTTATTTCAATTTAATCCATTAATTTATTTCAATTTGATCCATTAATTTGTTTCAATTAAATCCATTAAGTTCGTTACTTAATTTCCAAACAAATTGTTAAGTTCATTCCTTAATTTAAAATATATTTCAATTTCAAAAATGATTTTTGCTGACCAATCGGGTTTCTTATTTTTAATTATCTATCCTAGGCGAAGTTATTTTAATTGGGTATTTATCATTTCAACCCAATATCATTCAATATAAAACAAAGCATAGCAAAAGGGAACTTGCAGTGTGATAATTGGGATGGTGTCAAAGTAAATAAACAAGCAATAGCAACCATACATAACAATTCATCAATTTATTAAATAATCTCGAAATAATCGTATTAATTTACATTTGTTATTTATGCAAATTAATATAATTATTCCTAGAATCCACACTATCATTTCATTGCAGATTAAAGATTTTTACATTATGGTTTTCACTTGGTATCTATTATCAAATCTACATCAATCATACATTCAATGGTTCAAAGTGAGGTTAACGCTATTTCCACGTGTCGATTTATTTAACATTTAAAGGGGTCAAGTTCAACATATATAATCCATTTTAAATTGTTAACTATCCTATATCAAATTAAATTTCATATTAATTATCGCTTATATTAACAACCAAATTCAACATCATATAGAAAATTTAGTGTCACAACTATTTACCATAAACCAACATCAAATCATAATCTATCACGTTAAATCTTTTTAAACAATACATGGCGTTAATTTAGAAATTTCAAACTCTATCAATACTCAATTTTAACTTGTATATAAATTAACAGTTTTATTTCAACAGTTTTAACAATCAACAATTTAATATCCAAATCAACATTGAAAATAATTATCACTTGATTATCATCGCATAAGAAATTGAGTCGTGAATGAAATATTCACCTTGCGTGGTTAGAGAAGACGACGAAGCACGAAGACGAATAGATGAGATAGACCCTAACAAGCACGACGCAAAACGAACACAAACTGCATTCAAACAAATAATTAATCAACAATTTGTTTATTGCAACATATATCAATTGAATATATATATTTAAACCATACCAACAACGAAGCAAGATAGATTCGACAAGCTAAATGGAAGCCTAAGTCTCTGAAGCAGTAGCTGAAACAAACATAGTAAAACACTGTATGTGAGAAATCAGAAATTTCAAAAGCATACACTGCTTCATAATACAACAGTTCCATATATATTTATATATATATATATATATATATATATATCAAATGATGGAATACAACTGCGACCAAGGCGAGGGACAGTAATGACGACGAAGCGTCGCGGTCGTCGGAGAAGGCGGTTGCGGGCTGGGGTTCGGCTGGGGTCGCTGGCGGGTTCAGGTGGTTGGCGGGTTCAGGGGGTCTGGGGTTCGGCTAGGGTCGCTGGCGGGTTCAGGTGGTCGACGGGTTCGGGGGGGTCTAGGGTTCGGCTGGGCCTGGGTTGGAGTGGTCGGCGGGTTCGGGCAGTGGGTGTGGACGTGGGCGAACTGGGTGGGCGGACGGTGGCAGCGAATGTGGGTTGGAGCAGTGGAGTGGGGGGGGGGGGTCATTGGTGGTGCGATCTGTGTCAGTGGGACGCGGGGGAGGCGGACTGTGGGCGACGTGGGACGCGGGGAGGGCTGTGGGACGCGGGGGAGGCGGACCGTGGGCGACGTGGGACGCAAGGAGGGTTGTGGGCAGTGGGACGCGGGGAGGGCCGTGGGAAGTGGGACGCGGGGAGGCGGACTGTGGCGTAGTGGAGGCGGGGAGGCGGACTGTGGCGTGGCAGAGGAGTTTAGGAAAGAAGTGCATGGGTTTCGTGAGCTTCATATTGGAAGGGGAGACACAAAACAAAAATAATAATAAAGGAATTTATGAAGAGGAGGAAGAAGAGCACGTACCAGAGAGTTTGAGTGCGAAGTGAAAAATCAATTAATGTAGAGGGTAGCTGATATATATAGATATGTTTAGAGTCCCAAGGTCACAACAATGATGTTCTTGGTAAACGTGATGGCTATTGGGTTTCCTAGAAGCTGAATGGTCAAAGTCTCTTATAATTCTGAGCGGGAGACAGTTGGGTACCGGTTTGGGCTGCGTAACGGACCGGTTTATAATCCGTTTAAACAATTATCAATTTGCAACGCCGAACTCCGATTGACATCAATAAATATATCGTTCTAATCAGCGCGACGAGGCGGACACAATGGTATGAAGATATTGATGGTTTTACATTGTTTGCGAAGTGGTTAATCTTATTGAACCATTTGCTTGATCGAATAATTTAACTAGCAATTAAAAACGAAATTTGACGAGACGAAATGCGCCGTCATGATTAAAATATTTTTCTTATGCAACATTGTGAAAAATATTTGAGTTCGGACGATAGAAAATTTACACATAAAATTTAAACTAATATGTAAATGCGACGAACGAAATTTACTTCAATATTTTTCAACGAAATTTGGCGTACGCCTATGTCTATCTAGACGCATTCCAAATGTGAAGTTTGAATAGCAATGGAATTTTTTTGTGAAAATTCGAATTTCTACACTAATATATGATTTTAGAATTTTTAAACTGGGTCTGAATTTCAGGGTCGTTACATTCTCCCCCACTCAAAACTTTTCGTCCTCGAAAAGGAACGATGTAATGAGTAAAAGAATAGATAGAAGAGACACGATGGATATATAATAGATTATGGAACAGAATATAGAATATAGAATGGAGTTTACCTTCAACAAACAATTCTAGATTAGAATCCCGGATTCTCTCCTCGGTTTCCCAGGTACAATCACGATCATCGGAACTCCGTTGGACTTTGACTAGGCTGACAAATTTCCTTCTAAGCTGCTTCGTATCTCTATCAACAATACGAAGTGGTCTCCTCTTTATAGTCAAATCCGGCTCAATATCAACCTCATCTAACTGAGCAATAGGAATGGTCATGGATGGATCGCGCACAACCTTCCGAAGATGTGAAACATGGAATACGTTGTGCACGCCCTCAAATTTCTCCGGCAGTGCAACTCTGTAGGCTAGTGTACCAATCCTCTCAGTGATAGTGAATGGTCCAACAAATCTAGGAGCGAGCTTCCCTCTACGACCAAATCGAATAACATTCTTCAAAGGTGATACCTTAAGGAATACCTCATCCCCAACCTGGAATTTTAAATCTCTTCTACGCCTATTTGCATAGCTCTTCTGCCTATCCTGTGCGGTCTTCATCTTCCTTCTGATCTCATTAACCTTCTTGGATGCTTCCATAATCATATCTGGGCCAAGAATTAATCAATCACCAGGCTTAATCCAACAAGCTGGCGATTTGCATGGCCGTCCATATAAAGCTTCGAACGGTGCCATATCGATACTTTCCTGATTATAAAGATAGTTAAATTTCAATTCAATTTTACTTATTTAAATTGAAAATTTCTGATTTACCTGATAACTGTTATTATATGTGAATTCGACCAAATGGAGATAGTCTTCCCAAGATCCATCGAAATCAATAATGCAAGCTCGGAGCAGATCTTCCAAAATCTGATTTACCCTCTCGGTTTGGCCATCTGTTTGAGGATGATAAGCTGTGCTCAGATTCAGTTTAGTGCCCAAGACGTCCTGAAATGCCTTCCATAATTTACTAGTGAACAAAGCATCTCTATCGCATACAATACTAGATGGAACTCCGTGAAGTCTAACAATCTCTCTCATAAAAATCTCAGCCAAACTCGAAGCAGTACGAGTGGTCTTAATAGGAATAAAGTGAGCTGATATGGTCAACCTATCAACAATCACCCATATACTCTCGTTACCTCTTCTGGTCCTCGGTAATCCATCAACGAAGTCCATAGAAATCTGATCCCATTTCCAACACGGAATCTCTAGGGGTTGAAGCAATCCTGCCGTCTTCCGGTGATCGGCCTTGACTTGCTGGCAAGTGGTGCATCTACTGACATATATAGAGATATCTCTCTTCATCCCACTCCACCAATATAAACACTTCATATTTCGATACATCTTGGTGACACCAGGATGAAAAGAAAGTGATGACTGATGGTTCTCTCTAAGCACTTCTTGTCTCAATCCATCAACATTAGGAACACAAATACGGTTGTCAATCCTCAGAACTCCGTTACTATCTATCTGTGCTCCCATTTTACTGTCAGCATTTCCAACTCTTCCAAGAACTAAATCCTTTATGCGATAGAGCAAGGTGTCCTCATATTGCTAAGCTTTGATGCGATCCATAAGAGATGGGGAGATAACAAGCTGAAATAGCATGCCTTCTACAAGATTACAACATAACAATGCTTTGCTACGGCTCAAAGCATCAGCTACAACATTTGCTTTCCCAGGAGTATAATTTATGTCGAGATCTTATGAAACTAAGAATTCGAGCCATCGGACTTGTCTCTGGTTCAAATCCTTCTGAGAGAAGGTATACCTCAAGGACTTATGATCAGTGAATAATTCAAATTTCGTTCCCAAAAGATGATGCCTCCATAGTTTCAAAGCAAACACAACTGCAAGAAGCTCTAGATCATGAGTTGCATAGTTTACTTCATGGGTCTTCAGCTGATGACCAGCATAAGCAACAACCTTACCATTTTGCATCAAGACAGCGCCTAAACCTTCTCGACAAGCATCGGTATAGACAGTTAATCCTTCACTCCCGTCAATTACCACAAGAACTGGGGCTGAAGTTAACTTACGCTTCAACTCACGAAAAGTTGATTCGTACTTCTCACTCCAAATAAACTTGACATCCTTTCGAGTTAAAGCAGTAAGTGGGGCAGAAATCCGGGCAAAGTGCTCGATAAATCTGCGATAATAGCCGGCTAAGCCCAAGTAGCTACAAATCTCTGTAGGAGTTTTGGGAGTCCCCCAATCCTGTAGATAAGTTTTCAAATTAGAAAGGAATAAGATGGATCGAATAGAAATAACGAATAGGATAGAACTTACATTGATTACGACGATCTTAGCTGAATCGACCGAAATCCCATTTTCAGAAATAATATGGCCAAGGAATCGTACTTCGTCTCGCCAGAAGTGGCATTTCGAGAACTTGGCTTTGAGCTGATGATTTCGAAGAGTTTCCGAAACATAAGCAAGATGTGTCTCATGCTCTTTCTCATCTATGGAGAAGATGAGAATATCATCAATGAAGACAAGAACAAACTTGTTAAGGACATCACGGAAGACTCGATTCATCAAGTCGACGAAATAAGCAGGTGCGTTGGTCAAACCGAATGGCATAACCAACCATTCATAGAATCCGTTCTCGGTACGAAAAGCTGTCTTATGAATACTATCTTCTGCTACTCTGAGTTGGTGGAACCCAGTGGCTAGATCAAGTTGTGAGAAGACTTTAGCTCCGTGGAGCTGATCGAATAAATCATTTATGCGAGGCATCAGATAACAATTTTTGAGAGTGCGTTTGTTTAGTTCTCTGAAATCAACACACATGCGAAGAGATCCATCTGATTTGGTGACAAATACAACTGCGGCGCCCCATTCAGAACAACTTCTCCTAATCAAACCCTTAGCAAGCAGATCATCAATTTGAGTTTTTAGTTCAACCTTTTCCTTAGGAGCCATCCTTCGGTGAGGGAGAAAAACGGGAGTAGCTCTAGGAATAAGGTCGATGCGGAAATCGATCTCCCGTTTAGGCGGTAGAGAGTTGACCTCTCCAAATATATCGAGAAATTTTTGAACAATAGGATTGGTACTAAGATCAACCGGGTGAGCATTAAGAGAGAATATGAAGCTTCCGACATATTTCTGAGGTGATTTGCGTTCAATGACAAGCGGTAGTCCCTTGTCATTGACTAGAGAAACAGAACGAGCTTTGCAAGAAATAATAGCATCGAATTTTCTTAACTAATCAGCACCAAATAAGATGTCAAATGCTACGAAGCCAAGCACATAAAAATCCCAAGTGAATCAATATCTTCCATACAAAAGCATAACCTCTTTACAAATTCTACCGAGGTTGGCAAGTCCTCCAATAGGGTTGGAGACACATAAGGAAGTAGTAGCAAGAGTAGGTTCTAATTTGAGCTTATTACAAAGATCAATAGATATGAAGCTATGAGAAGCACCGGTATCGAATAATACCCTAACAGGTAAATCATGTAATGAAAAAGTACTTCGTAAGGTACCTCGGTCATCCTGAGCAGGTGGTGGAGGTGGTGCAGGGGTGGTGATAACAAATACTCCAGATGGTGTGCCTCTCTTCCTCAATGGGCAGTCTTTCTTGAAGTGACCAGGCTGGAGGCAGGCATGGCATAAATCACTCCTTATCTGAGAAGGTGGCGGAATAGCAGCTCTGGTAGATGGACAACTATTAGCATAATGGCCCTTCTTATCGCATTTGAAGCAAGTGATATTAGCAAGGTCGATTGGGCTTTTCTGGGCATATCCTAATCCTGTAGTCTTTTGCCAAGCTTTCTTTTGTTGATCAAAGTTCATCTTCCTCTTTCCGAGCTGGCTAGAAGAGGACTAAGTAGGAGTGGCCTTGGCAGTGGGTCCCCTTGGCTTTGCCTCATGTCTAAGAGCATAATCAACAAGCTCTGTGAAGGTGTAGTGGGTGTGGCCAGTAAGCAAGTCATAATACTCTGGTCTAGCTCCCAAAATGAACTTCTCGTTCTTTAGAAGTGGTGTATCGATCAAGCTAGGTCCGAATTTTGAGAGTTCGTTGAATTTCCTCTCATACTCAGAAAAAGTCATATTGCCTTGCTTATGATCCATAAAAGCTCTATAAAGTTGGGTTCTCCCAGCAGCTGGCATCCATTGTGCTGAGAAAGTATCCCTAATCAAAAGATAGACTAGATGAATAACATTCCAAAGATTGAAAGAAGAATTTAGACTACGAAATCCAAACAAATTCATACCTAAACTGGGCCCAAGTGATGGTGTTCTCCTCGATACTAGAAGTAACAGATTCCCACCAATCTTGTGCAGCATCCTGAAGTTGCCAAGCAGCAAGCTGACGCCTTTGAGCATCAGTGATTTCCAATCCAGAAAATATCTTCTCTAAGCCTTTGAGCCATTGCCGAGCTTCGATAATGCCCTCGGATCCGGAAAACTTAATATCCCCTAGATGTGTATACTCCTTACTAAGAGTGGTGAATTTGACTGGAGCTTGGGCGGCAGGTGCAGCCCAGGAAGAACCGTTGCCTCTTCCTCCCCTATTGTTTCTTCCGGTACTCATCCTAAAATATCGAAAGAGATTTAGAACCAAGGATAGAAAAATCATAAAGCTTTAAGAAAAATCTAATTAACGAGTCAAAAGAAGTTTGAATTAAAAGGATCTGGATATTAAATCGATTCTCCTCATTCTAGGGTATTGATACCCTATCTCTAATGAGTTTATATAACCCCAAACTAAGGTTTTTAGGGAAACCAAAGCCCTGAAACCAACTGTAACAACTCGTGTATTTAGACCATTTAAATTGACAATAATCCACACATGTCAACTTAAATAATACAAAACACGAATCGTTATGGGATTATAAATACATAATTGTAAATGAGAATCAATATAACATCACAGACACAGAACAGTCACAGAATAATGCAGCGGAAAATACATCATCATAATAGCAGTTCATGAAGCTACTACATTAAGTACAACAATGTCACTACATAAGGTGACTGGAAGGAAATGCATAAATGCCCAACAGGCTAGTACATCAATACTGGAATAGAAATAGACAGATAAAGATAAATGCTAAGTCTTCAGCATCTTCAACCAACCTTGATCAGCAACTGGATAGCTTCAGACTGACCCGAGCATATACAAAAGAGAAACACTCGAGTCAGGACTCAAAATCTTATGCAAGATAATCAATTACTGGGAATAAAGTCCATAACTCAAAGATGAATAAAATAATATCTCTAAGGGTCTGATAAACTATCTATATATACAATAGAATACGATATGTAGATAATGTCTAATCAGTAAAGTACGATATTAAAATAGCGTTAAGGAGTTACCATAATTCCCCATAACACATTTTATAATGCCATAGCCTATACAGCACCCTAAACCCCACCGTAAACTAGTGGTTATCAGAGGGTACCCCATAGGTATAACATAAAACAAAATGTAGTGGTCGCGAATAGGATAATCAGTATGACAAGGTACATGAGGCGATACCAACTAGGATACTAGTAGTTGCGTGATCCGGACTGATGTTGAGCATAGCCAGCAGCTACCTCAACACCGCGAAACAACACTCCCAAATCAAGGGGTGCACCCAAATCGAATCACAAAAGTAATATATATGGTATCGAAGAAGTATGCCCGCTAGAGGAGGCGAACCTCAATGGCCCGGCGCGGCTCCTGTTTTAGTCATGTCAGGGGTAATCCAGTATCGTTCTCTTTCTTTAGTCCACGCGTTCACCAAACCATCCACTTTATTCTGGATCAACACTCCACGTATAATAGACAGAGAGTATGTCCATATCCGATCCCGGTCTCTTTAATAACTATGTATTTATTACCTGATGGTCGGTTAAATTTACGCTTAAACAAATCAAAGTCCAAAAGTCAAGGTGCAAATTTGACTTCCAAAATTTGACATTTCACGATTCAATTGATTTCAGATATTTAGAACATATTTCCAAATGAAATTTTTAGTTCAAACATTTGAGTTAACAATAAAATTAAGCATTCAAGTTCAATTTAATAAGATCTAAATTTCGCTTATTAAATTTAGTTCATAATCAATGAATTCAAGTTAATGGTCAATTTAGTTTGAATCATTAAATTAAATTCTATTCATTTCAATTCATATTTACATTCACTCTTATCATAATTTCGATTAAATCAATTTCATTAACTAAATTCCTTTGATCAAAATTTAATTTGATTTATTTACCAATTTAATTAAATTTCTTTTTTTTAAAGAAACCCGTTTTCATTTATTTGGTTCAATGATCTACACATCACAAATAAGTTATTTCCGAGTTACAAATCAACTCAATCCATATTCTGTTTACAATGTCCGAATTTGATAAATTCATTAAATTTAAAATCATTTAAATTTAAATTATCACTAAACTAATCCATAAAACTTTAGTTAGTTTTGTATTCCACTTAAGTCAAATTTTCTTAATCTCAAATTTAATTTATAACAAGTTTCAAATCTATTTAATTAAAACCGAGTTTAAATATAAATCTAACAAATCTAATAAATTTTAAAATTATTAAATTCTAGAACTTACTTGTTTCTAAATCTCATTTCAATTAAATTTGCCAATTCATTTTATTCAATTAAATAGGTTTATTAATCCGTTCAATTAAATCCATTAATTTATTTCAATTTAATCTATTAATTTATTTCAATTTAATCCATTAATTTATTTCAATTAAATCCGTTAAGTTCGTTACCTAATTTCCAAACAAATTGTTAAGTTCATTCCTTAATTTAAAATATATTTCAATTTCAAAAATGATTTTTGCTGACCAATCCGGTTTCTTATTTTTAATTATCTATCCTAGGCCAAGTTATTTTAATTGGGTATTTATCATTTCAACCCAATATCATTCAATATAAAACAAAGCATAGCAAAAGGAACTTGCAATGTGATAATTGGGATCGTGTCAAAGTAAATAAACAAGCAATAGCAACCATACATAACAATTCATCAATTTATTTAATAATCCTGAAATAATCGTATTAATTTACATTTTTTATTTATGCAAATTAATATAATTATTCCTAGAATCCACACTATCATTTCATTGCAGATTAAAGATTTTTACATTATGGTTTTCACTTGGTATCTATTATCAAATCCACATCAATCATATATTCAATGGTTCAAAGTGAGGTTAACGCTATTTCCACGTGTCGATTTATTTAACGTTTAAAGGGGTCAAGTTCAACATATATAATCCATTTTAAATTGTTAACTATCCTATATCAAGTTAAATTTCATATTAATTATCGCTTATATTAACAACCAAATTCAACATCACATAGCAAATTTAGTGTCACAACTATTTACCATAAACCAACATCAAATCACAATCTATCACGTTAAATCTTTTTAAACAATACATGGCGTTAATTTAGAAATTTCAAATTCTACCAACACTTAATTTTAGCTTGTATAGCAATTAACAATTTTATTTCAACAATTTTAACTATCAACAATTTAATATCCAAATCAATATTGACAACAATTATCACTTGATTATCATCGCATAATAGATTGAGTCGTTACCTTGCGTGATTAGAGAAGATGACGAAGCACGAAGACGAATAGATGAGATAGACCCTAACAAGCACGACGCAAAACGAACACAAACTGCAATTAAACAAATAATTAATCAACAATTTGTTTATTGCAACATATATCAACTGAATATATATATATTTAAACCATACCAACAATGAAGCAAGATAGATTCGACAAGCTGAATGGAAGCCTAGGTCTCCGAAGCAGTAGCTGAAACAAACACAGTAAAACACTGTATGTGAGCAATCAGAAATTTCAAAAGCATATACTGCTTCATAATACAACAGTTCCATATATATTTATATATATATCAAACGCTGGAATACAGCTGCGACCAAGACGAGGCACAGTAATGACGGCGAAGTGGGGACGTCGCGGTGGTCGGAGAAGGCGGTTGCAGGCTGGGGTTCGGTTAGGGTCGCTGGCGGGTTCAGGCGGTCGGCGGGTTCGGGGGGTCTGGGGTTCGGCTGGACCTGGGTTGGAGTGGTCGGCGGGTTCGGGCAGTGGGTGTGGACGTGGGCGAACTGGGTGGGTGGATGGTGGCAACAAACGCGGGTTGGAGCAGTGGAGTGGGGGGGTCGTTGGCGGTGCGGGCTGTGTCAGTGGGACGCGGGGGAGGCGGACTGTGGGCGACGTGGGACGCAGGGAGGGCTGTGGGCAGTGGGACGCGGGGGAGGCGGACTGTGGGTGACGTGGGACGCAGGGAGGGCTGTGGGAAGTGGGACGCGGGAAGGGCCATGGGCAGTGGGACGCAGGGAGGCAGACTGTGGCGTGGCGGAGGCGGGGAGGCGGACTGTGGCATGGTGGAGGAGTTTAGGCAAGCAGTGCATGGGTTTCGTGAGTTTCATACTGGAAGGGGAGACACAAAACAAAAATAGTAATAAAGGAATTTATGAAGAGGAGGAAGAAAAGCATGTACCGGAGAGTTTGAGTGCGAAGTGAAAAATCAATTAATGAAGAGGGTAGCTGATATATACAGATTTGTTTAGAATCCCACGGTCACAGCAATGATGTTCTTGGTAAACGTGATGGCTATTGGGTTTCCTAGAAGCTGAATGGTCAAAGTCTCTTATAATTCTGAGCGGGAGACAGTTGGGTACCGGTTCGGGCTGCGTAACGAACCAGTTTATAATCCGTTTAAACACTTATCAATTTGCAACGCCGAACTCCGATTTACACAAATAAATATACCGTTCTGATCAGCGCGACGAGGCGGACACAATGGTATGAAGATATTGATGGTTTGACATTGTTTGCGAAGTGGTTAATCTTATTGAACCATTTGCTCGAGCGAACAATTTAACTAGCAATTAAAAGCAAAATTTGATGAAACGAAATGCACCGTCATGATCAGAATATTTTTCTTATGCAACATTGTTAAAAATATTTGAGTTCGGACGATAGAAAATTTACACATAAAATTTAAACTAATATGTAAATGTGACGAATGAAATTTACTTCAATATTTTTCAACGAAATTTGGCGTACGCCTATGTCTATCTAGACGCATTCCAAATGTGAAGTTTGAATGGCAACGGAATTTTTTTTGTGAAAATTCGAATTTCTACACTAATATACGATTTTAAAATTTTGAACTGGATCTGAATTTCAGGGTCATTACAATGGTGCACCTTCCAAAGCAAATACCTTATTCTGCTGAGCTTTATGAAGTAACGGATAATCCTTGATCATATGGCCTGGTTGGTGACAATTGAAGCATAGAGATCTTTGAACCAAAGCTGACCTCGGTCCACTATAATGCTGTTGCTGCTGCTGCTGCTGAAATCCTTTCCTAGGACACTTATTCGCCAAGTGACCTCCTTGTTGACATATATAGCATTTGCGAGGTCCGTTGTTACTTCCAGGCTTCTTCTTGTTCGGCTTCCTCTAATTGGGATTGAACCTCCTCTTATTCGAATTAGCAAAATTCCCTCCTGATGCTGCAACTGGTGCCACTGATTTCTTATTCATCAAATTCTCATATCTCAGAGCCATATCAATTAAATCGATAAAAGATCCTTTCAAAAGCACCGTCATATTTTCATGAAATTCTGGCCTCAATCGTTGCACAAACATTTTGTTCTTTTTGAGGGGAGTATCAATGAGTCCTGGTCCATAGCAAGAAAGTTCATTGAATTTTGTCTCATACTCAGAAACAGACATGCTTCTCTGCTTCAAATTTAGAAAATCCTGGTACAAATGAGTTTTCCCAGCTGTTGGCATAAACTTATGCTCAAATAACTCTTTAAATCTGTCCCATGAAATATCTTCCTCAGAAATGTTTGCTACCGTTGCATCCCACCATGCTGCTGCGCCTCCCTGCAATTGCCACGATGCCATTTCCCTCTTCCGTTCATCAGACAACTTCATACTCTTAAAAATGCGCTCACAAGAGCGTAGCCAAGCTTGGACTTCAATTATCGATTCCGACCCTTTAAATGGTTGGCCTCCAAGGTTGATGAAGTCTTTGCATAAAGCAGCAAACTAACCTGAGGCGGTACTGGATTTACAGCCTCACTAGGAGTTTGACTTCGTCCATTATCAGTCGAGGTACTGCCCCTACCTCTGCCCCTTCTTCCCGAACTCATGTTGGCCACCTTGACAGGTAACTCAACAAAATTTAGACAGGTATATAATTATATGAAAATACAAATACGCACTCTCAAGATAGATATTATTCCAGAGCCTAGGTATTATCTCAACCAGTGCTCTGATACTAGCTGTGACGACCCGCCTTTCTAATCACAGAAAGACGTATCATCAATAAGAAAAGAAAGGGATAGAAATAGAAAAGATAGAAAGAAAGAATAACAACATCAGAATCTCACAGCGCAACGAACAAAATATAATACATCACATAACTATTACATAGTTATACGTACATCAGAGTTACACAACATCATACAACAGGACAGTCATATACATATCTGTCACTACATACATCTAAAATATAATATACATCAACTATACAGCGGAACTAGATAGATAGATACATACGTCTGGACTTCTGCTCCAAGCTCCTCCAGAACTCAGCAATCCAAAAACCTATCACTTGGCTACTCATAAATATTTGAGTACCCAAGAGTTTATGAAAAACAAAAATATAAACTCCGGGTCAGACATGGGTCTGGTGTGAGTAAACGGTTTAAAGTTGTTTAACTTTGAAAACATTTGAAAATAAAGGTATCACGTAAGACTTCCCACACATAAACATGGGTAAGTTTTTACCTTACGCTAACCAAAACCTTTTATAGGAAATCCAGTGATATTATAATAGTGTCTAGGGTTTTCAAGTAAATAGAAAATGGTAGAAACTGTTGCATGATTAAATTCCAGCTACTAGCCACGAAAGTGGGTAATACAAATCAAAACCGCAGGGTCTCGTAGGGAAAATGGGTTTCCATCAATGGCAGGGCTACTGGGGTACCGCCTGTCACAGTACGGGGTCTAGATCACCGTACCGAGGATGACTCCCGACCCCTTACAACACAAGGCCGGAACCATTCCTTACTGAACAGTCCCGAACAAGATAACCTCGCAGTTGTGGCCAACAACTGCCCACACAGCCGAAATAAAAAGGGACATCTAGACAGGGGTATACTTCGTCTTACTTGGGTGCTACCCACCTAACGTTGCATCATATCCCCTGTTTTAGCCATTCTCGGTTGATGAGGCTTGAGGTTGCGATTACCTTTAGAGAACATATCTCTTAGAATACTCATCGTCCGCCTGACGATGTGCTGAAAGCATTCAATCCATACAAGTTCGTTCTAGGTTCGAACAAAACCGAAGGCATTATCTTGTTACACTCATTTTGGAATCACCCTCAGAGTTAACGACAATAACCCTTGCATTCAGAAACACCATCTCGATTTTCAGTTGAGAAGTCACGACCTATCGTTTAACTTGGATCGATGTGGTTTTCGGATAATCAAATTGATACCCGATCTCGGTCTCATCGAAATTCAAACGCCATTTTAAAGGCCAAGTTGTTTACTTAGTTTAAACAGTTTAATTCAATACTTTGAATTCACATAACATTTACCATAGATAAATCATACACAGTCATCACAGATATATCAATGCATATCACTGAGTATCACAGAATACCACCAAATAGATATCAGAGTCAATCAAACAAGAGTCATCAATTCATATCAAAATAGTTTGATTAACTTAACTTAATTAATTACTTAAGAATAAGCCATTTTATCCTGCTTAGTTAATCGCTAATTAATCAACTTATTAAATTTATTAATTATTACTTAATTACTCATTTAATTAATTATTTCTTAATTATTAATTAATAACCTTAATTATTAATTAATACATTTAATTACCCATTTATTAGTCACTACTTATTTAATTAATCATTAATTTCCAATTAATTAATCATTTAATCCTTAATTAATTACTTAATTAGTTAACTACTATTTATTTATTAATTAACTTTAAGTAGTTAATTAAATTATTAAGTTCAAATTGATTAAACACATAATTATCAGTCTTTAATTACAAATTTATTTAATCATAAATTACTTAGTTAATTACAATTATATTTTAGTTACATTCTTAATTAACTTACTCTTAAAATTAATTAATCATCTTACATTTGCAAACCTTCTTAATAAATTTTTAAAATCAAATTTTAACTTAAACATGTTAACATCATTAACTTTATTAATACTAACTTTTATTTAACAAAATAACTTAAAAGTTATTAGACTAATTCACGTAGAAAATAAAACTCGAGGTACATCATATGATTACTCGAGTAACAACCCGAGTCTCTACTCCTATTTCCCCGAGCTCCTTCTCTCCTTCTTCTCACATACTTCTTCTTCTTCACTTATTCTTTCTCCCTTTATTCTTTTTATTTAGGCAAGTTTAAAAAAAAATACTGTAGTGACACGCGAAACATACTCGCGCACCTAGGGTCAACACTCGAAGCAACCATCCCACATTCTCGAGCCATAACTCGCGACGACCAAAACTCGAACTGCCGACACCATACGCCACCGTGCACGTGCACGGTGGTCCGCCGACGTTCTGGTGACCCACGTTGCCTCCTGCAAATCACAAAGCGACACCACGACCGAAAGCAACACACGATTCATCGCGCCAAACTCGAAATCGAATTATGCCCTGTCGCTCGAACCAACAACTCGAATACACCCAAATGAAATGCCTCGACCTACCAACGCCGCACACTAGGGGCGACCCAGCTCCGGCCACACCACGGCCATATCCCCCTCTACCATCTCCCAGAATTGCGTGCAGCTCGGTCGTCCCATGGTGAAAAAATCCACCAATTTACAGACCACTGCAACTTGAACCCAAAAACCCTAAACTCGATTCAACCAAACAATTTACGCAATAGATAATTTTTTCAACATTTTTCATGCATTTGTGAATCATCAAGCTAGCTCCACAATGAATTTCAATATCTAATCTTTGTTGAATCAATAGAAATTTATAAAAATGCATTTTTGATTCATTTTCAAACTGCACCTTGAATACTTACTTAAAAATCATCATTCTTGTTTTAAAAATTCTACTTTTGTATGTTTATTCCAGGTATGAAATCAAATCAACAATTTTAAATATTCAAATTTTAACATATTGAATTCTTTTTACTATAAACTTGAACGTACAATACTATGTTGCACTGTCAACCTTCAAACAATTTCCAGGCCATGATTTTAAGTGTAAACAACATAATTTAGTTTAAATTCCTAAGTTTAAATTTTTTATATAAAGAAGTATAAATCTTTCTATACTTCTCTTGGCTCAGAAACTTGAAAATATTGAAGAACATCACATAGCAGAGCTTCCAATATAACAACAAACATCACAGAACAACTTATTTACAATATACAGCAAGCATAAGATTTCATGAACTAATTATCAGGATTTAACTTTCAAAGATAGTATGTTTACTCGGCTAAATGATTGTTGAAACAAAGAATAATTCTTGTTGAAAAATTGCAATTTGAATTCTTGAAAATCTTCTCTTCCTTGTTGAATGAAGTTGAGCTTGTAAAGATTATGTTTATTTTTGTTTTCTTTTCTCAGGTTTGCTTCTTAAGTTTGCTAAGTTATGTGAATGAACAAAAAATAAGATGATGTATAAATAGAAATAGCTGTGAACTGTGTAGGCTACAACTGGTACAACTTCAACTTGTTTTGATCATATTAGATTTTGTGTTTAATTACTGTAAATTGAAGTGATATTGCAAATTTCTGCTAAACATATATGTACTGAGATATTTCTTTTGTAAATTTGAAATGACAAATGTGTGCTAGCATTTAATGTACATGTCTTCATATATGTTTACAAAATTATGGTTTGCTAATATTTACATTTATGTACAAAGATATTTGAATATAAATAGTTTGTCTTTTCTTTTGCATTGCACATATGTATTATACAGCACATATGTGTTGTATTTTTTCAAAGATTTTGTTTTTGTCTATCATATGTATTTTACACAGCAACACTTGTGTTATTATTAGCATAGCTTCTTCATTTTATTTCTATTTGTAATTTTAACTTTCTAGCCTTTGATTTATAACATATGTTTGTATTTATATATTTTATATTTCTATTTATATTGATAGGATTGTTTGTTTTAAACATTATTATTAAAGACTACATCTATATTTATATATGTATTGTATCAAATGTCAAAATATTGAACCTTTAATTTAATTGAATAAAAACGGATTGTAATATAAATGGTTTTGAAAGATTCTATTTTAAATTTCAAATCAAAATTTTCTTTACAAAACATATATATACATATATAACTGATAAATGTCCAAAGATCTTATCAGTTTATAAAATGAAAAAGCTTGTATTTTATTTAAATTAGATTAAATTATTTATTAAAATATATTGCCAAAATTCCGGGTCATTACAGGAAGTCTTTGAGTGGCTCACCTAGCATCTAGAATAAATTGGATACTGACATTATATCCTTGGTGTGAGTCGCATGCATTCTGAACTGCTCGATAAACTTCTGATCCGGTTGATTGAATGAAGAGATGGATTTGGGCAATAATCACATAAACCACATGATCGATACACCTTCAAGGAATATATGAGAGCGTTTGCATTCGATGGCACATATCACTCTGGCAGAATTCATATGCCACTCGAATTTCATGTGATGTGGTCCAGGGTCGATTTTCCCTGAGTAAACCAATATGATTAGTACATTGAATTTCCTTGGATATTCTGCACACTGTACAACTTCATTGAATATGCTTCGATTGGGAGAGATGCTTTAGTCATCGTCAATCTGGTCCGTTTTTAAGTTACATCTACTTGTTATGCTTGTGAATGATGTATGCATGCCCGAGATACGAGCAAAGCAAGGTGGACCGACATTAACGGATTAGTAGTAAGTTGCCTGGAGTCGGACCCGAGAAAATCTGCTATTTGCTTGGAGTCAGCAATTGGTTTGCTTGGAGTCACTGAATTTGAAGTGTTGGGTCAGTGAAGAACGGTACTTGGAGTCACCTTGGAATATACTTGGAGCAAATCTTGGTTTTACCCGAGTTTGGCTTTGGGCCAATGTTTCTTGGGTTTGCCCAGAGTCACTCCACCTATGTTCTCTAACCTTTAGGAGTATTGTTTGAGTAGCAGTTGCTTGTCTGTTTCTTGGTTGCAATTTATAATCTACCGCTTGATCCTCTATTCCCCAGCCAATCACTGGACGTAAGGAAAGTGAATAGAATGCATTGTCTTTAGGTTGAGTTTCAAATGCAAAATGAGAGGGGCACTGCAGTGCAACACGAGTTTTAAAACAACAATTCGTTGACAACGATCGTTTGGAATGCCAAAGCATTGGAACGATCGGTTATAGATTGAATGATCAGTTAAAATGTTAACAGGAGCAATCGGTGTTAGCGAGCTTGGAACGATCAGTGAAGATGGCAACTAGAACGATTAGTAAAGAGGTTAATTGGAATGATCGTATAAGTACAATCGTATGGAAATGATCGGTGTAAATCCACATAATAGTGGGACGATCGTATAAGAACGATCGGTATGGAACGATCGTATAAAAAAAGATCGGCCAAATTCACGTTGGTGGAATGACCAATGAGAATAATCGTATGGAACGATCGTATATGATAATGCAACGTATGGATTTGTAGGGTACGATCGTTCATTGAGTATGTAATGGGCACTACCGATGATCGAATGTTCACATATGCTTCAAAACTTGAAAATGTATGCACTTTCATCAAACACATGACTAATAGATCATTAATATCATGATTTCCTTCTTCTGCAGGGAAGTAGACTTGGTTTCTCTGGCCAAGGCTAATAGTTTCCTTGTAGATCTTATTCAAATCCGAGTAGAATAGCAAACTTTTCGATCGAAAGATGGATCTATCTCGCAAACATGAAAATCCATTAGTAGAAGATGAGTTCC
Source organism: Allium cepa (assembly GCA_030765085.1). Classification (NCBI taxonomy): domain Eukaryota; kingdom Viridiplantae; phylum Streptophyta; class Magnoliopsida; order Asparagales; family Amaryllidaceae; genus Allium; species Allium cepa. The sequence goes on from CM060931.1 coordinate 468,134,390, forward strand.
AATCAAGCTAAGAATTCATTTCTTAATGAAAGCACTAAACTGTTGATGCCAAAAGTGGGCATCAACAACTTATGAAATCTCATAGAGATTAAAGGATGAATGAAATTAAAAACATAGCAGAAAAAGTAAATGAACACACAGATTTTTATAGTGATTTGGCAATCTTGGCCTACATCCACTTTATATGTTTATTGATCTTGCAGGGGATTATGATTACAAGAATGTTTGGATCAGCTTGGATCCATTAATACAAGAGCGAAGAATAAGAATGGTAGAGCCTAGGCAGCCGAAAGAAGTATCCACTTTATGGAGAATGGACGCTTTATTTATGGGAGAATACATGCTTGGATTGGGGTGAAATTTTGCAAGAAGAGTCTCTAGATCCATAGGGGCCTACCATAAGGATCAGCGGCCCTAACTCGACATTTCAGAATGATCGGCCAAAATTTAGCCGATCATTATTTTAGCCTCCAATTGATGTGTGATCGATAGTGTAGGCTTTTATGATTTAAGATACTTTCTCTTTAAATTTTGTGCAATTCCGACATACCGTTTGTGAGATATCCATTTTCCGTGTAACTATGGATCGTTCACTGGAATATGCCGATCGTTTTTATGGCTTGGCAAAAACGATTGGCTAGCAACGATCAGCCAAATTCTAATTGAAACTTTATGACCCGCAATCATTTTTGTAAGCTTCAATCTTCATTTTGTTGATGCCCTGAAAGTTTCAAATGAATTGGCCTTATGGATCTCGAGATACTAACCATTCTCTGATGATTTGAACTGTTTTGTGGATCATTTTAGATCGATCCATATACATTCTTCATTTGTCCATAACTCGAGCATACGAACTCCGATTGACTTGAAATCTGAAATGTAGCCTCATGGGGCTTTGCTTATTATTTCACATTGATTACAATTTGATTTGGACTCGGTCCGAATCTACCTGACCATCGTCCATAGTCCTATATATTATTGATTCTCAAGGTTGGTAACCACCCATTTTTGCCAAATCTATGGTATCACGGCCTTGATAAAAGGTGGGATAATAATATTATTTTTAAAATTTTAAAATTATAAGAATTTTAAACATAGATTATGATGTTTGAACAATAAATAAAAATGGTAATCTTATTTAGAATAGACATTTAAAAAATATATATTTTGGAAAAACATCGATAGAATAGATCGTTTTCTCGATAAACAACTCTATAATCGTAAGAAATCATGCATGGAGCTAAATTCAGACACTTATTTATATATTTAAACAAGAATATGAAATAAATTTTTTTGCGAATAAAATGTATTTATGACATCGCCAATAACGTCATCATATTTAATAATTAATCTATGAATTTAAATTAAGATTTTAATAATTCAATAATTACTATAATTATTCAAATAATTATTTTAAAATGACAATAATTCATTTTAGTTAGTTATATAGTGATAATGTTGTAATATTATTGTAAAGATATATATATATATATATATATATATTTGATTTGAAATCATAAGAAAAATTGATATCGCTTTATCGATATAATAGCACTTTTTGTAAACAATTATTTAATATGGATTTTTATGGTTTTATAATTCAAATGAGATCCTTTTAATTAATTAATAATTATGAGAAATTAGTATTCAAATTTTGTTTACAAACATATGTATGTGAACTAAGAAGTAAAAATATGACCGGAGATCGGAATCAGAATTCATAACGATTTAATGAATAGAAGTTGTTTTAAGTCGTTCTAATATATGCATATTATGTCATATATGCACATACACATACAAGTAAACATACATACATGTATAAAAAAGAAACAAATATCATAATATTTCTCTTATACCTCACCTTTAAGCATCCTTAAAGTCGATGCACATGCATAAAGCGAAGTGAGGTAATGGAGGCACATGGAGGGGAGATCAACTTGAAAAATGATAAAAAGGGGGGGAGTGGGTTGGCACATGGTGTTAGAGATGTGATGGAAGATATTTTTCAGGTTTTTTTCTATAAATACACCTCTATGCCCTCTCATTTTCTTACGCTTTCTACTTCTTCTTCTCCTCCATTCTACACTATTTTAAGGGCTTCCTAAGTCATGGCAACATTATGCCAAAATATCTTCAAAAATAAATAAAATTATATACATACACAAAAGAGATCAAAACTCCTCAAAACCAAGTGCAATCACCTCCCCTCCCCTTCTACAACTCACGACCACCCTTCATCACCACCCAAGGTTGAGCACCACCGCTCCAAAAGCCAAGGCTGAGAGCATCATAGAAGGAGTAAGTTCGAGGAGCTCCGAAGCAAGGAAAAGAAGAGGAAGTATCGCCGATTCAATTTAGAAAGCTACGGGAAAAGTTTGGTTGAGTGGATGTAAATCGTGAGTACTCAAGTTTACATTTAGTTACTAAAACTTAAATGATGATATGCATGATTAATTAATTTACTGATATGCTTGGTTGAAAATTGATTGATTATATGGATGATAACTTGGTTGAGATAAATTATAAGAAATCATTATAAGAAATGGTTAAGTGATTAACAATGGTTAATTTATGAAAAATAAAACCATATAAATATGTTCATGGAGTTTATTGAGCCTCTTAATGGTTTTGATATATAAAAAGGTTGAAAATGAACTTATAGTAATATAATATTATAAAATAGTTTAAAAGTGAATATGAGTTTTAATATGGAAAATATTAGTTAATATGATTAAAAATGGTTTATAAATTAAAATTCAGTTTGAAGAAGTTTTGAAAAGTTATGAAAATTGAGCCAAAAATAGGTGAGTTGTATAACGGCAGTTAGCGATTTCATGCCGTAAAATTTAAATCTATTTATATGATGGAATTTGTGTCGAAATTATTTAGAATAAGAATTTTCCAAACTCTTATAATCATAGTATTCAAACAAAAGAAAAATATCAAAATTTCGTTTTGTATATTTTCAATTTTGAGCAAATCAATTTTTAAAAATAGTCACGCTTTGGTAGTTTGGAAAAAAAGCGATAAAATCTTTAAAATTGATATTTTTAATTCTTTAAAAATATGAAATAAATTATATAAATATTTTAAAAGATATTCGAGTTATAAAAATGAATTTTTAAATGATCGAAAAGTCGTTTTGATCAAATAAGCTTTTACAGCACTATTTGCTGCACTTTTTGCAGTACTTTTTAATAACTTTGCCATACAGCTTTAGACTTAAGTATTCTTTCCCATTATTTTTTATAAATTATTTTAAAAGGATTTAAATAAATGATTAGAAAAAAGGTTGTTATAAATAAGTGATTTAATCTTGGTCCGACAAGCCTATTAGTAGAATGGATTTTTCTATTCGTGAGATCCGAATGTGAGGTGATTAAACTAACGAGATGTTCATGAATAACAAGTGTCCTGGATCACTAGCCTTTTTTTGGATGAGGAATAGATAAGGTTGAAATGTCGAAAACGAGATAAGTATAAAAGATTCAACTTTCCAAATTTAAACAACATAGATTGTATATAAATAATCTTCTTATACTTAGCGTTAAATTTTAAGGAGGGAACCCATACTATCCATGTGAATTTAAAAGGTGATTTCACCGTGATTCGATGAATAGTAAACATGGAATACGGAAACTGATATCGAGTAGAATAAGTATAATTTCTATGGATCCTTTTCTACTCGATACTAAATGGTTTGGGTTTATAGTAAATGATGTCTTAAATAACATTGTTTTGACCCATTTAAAGGTTCTTATTTGAAAATGGAAAATCTTTTTTAAAATTAAAAGGTTATGATTTGAAAATAGAAATCTATGTTAAGATTTAAATAAATAATTTTGAAGTGTTTTCATGAGTAAAAGATAAAATGAGTTATAAATTATTCCAAGATTAAAAGGGTTTAATTAACCAGAGAATTTGATAAATGAAGCTTAATGATTCCGTATACTCTTAAGAAGATAAATAGAATAGTTGAAAGAATATATCTCCAAGAGATAATTGAATGAGTGGAAAGATTAGTTAATTGGATGTTGTTTGATAATCACCTATATACTCGACATCTTTTTAGCAATGATTGGTTTGGAGAAATCGGAGTCAGATGTGGGTGATCCATATCAGAAAACCACTTCGAACCAATGTATACATTTGGAAGTGAAGGCATGTTGAAAACAATGGTTTTGAAGATAGAGATCTACATGATGAAGGGTTGCTTGCCACTAGCCCCACGAATTTGTATTATATATATATATATATATATATATATATATATATATATGGTGGTAGTAGTGCTCTGTTATGAAAATATTTAATATAAGGACTACTCGCTACTAATCCTAAGGTTGATTCTTGATAGAATGTAGTAGGAGAGTGCCTTTGGTTTGTCTTGTTCCAGGACAACTTGTAATGACGAGTGTTTGACATTGCATTTCTGAAACCATGTACATTGGTTAGGAGGTAACCCCTCCTATACTTAGCACCCTTCTCTGAGACGTATGAGCTCAAAGGTTGTACTTTTGTGGAATCAAGAAGCGTTGTTAGAACTAGCAATGTGGAACTGAAAGTAGAACCTGTTATGAGGAAAGTGTGGCTTTGTAAAAAAAAATTCAAAGCATGGCTTTGTGGAAATAAAAGCGTAGCCTCATAAGCCTCACATCCCAGAAATGATATGGGATACTATATGGTCAGTTGGATATTTCAAGATATCAGTTTTATTGAGAAAAGGGTATTTATTGCCTTATGGATGGTATTGGAGGCTCGATCGAGAAAGAGAAAAGCCACTGAAATACGTTGTCCATAGTAATGTGATGATGTTATACAGAGGCTTGCTTGAGATAAGTGAGTAGACACTGGTAATTGTTATGCATGGATTTTAGAGACATGGCCACTATTTCCCTATCATATTGGAAATTCAATTCCAATGCGAGCTTTATGGTTTTGGTTATATTCCCAAAATAGCTATAATGTTGTGCAAACATTTCAGCTACTTCTTTGTTATCATATACACCATTTGACATTGTTCGGGTATTGGTACCTTCTTTATACATTGAATTCGAAACTCTTTTCAAACCAATGTCTTTAATGATAATGTCAAATTTGTTTTGGTATAAAGTATTTTGGTTATCGTAAGGTAAAAGCCCGTCCGTGTTTATGAACTACGTGGTCTTACGAGATACCCTTCTTTTCTAAAGGTTTCGATTGGTATCAATCTGATCTATACATTTATAGTTTGATTTTTCTCACATTAGTTTATCAAGCCTGATCGAGGTATTTTTAATACTCGAATCAGATCCAAGTGGTTTCAGGTTGAGCTGAAGATGCTTAGAGTTTCTAGAGGAGAGACGGAGATCTTCATCAACGTACGAACGCATTCTATTTTTTCGCTGCATTTGTTTTTTCATTTATAGCAATTGTAAGGACATAGATTTATAACTGTCCAGGCTGAATATAGGTTAGATTCTGACACACACACACACACACATATATGTAAAATTTCCACTGTAAAAGATTTTGTGATTAATACTATATGCTATTCCATTCATGTGAGATTATGTTTTCCACTCTATTTTTATCTTTATTTTCTTTTTCCCTACCTACCCGCTTTTTCATTCAAATTGGGTTGGACATGTGTGGATTATTGTTAACTCAAAATGTATAGAATTGTGGATCATTATAGAGTTAGAGTAACTAAAGAGTGCGTGAAAATAGAAATGGAAATTCAAATTCTACGTAACCTGTTATAAATTTCTTAACCGTCGCTACAACCTATTGGGCTTGGGCACGTTTAAATAATTTAATACCCACTTATTCATTATTCACGTGTCTCCTTTATACGAACTCTGATCCGCGCAAACCAATATATTGTTCAAGAAAGAAAAATGAGTTCTATGCAACGGTATATATCCCGTCACCCTATTCCAATGTTTGTAAAATTACCATTTTACCCCTACCATTAAAATTTATATTTATATCCCATAGGGTATTACATTAAATTCTAATTGTTGGACTAGATCCAATCTAGATAGTTCAAATAAAATAATTTTTTACTTAATTTCTTGATCTAATTTATTACTATACCTTAATTAATTTAACATTTACAATTTTTGAGTGTATTAAATGTACTCTTGTGTATATATAAATGTAATGTGCAACATAGCAAAGTGCATATTGTCATTGTTTACGAAAGTATATATTGGGATTTACATCCACCATATAAACATTGGTCATTTGTATATGTGTTGATTATCTTAAAAATTGTTTAATGTATTTATAAAATATCTAAATGTAAATATAAATTTCCAAATTATTTATAAAAATAAACAATAAAGTGTCTAGTCTAATTTTGATTAAGTCAATAAATTGTAAGTTCATATTTTGTATTTAGAATATATAATTAAGATTTAGTAAAACATTTTAAATTAGTAAAAATAACTTTAATAAATTTAAATATGTATATTTATTTTAAATTAATTATTACAACTGAAATTAACTTTTATTTATATTTATTTATATATTTGAAATACACAACATTATTTTGATATTTATAAACAATATATATATTATATAAGATAAATATATTAAAACTATACATATTATAAAATAAATATTTTAATATATATATGTATTTATGTATGTATTATAATAAATATTTTGAAATTATATATATATATATATATAACTTTATTTGGCCAGTAATTTTTTATATTTGAAAGCTAATTATAACAAATGTCTATAAACATATTATAATGTTAAAGATATATATCATATTAATTAATAATTAATATATATAATTAAATTAAATTTTGACCAGGGAAGTTTCTTATTTAATCTACCAAAATATATTTTAAAATAATTATATATATGTATTAAATAAGAATTAAATGAATTTTAGTTTTTAAAATTAATAAATGATTGTTAAAATATTAAAATTATTTATAATTCTTATAAAATTATAATATATATTAGTGTGTGTGTGTATCCAAATTATATTATATATATATATATTAGATTTCAAACTTATTATTAAATAAATTATTTTATGTTAAATTGTTGTTCAAAGAGATCTAATGTATTTATAATTAAGTGGAGACATCAGCACATGTACAAAATCATTTTAAATGTAAATTGATATCGTATATTATGAACTAAAGAGATTGATGTCTTAGACTCATACCTTGAACTATCGGACTCCTAAATCTCTTAAATTTGCACCTCTATTGCTAGCAACCGATGCTTTATCCCTGAAAATTATTGTAGCTCCTCATATTTTAAAAAACAGGGTTGACAATTGGCTGGTTTGGGAGAATATAAGAGCACCTAAAACTAACGAGGGAGGAGGCACAAAATTAAAAGTAAATGTCGTGGCTTGGATTTTCATTTATAGGGAGAACTAAGAGACCAAATCTCTATTTTCTCTTTTAATAATTTAAACCTAGATTCACATAATTCTCCCTCTTTTTACCCCTTCTTTAGATGGTCTACACTGGATTAATAATGGACTAATTAAATACCGAACCTCGTTTACGCACATGTATAATTTTTATATACGCACCTAGTTAATTACCAATAGCACCTAGAGCATTTCTAAAGGCTACCTAATTTGCTAAATACTCCTTATAAAGTTATTACAACAAGAATTAATATTTCATAAATATTAGTTAACTAGTTTAATTTACATCTATCATAAATCGATTAAATCAAACAGTGTTCTGAAGACTGAATAGATTTAGATATGCAACTTATGGATGTAAATTTTGCCAATGATTAACACTCAAACAATTCAGATACTAACGTTCACACATCACCAAGCTAGTGGCCTGATAGTTTGACTTAGTTCATCACTTACAAATCTCATCGATAAAATCCAATTTTACAATTTTAAGTGATACATTTTAGTAATGATTATTACACGTGTTCTTGTCATCAACAATATATCACTTTAAGATGTATGGAATTTGTAACAACCTACACCCCAGTGGGCCTGAATTTTCATTAAATTGAAAACCTAAGTCTTCCAAAATATGGATCGTTGGTTTGGTATCCTTGAAACAAACAAACAAATGCATAACAGAGCACTATCGGTATAACTCATTGTGAAATAGTAAAGTATAATAGACAATATAATTACTAACGAAGATTGACACTTTCAATATCTAGTGTTCTTGTTAGTCTTAAGCATGCATAAAGACAATTATCCTTCCACTGTTCTCGTCTATCACAACAACTATCCCTGTAAAGCTATCATGAGAATTGCAATGATTAGAGGGTCAGAACAGCGTTCTAGTTACTGGTAAATTATACATTTTACACATAGCACTAGTTTATGTCGATTGCCTTCCGTTACATGTTATGTCATTTTATTTTACTTAGTTGTCTCGACTCCATGTACGTATATGATATGTCCCATCTACCCTGGGTAAAATATAACTACGCCATGTGTGTGTGTATAAGTACCACAATTTCCCTTTAAACCAAGATACTTTCTTCACCAGTATCCGTAACCCAGCACCTTGTCATGATCCATCATTAATGTATTGTCATGTCCTTGTCGTCGTGTATACTAATGAACTCTCGTAATTCTTAATAACGATGTTACAATAGTTTAGCCATATTCTATCTCGCGTTAGGGATCCACTGCTTGTCTGCTTCCTATTGTGGACTCAGCTCCATGGACTATATAGGACTCAGCTCCTCAGACTACCCCACTCATTTTTAAGACCTCACTTAAGGGTTATTTAGCCTTGTCTCCTAACAAACAAACTAATAAACAACTATGGTGGTGCATGACCTTAACGTAACCTACACTAGTAGGTGGTGTATACCGTCTAAGTGTAGTCCTTTATTTTCCACCGGCCACTCAAGATCCTTGATGTTCTTGACCTATATATAGCTCTTACTCCCTAATATGGTGCCAACACACTGATTCTTTTCTTAGACCATTATTATTATTATCATATTTACAATCTTTTAATTAATCCTTAGGGATCTTTACATTTTAATGCATTAGAATTACATCTCTCCCAAAGGAAAGGTTAACATTTAAATTCTATGTCTTATCCAAAAAGGAGAATTTGTGTTACGTTTGGAATTACAAGAAGTTATCTTCTTCATAGTTATTGAAATAGATTGTACAAAATATGGTAAATATTGTTATTTTATACATCTCTTTCTTTTTGGCATATTCTTTATCATTACAAATGATACATTTTTATTTATAAATTTTAACTTGATATATAGGAAATTACATTGCAAGCCTCTATATTCCAATGAATAATAAATACTACTTAAATCAATTTATCATGATAACTAACTTACATTCTACTTGCACGCGTCATTTAAATCTGCAAATATGGAACTATGGCATAATTTATAAATTTAGGGACTACTACCTCCCAATATTTGCCAAATTCAAATACATGAGATAAATATTTCAAGTTACCAATCAAAGAATATGTAGGAAAGGTTTATAAATTCATTACACGCATATAATTTTAGCCTACAACATTAATTTACATATAGGAATAGATTTACAATGATACAAATCTATGATTATTATATAAAAATATATAGTTTATTACTCACCTTTTTAGCTTTCCAAATCTCCAGATTTTATCCCTGTTATTCAGTTTGACTCCCTTTTCTCCCTATTTGAATACATATACATGCATATACCTATCAGAAATCAAGATCAAAGAAGAGACTTGGTTTTAATTTAGATTTTAGATTTGGATTTATAATTAACCATGGCTTTGACGATTTGATTCGACCCTATTCTTATTTTCAATCATCTTTTACCATTCCAATTTTGATATACCTATGTAAACCATAACTATGTTTAAGAACTAAGAATTTTATGGAGAAGAGAAAATGATAGAGCTTCAACATCGCTCGAAGAATACGAGAAGAAAAGTGCAGGGTTAGGCCTGTATTTATAGAGGTTCGAATCAATGCTAGTCATTCGATTATTTTATTTAAAATCTAGGTCGTTTGGTCACGTAAAAATCTCAAATCAACAATTCAACTTATCAATCGCCCTCCCAAGCGACCAATCAGTCCAAGCTACGGGTCAACCAATTGATATGAATTGCATTAATTCCCTTTGCCATTTAATTTCGTTGATTTAACCTCTTTTAAAACTGATCGATACAATTTCTTTCCACTGTTTATTTACTTAACTCATAAGTGACATTAACTATCTGTTAACTCTAACTGACTGTAATTAATGTTAGTTAATTATTTTTATTAATTTAATTATATATATAATTATTTTTGATTTGAAAAACTCGAAAGTTAATTAATTTTTCATTTGAACTCTGATCGGAAAACTTTATATATGAAAATTAATCAAAATATCGCCATGAACCCAAAGGTGCAAATTTCATAGCCAAATTTCAACGTTTGTAAAAATTATATTTTTCATTTCTATTTATTTATTAATTAATTATTGTTAAAATTATGGGTGTTACATGCTCCTCTTTAAAAAAAATCATCCCAAAATTCCTCAAGGACATAATAACAACATAACATAACTCGCAACCATTCTAAACTAACCAGTCAATTAGTTTAAAACTAATTTTAAAACCAATCATGTACAAGTGCAAGCTGTTTCGCAATATATATGATATGCTTACTGAGCAATTCCAAATCGGTGCCTCCTGTGTGAATGCAACTCACATTTTTAAAACAATTTTGAAAATATGATCCGAACACCCTATACATGCCCGCAGTTTTATATGTATGTAAATTTTAAAAATCGAAATCTTTGTTTTTCCATCCAAATTTTCCCACACTTCTACGTGAAGCAGTATAGTTCAACCAATTTTTCATCCAGTCCCTACCATCCAAAATTCTAGCACACCATTGCCAACATCCAAATTTTGAAAAATTTAATTTTCTAAACCTATATTCTTTATGCCAGAAATGGGTTTAGATGGAGAATTCCGTATTTCCCATCGTTTTCTTATGTACCCTTTTCCCTATACCTTGGAACGATCTCCTTGCCCCGAATACTTTTTCCAACTTTTATAAGTATATTCCACATGGAAATTTATTTTTAAATTTGTTTACAATTTTAGAAAAGAGTTATTTTAAATAAGTTTGGTTCACCTATTGACAAGGTATGAAAAAACAGATTTCATAACTAAAACAGTTTTTCCCCTTTTCACTAACTACCTTTTACTTTTATAATCACGTTTGTTGCATAATAAAATTCATACTTGTTAACTCGTGAACTTTTACCTAATGTTAAGCATATGACATTTTAAAATCAGAAATTTTCCTCTTTTCTGTTCAAAACCTTTTTAAATTGAAATTTTAAAATAGTTGGGAAAATTCAAAGATTTGTTTTTTTTTAAAATTTTCAATTAAAGCATCTTATTTCTAAAAATCAACGACATTTGTTCAAAAATTCTCAAAAGTATATATTTTTTCAAAATAATTCATGTTACATCCTATGCAGTCAGAGTTTAGTCAATAGTTTTACATCCATAATGGACTATATACTATTATATGATAAATGTTAATTTCAAAAAAAATCATTTATTTTAAAAAAACAACCAGCACATAAGTTCATTTATAAATTTGGGCTTTTAAGGCACATGGATAGTGACCCATGGCTTCGCAACTAACTTTCCCCATCCTTTGCTTGCTAAACTTTATCTTTAAATTTTTTTAAAGGCTTTTGGGACTTAACATTACTTTAATTTTAGGTGCTAATAAATTTCCTAATTTATTTTATAAACCTCCAGTCTTACTTGCATTAGTTTAGTATTTACATGTAATTTCCTTACTGTGACAGTTTTCCAATTAATATAGCGGTCTATCCAGAAAACCAATTTTAAAAGGAAGATTTCTTATAATGTTGTATGCATTTTAAAAAAACACTAATGCTTACAACCCAATCCTAAAAGAAATAATTACTAGAAGCTGCCCTTAACATCTACTGACATTTATGATGTTGTGTCCCCATCACCTTACAAAATTAAATTGACCTTTCTAACAAGCATTCCACTATATACCGTGTATCTTAACTTCTTCTTTTTTGGCTTCTAACAATTAATATACATCCATTACTTCCTTTATCCTAGATAATTATGTGACAAACTATGCATTCCCATACTATAGTGGGTAAGAAATATATACCATATATAACAAACCTGGTTTGGAGATTACTCGATTAAAATAAAATTGAAGATTTATAATTATTTATTTGGAATAAACAATGGATTTTGAAAATAAAATGAGAAAAATAAAATTTTGAACTTTATTTTATTTTTTTGGGCTAATAATGATTGGAAAATGGTTTTTATTTAGAGAAAATGCAATAATTATATTTATTATTGCCAATTACTTCTTGTAATAATTTTTAAAAGAAGTATGTGATTTTTAAAGGTTGTTTATTTAAATAAAAAGATGTAAATTGGTTTAAAAATGTGTTTTAATTGTAAAGTTGAGTTTAAGATGGTATGTAATATTTTTCCGAGTAAGAAAACAATTTTTGTGAAATTTAGAAGTTTAAAATGTAGACTTTTGCATTTAATTGTGAAAATAGTGCATTTATGTAAAATAAAGGATTTTAATAATAAAATGTCTTAAAAATAAAATTTTACCTTTTTATATGGTGTAAAATATTTCATTTCCTAAGTATGTAAATTTACATACTTCGTTATGTGAAGATTTAAAAGAAAATAACATTTGTTCTATTACATAGTGTAAATATGAATATATTTGGCTTTGTGTTAATTAAATTGGCTAAACACATATTGTTTTCTTTTAATTTTGGGTCCATAAGCCCATTATATCTTACCTGATATTCAGAAAAAAGAAAACTACAGTCAGTACGTTCATTTTGTTACCTCCTTCTTCCTTCTCAAACCAGAAAACTGAAAACAATAACCCACCTCTCAAATTTCCAAATTCAAGCTCAAAACTTCAAGTTAACTCAACAAATTAACATCTTTTTCAATATAAAGTGTTAATCAATAGGTAATCTAACTCCAAACATTTTAATTTCATCCAGTTCCTAATTTCGGAGATGATTTTCTAATTTACAGAAAAATTTCTTTTGAATGCTATTTCTTTTTACTGTACAGGTTCCTAGAGACTAATTCTTCCACTAAAGCATCAATCTTTATTCATAAATCCAGGTATTTGCATTCAAATAGCAAGATGAGTTGGATAACTCACATAATCTAGCAAAGCAAAGCTCCAAAATGCAAAAATAGTGAATAATTTAGCCTTTGTATATAAATTTCTGTATTGTTTTATCTCTGTTTGAAAACTGTTTTATGCTGCTTCTTTGAATGCTTGTATCTTTTGATTCCAGCAACGAAATGCTGCTGGACTTCTTTCATTTGGCAGTTTATACGTTGGTCTCTGCAAAATTTCCTGCATTATATGGTCATTTGATGCATCAAACTTGCTTTAGAAAATCAATACGAGCATGAAACGAGAAAAACCGAAACATCCCATCGCTTGGGTCGACATGCAGGTCGACTAAGAGCTTTCCAGGTCGATATGGAGAAGGGCAGGCTTGTCGACCTGCATGTAGACATATGTGTGCGGGTTTTGGGCAATTTCCTTCATACTTTCTACAGCCAAGATTTGGTGTGTTTGAAATTTAAATTTGAATTAAATTTGAATATCAGTTTTTGAGTATTTTCTATGTTTTTTCGATCTCGAGCATTGTTTCTTCCAAACAGATTTTGAAATAATCTTTATAATAAATTGGCTTTTGAAATTAGTGTTATATAATATTTTTAAATTATTTTAAAGTTATTAAAATATATTTATTCCTCATAATAAGGAGAATTTTCAATAAATTGATTTCAAAATGATTTCGGACAAGTAAATTATTATATAAATAATATATACTATTTTACACTCTTCAGACGTATGAGAAAGAGAATTAAACGATTTAGTAAAACATGTGATATATGACATGTGCATTTACTGATTCTATTAATTTTGGACTTGTACGATCGAAGCTATTTGGGAATTATGAATTTCTGAGTTGATATTTGAGAGTTGCCATTCTATAGCGTATTTTAAGTTTTATAATTCCTATCTATAGGAATTATCTAAGATGACCAATATTTGGCGAGTTATTGTGGCTTGAGATCTCCTATTTTTGGAGTAATGGTCGATGAGAACCATTATGATGTTTTTATTCTTGGCGATGATATGAGGCAAGTCTTGACTTTGTGATTTCCTATTTTGAGATTTATGGTTCACGAGGAACTGTCATGAGGTCTATTTATTCATGTCGATGAGATGAGACAAGTCACAAGATTTTATTAGTTTAATGATGTTTTATAGTATGGCATTAACTAGCGGATAGTAAACCATCTAGTGAGAACGTGTGGTATGGGACGCACGTTACCACTTTTTGAGTTCCTAGCTGAGAGTTAGTGACACATTCATGAGTATGTGCTAGTACTTGAGCTATTGGGTTCTACATGTATATATACTTTTATATAGCCGAGGAGCTATTTATGGGCTGTTGGGTCCTAAAAGAGGCCGGGGGTCTCTAGTACACAGTACTTGGCAGGCTGTTGGGCTATACATTGGGTTATTGGGTCCTTTCATATTTTATAGCTATTGGGCTTTTTATTGGGCTGTTGGGTCCAATCTGGTCTTGTGGCTACAAATGGGCAGTTGGGTCCTTTCTCTTTTTATAGCTGTTGGCTATTATTGGGCTGTTGGGTCCATATTTTATTTATAGCTGTTGGGCATTTTACATGGGCTATTGGGTCCTATTTCTGATACTTAGATTATATTCTCCTTTTGGAGATATCTGAGTTTGCCTTTTGGCGTATTTTGAGTTGAGATTTCTCTATTATGAGAATATATCTGAGTTTGCCATTTTGGAATATTTTTTGTTTGAGGTTTCTCCATTTTGAGATTATATTTGTATTTTACCATTTCGGCAAGTTTTGAGTTTGAGTTTTATGCGGATGAAATGAGGCATATTCTGAGGTTTGGAACTTCTCTAATAGGAGAGTATTTAGTTTTAGCCATTTTGGCGAGATTTGAGATTTATCATTTGAGTTTTCGTCTGTTTAAGAGATAAGGTTAAAGAAATACTTATAGCTACTTTGGCTATCGTCGATGATATGAGGTGACTATTATACTTGATGTTTTATTTTGAGTTACTTCTTTAGAGGTTATTTATGCTTAAGTGATATCTATTCACTTAAGAAATGGACATGCTTCACTATTGTCTCTTCTTATTCGATAAGAATTACCGTACTTACCTTATGCTTCATATTATACTCTATCTTTTCTAAACCAATTGTTTTAGCTAGACTGACCCGTGTATTATATAGTCGGGTCAGACCGAGTTGTTTCAGATTAGATACCTGCTTTTGGTCTTAGCTTCGCTTTGACGCTTCTGCTTGGATATATCTATTATCATCCTTTTTGTTGAAGCTTTCTGTGTAAACTCTTATATGCATATTATTGACTCGATGTATATTATGGTTGTCATACCACATATGTTGTATCATTTGGTATTACTCCAGAGATGTATCTATATGTGTGTATATCTATATGATTATCTGTTGTTCTGTGATGTGATTTGCATTTAGTTGTTGTATTTTATTCTGATAGATCCGTTAGCCACCTATAGTTTTGTATTAGACATTTTTTGAATACATCGATCCACATAAGTTAGAAAAAAATATAGAGCACCAATCGACGTATTCAGTAGATGTTTTTGACAAAGCTATAGATGGTCGCTCCAATCCAGCACTATTCTCCGCATTAACAGACAGAAATACCCTGTAATTCTTTTTGTTAATGTGGGTCCCAGGGTGGGACGTCACAGCTTGGTATCAAAGCTGAGTTCGGAAAAAATACGACAAACACAGAAAAAAAAACACATATTACAATACATGCAAGTATAATACAAGTGTTACGAATTCCTTAATCATCGTGCCTTGTCCTATTTTTGAGTCTTTTGGGGTAGACAGAAGTTTGGGAATACGTCTAAAAATATATGTTAATTCCTTAGTATTCTATAATTGAATTAATGATATATGCCCTGTGAATAATACATATCTATCTTAACTTTCAGCTCATGGCTAGAAGAGAAAAAGGTCGCACTTCGAAGGCTGAGCAGTCCAGTGGCTCACTCCTCGAAGGTGTGTACATGTCTACCGATCAGGATTTAGAGCTTGTTCGAAGCATCCAGCCTCCTACTCCATCCCATTCTTCTCCTCCATGCAAATTCGTATTTGCACGCATGTGTAGTGATTTCTCTCACCTAAGAGGCAGACCTTTCAAAGGTTCCAAGACTGTTCTTAAGGTCTAGGCTTGGATTCAGACATGCGAGCGCATATTCTGTCGCATGGATTTGCCTGATCATCACCACGTTCTTGTAGCATCGAGCATGATGCAAGAGTGTGCTCTGATTGATATGAGCTTCTTGTTGCCGAGATGGACGAGTCCACCCTTACTTGGTAGTAGTTTAGGGAGCGGTTTGAGCTTAAATTTGTGACTGCGTTTGAGAAGGCTTTCCTAGCCCATCGTTTCCTTGAGTTGAAGCAAGGGAGATCATCCATTTTCTAGTATGTATCTTCTTTCGAGTCCTTGTCCAAATATAGGCTCGAATTTATCAGCACTCCTTGTAAGAAGAATCTTCAGTTCGTTTCTGGTTTGAAGAAGCCTCTTATGCTCCAGCTTAAGCTATCATTTGAGGAGTAAGTGGACTCGGTGCTTTACCTTGAAGCCATCGAGAAAGAGCAAGATAGTAGTGATTAGTTTGAAGTTCGTAAGAACCCCAATAAAAAGAAGTCTCCCTTTTAGAAATCTAAGTCGTTTCTTTAGAAAAAGAAGAAGCCTTTTGCCTCTAGTTCACATTCAGATGCAAAACCTCATTCTCATAAGTCTTGCTTCAGTTGTGGTTCTCATGATCATTTTATTAAAGAGTGCCCTAAGCCTATCGTTTTCCACAATTGCAAACGAGAGGGACATTGGTCTTCCCAGTGCCCCAATTCATCTAAGGGTCCTTATTTGAGAAAGCTTCTTATGAGGGATGCTTCAGGCCGTTCCTCTCAACCTAGAGGTACTCCTTCTTTTCTTTTAGTTTTATATTATTTTACGATTATCCTATTCAAGTTCTCTTCGGTGCGAATGCTTCATATTCACTCGATTCGAAGAAGCTTATTAATGTTATACCTCTGATGTTTCTTACTTTGATGCCCTTTGAGGATTGCGAATCCTATTGAGGGGATCCATAATAATTGACATTATGTATGAGGATTTTGGGATTTGTTCCTTGTAGCTTATCTTTTCATGCGTATTAGCACGCTATTTTCTATCTAGAGTGGGAATGATTTGTGATGGAGTGGCTTGCATATTATCAAGCCACATTCTATGATTCAAAGGATCTTATACTAGGTATCCTACTTCGGCTGGTTTGTTATTTCTTGTTCTTCAGAATGTTAACGATAATTCCGAAGTCTCTGTATTCACTCTTGAGTTTCAAGATGTTAATGATATATCTCGAATCCTAGTCATTGTGATTTTGTTGATTCAGTGAGTCTTTTTCGAATATTATACCCAAATGAGCAATCGAGTATTATATTGACCTCATTTTCGGTTTTTAGCCTTTTAATCATCCTTCCACGAGGATGTCCACTAAGGAAAATGAGATGATTCATTGAATTTAACTATTATTGTTAATTCTTACCTCTTTTTGAGATAACCTCTTTGGACACTCAATTATAGGTTTTGTAATATTCCTTCACCCGAAGAAATGATTTGTCGTTTGTGTTCTTCTTCACATTCGAGAAAATATTTTACCTTTACACTTATATCACGCTGATTTCTTATTCAATCTATTGTGTGGTGCAAGGGTCTTTCCTCAGCTTGACCCTACACCGATTTTCATTAGCTACGAGTTGCGAAAGATGTGTTTCTTTCATCGCATTTAGCATTCGTTATGATTTTTGTGAGTAGTTCGTTATACCATTCAGAATGATGAACACTCCAATCTATTCCTTCAATATTTCAAATCGAGTATTCTGGGAATATATCGATGAGTCTTCTTGTGTTTTTGATTTTGGGTATATGTGATAAATTGTGTTTTCAAATTTTTCAAAAATTGAAGATATATTATTTAGAGAAGTCGGATTTGGTTTTTGGGATAAATAAAGAATATTTTGAGAAATAGATATGAGGTACTTCTTTTATAGAAGATGATTTTTGTGTTGGGTTGTCCATCGAGTGCTTTAAGAATTCTGGTCGATGCGCCTGATCAACATTATCGATAGGAATTTCCAAAACGCTGTGATGAGACAATTAGACACAATAAACTGAGTACTAACTAGATTAAATTTGGAAATAAATTAAAACGGTTTGAGAACTAAATTTTATTTCGATGACATATGAAGTCATTGAACCGTAGTGGGTAGGATGAATGGCGAGGCATTTTTGATCATTCGGTCAACCCTACAACCAATCGATAGGGTTACTCCTTATAAACCAATGGCGAGGCAATGCCATTATGATAATTAAAATTTATGAGTTCAAATATAGTTAAGTTTTATTGTTGAAATGATATACTTTAAATGAGTTAACACTTTGTTTGGAAATTAAAGTATTCAATTGAATATTTTAGTACGAGTTATACACGTTGAATATGAAGTTGTTTTTAAGTTTTTAAAATTTTATCTTAAGAATTGTTGATATTGATTTGTAAAACTCTTTTGGAAATAAAATCTTATTACAAGAGATAATACGAATCTAAATTTATTTATTACTATAAGATGTTATATTAAAGAGTTTTGGAAAATTTACAAATACTGAAATTTAGATCATGGTTTTGAAGATAATGAGTTTTGAAACTCTAATAAATTTTGATTGTAAATTAAAATTTATATCTATTGTGTTTCTTGAGTTTGTCTTTCCTAGTGCAATGGTCTAATGACTAGCATTTTTGCAGTCGTTTGAGTTAGGTGGTCTTTGAATTGACCACCTCTCATCGGGGTTTTCTTACTTTAATTGTTGTTATCTTAGTCTTGGTATGGCTCCTTCTATGGTGACATGGAAAGTAATCGTCTTGTTGTTTGGAGCTCGGATGAAGCGATGTTAATTCCCAACTCTATTCGAGAAACTTTTGTGAAATCAATCTCCTTCAATTGATTTTTGGGTAACACTCCGTTGTGTTATTGTTTCGAAGGTAAGATACTTTCGGAATCATGATGTGTTACTCAAAGAAATTCAATTTTCCGCTAATCCCAATATTTATACTTGTTGAAACCATTGAATTTATCAAGAAATTTTATCTTGGCCTTCTTTTATCTTTATAGAGAGTGAGGAATTTTGATCTCGTGTTTGTCTATCCTTCCTTTGATTGATGAAATAATTATGTTGAATATAAACTCTTTTCTAGAAATTGCGAGGACACAATTTTGTTAAGGGGGGAGTTGGCAACAACCATGATTTGGAGATTACCTGTTAATATTAAATTAAAATGGTAGTTATAATTTAATATTGTAAATTAAAATAAAATTGGAGATTTATAATTGTTTATTTGGAATAGATTTGCATTGTCTATTTGGAATAAACAACGAATTTTGGAAATAAGATGAGAAAAACAAATTTTGGAACTTTATTTTACTTGTTTGGGTTAATAATGATTGGAAAATGATTTTTATTTAGAGAAAATGCAATAATTGTATTTTATTTCCAATTACTTCTTTTAATAATTTTAAAAGAAGTATGTGATTTTTAAAGGTTGTTTCTTTAAATAAAAAGATGGAAATTGGTTTTAAAATGTGTTTTAATTGTAAAGTTGCGTTTAAAATGGTTTGTAATATTTTCTAAGTAAGAAAACAATTTTTGTGGAATTTTAGAAGTTAAAGATATAGACTTTTTCATTTAATTGTGAAAATAGTGCATTATTGTGAAATAAAGGATTTTAATAATAAAAATATCTTAAAAATAAAAATTTATCTTTTATATGGTGTGAAATATTTCATTTCTTAAGTATGTAATTTATACACTGTTGTGTGAGAATTTAAAAGAAAATAGCATTTGTTCCGTTACATAGTGTAAATATGAATAAATTTGGCTTTGTGTTAATTAAATTGGCTTAACATATATTGTTTTCTTTTAATTTTGGGTTTATAAGCCTATTTACCTGATATTGAGAAAAGAAGAAAACTATCGCCAGTATGTTCATTTTGTTACCTCCTTCTTCCTTCTCAAACTAGAAAACTGAAAACAATAACCCACCTCTCAAATTTCCAAATTCAAGCTCAAAACTTCAAGTTAACTCAACAACTTAAAAAGAAATTCAATCTAGAGTGTTAATCAATAGGTAATCTAACTCCAAACCTTTTAATTTCATCTAATTCCTAATTTCAGAGATGATTTTCTAATTTGCAGAAAATTTTATTTTGCATGCTTTTTCTTTTTACTATACAGGTTCCTAGAGACTAATTCTTCCACCAAAGCTTCAATCATTCTTCATAAATCTAGGTATTTGCATTTAAACAACAAGGTGAGATGAATAACTCACATATCTAGCAAAATAAAAATCCAAATTTGCAAAAACAATGAATACTTTAGCCTCTGTATATAAATTTCTATGTTGTTTTATCTCTGTTTGAAAACTAGTTTATGTTGCTTCTTTGAATGCTTGTATCTTTTGGTTCCTACAATGAAATGCCGTTGGATTTCTTTCATTTGGTAGTTTATATGTTGAACTTGGTCTCTGCAAAATTTTCTTGCATTATATGGTCATTTGATGCTTCAAACTTGCTTCAGAAAATCATACGAGCAGGGAACGAGCAAAACTGGAACATCCCGTACACTAGGCCGACATTCATGTCAACCAATTTCCTTCCAGGTCAACATGGCTATCGAATTGGGCCTCTTTAGGTCAACATGGAGGTGGACATGCCCGTCGACCTGCATGTAGACATGTGTGTGTGAGTTCTGGGCAATTTCCTTCATACTTTCTACAGCCTTTTGCCCTTTGTGCTATGCTTTCCCCACTTATTCTTGTGTACTTTTGAGATTTTTTTGAATGAGATTGAGGGCTATGATGGATATCAATAGCAAGATTTGGTTAGTTTGAAATTTAAATTCGAATCAAATTTGAATATAAGTTTATGAGTATTTTCTATGTTTTTGTTCGATCTCAAGCACTGTTTCTTCCAAATAGATTTTGAAATAATTTTTACAATAAATTAGCTTTTGAAATTAGTATAATATAATATTTTTAAATTATTTTCAAATTATTTTAAAGTTATTAAAATATATTTATTCCATATAATAAGAAGAATTTTCAATAACTTTATTTCAAAATTATTTCGGAAAATTGTTTTAAAATCCCGTTTTCTCATGTAAATTATTTTAATAAATTATACACACTATTTTACACTCTTTGGATGTATGAGGAAGAGAATTAAATGATTTAGTAAAACATGTGGTATGAGACACGTGCGTTTGCTGTTTTGGTTAATTCCAAACTTGTACGAACGAAGCTATTCGAGAATTATGAATTTCTGAGTTGATATTTGAAAGTTGCCATTCTATGGCGTATTTTTAGTTTTATAATTCCTATTTATAGGAATTATCGGAGATGGCCAATATTTGGCGAGTTATTGTGGTTTTAGATCCTTTATTATTGGAGTTATGGTCGATGAGAACCATCATGATGTTTTTATACTTGACGATGATATAAGGCAAGTCTTGAGTTTGTGATTTCCTATTTTGAGATTTATGGTTCATGAGGAACCGTCACCAGGTCTATTTATACTTGTCGATGAGATGAGACAAGTCACGAGATTTTATGAGTTTAATAATGTTTTCTAGTTTGGCATTGAGTAGCGGTTAGTAAACCATTCAGTGAGAATGTGTGGTATGAGATGGATTATTACCACTTTTCGGGTTCCTAGTTGAGAGTTTGTGACACATTCATGAGAATATGCAGTACTTGAGCTGTTGGGTTCTACGTGTACATATACTTATATATATATATATATATATATAGCTGAGGAGCTATTTATGGGATTTTGGGTCCTAAAAGAGGCCGGGGTTCTCTAGTACACGGTACTTGGCAGGCTGTTTGGCCATAGATTGGCCTGATGGGTCCAATCTGGGTTTTTAACTACAAATGGGTTGTTGGGTCCTTTCTCTTTTTATACCTATTGGGCTATTATTGGGCTGTTGGGTCCATATTTTATTTATTGCAGTTGGGCTTTTTACTTGGGCTGCTGGGTCCTATTTATGAGATTGAATTATATTCTCCTTTTGGAGATATTTGAGTTTGCCTTTTGGCATATTTTGAGTTTGAGATTTCTCTGTTATGATAATATATCTCATTTTGCCATTTTGGAGTATATTGTGTTTGAGTTTCTCCATTTTGAGATTATATTTTTATTTATCCATTTTGGCAAGTTTTGAGTTTGGGTTTTATGTCGATGAAATGAGGCATATTCTGAGTTTTGGAACTTCTCCAATAAGAGAGTATTTAGTTTTAGCCATTTTGGCAGAAGTTATTAATACAAATGCCAATGACAAGTCTGAACAAAACAACTAGGAAAAACTGAAGTAACTGGAAAGCTGAGTAGATGATGATAAATCTTCAATCGAAGCTCCGAATGTGAGTCTCAAATGTTGTGTCACTCAATTTGACCCGAGCATAAGGCAAAACACAAAGCACTCGAGTCACGATTAACATTCTTATATAGTAAATTCAACTCAAGAGAAATGTCAACTGAAATACAAGTAACTTAAAGGATGTTTGGGATATCCATCCTCTAATAATCCAAGGAACTATCTACTATGTAGTAATATATGCTATTATAATATGTCTACTGTAAAGTACTATTAAAATAGAGTTAAGGAATTATCCATATCCCCCTCAACATATTTTATATATTCCCGTAGTCTATACAATGCCGTATGCTCTACCAAACCGGTGGTTTACACAGAGGACACCACATAGGTATGGTAAAAAATAAACTCGTAGAAGGCGCAATAAGGCATGCGACATGGCACTCGAGGCATTGCCATGGTAGGTATACCATTTGCACTCCCGGAAAGGTGGTAACGCATAGCAGATACTAACGCCCACCTTGTGACACACTCCCAAATCAAAGATGCACCTAATCAGATCACAAAAGCAATAGAATGGTACCGAAGAAATATGCCATGTCGGAGGTG
Organism: Allium cepa; assembly: GCA_030765085.1. NCBI lineage: Eukaryota > Viridiplantae > Streptophyta > Magnoliopsida > Asparagales > Amaryllidaceae > Allium > Allium cepa. The sequence goes on from CM060931.1 coordinate 468,157,571, forward strand.
CGACCTCACCTGGCCCGGTATAGCTCCTGTTTTAGCCACATCAAGCTGACTCACAGGAGTCGGGGCTACGTAAATACCATATAGAATCGTCATTAAACCATCCTACTTCATTTTGGAATCTCTACTACGCACACAGCTGTTGAAGTGGTTTTCGGTATTGGCAGAGAGTATGACAATATCCGATCCTGGTCTCTTTAACAACCAAATGCTTATTTCACACCGTGGTCACTTCTTTTCAAATAGTTCATCCTTTATATGAAAATATCATATTTATTTCAAAATTATATCAATTTGATATCATTATTCACTTTAAGTAATATTCATTTCTCGAATCGTTACTCTTTAAAAATTACAACACTTCCAAAATCATAACACTTTAGAAATCAAACACTTTTGCAATCATAACACTTTTAAAATCATAACACTTTTGAAATCATAATAGTTCCAACTTAGACAGTTTAGATATTGAAAATAGTGTATATAATAAAATAATTATAAATTAAAATAGTTTATATATTAAAATAATTTATATATTAAAATAATTTATATATTAAAATATTTGTAAATTAAAAATAGTTTATATTTATTTAGCGAGATTATGCTAAAATAGTTTCCAAATTAGAATTGTTTCCTCCAATTTTACAAATCGATTCAAACCATCTTAAATTCCAAAAATTAAATTTAAATCAATTCCAGTTTAACCATTTCAATTTAAAGTTCAAAGATTAAAGTTAAATATTTAAACAGTTACAATATAAATTTTATTTATATTTCAACATTTAACTTTAATTTTATTCAAATTGGAAAGTATTCACTTAATCATTTTGATAACAATTTATTAAAATCCTACTTCCTATTTAAATCAATATTAAATATCCAATCTCAATTTTGACTTAAAATTTAAGAATATTCGTTAAATCACTTTTTATCAAATCAAGTTATAAATCATAATTTTCAAAAATCTCAAAATCAATTAATTACAATAAATCCTTATTTAAATTCAATTATTAACCAATAAATTTCAAGTCAATTTTACTTTATTTTTCCAACCTTTATTTATTAAAGTTATAACAATCTATTTTTAAAATATTAATATAAATTTGAATGAATACTTAAACATATTATAAACCAATTAAATTTATTAAATTAAATCTTACTTTATATATTTTAAGAAAATAAAATTATAAGAAAAAAATCTTAAAATTTATAATTTTTAAACTAACTTATAAATTTGAAATTCCCAAAACATATGATTAACAAATCTAAAATTTATACATATTATATTTTAAAAATCAATATTTATTAAAACCCATATATTTCCTTTCAAAACTTTGGAAATCATTTTCAAAATTTAGACCAAGTCCGCATACAATTTTCTATCCAATGGTCAAGTGATACAGATATTTATTATTTCAATCCGCAATTTAAATATGTACAGGTATACATTAATTCAACCCAAATCCCAAAAATTCAGAATCAAAGAAAATCGCTTGGGTTTATCATTTTAACCCATAATGATTTTCCCCTATTATAGAATATCGTTCGGGTATGTACCATTACAACCTATAGGGATTTCTAAACTAACAGGGAACTTGCAGAGTGAGAAAAAATATGACAAAAAATATAACATATCTACAACATGCATATATCATCAGTGATAAATTTAATATAAACAACATGTGATGGTGTCAGATGTCATAAATGAACAATTACAGATAATGGCATATCATATATATATCAATCAAATACAGTTCAAATTTAATGGTATATTTCAATTGTCATCTCAATGTGAATTAAATTTATTAAATATAAGAATGTTAATCATGAGTGATTTCTCACCTTTCGAGGCTAACGAGATTTGACAATGAAATGGGTTACGAATCCAAGCATGAATTTCCAAAGTGAAGCAAGATGGGCACGAATTCGACTAATAAAGCTGATAAATTGGAATCAATGGAAAAAAAATCAACAGCTTTATATAACTGAAACGAAATATATTGTATAAAACCAAAACTAAATTTAGAAACACACACTTTAAAAATAAAATTTCCATATTATATATATAAACATAATATATTAACAAAGTCTATATGTATTATATTACACGGTCATTTTCTAATTCAAAACATATGTATTTTAAAATCAAACATATATATATATATATATATATATATATATATATAACAGAGCAACATAAACTATCACCATGATTCACTGAACTAATATATATATATATATATATATACATATATATATATATATAACAAACAAAACTTATGCAATATAAATCAATGTATCAACTTACACTAAGGAAGACTTAATACAAAATCTCAAATAAACCGAATCTTATAAAACTGAAAAAAAAGGTTATAAACAAAATTTCATAAACAACAATTTATAAAATCAAACTTTATATATATATATATATATATATATATATATATATATATATATAGACACACACACACACACATATTAAAAGAAGACTGGAATGGAAAAATCAAACAATGCAGCAGCGATTGTATATAACTTATATACATTATATATGCAATAGATTGTCTATAACAAATGTAAACTTCCACATTACAAACCGATAGACCATGGTTTAAAAATGTGTCGAATAAATATTAAACATAATATCTATATACGTTTTAAAATTATAAAAATCTTTTTCAAATATTGACAAAACATACTGTATATATGTATACACTCCAAAATACTAAGATAAACATAATATATATGTATATACATTCTTCACAAAAATCATCAACATAAGTATAATTTATATATATATATATATAACAACAGATAAATAGTTTATTAAACTTATATATATAACAACTGATCATATATACGCATATATATACCAACTGTAGAAGCACAGGAGGTTGCTCGAACGTATTGGAGTGGAACGCGTAGGTGGTTGCGAAGGTGGATACAGCAGCGGGCTTAGGTGGTGAAGAAGTGGGCAGGTCGGTGAACTGGGCTGTCACTCGAAGGGACGTAGGGTGTGGAGGTGAGGGGATAGAGCTCGATCGATGGAGAGACGATGAAGTTTGCGAGAGGGGGCATCGGTGGTTGGTCGGCCATTGTGTGGTCGGAGGTTGTCAGTGGCGAGCAGGCTCGAGTAGGCAAGTCGGCTATGGTGGCTTCGAACAAGGCAGTGGGCTTATTGAGGCTCAGGCAGTAAAGGGAGAAGTATGGGTTGTTGGTCGGAGCAAGCCGGGGGTGGAGTTCAGGGCGGCTGCTGTGGTGGAGATAGGCGAAGGCAAAACGTGAGGTGGCTGAGAAGGGTGGTCGGCTTCGAAAGTTTTGGAAGCAAGTTAAGTGCTTTGCCCTTTTCCCTAATTATAAATTGCAAGCTTTAAAAAAAAATTTGCAACATCAAAAATGAGAGGAAAGAAGAAATAGACTCAGCTGCCATGAAGAGAAGATCAGATATTACAGAGAGAAGTGTAGGATCTAGATTAACCCTAGAGGGGGGGGGGTGAATAGGGTTATAGCAAATTTTTCCGAATTAAACACAGAAACAAACTGCAGAAATAAATATGCTGAAAAATAAATCACACACAAAATTTACCCAGCTTCGGCAACCCCTGCCTACTGCTGCATTCCCAGATTTCTATTAGATTTAAAAAATTTCCCGCTTACAAACACTCTAACAGACTTGCAAACCCTGCTACCGCCTATAGAGTTTTGCAAACTCGCAAACCCTGCTAACTGGACTAACTCTAACTAGACAATCTGACAACACCTAAACCCTAGGTGATGATTTACCATGTTTTGTTTTAGAAAAAAAATCAGACAAATAAAAACAAAATTTAAAGAAAAAAATTAAACAACAAATAACCCCTTAAACCCAAAAAAAATAAAGCCCCTTTATAAACAAGCCGGCCCAATTTTTACTCTAGCCCGTTATCTCCTTTTGTTTGTTTTGCTCTGAAAAAATCGCCCCGGTTCCTTTCATGACAATGGCGGCTTCCTTCTTTTCTTTACAAATCAGGGATTTGTTCCCTTATGAAAATTAGGGCTTTGAAATAAGCAGCCGATAGTTGATCGTATGATTGATTTGGCTTCTCTCTTTGTCGATCGATTATTCCTCTGAGTTGCTCATTGCTGTTTGATTGAGTTCGTCATTTGTTTTGGTATGTATTCTCTCTTTTTGCTTTTCTGGTTTTGGCTTGTTCGAACTCGATTGTTCTGTGTTCTATGATGATTTCTTGGGGTGTATTTATAGGGTTGAAACCCTAATTAACCACTGTCAGATTTGATTTCTACACGTCGTTGATTATTTTCCTGAATTTGTTCTGGATTTGGAGTATTCCTTTCTTGATTTGATTTCGAATTATTGCTGTCCATATTTGTTTTCGAATTAATTAATTCGAAAATTTCTTCCTATATTTGATGTCTCGGCCCCTATTTGAATTAATACTGACCATATATGACTTCGAGAAATTTGATGCCGAGATTTCTTTCCAAATTAGATTTCCTTGACTTAATCAAACGATACGAATTTGTTCTTTAACTTCGGCTTGATTTCTGCACTGACTTGTACTTGCCACTGTCTTGTGTTCCCTACTGCACATTCACCTGTTTACTATATATATATGTGCATACATACATATGTATGTGAGTATGCATATATTCTTGGGTTTGTACTTGGATTTGAACTGCTTCATGTTATGTTGATCTTGATTTTGGAGCTGCCACTGACTTCTTTGTTGTAACTTGAAACTGTTTTGACAATTCGAATTTCACTTGCATACTCCATGTTGCATTATCACTGTGTTGCATTGTAGCTCCATCTTGACTTGGACTTTTTCACTGTATCAGATGCTACACTTGTTCATGTATTCAACTGTTGCACTTGAGTTTGTTTCCACTGCTTCATCATGTTGTATTCATCCCTGTACATGTGCACAGAGTTTGTTGTTGCACTCGATGTTTGTAGCTTCACTGTGTTTGCTGTTGCAGTGGTTTGTCTGACCTTGTATGCTTCAAGTTGCCTTGAGTTGAACCTATCTTGGGTTTGACCTTGTTTGTGACTTTTGTGCATTGTTCTATGTTGTTGTATTTGCATTGTGTTACTGATTTTGGTCGAGACTTTGTTTGTTGCAGTATGTCACTGCATTTGGTCTGAGTCACTTGTATCCATTCTCGAGTTGCACACTTTAATTTACTACTGTTTCACCTTGTTGAATACCTGTAATTGCTGTTACATCACTTCACACTGTTGCATTTGTTCATGTAGCTCACTGTGTTGCATTGTACTGCCCTTGTGTTGCTCACCATGTTGCATACATGTTTTTATGCTTTGTGACATTCGGGTTTGTTGTGTACTTGTCTACTGCAGTTTCATTGTGACTTGACTGTGTTGTTTTGTCTCTGTTTGCTTGGTAGCAGCTATGTAGTTGCTATGCATCACTATATATATATATATTCTCTGTTTTGATTGGCATTGGTGCAGTTTCCATCACTGTTGTGTCTTCGGGAGTTTGCACTGCTTCATGTTGAATTCATTGAAGTATTGATTGCTCTTGTTGATAACGCACACGAGTTGGCGAGGCAGTGCACACGTGTATACATGTACACGTGTGTATTGCAGCCACTCACGATTATCTGTAAGAACACTGATATGCACAGATATTACACAATCAAAGATGATGACAATAACCCATGTATCTGAGACACAAACAAATTTTAATTTTGCAAATTCAAATTTGTTTGTTTTCAGATTACTGTTGTAGTTGCTAATTATACAGGTACACAGGAGACAGGAATGCAGGTAGATGTGCAGACAGAGTGAAAAACTGAGTGTTGAGTGTTGTAGTGTAAAATGTATGAACTGGTGTATGTATATATAGAGAGAGCTGAAAACTTTGTATTGTTTAAGTGTTGTAAATAAAATATTATATTGAATAAAAAAATACTGGTTGAATTATATAAATTCTGTGCAATAGTATAATTATTCAATATGAATATTTCTTCCTTTCTGTATATAGTCCAAACTGCAAACACATATATATATTGATATATATTTTGTTATCATCAAACAAAAAATCACATCAAACAATCTCCCCCTTTTGATGATGACAAACATATATATTAAAGATTTTGAAATGCTAATACATGTGTTTGAGCATGAAATGTTTTAGCTCCCCCTATTTGAATGCTCCCCCTACAACCAAGACCACTCCCTATTTAGAAGATAACAAAAATTACTGATGAATAAACGAACTAAGGAAAATTATCTAACAACATTAAATAAATATTGTTGAAGTATTCCAAAAAATATTTACTTCCTTATCAAAATCTAGTTCTTTTCTCCCCCTTTTGGCATTATCAAAAGAAAGACAAAAAAACAATGGAACATTAGGAACAAAAAATAATATATTATAACAAGATAACAACTTCCACATTGTAGAGAATGGATCGATGATCGGTTTAAGAAGAGAGATATTTTAACATTAATTTGACATTTTAAGCACAAAAAAATAAGCACTTACTAACCACGCATAACCATAAGGACTTTTAAATGGGATTAGCAGTTACTTATTAGTCTAAGCATCCGGACTTTTAAGTGAGACCAGAATACTTAGTTACCATACTCCATCCATGCATAACCATAAGGACTTTTAAATGAGAATGGAGTAATGATAAAAATGATTCACTCACATGCTCCATCCATGCATAACCATAAGGACGTTTAAATGAGAATGGATGCATGAGAGTTATTATTATTTATTATTATAATTGTATATATATATATATATATTTTTATTTTTTTTATAAATAATTCACTCTTCTTATTTTACAAAAACATTATGAATGATAGAAAGATGGTAGAAATAGAAATGATCGTGGAATAAGTTACCAAGTTAATTATATTATGTAATATCCAGTACTGAATACCATATTCGAATCAATCTTTGGATAATATCCAAAACTGGTTTGAATCCTAGAAATTTAAGTTGAAAGTATATATCCAAGAATATTTTAACAAAGAAAATGAAAAATGGTTAGTCAATTTCTATAATCCCCAAATCCAAACGTAATCTGGAAAATCTTTCTTCTGGGAGGGGTTTTGTGAAAATATCAGCAAGTTGAGTCTCAGTTGAAATATATTCAATGCAAATGTCTTCCTTAGCAATGTGATCTCTAAGAAAGTGGTGTCTCACATCAATGTGTTTTGTGCGTGAATGATGAACAGGATTATTTGATAAGTCTATTGCACTTTTACTGTCACATTTTAATGGAACTTGTTTATAAACTAAGCCAAAATCAGAAAGAGTTTGCATCATCCATAAAATTTGAGCACAACAACTCCCTAAAGCAATATATTCTGCTTCAGTGGTGGATAATGCAACACAGTTTTGTTTTCGACTTGACCATGAAACTAACGAGTGTCCTAGCATAAAGCATGTTCCACTAGTGCTTTTCCTGTCAACCAATGAACCAGCATAATCAGCATCAGAATAGCCAACTAAATCAAAATTTTCACAAGAAGGATACCATAACCCAAGTTTGTTTGTGTGTGAAAGATATCTCAAAATTCGTTTAGTGGCTTTCAAATGAGATTCTTTAGGATTAGATTGAAAACGTGCACACAGACACACAGAAAACATAATATCAGGTCTAGAAGCAGTAAGATAGAGAAGTGAACCAATTATCCCTCGATATTTCTTTTGATCAACAGCACTTCCTTTCTCGTCTTTGTCCAACTTTGTTGATGGGCTCATAGGAGTTCTCAATGGTTTGGAGTTCTCAACTCCAAATTTCTTCAACAGTTCCAACACATACTTGGATTGTGAAATGAAAATGCCATCAATGCTTTGCTTGATTTGAAATCCAAGAAAATATTTCAATTCTCCAACCAAGCTCATCTCAAATTTAGCCTGCATGACTTGTTCAAATTTCTCGCACAAGAGTTCATTAGTAGCGCCATAAATGATATCATCTACATAAATCTGAACAATCAAAAAATCAATTCCTTTATGTAATAGAAACAATGTCGTGTCAGCACTCCCCTTTTTAAAGCCATTTTCCAAAAGATATGTACAAAGGCAGTCATACCAAGCTCTAGGAGCTTGCTTAAGACCATATAATGCTTTTTCAAGTTTATACACATGATTTGGAAAATCGTGATTTTCAAAACCGGGGGGTTGTTCAACAAAAACCTCTTCTTTCAAATCACCATTTAGAAAAGCACTTTTTACATCCATTTGTTTAAGTTTGAAACCTTTATAACAAGCAAAGCTTAGCAAAATCCTAATGGCTTCTAACCTAGCAACTGGAGCAAATGTTTCATCAAAATCTATGCCTTCTATTTGGTTATATCCTTTTGCGACCAACCTAGCTTTGTTTCTAATTACATTTCCTGATTCATCAAGTTTGTTTTTGAACACCCATTTAGTTCCTACAATTGGATAGTCATTTGGCCTAGGAACTAATTTCCAAACTTTATTTCTCTCAAATTGATTAAGTTCATCTTGCATTGCTAGAATCCAACTTTCATCATTAAGAGCCATTTCAACAGAATCAGGTTCAATTTCAGAAATAAAACCACTATGACAACAAAACGCACACAAATTTTTATCAAATGAAGAGCGAGTGCGTATACCTTCCGTAGGATCTCCTATAACCAATTCAGGAGGATGATTGGTTTTGAACTTCAATCTATCAGCATCAACAGTCCTACTTTCATCTTTCTCACTAGATGTCCCTTCTTTAATGCCTTCATGATCTACCCCATCATCAATCGTTTTTTCAGTCGTCCTTTCCAGATCAGATTCATCAAATTTCACATTGATTGATTCAACAATTGTCTTTGTTCGTTTGTTGTATATCCTGTAAGCCTTGCTCCTGGTTGAATAGCCCATGAAAATTCCCTCATCGGCCTTTGATTCAAATTTTCCAAGTTGATCACCTGTGTTAAGAATGAAACAAGGGCATCCAAAAACACGAAAGTAAGAGATGTTAGGTTTCCTTTCGTGCCACACTTCATAAGACGTTTTGCCAAGTATTGGTCTAATCATTACTCTATTCATTACGTAGCACGAAGTATTCACCGCCTCTGCCCAAAAAGTTAGAGGTAGTTTATACTCACTCAACATGGATCTAGCCAATTCTTGCAATGTACGATTTTTCCTTTCAACCACCCCATTTTGTTGAGGTGTTCGTGGAGCAGAAAATTCATGTTTTAAACCATTTTCTTCACAAAAGTTTTCAAATTCCGAATTTTCAAATTCGCCTCCATGATCACTTCTTAAAGTTTTAATTGAAACTCCTTTTTCATTTTGAACAAGTTAGCAAATTTTGAAAAATAATCAAAAGATTCAGACTTTTTGGCTAAGAAATAAACCCATGTAAATCTAGAATAATCGTCAACCAATACATAACAATAACGTTTTCCATTCAAGCTTGCAATTTCATTTGGTCCAAATAAGTCCATATGAATTAATTCAAGGACCCTTGATGTGCTAACAATGTTTTTAGGGCGAAATGATGATCGACTAAGCTTGCCCAAGGAACATGCTTTACACACTTTGCTATCTTTAAATTTCTGATGTGGTAACCCTCTGACTAATTCTTTCATTTCAAGATTTTTTAAGAGACTCATGCTAGCATGTCCAAGTCTCCTATGCCATAAAGATGCCTCTTCGTCAGTGGCTACCAAACATCTGGAAAGATTTAGATTGTCAAACGAAAGCGAGTAGACATTTCCTTTTCTTTTGCCCATAAAAACTATGTTATTAGAAGTTTTATCAATGATCTTGCAAGTATCACTATCAAAAACCACATTCATACCTTTGTCACATAGTTGGCTAATAGAAATGAGATTGTGATGCAAATTATCAACGTATAAAACATTAGTCAATGAAAAAGTACCGTTACTTACTTCACCTTTCCCAATAATCTTACACTTGCTATTGTCTCCCATGATCACATTTCCACCTCTAAAATTCTCTAGGCTAAGGAACTTAGATTTATCACCTGTCATATGTCTAGAACAACCTGAGTCTAGAAACCATTCTTGTTGCTCCTTAGCCCGCCAACAGACCTACATAAAGAGAGAGAAAGATGACCTAGAGAAACTCTTAGGTCCAATGATATTAGTAACTGAAGCATTGTGAATAAACAATCCATTTGGAACCCAAACTTGTTTTGTCCTTTCATTTTTGTTCCTATAGACATGAAATTTGTTTGTAGAATTCTTAGGAACCCAAACTTGTATAAATTTTGTGTTCTTGTTCCTATGACTACAATTTTCAACACGATGTCCAATTTCACTTCTAACAAAGACACTCTTACCTTTTGCATAATCATCAACCTGTGTTTCCCAAAACCTAGTCCTTTTCTGTTATTAGCAAAGAGTTGATTTCCCAATAATATGTTAAATGATTTTTCTCCTCTTGAAAAGTTATTCAGAGATTTCTCAAGATTTTGGACTTTGGTTTTTAGTGTTGTGTTTTCAGTTACAAGTGTGGTGCATCTATTTATAAAATCCTTTTTCCTAGTGTCAATGGTTTCCTTAAGACTTGAGTTTTCTTTTTCAAGATTGTCGAAGCTATTCTTAAGTCTTGATATCTCTGAATCTAAAATTTTACATTTTTTACAGTCTAGGTTTTGAATATTTTCAAGTTCAGTTTCTAACCTAGTATTCTCATGAACAAGTTCTCTCCTGTCAGACTTTAATTTTTCAATTTTAGTTTCAAGAGTATCAATTGTATTAGTAAGATCATAACACATCAAAACAAGTTCTTTATAAGAATAGTCACGTACCTCACTGGATTCCTCTGAACTTGTTTCTGAATCTGATTTTCCCATAAGACATAAGTTAGCCTCTTCTGAGCTATTATCCGAAACTTCTTCTCCTTCTTCATCATCCCAAGTTGCTGCAAAGGCCTTCTTCTTCTTTTTCTTTCCTTTGTTGTTTTTGAGAAGTGGACATTTTTGTTTGAAGTCGCCAGGCTTTTTGCAGTTAAAGCATGTCAATTCATTATCAGAATTGTCAGAATCTTTTGACCTATTACCACTTGTTTTCTTCTTGCGTGGCCTGAATTTTGACCATTTTCTAAGATTATTGACAGCCATCGCAAGCTCTTCAATTGGATCTTCTTCTTCTTCATCGCTTTCTTCTTTGCTCTTCAAGGCAATTGTCTTCTTTTTTGATTCGGAGTTGTTACGTTCCTCCTTTGCCTTTAGCTCAAGCTCATATGTCATCAAGTTTCCGATCAACTCCTCCATGCTTAGTTTACTCAGATCTTTCGATTCTTGTATTGCCGTGACTTTTGCCTCAAAGTTCATTGGTAAGACTCGCAGTATCTTCCGCACAAGCTCTACTTCAGTGAAGACCTTCCCAAGCGCTCTAGCATTGTACACCAAAGTTGAAAATCGTCCAAACATATCCTTTATGCTCTCGCCCTTTTCCATCACAAAGTTTACGTATTCATTGCTAAATAGAGCTAGACGTGACTCCTTGACTTGAGAAGTTCCTTCGTGTGTCACCTCCAAAGTGTGCCAAATTTCCTGTGCTGTTGTACAATGAGAAATTCTATTAAACTCATTTTTATCAAGAGCACAGATCAAAGCGTTCATTGCTTTGGCATTTGTAGTTTTTAGTTTCTTATCGTTAGCATCCCACCTATCCTTAGGTTTAGGAATCTCAGTATCACCAATAACTATAGTGGGAGATTTATACCATGTTTCAATAATATCCCAAACATCATAATCGACAGAACTAAGATAAATACTCATCCTAACTTTCCAATAAGCATAATCATTCCCATTAAACATGGGTGGCCTAGCAATAGATTGCCCCTCAGAAAAAGCATTATTTGGTGGATTCATGACTCTAGAGTTAAAGTAAAATACCTAGCTCTGATACCACTTGTAGGATCTAGATTAACCCTAGAGGGGGGGGGGGTGAATAGGGTTATAGCATATTTTTCCGAATTAAACACAGAAACAAACTGCAGAAATAAATATGCTGAAAAATAAATCACACACAAAATTTACCCAGCTTCGGCAACCCCTGCCTACTGCTGCATTCCCAGATTTCTATTAGATTTAAACAGTTTCCCGCTTACAAACACTCTAACAGACTTGCAAACCCTGCTACCGCCTATAGAGTTTTGCAAACTCGCAGACCCTGCTAACTGGACTAACTCTAACTAGACAATTTGACAACACCTAAACCCTAGGTGATGATTTACCATGTTTTGTTTTAGAAAAAAAATCAGACAAATAAAAACAAATTTTAAAGAAAAAAAATTAAACAACAAATAACCCCTTAAACCCAAAAAAAATAAAGCCCCTTTATAAACAAGCCGGCCCAATTTTTACTCTAGCCCGTTATCTCCTTTTGTTTGTTTTGCTCTGAAAAAATCGCCCCGGTTCCTTTCATGACAATGGCGGCTTCCTTCTTTTCTTTACAAATCAGGGATTTGTTTCCTTATGAAAATTAGGGCTTTGAAATAAGTAGCCGATAGTTGATCGTATGATTGATTTGGCTTCTCTCTTTGTCGATCGATTATTCCTCTGAGTTGCTCATTGCTGTTTGATTGAGTTCGTCATTTGTTTGGGTATGTATTCTCTCTTTTTGCTTTTCTGGTTTTGGCTTGCTCGAACTCGATTGTTCTGTGTTCTATGATGATTTCTTGGGGTGTATTTATAGGGTTGAAACCCTAATTAACCACTGTCAGATTTGATTTCTACACGTCGTTGATTATTTTCCTGAATTTGTTCTGGATTTGGAGTATTCCTTTTTTGATTTGATTTCGAATTATTGCTGTCCATATTTGTTTTCGAATTAATTAATTCGAAAATTTCTTCCTATATTTGATGTCTCGGCCCCTATTTGAATTAATACTGACCATATATGACTTCGAGAAATTTGATGCCGAGATTTCTTTCCAAATTAGATTTCCTTGACTTAATCAAACGATACGAATTTGTTCTTTAACTTCGGCTTGATTTCTGCACTGACTTGTACTTGCCACTGTCTTGTGTTCCCTACTGCACATTCACCTGTTTACTATATATATATGTGCATACATACATATGTATGTGAGTATGCATATATTCTTGGGTTTGTACTTGGATTTGAACTGCTTCATGTTATGTTGATCTTGATTTTGGAGCTGCCACTGACTTCTTTGTTGTAACTTGAAACTGTTTTGACAATTCGAATTTCACTTGCATACTCCATGTTGCATTATCACTGTGTTGCATTGTAGCTCCATCTTGACTTGGACTTTTTCACTGTATCAGATGCTACACTTGTTCATGTATTCAACTATTGCACTTGAGTTTGTTTCCACTGCTTCATCATGTTGTATTCATCCCTGTACATGTGCACAGAGTTTGTTGTTGCACTCGATGTTTGTAGCTTCACTGTGTTTGCTGTTGCAGTGGTTTGTCTGACCTTGTATGCTTCAAGTTGACTTGAGTTGAACCTATCTTGGGTTTGACCTTGTTTGTGACTTTTGTGCATTGTGCTATGTTGTTGTATTTGCATTGTGTTACTGATTTTGGTCGAGACTTTGTTTGTTGCAGTATGTCACTGCATTTGGTCTGAGTCACTTGTATCCATTCTCGAGTTGCACACTTTAATTTACTACTGTTTCACCTTGTTGAATACCTGTAATTGCTGTTACATCACTTCACACTGTTGCATTTGTTCATGTAGCTCACTGTGTTGCATTGTACTGCCCTTGTGTTGCTCACCATGTTGCATACATGTTTTTATGCTTTGTGACATTCGGGTTTGTTGTGTACTTGTCTACTGCAGTTTCATTGTGACTTGACTGTGTTGTTTTGTCTCTGTTTGCTTGGTAGCAGCTATGTAGTTGCTATGCATCACTATATATATATATATATTCTCTGTTTTGATTGGCATTGGTGCAGTTTCCATCACTGTTGTGTCTTCGGGAGTTTGCACTGCTTCATGTTGAATTCATTGAAGTATTGATTGCTCTTGTTGATAACGCACACGAGTTGGCGAGGAAGTGCACACGTGTATACATGTACACGTGTGTATTGCAGCCACTCACGATTATCTGTAAGAACACTGATATGCACAGATATTACACAATCAAAGATGATGACAATAACCCATGTATCTGAGACACAAACAAATTTTTATTTTTGCAAATTCAAATTTGTTTGTTTTCAGATTACTGTTGTAGTTGCTAATTATACAGGTACACAGGAGACAGGAATGCAGGTAGATGTGCAGACAGAGTGAAAAACTAAGTGTTGAGTGTTGTAGTGTAAAATGTATGAACTGGTGTATGTATATATAGAGAGAGCTGAAAACTTTGTATTGTTTAAGTGTTGTAAATAAAATATTATATTGAATAAAAAAATACTGGTTGAATTATATAAATTCTGTGCAATAGTATAATTATTCAATATGAATATTTCTTCCTTTCTGTATATAGTCCAAACTGCAAACACATATATATATTGATATATATTTTGTTATCATCAAACAAAAAATCACATCAAACAAGAAGAAGATCATAAAAGCTTTTGTATATTATTAATATAATATATATAATTTTTTGAAAAAAATATAAAAGAAAACCGAGAAAGCAAGAATACTAAATGAATGAACCAGAGAATATTTAATACAGGGAATAACTAAAAGTCATGTCCATAGAGTTTTGGAAATATTAATGAATATTGTCACTGGTCTACACGGTGGAAAACGAAAGGGCAAGGAAACCAAAAAACACAAAACGGTTATTGATACAGTTAGCCGTTTCGTTGAATTCGTCACGTACCGAACTCCAAAATACACAAATGACTGTACTGTGGAGATCAGTAGATGAGATGATCAGAATGGTACACATATATCAGTGGTAAGATCATCCTATCAAAAGTAGATATTAGCTACCAGATTGTTGTTAAAATGTTGAAAATAAAATATATGAGGCTGAAGAAGTCCAAATTTGATGAAACAAAAGATGACATCATACTCGAAAAATATCAAACATTTTCTTATGTAAAAATATTCAGGTTTTGAAATATTTTATTTACATCAATTTTGACAGATTTAAATTGAAATTGAAATTACACAACAGAACTAACTTCTATATTTATCAACGAAAATATGCCCTTTGTTATTTTTAAATAGATGCATTCCAAATATCAAATTTTCATTTCCAAATTTAATCATTTATTTTCTAGAAAAATTCAGTTAATTACGTTATAAAAACCATTATAATTTTTGGATCGTTACACTCTCTCCCACTCAAAACTTTTCATCCCCGAAAAAGAACGAGATAGGAGAATAAAAACAACAAAAAGGAAATATAGATTAGAAGTACATAATACTAGATACCACAATTTATTCCAAGACCATATAAATTTCATTTATCTTTAAATTGGTTTATATTCAATTGATTGATTGTAATTCATTTTATTTAATTAATCAAATTTATTATGTTCACATTTGATTGATTTCAATTCCATATATGCTCATTCAATTGATTTTTTTTAATTGATTAACATTTATTACAAAAATTTCACAACAAAATTTGTTTTATTTAACCCATTCATTAAATCTATTTGATCAACTATAATTAATTCCACCTCAACATTCAACTTCAACTATTCTTAGTACATATTTGTTTATTTAGATAACATTTTCCTTTTATTATTCAATTTATTTCACTGACATATCTTACAACATAGGTTAAGTGCATAACATTTATTATAATCACCTAATATTATTCATAAATTCCTAACAAAACTTCATTTTGGACATCTTATTTATTATTGTACGTTATTCAATTACATTCAAAACCATCTAGGTAAGTTTTATAAAATGCTTTGAATAAAATTGAACATTATATAAATTTATCATTTATTTACACATTTTTATTATGCAAGATTTTTATTTGAACAATTTATTACCTTAATATTTCTCTTGTATAACCTCAATTATATATTCAACCTAACATTTTATTTTTTGAATATTTTAGGTAAGTTTTTATATATATATATATATATATATTAAAATGCAAATAATATTATATAAATAAATTTTATCTCATTTCAACTGTTTTAAGTTGTTAAATTCTATTTCTCATTTTAAACACATCAATTATTCAAAATTTTACTTTATTTCAATCATTGAAACCATCACTTAACATAAATTTAAAATTAAATTTTCGATTTCACTTTCAAAAAATTTGAAATAAATATATATATTTTATACGTAAAATCATATCAAAAATTCAAATCAAATCCATTTTCTAAAACAAAATGTAGCAAAGCTACTAAGTGGTCTCTCCACTCGGAGACTCGAAAATGAAAGTCGATGAAGCTGCAGTCATTGCCGAAATTATTTTCCAGCGACAAAAGAGGAGAGTACTAATTTACTTCTTTTAAAATTCTTGAAAAACAATTTCCATTCAAAAATACTTACAAATAATATATTTTCCTAAACTTTGAAACCAAATTTGAATAGTACCGAAAATTTAATTCCCAAGTCCTTAACTGATTCATTTCTTTTGTAATTTAGATTTATAATCTATGTTTACGAAATTTTCATTTCCTTATAATTTACAACAAAAGTTAATAGTTTAAGGAATGTTGAATAAAACAATAAATGCTAATTTAGTACTATCATTTCTAACAACCAATTCATTAAACTATCAAATTTCAGGAAAATATACTTATAGATATATAACATATAATTGTACATTAAATTATTTCATTTACAAATTTGAAACAATATTGTGTCAGTTTGCTCCGTTCAAGTGTTTTGGAATTCCTATCGAAAGCATTGGCAAGACGAATCGATCAAAACCCCAAATCAAACGTAATAATTCAAACAACACAAAATAAAACACTTTGTATTAATTACAAATACACCCCCTCACACGATGATTCAATAATGGATCATAGAACAAGGATAGAGATTCAATTTAGAGGAACCCTAGTTAAAGAATTTTTCTAAAATGAAGATAGCTCGAAAGGATAAGAAGATAATTAAGTCAGAGAAGAGAAAAGATTGATAGACTTATACTAATCGCGAGCGACCATTCCTGGGCAACCGAGATTCCCAGGATAAGATTGATGCGGAAATTCAATTTCCCGCTTGAAGGGAAGAGAAGTGACTTCACCAAACATCAGGATAATCCCTGACTATCGGGGAAGTCAAGATCACTAGGCTGAAAAGATAAAACTGCCTGCAAAAATCCCGGGGCAATCGAATTCGATCATAAGAGAATTTACCCTGGTCATCTACTAGAGAAATGGTACGGGATTAGCAAGAGATAACATCATCGAGCCCAAGGACATAGAAATCTCTAGTGGATCGATACCTATTGTAAAGGAGTTTCACCCCTTTACAAATCGTACCAATGTTGGTGGGACCGCCGATGGGGTGAGTCACACAAAAGAACGAAATTACCAGTTGGGTGGCAAGATAAGCTCAAATTATTACAGGGATCAATGAAAATGGAGCTATGGGATTCTCCAATATCAAGAAGAACACGAACAGGAAGAGACTAGAATGGACTTCAGAATAAGGGGAAAATTAAAAAATTTCAAGGAAACCCGAGTCAAAGAGGAAGAAACTTAAGTTCGAACGAAGGTGATTGTGCAATTTAAATTTACTCTATAGGCCAAGTTTTTCCTAAACCAGAGCTCTGATACCACTTGTAACAACCCACTCTATTGAACCATTCACATCCACACATGTCAGACTTGTATTGCTCAAAACAACAGATTGTTAATTTTATATTTAGCAAAACTTAACATATACAGCAAATAAATCAATCACAAAATCACAGACATAGAGTATTACAACAATAAGCAGTGGAATAGATAAATAGTAGTTCATGGAGCTATTATAAAACATCGGAATTAAAATAAAATACATCAGATATCCCAAATACACAGAAGCTATTAATACAAAAGCTAATGACAAGTCTGAACAAAATGACTGGGATAAACTGAAGTAACTGGAAAGTAGAGTAGATGATGATAAATCTCCAATCGAAGCTCCAAAGGTGAGCCTCAAATGTTGTGTCACTCAGTCTGACCCGAGCATAAAGCAAAACACAAAACACTCGAGTCGAGATTAACATTCTTATATAGTAAATTCAACTCAAGAGAAATGTCAACTGAAATACAAGTAACTTAAAGGATGTTTGGATACCCATCCTCTAAGGATCCGTGAAACTATCTACTATGTAGTAATATATACTATGATAATATGTCTATAGTAAAGTAAACTATTAAAGTAGCGTAAGGCATTACCCATATAACACATTTTATATATTCTTGTAGTCTATACAATGCCATTCGCTCCACCAAACCAATGGTTTACACAGAGGACACCACATAGGTACTGTACAAATCAAACTCGTATAAGGCGCGATAAGGAGTGCGACAAGGCATTTGAGGCAATGTCAGGGTATATATACCATTTGCACTACCGGACTGATGGTAATGCATAGCAGCTACCACCGCCCACCCCGCGATACACTCCCAATGTAACAACCCGAAATTTTCGATGATTTAAATTTGTTGGTTTATTTAGGTTTTGGTAAATAAATTAAGACGAAACAAAAATTTTGTAATTTAATAATAAAATGAATGCTAAAATGAAATGCAACCATGGAAATTAAAGCTAAGCATTAACAATTGAAATGAAATTTTGATTTATTGAAGTAATGTAAATTGTTATACTAGGCCAAACATTGAATATAAGAAAACAAAAGTAAACGGTGAATTAATTAATGAATTGATAATAATAAATAGTAATTGAATAAAATCAATGTCCTGTAAGTAATTATAATATTGTTTGGAAATGATGACTTATAAACATATGATTAAGAGTTAGTGGCAACAATTATTATAAGATACCGATATATTGTAATCCATTAAATTGAATTGGAATCAATCGCAATAAATCTAAATAAATTATTTCGTTAATGTTAATTAAGGTAATATTTGAAAATAAGGTCAATATTATCCATAATAGGACAATTTGTTGAATTTAAAAGAATAGAACTGAAGACTTATCAATTTAATGGGATTTGAACTATAATAATTGGATTTAATTTCAAATAAATGAAATCAAATATCTAAATATTACGTTAATTGAAATGAAGATGGAATGTGAGAATATTAATGCAATAGATTTTGAATCCAATGTTAATTTCATCTGTTTGATAATAATGAATTGAATAATAGAACGAAGAGTAAATTAAATAGAATTATTGAAAACTTAATTTATAATTTTTGAATTTAATGAAATTGAGGTTAATACTGAAGTTGATAAATTAATCAACTCTAATTGGACATTTAAATTTGTTTAAATCATTGTAAATGATTGAGAAATCAAAAATGATGAAATTTGTCCATTATCGAATTGAAATTAAAAATTTGATTTAATTAATTTATTATTAATTTATTTAATTACTGTAAAAAAATAGCCATTTTGGCCACTGACTTGAATTTCGACGAAACTAGTTTCATTGGATCCATAACGTTGAATTATTGTAGGATTTCAAGTTTCGTAGTGGTCGGACTTGTCGTTTGATCGTACGAACACGAAACGCCTAGAAATCAATGAAATTGAAATCATTTGAGATCAATTTGAAATAACTTGATTTTAGCGTAACTTCTTCATACAATAGAATTTGGACATGAAACCTATTCCATTGCGTTTAAAATATTTTAAAACATCTATTTTGATATATGGGCTAACCCAATTTCGTTTCGGAGCCAGAACAGATTTTTCGCGTCATTTTATCATTCAACGCGTATATCAATCGTGTCAATCCATTCTAATTACAGCCTTGCATACACACACACACACACACACATACATATACATATATATATTCTATTATAAACCCTAGCATATTCCTTATGTTCATTGTTCTGTACGTACAATTCAGCTATCTCTCCTCCTCAATGGCAGACGATCAAATTCTAGATCCAATTGCAATTCAAAAATCAAATCAAAATTTCAAACTCCACAAACTATATCGAATTATATATCGATTCGAAGCTCTCGAAGAGCACAAGTCAATTATGTGATTCTTTTCTCGATCTGGGTTACTGTGTGGCCGGAATTGGCTGGACAATTTCTGGCCGTTCATTTGATGGTTCTAGTTCAACGGTGGATTCTCGTCGATGGTTCGATCGGGAAGTGCAGTGTCGTAGGGGTCGATGAGTAGAGCGCATCGATATGTTCAGTTGCTCGAGACGGGCATCAAAATTGCCAGGGCTTGGCTGCGTTTGGAACAGGCGACGGAGGAGGCTTCGGCCTCGGAAAGCGTGCGCGTGGGGGGGAGGGGGGCTTTGGTCGTCCGAGGCGGGGATGGCCAGCGGCGCCTTTGATCGGCATGGATTTCGTCGAGAGGTGACGATTGTTATTGATGCAGGTGGCGGCTTCGATGTTGTTTCGCCCGTGCTAGGGTTAGTTGCGTTTAGAGATGATGATGTGGCTTGTTGTCTTTGGTAATGTATTGTTTTATTTTAATTATTCTAGTTTAAATTCGTATAACTTCTAATGCTAATAGCTTTTGCATATAAGGTCTGTTTTATACGTGGTTTCTTCTGCTAGGATCGTATTAAAATTTCGGACACTTTGATGCAGGTTTGGATGGATTCCATGACTGTTCAAATTTGGGTTTAAATTGGATTTAAATTCAAAAGGTGAGTGTTTTAACCCACTCACAACTTTTAAAATTTCTTGTGTGTGTTAAATTGATTTCTATTGTGATTAGAAATTTATTTATGACTGTTTGACATATTTTTATCATCATTCCAGTTAAATTGAATTTATTGAATAAAATTGTTATTTAATTTTTTATTGAATATAAACTGCCAGTAAATACCTGTTAATTATTAGCTATTCTTTATTGATGTTATTGTTTGAACTGGATGATGATTGTGATAAATGGTTGATGATTGATATTGGATGAATGGATGTTGTATTTTATAATGTTATAAACTGCAAGTTGTTATGCATTTTTATTTCATTCGGGATTACGGTTTGAAATAATATATAACCGTATTTTTATTTTAAATTACGGATTGAAATGATAAATATCTGTATCACTTGACCATATGGTATAAAATTATATACAGACACCACGGTGTATATATATAAATATTTTGAAAATGATTTCTATGGTTTTGTAAAAAAATATGGGTCATATAATTATTGATTTTAGATGTTATATAAATGTTATTTTATTTTTTTACTTTTAAGCTATGTATAAAATTGGTTTAAAGTATAAAAAAGTAATAATAAAGTTTGATTTTATTAAGATATGATATGGTTAAGTATTTATTTAAATTATATTTCTGGAGTATATAATGACTCAGATGAGAATAAGGTGGGAAGATAAATATGAAATGGGTTTGAAATTTAATAAAATTGAGATTTTAAAAGTATGATTTTTTTAACTGGAGTTTGGTTTAAGATGAATTAAACGAATATTCCAAGTATAAATAAATTGAAGGAAATATTTAGTTATTGGTAAATTGAGTTTTATTTCAATGATAATGGATTTATTATGCAAAAATATTTCAAAACAAATTAATAGAAAATTGAATTGCTGAATCGTAATCACCAAACTTAGTTTTGATATCGATATAAATTGGAATAGCTTATTTGGAAACTGAATCGTATTGAAATGTATGATTTGGGATTTGGTTAAATTTAAAATTTAGAAATTAGAGCTATTTTGAAATTGAGTTGTGAAATCTAAGAAGCCATTTTACTATATAAAGTATTCTAATATTTAAACCATTTGAGGGGTGGAAGTTATATTTCAAGTGTTTTGTTTTCGAAGTGTTATAACTTTGAAGTGCTATGATTTTGGAAAAAGGATATATTTGGAATAAAAATGATATTATATTGACTTGGATTTTAATAAAATGATATCATATTGGTTTGGGTTTTGAAATGGAAATGATATCGTATTTATATGGTTTTGAAATGGATATTATATTCTAGTTTTGAAGTATAAATTATTTTGAAATGACCGCGGTGTTATAATAACGTTTGGTTGTTAAAGAGACCGGGATCGGAAGTTGTCATACTCTGTGCCAACTCCGAAAACCACTTTAACAACCGTGTACGCGGTGGAGATTCCAGAATGAAGTAAAATGGTGGCGGCGTTTCTTTTGAGGTAAATACGTGGACCCGACCCTCGTGAGTTGGCATAAGGTGGCTAAAATAGAGCGATTCCGGGCTAGGGAGGTAGCTCCTTTTATCGGACACACTCCTTCGATATTATATTCTGACTTTGAGATTGATTGGAGGCCACTTTTGATATTTGATTTTGGGGGTGTGGCTCGAGGAGGGCGGTAGCTGCGCGCTATGCGTCACCACCAGTCCGGATAGTAATTGGTATACCTACCCTGAAATTGCCTTATGCGTTGTGTCACCTAACCCAGCGAGCCTTGTATGAGTTCGGTTTTCTCCCATAGCCCGTGTGGTATCCTCTGGTGGCTTCCCGATCAGGAGGGACCATGATACATGATGGACTGCTGGGACTATTACGTGTTAAGGTGGAAAATGTAAAGCCTTAACGCTATTCAAAACTAAGTTTATTTTACTATTATACATTATTATAATAGCGAAATATTACTACATAGTAAATAGTTTAATGGATCCTTAGGAGATGTGAATCCCGAGGATCTCTTAAGTTACTACACTCACGTTTGACACTGAATAAGAGATATCAAATCCCGTAAACATCTCTGATGCCGTTACACTCATATTTATTTCAGTTGATTTAACTTACATAAGATCTTTTAGTTCTGACTCGAGTGTTTTGTCTTTTCAATTTGCTCGGCTCAGTTTGAGCATTTCAGGATATGAAGACTTTATTTCTGGAGGACGAAGATAAAGAGTTTATTACTATTATTTATTTTATTATTTCACAGCATCATGTACTCCTTTGCATTTTATTATTCTCTGGTATGTGAAACTCTGATAAGTATTGTATAAGTATAATCAAATGTTTTGTAAACAGCTTCATGAACTGTTTATTTGATTATTATATTTTATCGTTCCGTTGCAAGATTCTATTTTGTTTTTCCCCTCTGCTTTTTCTTATTTACCTCATAACAATCCACCCTTCTGTACGATTTATGTCTGACGTGTGTGGTTTATCGTCGATTTAAAGCGTATAAAATAGTGGGATGTTACATCTGGTATCAGAGCTTTGGTTTAGCGATAAACCTTAGCTTTGTAGGGTCTGACTCTTTATTAATAGGGTTGTAATACCCTACGATGATTCACTGATTGTTTATATATGAGTGAGTGTATTTGTTAGTGTTATAAAAAAGGTTTTGATATTGTGTTAATTTGTTCCATTTTGTATTTATAAATTCTGGTTGGTGCATAGGACGCTATGACATCAATAGGGATTTCTAAACACTTAATAGGACAGACTGACATAATATTTGTTTTGAATATAGGTGAATGAAATAATTTGGCCTATCATATTTTCTATATATATATATATGTATAACAATTTTTTTTGGATATGATATATTTTTGGTTGCAATATATTGGTTGTTAGGTAGTGAAATTTATAAATATTGGTTGGAAATAAGATTCAAAATAAAATAAATAAAATTGGAAATTTTAGAACTTAGTTCCGAAATTTTTAAAATTTTGCTTTCCAAAGATTTTTGGAATATAATAATATTGTCTATAAGTATTTTCTGATATAAATAATTCAATATAATTTGAAATAATTGCTTTAAAGAAACTTTGGAAAGAAACAAGTTCTATACTCACCTCTCTATCACTGGAAAATAATTTCGGTGATGAGTGCACGTATCATCGACATTCATTTTTGAGTTTCTAATTGGGAAGACCACTGTAGTATTTTCACTGCAGACTTATTTTGGTAAACAAAAATAAATTTTAAATTGTTTTAAATATAATTGGATATATAAATTGTAAGTGTATACATCTATCTATTATTTTAAATGATTTGAAATTTAACCCGGTATTTTGTTCTTAAGTTTCCGGTGATTAATAGTTTTAATTATTGTAGTGAAATTGAATGTAACTAATAAAAAATTGGAACCTCTAATTTAAAATAAGAGATTGAATGCTAGGTTATAAAAGAAATTCAAGAAAGTTAAAATTGTAACCTATAAAACAAAGGATATGATTATTGAACAGTAAATTAATTTAAGGGAAAAGAGATAAACTTGTATAACTTTCAATTGCATTCTTAATAACTTACCAAAGATTTAAAAGTTGAAAATGTTTAATAAGAAAATGTAATAGGATATTATACAAGAATTTTTTTGAAATAATGAAAGTATTCAATGAAATTCTTTAATAAATAAGAATTTGATGTTGTAGTTGTTATAAACTTATGTTATAATTGAGATATTACTATAATAAATTGTGATAGAAAGTAAGTATTATAAGAAAGTAATCAAACCTTAAGTAGATGAATTGATATGACAAGAAATCAAATTGAACATAAATACTATAAATAAAAGAATGTAAATAAATTAAGTTATGCAATAATGATTGAATGAATGAATATAATGCAATAAAAAGAAACTGGCATGACCTGAATAAATGAAAATGAATAACTGCAAGTAATAAATGAAAGTAAATGAAATAAACAATGAATGAATGAATGGAAATATAAAATCTGTGAGAAATAAATGTATTTTGTTTGGTTTATGGTTGTTTGGGAAAGGATACTTTAAAATTGTTGGAATGAATGAATAATCTATTTAGTTTCATCTAACACTTTTGAGTAAATGGTGCACTTAGTAGTTTATTTTCCATTCTATACAATTTAAAGTTTTAAACCTGAACAACTATGGGTTTTGTTTGTTATGGATAATTGAATTGTGTTGATTCTGTATGATGATTGTATGTGTGGTTGCAAGTGATTGTTGTTTATATTGGTTTGTTTGTTAGTGGTTGAAATAACTGTAAATACTTCATTTTATATAATTATTAACTCTTTTGGATTATATTAGTGAAATAAAGGTCATGGAAGCAATTGCTACTGCTTTTGGTTTCATAATTAAGCGTTAATTGCCCGACAAATAGGCACGTTTTCGGATTACGATTTATAACGTTATTATATTGTTTTCCTGTGTTGGGATATATTATTTTGGGAAAATATATGTTGTATATCGTTATATTTGATATTATAAATTCTTCAGAGCCTCTCCGTACAAAGGAGACTCTACCGAAATTTTCCATAAATTTTGGACACAAAAGAATTTTTGAAAATGTTTTCCAATGTGATATTGTGGAATTTTTGGCAATATCAATTTAATAATCTTTGTTTAAAATTAAATTGATTTGATAATATCGATTAATAAAATATGAATTGGTTTAATAATCTAATTAAATAAATATTTAATTAGTGATTTTATCTTTTAAAAGATAAATAAATGTTTCTATTTATAATGTATATATATTTGTATATATATTATAGATAATCTTTGATTTGGAATTTAATAAATAAATAAAGTCTTGTTTACAAATTATTATAATATATTTTATAATTTGAAAATTATGATTTAAATTAATATTAAGCTTTTCAAGTTATTTAATTAATAACTATATGGTTTGTAAATACTTAAGATAAATGTTAATTGCTTAAGATTATATCTTAGCTTAATTTTAAATTTAAATAAAAGGTTTGTTTAATTTCTTTTTAAATATTACTTGGTAAATATGATTCGAAATAGAAGTTTAAGATACAATGTAGCATATGGTCTTAATTCATTTAATAATAGAAGTAATTTATAATCTTTTTTATAAATTATTTAAAATTATCAAATTTGTTATTTGCAAATAATAATTATAATACTTAGGTTTTATAACCATAAATAATTTTTAAGGAATATAGAATTGTTATTTTTAAATTTAATAGGTAGTTATATATGTATATATACAACTTGATATTTTAAAATTAGATTTTAGAATTTAATTTGAATTTGAATTTAAAGTTTTGAAATTCAAAAGATAATTACTTAAAATGTTTGGATTATAAAGATAAATATATAAGCTTTTATTTGGATATATAATTTGTTTTATTTTATTTTCTATAAAAAGTGATTTATAAATATATAAATAAGAATTTGTAAATTCATAAAGTAAGTTAAAAACTTTTTTACATTTAAAAATAAGTAGAGACTACATAAATTGCAAATGTAAATCTCTAAGGGCATAAATGACATGTGTTAAGTAATAAATCAGACAAGGTGAAAAATGTAAATCTAAGGAAGCTTGTTTAAAAACAAGTGGCATTTTTAGATTAAATTTTCTTATATTTTTATTTAATGATTTTCAGCTTATACATTACATAAGCTTCTCACCTTCTTATTTTTCTTTTCTATTTTTTTAACTCAAAAGCCGAGAAGAAAATTAAAAAAAAGGAAACAATTTCTCAAAGCAAAAATCAGTGAACAAAATCCCCTCAAAAGCAAATTTGCAACTCAAACCTAAATTTCAAACTAAATCAAAAGGCTTGTAGCTTTCTTCAACCAGAAATCCAAAAGCAAGTTCAAAACAGCTCAAAAGCCTGATTCATTTTACAACCTGGAACTCAATGAAGCAATCTTCAGCAAGCATGCAATTTTCATAAGCAAGTTAAAACACCACAGTAACAAGTATTTTACAATTTCAGTAGCATGCAACTACAGTTCTAAAATCAAAGACAAATTCAAAAAACTTAAGTTTTAAAGTTTAAGCTTTTTCAAAACAAAATAGAAAGGGAGTTCTCTGTTCTTCTGTAAATCAGGTGAGTAGCATCACTCTTTTTAAAGCTTAAGTATAATAAACCTGTTGCATGTTCATATCTGGAAATATGTATGCTTGTGTATATATGAATTGACTGTGTTTATTTAAATGATGAATGTATGTGTGCATACTTGTTTCCTGTGACATCCTGTTCTTTGTTTTCAAGCTTCAGTTTGATTTAAAATCATTACCTCTTGGTCTAGGCTTGGTTTGAATTTAAGACTTAAACAGAACTTGTTCTTACATCGTAAATTTTAGTTTAATTTTTTTTAAGTCAAGATAAATGTGAAATGGATCTGAAATAAAACAACAAAGCAAATTTTAAATAAGTCAAAATTTAAAATTTCTTGATTTATTAATTTAGGCCTATAATCTGATTTGTATTAGTTAATCATGAATTTAGAAGGTAAAATCCTGATTTTTAAATGAGTAATCGATAAGGAAAGCGGTCGTAATCAATTTTTGGTATTTGGTCAATCATCGGCGATCGCTGACGATCTGGAGCTCGGGTTTAGTGTCGAAGAGGGTTTAGGGAATGACGACTTAGGGAAAAATGGCCAAATGATTAATCAGTGACCGTGGTGGCTAGAGTGCAGTGAACTAGGGGTTGGAAAGCTGTTTGGTACGTCGGTGTTGTCATGGCATTTGTGGTGACGGGGATGCTCCGGGATGGATCGCGTGGGGGAAAAAATAAAAAATGGAGGTCAAGGCATCTATGGTGAAGATGGCGATGATCATCGTGGTCGAGATCGTCGTGGATGGATGATTTTCCGATGGTGACTGTTTCCTGTAAATGGGATGATGGGTTCGTTTTTGATTCAAGGACGAAATCGTCATTCTGGGTGACCGTGTGTGTCAGTGAGGTGGTGGTTGACTTGTGGGAGGTTTCATCGTCGACCGTTGGTGGTCAGGGCCATCGTGCATGTGCACGGTGCACATGTGGAGTCTGATGAAGTTTAAGCTTTGGGAAAGAACGTTTCTCTTCGGGTTGACCGCGATAGTTTCGCGTGTTGTCTCGGGTTGTCCGAGAATGAGTTTCTTTGTTTCCAGTTTTTACTTTAGACTTGAACAAGTTTTCGAGAAAAAAAAGAAGGGTTTTCTCGAGTTTGTACTCGAGTAGGCTCCGGGTCAAACCAGAAGCAGCATTTGAAACCAGATGTTAAAAAGGTTTTAAATTTAAAACAAAGTTTGAATTTAAATAATTTGGTTTTAAAATTTTATAAATCCCTTTTATAGATAAGTAATTTTATTTAACATTTGATTTAAAGGTTTGTAAAATTTGACTTAAATTTTGTTTAAGTTTAAATTTTAATTATTTTAAATCTTTAATTTGAAATAAATTAAAGGAAGATTTAAAAGTAAAATGTTTTAAAGACTTTTGTTAATGGTAATTAAAGTAATTATAAAGGCTAATACTTTAACTTAAAAGATTAATTAAGATTTAATGATTTGTGGTTCATTAAATTATTAAGGTAATTAAAGAAATAATTAATTAATTTAATTTATTAATGATTTCGATTAATAAATTAAGTAATTAAGGGTTAAATTAATTAATTAAAGTTTAAGTTAATTAATTTAGGTTATTTAATTTCAAAATAAGATCATTAATTAGATAAGTTGAGATTTTTAATTGATAATAAGAAATTGATTAATCAAGTAATTAAAAATTAATTAAGTTACAGCTAAAACTTAATTGATTAAATAATTTAGAGGTTAACTAATTGGTTATTTAAGATTAACTAATTGGTTATTTAAGATTAACTAATTTGGAATTAATAATGATTTATCTAAGTTAATTACTTAAGAAAAGTAATTAAAGAATTGTTAATAGTTAATGAAGATCATTAACTAGGGATTATTAAATAATTAATTAATGTGATTAATTTTAAATAATTAATTGTATTAATTAATTAAAGATAATCATTTATGGAAATTGTTTAAGTATGATTACTTAATGAAAGTAATTAGAGGAACTAATTACTCAAGGTAATTAATTAAATTAATACGATTAGTTTAAGTTGATTAATTGGTTTAATTAATTTAAATAATAATTGGATGATGGATTAAGTAAAATTACTTAGTGTAATTTATAAAGTATAATTACTTAGTGAAGTAATTAGTGGATAATTACCGGATATAATTACTTGGAGATTTGAAAGTAGTTTTGGGTTTAATTACTTTATGTAATTAATATGAAGAATGATTACTTAGTGAAAGTAATTAATAATTAATTACTTAGTGTAATTAATTTAAGAATTTATTAATGATGTTATTTGAAAATAATTAAGTGATGTATTAATTAAGGGTAATTAATCACTGAATGGGATTAATCAAGGGTGATTAAATAATTAATTAAAGATTAATTTAATCAATTAAGGAGTAATTATTTTATTTAATAAAGTAATTAAAGGTAGTTAATTATTGAATGTGATTAATCAAGAGTGATTAATCAATATGGTTTAATTGACAATTAATTACTTAATGTAATTAATTTAAATAGGATAATAATAAATATAAATAATTAGGGATCATTAATATAATTAATGCTGTAATTAAGGGTTGATTAATTAAGGAATAATTAGTCAATGAAGTAATTAATTAATGTAATTAATTAAGGATTAATATAGTTAATTATAGTTAATCAATTAATGAAGTAATTAAAGGTTAATTACTGAATTTGGTTTAGAATAATTAATTTTGAAATTAATTAAGGCTAATTACTTGAATGTAATTAAAGCATAATTAATCAAGGGTGATTAATTAAGGTGATTTATTAAAGTGTAATTAATTAATTGATGTGTAATTAATTAACGCTTATGTAAGCAAGATTTATATTGATGAAGTAATTAATTTAATTTAATTTAAATTAATTAGAGATGAAGTAATTAATTTAATTCATTTTAAATTAATTATAGATAGTGATTAATCCTTGCTTATGTATGGGTGAATGATATTGATTGCCTTGAATGGATTGAAATCTCAGATATGAGATAAGTGATGTTTTGTGATATGGATTGCTTTGGTTGCATTGAGTTGATAATATAATTATCTATTTGTGATGATAATATGGTTTATCTGTTTATGATGAAATTGTTGATTATCTATTGTGATATGTGAATTACCTATCTGTGTGTATGTAGATAATAAAATTGAATTGTTTTAAACTTTAAAACAACTTGGACTTAAAAGATGGCGTTTTGGATTTCGATGAGACCGGGATCGGGTTTTTAGATTTGGATATCCTAAACCACATCGATCCAAATTAACGATAGGTCGTGAATCTCAAGTGAAGAGTGAAGACTCGAGGTGTAAGGACTATTCGTCGTTAAAACATTGAGGGTGATTCCAATACGAGTTTAACGGGGTAGTACTTTCAGATTCGAGATGAAGATTCAGAGTGCAAGGGTTATCGTTGTTAACTCTGAGGGTGATTCCAAAATGAGTGAAACGAGATAATGCCTTCGGTTTCGTTCGAAACGAACTTGTATGGATTGAATGCTTTCAGAACATCGTCAGGCGGACGATGAGCATTTTAAGAGATGTGTTCTCTAAAGGTAATCGTAGCCTCAAGCCTCATCAACCGGGAATGGCTAAAATATGGGAGGTGCAGCAAGGTTAAGTGGGTCATGCCCAAGTAGGATGAGATGAACCCCTGTCTAGAAGTCCCTTTATATTTGGCTGTGTGGGGCAGTTGATTGCAACAACTACCGAGGTTGTCTTGTTCGGGACTGTTCAGTAAGGAGTGGTTTCGGCCTTGTGTTGCAGGGGATTTAGGGTGGATCCTCGGTACGGTGATCTAGGCCACGTACAGTGGCGGGCGGTACCCTAGTAGCCCTGCCATTGATGGAAACTCAATCTTCCTACGTGCCCTTACGGTTTTAATTGTATTACCCACTTTTATGGCTAGTAGCTGGAATTTAATCATGTAACAATTTTGGCTATTTCTTATTTACTTGAAAACCCTAGACACTATTATAATATCATCGGATTTCCTATCAAATGTTTTGGTTAGCGTAAGGTAAAAACTTTTCCATGTTTATGTGTGGGAAGTCTTACGTGATACCTTTTGTTTTCAAAGGTTTTTGAAAAGTTAAGCAACTTTAACCTGTTACTCACACCAGACCCATGTCTGACCTGGAGTTTATCTTTTGTTTTTCTTAAACTCTTGAGTACTCAAATTTTTACGAGTAGCCAAGGGATTCAGGTTTGCTTTGACGAATTGTGGAGGAGCAATGGAGCAGGAGGCTTCGGCTTAAGATATATAGTTTCTGCCGTGTGTTCTCTGTATTGTGTTGGTATTGAGT
The DNA here is from genome assembly GCA_030765085.1 of Allium cepa. Classification (NCBI taxonomy): domain Eukaryota; kingdom Viridiplantae; phylum Streptophyta; class Magnoliopsida; order Asparagales; family Amaryllidaceae; genus Allium; species Allium cepa. The sequence continues at coordinate 468,188,666 of CM060931.1, forward strand.
TGTAATTACTAGATAGGTGTTTTTAACTGTCTAGTATGTGATGTATATGCTGTGTATCTCTGATAGATGTTGTATATTATGTAATACATATGTTATTAATATAATTTATTCGTTCCGCTGTTAAGATTCTGGTGTTGTTCCTTCTTTCTTTCTCTCTTTTCTATCCCTTTCTTTCTTAAAGATGATGCGTCATTCTATGGAATGAATGGCGGGTCGTCACATCCAAACTTTATTAATTTAAGTATAAAAAGATATAATTGTTATAAATTGGTGTATTTTATTTAAATTAATTTATTTTGTAAATTTATTTGTTTATAAATTTAACATTTTAAGTAAGATATATTGATTCTTAATTCTTCTTTTCCATTTTCGGGGATGAAAAGTTTTGAGTGGGGGAGAGTGTAACGACCCGAAATTTTCGATGATTTAGATTAATTGGTTTATTAAGATTTTGGTAAATAAATTAAGACGAAACAAAAATTTTGTAATTTAATAATGAAATGAATGCTAAAATGAAATGCAACCATGGAAATTAAAGCTAAGCATTAATAATTGAAATGAAATTTCAATTTATTGAAGTAATGTAAATTGTTATACTAGGCCGAACATTGAATATAAGAAAACAAAAGTAAATAGTGAACCAATTAATGAATTGATAATAATAAATAGTAATTGAATAAAATCAATGTCCTGTAAGTAATTATAATATTGTTTGGAAATGATAACTTATAAAAGTATGATTAAGAGTTAGTGGCAACAATTATTATAAGACACCGATATATTTTAATCCATTAAATTGAATTGGAATCAATCGCAATAAATCTAAATAAATTATTACGTTAATGTTAATTAAGGTAATATTTGAAAATAAGGTCAATATTATCCATAATAGGACAATTTGTTGAATTTAAAAGAATGGAAATGAAGACTTATCAATTTAATGGGATTTGAACTATAATAATTGGATTTAATTGTAAATAAATGAAATTAAATATCTAAATATTACGTTAATTGAAATGAAGATGGAATGTGAGAATATTAATGCAATAGATTTTGAATCCAATGTTAATTTCATCCGTTTGATAATAATGAATTGAATAATAGATGAAGAGTAAATTAAATAAAATTATTGGAAATTTAATTTATAATTTTTGAATTTAATGAAATTGAGGCTAATACTGAAATTGATAAATTAATCAACTCTAATTGGACGTTTAAATTTGTTTATATCATTGTAAATGATTGAGAAATCAAAAATGATGAAACTTGTCAATTATCGAATTGAAATTGAAAATTTGATTTAATTAATTTATTATTAATTTATTTAATTAATGTAAAAATAGCCATTTTGACCACTGACTCGGATTTCGACAAAACCAATTTCATCGGATCCGTACCAGTGAATTATTGTAGGATTTCAAGTTTCATGGCGATCAGACTTGTCGTTTGATCGTATGAACACGAAACGCCTAGAAATCGATGAAATTGAAATCAATTGAAATCAATTTAAAATAACTTGATTTTAGCATAACTTCTTCATACGATAGAATTTGGACTTGAAACCTATTCCATTGCGTTTAAAGTATTTTAAAACATCTATTTTGATATATGGGTTGGCCTAGTATCGTTCCAGAGTCAGAACGGGCTTTTCGAGCCATTTTATCGTTCAACGCGTATATCAATCGTGTCCATCCATTCTAATTTTAGCCTTGCATATATATATATATATATATATATATATATATATATCCTATTATAAACCATATCCTATTCCTTATGTTCATTGTTGTGTACGTACAATTCAGATGTCTTTCCTCCTCAATGGCAGACAATCAAATTCTAGAACCAATTGCAATTCAAAAATCAAATCAAAATTTCAAACTCCACAGACTATATCCAATTATATATCAATTTGAAGCTCCCAAAGAGCGCAAGTTAATTATGTGATTCTTTTCTCGATCTGGGTTGATATATGGCCAGAATTGGCTGGATAATTTCCGGTCGTTCATTCGATGGTTCTAGTTCAACGGTGAATTCCCGTCGATGGTTCGATCGGGAAGTGCAGTGTCGTAGGGGTCGATGAGTAGAGCAGATCGGAAGGGTCAGTTCATCGAGATGGGCATCAGAATCCCAGGGCTTGGCTGTGTTTGGAAAGGCGATGGAGGAGGCTTCGGCCTCGGAAATCGTGTGCGTGGGGGGGGGGGGGGGAGGGTTGCTCTGGTCGGCCGAGGCGGGGATGGCCAGCGGCGCCTTTGATCGGCGTGGATTTCATCGAGAGGTGATGATTGTTGTTGATGCAGGTGGCGGTTTTGATGCTATTTCGCCCATGCTAGGGTTAGTTACGTTCAGAGATGATGACGTGGCTTGTTGTCTTTGGTAATGTATTGTTTTATTCTAATTATTCTAGTTTAAATTCGTATAACTTCTAATGCTAATAACTTTTGCATATAAGGTCTGTTTCACGCGCAGTTTCTTCCACTAGGATCGTGTTAAAATTCCGGACACTTTGACGCTTGTTTGGATGGATTCTGCAACTATTCAAATTTTGGGTTCAAATTGGATTTAAATTCAATTTAAATTCAAAAGTGAATGTTTAACCCACTCACAACTTTTAAAATTTCTTATGTGTGCTAAATTAATTTCTGTTGTGATTAGAAATTTATTTATGACTGTTTGACATATTTTTATCATCATTCTAGTTAAATTGAATTTATTGAATAAAATTGTTATTTAGTTTATTATTGAATATAAACTGCCAGTAAATACCTGTTAATTATTATATGTTCTATACTGATGTTATTGTTTGAATTGGATGATGATTGTGATAAATGGTTGATGATTGATATTGGATAAATTGATGTTGTATTTTGTATTGTTATAAACTGCAAGTTGTTATGCACTTTTATTTCGCGGTTTGAAATGATATATAACCGTATTTTTATTTCAAATTATGGATTGAAATGATAAATATTTGTATCACTTGACCATAGGATAGAAAATTATATACAGACACCGCGGTCTATATATAAATATTTTGAAAATGATTTCTATGGTTTTGTAATTTTTTTTTATATATATATGGATTATATAATTATTGATTTTAGATGTTATATAAATGTTATTTTATTTTATTACTTTTAAGCTATGTATAAAATTGGTTTGAAGTATAAAAAAAAGTAATAATAAAGTTTGATTTTATTAAAATACGATATGGTTAAGTGTTTATTTAAATTATATTTCTGGAGTTTATAATGACTCAAATGAGAATAAGGTGCGGGATAAATATGAAATGGGTTTGAAATTTAATAAAATTGAGATTTTAAAATTATGAACTGGAGTTTAGTTTAAGATGAATTAAATGAATATTCCAAGTATAAATAAATTGAAGGAAATATTTAGTTATTGGTAAATTGAGTTTTATTTCAATGATGATGGATTTATTATGTAAAAATATTTCAAAACTAAATAATAGAAAATTGAATTGTTGAATCGTAATTACAAAACTTAGTTTTGAAATCGATATAAATTGGAATAGTTTATTTGGAAACTGAATCGTATTGAAATGTATGATTTGGGATTTGGTTAAATTTAAAATTTAGAAATTCGAGCTGTTTTGAAATTGAGTTGTGAAATCTAAGAAGCCATTTTACTATATGAAGTATTCTAATATTTAAACCATTTGAGGGGTGGAAGTTATATTTCAAGTGTTTTGTTTTCGAAGTGTTATAACTTTGAAATGCTACGTTTTTGGGAAAAGGATATATTTGGAATAAAAATGATATTATATTGACTTGGGTTTTAATAAAATGATATCATATTGGTTTGGGTTTTGAAATGGAAATGATATCGTATTTATATGGTTTTGAAATGGATATTATATTCTGGTTTTGAAGTATAAATTATTTTGAAATGACCGTGGTGTTATAATAATGTTTGGTTGTTAAAGAGACCGGGATCGGAAGTTGTCATACTCTCTGCAACTCCGAAAACCACTTTAATAACCGTGTACGCGGTGCAGATTCCAGAATGAAGTAGGATGGTGGCGGCTTTTCCTTTGAGGTAAATACGTGGACCCGACTCCCGTGAGTTGGCATAAGGTGGGTAAAACAGGAACGATTCCGAGCCAGTGAGGTAGCTCATCTTATCGGACACACTCCTTCGATATTATATTCTAACTTTGAGATTGATTTGGAGGCCACTTTTGATTTTTGATTTTAGGGGTATGGCTCGAGGTGGGCGGTAGCTGCGCGCTATGCATCACCACCAGTCCGGATAGTTATTGGTATATCTACCTTGACATTGCCTCGTGTGCCGTGTCACCTACCCTAGCAAGCTTTGTACGAGTTTGGTTTTCTCCCGTAGCCCGTGTGGTATCCTCTGGTGGCTTCTCAGTCAGGAGGGACCACGATACTGGATGGATTACTGGGACTATTACGTTTTTAGGTGGAAAATGTAAAGCCTTAACGCTATTAAAAGTAAGTTTATTTTACTATTAGACATTATTATAATAGCGAAATATTACTACATAGTAAACAGTTTAACGGATCCTTAGAAGATGTGAATCCCGGGCCTCTCTTGGGTAACTGCACTCACGTTTGACACTGAATAGGAGATGTCAAATCCCGTAACATATCTTACGCCGTTACACTCATATTTATTTCAGTTGATTTAACTTACATAAGGTCTTTTAGTTCTGACTCGAGTGTTTTGTCTTTTCAATTCGCTCGGGTCAGTCTGAGCATTTCAGGATATGAAGACTTTATTTATGGAGGAAGACGACGAAGAGTTTATTACTAGTATTTATTTTATTATTTCACTGCATCATGAACTCCGCTGCATTTTATTATTCTCTGGTATGTGAAACTCTGATATGTATTGTATAAGTATAATCAAATGTTTTTAAACAGCTTCATGAACTGTTTATTTATCATATTTTTACCATTCCGCTGCAAGATTCTTTTTTGTTTTTCCCCTCTGCTTTTTCTTATTTACCCCCTAACAATCCGCCCTTCTGTATGGTTTAAGTCTGACGTGCGTGGTTTATCATCGATTTAAAGCATATAAAAAGGTGGAATGTTACACCCAAACCAAAGGAGCACCCAATCAAAACACAAAAGCAATAGAATAGTATCGAAGAAATGAACCCGATCGGAGGTGCGACCTCACTTGGTCTGCTATAACTCATGTGTTAGCCATATCAAGTAGACTAACGGGAGTAAGGGTACGTAAATAACATATAGAATCATCGCCAAACCATCCTACTTCATTCTGGAATCTTCACCACGTACACAGTTGTTAAAGTTGTTTTTGGTATTGCCAGAGAGTATGACAATATCCGATCTCGGTCTCTTTGACAGCCAAATGCTTATTTCACACCATGGTCATTTCTTTTCTAATAGTTCATACTTCATATCAAAATATCATGTTTTTTCAAATTATATCAATTTAATATCATTATACACTTTAAGTAATATTCATTTCCAGAATCTTAACCCTTTAAAAATTATAACACTTTCAAAATCATAAAACTTCAAAAATCATAACACTTTAGAAATCATAACAATTTTGAAATCATAACACTTTTAAAATCATAACACTTTCAAAATAATAACACTTTTAAAATCATAACAGTTCCAACTTAAATAGTTTAGATATTGAAAATAGTGTATATAATATAATAGTTATAAAATAAAATAGTTTATATATTAAAATAATTTATACACTAAAATAGTTGTAAATTAAATATAGTTTATATTTATTTAATGAGGTTATGCTAAAACAGTTTCCAAATTAGAATTGTTTCCTCCAATTCCACAAATCGATTCAAACCATCTTAAATTCCAAAAATTCAATTTAAATCAATTCCAACTTAACCATTTCAATTTAAAGTTCAAAGATTCAAGTCTAAATATTCAAATATTTACAATATAAAGTTCATTTATATTTCAACATTTAATTTTTATTTTATTCAAATTAGAAAATATTCACTTAATCATTTGGATAACAATTTATTACAGTTCTGTAAATTGTAATTAATATTAAATATCCAATCTCAATTTTTATTTAAATTTTGAGAATATTCATTTAATCACTTTTTATCAAATCAAGTTATAAATCATAATTTCAAAAAATTCAAAATCAATGAATTCAGATAAATCCTTATTTAAATTCAATTATTAACCAATTAAATTTCAAGTCAATTTTACTTTATTTTTCCAACCTTTATTTATAAAAGTTATAAAAATCTATTTTTAAAATATTAATATAAATTTGAATAAATACTTAAATATGTTATAAACCAATTAAATTAAATTTATTAAATTAAATCTTGGTTTATATATTTTTAAGAAAATAAAATTATAAGAAAAATCTTAAAATTTATAATTTCAAAACTAACTTATAAATTTAAAATTTCCAAAACATATAATTTAAAAAATCCAAAATTTGTACATATTATATTTTAAAAATCAATATTTATTAAAACCCATATATTTCCTTTCAAAACTTTGGAAATCATTTTCAAAATATAGGTCAACGGTGTTCGTATATAATTTTCTATCTTATGGTCAAGTGATATGGTTATTTATCATTTCAATCTGTGATTTAAATATTATAGGTATATATCATTTCAACCCACAATCGCAAAAATTCAAAATCAATGAAAATCGCTTGGGTTTACCATTTCTACCCATAACGATTTTCTCCTATTCTAGAATATCGTTCGAGTATGTATCATTTCAACCATAGGGATTTCTAAACTAACAGGGAACTTGCAGAGTGAGAACAAATATGACAAAAAAATATAGCATATCAACAATAGACATATATCATCAGTGATAAATTTAATATAAACAACAGGTGATGGTGTCAGATGCCATAGATGAACTGTTACAGATAATGGCAGATCTTATATATAGCAATAAAATATTTAACTGTTTAAATTTAATAGCATATTTTAATTGTCATCTCAATGTGAATTAAATTTATTAAACATAAGAGTGTTAATCGTGAGTGATTGCTCACCTTTCAAGGCTAGAGAGTTTTGACAATGAAATGGGTTACGAATTCAAGCACGAATTTCCAAAGTGAAGCAAGATGGGCATGAATTCAACAAACAAAGCTGATAAATTGGAATCAATGGAAAAAAAAATCAAAATCAGCTTGATATAACCGAAACGAAATATATAACATAAAACCAAAATTAATTTTAGAAATACACACTTTAAAAATAAAATTTCCATATTACACACACACACACACATATATATAAACATAATATATTAACAAAGTATATATATATATATATATATATATATATATATTATATTACACAACCATTATTTAATTAAAAACACATATTTTTTTTCCTGGCAAGGCCAGCCGGTTTTATAGTGGACCGTCCACTTTTATTACGAACGTAATAAAAATTGAAGTACAGGAGTAAGGTAAAAGCACCTTAACTACTAAGAAAAGGAAAAAAACAGCACAGGAGTGTGGTAGACATACCACAACTACTATAAGAGTAACAAAAACAAACTACTCCTCCTCGGAGGAAGAATCACCATCATCAACAAAAACCTGGGAAGTCACCAACGGGACATTCCCTAAAAATCCAGCAAAGGGGAGGAATAGGGTAGCAAGACAAGGATCATAAGCCACGGCATCAGGAGAGTAAATAAAAAAACAATCCCAGGATGAATCGGCAAGCATGATAGAATTCGAACTTGCGAAATGCCCGTCCAAATCGAGAACCAAGGAATCACCAGAAGGTCCGTAATGAAGGCACCTAAGGTCAAGATGATCATCGGAAACGAATCTAAAGTAAGTATCATTCAAGGGGTTGAATCTCATATCTGAAATGTGATCAACCCAACACCTCTCAGCATCATCCCAAACAACAGAAGGACAAGGCGGACCAGGATCATGGGCGACAACAGAAATTGCAGAATCATTACCAACGTCCAACAGAATAGAAGGGGAGACAGGGCTAGCAGCAGAAGCTGGAGGAGGACCTGAGTCAGAAAAAGAAACTGCCATAGGAGGGTCAATAGATGAGACAAATACCTTGGGAACCCATTTCCTAAGCGGCGGGAGAGGCAGAGGGATCTTAGGAGTAGCAGCAGAGGCAATAGAATGCGAGCAGACGATAGGCAGGTGGCCAAAAGAGTGACATGAGGTACAAATATCTAGAACCCAACCGTAGCGAACACGGACCTCCACAACATGTCCAACAGCTAGCTGAACAGGAATAGATGAAAGGAGAGGCTTATAAATCTCAATCAGAGCCTTAGCATACACCAATTTTTCACGCGCAATTGTATTTGAATCAAAACATTTCAGTTTTCCTACGTTGCAAGCTAGCCAGTTCAAACCAAGCAAGGGTTGAAGAGCAGAGGGGATTTGCGAAAAGTACACCCACACGGGGATAGAAAGAACTTGCTCACGTGCACTAGCCACAGTCGGGGTCCAAGGTGTAATAATAAAGGGTTGCCCTTCAAAAAAAGAAGGCTCGGCCTCAAGCACTAGTCGGCGTTCCTCGGGGGATGAAAATTTAAGGAAATACATGGAATCAAGCAGCTTAACACGCAAACCACCATGAAGCTTCCAGGCCCTACGACAAACAGTAGTCGCATCAGGCAGGCGGTGATTAGGATCCAAAAAGAATCCAACTAAGTAATCTGACCAAAAATCCAAACCGGCCTACATCACAATAGGAGGAGGGATCATCACTCCATCTTCCTCAATAATTTCAAACTCAATCGGAATGTAATCTCCCGCATTACGGGGCAGAGAGTTGAAAAGTGAGGACCAGGATTTGGTGCCAGCTTGGGAAGGGGTAGCAGGTATATGACTTGATGTACCAAGATGAACGACATCATGGGTCAAACCATCTGAAGCAAAACAACCCGAACAACCAGAACACATTTTAACACAGGCACTAACACTGGCATTAACGCAAGCACCTACAGTGCATCGTACAACACATGAAGAAACAGCAGTATCTCTACGCAAACCACGGCCAAGCTGACCATCCAACATACCAATAGCATCGGAGACCACTGGAACGTCACCCGTGTCATTCAATTTAGATACAGAAACCAAGTCAATCCCCAAAACTCTACTCGAATTACCAGTGGGACCCAACACGACGCGCATCGTGAGATTGGGGCACCACTCCATTCGCACGCGAAGGAATTGCACCATCCTCAGTTTGGAAGACTGCAGCAGACACAAATTTCGAAATGACGGGACTAATATTAGGGCAAGCGGCAAGAGCATGGGGAGATGGTTGGGGAGTGGGTAAAGGAGGAAAGTCAGCAACAGAGTGGAGAAGAGGCGAAGGACGCAGCGGCGATGACGACATGACACTGAAATATCGCCCGGATCTGGTGGATGAGCGGGAGGAGGAAGGGGCGAAAGGGAGGGGAGATGGAAAGGAGAAGCAGGCATATGAGGGGAGAAGGGCGGGGGGAGAAATAAAGGCGAGCAGGAAATCAATCGGAGGAGAAGCTAAACGAATGCGAGTAGGAAGTGGTCGCCATTCTTATAAACGCCATTCTTACAAACGCGAGCAGGAAGTGACGGCATGAAACATATATTTTAAAATCAAACATACATACATACATACATATATATATATATATATATAAACAAAACAGCATAAACTATCACCATGATTCACTGAACTAATATATATATATATATATATATATATGTGCGTATATATATATATATATATATATATATAACAAACAAAACTTATGCAATATAAATCAATATATCAACTTACACCACGGAAGACTTAATACAAAATCTCAAATAAACTGAATCTTATAAAACAAAAAAAAGGTTATAAACAAATTTTATAAACAAGAATGTATAAAATCAAACTTATATATATATTAAAAGAAGATTGGAATGGAAAAATCAAACAAACCAGCAGCGATTATATATATAACTTATATACATTATATGTGCAACAAATTGTCTATAACAAATGTAAACTTCCATATTACAAACCGACAGACCATAGTTTAAATTTTTTTGGAATAAATATTAAATATAATATATATATGTTTAAAATCATAAAATCCTTTTCAAATATTGACAAAACATATTGTATATATGTATACACTCCAAAATACTAAGATAAACACAATATATATATATATATATATATATATATATATTCTTCTCAAAAATCATCAACATAAGTATAATTTACATATATATAACAACAGATAAATAGTTTATAAAACTTATATATATAACAACTGATCATATATACGCATATATATACAAACTGTAGAAGCATAGGAGGTTGCTCGACTGTGTTGGAGTGGAACGTGTAGGTGGATGCGAAGGTGGATACGGCAGCGGGCTTCGGTCGTGGAGAAGCGGGTGGATCGATGAACTGGGCTGTCATTCGATGGGACGTGGGGTACGGAGGTGAGGGGACGGAGGTCAGTCGATGGAGAGGCGGTGAGGCTCGCGAGAGGGGGCTTCGGTGTTTGGCCGGCCATTGTGTGGTCGGATTGTCAGGGGCCAGCAGGCTCGGGTAGGCAAGTCGGCTTTGGTGGCTTCGAACATGGTGGTGGGCTCATGGAGGCTTAAGCGGCAAGAGAGTGGTCGGGGTCGCTAACTGGAGCAAGACCGGTGGTGGAGCTCAGGACGGCTGCTATGGTGGAGATAGGCAAAGGCAAAACGTGAGGTGGGTGAGAAGGGTGGTCGGCTTCAAAAGTTTTGGAAGCTAGTTAAGTGTTGTGCCCTTTACCCAAATGTAAATTACAAGATTTGAATTTTTTTTTGAAACACCAAAAATGAGTGGAAAGAAGAAATAAGCTCGGCTTCCATGAAGAGATGATCAAATATTATAGAGAGAAGAAGAGCATAAAAGCTTTTGTATATTATTAATATAATATATACAATTTTTAGAACATATATAAAAGAGAACCGAGAAAGTAAGAATACGAAATTAATGAACCATAGAATATTTAATACAGAGAACAACCAAAAGTCATGTCCAAAGACTTTCGGAAATATTAATGAATATTGTCAATTGGTTTACACAGTGGAAAACGAAAGGGCAAGGAAACCAAAAGGACACAAAACGGTTACCGATACGGTTAGCCATTTCGTCGATTTCGTCACGTACTGAACTCCAAAATACACAAATGACTATACTGCGGAGGTCAGCACGACGATCCGATCCGAATGGTATACAGATACCAGTGGCATGATCATCCTATCAAAAGTTGATATTCACTGCCAAACTGTTGTTAAAATGTTGAAAATTAGATAAACGGGGCTAAATAAGTCCAAATTTGATGAAATGAAGGATGACGTCTTACTCAAAAAATATCAAACATTTTCTTATGTAAAAATATTCAGGTTTCGAAAATATTTTAATTACATCAATTTTAACTGATTTAAATTGAAACTGAAATTACACAACATAACTAACTTCCATATTTATCAATGAAAATCTGCCCTTTGTTATGTTTAAACAGATGCATTCCAAATATTAAATTTTCATTTTCAAATTTGATCATTTATTTTCAAGAAAAATTCAGTGAATTTTGTTATAAAAACCATTAAAATTTCCAAGTCGTTACATGTTGTATTTTGTTGTGATAGATCCGTTAGCCACCTATAGACTTGTATTAGACATTTATTGAATATGTCGATCCGCATTAGTTAGAAAAAAATAAATGCACCAATCGATGTATTCAGTAGATGTTTATGACAAAGCTATAGATGGTCGCTCCTATCCAGCCTTATTCTCTGCATTAGCAAACAGAATTACCCTGTAGTTCTCTTTGTTAATGTGGGACTCGGGGTGGGGCGTCACACTATGTACATTTAGAACAACTCATTGGCAAATTGACTTGGCGGAATAACTTTCCCTCCATCTATCTTGCCTTCCATAACCTTTAGTCTACCAACATATTCTATGTGTGTTTTCCATCTTACTACCCTCGGTTAGTATTTTCCATTAATCCAAATCTCTTGATAACATTTTCAAAATTTTGGTATTTACTTTCTTTATCCTTGATCTTTCTTGTGAGCTTATTCTAAAACACGCAAAAGTGTACTCTAATTCTATTTATCATTCCTTAGTGGGATCTTCCAATGGTTTGCACACATGTTTAGTAAAACATTCCTAGGTTTACACCAATATTCCTTACACTTTATGGGGATTCTTTATTACTACTCTATGAGTAATCATCGTTATTTTCTTCATAGCCTTATCTTTTATCCCGTCTTACCTAGAAAGTTTTCTCTATCTATTCCTGTTTGATTTTCCCCCTTTTTTTCAAAAATTAAAACTTCAAAAATTTGAAGCATTTGATCTTGAAACTTTTATCTTAAAAGTACAAATGTAGAAGTATTTTGTTAAATTCAAAAAAATGACTTGGTGTCTTAACTTTTAAAATTTCAATTTTTTTTCAAAAGAAAGTCCCTCTCCTTTTTCTTCAAATTAACTTTTTCTTTTAAAGCCCTTTTTCGGCAATAAGGATTTTTGTTTTGGGATTTTTAACTCAAACCATTTATTAAGTTTTTCTTTAAAAACTCAATTCTTATACGAAGCCATTTCTTTAAAATTCACTTTACAATGTTTCAAAAACATCTTTTGCAATTTTAAACATTAAAAACTGGAGTAGATAAGGACACTTTCATCCTATTATACATTCTATCTCCACATCTAATACATGATGGAGTCTAAAATATCATGTGAAAGGGGAGGATTTTTAATAGATACATGCAATCAATGTGCACTACCATGGAAAATATCTATTTTCCATTGTTTGCCTCTAGTTAGATTTCTAATATTATATTATATATATAATCTTCAAAAGTTATTTCTAATTAATAACATTATTTTACATGTAAGTTTCTAATAATGTTACTACTAATTAACTTTCTTCTACTTAAACTGCTCTTATTTAAATTGCTTCTATTCATACAGCTTTCTTCTCAATTTACTGTCTTTTTTGTTGAACCATTGCAGTGTCTTCACCTGCTGTTTTATTTTTGGGCTAATCTTCTTTTTCATTATATTCACCCCATTTAAAACTACTACCACTTCCTATTGTCCATCCTAAAAGTAATTTAACAACTTAAAAAATTTCGTTACAGAAAAATCAACGAGCTATATGTATGCTCTATACATTTTTTTTCAAAAGAAATAACTTAAAAAACCCATTTACTGATATTTCAAATTTAACTAATTTTAATTTCCACTAAATTTTTTTATTTAAATAAAACATAGATCAGATATGTTTGCATTCTTCAACTTCACCTATTATTCCGACGTATAATCGCCTTATCCATCTTGTAGTGTATGGTTGCAACTACTTTGTAGTCAAAATTCTTAGGATTTTTTATATATTATATTTACATTTATAGGAAAAATACAAATACATTCACTCAATGTTCTCTATTTTTTTAAAGATCGACTAACCTATGCTTTGATACTAAATGTAACAACCCGCACCTAGTGGGCCTGAATTTTTCTAAATCAAAAACCCAAGTCCATCAAAGTACAGATCGTTGGTTTGATATCTTATAAATAAACAAACAAATACATATCAGAGCACTATCAGTATAACTCACAACGGAATAGTAAAATATAATAGATCATATGGTTACTAACCAAAATTGACACTTTCAATATCTAGTGTCCTTGTTAGTGTCGAGCACGCATAAAGAGACCTGTCCTTCCACTGTTCCTGCCTTGCACTGGTACCCATCCCTCTAAAGCTTACCTGTGGGTTGTAATGAGGAGGTAGTCAGAACAATGTTCTAGTGAATGGTAAATTATACATTCTACACATAACACTAGTTTATGTCGATTGTCTTCTATCAGCTATTGTGTCCTTTTATTTTATTTAGTCGTCTCGACTCCATGTACATGTATGATATGACCAATCTACCCTAGGTAGACAATAACTACATACATGTGTGTTTATATACATACCTACATAGATACATACACACACACACATATATATATATATATACATGTATATATACATGTATATATACACACACACACACATATATATACTCATATAAATATATACAAGTACCACGGTCCCTTTTTAGACCAATATACTTTCCCTGCTTGTATCAACACCTCATCAGAATCCATCATCAACGTAGTATCACATCCTCATCGTCTTGCATATTAAGGAACTCCCCGATGTCTAATAACGTTGTTATAATAGTTTAGCCATATTCTATCTCGCCTTGAGGATTTACTAGTTGTCTACTTCCTATGGACTCGACTCATGGACTATAGAGACTTAGCTCTTCAGATTACCCCACTCATTTTGAAAGACCTCACTTAAGGCTTATCTAGCCTTGCCTCATAGCAAACTAACAAATAAACAACTGCGGTAGTGCGTGAACTAAACATGACCTACACTAGTAGGGGTTATAACCCATTTAGGCGTAAACCTTATCTTTCCCATTGATCGCTCAGGACCAATGACATTCTCGACCAATATACATCTCCTACTCACTAATATGATACCAACATACTGACATAGCGTCGAACCTTGCTAATCTTCCCATTTAGATTGCCTAATGCAATCAAGGCAATACCCATACTAAAAAGTTGAAGTAGAACCTACTGGGTATTCCTTCACCTATATGCAATCATATATAATTACACAGGTCCTACAGTTGGATATGTCCCAAATCAGTAAAATGTAGACATAACCACTACTAGCCATTTACGGTGGGCGTACTTCTGTTGTGTAATGCTTCTGACCTCACGTTCCAACCAATTCTAATGACCATGTCATTATCATTCATCTAAGTTATTTACTAATTTTAATAATTCATACATGTCATAAATGCATACTTGAGGCTATACATACATATGTTGATTCATACTTGTTTGATTATTACGCCTCCAATATTCAACTATTTTGTGTTTACTTCTTACCCAATTTTAATGTTGTTTACCGCTTCTTTTAAAAGATCTAAATAACTTCTCCCATTTACTTCCCTTTTCTCACAACTTAATTTTTCCCTCTATTCCCTTTTAACCTTTATTTCCGTCTTTTATTTAGTGGACTTTACATACCCCTTTTTATTCTAAATTATTACTTGCCTACCTTTCCATCATTATTATATAATTACGGTTTTGCTTATATTGCATATATATGTTGATTCCTTTTGTAAATCGTCATTATTATTGCATTGGCAATCTTTTAATTAATCCTTAGGGACTTTTGCATTTTAATGCATTGGAATTACATCTCTCCCGAAGGAAAGGTTAATAGTGTAAATTTCTATGTCTTATTCAAAAAGGAGAATTCATGTTACATTTGAAATTATAAGGAATTATTTTCTTCATAGTTACTGAAATAGACAGTAAAAAAATATGGTAATATCCCTATTTGATACATCTCTTTCTTTTTGGCGTATTCTTTGTCATTACAAAGGATACACTTTTATTTATAAATATGAACTTGATAATCTATAGGAATTTACATTGCAACCTTCTATATTCCAATGAATTAAAAATACTACTTAAATCCCAACAATTTATCGTGACAAATTAATTTACATTCTACTTGCACACGGCATTTAAATCTACAAATATGGAACTATCACATACTTTATAAATTAAAAGATAACTACTACCCAATATTTTCCAGATTCACATACATGCAATATTTATTTCAAGTTAGCGATCACAGAATATGTAGGCAAGGTTTATAAATTCACCATACGTGTACAATTTTAGCCTATAACTTTGATTTACATTTTAGGCATACAGGAATAGATTTAGAATGATATAAATCCAATATTATATTAAAAAAATTCCCACACACCATTTAGCTTTTCAAATCTCCAGATCCAATCCCTGTTATTCAGTTTGAATCCCTTTTTCTCGCTATTTGAATACATATACCGCAAGCATACATATACGTATCAAAAATCTAGATCAGAGAAAGGATTTGGAATTAATTTAGATTTAGATCCAGATTTATAGTTTACCTTAGCTTTGATGATTTGATTCAACCTATTCTTCTTATCAATCGTCCTCTTCTGTTCCCCGTTTATATATACATATATGAACTATAACTATTTTTAGTAATTAATAATTTTGTGTCAAAGAGAAAATGGCGGAGCTCCGATGTCGCTAAGAAAATATGAGGAGAAAAGTAAGGGTTTAGACCTATATTTATAGGGGTTTGAATCAATGCCAGCCATTCGGTTAAATTACATTAAATCTAGGCTGCCCGACCACGTGAATAGACTCAAATCAATAGTTCAATCGGTCGACTGCCTCCCCCTGCCGGTGCGGACGATCGGCCTAAGTTAGGGGTCGACCGATCGACATGAATTATGTTAATTCCCTATACCATTAAATTTTATTGATTTAATTCCTTTTAAAACCGATCGACACAATTTATTTCCACCATTAACTTACTTAACGCTTAAGTAACCTTAACTATCTGTTAACTCTAATTGACAATAATTAACAGTAGTTAATTATTTCCATTACCTTAGTTACGTGTATAATATTTCGATTTGAATACTTCGGACATTAATAATTTTTACATTCGAACTCTGATTGGAAAACTTTACATATGAAAATTGGTTTGAAAATCTCCAAGAAGCCAATGGTGCAAATTTCATAGTCAAATTCCAATGTTTGTGAAAATTTTATTTTTTGATGTCACTATTAATTAAATAATCTCGTTTTAATTAATTATTGTCAAAATTATGGAGTTTTTTTTTACAGAATTTGGTTTTAGTCAAAATTCAAATATCATCCACATTTAACTCGATTAATTGATAAACAAAGTCCTTGGTTCGGTAATAACGTCTAATATTAATCGTACTAGCTGGCCAGAGATTTTGGCTTTGAGTTAACTTCATTGACCATGATACTAATCCTGTATAACTGAGGAGATGAATTCTGTATTGAATCACTTTCATTGCTTCAACCCAACTATAGCCGCTCCATGGTCGTTATGCCATGATTTAACTATAATCAAAGTGGAGCATCCATATTGAAACTCAACAATATTCTCATGTGTAACGACCCGTAAATTTTGGTGGTTTTATTTATTTAATTAATTGAAATTTTGTGAAATTTTAAATAATAAAATTTTGAATTGAAAATTTAATATTTGGAATACGTCTAATTTAATATAGCAAATAGTAAATTTGCATCAAATAATATAGAAGTTTATTGTATAATTTTATTTCAATTCAAATCAATTAAAAATTGATGATAATAAAATGTTTTCCAAACCTGGATATTTTTACACAATAAATTTGTAAGTCATCTTTTGAGTGAGACGTCATATTTCGTTTCTCCAGATTTTGAATGTTATTGCTCCGTTTATCTTATTTTCGGCAAATAGCAGCATTTCCGGTATCAATTATCAACTTTTGATAGGATGGTCCTATCACTGATATCTGTGTACCGTTTTGATTGTCTCGTCGTGTCGATCTCCGTAGTATATTCGTTTGCATGTTTCGAAGTCCGGGAGACAGCGAAATCTTGGGAAACGATTCTGTATTGGTACCGGCTTTTGTGGCTTTTGATTTCTTTTGTCCATTCGTTTACCCACAATATTATATAAATGACTATTTGCATTTAATATTTCTAGAATTTATACCGCATGACTTTTTGGTTTTCAATTAATTTCAATATCTTTTGGTTTATTTCCTACTTTCCTCGGTTCTGCCGTTCTTCAGGACTGTTCACTTTCCAGCCTTTTACTAATTGAATTTTTTTTCATTTAGCTGTCGCTTTTCTTGCCCATCTCTCACCTCCCTTCTCCTACTTTCATTCCTTTGGTCTGACCTATGCAAGCTTCAGAAAAGAAAATTTATAAATTATATATGTTAACAGCCGGTCCAAGCCACCAATAACCGTCGCCTAAACTCCAGCCTCCTCCGCTCATCCATGTGAACAACCAACCTCAGCCACGTTTCCACTCCACTGCCGTGCCTTTTCCACCTTACACCATTAGCTAATATGTCTATATGATTATATATTATGGTCTGTTGGTTTTATAAATATATTTTTTGTGTTATAAAATATATTCTCTGTTGTGTTTTCAAAGATATATATGAAGTTATGGCCTATAAGGTATATACATACACTGTTATATAATATAAGTTTATATATATATATATATATATATATATATGATAGTTTGTTTGAGTCGAAATTTATAAAACTGTGTTTATATATATTGTGTAGTATATATAGGTTAGCTTACTTAGGTAGCTAAGCAAGTTAATATATTTATATGATATAGTATTGTTCTCATGTTTAAAAAAATTAGTTTTCCAGTTGCAATTTTGGAGCTCCTTTGCATTCCAGTGCTTTATATGTATATATATTATCGATTTTGAAATATTGAAAATATAATGATTTTTGTATTGATTTTTGATATAATATATTTATGCACATACGTTAGTTTATGCAAGCTATGCAGGTTAGAGATATAATATATATCAGTTTATATACTAATTCGGTTTTGAAATATCATATGGGTTTAATATAATATATATGTTGTTGAGCTTATTTATATAATTGACTTGAATTTATTTATACACATCTATTTAATGAAGTAATTTCATACTAATTTTTTTAAGGAACATTGTTTTTGAATTTTAAATATAAAGATTTGCTTGTATATTGGTTTAAGATATATGTGTAAATATAGATTTTATTTTTGATTGATGTTTAAGTTAAATGTTGATTTTGAAATTTTAAGCATATGTATTATATTTACATTGATGATTCGTAACTATTTACCATATTTGATCATCTAATTCGTGCTAATCTTGCTTTAATTTGGAATTCGTGCTTGGATTCGTAACTCATCTCATTCCCATTCGTTTCTAGCCTCGAAAGGTGATAAATCACTCACGATTAACGTTCTTATATTTATTAAATTTGATTTCAATTGAAACGACAATTGAAATATGTTCTTTAGTTATTTACATTGCTATATATATGCTATTATCTGTATCTGTTCACCAATGACATTTGACCCCATTATCTGTTATTTATATTATGATATATGCCTGTTATATTATTATCATATCTGTTATCACTCTACAAGTTCCCTATTAGTATAGAATTCACTATGGGTTGAAATGATACATACCCGAACGATCTGTAGAATAAAAGAAAATCGTTATGGGTTAAAAATACAAAGCCAAGTGATATGCACTTGAATTGAATTTGGGATTGCGAGTTGAAATGATATATTCTCGTATATATATTTAAATTACGGATTGAAAGATAAATATCGTATCACTTGACCATAGGATAGAAAATTATATACAGACACCGTTGGTCTATATATAAATATTTTGAAAATGATTTCTATGGTTTTGGAAAGAAATATATGGTTTCATATAAATATTGATTTTAGATATTATATAAATGTTATTTTATATATAGTTAAATTCTTGATTTTAAGCTATGTGTAAATTTGTTTTAATATAAAATAAGTTAACAATAAAGTTTGATTTTATTAAATATAATATGGTTAAGTATATTTTCATATTATATATTAATCTAGAGTTTATAATGAGTTTAATACATTAAGGCTGGGAAGATAGATTTGAATTTATTTGAAATTGTATTTAATTAAGAATTTTATTTAATTAAATAGATTTGAAACTTATTAAATTTGATATTTTAAAGGATATGATTTTATAACTTAATTTTGGTTTAAGGCGATTAATGAATATTTAAGTTTGAGTTTATTTAAAAGATATTGAATTTATTTAGTAATTATTTCAAAATTAAATAATAGTAAATTGAATTAAGATATATATGAAATTAACAAATTTGGTACTGAAATTTTGGAACGTTTAAAGCTTTGAAATATATTGAAATTGAGATGGTTTATTTTGCGGTTCAAATCTGTATTTGAAATAGGTATAATTTGAAATGGTTATTGAGAAACTGAAATAAATTGAAATTGATGATTTGAGATTTGATTAAATTTGAATTTTTGGAATTCGAGTTGATTTGGAATCGATTTGTGAAATGTGAGGAAACTATTTTACTATATAAAGTGTTTTTAAATTATATCTAAAACTATTTTGTATTTTACTTTATAGATTATTTTAGTATAAATCATTTTTAATACAAACTATTTTAATATACTAAATATTTTAATATAAATTGTTTTAACTTATAACTCTTTTATATAACTATTTTACTTTATAAACAAATTTATTATACATACTATTTTAATATCTAAACTGTTTAAGTGGTGGAAGTTATGTTTTCAAGTTATGAATTTCAAAGCATTATGTTTTGAAAGTGTTATAATTTCAAGTGTTTGGTTTCAAAAGTGTTATAACATTGAAAGTGCTATGATTTTGAAAATGAATATTGTCACAACCCGAAATTTAGCGATTGAAAATCGACATCAAATACCTTACTTGTATAAGACTGTCGGAAATTCAAGCGTTGAACTCCAGTTCGGATGGAGCTTATAACAACATTAGATGAAAATAAACAGCGGGGACAAAATGAATTATCATTGATCACAACACAGATATAACTTGATACAATATTCATTACAACATTGAACACTAACATCAGAGTGCTACACATATGATACAACAATAAAATGGTAACACCACAGCGGAACAACAAAGTCTTCAAAAATTTCCAATATATTTTGACTTTGATAAGGTCTTCCAAACTCTAAACTTTTAGATCCAAAAGGGCTTCCAAAGATCTTCAAACCAAAAAGCATCCAAAATACGACGGCTACCAAAAGGCTTCTAAATCCAAGCTAGCTCCAAAAACATGGATAACCTACTTCTAGGCTGCTCGTGTGGAAATTATGGGCACCCAGAGTTTAGGAAGGGAACATTAAACTCCGGGTCAGTCATGGGGCTGGTATGAGTAAACAAATACAGTTGTTTGTACAAAAACAGTTTATAAAAGAAATCTGTTATGCTTTTGGAAAATGAAACTAACATAAGGCCTCCCCGCACACACACACACACAATGCAATTGCACAATTGGAGGAGATTTCTCCTTATGATAGTCAAACATGCTTGATACGAGAAAATTCTTTGATATTATTATTAGTGCATAGTATAGAATACATTTCAAAAGTATAGTATTAATATTAGCCATCATACGTACCATTATAGTATGCCTACTATACCTACCATGTTAAATGGCAGGTTCTATAACTAAAACCGTACAGGGCTCGTATTGAATGATTGGATTTCCAACAATGGTCAGGCAAAGGAACTTCCTTGCCAAATGGACGCCTCTGGAGGGACGCCCCTAAGAACCAAACCGGATCTCTATCAACACAAGGCCGAGTTACCTCTGCAATTAGGTAACACCTACAAGTATGTCATCCCCGGTCGTTACCGACCCTTATCTCGGGATTCACCAACAAATAGCAACAAAGCTACGCTTTACACAAAAGCCATGCTTCGATCAACAAATGATCAGCAGTTCTCAGCATACCACACTATCAAATTGGGAGTATATCACTAATAACCATCAACTACATTGCCTCTGAGCTCGTACATCTTGGAGAAAGGTGTTAATCTAATAGAATAAATTCTCTGCCACCAACAGAAATGTATTTGATAGAACTCAGCTTTATATCTCAAAGTGTAATGTTAGACATACAACCATACAAGTCCGTTCCAGGTTCGGATGGAACCAAAGGCACTTCGTCCAATAAAGTAAGAAGCCCTTGCAATCCGAGCATCCACAATCCCGATCGGACTCCCCATCACATATGGAGATCTCTATACCGAAGCAACTCAGTGTAGAGTCATTCGATAGGTTATCATATCGTTCTCAAAGACCCTCGGTCTTCACCACCGTCTTCAAATGCTATCCATTTCATTGTATCACTATTTGGAATGGGTTATATGACACAACGTCCTCTTTCGGCTAAACCGAATAGTGAGCGCTTAATTTAAAAAATCATGGATATGTCAATCACAAAGATTCACCATTAAGATTCGATGTGGGTTTCGGATAACCAACTGGAATCCCACTTCCTATCGCATTGAAATTCAAATGTCGTTTTGCGGTCCAAAGGGGTTTTCACATTCACACGGTAATATGATCACAGATGTCATAGCTCGGCACAAAGCAAATCATATCACATAGTATTATAATCACATTTTAGAGATATCCATCAATACAATGCATTCAAGAAAAATCAGTTATCTGCAATTGAGATAAATTAATCGTGTGATTATAATTAATTAATCACTATTAATTATCCTTAATTAATGATTAAATATTCTTAATTTTAAATTAACTAGTCCTTAGTTATTAATTAGTCAATTTTAATTAATAATTAATTAACCTTAATTATCATTTAATTAACCTTTAATTATTAATTAATAAATTAATTATTATTCTTAATTAATGCCTAATTACTAATTAATTTTGTTAATTAATTATTCTTTAATTATTAATTACTAATTATCATTAAGTAATTATGTATTAACAAATCATTAATTACTTAATAAATTAAAAGAAAAACCATTTTATCTTTATTATTTACTTTAGTTATCATTTAAACCTTGTTTGATAAATCATTATTATCACATTAGTTAACTTAAAAGATTAAGGTTAGTTTAAATAACATTTTATCTTAATTATCCTTTTTAATTACATTATTCATTTAAAATAAATAAATTTATAAATAATGTGGTAAAATTAAATAAATTAAATTTAATTACTTTTGAAAATATCTTACTTAAAACCCTTATTAATCCAAACTTAATCAAAGTCATTATTTAAAATCATGGAATAAAAATGTTAAAATTCAAATTTTTTGTTTTAAAGTCAAAACCTGTTTTCTTTCAGCAACCCAAGACCCACTCAAGACCACACCCGAGCCAACATACCGTTCACTTCGAGTTTCTTCCCAAACCAACCCGAGTCACTTTTCAACTTTAAAATTTTGTTTAAGTTTTAGAAAAACCCCGACGCACACACCAAATTACCCGAGCTATCACTGGAGCCAGAAACAAGGTTTCCCGAAGACTAATTCGAGTCCCTAGCTTTCCTTCCCAAACCATTGCCTACTGACACAAACCAACATATGTGCACGTACACTGCCAACTGCCAGCATTCTAGCCATTGCCACCACCTTCCACAAATCCATGATCGTCTACCCAATCATTCAAAACACACAGATCGACGAATTCACGAGCCAAACAAAATCGAGCATCCTGACCCAAACTGGAACAACTACGATCACTAAAAATTGTCTTGCTCTATCACCTCAGGCCACCAGAGTTCACGAGATTCTGGTGAGAGCATCGCCTGCTCCCCTCACTTCGATTGGCACTGATGCGATTGATTTCGGTCAACTAACGATGACGCAGTAACAAAAATCCCGACCTTTATCCAAACTAGGGCTTAAACCCTACATCACCGCTGTCTCGACGCCACGATGGACTATAAATTCATCTAACATTTTTCTGTTGATCACCGACCATCACGCAAGCTTCAACCTCTATCACGAAACCCCTTATGCCAACGATCACTAGAATTCGCCAATAATCACAATATCGTTCAACTTCGAATTTCTCGATCGATACTTCATTAAAAATCCTGATTTTACTTTCAAAAATCATTATCTTCGATAACATTTCAGATGGTATACCTGAAACTAGAATTTATGATGTTTGAAATTTAACTTAATTTGAATTTTGCCTGTATTTCCCAATTTCCATAAAAACTTTAGTTTATTTATGCTCAAATTTATTTTTAAAACTTGAAACATGTTTAAACAAACAAATTTTGTTTAGATCCTAAAGCCTGAAATGAATCAGAGGAATAGAGGTTGATTTTTTGAATAGGCCTCATGCCTGTAAACCTGGAATAGCGGATATTGTGCCTGTAACTGACATGCACAAGCATGCATGTTCATATTTATACATATATATAACATAATTTCACTCCAGCAATATTTCATCACAACTTTACTTCACACATTTAACACTGCATTAAGTTTGAAAATCGGATCAAGTTAGTTTACTCACCTGTAAAGAAGAAACAGAGAGCTTTCAAAAATCCTGGAAGTTGATTTAAAGTTGAAATCTGGGCGTTGAAATCTGGGCTTGATCTTGAAATCTTAGATTTGCTGAGTTGAGTTTTGTTTTATAGTGCTTGGCTTTGAATTTGCTTAATCACTTGGTGGCTTGAGATGATTACCAAGCTTTAAACTTTGAATTGAAAAAGGTGTTTGAATTTACAGATTTATGCTTTAATGATTTTCTAGTTTTAAAGTTTTTGATTTTTGTTTTTAGGTTTGTTTTTGAAAATTTTATTTTCTGGTTTTATAATTTGTACAGGCTTTAGTAATGAAGATAAAAAGAATGAGAAGAAGGAGGTTATAGATGTTATATAGCTTTATTTTCTTTTTAAAAATTTTCTCAAAAATAGAAATAAAGAGATGACACTTGTTAAACAACTTGTTACATGAATTACACTTGTTAATATTTGTGTTAAAAATTTAACACTTGTATTATGCATGCATTAAATATTTTATAAATATTTTTAAATTGTATTTTTTTATTTTATAAATACATTTCTCTTTTATTTAAATACATACAATTTAAAAGAAAATATTCTGAAACTAATTATACATTAAATAAATTACCTATATATATTATTTTAAATCCAAATCATTTTATTAAGACATTTATTTAAATTTTAGATTCAAATTTAAATTCAGTTTCAAAATTTCAAATTCTAATACAAATTCAAATTAAATTCAAATACAGATCCACCTATATATATTTAAATTCAAATAATTTTAGAAATATTTATTATTTTGACTTTCTAAACACAAATGAAATTTATAGTCTTATTTAGATATACAAATCAATACTCATCTGATTAAAAACAATTCAAATTAATTCCAAAATTATTTCCAGAATTTATATTAATTACTAATTTTAAATTTGATAAAATTGGGATGTTACAGATTCCCCTTTATGAAAATTTCATCCTCGAAATTTGAAAGAGAGAGAAACAAACAAAGAATATACGAATACAGAAAAAGATAGTGAAATGGCTTACTAGATTAAGCCGAAATATCTACTCTGCAATTGGGATAGGACTTCTGCATGCTATCCTCTATTTCCCAAGTACAGTCACTTGGATCACCACTCTATTGTACTTTAACCAGTTTCACAATTTTATTTCTCAATTGCTTTTCATCTCGATCAATTATTTTCAACGGTTCTCATTTTACTGCTAGATTTGGTGCGATCTCCAAATCCTGCTGAGCGGCTTCTTCAATAGTACAGTCTGGATCGTGCACATATTTTCGAAGATGAGAAACATGAAACACATTATGTATGCCAGATAACCAGTTGGGTAGTTTCACTCGGTAAGCCGAAGGACCGATCCTTTCCAGTATAGGAAAAGGACCAATATAACGCGGTGCCAGCTTACCAGTCTTCCCAAATCTCAACACACCCAGCATTGGAGACACGTTTCGGAGAATAGAATCTCTAACTTGGAATTCTAAATCTCTTCTTCTGCGATCAGCATAACTCTTCTGACGACTTTGAGCCATTTTCAGTTTCTTTTGAATAAAATCAACTTTTTCAGTGGCTTCCTTTATCATATCTGGTCTAAGAACGAGTTTATCACTTGACTCAATCCAACATGCAGGTGATCGACACGGACAACCATATAAAGCTTCGATAGGAGCCATTTCGATACTGACCTGGTAGCTATTATTATATGAGAATTCAACTAGATGCAAATGGTCCTTCTGTGAACCACCATAGTCGAGTATACAAGCACGCAAAAGGTCTTCTAAGATTCGATTTATTCTTTCTGTTTGCCCATCAGACCGTGGAAGATAAGCAGTGCTGAAGTTCAGTTTGGTCCCTAAAGCGGCTTGAAATGCCTCCCAAAATCTGCTAGTGGAGATCGGGTCACGATCACTCACTATGCTGCTGGGTATACCGTGGACACAAACAATTTCTTTCACATACAACTTTGCCAGATCAGTCGCCGTCCGATTAGATTTTACTGGGATGAAGTGGAAAGTCTTGGTTAGACGATCCACGATAAACCAAGTTGCCTCATTACCTTTCTGAGTTCTTGGCAAACCGTCTATAAAATCCATAGACACTTGATCCCATTTCCAATTAGGCACCTCCAAAGTTTGGAATAGACCTGCCATTTTCTTTGATGGCTCTTGATTTGCTGACAAGTAACACAACGACTCACATAAATAGATATGTCCCTTTTCATTTTTTTCCACCAGAAAGTTCTTTTGATATCTCTATACATCTTATTAAATCCTGGATGGATACTGAGTTTAGACTTGTGACACTCGTCCAAAACTTCCCGTTCAAGGTCTGGGATATCTGGAACACACATTCTGCATTTTAATCCAATAATTCCACAACTATCAATTCCAAAACTGGAATTTTCACCTCGATGGATCCTACCATAAATTTCCTAAGGAAACTTGTCTTCTTTCTGCTTGCTGGCGATCTTCTTGAAGAGTAAAAGTGACATCGAGATGAGCAAAAATAGCATATTTTCTACTCAAGGCATCGGTAACTACATTGGCTTTTCCTGACGTATGCAGAATATCTAGGTCATAAGACGCTAGAAATTTTGACCAACGTTGTTGCCTCAGATTCAAATCTTTGTGGATGAAGAGATATTTCAGAGATTTATGTTCGGTGAATAATTTGAATTTTTTACCTAAAACAAAAAAGATTTATTAAGTATAAATATTAAGTTAAGTTAAAAAAATTAACTCTTTTTAGGAAAGCTGCAAGAGATTTTCACGTAGAAGATAGTGACGCCAAAATTTCAAAGCGAAAATAACAGCCAAGAGTTTTAGATCGAGGGGTGGGTAGTTTTTCTCATGTGGATGTAATTGTCTACTTGTGTAGGCCATTGCTCTACCATTTTGCATTAGCACCGCACCCATACCATCACCACAAGCATCTGTATAAACAGATAAGCCTTGGTTCCCATTAATAATAGCGAGAACGGGAGCGGTAGTCAATCTTTTCTTCAACTCCTGGAATGCTTCATCGCATTTCGGAGTCCAATCAAACTTAGCATTCTTAATTGTCAGCTTAGTCAGTAGACTAGCCAACTTGGAGAAATCTTTTACAAACTTCCGATAATATCCCGCTAAACCCAGAAAACTTCGAACTTCCTTCGGAGTGTGGATCGCTTCCAGTCTAGAATAGCAGAAATCTTGCCCGGGTCTACAGAAATTCCCTCTTCATAAACAATGTGCCCGAGAAATCTAACTTTCTTGACCCAAAAATGACACTTAGAAAATTTGGAAAACATAATGTTCTTCCTCAATGTCCCCAGAACAATTCTTAAATGTTCGGCATGTTCTCATTCCGTTTTGGAATAGATCAGAATATCATCAATAAACTCAAGAACGAATTTATTCAATACCTCTTGTAATACACGGGTCATTAAGTCTACGAAGTATGCGGAAGCATTGGTTAGTCCAAAAGGCATGACTAACCATTCATAGAACGTGTCTGGACCCTTGAAAGCAGTTAAGTGAACACAGTCTTCGGCAATTCGTAGCTGATGGAATCCTTGGGCCAGATCCATCTTCGAAAAGAATCGAGCGTTGTGCAATTGATCAAACAGATCGTCGATTCTAGGTAAAGGAAATTTGTTTTTGAGCGTTAGTTTATTGAGATCGCAGTAGTCCGCACACAATCTCAAGGATCCGTCAGACTTGGCTACGAACACGACAGCTGAACCCCAATCAAAAACACTAGGACGTATCAATCCTTTTTCTAGCAAATCTGGGGTTTGATTGACTTTCTCTATCCTTTCCCTTGGTGCCATCATGCGGCTTGCATGAACAACAGGACGAGCATTTGGAACCAAGTCAATTCTGAATTCAATTTCTCTATGCGGAGACAAAGATTTAACCTCTTCGAATACATCTGGAAATTCCCGAACAATAAGTATGGACTCCAGACTAGGTTCGGGATACCCCAAGGTATTCATCCGCTTATCCCTCTTAGCACTCGGATCCTCACAAGAGATTTCAATGAAATTCCCAAATTTGGTTATGATCGAAATCGTTCGACTATTGCAATCTAATTTGGCTTTGTATTTCATTAGCCAGTCCATTCCGAGCAGGATTTTAAATTCATTATGTCAAGAACAAAGATACTGATAGGAAATTGATGACAAGAATACAAGATAGGAACATCTCTACATCGTGGATAAAGATTTGCCGGACCACTAACCGGATTTTTCAGGCAAATGGGCTCGTCGACAAACTCAGGTTTAAGTTTTAATTCATTTACGGTTTGTTGGGAGATAAAGCTATATGTGGCTCCCGTGTCGAACATGACTCTAACAATTCTATAATAAATAATAAGGTTACCTTCTAAAACTCCTTTTCCTTTATCTACCTTTGAAGTTGAGGGGTCATCTTTTATTGCATAAATCTTTGCCACTTGAGTTTGCTTCTTTTTCTGGCAAACTTTAGCTTCGTGATCTAGCTTGCGACAGTAAAAGCATTCCTTTTTTCTTTGACTTGTCTTCACAGGTTGATCTTTCTTTACTTGTCTTTTTGGCTTCTTACAATCATTTGAATAATGGCCCATCTCCTGACAATTGTAACAAGTAATATCCCCCGCTGGGTTCTCCTGATTACTCTTCTTCTCCTTGCCTTGATCCGGTTCTTCCCTCCAGACTTCCTTTTCTTCCAATTCGGATTGCTTGTACATCCTTTCTCCTCCGTAACTTCCTGCTTACCAGAGTAGCATATCTATAACCCATATCGATCAAGTCAGAAAAAGATTCTTTCACATGGGTTGTCATCCTTCTTTCCCCGAATGATTAATCTTTCATTCTTCTTCAGGAGGTGTTCAGGAACTCCGGACCAAACCGAGATAACTCGTTGAATTTGTTCAAGTATTCTTCAAAAGACAAACTTCCCTGTTTTAAATCCATGAATTCCTGGTACATTCTGGAGATACCAGAAGATGACATGTATCGCTGCTCAAACACCACTTTGAATCGACTCCAAGTGAACTCATCTTCCGGCTCATCTACTGTAACTGTCTCCTGCTAGGCTAGAGCTTCCTCTTGGAGTTGCCAAGAAGCTAATAATCACATTTGATCGTCTTCTAACTTCAGACCTCTGAAAATTCTTTTGCATGATCAAATCCATGCTTGTGCTTCGACAATAGACTCCTTGCTTATGAACGGCTTCCTACCAAGTCTGGAAAAACTTCTATATAGATTAGCCAGGTTCGGCTGAGGTTTAGTGGGAATAGCTGCTTCCGTTGTTGCAGGGACTTGACCAGTTGTAATGGTATTTCCCTACCCCTACCTTGTCCTCTTCTCCCGCTCATTCTCACTATCTTTAAATAGTAAGAAAACTTGATTTAGGCATATGGACAAGATATCTAAGGGATATACTCAATTTAGGGTATTTCTAACCCTATCTCTAATGAGTCATCTAATGTGCTATACTCCGTAGCTAAAGTTCTTACTCAACCTTTAGCTCTGATACCACTTGTCAGGACCCGAAATCCAGCGATTGAAAATCAACATCAAGTACCTCATTTGTATTCGACTACCGGAAATTTAAGCGTTGAACTCCAGTTCGGATAGAGCTTATAAAAACATTAGATGAAAATAAACAATGGGAACTAAATGAATTATCGTTGATCACAACACAGATACAACTTGATACAATATTCATTACAACATTGAACACTAACATCAAAGTGCTACACATATGATACAAAAAAATGGCAACACCACAGCGGAACAACAGAGTCTTTAAAAATTTCCAACATACTTCGACTTTGATAAGGTCTTCTAAAACTCCAAACTTTTAGATCCAAAAGGGCTTCCAAAGATCTTCAAACCAGAAAGCTTCCAAAATACGACAGCAACCAAAAGGCTTCTAAATCCAAGCTAGCTCCAAAAACACGGATAACCTGCTTCTAGGCTGCTATATGGAAATCATGGGCACCCAGAGTTTAGGAAGGGAACAATAAACTCCGAGTCAGTCATGGGACTGGTATAAGTAAACAAAAACAGTTGTTTGTACAAAAACAGTTTATAAAAGAAATGTGTTATGCTTTTGGAAATGAAACTACCATAAGGCCTCCCCGCACACACACAATGAAATCGCACAATTGGAGGAGATTTCTCCTAATGATAGTCAAACATGCTTGATACGAGAAAATTCTTTGATATTATTATTAGTGCATAGTATAGAAAACATTTCGAAAGTTAAATATTAATCTTAACCAGCATACGTACCATTATAGTATGCCTACTATAGATACCATGTTAAATGGCAGGTTCTACAACTAAAACCGTACAGGGCTCATATTGAATGATTGGATTTCCAACAATGGTCAGGCAAAGGAACTTCCTTGCCAAATAGGACGCCTCTAGAGGGACGCCCCCAAGAACCAAACCGGATCTCTGCCAACCAAGGCCAGGTTACCTCTGTAACTAGGCAACACCTACAAGTATGCCTTCCCCAGCCATTACCGACCTTTATCCCAGGATTCACCAACAAATAATAACAACCACACAGTTAAATATCTGGGCTCCATACCATGATACCACCTCTTATCCAGAATCAAAATAGACATACCCTAGGGGCGCGACCCCTAATAACCTTGCCGCAACATTCTTATTTCGACCATTACGTTGTTGTGAGGTTCGACGAAGTCTCGTCCATAAAGCTACGCTTACACAAAAGCCATGCTTTGATCAACAAATGATCAGCAGCACTCAGCATGCCACACAACCAAATTGGGAGTATATCACTAGTAACCATGAACTACATAATCTCTGAGCTCGTACATCTTAGAGAAGGTGTTAAGCTAAGAGAATAAATTCTCCACCACCAATAGAAATGTATTTGATAAAAATCAGCTTTATATCTCAAAGTGTAATGTCAGATATACAACCATACAAGTCCGTTCCGGGTTCGAACGGAACCGAAGGCACTTCGTCCAATAAAGGAAGAAGACCTTGCAATCCAAGCATCCACAATCCCGATCGGACTCCCCATCACATATGGAGATCTCTATATCGGAGCAACTCAGTGCAGAGTCATTCGACAAGTTATCCTATCGTTCTCGAAGACACCCGGTCTTCACCACCATCTTCAAATGCTATCCATTTTGTTGTATCACTATTCGGAATGGGTAATATGACACAAAGTCCTCTCCCGGCTAAACCAAATAGTGAGCGCTTAATTTAAAAACTCATGGATATATCAATCACAAAGATTCACCATTAAGATTCGATGTGGGTTTCGGATAACCAACTGGAATCCCACTCCCTATCGCATCGAAATTCAAATGCTATTTCACGGTCCAAAGGGGTTTTCACATTCACACAGTAATATATTCATAGATGATACAGCTCAGCACAAAGCAATTCATATCACATGGTATTACAATCACATTTCAGAGATATCCATCAATATAATGCATTCAAGAAAAATCAATCATCTACAATTGAGATGAATTAATCGTGTGATTATAATTAATTAATCACATAATTATTTTCATTAATTATCCTTAATTAAGGATAAAATATTCTTAATTTTAAATTAATTAGTCCTTAATTATTAATAAATTAATCTTAATTAATAATTAATTAACCTTAATTATCATTTAATTAACCTTTAATTATTAAATAATAAATTAATTAGTTATTCTTAATTAATGTTTAATAATTAATCTTAATTACTTTCATTAATTAATTATTCTTTAATTATTAATTAAGTAATTATCTTTTAGTAATTATATATTAACAAATCATTAATTACTCAATAAATTAAAAGATAAACCATTTTGTCTTTATTATGTACTTTAATTATCATTTAAACCTTGTTTGATAAATCATTATTATCACATTAATTAACTTAAAAGATTAAGGTTAGTTTAAATAACATTTTATCTTAATTATCCTTTTTAATTACATTATTCATTTAAAATAAATAAATTTATAAATAATGTGGTAAAATTAAATAAATTAAATTTTATTACTTTTAAAAATATCTTACTTAAAACCCTTATTAATCCAAACTTAATCAAAATCATTATTTAAAATCATGGAATAAAAATGTTAAAATTCAAATTTTTTTGTTTTAAAGTCAAAACCTGTTTTCTTTCAGCAACCCAAGACCCACTCAAGTCCACACCCGAGCCAACATACCGTTCACTTCGAGTTTCTTCCCAAACCAACCTGAGTCACTTTTCAACTTTAAAATTTTGTTTAAGTTTTATGAAAACCCTGGCGCACACACCAAATTACCCGAGCTATCACTCGAGCCAGAAACAAGGTTTCCCGGAGACTAATTCGAGTCCCTAGCCTTCCTTCCCAAACCATTGCCTACCGACACAAACCGACATATGTGCACGTACACTGCCAATTGCCAGCATTCTAGCCATTGCCACCACCTTCCACAAATCCATGATCGTCTACCCAATCATTCAAAACACACAGATCGACGAATTCACGAGCCAAACAAAATCGAGCATCCTGACCCAAACTGGAACAACTACGATCACCAAAAATTGTCTCGTGCTATCAACTTAGGCCACCAGAGGTCATGAGATTCTAGTCAAAGCATTGCCTAACCCCTCACTTCGATTGGCACTGATGCGATCGATTCCGATCAGCTAACGATGACGCAGTAACAAAAATTCCGACCTCTGTCCAAACTAGGGCTTAAACCCTACATCACCGCTGTCTCGATGCCACAATAAACTATAAATTCATCTAACATTTTTCTGATGACCCCGACCATCGTGCAAGCTTCAACCTCAATCACGATACCCCTCATGCCGACGATCGCCAGAATTCGCCAATAATCACAATATCGTTCAACTTCGAATTTCTCGATCGATACTTCATTAAAAATCTTGATTTTACTTTCAAAAATCATTATCTCGATAACATTTCAGATGTTATACCTGAAACTAGAATTTATGATGTTTGAAATTTAACATAATTTGAATTTTTCCTGTATTTTCCAATTTCTAGAAAAACTTTAATTTATTTTTGCTTAAATTTATTTTTAAAACTTGAAACATGTTTAAACAAACAAATTTTGTTTAGATCCTAAAGCCTGAAATGAATCAGAGGAATAGAGGTTGATTTTTTTGAACAGGCCTGATGCCTGTAAACTTGGAACAGAGGATATTGTTCCTATAACTGACATGCACAAGCATGCATGTTCATATTTATACATATATATAACATAATTTCACTCCAACAATATTTCATCACAACTATACTTCACACATTTAACACCGCGTCAAGTTTAAAAATCAGATCAAGGTGGTTTACTCACCTGTAAATAAGAAACGTGGAGCTTTCAAAAATCCTAGAAGTTAATTTAAAGTTGAAATCTGGGCTTTATCTTAAAATCTTAGATTTGTTGAGTTGAATTTTGTTTTATAATGCTTGAGCTTTGAATTTGCTTAATCACTTGATGGCTTGAGATGATTTCCAAGCTTTAAACTTTGAATTGAAAAAGGTGTTTGAATTTCCAGATTTATGCTTTGATGATTTTCCGGTTTTAAAGTTTTTGATTTTTCTTCTTAGATTTGTTTTCGAAAATTTTGTTTTCTGGTTTTAGAATTTGCACAGGCTTTGGTAATGAAGATAAAAAGAATGAGAAGAAGGAGATTAGAGATGTTATATAGCTTTATTTTCTTTTTATAAATTTTCTCAAAAATAGAAACCAAGAGATGTCATTTGTTAAACAACTTATTACATGAATTACACTTGTTAATATTTGCGTTATAATTTAACACTTGTATTATGCATGCATTAAATATTATATATATATTTTTTAAATTGTATTTTTTCTTTTTTGTAAATACATTTCTCTTTTATTTAAATACATACAATTTAAAAGAAAATGTTTTGAAACTAATTATAAATTAAATAAATTACCTATATTTATTATTTTAAATCCAAATCATTTTATTAAGATATTTATTTAAATTTTAGATTCAAATTTAAATTCAATTTCAAAATTTCAAATTCAAATACAATTTCAAATTAAATTCAAATACAAATCCATCGATATTTATATATTTAATTCAAATAATTTTAAAAATATTTATTATTTTGACTTTCTAAACTCAAATGAAATTTACAATCTTATTTAGATATACAAATCAATACCCATTTGATTAAAAAAAAAAATTAATTCCAAAATTATTTCCAAAATTTATATTAATTACTAATTTTAAATCGGATAAAATTGGAATGTTATAGATATATTTGAAATGGAAATGATATCGTATTTGGTTTTGAAATGGAAATGATATTGTAGTGATATGGTTTTTAAATGGCAATGATATTTTGGTTTTTGAAGTATAAACTATTTTGAAATAATATCGGTGTTATAATAACGATTGGTTGTTAAAGAGACCAGGATCGGATATTGTCATACTCTTTGCCAATACCGAAAACCACTTTAACAACCTGTACGCGGTGGAGATTTCAAAATGAAGTAGGATGATGGCGACATTCTATTGAGGTATATACATGGACCCGACTCTCGCGAGTTGGCATAAGGTAGCTAAAACAGGAGCGACTCTCGGGCCAAGTGAGGTTATTCCACTAATCAGACACATTCCGTTTATACTATATTCTGACTTGTGATTTATTTGGTGGACACACTTGATTTTTTTTATTTGGGAGTGTGTTCCGAGGTGGGCGGTAGTGGCTGCTATGCGTTACCACCAGCCCGGATGGGTGATTGGTATATCTACCCTGGCATTGCCTTGTTGTGCCGTGTCACCTACCCTATCGAGACCACTACGAGTTTGTTTTGTACTATACCTATGGAGTGCCCTCTGATGGCCCCCAGTATGGGGCAGATTACGGTGCTGTATAGACTATGGGAATCTATAAAATGTGTTAAGGTGGAAAATGTAAAACCTTAATGTATTTTTAAATAATATACTTTACTTTTGACATAATTATAATAGCGTATATTACTACATTGTAGATAATTTAACATATCCTTAGAGGATGGTTATCCCAAACATCATTTGAGTTACTTGTATTTCAATGGTTATTTCACTTGAGTTAGATTTATTGATATAAGAATGTTAATCCTGACTCGAGTGTTTGTCTTTTGCTTTACGCTCGGGTCAGACTGAGTGTCACAGCATTTGAGACTCACCTTTGGAGTTGGAGCTTCGCTTGGAGATCCATCTGTTGATTCTGCTTTCAGTTATTCAGTTGATTCCAGTGATTAATTTTGATCTTGTATTTGACTATTATATTTGAGACTTCTGTTGTATCTTATTTAACTTTGTTATATATATATATATAGTTGCTTCATGAACTACTATTCTTTTGTTTCCGCTGCATTATTGTTATATTACTCTGTGTCTGTGATTCTATGATCTTTATTTACTATATATGCTGAGTTTTCCAAATTTAAATTAATGACCTAATATTTGAGCAATTCAAGTCCGGCATGTGTGGATGCGAATGGTTGAAAATATCGGGTCGTTACATCACGCGTAGAGAAATATGTAACATCATCACTCCGAGATTTTCAATTTGACCTAGTTGTTATTAACCAACGGGTAACTCTCAAATGAGTCATTATGTACTATGAGTGCTTATCATTTGGTGCCCCCAATAACCATAAATAAAACACTGTCTAACATTTGGAGAGTGTTACATATTCTGGTTTCAAGGGATGCATTAATATTGTTTCTTAATGTTTTTTCCTGACTAGAATTATTTAAAACTATATGTCATTCTATATTATGATAATTTTCTCATAATTACAACTATTTGTACTTATAATCTCACAACATATTATTTAAGAATTTTCTATTTAATGTACTTTAAATTAATTACTTAAGTAATTATATCATGATATAACAAAGTATATGATGGAAACCAAATGTCTTTATTATGAACAAGATTGGTTGTAGAGCTACATATATGCAATAAATTACATAGTTTCCCCTATGGTATATACCTAACTCTTTCAAATTCATTATTAATGAATCTCCAAAATTATTTTAAATGATAAGTTATACTTAAGGTACTTATATTCCTTATTACAAATAAATACCCTAGGGCCCACATAACTTTTCCCAACTCCACTTATGATGTCCCCCTCTCTAAATAAATCCATCAAATCTACTTTTTATTTATCCGCTGATGCTATAGGGATGCGATATGTTTCTAGCGAGTATAAAATTATATCATACATTACTATTTTGATTAATTCTTCTCTACCAACTATGGATAGAAGTATTTTGACCATGTTTCCATTCTCTCCTCACACTACACAATCACTATCTTCAATCTGATGTATTGATGGTGGATATCCTAGATGCTTTATTAGTAATGTTCCTTTAGCTATTTTTAATGTTTCTAGTATTTTTTGTATTTGCAATGCTAGCTGAAATATGCTTTACTCTTGTATTCATTGATTTATAGCCCTACTTATTTAAACATTAAAAATACCTTTAGTAGCAGCATTAACAAATAACATTAAATTATCTGCATATATAAGATGTGTTATACATGGTTGTATTTTGTTAGTGGGATTGATATTATTCTTAATTACTTACATTTCAATTAAAATTGAAAAATATTCCCTTACTATAGTAAACAAATGTGGTGAAAATGGGTCTCCCTGTCTAATACCCTATTACTTTGTATATATCATGCTAGTTTACCAAAATTTAAAACTGAAAATGTAGGGTTATGGTACTCGTATGTTAACTCACAAAGTTTACTTGGAAAGCCCATTCTTTTCATAATATAATGTGTAACACCCCACCTTTTTGTACGCTTTAAATCGACAATAAATCACACACGTCAGACTTAAACCGTACAAAAGGGCGGATTGTTATGGGGTAAATAAGAAAAAGTAGAAAAAGAAAACAAAATAGAATCTTGCAGCGGAACGATAAAATATAATAATCAAATAACAGTTCATGAAGCTGTTTTACAAAACATTTGATTATATTTATACAATACATATCAGAGTAC
The DNA here is from genome assembly GCA_030765085.1 of Allium cepa. Classification (NCBI taxonomy): domain Eukaryota; kingdom Viridiplantae; phylum Streptophyta; class Magnoliopsida; order Asparagales; family Amaryllidaceae; genus Allium; species Allium cepa. Next base: position 468,225,750 of record CM060931.1, read on the forward strand.
ACATACCAGAGAATAATAATTAATGCAGCGGAATTAAATAGTGTAGTGGAATTATATAGTAGATAATAGTACTACAAATCTTCTTCTTCGTCCTCCAGAATAAAATCTTCAAATCCTGAAATGCTCGGACTGACCTGAGCGAATTGAAAGGAGAAAACACTCGAGTCAGAACTAAAATATCTTATGTAAGTTAAATCACGAGGAATAAATTTGAGTGGAACGGCATCAGAGATGTTTACGGGATTTGACATCTCCTATCCAGTGTCTAACGTGAGTGTAGTAACTTAAGAGATGCTCGGGATTCACATCTCCTAAGGATCCATTAAACTATTTACTACGTAGTAATGTACGCTATTATAATAGTGCCCAAAGTAAAGTATAATATACTGAAAATAGCGTTAAGGGGTTACCCATATAGCCCTTAACACACTTTTATATTCCCATAGTTCATACAGTACTGTAATCTTCCCCGTACTGGGCGTCGCCAGAGGGCACTCCATAGGTATGGTACAAAACAAAATCGTATAAGGATCGCTAGGGTAGGTGGCACGTCACAACTAGGCTATGGCAGGGTAGATATACCAATTACCCATCCGGGCTGGTGGTAACGCATAGCCGCAACTACCGCCCACCTCGAGCCACAACCCCAAAATCAAAAATCAAAAGTGGCCACCGAATAAATCCAAGAGACAGTATAATATCGAAGGGATGTGTCCGATAAGAGGGGCTACCTCCTTGGCCCGAGAATCGCCCCTGCTTTAGCCACCTTATGCCAACTCACGGGAGTCGGGTCCACGTATTTACCTCAAAGGAAATGCCGCCACAATCCTAATTCATTCTAGAATCTCCACCGTGTACACGGTTGTTAAAGTGGTTTTCGGAGTTGGCAGAGAGTATGACAACTTCCGATCCCGGTCTCTTTAACAACCAAACGTTATTATAACACCACGGTCATTTCAAAATAATTATACTTCAAACTAGGATATAATATTCATTCAAAACCATATAAATACGATATCATATCTATTTTTAAAACCCAAATCATTTATTTCAAATATATCCCTATTCCAAAATCATAGCTTCTCCAAATTTGCACACTTAGAAACCAAACATTTGAAATTATAACACTTTTAAAACATAATACTTTGAAATTCATAACTTCGAAACCTTTCAATTTCGATAAAACATTTCAATTCCGATATATTTCAAGGCTTTAAATATTCCAAAATTCCAAAACTAAATTTGATAATTTAGATTCAAAAATCAAATCTTCTATTATTTAGTTTTGAAATAACTTACATAATAAATCCATTTTCATTTAAATAAAACTCAAATTTCAAATAATTAAATATTTTCTTCACTTCATCTATACTTGAAATAATTATTTAATTCACCTAGACCCAAAATCAAGTTATAATTATTATACTCTTTGTTTTTTCAATTTAATAAATTTCACATCAACCTTTTAGAGTTTGATTCTTACATATTTCAATTCCAAATAAATCTCCAATTTATCTCCCAACCTTAATTTATTTAAATCATTATACACTCTATATTAAAATAAAATTTAAATACTTACTCACATTTATTTTAATAAAAATCAAACTCTATTTTTAAACTTAATTTTTATTAAAAAACTTATACATAACTTAAATTCAAGCATTTAACTATATATAAAATATTATTTATATAATATCAAAAATCAATATTCATTAAACCATATTATATAAAATAATCAAAATTTATTATTGGGCTTATTTTATATTTCAAAGCATATATAACTAAAATCAATAATAATAAATTTGACGTTTATATAACATCTAAAATCGAATTTTATATAACCTATATATTTCTTTACAAAACCATAGAAATCATTTCAATATATATATATATATATATATATATATATATATAGACCGTGGTGTCTGTATATAATTTTCTACCCTACGGTCAAGTGATACGGATATTTATCATTTCAATCCGTAATTTAAAACAAAAATGCGGTTATATATCATTTCAAACCGCACTCCGGAATAAAATAAAGTGCATATTTGTAGTTTAAAACAATATAAAATACAACATCCATTCGTTCAATATCAATCATCAACCATTTATTACAATCATCATCCAATTTAACAATCACATCAAATGGAGCATATAATAAATAATAGGTAATTACTGGCAGTTTATAACTAATAATAAATTAAACAATCTATCTAACTGGCAGTTTATATGCAATAATAAATTTGATAACAATTTAATTCAAATAGATGCAATTTAACTTAGATGATGATTAAATATATGCCAAACAGCTATAAATAAATTTCAAATCACATTATAAATAAATTTAACAAACATAAGAAATTTTAGAAGTTGTGAGTGGGTTAAACACCCACCTTTTGAATTTAAATTGAATTTAAACCCTAAAATTGACTAGTCTCAGAATCCGTCCAAACCGCGCCAAATTGTCCGGAATTCTAATACGAACCTAGAGGAGAAAACCGCGCATGAATTGGATGTCGTGTGCGAAAGTTATTGTTGTTAGAACGAGTGAAATTTAATTTAAAATAAAAGAAAACAAAGCACAACAACTTTCTTCACTAGCGCCACGTCATCCACTCGGTTCTTCCTTCAGGCGCGTAGATACATAAACGAACCCAACAAAACCGTTGACTGATCCCCTTTGACTACAATTTTCCCTCGCCTACGGCCACCAGGGGAGCCGCTGAACACTACCATCATCCCTTCCTCGACGAGCCGCACCCCTGCATACCACCGATGCTGCCTCCGGTCGTCAAATTGTCGCGCCAGTGCCAATGTCCAGTAAACCCTAATCGAAAATTCTTCCAAATCAAACCGTTGAGTCGCCAAATAAACAGCATGGATGAAGTCCCCTCGGTCCTCTCTTCAAAACCCAGAAAGGATTTCCCGATCAGACGAAGTTCATCGTCGAGCGATAAACGGTCAAAAATTGATTTGCAATTTCTGGAAAAACAATGTGTCGAATCGAAAAACGAGTTGCAGATCTGAGAAACGTACATCGAGAGCTTCGATATATAATTTTTATGAATTTTTTTTTGAGGAGTTTGAAATTTCACTTTAGTTTTTGAATTGCAATTGATATTAGGTATTTGTCTGCCATTGAAATGAGAAAGTGAAAGAAATTATACGCACAGACAAGTGAGAGATAAGGTAGGCTAGGGTTTATAACAGGGTATTTATAGGTAGGGTTGTAATAGAATAGATGGATTGGATTGAATATACGCGCTAACGACAAAGTAGCCCAAAAAGCCCGTTTCGACTCCGGAATGAAATTGGGTCGACTCATATATAAAAATAGATGTTTTAAAATATTTTAAATGCAATGGAAAAGGTTTCAAGTTCAAATTCCATCGTATGAGGAAGTTATGCTAAAATCAATATTTTTCAAATTGATTTCAATTAATTGATTTCTAGGCGTTTCGCGTTTGTACGATCAACGACAAGTCTGATCGCTACGAAACTTAAAACCCTATAATAATTCACCGATACGGATCCGATGAAACTGGTTTCGTCGAAATCCGAGTCAGTAGCCAAAATGGCTATTTTCTAGGTCATTAAATAAATTAAAATAAATTAATTAAATCAAATTTTCAATCTCAATTCGATAATTGACAAATTTCATCATTTTTGATTTCCCAATCATTTAATGATTTAAAAAAATTAAAATATCAATTTAGAGTTGATAAACTTATCAATTTCAGTATTAACCCTAATTTCATTAAGTTCGGAAATTATAAATTTAATTTCCAAAAATTCTATTAAAATATATTTTCATTCTATTATTCATTTCATTATTATCCAACGGATGAAATTTACACTGGTTCATGATTTATTACATTATTATTCACAAATTTCATCTTAATTTCAATTAACGCAAAAATTAAATATTTAATTTCATTAATTTGCAATTAATCCAATAATTTAGCTTTAAATTCCAATAAATTAATAAACCTTTATTTCCGATCCTTATAATTCAACAAAGTGCCCAATATGAATAACCTTAACATTACTTACAAATATTACGTTAATTAACATTAACGTAATATTAAATTATAATTATTGTAACTGATTTCAAAGTTTAAATTTACAATCTACATACACAGGTAACATACAATAATCGTTACCGTTAACCCTCAGTCACATTAATAGGCTTTTATTGCTTACAAAACAATGTTAACATTTAGTTTCATAATGCTAATTTCATTCACTCTATCCGTTACTACATTTATTTCCATTAAAGTAATATTTAATTACTTTTATTCGAAATAACCGTTCATCACCAATATACTCTTTATGACACTTTTATGGTTATCCTCCACAAACAATTACCATCTATCCTATTATTTCACACATTATTTATAATTAAAGTCTCAATTAAATTTATTTATCTTGATTTCATTCTTTTATTACATCATTTATTACTTTACAAAATAACCAAACATTTCTATGCATCTTATTGCATTTATATCTTGTAATTATTGTATTAAACTCATAAATGTAATACCAAGTTTCATTTTAAATTTCAATTGATTCCCACTCACAGTTTAATAGCCTAAGTAAACTGGTAACAAATAATAACGGTCACTATTTGCCCTAAATCACATTTATAGGTTTATAGTTTACAACAAATGTTGCAATGGCTCATATGATATTGATTTTATCCAATTACCATTAAATTTTGGGTATTTCATAAATCTATTCCATACTTACATTTTGTTTCATATATTTCATTTATAACCAAGTATACCATTTAGATTTATGTTCATAAATAGGTATTCCATTCAATTCATAAATTTATTAACTTTGATTAGTATTGTTTACCTTGCATTCAAGTTATTATTTCATTAATTTATACTAACATTGATTCCTATCAAATTGCATTTATTACGTATTATTCGGTCAATTTATGTAACTTTGAATCTATTTTCCAATTTACAAATTACAATCAATAAATCTTACAATTGTTTCAATAAATTGGAATTGCACTAAATTTTTCATTTATCAACTTGCCATAACCTTATTTCCTTAATTTACGTTCAGTTACTATTAAGCAATATATTATTGCATTGGTTAATTCAACCGTTACTTTTATTTACTTATTTTCTATTTTATAACCAAATGTAACAATTTACACTATTCATTAATGGGATTTCACTTCAATTGTCAAAATTTAATTTTAATAACCATTGCTACAATTCATTCTTAACATTTACTTCAATATAAATTATACAATTTTTCTTCCTAAATTTAATTACAAAAACGTAATTAAATTAACCAGTTTATTTATAAAAATTTACGGGTCGTTACACTCTCCTCCACTCAAAACTTTTCGTCCCCGAAAAGGAAAAAGAAGGGAAAAGAAGAATTAAATAAACAATATATCTTATTCAAAATATTAACTTTATAAGCAAATAAATTTACAAAATTAATTAATTTAAACAAAATATACCAATTTATAAACATTAAATCTTTTTATCCTCAAATTAACAAAAGTTTGGAAAACATTTTCAAAATATTTTCTAAGTCCAAAATTTACGGAAAATTTTGGCAGAGTCTCCCTTGTACTGGAAGGCTCGGGAGAAAATATAATGTCAAAAATAACAAAATACAACATATATTTTCCAAAATAATACGTCCCAACACGGGAAAAATATAATAATGCTATAAACCGTAATCCAAAAACGTACCTATTGGTCGGGCAGTTAACGCTTATATTATGAAACCAAAAGCAGTAGCAATTGCTTCCATAACCTGTATTTCACTTATATAATCCAAGAGGAGTTAATAATTATATAAAATGAAATATTTAAAGTACTTTCAACCATAAACAACAAATCAATACAAACACAATCACTTGCAATCAGGCATACAACCTTCACATATAATCAACACAAATCAATCATTCATTCATATCAAGCAGAACAAATAGTTGTTTGGGCTCAAAGCTTCAAATTGTATAGAATGAAAAATAAACTACTAAGCGCACCATTTACTCAACAGTCTCTGATGAAGCTAAATATAATATTCATACATCCAGACAATTTTAAAGTGTCCTTACCCAAACAACCATAACCAAAACAAACAACAATTCCAAACAACAAATCAAATTTACTTATTATTAATTTCGTTTCATACATCAGTTGTTTGATTTCTTTTCTTTCATATAATGATTTATCTTTTTATTTTAAATTTATTTTTACAATTTTATTTAAAAATAACTTCAACTTATTTACTTCAGTTTAAAATTTCTTACTTACAATACCTGCCTTCCATTATATTTAATTAGTAGTATTTCAATTATACTTAAGTTTATAACAAGTACAATACCAAATTCTTATTTATTAGAGAATTTCATTGAACCTTCCTATTACAAAAGCTTTTCTTGTATAATATCCATTACGTTTTCTTATTAACATTTCAACTTTTTACATCTTCTGGTAAGTCATATATATGTCTTTAAGAATGTAATTAAAATCATATAAGTTTATCTTATTTCTTTTAATTAATTAATGGTTCAATAATTATATCTTTCGTTTTATATGATTAAAATGTCAACTTTCTTTTAATCTCATTTATAACTTAGCATTAAATCACTTATTTTAATTAAAGGTTCCAATTTATAAATTAGTTATATTCCATTTTACTACACTTAATTGAAGCTATTAATTAACGGAAATTTAAGAATTAAATACCGGGTTTTATTCAAAATCATTTTAAAATAATAGATAAACATATGCTTGCAATTTATATGTCCAATTATATTTAAAACAATTTAAAATTTATATTTGTTTATCAAAATAAATCTGTAGTAAAACTACTACAGAGGCCTTCCCACTTCGTAACTCGAAAACGAATGTCGATGACGTGGCCACCATCACCAAAATTATTTTCCAGCGATAGAGAGGGAAGTTCAGAACTTATTTTCTCTAAAATCTTTTTTAAAACAATTCTTCCAAATTATATTGAAATATTTATATCAGAAAATACTTATAACCAATATTACTATATTCCAAAATTATTCGAAAGAAATTTTCAAAAGCCCGGAAATTAAGTTCTAATTTTCCAATTTTCATTTATTTTATTTTCAATCTTATTTCAACTATTATTTATAAATTTCGTTACCTAACAACCAATATTTCGCAGCCAAATATATATCTTATTTATAAAAATTTATTTTATATATAGAAAATATAATAGGCAAAATTATTTCATTCACCTATATTAAAACAAATATTATGTCGGTCTGTCCTATTAAGTGTTTAGAAACCCCTATTGATGTCATAGCGTCCCATGCATCAACCAGAATTTATAAATACAAAATGGAACAGGTTAACACGATATTAAAACCTTTTTATAACACCAACAAATACGCACTCTCGTATATATACGCTCAGCGGCTCCCATAGGGTATTTCTACCCTATTAATAAAGAGTTAGACCTCACAAAGCTAAGGTTTATCGCTAAACCTAAGCTTGGATACCAGATGTAAAGCCCCGCCTTTTTATACGCTTTAAATCGATGATAAACACCACATCAGACTTAAACCATACAAAAGGGCGGATTGTTATGGGGTAAATAAGAAAAAGTAGAGAAAGAAAACAAAATAGAATCTTACAGCGGAACGATAAAATATAATAATCAAATAACAGTTCATGAAGCTGTTTTACAAAAACATTTGACTATATTTATGCAATAAATATCAGAGTACACATACTAGAGAATAATAATTAACGCAACGGAATCAAATGGTGTTGTGGAATAATATAGTAGATAATAGTACTACAAATCTTCGTCCTCTAGAATAAAATCTTCAAATCCTGAAACGCTCGGACTGACCCGAGCGAATTGAAAGGACAAAAAACTCGAGTCAGAACTAAAATATCTTATGTAAGATAAATCAACAGGAATAAATATGAGTGGAACGGCGTCAAAGATGTTTACAGGATTTGGCATCTCTTATCCATTGTCTAACGTGAGTGCAGTAACTTAAGAGATGCTCGGGATTCATATCTCCAAAGGATCCGTTAAACCATTTACTATGTAGTAATGTACGCTATTATAATAGTGTTTAAAGTAAAGCATAATATACTGAAAATAGCGTTAAGGGGTTGCCCATATAGCCCTTAACACACTTTTATATTCCTATAGTCTATACAATACCGTAATCTCCCCCGTACTGGGCGTCGTCAGAGGGCACTCCATAGGTATGGTACAAAACAAAATCGTATAAGGCTCGCTAGGGTAGGTGACATGGCACAACTAGGCAATGCTAGGGTAGATATACCAATTACGCATCCGGACTGGTGGTAACGCATAGCCGCAGCTACCGACCACATCGAGCCACACCCTAAAATCAAAAATAAAAAGTGGCCACCGAATAAATCCAAAAGACAGAGTACAATATCGAAGGGATGTGTCCGATAAGAGGGGCTACCTCCTTGGCCCGAGAATCGCTCCAGTTTTAGCCACCTTATGCCAACTCACGGGAGTCGGGTCCACGTATTTACCTCAAAGGAAACGCCGCCGCCATCCTACTTCATTCTGGAATCACCACCGCGTATATGGTTGTTAAAGTGGTTTTCGGAGTTGGCAGAGAATATGACAACTTCCGATCCCGGTCTCTTTAACAACCAAACGTTATTATAATACCGCGGTCATTTCAAAATAATTATACTTCAAACCAGGATATAATATTCATTCAAAACCATATAAATACGATATCATATCTATTTTTAAAACCCAAAACAAAATGATATCATTTTTATTTCAAATATATCCCTTTTCCAAAATCATAGCACTTTCAAACTTATACACTTCGAAACCAAACATTTGAAATTATAACACTTTTAAAACATAATACTTTGAAATTCATAACTTCGAAACCTTTCAATTTCGATAAAACATTTCAATTCCGATATATTTCAAGGCTTTAAATATTCCAAAATTCCAAAACTAAATTTGATAATTTAGATTCATCTTCTATTATTTAGTTTTGAAATAACTTACATAATAAATCCATTTTCATTTAAATAAAACTCAAATTTCAAATAACTAAATATTTTCTTCACTTCATCTATACTTGAAATAATCATTTAATTCTCCCAGACCCAAAATCAAGTTATAATAATTATACCCTTTTATTTTTTTCAATTTAATAAATTTCACATCAACCTTTTAGAGTTTGATTCTTAAATACTTCAATTCCAAATAATCTCCAATTTATCTCCCAACCTTACTTTATTTAAATCATTATACACTCTATATTAAAATAAAATTTAAATACTTACTCGCATTTATTTTAATAAAAATCAAACTCTATTATTAAACTTAATTTTTATTAAAAACTTATACATAGCTTAAATTCAAGCATTTTACTATATATCGAATATTATTTACATAATATCAAAAATCAATATTCATCAAACCATATTATATAAAATAATCAAACTTTATTATTGGGCTTATTTCATATTTCAAAGCATATATAGATAAAATCAATACTAACAAATTTAACGTTTATATAACATCTAAAATCAAATTTTATATAACTCGTATATTTCTTTAAAAAACCATAGAAATCATTTCAAAATATTTTTTTATATATATAGACCGCGGTGTCTGTATATAATTTTCTACCCTACGGTCAAGTGATACAGATATTTATTATTTCAATCCATAATTCAAAACAAAAATGCGGTTATATATCATTTCAAACCGCAATCCCGAATGAAATAAAGTGCATAACAAATTTTCAGTTTAAAACAATATAAAATACAACATCCATTCATCCAATATCAATCATCAACCATTTATTACAATCATCAGCCAATTTAACAATCACATCAATATGGAGCATATCATAAATAATAGGTAATTAGTGGTAGTTTATATCCAACAATAAATTAAACAATCTATCTAACTGGCAGTTTATATGCAATAATAAATTTGATAACAATTTAATTCAAATAGATGCAATTTAACTTAGATGATGATTAAATATATGCAAAACAACTATAAATAAATTTTAAATCACATCATAAATAAATTTAACAAATATAAGAAATTTTAGAAGTTGTGAGTGGGTTAAAATACTCACCTTTTGAATTTAAATTGAATTTAAATCCAATTTAAACCCAAAAATTGACCAGTCTCAGAATCTGTCAAAACTAGTGCCAAAGGGTCCGGAATTCCAATACGAACCTAGCGGAGAAAACTGCACGTGAATTGGATATGTATGCGAAAGTTATTGTTGTTAGAACGAGTGAAATTTAATTTAAAATAAAAGAAAACAAAGCACAACAACCTTCTTCACTAGCGCCACGTCATCCACTCGGCTCTTCCTCCAGGCACGCAGATACATAAACGAACCCAACAAAACCGTTGACCGAGCCCCTTTGACTGCAATTTTCACTCGCCTACGGCCACCAGGGGAGCCGTCGAACACTACCATCATCCCTCCCTCGACGAGCCGCACCCCTGCATACCACCGATGCTGCCTCCGGTCGTCATATTGCCGCGCCACCGCCAATAGCCAGTAAACCCTAATCGAAAATTCTGCCAAATCCAACCGTTGAATCGCCAAATAAACTGCATGGATGAAGTCCACTCGGTCCTCTCTTCAAAACCAAGAAAGGATTTTCCGATCAGACGAAGTTCATCGTCGAGCGATGAACGATCGAAAATTGATTTGTGATTTCTGGAAAAAATAATGCATTGAATCGAAAAACGAGTTGCAGATCTGATATGCGTACATCGAGAGCTTCGATATATAATTTTTTGAATTTTTTTGAGGAGTTTTAAATTTCACTTTGGTTTTTGAATTGCAATTGATATTAGGTATTTGTCAGCCATGAAATGAGGAGGTGAAAGAAATTGTACGCACAGACACTTGAGATATAGAGGTAGGCTAGTGTTTATAATAGGGTATTTATAGGTAGGGTTGAAATAGATTAGATGGATCGGATTGAATATACGCGCTAATGACAAAGTGGCCCAAAAAGCTCGTTTCGACTCCGGAATGTAATTGGGTCAACCCATATATCAAAATAGATGTTTTAAATTATTTTAAACGCAATGAAAAAGGTTTCAAGTTCAAATTTCATTGTATGAGGAAGTTATGCTAAAATCAATATTTTTCAAACTGATTTCAATTAATTGATTTCTAGACATTTCGCTTTCGTACGATCAAACGACAAGTCTAATCGCTACGAAACTTGAAACCCTACAATAATTCACCGATACGGATCCGACGAAACTAGTTTCGTCGAAATCCGAGTCAGTGGTCAAAATGGCAATTTTCTAGTTAATTAAATAAATTAAAATAAATTATTTAAATCAAATTTTCAATCTCAATTCGATAATTGACAAATTTCATCATTTTTGATTTCCCAATCATTTAATGATTTAAACAAATTAAAATATCAATTTAGATTTGATAAACTTATCAATTCCAGTATTAACCCCAATTTCATTAAGTTCAGAAATTATAAATTTAATTTCCAAAAATCTATTAAAATATATTTTCATTCTACTATTCATTTCATTATTATCCAACGGATGAAATTTACATTGGTTCATGGTTTATTACATTATTATTCACAAATTTCATCTTAATTTTAATTAACGCAAAAATTAAATATTTAATTTCATTCATTTGGAATTAATCCAATTATTTAACTTTAAATTCCAATAAATTAATGAAGCTTTATTTTCGATCCTTATAATTCATCAAATTGTCCAATATGAATAACCTTAACATTACTTACAAATATTACCTTAATTAACATTAACGTAATATTAAATTATAATCATTGTAACTGATTTCAAGGTTTAAATTTACAAGCTACATACATAGGTAACATACAATAATCGTTACCGTTAACCCTCAGTCACATTAATAGGCTTTTGTTGCTTACAAAACAATGTTAACATTTATTTTCATAATGTTAAATTTCGTTCACTCTATCTGTTACTACATTTATTTCCATTAAAGTAATATTTAATTACATTTATTCAAAATAACCGTTAATCACCAATATACTCTTTATAATACTTGTATGGCTATCCTCCACAAACAATTACCATCTATCCTATTATTTCACACATTATTTATAATTAAAGTCTTAATTAAATTTATTTATCCTGATTTCGTTCTTTTATTACATCATTTATTACTTTACAAAATAACCAAACATTTCTATGCATCTTATTACATTTATATCTTGTAATTATTATCTTAAACTCATAAATGTAATACCAAGTTTCATTTTAAATTTCAATTGATTCCCACTCACAGTTTAATAGCCTAAGTAAACTGGTAACAAATAATAACGATCACTATTTGCCCTAAATTACATTTATAGGTTTATAGTTTACAACAAATGTTGCAATGGCTCATATGATATTGATTTTATCCAATTACCATTAAATTTGGGGTATTTCATAAATCTATTCCATGCTTACATTTTGTTTCGTATATTTCATTTATAACCAAGCATACCATTTAGATTTATTTTCATAAATTGGTATTCCATTCAATTCATAAATTAATTAACTTTGATTAGTATTGTTTACCTTGCATTCTAGTTATTATTTCATTAATTTATACTAACATTGATTCCTATCAAATTGCACTTATTACGTATTATTCCGTCAATTTATTTAACTTTGAATCTATTTCCTAATTTACAAATTACAATCAATTAAACCTTAAAATTGTTTCACTAAATTGGAATTGCACTAAATTTGTCATTTATCAACTTTCCATAACCTTATTTCCTTAATTTACGTTCAGTTACTATTAAGCAATATATTATTGCATTGGTTAATTCAACCGTTACTTTTATTTACTTATTTTCTATTTTATAACCAAATGTAACAGTTTAATGGGATTTCACTTCAATTGTCAAAATTTAATTTTAATAACCATTGCTACAATTCATTCTTAACGTTTACTGCAATATAAATTATACATTTTTCTTCCTAGATTTAATTACAAAAATCTAATTGAATTAACCAATTTATTTATAAAAATTTACGGGCCGTTACATAATATACAAACTTTCTATTAACTCTACCGTATGATATTTTAAAATCCATCTTTAATCACATAATATCTCCTACTTTATTATTGAAGTTTCTTACCATTTCATGTGCTAGCAAACTGTTTTCGAATGTTAACCTTCTTAGAATAAAAGCATATTGTTTTATAAAACTAAAAATGTGGGAAATCTTCTATTCTTTTACTTAGCACTATCGTTATTATTTAACAAATAAAGTCGCAACATGATATTGGCTTGTAAACTCCCAAATTTGAACGATTATTATTCTTTTGAATTAAAGTAATAAAAGCATGGTTCATACTTTTTAGTTTTTTCCTCTATTTAAAACTTTTACTACATTTAATATTTGATCTTTAATCGTTTCCCAATGGATTTTATAAAACTTAGCATTAAAACCATTTGGTCCAAGACTTTTACTATCTCTAGCATTAAATATAACATATTTAATATATTTTCTCCAATTGATCCTAATAGTACTTTTTCTACTATAGAGTTTAAATTACTTTTGGATAATATGTTAAGCATTTGTACTCTGTCTCGTTAGAGTTATATATAATTTTGCAAAATATTTCATTACCCCTACTGTACTTTTATTATATTCATTTGTTGGTTGATCCTTATTATCAAACACATTTATTATTGATATGTTTTCTACAATTTATTTTTGCATAGAAAATTTTTGTGCAATTATCCCTCTATTTTAACCGGTTTAATGTTGCCTTTTGTTTTAAATTTATTGTATTGACATACAATTTTTTTAAATAATTTTCTGTTGATTAAAAAATTCTTTTAACCTTTTCTTTATCTCTAATTTTTTTTACCTATTAAATCTTATAATTTTTTCCCCTCCTTTCTTCACTTTTGTATAGTTTCTTTAGTTGAACTTTTTTCTTTATTCCAATTTTGAGACTGTTTAGTATTTTTTATAAACATACCAAATTGAAACTGATTTGTGCCATAATATGAAAAGTCTAAACATGTTTTTAGACCTCGCTATATTCATTATCAAATATCCACCCATTTATATATCTAAATGGAATAATTTTATTACCGTTATCATTTTCATGATCATGTATTAACTTAGTAAGTATAAAGGTATGGTCACTTATATTTTATCTAAAGTATAACACATAAACTTTCATAATTTTTCAAAAAATTCTTTGTTAACTAGTATTCTATCCAGCTTACAATGTATATTCTTGCTTATCGTCGATCTCCAAGTACATTTATTACCATTAATTACTGGTTCTACTAATCCATTTCCAGCAAAAGCAATTTTTTTGTCTAGTTTACTTTAGGTATAGTATTACCCTCAATCGTCGTATGAATGCATTATTATTAAAATCTACTATTATTTACCATGGCAATTGATATTTAGTACTCATACATTTATGTTTGTTCCATAATTCATTTTTTTCAATTTTACAATTACTTTTGTATTTATATATTAGTAATGTGTATTGATATCCCCATATATTACTAAAAGCTGAATCTATGCCTTAAATATCCTTATTCATAATTTTCCTTTCTCAACTATTTGATTCCCAAATTGATAATATTCTACCCTTACCCCCACATTCGTTATTATTTATATTTTTTATTATGGTCAAGTAGTCTTATACAAAACTTTTTAGTAGTTTGATCATTCGTTTATTTTCTACTAGTGGAATAATCGTTGGTTTATGTCCCCTTATCATATCTAATATATCAATTTGTTTTGAGGGAGTGTCACCCCTCTCACATCCCATGCAACCATTGCCATTATATATGATTTATATTAAAGAGAGGTTATAGTTCTCATACTTGATAGTAAAGCACTTCTACTAATCTTTTTGCATGTGGTACCCTTTACTTTAAGCTTATTTGTCATTTCATTGCATTCTGGTTTACGTGACACATACTTATGCTTAAAAGCATTTTCTTCGTTTGCATTCATCTAACCCCTTTGTTTTTTGTTCTAAAGTAGTGCTTTTGAACTTTAATCAAAAGTGCGAGGCAACTCTGAGTTGATGCTTACCATGTCCTTGGTTTCTATAGCACATTCTGTTTATAGATTACTGCTTTATCGCGTTACATTCATTGATAATATGTTGTACACCCTTTCTATATTACTTTTAGATGTACCTAAAGATGGAGCACGAAATTAGTGGATTCCAGTTTCAAAGTCCCATTTATTCTTTCCTTCACACAGTGTTATGCTATATTGTTTTTTACTACACTTTCATATTGCCTTTTTTCTAGTACTTGGATACCTTCAACCATGATCTGAACATCATGTTTGGTGAGTTGCTGTGAACCATTACTTTCTTGATTTATATTATTGCCAGTATAGCTATTTTCATTACTGTAATGGCACCTTCTTGGTTAAACTAGCAAATTCATCAAAATCAGTTTTGGAGTTTCTACTTTCTTGGTAAATTATAAATTTGTGTTTGTGTTTCCCCGATGCTTTGCTGGTTCCTTTGGATAGTTTCTTGATTTACTCGATTACCATTTTTTGGTACCCAAGCTTTTCTTACACCGCATTTGTAACATTCCTCATCTTGAGGCCTGAAAATAAGCGCTGCTGATGCTGCAGCCAATAATACTATTATTTCTCGGTGATAAAATAAGATCAGTTAAAAGTATCATTAAAGTTAGAAGCATGGGAGTATGAAAGTTTTCGAAACACATTTCATAATCAACTTTTGTATTCATCACATAATCCCATTCGTTGAGTAGGTTCAGAGAAAATATAAATATTAGAAAATATTCTGTAACGACCCACTATTTTGCACTATTCAAATTCGATAATAAGTTAAAACATGTCAAGCTTGAATAGTTCAAAAAAAAATATTGTAAATAAAGTAGGAGCAAATGAAATCAAATCACAGAATCACAAACACAGAAATCAAAATACTCGCAGCGGAATTTAAAAATAACATAGTGGTTCATGAAGCCACTATCAATAGTCTTAAAATAAGTATAAAGTACAAAGTCTTAAAACTAAATATACTTTGAAATCTCAACAGAAACTCTCAATCATAAATTGTCTTGATTACAAAGGCTAAAATAATGACTGAACAAAAACTTGACGGAAGCTTGAAAAGAGATGATCTATTGAAGTCCTAGCTCCGAAAGTGAAGTCTGAACTGAAACTCAGGCTGACCCGAGCGTAAAATAAAACATAACACTCGAGTCAGGACATACATACTAAGACAGTGTAAGCTAATTCAAGTGAACTATAATAAAGTACAAGTAACTTAAAGGATGCTTGGGGCCGCCCATCCTCTAAGGATCCGTTAAACTATTTACTATGTAGTAATATTTCGCTATTATAATAGTGTCTATTAGTAAAATAAACTTACTTTTAAATAGCGTTAAAGGATTACCCATATAGCCTTTAACACATAATATATTCGCATAGTCTATACAGTACCGTAATCTCCCCCGTATTGGGCGTCGTCAGAGGGCACTCCATAGGTATGGTACAAAACTAAAATCGTATAAGGCTCGCTATGGTAGGTGACATGGCACAACTAGGCAATGCTAGGGTAGATATACCAATTACGCTTCCGGACCGGTGGAAATGCGCAACTGCTACTACCGCCCACCTCGAACAACACTCCTGAACCAAAGGTGCGCACCAAACAATCACAAAGTAATAGAATGGCATACGAAGAAGTGTGTCCGATCAAAGGTGCTACCTCATTAGTCCGTCGATCGCTCCTGTTTTAGCCACCTTATTCCAACTCACGGGAGTCGAGTCTACGTATTTACCTCAAAGGAAATGTCACCACCATCCTACTTCATTCTGGAATCTTCACCGTGTACACGGTTGTCAAAGTGGTTTTCGGTATCGACAGAGAGCATGCCCATATCTGATCCTGGTCTCCTTAACAACCAATGTTATTATTACCCGTGGTTATAAACCTTTAAAAATAGTTTATATTTCAATCAAAGTACTTTATTTTATACTGTTTAAAGGTGAAGTTATTATTCTTTCAAGCCAATATAAATTTCAAGGGTTTAGCCTTAGTTTATCTGCATCGTTATTCAGCACTTTGCTAAATGCGGAAATATCCTTTCAACAATTTGAGTAAATTAAATTTTAGACTTCAATATAATTTCAACAAAATTTAAACCTCTATTTAAACAAATTTACTTATAAAATCAAATTTCCACCTTTAAATAGTCATTTAAATTTCTCAATATTTTATGATTTTTATAAAGTTAAATTTACAAATATATATCTAACTTCTATATACTTTCTTTCAAGTGCAAATATTTCTATGATTTTTTCTTAACAATTTAGTTTCATTACCATTTCAAAAATAAACTAAATTTCCAATTTATTTCTGAACCTACCTTTATTTTTTTAAAACCAACCTCCAAATTTTAAATCAAGTTATATTTTAACTTCCATATTTTCCCAAGTTTACCTATTTTTTTCGTAGAAAACCTAACCTTAATTAATTCGTTTTATATTCAAGTTATACCAAACTTTCCTATATATTCTTAACCTAAATTCTGTTTATTTTACAACCAAAATTTACGAGATAAATTTATACTTTAAATTTTAACATTCATTTATTTACATATTTATCTTGTAAAATATCACTATACTTATAATAATCATTTTAATCAACTTTTAAACAAAGTATTTTAATTTAAAAAAAGTATTTAATATTTCCAGAAAATATATATATATATATATATATATATATATAACCACGGGTCTGTATAATATTTTCTAACCTAGGTCAAGTGATACGGATAATATATCATTTCAATCTGTAATTTACAAAATAAATCCGGGTTCTATCATTTCGAACCGCAATCCCAAGAATAAAATAAACTGAATAAATAAATGAATAAATAAATATCGTTCATGCCTATCATTTCAGCCTGTGACAATTTCTATTCTACAGGGAACTTGTAGTGTGACTAACTATAAATAATAACTAAATAATGTAACAGCATAAATAAACAGTATATAAGATAACTGATGATGTATAGGTTTAATAACGGGATTTTTTTTACATCATCAATTTATATCACAGTCAAATAAAAATAATAATTATTCTACAATCACACTTGTTATCAATTTACAGATATATATAAGTACGTTTATCAGGTGAGAAAACTCACATTTACGAAGCTGAAGATTTTGATTCGAAACTACGGTAACCACAACAGAACAGCGTACAGAAGGCACGATCAATGATTGGAAGATGAGCCAATCCGATTCAGATCTTGAACAAGATAAATGAATAACTAATTACGCGAAATTCAAAACGATCAAAATTTTAAATAACAACTGGAACGAGATTAAAATAAAAGGATGATTGCCATAATTTCTCGACCACTCCACCCAAGACTTGATCCCATTCTCAAAGCTCGGCCCAAATTTCTATTTGAATTATATGAATGCTAAAGAGTGAACAGTGGGAAATTTAGTTATAAAGTCTGTGATCAAAAAGTGGTGCACGCAAACTTATTTTTCCCAACAATGCAAAAGGTGATGAAACTTTGGTTTAAAATTTTGAACACACAACTACTATTCTCGGCCATTTATGCACGTTTTTTTTCTTTCCTGTTTTAAAACCAAATATTATAACGTGCTAGATAAAAAAAGAAACAATAAGCTAAACTTAGGTGGCTCATGCCTATATCCTATTCACATGCAACGTATTCAGGTTGAAAATTTACGAAATCCAGCCTATAACCCACCTACATTTTCACCGTGCTTATGCAAATTAATTTCCTTTTTTTTATTTTATTTTATATGCACGCGGATTCACGCAGTAAGATACTGTTAGGCATAAAGTTTGCAAAAGGTGGAGAATGAAAATGGAATTTCAAAGCTTCAGGTGGAGCAGCCGAGTGAAGTAAAAGAAAACAAAGAAAAAGAAAAATAATATAATAGGAAGAAGAAAGAAAATAACTGCCATTACCTGAAGCTCCACACAAGCTAGGAGACGAAGTCCAAAAGATGAGGTAAAGAAAAAGTTTTGGTGACTGGTATTTATCAATGAGCTATGCGTTGATTTAGGCAAGAAGTAAAGTTTTGGGCAAGAAGAATATAAATATTTTAAAAAGGGCCATGAGTTGATTGAGCAAAGATTTATTCCTTGCTATACACGGCCACTTGGTTCTATTCCTATTATAAGCAATATGTATGAAATCTGTCGTGTGATGGAATTATGCCATGGATTTCGTAATTAAGGAGAACATAAAACGGAAAGCAATCAATTTGCTTCAAAACGGAAATGGAAAATTGACCAAAAGAATAATTTGTGCGAACGTGTAAATATTAAAGAGAATATCTTGCGTTGATTTTTAGGTAACCACGGCAAGAATAAAATGTGAACGGTTATGAAATTTGGACAAATTTGCGAACGTGCTTAATAATGAGAAGAAACTAGCATTGATATTGGAGGAAATGACAATAATATTAGATTTGAATGTTACTTTATTTAAAGATTTTACACTAAATAAAAATAGTTGCAGCAAAAAGGGAAGTGCGATATCTTTAAAAAGATAAATGTCCAGTCACGATCAAAGGAAAAATTGAAACGGATATGCTTCTCTCCTACTCGAAAATGCACGTTTACTGATTTGTTTAACAATTTCCAGTTAAGGTATGTGTTTTGGGAATGCGCATTATAGATGCAATAACCAACTCAAAAATTACGCTCATATTTATAACAAAAATAACGCTGAAATTTTTATACGATTTAAGAATATTTAATATAAATACGTATCGTATCATTTATGTTAACCAAATTTTATCAAAACGGATAGCAGAAAATTGAGCCGGTGCAACGGCGTAGTACAAAAACGGTACGCCCGAGGAACTAGAAACTGAAATAATTTGGGACATCAGCGTAGTACAAAAACGGTACGCCCAATGAACCAAAGCAAAGACATTGATGTAGTACATACGGTACATCCAATGAATCAAATAGCAAAAACATTGATGTAGTACAAACGGTACATCCAATGAATCCAAAAGCAAAGACATTGATGTAGTACAAACGGTACATCCAATAAATCAAATAGCAAAGACATTGATGTAGTACAAACGGTACATCCAATGAATCGAATAGCAAAGACATTGATGTAGTACAAACGGTACATCCAATGAATCGAAAAGCAAAGACATTGATGTAGTACAAACGGTACATCCAATGAATCAAATAGCAAAGACATTGATGTAGTACAAACGGTACATCCAATGAATCGAGTAGCAAAGACATTGATGTAGTACAAACGGTACATCCAATGAATCAAATAGCAAAGACATTGATGTAGTACAAACGGTACATCCAATGAATCCAATAGCAAAAACATTGATGTAGTACAAACGGTACATCCAATGAATCCAATAGCAAAAACATTGATGTACTACAAACGGTACATCCAATGAATCCAAAAGCAAAGACATTGATGTAGTACAAACGGTACATCCAATGAATCAAATAGCAAAGACATTGATGTAGTACAAACGGTACATCCAATGAATCGAGTAGCAAAGACATTGATGTAGTACAAACGGTACATCCAATGAATCAAATAGCAAATACATTGATGTAGTACAAACGGTACATCCAATGAATCGAATAGCAAAGACATTGATGTAGTACAAACGGTACATCCAATGAATCAAATAGCAAAGACATTGATGTAGTACAAACGGTACACCCAATGAATCCAATAGCAAAAACATTGATGTAGTACAAACGATACATCCAATGAATCCAAAAGAAAAATCATTGATGTAGTACAAACGGTACATCCAATGAATCCAAAAGCAAAATCATTGATGTAGTACAAACGGTACATCCAATGAATCGAAAAGCAAAGACATTGATGTAGTACAAACGGTACATCCAATGAATCCAATAGCAAAAACATCGATGTAGTACAAACGGTACATCCAATGAATCCAAAAGCAAAATCATTGATGTAGTACAAACGGTACATCCAATGAATCAAAAGTAAAGACATTGATGTAGTACAAACGGTACATCCAATGAATCAAATGAGACGGAACATCGATGTAGTATAATAACAGTACATCCGATGAATCGAACACCATAAAAGAACACCGGACACTAGTCCATAAAAGGAATGAGATAAAGCTCAATAAAATGAAGTATACCAAAACGTCCGATGAACTTGATAGAAAGATAATTCCATTCAGACAACATCAAAGAATCAACCACTTGTTGCTTACGACAAAGCGCATTGGCAACACGATTTCCCTTCTCGGGAATAAAAGAATATCAAGATCATAAGATGCTAGGAACTCGAGTCAACATGAAGTTCCTTATGAGAAAATAAATATTCCAAGGATTTATGATCGAGATGGAGAACAAATTCCTCCCCTAAAAATGATGATGCAAAACTCTAAAAGTAGAAACAATAACCGCGAGCACTAGATCATGAGTGGTATATCTAGTCTCGATAGGCTATAATGATTTAGAAGCACAAGTGATAGCACGTTCTCCTTTGCAAGAGAACGACATACAAACCAATATGACTAGTATCGGTACAAATAGCAAAGTCTTGGTTCCCCTTCAGGAATCACAAGAATAAGAGTATCGAAAAGAAAGAATTTCTTTTAAATAATCTTCTTTCCTGAAAAGTTAAAATTTCCAAATTACATTTATCATTATGTAATAATCTTTCTAGAAAAATTTACCATTTTCAAGTTAATATACTGTGTCTGACTGTCTCATCAAAGCGTTTAGGAAATTCTTATCGATAACGTTGATCAAGCGCATCGACCAAAATTCTTAAAACACTAAATGGGCAATACAATCACAAAATCGTATTCTATAGGATAAGTAAGTTTCTCAAAAACTTCTAAGAATATTCTTTGTTCGTTTTAAGAACAAAAATCCGGTTATACTTCTAAATAAATCTTATGAAAAAGATTTTGCAAAATTTTAAATTGCTATTTTCATCCAAAAATCAATAAATAAAAGAATGGTCTCATCGAAATATTCATAGAATCTTTGATATATAAAATGGATGAAATAAGCTGGACAAATTGAATGACAAAATAAGTCATTCATTAGAATCATAACGAGTGCGGAGTGCGTAAGTGGAATGCTAACTCACGCGACTCGTAGCCAAATGAAAATCGGTGGCAAGGTCAAACTGAAAAGACCTTAGCGCCACACAAAAGATTACTTAGGTGATAATCCTAAGACAAGCTCAAAAATACCGGAAAATTTCTCTAACTACATGAATGAGAGAAATAACACTTTCCTTATAAGTGGGCTTAAGGAATAAAATGATGCCATCAAGTTGGAATCAAAATCATAAAGGAAAAATAGAAATCTGCTTAACAGATTGAAAATGTCAAAGATGAATAGTCCACATGGGATAAATAGGATATGCGCTTCACAACGATTAAGCCAATCCTTACAAAAAAATCAATTCCGAAGCCTAAGTAAAAATATCGGCTCGGAAAGATAAATCACATAAAATAATTTCGACATCAAATAAAAGCGAATTGAGTGTTGCAGATCTACCATCCGGATTCGCAATCCTCAAAGAAGTCAACAAGCCTAAAATATTCAAAGAAAAAGAATCGACAAGTTCTTTTGATATAAAATAGTGAGCCATATAAAAAAGAACTCAAATAAGAAGATCACGAAATAAAACAATGCCATCAAGGATTGAGTGAAAAATACCTTGACCAAGAGAAGAGTTGCTAGGGGCTTGCAGCTTTCCTTCTCTCTTGTTTGGAAGCTTAGGACACGAAGATAAAAGATGGCCCGAACCTTTGCAATACCGACAAAAGAGGGGTCTCGGACACTCCCTTGCATAGTGGTTCGTGGAACCACAATTGTAGCATTGTCCACGACTAGAGGTAGGTGCTTTTGCTACTGGGGTTTCTTGCCTCCCTTTCTTATTAGAATCGGGGCCTTTGAATTTGATAGGCCTCTTCAAGTTATTGTCGAAGTTCTGTTGGGCACGCACAACTTCAACATCACCTTCATTATCGGCCTCTTCAAGACAAAGAGCGATATCAATAAACTGATCAAATGAAACCTCAAGTTTCAGGAGTAATGGCTTCTTAAGATTCTTATTCAAGCCATAGACAAATCTCTGATTTTTCTTCAATGGGGTATTAATGTACTCAACCCCGTATTTGGACAGAGATTCGAAAGATGCGACATAGTCTGTCACAGAAAATTCACCTTGAACAAGGTCTCTGAAACGCCGGGCCAAAGTTACTTTTTCAGCCTCCGGCACAAATTTCAATTCGAATCTTTCCCGGAATTGCTCCCAAGTAAGATCCGCTTCGATAATTTCCGAAGTCAAGAGCTCATACCAATCTAACGCTCTTTCTTAGAGCATGCTAGAAGCCACTTGGACTCGATGTAGATCAACAAGGTTCATGCGAGAAAAGATGCGATTGCATGATTTGAGCCAAACCTGAATTTCTATAACACTCTCGGATCCTTTGAATGGCCTTCCACCCAAATCGGTGTAATCTCTGCACAAGCGTGCAAAACTGGATCTAGGTTGAGTGGGCTCTGGAGTGGGACCGGTTGCTTGAGCGTTCTTTACAAGATCAAGAAGCTGCTGGGCAGACATAAATACTCCATCCTGGGGAGTAGAACTAGATTGACCGACGCTGGGACGACCTGGTCTAACCATTTCTCTTCTTTAAGAAAGAAAGAAAGAAGAGGAAAAAGTTATTCTCAAAATAAATATCAAGCAATCTTGATAGATAAAACAAGGAATCATAAAAGAAAGTAGGATAGAATGGTACGAAGACTCGAATAAATCCTAAGGCACAACTCTTAAGAAAGACTTAGGGCATGATCCTTGCTAAATTATTCTATATTGTTTCGAAGTTTGGCTCTGATACCAAGCTGTGATGCCCCACCTCTATACCCACGCTAGCCAAGAACATTACTGTGAATGCTGTCAACTAACACGGAGAATAAGGCTGTTGAGGAGCGACCATCCGTGTAATTGCTTTGCGCGAGCATCGATATGTCAGATAGTATAACATGCATTTCTTATCAAGAGGGAAATCCGACATACCGACACAAACTCAAAGCTACTACACAGTGGCTATAATATCTTCAGAAACAAATATAGAAATAAACATAACATAAATCAGTCACAGACAATTCATATCACAAAGGCGGAAATAGATATGAATATAACACATAGAAGTGTACATCAGAGTAGTGGTCAAACAAGACCCACAATATCAAAAAGAATAGATACAAGTGCTAGACAAAAGAATAAGTATACATCATAGAGTCTGTATCTCAAATGTATACAACAAAAGACTACTAAACTAAAGTAGTTAACCAAAAGTCGGGATGATAGTCCGATAAGGAGTCAAGCAGAAGCACCTGTAAAATCTCAGTCTGACCCGAGTATTATTTAAGAAGAAAATAATAAACGGATCAGTCTAGCTAGAAATATCAGATGGAATGATATAGAATAAGAGATATGACTAAACGTATAATAATCACAATGCCAAGCTGTGATAAATAAATAATTGAAAAACAACAAGAGATTAATCAATATCACAATAACCTACTCAAGGATCAAAAGGAATGTCATACTCCTAATTTCATTCACCAAGCCACAATAATTGATAAATCAAATCAATAGAAATCGCGAAGATAGGTGAAGCATAAATTCCAGAATTCAACACACGAAATCCAGAAATCACAAGAAAAGGATGGCCAAGACATTGATGTAGTGCAAACGGTACATCCAATGAATCATAAAGCAAAGGCATTGATGTAGTGCAAACGGTACATCCAATGAATCAAAAGCAAAGACATCGATGTAGTACAAACGGTACATCCAATGAATCAAAAGCAAAGGCATTGATGTTGTACAAATGGTACATCCAATGAATCAAAAGCAAAGACATTGATGTAGTACAAACGTACATCCAATGAATCAAAAGCAAAGACATTGATGTAGTACAAACGGTACATCCAATGAATTAAAAACAAAGACATTGATGTAGTACAAACGGTACATCCAATGAATCAAAACACGTTAAAAGTACATGGGATGCCAGCCCACAAAGAAATGAGACGAAGCTCAATGAATTGAGGAACAGTCCTCCACATAGACAAGAGACATCGCACATTGCTAGTCTAAATCACAAAGATGATCGTCATGATCGACGAGAAGTGTCGATTACAGTAAGCTAGTAAATATATGAGCTTAGCTTCATGTCCCATAACCACTAGCTTAACTTAAATATTTACGAACAAATTGTAGATCTCCACTAGAAAATTGTCACAAGAGATTCAATCGAACAAGTCCAAGAATTAACCGACGAAGTAAACGCAAGCGTTTCATACCACTCGTTTTACTAAGTCGTTTAATTGGATTTCTCATACGAGTGAGGTAAAGGTTTGTATATACTAATAGATTGGAAATCGGTTTGAGAAAACGAGCTTTGTTATAAAATAGTATTGAAATCATTTGACGAAAGAGTTTTGATATTTACTACTAGTATAGAAAACCTTTATATTTTTAAAGTGACAAATCACAAAGAAGATTGTAGGAACAATCAAATCACTAAAATTCACATACGAAGATGTGAATAAAAATCCAAAGAAATCGATACCGAATCCATCGAAATGGATATTCCAAGAATTCCCGAAGAAAATAAGTCATCAAAGTCAATAACAAATGATGACAACAGATAGGGAAATAACACAAGTCGATTAACGTTGGAATTTCAGACAACTAGGCAAAATAGGCATAGTTGGCAAATAGCTGCAAGTCGGTCGACCGGACTCCCTGGGTCGGTTGACCGAACCAGGGGTTGGAAGTGCCCGGGGCACCAGGTCGGTCGACCGGCCCAGGGGCTCGGTCGGCCGAGGCCTGTAATCGGCACTTCCAAACAGAGGCAGGAAGTGCCTGGGTAGCAGGTCGGTCGACCGGCCCAGGGGCTCGGTCGGCCGAACCTGTTGCCAGCACTCCCCTGCCCTATTTCAAAAGAGGTGCAAACGCGATCAAATTGCATTCACTCGAGCAATGGCGCTAAGGGTTTATGCCTATCGACTACCCGGCCCTAAAAGCTCTTCGATGCACAATCATAAACACATTCAAACATCAAAGTTAGGATTTTTAAAGATTTGAACCCAAAACACTAAAAATTGGAATATTCACCAAATCAATCCAAACCAAAAGCAATTGCACACGAATAAGTGTTAGGAATTCATACCTAACAATCGAAGATAAATATAAGCATAGATGTGAGATAAAAACCTCACCTTTGAACCCAAATCAATGAAGAAGAAGCTTTAAAAACAAGCTAAGATCAATTCCTCTTCAATAACAACTCAAGAAGCTTCAATCTAAGCTTAAAAGAGAAACATTTCCTAAATTAGGTTTAGGAATTTTCTGAAATCAAGGAGAGAAAGAGTTGGAGAAGAAGAAGGAAAAGCTTACCAATGGGTTCCTTTGAGTTTGGAGCAAGAAGATGGATTTGCTAAGCAAGCTAGGGCTTAGGAATTTCTATTTCCCATTCTCTTCCACCATTGTTGCTAAAGCTTGAGTGTTTAAGCAAAGAGGAGAAGTTATGAAGAGAAGGGGGTTGGGCTGAGCTAATAAGGGTGCAGTCCAAACCAAAGTCATAAGCGGGAAAAAGTAGCAAATATCAACTATCTCTAAACATATCGAAGCTTATACTCAAAAAGGTCGCAAACGTCATTTTGAACTCAATGGGGGTGGTCTCGAGTCCCAATTCGACTGTTTGCAAAAAGTAGCTTTTCGGACCAAAATCCGACGAACGATAGAATATTTAAATAAAATATTTAAATATAAAATCGATAAATATGCGGGTTGTTACAATTTTGGACAGTGGATAACCCTTTAATTAAAATTGCAATAGTGATGAATTTGGTAAAAGAAATATGTCCACGATTCTAGACAGTGGATTATCCTTTAAAATAAAATTGTAGAAATAATGAATTTGGGGTAGAGGAGTATATTCACGATTTTGGACAATGAATAATCTTTTGAAAATAAATAAATGTTTTGGGAAGTGATATTTTAATTGGAATAAAATGGTTTAAAGTTTTTTTAAAATGTGTTAAATGTTGAATACATAGATTTCAACATTCATTGTTGAAATAGACGTTTTCGAAAAGTATAAGAAAATGGTGGATTATAACACTGTCGTTATAATAAATGATTTTCGAAAGGAAATGTTTTTCTATAGTATTAGGATTTATATATCTATCTAAATTTCGAATCCTTATATTAATGATTTTGGGTCGTCGTAACGATGTTCTACGCAACATTCGTTTTGACCCAAATAAATGTGTTAAAGTGAATGTTTTCCTGAAAGAATAAAATACATACTTAATTCTCATTTAAGTATATTTGATACTTCAATGTGATGAAAATAAATAGAATTGTGAATTACTTATTATTAAATAAGTATATGGAAATGTTTTCTAGAATTGAAGTATTGAAATGGTTTTTGAGAATGTATCTTTTTAGAAGATTATTTGAAGTGAATATTTAGCAAATGGTTTAATTAATAAAAGGTTAATTAAAAGGGCCTAGTGATTGTTATGGTGCTGAATATTTGTTTGTTTGTTTGATAGTTAAAGAATTGACTATCAGATATTAGCCAAATTTTAGTTCCTCAATTTGATGTGGGACTATTTAGTCGTACACTTAGTATGTAGCCTTCTGTGTAGGCTTGATTATCGTTTTTGGTGAGAATGTTGATTCGTTAGTGCGGAGTATTACTCCAATCTATCAAGCTTCCTTCTTGGCCCGAAGGATAGCAAGTTGAAAGTTGAAGACGTGATAAGTCTACGAGACTTAGTTTCTGTGTGAAGTTGAGAAACGCTTTTGCATTGTTGATGCGAAGAGACCGGGATCAGATTTATCTGAAAACCACTTCGGACCAACGTATATGCGACGATTGTGCAGGTTGCTTATGATGATATTGTTATTCCGGACTTTCATAGTGGGGGACTACTTGTTGATCGTTTGTGGTTAAAATCTCAATATACATCCAGTAGCAGTGGTCTCTTTATTATGAAATATCTAATGCGAGGACTATTCGCTACTAATCCTAGGGATTTCCCGACATGATGTGGTAGGAAAGTACCTTCGGTTTGTCTCGTTCCTAGACAACTTGTATAGATGTTTGTCTGACATTGCATTTCTATAGATTACGTACATTGGTTTTTACAAACGTACATCAGTGGTGGCGGAGAAGGCAACTTCTCCTAGCTTAACACCCTCCATGAGTCGTATGAGCTTAAGAGTTGTATTTTAGTGGGTGGCAATTAGTAGTCAACGGAAATGGACGTGTGACATTCTAAGTGATGTGATTGTGCATTGTGAAAGGAAATCGTTACCTCTAGCCTCATCAACCGGAAATGACCAAAACAGGGTTAGATGCGGCAAAGCTAAGTGGGTCATTCCCATTAGGATATGTTCATCCTCTTCTAGATGTATCTTTACATGCTATGACGTCGTGTATCTGATTATTGTGGTTTGTATGCTATGAGGGCCCTCGGTAAAGGTCGGTAATGACCGGAGGATGATATATTCGGTACCATCTAGTTATAGAGGTAGGCCGGTCTTGTGTAGGCAGAGGATCCTTTGTGATGGTCCTCGGTACATTCTTCTAGAGATGTACTGCCGGAAGGTAGTCCCTTTACCTGATCATTTGTATGGAAATCCAAACTCCACTACGTGATTTCCATTTTGATTGTATTACCCAATTAGGCTATATGCTGGAATTTAATCAATGTAACAATTTTGGCTATGATTAATATTATTCGTATATAGTAAACACTACTATAATATAAGAGGATTTGATGTGATATTATCGTAAGGTAAAAACATGTCCGTGTTTATGTGTGGACTTGTCTTACAAGATACTTTTGTTTTGATAAAGGAAAAGTTTGGTGATTTAATAAATTCAGTTGAGTGTGTTTCTCACGCTGGTTTACCAGACTGATCTGGGCGTTCTTCCCTTTCAATTCTCGGGTCAGACCGAGTATATTTATAGGTTCAGATTTGATGCTTTTAGAGCTTCGGTAGGAGAGCTGGAGATCTTCATTTTCGTATACAAGTACTTGTTTTTATTATCCGTTGTGCTTAGTTGTTTGTATTATTAGCAATTGTGAGGACAGGTTATTATAACTGTTCAAGCTGATAACCATTGATTGATTGTTGAAATCTGATTTGTGTATGTAAATATATAGTTTCTGTTTTGTAAAGATCATTGATATGATATTATATATTATTTTCCGCTATAATGTGAGATTTTGTATTATTCTGTTTGGTTCTACCTTCTCTATTTTTTCTCTTCTCTTCTTCTCTCTTCTTTTCTTTCTCTTGACTTTCTATCAGTTTGTGCTTTTGGGTCGGACATGTATGGATTATTATCGATTCAAAGGGTACGAATTTTCGGGTCGTCATTGGATGTTTTCCATGTTGTAATGTACTTATACTCCAAGTTTCATGTTGATAGCATCTGTAGATTTTGAGTTATTGACCTATCATTGTTGCAATATGTGGTGAAAGCTGAATATGGTGGATCCCTTTATACGATCCCTTTTATACCGTTCCCTTTTATAGGTGAAGTATTTTGCCTATAACTTGAGTATACGAACTCTAAACGACTTGAATTTTGAAATATAGCCTCATTGGGCCTTTCTTATCACTCCATATCGATCTTACCCAGTTTAGGAAAAAAATTGAGGATATGTACCAATACCCTAGGAAAAGGGATATGCACTGATCTTCTTCCCAGGGGAAGCATTATTCTATACTTAGAATATTTTAGAGAGTCTATCACTTGGTCTCGATTGATCGTCGCTTCGTATCATTGCCTGCGCTTGATCTCTGAGCCTAATAATCATCTCTTTGGGCCATCTTCCTCAATGATTGTCCAGTCTAAGTTGTCCAGTCGGTTCGAATATAGCCTGGCCAAAAGGTCGGATAACAAATCAACTAAGTGTAAATGGTCTTTCCATGACCCTCCACAATCCGATACACAAGCTCTTAACAAATCTTTAAGAACTTTGGTACGTTTGCCCCTCCATTTATGGATGATAACCGGTACTCATGTTAAGCTTGGAACCTAATACCTCTTGCAGACTCTTCTAGAATTCACTAGTGAACAAAGTATCTCTATCACTAATTATACTACTAGGTATTTCATGTAGTTTAACAATATTCTTCATAAACAACTTAGCCAAAGTACTTGTTGGCCTTGTTGATTTAACGGGAATAAAGTGTGGGCTCTTGGTCAGTCTATCCACCACGACCCAGATACTTCCACTTTCCTTATTCGACCTTAGAAATCCATCAATGAAATTATAGATATAGAATCCAATTTCCAAACCGGTATATCTAAAGGTTAAAGCAATCCACTTGGCTTCTGATGCTCGGTTTTGACTTGTTGGAAATTCAAACATTGCTTTACCCATAAGCCTACATCCTTTTTCATACCTTTCTAGAAGTAACTTCTTTTCATGTCTTGATACATCTTTGTTCTTCCCCGATGAATAGTAAACTTCGATTAATGACACTCCCTAAGAACTTCTTTCCTTAGGTCACCAACATCTGGAACACATAGCCGTCTATTCTTTCTTAAATATCCATTTTGGTCAAGACCAAAACCTTTCAAATTAGCAATCTCACTTCCAATTTCAAGCCTCTTAATCCATTCAGCTAGTAATGGATCATCCCTCTGCTTAGAAGTAATCCTTTCGATAATTACTGGCTGTATTTCAAAATATGACAGCATAGCAGTTTCCTGAATAGAACTAGCCGTCGATCTCAACTACACAGCACAAGTAGTCATTTCCTCTAAGTCTTTCCATTCGGCTAACACAAATAACGCCACATTCTGATGTTTCATGCTAAGTGTATCAGCAACTTTATTTCCTTTCCCTGGTGTATACTCAATTTTGAAATCAAGAGCTGCCAAGAACTCTAGCCATCTTTGCAGTCTCATATTCAACTTATGATTTCTTTATGGTGTCTTAATGATATCTTTTTATCTTGGCAAAATATCCTATCATCATGTCCGATTAACCAATCTATACCCAGAATAATCCCAAAGCCCATAAAGTCAAACATATGCAAATGCAGGAAAATGCAGGCAAATGCATGACCCAATAACTCAAATTCTAAATGGTCACGTATCGTCCCAAGAGTTGCATACCCTCCTATCAGATTTGCAACCCTTAAGGAAGTAATAAGGTATGATGGTTCCAGACTTAAATTATCTACCAGACAATGAATGATAAAATAATGTGATGCACCAGCATCAAACAATACTTTAACCGGTATACCGTGAATCAAAAGCATACCTCCTATTACAGTCTTTCCTTTCTCCTCTACAGTAGACACAGAAGTAGATGGTTCCAAAGCAAACACTCTTCCTTTATCAACCTTGGTTGGCTTAGGACATTAGTTCTAGTGCAATGACCCGTAATTTTCGATAATTAAAAATAGTAAATTTAATAAGATTTTGTAATTTAATGTTGGAAGAAATTAAAATTTGTGATTTTATTAATGAGAATAATAGCGAGAATGAAACTTAATAATGTTAATTTAAGGCAATTGATCTTAACGCAATTTCAGTAAGTTGAAATAATTATAAATATAAAATTTGTTATAAATTGTAAATAAGGAAAAATGTTGTATTAATTGGTGAGAAAATATGTAATTAGTTATAATTGGATGAAATCAGTATTGTGTAAGTATATAATAACATTTGTTTGTAAATAATAAAACCATAAATGTGATTAAATTAAGTAAACGCTGACCATTGCGATATGTTACCTATTTATTTAAGCTTTTGAATTAAGTTGAAATCAATTAAAAATAAAATGTAATTAAATATTACGTTGGTGAAAATTAAGATGAAATTAGAGGATATAAATGTAATAAGATGCAAACAAATGTTAAATATGCTCATAGAGTAATGATTGATTGAATAAAAAGATTGAAATCAAATTAAATCAATTTATTTGAATTTAAATTATAATTAATGGATTTATTGCAATTGAAATTAAACATGTAATTAGCGCAATAATTAATACTGAATTTGACATGGGAAGTTGGTTCAAAAGATTGTTATTTTTTGTGAAACTAAAAGTGGTAAAAATTTGTTTGTTATTAAATTTGGAATTAAAAAGTGATTTAATTAATTTATTTAGTTAACGTGAAAATAGCCATTTTGGTCACTGTCTTGGATTTCGACGAAACCAGTTTCATAGGATCCGTAACAGCATATTATTGTAGAATTTCAAGTTTCTTAGTGATAGTACTTGTCGTTTGACCGTGCGGGCTCGAAACGCGTGGAAATCAATTTGATTGGAATCAATTTGAAATAAGCTGATTTCAAACTAACTTCTTCATGCGATGAAATTAGGAGTTGAAGCCTGTTCCATTGAGTTTAAGATATCAAAAACATCTAGTTTGATATATTGGATGACCCACCTTCGTTTCGGAGGAGAACGGGCTTTTTAGGTCGCTATTCGTCGTTCGTACAAATTCGATAAGTGTTTATTTTCTTATCAGGCTTTGTTAATATAAATAATCTCGTTTCCCAAAACCCTAGCTGTCATTTTCTCATTCCTGTACATACAATTCTATTTGCCTGTCTCCTTCTTCTAACGGCAGAAACAAATTCCAAATACAAACCCTAACTTCAAAATTCAATTGCAAATCAAAATTTTAATCGAAAATTAAAACTCCTCAAACTATATAATGTTATATATAGTTGGAAAGCTCTCGACAAGTGCAACCTACTGCAATAATTTGTTTTTCAATTTGGTTCACCGTTTGGCCCAAAATTGAGGATGAACCTCGACGGTCCATTTTAGGGTTCAAGATTTTAACAGTGGATCTTCATTCTGGCGACGATCAGGAAGCATGGGCTCGTAGAGGATGTCATGCTGGATGCGTTGGCATGATTGGTTCGAGTCACAGGAGATCAGAATCGCCTCGATCAACGTGTTTATAGTAGCGGTGGTGCTTGGACTGGGGGCTGCCATCATGGGTCGTGTGTTAGTGATAGGGGTGGCGTGGCATGATCAGACCACTGGCGTATGTGGATGGGCATGAGGATGGACGTAGGCGAGGCGTTGTTGATCGATAGGGCAACGGCCGTGCTTCATGATGGGTGCGATCTGTAGTTAGGGTTTCTGGAGAAATGGGTATTGTGATAATGTGTGAAAGTAATGTGTTTTGTTAATTAAACTATTTTATTTATTTTAATTTAAATATTATAATGTTCTAACGTGTATAAATTTTACATATGAGGTCGGATTTACATGCGGTTTATTCTGCTGCGATCGTATCGATATTCCGGACATTATTAAACTAGTTTGGATGAATTTTGAGACTGTATAAATTTAAAAATATAATTGGATTTTAAATTGATTTGAAATCAAAGGTGATTGTTTTGACATACTCACAACTACTAAATTACCTTATGTTGGTTAAATTAAATTTATGACGTGAATAGAAATTGATTGGTTGATGTTTGGTATGTTTAAATTATCATTCTAGTTAAATATGATTTTTATTGCATTTAATCACCATTTAATTTAATATTTAATTCTAGATCGCTAGTTAATACCTGCTATTGATAATTAGTAAATTGTTGTTATTTATTGTTGAGGTGAATAATGATTGTGATTAATGTTTGATCATTGATATAGTATGATTTGTTGTTATATTTATATTGTTACAACACTACAAATTCTCTTATTTATTATTAGAAAATCCCTATGGGTTGAAATGATACATGCCCGAACGATTATATGTAGAATAGGAGAAAATCATTATGGGTTGAAATGATAAACCCAAGCGATTTTCATTGATTTGAAATTTTGGGATTACGGATTGAAATGATATTTTAAATAGCAGATTGAAATGATAAATATCTATATCACTTGATCATAGAATAGAAAATTATATACAAACACCGGATTGGTTAAATTAAATGATTTTAAAATCCCAAAAAATATAAATTCGGTTAAATGATGTTTTGAAATAAATTGAATTTTTATAAACTGAACTAATTTCGAAAATCCAAGCTTTAAATGATGAAATTGGAATTGATCTTAATAAATTATTTAAATGATTTAAATTGGAATTTTAAAGTTGAATTGTCGAATATAAATGAGTTTTATCGGAATTGAGTTATTGAAATGTTTGAATATAATGTTGAAATTTATTTAATTTGAAGTGGTTTAAATTGATAATTCAAACATGGATTTGAAACTGATACTGATTAAATGGTTTTAAATGAGAAATTTAATTGAAAGACAAAATTAGTCGTTGATTTAAAAGCAGGGCATGGTCCAGATGTGTTGAAATGAATGAAATAGTCCAATTGGATATTAATTTCAAATTTATTGTATTTAATATAAACTGATTTGAAATATATCATTTTCAAATCCCAATTATTAAGATTTTCAAACTATTAACTAATTTAAGCTATTTTGAACTATTTTAAACTACTTTAATCAATTTACAGTAATTCAATTTATTTTAGTCTATCTAATACAATTTAATCTATTTTGATCTATTTTAACCTAATTAACCCATTTTAAACTATTCTAAATCTATCTGATCTACTTTAAATCTATTTAATCAATTTTAAAACTATTTAATCTATTTTAAATCCATTTAATCTAATTTGAATCTATTTAATCTATCTTAAATTAAATTTAAACTATCTTAAATCCACCTAAACTATTTCATCTATTTATAAACTATAAAACTATTTTAATCTATTTTAAACTATCTAAACTATTTTATAAATTTCAGGTTTTGTAAAATGGAAGTTTTTATTTAAATCCTTGATTTTTAAGTAGAATATGATTAAACGATGTTATAGCATAAGTTGTAATTTAAATGACATATTTATTGAATATGATGATTTTGGAATGAGATTTAACCTATTTTGTAAGATTGATTTCGAAAGTAAATATGATTTCGAATGTGATATGTTTTCGAAAGTGAAAATGTTTTCGAAAGTGAATATGAATTCAAAAGTAGTTTTGAGAATGTGATATTTTGATATAAATTAAGAGTCGATTTTGGAAATTTAAAAGAACCATCCGGTATGAAATAAGCATTTGGTTGTTAAAGAGACCGGGATCGAACATTGCCATATTCTCTGCCAATATCGAAAACCACTTTGACAACTGTGTACGTGGTGGAGATTCTAGAATGAAGTAGGATGGTTTGGCGAATAATTCTGTATGAGGTATTTACGTAGCTCTGACTCCCGTGAGTCAGCTTAGACGTGGCTAAAATAGGAGCCATGCCGGGATAAGTGAGGTCATTCCACCGATCGGACTTGCTTCTTCGATACCATATTATGACTTTGTGATGATTTGGCGGCCACCCTTGATTTTGATTTTGGGAGTTTTTTTTCCGAGGTCGGCGGTAGTAACTACTATACGTTACCACAATTCTGGATCCGCAAATGGTATAATCCAACTCTGGCATTGCCTCAAGTGCCACGTTCGCATGCCATATGGCCCTTCTACGAGTTTGTTTTGTACCACACCTATGGAGTGTCCTCTGGGTAAACCTCCAGTTTACGGAGGAGTGTACGGTACTATATAGACTATGGGAATATATAAATGTGTTAATGGGGATATGTGTAACGCCTTAACACTATTTTAATACTTTACTGTAGACACTTTTATAGTAGCGTATTGTACTATGTATGTAGATAGTTTATTGGATCCTTAGGAGATGGAAATCCCGAACATCTCTTAAGTAATTGCACTCATGTTAGACACTAGATATGAGATGTCAAAACTCATAAACATCTCTAACGTCGTTACACTCTTATTTAATTACTATTGATTTAATGATTTAACTTACATAAGATTTTTTAGTTCTAGCTCGAGTGTTTCGTCTTTTCAATTCGTTCGGGTTAGTCTGAGCTTTTCAGTTTATCAAATATTGCTTTCTGGAGGACGAACACGAAGACAAAAATTTAATACTGTTACTATTTATTTTATTTATTCTACTACATCATGCTGTTCCACTGCATTTATTTATTTGTTCCTGTTGTATATTACTCTGATCTGTATTGTAAAAGTATAATCAAAAGTTATTTGAAAACAGTTTCATGAACTGTTTATTTGATTATCTGCGAGATTCTGTATTCGTTTTTCTTCCTTTCCCTATTTTTCTTATTTACCCCATATCAATCCTCCCTTTTGAATGGTTTGAGTTTGACATGTGAGGTTTATTGTCGATTTAAACTATCCAAAAAGGTGGGTCGTTGCATCTTGTAATGCTTCACCTAAACAGTTGAAACGCCTTATGTTCTTTCTTTATATGACCTTCTTTCCATCTATAAAGCGACACTCGTTGGCAAAGTGCCCTTTCTTGTCACACTTAAAGCAAACAACATTGGCTTTCCCTTTCTTGGCAGCTCCGCCCTTCTAAGCACCCTTCTTTTGAAAGAAGTTCCTTTTCTGGCTTTGACCTCCTTGAGTCTCCGTTGGTTTATTACTACCAAATAGTGCAAGCATTTCCTCATTTCCTATAGCCATCTCCACTACCACATCACATAGATCCCTCAAATGCTGCAATGTTACCCTGGCAAGCTCCAATTTCAATCCACGAATGAACTTCTCCTTCCTTTTAATATGGTATCAACGGTAGCATATCTAGATAGCTCCCTAAACCTAGTTGCATATTCCAGGCACCGACATATCCCTTTTCTCTAATTTAGCAAACTTCCTGAGAAAATTTGACTTGGCTATCTCAGACATAAACATTTCCTCAAATCTCCTTTTAAACTCAAAATAAGTCAAGTTCTCCTCTAGTATTCCTATAGTCACACTGTTTCACCGATTGAAAGAAACTCCTTGCAACTATCAAGATACCGACCCACTCTTCTGCTCCTCGTTCAAGCCTAAGTCAGTGAAAATCCTCTCACGGTGCAATAGGCAATTCTCAAATTCAATACCATCTTTCATTCTAATAAATGGCTTTCCTTCGAGTCTAGCATAATCCCAGCTTAGCATAGCATAATTATTAGCAATAAGAACTTCGAGATTTTCTCTTTCTACATTAGCAGCATTTCCCCTAACCAATCCAGCTACAACTCTTGCTTGCATCATGTTGATAAAGAATTGGTGCATAGTCCCTATATTCTCTGGCAGGGTTACAGTACCCATATTAGCAATTGTTTGTCGACCTGGATTCCTTTTAGTATTAGGCCGAACTTTTCCATTGGTTATAATGCTTTCTCCACCAAGATTCACTCTTTCATTTTTGCCTCCTTATCTTACTTCGTTTAAATCTGCACATGGACCTTTGTAAGATACGAAAGAATGGTGTATGAGAGAGAGAGAGAGAGGAGACAAAATAAGATGGAATTATGCATAGTAAATACAAGCATGTTACTATAACGTTATCCCATACCCTAATCTTATTCTCTGATTCATTTTGATTATATTTCAAAACTCTAGTAAGTTCAAAATTTCTTTAGGTTTACATAAACCTTTTCTCAAATTGTAACATCCCCTATTTTGAGGCCTGAAAATAAACACTATTGATGCTGCAACCATTAGTAGTATTATTTTTCAGTGACAAAACAAGATCAGTTAATAGTATCATTAACACCAGAAGCACAAAAATATGGAAATTTTCAAAACATATTTTATAATCAACTTTTGTATTCATTACATAATCCATTTGTTGCTTAGTTTCAGAGAAAATACAATTATTACAAAATATTCCAAGGGCAACATATGAAGATGCCTCCTTGGTTGATCAGAGTCTACTAATTGATAGTTACTATTATTACATTCATTCAAGCAAAATAAAACAACATCATGGTAAACAATAAAGATCCTAATGAGAAAGCTTGCCTCTTGCATGTCTTTGTAAGCTTAATCGTCAAACTTGAAAACCTCGAAATCTTACTCCCGGCCTACCCAAGTGAACACCCAAGTGTTTAAAGGAAAAAAAAACTTCGGTTCAGACAAAAAGTCGGGTGTGAATAATAATATACCATCTTAAGTCAAATGGATGTCTAGTAAGACCACTTCGCTGAGCAAAATAGGTTTTTCCCTTACTAGTATCTTCTAAATATATGTCAACCATAAACCATGCACCTTCAACCACAGTGATTAGAACATAACATAAATGAATCCAATGCATGCATACAATATGGATGAATTTGACCAGTCTATCTCAATCAATGGACTATCTATCCCTACATCATAGTTTTCCCAGGGTTACTACAACCCTTTATGGCTGACTTGGGCCTACCAGATATACCAAAATCTACTAATACTGTTAGGAGGAAACTAGACTGTCTGCCTGAACCAAATTTTCTTAAGGTCCCGCTGACCATCTGTCTAACTCATAGTTTTTCCTAGGATCACCATGAACCTATTGGTTTCATAGGCCATAACCTATCTAAGCTATAAGTTTCCTTCTATACATAAACCTAGTTTTAGTCTTTACCCTTGACAAAGTCCTATTCACTGGAATTGTGGACCTTTATTAACTAAGGGCTAAAAGCTAAAGCATATGGTACGACTCTACACTAATCCCACATTATCTGGTTTTCTAAATCCATGAGTCAAAATAACCTATCACAATTTATCTATTGGTGACAAGAATAACAAATTCCTTATAAAAACTTAGGCTAAAATACCATTTTATTTCTTCGGGTACTTTTGTATTTATAGTTAATTTATCCCTTAAAATCATACTTTACTACACGGAAAACATAACCCTTTACTTAATCAAAATCTTAAGCCAAAACACAGTCTTCTTTGAAATAGCTTTTTATACATTTGGCATTAAAATGGAGGTTGTCAAACCTCTAAGACACCTGGCCATCAATCCTCTAAGTAAAGCTGTTAGATTTAAAAACATGTGGCATCTATACCGTTGAAATAGAGTGTCGAGTCTCTACTTATGGAGTCTTTAATCAAGTATTCTGATTTGTAAAACATAAGGCTATAAGGCCGAAATATGTGGTTATTGAATTTCTAAAATATATAGGTTGTCGTACTTATAAAAACTAGGATATCAGATTTGTAAGCATACGGCATCCATGTTGCTAAAATAAATATCAAAAACATAGGGAACAAGTAATGTTAGGTTTAATAGTGAGGATGCCGATCCTCTAACATTGGAAGGTGTCAGAACTTTAAAATAAAAAGGATATCGGGATTTTAAAGAACCATATACAGTTATGAAACCTTTGGGTGCTGAATTTCTACAACTAGAGATACCATACCTCTACAAATTTGGTGTTGAACTTCTATACAAACCGATATATCACATATCTACAAGTTGGATATCGCATGTATCATTTCATCTAGATGTCAAAATTATAGGCACGATACAAGATATCAGCTTTTAATAGAGGTCTCGGACCTCTATGTTGAAGACATGACATTTCTGTAAATAAACTTAAAACTGATTTATTTCTTTAAAAAGACAATTCTTTCCACCAACTTTTTCCCCTGCCAACCTTCTATTGGATAGAAAA
Source organism: Allium cepa (assembly GCA_030765085.1). NCBI lineage: Eukaryota > Viridiplantae > Streptophyta > Magnoliopsida > Asparagales > Amaryllidaceae > Allium > Allium cepa. The sequence goes on from CM060931.1 coordinate 468,265,398, forward strand.
TACTTTTTATTTCCATTTCTGTAAACTATTGGAAGTTCAGTTTACCTTCCCCAAAACCATTTGCAAACCCATTAAATAATATTATTAATTAATAGCTTTTTTAGCTAAACAAATTTATAAAAACTATGGCTACTTGGGAAAAATCCCCAAAGATCACCAAAAATTATAATTAATATACTCTTTTATATATAAAAATTTCGAAGCCAAAAGCATTATTGATTTTTTTAAATTAATATCCAAAATAAATCCTTTTTCCTCTAAGGAATTCATAAAATATTCATATAAAATTAAAAACTATAAAATTAAAAACCCATCACCAAAACATTGTTTTACATTTATATCAAAACTTAATGTCATTTGGAGATCATAAATTTGGTTTCTACCCTTAAAACCTATCAAATTATTTTCACATAAATCAATTAATTCGTCATTTAATCATACAATGAAGCAATCAATCAAACATGGCTTAACATCACAAAATAATTGGGAAATATTCATAAAATCTGAATTTAAGCATATAAAGGTGAGATGGTTAACTATTATTCACCTTGGATTGAATAACGAGGTTGAGATTTGTGGTTTATTAATTCCCCTTAGCCTTTTCCCTTAAACGCTTTAGATTTCCTCTTTTATTCCTCTTACCAGTGGCCGACCACTATCTTTTGTATTTAATTGTATGAGAATGAAATAATAATGAGAGGTGAGTTTAGGGTATGAAAATAAGGAACTATACCTATTTTTCCACTCTCATTATTCCTCTTCATTTCTATGTTTCAAACAATCTAATTACTTGTTTACTTAAGGCACGATCAACTTAATTGTCAAATCTCATTCTCTTTATCATGATTATTTCATTTATCAAGTTAAATCTCCTGAATAATGTCAACCAAAAGTAGATGTGTTACAACATTGCTCTTTTATATGCCCAAAACACATACATACCTCAAATTTCGAAGGCAACCACTCATATTCCCTTTTGGACAATGTTTTTTCTATTATAAAGTGTTGAAAATAGCTCTTTTGGTAATTCTCCATTTGTAATCAGTTCCACTAGAAAACAAGTACAATTTAATCTTTTCTTCATGGTTGTGGCTACATCAAGTTTCATGGGTTTTCTTATTATGCTTTTCATTTCACCGGACGACTTAGATCCCTATTTGGATCTTCATGGTTGTGGCTATATCAAGTCTTTGTCCAATTTTAACATACCAGACCACCTTCTCATGATGATGAGCCCACCATCATAGAGAAATGGCCCATTTTTAAAATGTTTTCACCATATTTTCATTCTTTAAATTTAGGGAGAAAGACGAAGGAACTAGGTTGGTTTGCAGCATGTAAAATGGGTAGATTTTAAAATAATTCTCTATTTGGATCATAACGAGCTTTTGAAGTCTAATGGTTTACACTAGCTCTAATCTAGTAATTAAATAAAACCATGTTTTATTTAGATTTGTATTGAATTTAACAATTAATCATATTAATTAATTCAATTAAATGTTTGTTTGGATGTATCATATATACATTCAATGATACAATAGCATAGCATAATGAAATATAAACATGTGTATAACTATAGATATACATATAGATATTGGGATTTAAATATATTGTATATGCATATACATTAAACTTACATATGTGTCTGAAAATTTCAAATGAATATCGGGAATATAAATGCTTAAGAATGTGTATGTGATGTTTGAATATACTATAGTATGTGTATATTGTTTATATATAGATGTTTATTGTACCACATATATAGTGCAAACATATATATATATATATATATATATATATATTTGTGTAGTATATATATGTGGTATTTATGTTTCCACTTATATATACATAAAGCAAATCTATCTAATATAATCAGATAATTTCAAAGTAGGATATAACTTGGTGAAAAAGGAAAGATGGAAATAAAATTTCTCATTAGATCTAAATCTAGTCAAATTAGAATTAAAAGGAAACTAAATTGATGGTATTAAGAATAAGTCTTTTATAGGCACTATTCAACAATATCTACATGAAAAGTTCCATGCTTAAGCATAAAAAGACATCTTGGCTTTTAAAAATTGTGGGCTTGAAAACATTTATTCAACATGAAAACAAGATCATAATAAAATGATTTTAAACATTGCATACACACACACACACATATATACGCACATGCAAAAAATTTAACTTAAGACTTAAACTTCGAACATGTACACTTGACTAAATAATTGGACATTGAATATATTGATTGAAGAAAAAAATTATCTTAATTAAAAAATTCAACTTGATATTAATTTACAGTTTTTGGTAACACGAAGATAAAGCATATGAATACATACATATATAAGTTAACTAATTTAAACTTTAAATCCATAACTATAAGGAATAAAATTATGGAAAAATGTAAATTTTACATCGAAACAAATCTACATTAACTAATAATTTTAGATCTAAAAACCAACTAAAGAAACAGGGCATATTGGAAGCGGGTGAAATAAGTGGATTTCGAAAAATTCTTATTTTTGATCTATTGTACTTATGAATTCCAAAGGGTTTATTAGAGCCAATATGATATTGTTTTCAAATAAGATCCTATGTAATTTAATGTATTCATATATTTTATTCAACTATATATTAATATAAAATATAGTTTATCAAAATACACTGGTTTGTGTATATGCGTATAATAATTACTTATTTTGTTTCGTCATTTTGGTAGTAAAGCATTAAGTTGTTAATTATTTAAACTATTCAATATAGGTCATAAACATATTAAATGTGAAATTAATTAGGAATAGTACCTATCACTTTTGAAAATGACAAAAGCCACATGAAAACATATGGTGTAAATTACAAATGTGTATCAAGATTGGGGAGAATGTACAGAAATAGCATTATGATACAAATAGATATGTCATGATGTCATACGTTCGTGGTGTAATGACCCGGATTTTTCAATGATTTGAATTAGAATATTTAATTGATTTTAAATATTGAAAAGCTGAATTTATAAGTTAAATAGATTTAATTTCAAATATAATGATTATTTGAATAACGGAATTGATTAAATAATTGAATACGGAATCTAATGTGAATAAAAATGATTTCTAATGTGGATTTAAATTCTATTTGAATTAGAATAGAATCAGTAAACTTTTAAAATTTGATTTAAAAGATAATTTATAGAAATTAAAAATTTTAATATTTAATTAGACAAGTAAAATAGCCATTTGGGACACTGTCTCAGAATTGGACAACAACAGTTTCATTGGATCCGTAATAGTGAGTTATTATAGGATTTCAAATTTCATGTCAATCAGACTTACGGTTTGGACGTGCGAAGTGGAAACGCATAGAAATTTATTTAAGTAATTTTAATTAAAATAATTCTATTCGAAAATCTATCTTCCAAATATGATGGAATTGGCCTCCGATATATATTCCATTATGTTTGGAATAGGGGTAAACCGTTATAAATACTAGGCGGCATGCTTCGTTTGGAGTTCGAAATATTTTCAGATGAATAGTGCGCGAATTTTTTTTCTATGAAAGCCCCTCATTTTTTTCCTTTGTTCACAAACCCTAAGGTTTCAAGCCAACCGCTACCCTATATTTCCGTGGCCGAAAATGGCCATCTTCATTCCCTCCGATCTCCTTATCCATTCATATTCCTCGAAAACCCTCAACTACAATATCATAAAGCTCGGCGAGAGCTACAAATCCAACAGTCGTGATTGGATATGGCGCAGCAGATTGGCGGCAACTCGTGTTCAAACATGCAACATTCGTTTGCATTTTCCTAGGCATGGGGATGATTGAGTGTGACGTAGCGCCGGCCGTAGGTGGAGGCGAGGTGGGCGCATTTGGTGGAGGTAGTTAATCAACGTATATATGATCGAAGGGGGTGCGGCATAAGGAAGTCGAGCGCGATTTTGGGTTTCTCATGCGGGAAGAAGCCTATAGCATGAACAAAGAAAGCACGGCCAGATTTTCTCATGCCTAGATCCAATGGTTTATAAAAAAATTGTAAATTAATTGATTAAAAAATCGTGTAATCTTGTAAATGTCATAACTTCTTCATACGATGTCGAAATCAGACGTATTAAGTTACGTTGGGTCCGTTACTGAAAGTACTACGCATGGGAATTGGATTGGAGTCAATTGAAGCTAGTAGGAATTTGGATTAAAATTAAAGGTTGTTTAATTTTAATTCAAATGGAACGTTTAAGCGCTAATTGGAATCAAAGTGAGTAAATCTCACTCATTTGGATTACTGGTTCAATTTAAAATGATAAAAATTATTTATCGGCTGATTGGATGAATTGATAATAATTTATCAGTTGGATATTATATTATTTGTAGCGGTGTGTGTGCGCATATATATATATATATATATATATATATATATATATATATATATATATATATATATATTAGTAGTTGGGTATATTTCCGCCGTTGGAGCGGATGAGACACTATTGCCTCGCATAATGGCGGATGACCCTATATTATTGCGATATCCTACCTTGAAGCAGGATTGTTATTTTATGTTATATAAAACCTGTGGTTGCAGAGAGATAGGTTGGAGGGATCTAACTGGATTCCTCAAAAATGTTGATTCTAATTTCATATCTGTTGATATATGATGTGTGTGAATATTCTGCTATGGAATGTGACATGGTTGATTTATTGGATGCTATAGTATCACCGGCCTTAATGTAAAGGCCCTTATCTCGGTACCCTTTGAGTTGACCATAAATCACATGTGTCCAACTCAAATTGAACAGAAGTACGAATCTTTAGGGGTGAAGAAGAAAAGGGATAGAAGAAAACAGAAACAACACATAGACAATCTCACAATCACTGCGGAACAATATATAATAGATAATAGCAGATTTTTATACAAAGGAATTTGTAGCTATTAATATACACACAATCATCAGGATACAACATTCAATAATCAATCTAACAGCTATAATAACTTTTCCTCACAAATACCGAATGTACAGCATGACTCACACAGCGGAAATAACCAAGTACGTATAATACACCTGAGAATCCTCCAACTCATCTCCTGAGCTCCATAGCATCCTAACCTGAATCTGAAATTCTCGGTCTGACCCGAGCATTATAATAAAATAACACCCGAGTCAGTCAGGAAAACTAGAATGAGAAAACACACTCAATTTGAATTATTACTGTTATCAAAATTCTTTGAAAACAAAGGTATCTTGTATGACCACGCCATACATAGATACTACAGGTTTTTACCTTACGATAAACAAAACATTTTATATCAAAATCAATGGTATCTATAGAAAATAAACCATAAAATAGCTGAAATGCTTACATCTCATGTTTTAGCATAGGTGGCCACATCTAAAATCGTACAGGCTCGTGGTGGATATTGGATTCCATACAATTACAAGGCTACTGGGTATCATCCGCCATAATACATCTCTAGAAAAATGTACCGAGATCGTACCTAACGATGCCTGCTAACACAAGACCGGCTTACCCCTTACTGGATAGTGCCGAATACCCTCGGGTGTTCCCACCCTGTCGAGCGCTCTCATTTCCATGCACAACCATATCCATAATTATAATATATCCGAGGGTAATTAGAAAAGTGATTTCATAACCTACTTGCATCTCCCCTATTTAGCCATTCCCGATTGATGAGGCTTGAGGCTACGTTTCACCTTTAGGGTAGCATTCATACTTGGAATGCTAAAATTGCCTTCCAGACCACGATGCAAATAATAGCATTCATCCATACAAGTTGTTTTGGGTTTGAACAAACATAATCTCTAAATTATTGTCTTAATTATCTTCATGACATCATAATTCGTAATGCACAAATCGGATCGAAGTGGTTTTCGGATAATTAAATCCGATCATGGTCTCTTCGAAATGATTAATGGATTTGGCCAGATTTGATAGTCAGTTATTTAACTATCAAATTACACACATAAACAGTCACTAGGCCATATTATAAATCTTTAAACATTTATTTCAAAATATCTTTATATATATATATATATATTCGAATCTCTTTCAATATTCCAATATTTGAAAACAATCTCAAATACTTAAATCCATAACATGATATTTCACCCTCTATCGACACTTAGAAATATTTCCATATAACCCTCCCATAGTCAAACATTTCCAAATCATCTTATTCCAATACTTAGAAAATTTTAAATATAATTTCCAAAATCACTTATTTCTCAACACTTAGGAAATATTCATAACTTATCGATTTTATAGGTATTATTCACAAACGAGAAAATCTTCCCTTATTCCAAGTTCATAAAATCATTTATAACCCTTTTTGTAAACTCGCAGCTCATTATAACTCATTTCATAAATCTTCGGAATTTATATTAATTCCTTTCTACAATTTCCAAAATCGATTTTACTTATTTAAAATCTCATTCACCAATTTATAACTTCTTTTAAGAATTTAGATTCATTTTTTCGAAGTTCTCGTATCCAAACATTTTGGATATTGTAACGACCCGATTTTTTGAGGCCCGCAAATCGACATCAATATGTCCACTGCATCAAATGCCGAATAATCGAATGCCGAAAAACCGAACCGTTAGGGTCAAAGAAGAAGAAAGTAGAAGAAGAAATAGAAACAATATCAGAATCATACAATCGCAGCAGAACAATATGTAATAGATAAACGACTAATCTTTAAACAAAAGAACTATATCTGTTTATACATTACATCATTAGAGTACAACATCAACAAACACAACACTGGGAAGTTATGCTAACTTGTCCATATGAAAACTGAATTTGCAGTAAACCATACACATCGGATAATACATCATATATGTGTGATAGGTCTTTCCATCCAGCTTGTCTCCTGATCTCCTCAGCATACTTTCCAGACTTTGCTCCAAATCCTACTGATGACTCTAGGCTGCCCATGTGGAAAATTTGGGGCACCCAGAATTTAGAAAAGGGAACAATAAACTCCGAGTCAGTCATGTGACTGGTGTGAGATCTTAAAACAGTTATTTGTACAAAAAGAATTCCGTTCTTGCTTTTGAAAAATAAAACTACCATAAGGTCTCACGGCACACACACAATGCAATCGCACACTTGAGTGAGGTTTTTCCTTATAGCAGTCAAACATGTTTGATACATAAAAATCCTTTTGATATTATTATTAGTGCATAGTGTGGAAAATATTTGCAAGTATAATATTAATCTTAGCTAGCATATGTACCATTATAGTATGCCTACTATAGCTACCATGTTAGATGGCAGGTTCTACAGCTAAAATCGTACAGGGCTCGTATTGTTTTGTTTGGATTTCCAACAAAGGGCCAAGGCTAAGGAACTTCCTTTATCCGAAGGGTACGCCTCTGGAGGGATGTCCCGAGAACCTAACCGGATCTCTACTAACATAAGGCCGGCTGCCTCTGTAACTAGGTAACTAGCTGTCATGAGTATGCCATCCCTCGGTCATAACCGACCTTTACCGAGACGCCTCAAATTCCAACAACCACATAAGTAAAATATCTTGGCTCCATACCAGAATACCACTTTTTATCCACATAAGTTAAATATCTAGGCTTCATACCAGAATACCACTTTTTATCCAGAAGAAAATGTACATACCCTAAGGGGCGCGACCCACATAACCTTGCCACATCCTTCCTGTTTCGACCATTTCCGGGGTGTGAGATTCGATGAAGTCTCGTCCCACAAAGCTACGCTTTTCACAAAAGCCATGCTTCCATTAACCAATGATCAACACTTAGCATGCCACAATACCAAATTAGTAATATATCACTAGTAACAATCAAATACATAACCTCCGAGCTCGTACGTCTCAGAGAAGGGTGTTAAGCTAAGAGAATAAATTCTCCGCCACCAACAGAAATATATTTGATAAAAACCATGCACGTAAATGTGCATATTTTTACCACCATATTTAATTTATTTAAATTGAATAAATGATCATATTGGGTATTTTAACTTGTTTAAACCAAAATTCAAATTAATTTCAAAATGTCACATATTCATCTTCATATAGGGGTAAAATGGTCATTTTTGTGCATTTATTAAATTATGAAAATTTACTTGAAATTTTCTATGTTGTTTTATAGGAAATTTGGTGAATTTTACAAGTGGTTTTATGATGAAACATGCATGCACAAAAGAATGAAGATGGAAATAATTCAAAGTGAAGAACATGGAGGACTACACCTACCCACCACCTTGATGTACAAATTAGAGCCTAACGCACATGCTTATGAAATTAATGACTTCATGTACACTTAAATGATGATTAGTATAAGCTAATGGTTTCTTGACCTCCACACTTTCTCAAGGGTATTTTGGACATTACCTAAAAATATGAATTATGGTTTCATACATCTATGAATGCTCATATGTTGCATGTAATCTCCTCCTCTTCCACTTCATTAGTTTAGGCTCAAAATAAAAGACAAGTTCTCTTTCTCTTTTCCATGGCTACTTAGCCATTTTAATTCACGTATCTTTCCTTTTTTTGTATGCAATGTTAATTAGTGCTCTCTTTCTTTTACATGCATCTTTTGTTTATTTACTTTCATGTTAGTAGTGTTTGCACCAAAAATGGTCACAAACCCCAGTATCGCGAAAGCACCCGTATATGAATAGAAATCAGCAATATTCAAACACAAATCTCAGATCTAAGCAATATCAAGCACAACAAATCAGAAATAACGATCAAAAACACAGGATTTATAGTGGTTCGACGATCTTGCCTACGTCTACTCTGAACTTATGATTTTATTGATTCTTTTGATGATGTCGATCTGTTATAGCAGATTACAGCAAGTTGTAGTTCTGATGCTAGAATACAATGGTGATAGAAAGACGTAGAATTGAATTCGGCAGAGTCTGGACGTCGAATGGCCAAAAGATCCCTTTTCTGTAGGCTTCAGGGGGCTATCTATAGGCGTAGGAGGCTGAGATCGCACTCAAACTTCGGGAGAATTCTTCTGGCACGTGAGTGGGCCGACGCGACCGACCCCACCAAGTTTTGACTCGATCTATGATCGATACGAAATGATTTCGTATCCATCAGAAATTGATCCAATCGAGCTGAAACTTGGCAGGAACAATCTTTACCTTGTATTCAAGCCTCCATGAAAATTTTGTTGCATTTGGATCTGTAGAACGTGAGATATGATCGATGCAAGATTGCACTCTTGTGAACACTGTCGCGTTCGAATCCATGTTTCGTATCCATCTCGTTCGACTCGATAGAGGAATGTGCGCATGCGATGACGTGTCACGAAATCCCTGGGTTGATCCACTTTGCGTGCCGAATTTGACCGAGTTATTCGTATCTAGCGCCGAAGTTTCGCTCGTATCAACCATTTATTCGCATCCATTTGTTTCAGTCCTTATTCGAACCAATTATTGAATCATGGTAGCCCTTGTTCGCATCGATTATCATTGGCGCACTGCATATCGATTGTTATCAATACGAAGTGAGATGGATACGAACAATGACTCATACGCTACCGATTAGAATAACCACGAACCATATGGATTCGAACTAAGCCTCTGTGATCGATATGAAGTATTTTGACCATGATGGATCGAGCTAAACCGATGCGATGTTACCGTTTCTGGGTCGATGCGAAGAGCCCAATGCCGGATGGATTCGAACAGCACCGATTCGAACAAAGCCCTGGGATGGATTCAAATAGATCGAGTCGGTATCCTTTCGATGGATACAAAATCGATCGATTCGAACAAGCCAATACATGATTTCCTGATGGATGCGAATGATGGATTCGAACTGCACCAAACTCGATGGTTTCGAACATACTGAGGTGATGCCATTCCGATGGATACGAACCTGATGGATTCGAAATGCACATCACCCCAACTCTTTGACGGATATGAACAGTATATTTTTCCTACTTGTATCGATCATATCTCCTTCATACGAACTCCGATTAACCTGAAATTCGGAGTGTTGGCTTTCATGACTTGGCTTGCAGTGTCCTATCAATTGTAGCCTGATCCGGGCTCGGACAACATTCATCGATATTCATAGTGAAGCAAAGTATAACCAATCTTTGAGACAAACTGTCTTTTTTTTCCGATCGATCTTTTGGTATCATGGGCTTGCCAAAAAGCGGGATAACATTTGCCCCCAAAACATGCCTTGCGATAGGAAGGTGTATTTTGTAATACCATAAGTTGGATGTTCATATCCTATCAATAACCTGTAAAGAACTCGATAGTTTCATATGACCTCGGATAACGATCGTTCGGAATCGTATGCCATTTGAGGTGAATCGAGACCGTTCGCGGTCGATGCCATTCGCGGCAAATGATGAGATGGGATGGGACCGTTCGCGGTCGGATGCCGTTCGCGGCGAATGGTGAAATGGGACCGTTCGCAGTCGGTTGCCGTTCGTGGCAAATTGTGAAATGGGACCGTTCGTGGTCGAATGCCGTTTATGGCAAATGGTGATCGTTCGTGATCGAGTGTCGTTCAAGGCGAATGTCATATATGGTGAGTTGCCGCACGAGGCAGAACGTGATCGATTGCGATCGATTGCCGCACGAGGCAAAATGTGATCGTTCGCGATAGGATATCATACTAAGTGAATGGTGACCGTTCGCGGTCGGGTGCCGTTTGAGGCAAATTGTGATCGTTCGCGATCGTATGCCGTTCAAGGCCAAAAGTGATCGTTCGCGATCGGGTGTCAAACTAAGTGAACCGTGACCGTTCGCGGTCGGGTGCCGTTCGAGGCAAATTGGTGTGCCCGGGGGGGACCTAGTATTATTGATGCCAGATTTCATGTTCGAGTAAGTTTTCGAATCAAAGACTTTGGCGGTTCATCGCCATACAAGAGGTGCTCGTGGACCGTTCGCGATCCAACGGGTTTACAAGTAATTTTTTTCGCAGAATTCCGAATATTAAAGCGCTGATCATACGAATTCCACAACAGAAATGTTCAAACAGACTAAATCCAAATGTCCAAACCAAAATCAATGCAAAAGCAAGACAAGGATGTCAAAGCGTAAACTCTTACTACGGTGCGGTCAGTAGTCATTCAGAGCATGCCTATGGATCGTGTGCGATCTCATACATGTATAAATGATTTAACCGTGTTGGTGAGAGGTTTATGACTTGTTCATCGCTATTTCAATCAACCAATCAATCAATCAATTGATAACCATACGGTGTCCTGGTTCAGGGTCACCTCTGGCTGATGTAGATGGTGGTCGCTCTGGCTCCACCGCTGGAGTTCGCCTCCTCACATACTGAAGTAGCTTATCGTTCCTGATATGCCCTTCCACCTCATCCTTCAGATGTCTATAATCATTAGTGCTATGACCATTCAGTTCATGGAATAATAAATATTTATATTATTTCCTCTCGTCAGCAGTTGGATCCCTTTGCATTGGTCTACGATGAGGAACCTGCTCTCTGGTATCTTGATAGATTCGCTCCAAACTCTCATTCAGCTCTGAGTATGTGGTGAATCTTGGTTCCTTTCGTGGTTGCATTTATCTGTTATAGTTATTCTTAGCCATTCATTTTCCCTTGCTAGCTTCTGTACCTTTCTCGGGCGGATTTCCATCTTTGACCGCATAAACATTAATTTCTTCTCCTTCTCTTTTCGCACTTGCGTCTTCCAATCGTAAAAACTTTTCTGCCTCGTGATAGAATTCTCCTAGATCCATAGGCGGATCTTTAGTCAATGAATTTTTGAATTCTGTGCCATCAGCTATTCCGGACACAGCTGCCATCATAACTATGGATGGATTTGGTCGATCCACCGATGCTGCTGCCGCGTTGAATTGCGTTAGAAAACTCCTCAAAGACTCCCCAGCTTTCTGCTTTGAAATTTCCAAACTCATCACATTCTTAGGTCTTGCAATGTAAACCCTAAATTGCCTCATGAATTTCTCAGTTAAATCGACCCACACTCCTATGGAGCCACTCTCCAGTTGCCTAAACCATAGCGCTGCGATATCCGTCAGATATAATGGAAAGCACCGGGCCATAATTTCCTATGATGCCCCCAGCACTTCCATGTGCCTTATGTACCTTGTCAGATGGACCGCGGGGTCCGTTCTCCCATCGTACATCTCCACTGATGGTAACTTGAACTCTGGTGGGTTCCTAGCCATTCTAATCGCAAGAGAAAAGGGACTCCTGTTCACGTCTTTAAGGTCTCTGTTCACTAATCCGCCCCTCATGGCTCGCCTGACCATCTCCGCCAATCTATCATTGTCTCCTAGTTGTAATCCTCGTTCATCGCTTTCGACCTGCCCCCCAAGTTCACGAGGGAGTTCTGGTCTCTGCCCCCTTGACTGAGTGTGATAGCCCGCAAATCCGTACCCCTTGAGTCAACACTGTCGTACATCAACTACCTCAAGTGGAACAGAAATACGAACCATTAGGGTTAAAGAAGAAGAGATAGAATAAGAAAAAAACTAAACAATATCAGAATCTCACAGTCGCAGTGGAATAAAATATAATAGTAAATAATAGATCTTTACACAAAATGAAACTATATCAATTTTATACATCATATCATCAGAGTATCTCATACAAACAATATTACCAGACAGACAATCATACAATCATAGCAGCGGGTATATATACTAGTATGGATAATACGTCTCGGACCCCTACTTCCCTCCCGCTTCAAGCATCCAGACCTGAATATATAGTACTCGGTCTGACCCGAGCATTATAATGAAATAACACCCGAGTCAGTTTGGAATACCAGCTGATAATAACGCACCCAAATTGATTATTAAAGTTTCAAAATTCCATTTGAAAACAAAAGCATCTCGTATGACCACACCACAAATAAACATGTCGGGTTTTTACCTTACGATAGCTAAAACACTTTGTATAGAAATCCTCTAATATTATAATAGGATCTATATACAAATACTTATAAAATAGCTGAAATTGTTACATTATTAAATTCCAGCTACTAGCTACAGTGTGGGTAATACAAACAAAACTCGTAAAAGGCTCGTAGGGAGAATGGATTTCCAACAATAACTAGGCACTGGGGCACCACCTGTCACAGTACCTGGTCTAGATCAGTGTACCAAGGACCACGCTCGATCCCCTACAACACAAGGCCGGGACTACCCCTTACTGGATAGTCCCTAGTAAGATCACCCCGCAATTGGGAACAACAACCGCACCACTAAGCCGAAATAAAAGGGACATCTAGACATGAACGACCTTACCCGGAAATGGGTGCTTCCCACCAAGCCTTGCTGCATATCCCATGATTTTCAGTCATTCACGGTTGATGAGGCTTGAGGCTATGCGTTACCTTTTAAAACGTTTCACTTAGAATGCCCATCGCCCACCCGACGATGTTCCGAAAGCATTCATCCATACAAGTCCGTCCCGGGTTTGAACGGAACCGAAGGCACTACTCCTACTACATCCATTTTGGAAATATCCTTAGGATTAGTAGCAACTAGCCCTTGCACTTCACAGCTCCATCTTCGACACCAAACACGTTTCATGAAACGTACAAACCGGATCGAAGTGGTTTTCGAGAAATAAATCTCGATCCCGGTCTCTTCGAAATGATCAACGCATTTGTCCAATATCGATAGTCGATGATCTAACTATCAATTTATATTCACAAACATCCATCACATAATAAATAATTTCCCACGTTATTTATATGCCTCAAATATCTTTACAAGATTTATTTCTATTTTCAACTCATTTGAAAACAAATCCCAAAGTTCTTCCTTTGCAAGGTAAATTCTTTACCATTTATTCCCATTGGAAATAACCATGTTCAGACCAATTTAGATTTAAAACAGTTAAAACACTTTATTCTGAAATGTACTTTAAAATATGTAAATTTACTACTAGTTATTTACTCAAAAATATAATTTCAAAATATTTAAAGTGAAATTATTTTATAAGATGTAAGCTAAATTTAAAAGAAGGGTTCAGTTAAATTGAATTTAAAGGTGGAGTTTTTTAAAGAATAATACTAGTTTTAAATAATTTAAATCAAACCATTCGTTAAATTAAACCAGTTAGAAATTATAATAACTAATAATATTCTTAAATAATTACTACTATAGCCAGTTTATTAATTATTTACTTTTAAATAATATAATTTCTTAAAAACACTTTTTTAATCAAGTTTAAACTTTAATTTTTAAAAAAACACGAACTTGGTTTTCCAAGGAAACACACTTCCATTCAAACAACCCAGAGAATCCTTCTTATAAATTCAGCCGATTTATTTCAATTCAAATTTATGTTTTAATAACATAAATTTCCTTTCCATGTTTAAAGATAACTTCTTTCGAAGCTTAAACACATTTTTCCATTCCCGGAAATCCACTTTCAAAGTATAGGTTTAAATATTTTTAAATAAAACTTTTAGGAATTTATTAAATGAAAATAATACTTACGAATTACTTAAATAAAATTCCAATGATGTAAAATTGTATTTCAAAATATTTTTATATACATATAAACTGCTAATTTATATTTGGAAAGCATCATTGAAAACATATTTTAATTTCCAGGAAAACATCATCAAATAACCCCATCGTTATTTAAACAATTTATACTTCTATAGAATTTATCTCCAGAAATCTATACTTTCACATTGATCAACTGATAAATTTCCTCTTCATTTATAATTCCAAATTTATCAATTTCCAATCTTCATCCAAACCAGATTCCAATTTTTATTTCTTTAAATCTTTATTTAACAGTTCATTTTATTTCTTAAGAATCCAATTTAATTCATTTATACTTAAAATTCTGGGTTTATACTTATCCAACAACATCACCATCCAATTTAACTCTAGATTCATCTATCACATATATATATATATATATATATAAATAGAATGCATCATCAATTATAAAAATGATTAGTATATTGTGAGGAATCCAGTTGGATCCCTCCAACCCGTTTCCCTGCATCCACAAATATTAGCACATCAATTATATATATATATATATATATATATATATCAATCCAGACTGATAACGACATTTATATTCAACCAATCACACAGACATTTAAATATTAACTATTTAAATCAGCTAACATCCCAGATGTGAGTGAGATTAACTCACCTTGAGTTTTGATGAGCGTTTGAAATTTTAAATTAAATTGAAGCGTTCGATTTAATCCAAAATTTCAACTTGCTTAAATCGAATCCAGATCTACGCCACGGCGTGCTTCCCGTCGCTGCGATTCCAACGCTTCCTGTTTCGTCGAAAACTAACAACGTATGAGCGAGATATTAAATTTTAAAGTTTGCATTAAATTTAAAACAATTTTTTTTTAAGATATGCAAACCATCAGCCGCTCGTATCCTTCTCCAACTTCACGCGGTTGCACAGCACAGCGTCGAACCCACTGTCGACATCCATTTAAAAAAATCGAGACAACCCCTGTCGACTTCACCTCGATCGGAGGCCACCCCTCCATAGTCTAACGCCTACATCACCTCCAACTCGAGTTTCGACGAACTCGACTGCCCCCTCTACTCGAAAAACGAGTGCGAACGGCCGACGTTCAATGTCGAACTGCCGCCGATCCATTGAGAAATACCAGATCTTGACCATTGGATTTCAAGAGCGCATCGAACTCTACGTTTCCTCAGTTGAAAATTTTCAGAATCGTTGCATGGATTGATCGAAAATTGAAGGAGAAGGAAGACGTTTTTTTGGCCATTGAAAACGACGAGCGGCGGCCACGAAAAAACTAGGGTTTTGATTAAAAATTTAGTATATATATTGTTTAATATTATTTAAATATTACACTGCAAATTTTAACGACTTATGCAAAACGAACTCCAATTCTCACGTACCAATAGGTGTTTCTAGGGTTTTTCCGCGTTCCGGACACAATGGAATAGGTTTCGGAAGCTAATTTGATCGTATGCGTGAGTTACAGAAATAAACGATCAATTTAAAATTAAATCGGTTAAAGTATTTTCTATGCGTTTTAAGCTGCCGGGGTCAAACGACAACTCAGATTGCTACGAAAATTGAAATCCGATAATAGCTAACTATTATGGATCCAATGGAACTAGTTTCGTCGAATTCCGAGACTGTACCCCGGAAGGCTATTTTAACTCGTCGATTAATTCGAGCAATTTTCAAAATCGTCGAAATTATCTAAAATTTCACTTTTAAAATTTTACTAACTCCATTATAACTTGTATAAAATTTATATTCACATTAGAAATCATTCTGGTTCAGTTTAAATCAAAATTTGATTATTTGCATTATTATATTAATAAATTCCATTTTTAAATTAATATAAAATTCCAAATTTAACCAATCGACTCCTAATTTCATTCAACAGTCCAATATTATAATTCAAATCCAATTAGACCCAAAAATAAATTTTAGAATCTAATTTTATATCCGTTTACACTCAGAGTTACCAATTATTCCAATTCTAATATTAAATTATTATTATTCAATTTTCAATTAAATTACTGTATTTAAAATTTTAACCAATTTTATTAATTTTAACCAAAGTCTTTTATTTCAAAATTCAAATTATAATCCATATTCAACATTTAAAATGAATTAAATGTTCAAATCTGGCGACCCAAAATTCCGGGTCGTTACATTCCTTCCCCCTTATAAAAATTTCGTCCTCGAAATTTGCTAAGGTAGAAGAATGTTCAAACCCAATAGCAAAACCTACTCAGTGAAATCTCAATTTCACTTTGCTCAAATTCTTTAGTTACAAATCGAAACTACTAGTTTTAATTCTTGTTTCGAAATCCCTTTTATTTTAATTGTTATTTGAAATCAATTTTGTCGTTAACAAAACATTACCAAATTTTCAAAAAAAATTCTAACTCCCAAAATTTCCGAATTTTTTTGGCAGAGTCTCCCTTGTACGGAGGAGTTTTTGCAATTTCACAATAGATATAAATATGTATACATCGACCCACACGGTCGGAAAAACCAAAAATAGTTTATATTTCATATTTTTATTGCGTAGGCATACCTTTATTAGCATTTTAAAAGCAAGCAGCTAAATAGTATTGCATATACGCACTCCAACTCTATCCATTGCCTCTCGTACCTGTACTTACTTAAACAAACACATCAGTTTCCAATAATATGAGAATTTATTAACATTCCTTTCATTAAACTAGCCCAAACACATCAATTACAAAGTTTAAACAATCAAACTTCATAATTATGCATGTCAACTTCCTTTATAAGCAATTTTACAATTTCAACATCAATTTAAATCCTCTTTACAAACCCAACTTCATTTTATCACACTTGAACAATTTATATTCAAGTGCGCTATATACCATTCATATTTATTACAACCAATTCATTTCCACTTCAACATGATTAACATATGCCTTAGTTACATCTCTTTACTTCAATTCAATTCCAAATTGATTCACAACCAAATTTACCTTCAATTTGAAGTATGTACATTCCTTTTATGCTCCATTTCCATTCATATGCAAAACCACTTAATAAAATTTCAATTCATCCCAATTGATTCAATAACCCATTTCAATTTGTTTCTTTAAGCCAATTAATTTTTTTGTTTACAACAAAACGACAAATTTCAATGCAAATTTAAGGTTATCAAAGAAAGTGACCATCATTTAAGCTTATAACCATTAAAATTAATTCCTGTTCAAATTTATATTAATTTTATTCCATTCGGAATTATTCACAACTCAAATATTCTTATTTCCTTGCAATTTTTAATTCAATTTCTTATTCTCTTTTCACCATTCAACTTAAGTTTTAAACTAATACCATCCCATTCTATGTTATTTACAACTCATACATATTTAATTTATCACAATAAAATTAATTAAAACCATTTCACTTGCATATCAATGTTTATTACCTAAACAAATTTATCCAAGACAACATTATAAAGCTCGACCACAATTATTATTCAATTTGCTTAAGTTCTTCCACAATATTTTCATTATCTTCTTATATCAATTTTATTTTCATTTGATTCTCATCCAACCCAATTCCCATTTCATTTACAAATTTTAATTCAATTTGTTTATTTGTTCTATCCATTTGGAATTTTAATTCAACCCCTCGATTTATTCTGAATTTTGTTGATAACATGACCAATTTTAAATCATTCCACTCATTTGAATTTATTTATAATTCAAACCATCATTATTATAATCTAATCCCATAATTTATTTACATTCTCAACTTTTTATTGCCAAAATTAAATTCTATACCATAAATGGGTTTTTATTTTTTTCTTAACAAGCCACCAAAATTTCATCTATGCCCATACAAATTCCATTTAATTTAGTTTACACTAAATTCATTTTCCAACTTATTTTTATTTAATTTAGCTTATGCTAAATTCATTCTCAAACAATTCCTTTGAATTTAGTTGAGCTAAAACTTTATTCACAAAATATCATTCTTACTTCTTTAAATTGAATTTCCTTTCAATTTAATTCTTTTCCAATTCTAATTCAAGTTCAACCAAATTTATTTAGCCAACTTAAGCTCATACCATTTCTTTTACTATCTTAAATAAGAATTTGGTTCTATTTAAAATTATTCATTCACAATTGAATCTTGTTTTTAATTAAATCCAAATTCAACTCCATTTCATGTAATCGAAGTTAAATCCAATTCAATCCAATTTTAATCCTCCATATACAAGTTCAAAATTTATCTTACTAGCTTAAGTTCATTCACCTTTTTATCTTTTATATTTTTCTTCACCTTATTTCAATTTACATTTTATTGAGATTAGGTTTGAATTCACCATACCATCCAACTATTTCCCACTTGTGATCATAATTCCATTTTCTATTTATAAGTTCACCAACTTATTCACTTGAAAGCTTATATTGCCCATTTTAATCCATTTACATCTTATAATCATAATTCCAAATTTTATATATATGTATATCACTGAATTCTTAAGGGTACAAATTTTCTTCCAATTTAATTCTTTGCAAATTTTAAATCCACAATTAAAGAGTCATTTTACATTTCAATTTAATCCAAATCAATTTAAATTTAAGTCCAATTTATTTAACTTATCCCAAGTTAAATTCAAATTTTCTATCCACTTCAATATATTCCATTCACTTCCATTTACTCAAGTTAAATTTTAATTCCAAGATTAAAATTTTCATTTCTAATTAATATCAACTTCAGTTAATACGGTTGATTCATTTTAACTTTACACATTATTTAAATAGAATTTTCTAGAATTAAATACCCGGTTTTATCCCAAAACCATTTTGAAATATATCAAACTTATACTCATTTGGTATATCAATCAAATCTCCAGATTTCCAAAACAACTTGGTTGTACCAAAACAATTTCCCCATTTTGATATTTCCAAACAACTGTTATACCCAACAAGTCCAAACAATATCATAACCAACCATTTTGGTAGCAATCCATCACTTTAGAAACTCGAAAATGAATACTAATGATGTGGCCAGCATCATCAGGATTATTTTCCATCGACTGAAGTGAGTTCAGTGCTTCCTTACTTCCCCACATTCATTTCAAAATAGTTTCCATTCAAAATACTTTCCCAAAACAGTATTCCATTATTGCCTTCAAACACCTTAGCGAACATTTCAAACTTTTCCCAGGATTTTAAATTTCCAAACTTTTATTTTCATCACATTTAAAATCCTTTCCAAAACTTTCGGGATTTAAATTCTGGTTTAATTCAAATTTAGTTATTTTCTTTTGTATAATTTATACTCATGGAATTTATTTGGTTATAACCATTTCAAATTTTAGATTAAATTTTAGATTCTTATTTAATTATAATATTAACAACCAATCAACCAGATATATATATAACAATTTCAGAAAATTATTCCCTTTATATCAAAATATAATTTTGGGTAAAATTATTTCATTTGCCCTCTTTAAAAGCAATACTATATTGGTTTATCTTATTTAAGAGTTTAGAAACCCTTATCGATATGGTTGTACTTCCCATACCGACCAGAATTCCTAAACACTCAACCGATAAATCAACACAGTATAAAAACAATTTTATATTCACTAACAAGTACGCTCTTATATCTATTAATACACTCAACCCATTATAGAGTACTATTGACTCTGTTTAATGAGTAATTTCCTCACCAAAGTCTAGGTTGTCGCCAACCTAAGCTCTGATACCAATTGTGACAACCCGCAAATCTGTACCCCTTGAGTCAACACTATTCTACAACAATTAACTCAAGTGGAACAGAAATACGAACCATTAGGGTTAAAGAAGAAGAGATAGAAGAAGAAGAAAACTAAACAATATCAGAATCCCACTGTCGCAGCGGAATAAAATATAATAGTAAATAATACATCTTTACACAAAATGAAACTATATCTGTTTTATACGTCATATCATCAGAGTATCTCATACAAACAATATTACCAGATAGACAATCATACAATCATAGCAGCGGATATATATACTAGTACTGATAATACGTCTCGGACTCCTGCTTCCCTCCTACTCCAAGCATCCAGACTTGAATATATAATACTCGGTCTGACCCGAGCATTATAATGAAATAACACCCGAGTCAATCTCGAATACCAGCTGATAATAATGCACCCAAATTGATTATTAAAGTTTCAAAAATCCTTTTGAAAACAAAAGCATCTCGTAAGACCATGCCACAAATAAACATGTCGGGATTTTACCTTACGATAGCTAAAACACTTTGTATAGAAATCTTCTGATATTATAATAGGGTCTATATACAAAAACTTATAAAATAGCTGAAATTGTTACATTATTAAATTCTAGCTACTAGCTACAGTGTGGGTAATACAAACAAAACTCATAAAAGGCTCGTAGGGAGAATGGATTTCCAACAATGACTAGGCACTGGGGCACCACCTATCACAGTACCTGGTCTAGATCAGTGTACCGAGGACCACGCCCGATCCCCTGCAACACAAGGCCCGGACTACCCCTTACTGGATAGTCCCGAGTACGATCACCCCGCGGTTGAGATCAGCAACCGCACCACTAAGCCGAAATAAAAGGGACATCTAGACAGGAATGACCTTACCCGGAAATGGGTGCTGCCCACCAAGCCTTGCTGCATATCCCTTGATTTTTAGTCATTCCCGGTTGATGAGGCTTGAGGCTATGCGTTACCTTTTAGAACGTTTCACTTAGAATGCCCATCGCCCACTTGACGATGCTCCGAAAGCATTCATCCATACAAGTCCATCCCGGGTTTGAACGGAACCGAAGGCACTACTCCTACTACATCCATTTTGGAAATATCCTCAGGATTAGTAGCGACTAGCCCTTGCACTTCACAGCACCATCTTCGACTCCGAACACGTTTCACGAAACGTACAAATCAGATCGAAGTGGTTTTCGAGAAATAAATCCCGATCTCAGTCTCTTCGAAACGATCAGCGCATTTGTCCAATATTGATAGTCGGTGATTTAACTATCAATTTATATTCACAAACATCCATCACACAATAAATAATTTCCCACATTATTTATTTGCCTCAAATATCTTTACAAGATACATTTCTATTTTCAACTCATTTGAAAACAATTCCCAAAGTTCTTCCTTTACAAGGTAAATTCTTTACCATTTATTCCCATCGGAAATAACCAAGTTCAAACCAATTTAGATTTAAAACAGTTAAAACACTTTATTCTGAAATATACTTTAAAATATGTAAATTTACTACTAGTTATTTACTCAAAAATATAATTTCAAAATATTTAAAGTGAAATTATTTTATAAGATATAAGCTAAATTTAAAAGAAGGGTTCAGTTAAATTGAATTTAAAGGTGGAGTTTTTTAAAGAATTAATACTAGTTTTAAATAATTTAAATCAAACCATTCGTTAAATTAAACCAGTTAGAAATTATAATAACTAATAATATTCTTAAATAATTACTACTATAGCCAGTTTATTAATTATTTACTTTTAAATAATATAATTTCTTAAAAACACTCTTTTAATCAAGTTTAAACTTTAACTTTTAAAAAAACACGAACTTGGTTTTCCAAGGAAACACACTTCCATTCAAACAACCCAGAGAATCCTTCTTATAAATTCAGCCGATTTATTTCAATTCAAATTTATGTTTTAATAACATAAATTTCCTTTCCATGTTTAAAGATAACTTCTTCCGAAGCTTAAACAAAATTTTCCATTCCCGGAAATCCACTTTCAAAGTATAGGTTTAAATATTTTTAAATGAAACTTTTGGGAATTTATTAAATGAAAATAATACCTACGAATTACTTAAATAAATTTCCAATGGTGTAAAATTGTATTTCAAAATATTTTTATATACATTTAAACTGCTAATTTATATTTGAAAAGCTTCATTGGAAACATATTTTAATTTCTAGGAAAACATCATCAAATGACCCCATCGTTATTTAAACAATTTATACTTCTATAGAATTTATCTCCAGAAATCTATACTTTCACATTTATCAACTGATAAATTTCCTCTTCATTTATAATTTCAAATTTACCAATTTCCAATCTTCAGCCAAACCAGATTCCAATTTTTATTTCTTTAAATTCTTTATTTAACAGTTCATTTTATTTCTTAAGAACCCAACTTAATTCACTTATACATAAAATTATGGGTTTATACTTATCCAACAACTTCACAGTCTAATTTAACTCCAGATTTATCTATCATATATACAAATAGAATGCATCATCGATTATAAAAATGATTACTATATTGTGAGGAATCCAGTTGGATCCCTCCAACCTGTTTCCCTGTATCCACAAATATTAGCACATCAATTATATATATATATATATATATATCAATCTAGACTGATAACGACATTTATATTCAACCAATCACATAGACATTTAAATATTAACTATTTAAATCAGCTAACATCCCAGATGTGAGTGAGATTAACTCACCTTGAGTTTCGACGAGCGTTTGAAATTTTAAATTAAATCGAAGCGTTCGATTTAATCCAAAATTTCAACTCACTTAAATCGAATCCAGATCTGAGCCACAGCGTGCTTCCCGTCGCTGCGATTCCAATGCTTCCTGTTTCGTCGAAAACTAACATCGTATGAGCGAGATATTAAATTTTAAAGTTTGCATTAAATTTAAAACAATTTTTTTAAAAAAAATATACAAACCATCAGCCGCCCGTATCCTTCTCCATCTTCACGCGGTCACACAACACAACGTCGAACCCACTGCCGACATCCATTTAAAAAAATCGAGACCACCCCTGTCGATTTCACCTCGATCGGAGGCCACCCCTCCGTAGCCTAACGCCTACATCACCTCCAACTCGAGTTTCGACGAACTCGGCTGCCCCCTCTACTCGGGAAACGAGTGCGAACGGTCGGCATTCAACGTCGAACTGCCGCCGATCCATTGAGAAATACCAGATCTTGACCGTTGGATTTCAAGAGCGCATCGAACTCTACGTTTCCTCGGTTGAAAATTTTCAGAATCGTTGCATGGATTGATCGAAAATTGAAGGAGAAGGAAGACATTTTTTTTCGGCCATTGAAAACGACGAGCGGCGGCCAATGAAAAAACTAGGGTTTTGATTAAAAATTTAGCATATATATATTGTTTAATATTATTTAAATATTACACTGCAAATTTTAACGACTTATGCAAAACGAACTCCAATTCTCACGTACCAATGGGTATTTCTAGGGTTTTTCCGCGTTCCGGACATAATAGAATAGGTTTCGGAAGCTAATTTGATCGTATGCGCGAGTTACAGAAATAAACGATCAATTTAAAATTAAATCGGTTAAAGTATTTTCTATGCCTTTAAGCTACTAGGGTCAAACGACAACTCAGATTGCTACGAAAATTGAAATCCGATAATAACTAACTATTACGGATCCAATGAAATTGATTTCGTCGAATTCCGAGACGGTGCCCCGGAAGGCTATTTTAACTCGTCGATTAATTCGAGCGATTTTCAAAATCGTCGAAATTAGGCCTGTCAATGAATACCCGAAATATTCGAAATCCGTCCGCATTCGTATCCGAAAACATGAAAAATATCCGATATCCGAAAAGCGGATACGAATATCCGAAACATATTTCGAATACGGATATGGATATGGCTGTATCTTTATCCGATAAATATCCGTCCGTTTTGAAATTAAATATTTATATATTAATATATTATTTTATATCCATAAATTTAATACAAATACACTAATTTATTGTACGGATTTTGTGTGATTGGATTACCTATTGTTAATTTGATGTAATTTATATATTACTAGGATTTTTCATCTTTTTTTTCAGTCAAAAAATGAAATATGCATTATATTGATTAATTTTCGGATATTTTCGGATACATATATGAATATTTTCAGATATCCAAAAATATTTGTATTCGCTAAGCCGGATACGGATATTTTCAGATATCTGAAAATATTAGCGGATACGGATACGGATAATATTCAACGGGCATTCGCGGATATCGGATACGGAGTCGGATACAGATTTTCATTTTCGGATACAGACGGATACAGTACTATCCGTACCCGAATGCATCCGTTTACAGGCCTAGTCGAAATCATCTAAAATTTCACTTTTAAAATTTTACTAACTCCATTATAACTTGTATAAAATTTATATTCACATTAGAAATCATTCTGGTTCAGTTTAAATCAAAATTTGATTATTTGCATTATTATATTAATAAATTCCATTTTTAAATTAATATAATATTCCAAATTTAACCAATCAACTTCTAATTTCATTCAACAGTCCAATATTATTATTCAAATCCAATTAGACCTAAAAATAAATTTTAGAATCTAATTTTATATCTATTTACACATAGAATTACCAATTATTCCAATTCTAATATTAAGTTATTATTATTCAGTTTTCAATTAAATTACTGTATTTAAAATTTTAACAATTTTATTAATTTTAACCAAAGTCTTTTATTTCAAAATTTAAATTATAATCCATATTCAACATTTAAAATGAATTAAATGTTCAAATCTGGCGACACAAAATTCCGGGTCGTTACATTGAGCGTTCATTCATCTACTACCTTCAGGTTGCGCAGATGCCCCTATCTCTCTCTCCGGGACTGGATCAACATGCTCTAAGTGTTCCCCCTAATCCAGGTGCTACGCCGGAAGAACCTGCTCCATTCTGAACTCCATCCGCTCCTCGGTTCTGCGCTCCAAGTTGCCCAATCTGTTGAAACAAACTCTGGATCAACTCTTCTTGTCTCTTCATCATTGTCTCCATCTCATCCCTGGTGATGAAGACCGACGCCTGGTTCGCTCCTGAGGAAGCCTCTTGACTTCCCTTGTGTTCATTTCTCTCTGGCCTTTGTCTTCTACTTGTTTGCCTTGTCATAGCTCTTAGATCTGAATTCTTAAATCTTCATATTCAGCTTCCCCCTGAATTAGCTTCTCAGTGAAAGCACCGAAGTGTTTGCACCAAAAATGGTCACAAACCCCAGTATCGCGAAAGCACCCGTATATGAATACAAATCAGCAATATTCAAACATAAATCTCAGATCTAAGCAATATCAAGCGCAACAAATCAGAAATAACGATCAAAAACACAGGATTTATAGTGGTTCGACGATCTTGCCTACGTCCACTCTGAAGCTTATGATTTTATTGATTCTTTTGATGATGTCGATCTGTTACAGCAGATTACAGCAAGTTGTAGTTCTGATGCTAGAATACAATGGTGATAGAAATACGTAGAATTGAATTCGGCAGAGTCTTGACGTCGAATGACCAAAAGATCCCTTTTCTGTAGGCTTTAGGGGGCTATCTATAGGCGTAGGAGGCTGAGATGGCACTCAAACTTCGGAAGAATTCTTCTGGCACGTGAGTGGGCCCACGCGACCGACCCTACCAAGTTTTGACTCGATCTATGATCGATACGAAATGATTTTGTATCCATCAAAAATTGATCCAATCGAGCTGAAACTTAGCAGGAACAATCTTTACCTTGTATTCAAGCACCTTGAAAATTTCATTGCATTTGGATCTGTAGAACGTAAGATATGATCGATGCAAGATTGCACTCTCGTGAACACTGTCGCGTTCGAATCCATGTTTCGTATCCATCTCCTTCGACTCGATAGAGGCATGTGCGCATGCGATGACGTGTCGCGAAATCCCTGGGTTGATCCACTTTGCGTGCCGAATTTGACCGAGTTATTCGCATCTAGCGCCGAAGTTTCGCTCGTATCAACCATTTATTCGTATCCATTTGTTTCGGTCCTTATTCGAACCAATTATTGATTCACGGTAGCCCTTGTTCGCATCGATTATCATTGGCGCACTGCATATCGATCGTTATTGATACGAAGTGAGATAGATACGAACAATGACTCATACGCTACCGATTCGAATAACCACGAACTATATGGATTCGAACTAAGCCTCTGTGATCGATACGAAGTATTTTGACCATGATGGATACGAGCTAAACCGATACGTTGTTACCGTTTCTGGGTTGATGCGAAGAGCCCAATGCCGGATGGATTCGAACAGCACCGATTCGAACAAAGCCCTGGGATGGATTCAAATAGATCGAGTCGGTATCCTTTCGATGGATACAAAATCGATCGATTCGAACAAGCCAATACATGATTTCCTGATGGATGCGAATGATGGATTCGAACTGCACCAAACTCGATGGTTTCGAACATACTGAGGTGATGCCATTCCGATGGATACGAACCTGATGGATTCGAATGGACATCACCCCAACTCTTTGATGGATACGAACAGTATATTTTTCTTACGTTGTATCGATCATATCTACTTCATACGAACTCCGATTAACCTGAAATTCGGAGTGCTGCCTTTCATGACTTGGCTTGCAGTGTCCTATCAATTGTAGCCTGATCCGGACTCGAACAAAATTCATCGATATCCATAGTGAAGCAAAGTATAACCAATCTTTGAGATGAACTGTCTTTTGTTTCCGATCAATCTTTTGGTATCACGGGCTTGCCAAAAAGCGGGATAACAGCAGTGTAGATTTATTTTTCATGCAAGTAGAATATTTTTGTTTCTTTACTTTGCTCTCTTTTTCTTTCATGTTGCAAGCTATATTTGTTGTTTTGATAACAAATATGAGAGGCTAAT
This sequence comes from Allium cepa, assembly GCA_030765085.1. Lineage (NCBI taxonomy): Eukaryota > Viridiplantae > Streptophyta > Magnoliopsida > Asparagales > Amaryllidaceae > Allium > Allium cepa. Next base: position 468,292,576 of record CM060931.1, read on the forward strand.
CCCTTCAATTTAGGGGTAATGAAGTCTCTAATCATGCAGCTTCAACATTTTAATAATTATAGCTCTCTTTTTGTGTTTAATGACAATGTTTGAAGTGCTTTAATTTATTGTTTTTGTTTTGAATTTTATAGCCTATATTATTGACACCAAATAGGTTATGCTTAAACAATCACTAACACAAATGCCTCTTCATCAAAATATGATTACGACATAAGAAAGTGATTTGAAATTCAAATTTGATGGTCTATAATTCTAATTAATAGTTAATAGGCCATACTTAAAATAGATTTTATTTTCAACTTTGTTGTCATTTTCATTAGAGTTAGTAAGTAGTTTAAAGGTTGCGTTATATTTTGATGGCTTATGTTGAGCTAATTAATAACACAAATGAGTCATACTTATGATAAACACATCATTTAAATTCACTTATGATAAAAAAAAGATTATAATTTCATAATTTATTGAACTATATGATCTAGAGAGCGGAATTATCTCAAATTTGTCATTTAACTCTCATAGTTTTATCACTTTTTTTTTTGACATTTTTCTCATTTTCTAGCTAATCACACTCTTCAACTTTGGTTTAATTTGATTGAATGGATTTTTAAAATCACAATTCCCTACGAATCGACCCGTACTCGTAACGTACTTCAATAGTACGTCGTGCGCTTGCGGTTATTTTTATTTCTAAATTTATCGACGGTTTTCACAGAATTTCCCCCGTTAAACAAGTTTTTGACGCCGTTGCCGGAGAGTTGTTTTGATTTTGTATTCTTCGAATTATTTTAAAAAACAAAAAAATTTGTTGGGTGTTTGTGTAATTTTTGTTTGCATTTTGCTTGTTGTGCTTGTTGCTTTTCATCTTGCATTTGCATACTTCAAAAAAAAAAAAAAAAAAAACAGCACAATTTTTCTTGAAAAAACAAAGTTCATTTCGTTTCCATTTCATACATTTTCATTTTCTTCTTTTACATATACAAAAAGGAAAAAAATAAATAAATTCTGTGCTCATCTCTGTGCACAAAGCCTGCATTCATCTCCCTGCACATACCCTTCCCTTCCTCTCTGCCTCTAACATTCAACTGCAACCATACAAGTACACACTACAACCATCAACACTACTTTGAAAAACTTCAACCTGACACACTGCATCACCTCAAATAGTTCAACTGCTACAACTCCCCTGCTTTCTCTGCAACTCCCCTGTCATCGCCTGTCCCCCCTTCTACAACCAAACTTCATCACATTCCTCATCCAAACCATTCACCACTATACATAATAAACGCTGCAACCACTTCGATCATCTCCTCACTTTCCACTGTGCAAACATCTCTCCAATACAACATTTATCACCACTGACTACATTGCCTGCTGAGCATCCACATCCATCCCTTACATCCAGCAATACTCCTCTTCCTGACCACCTCAAAAACACCTCCTTCAACCAACTATGCACTGTGCCTGCTTTTCACTTAACAACCTTCTCACATTTACATTTCCTCCTCGACAACCATTTACTGCCTGTACCATTCTTCACCTATCTCCACTGTTGCCACTTCGAACATTAACCAAACAGTGCACAATCATCCTTACTGCACCATCCAAACACTGACTCTAACATCCACCAGACAAAAAAGAGAGAACGGAAGAAACTGCTGCGTTAGATCAATTGGAATTACCTGACCATCATCCCTGAATCCACTGTTCTCCTCTTCTAATCACGAACAGCAACCACCTTCGAACATCAATCGAACTCGCTACATCCACTCAAGCATCTTCAACAATCGCCTCAAACAAAACCAAAGTCGAACTGCGACTCCACGACAAATCCAACCCGCAACCTCCCTTGACTTCGCAATCACTAATACAACCACCCAATCTCCAGCCGAAGCGGGACCACCTATTGCAACTCGAATCAACATCGCAACTCATATTCTGATTCCAAATCTCTGCCTCAAACACAGCAAACTCAATCACCTCGCTCCTTCGAACCACATCAACACCCTCGATAGCGATTTCAATTGCCGCGTGATCACTGAACAAATTTGTACTTAAACTTGCTTGAACAAGATTTGAACGAGGCTAGAAATGATTGTGGGAGATTCGATTTAATTTTTTTTTCCTTTTTCTTCTTCCAGGAATCAATTTTTTGTTTTTTTGGGCGTTTGTTCCGCTTGGTGGGAACGATAAAGCTTGGGGTTTATTTTCTCTTTGGGCCGGGTTGGTGTTAAGTTGGCCTTTTTCTGTTTTTCTTTTTTTGATTTTAATTTTGAATTTTGAGTTTGTGTTATTTGGTTTTGCATTTAAAAAGAAAATTTTCTTTTAATTTCTTTTCTTCTGTTTAACTTGTTTTGTTTTCTTTTCCATCCTTGTTAAAAAAGAAAAAAAAAGTTTACTTTCTTTTGATTTTTGTTGTCTTATTCTAAAAAAAAAAAAATAACCTTCTTTTGTTTTGTTTAGCTTTTTTTTTTTTTTTTCAGGCAAAACAAAGTTATTATTTTGCACGAGCAAGCTGGTTTTATAGTGGCCATACCACTTGCTGAATTGAAGGTGTTCAGCCCACAACATACAAATCAGGAGTAAGGCAAAATTGCCCTAGCAACTAAAAGAATAAAAATACATTTAAAACAGGAGTTTGACAATAGAACCAAAGCTACAAAGGAAACTAGCTAGACTTCTTCAGATGAAGAAGAACTACCATCAGTAACCGCAAATTTCGGGCCACGGACATGGAGGAAATCCAAGAACTGATCAGCAAGAGAAGCATCATAATCAAGAGAACTTGGTCCATATAAAAATTTCCTATCCCAAGCAGTAACATCAAGCAAAAGGGAGTTTCTTGTACCGTAGTCACCAGTTGAGAAGAGAGAGATATGACCATCAACAATGTAGTAAATAAGACGATGATTACCCATGCCAATATATTTATAAAAAACTTGATAGGTCGGACTGTACCTCATATCAGAAGCTATGTGATGCCAAGATTGATCAGGGGGATCCCAGACAACCGACCTGATAACCGATGGCACAATAGTCGCAACAACGTCAGAATCAATAGTGGCAGAAGTATCAAATAAAGGAACAGAAATAACTGGGGCAGCAGGAACAACTATAGGCGAAGAATCTGAAATAACAGCTTTCGGAACCCACTGCCGAGGGGATGGGCGAGGAAGGGGGACCTTCACCAGGATAGGATCCCCACACGCAAATGAGCAAGACTCCAAACAGTGACCAAAAGAGTAGCAAGTGGTGCAGATGTCAGGCTTCCAGTTATATTTAACAGTAACAAAAATATCGAGGTCATCAATGCAAACTTTAATCTGATGAGGAAGCAGTTTGTCAGGAGTAATTTCAGTCAAGGATTTGGCAAAAGAGAAGCAGTATCTATCCACCGTAGTAGAATCAAAGCATTCGAGGATACCAATACGCGATGCAAGCTAGTTGATACCAATTAATGTCTGCAGAACTGTAGGAATACACGAAAAAATAACCCAAACTGGAATAGACAAAACTTGCTTCCTGACACTCTCCACTGAAGGAGACCAAGTGGTGACAATGAAAGGCTTACCGTCAATAATGATGAGATCTGATTCTAGCACACGCCTTCTTTCTTCCGCAATAGAGAATTTAAAATAAAACATACCCTCCAGGAAAAACACACGAAGCCCACCTCTAATTTTCCATCTACTACGGCATTGATTGCAAACTAAGTTATAGTCCACATATGAGTCCAGAAAGAACCCCACTAAGAATTCCTTCCATCTAGATATCCCTTCATGTATGACTTCGACCGGAGGGGAATCACCATCAGAATGAGAGAAGGCTTTAGGAATGTAATTGCCAGCAGACCGGGGGAGGCCAGAGAAGAGCGACGACCATTGCTTAACGTTTCGACTCATAGGGGAATTTGAACAAACAGGAACCGTGCCTACTGAGTTGTGATGGAGGTTGTCAGACATAGGGGAAACAGGAGTAACGACATCCACATCAGCACAAGATACATCACAAACTTGAATATCATCTGCCGAAACAGTAGAATTGGAATGGAGGCCAACAACAGACGGAATGGGTTCACCAGGACTGCCACAAGCACGCACAGAAACACGATCAACAGCAGGAAGAGGAGCAGAATAAGACATCCCAGAACGCGTGCTAGATCCAGGGGAATTCGAGAAACGAGATTTATCCTTTCTGTTCTTCGCCATAGGGAGCGGCGAAGGCGACAAGACAAAAGAAAAAGGTCATGATTTCAGATCCAGAATTTCAGGAGAGGTCGCCATTAAACGCTTACCGTGGATATATAAGCTTTATCCAAAAAAGACAAACGCTTTGTTCAGCTTCTTTTGATTCCATTCATTTTCCATTTCCTTTGTTTTAGATTACTTAATTCATACTAAAAAAGAATTTTGTATATATTCTGTCTTTTGCCTTTTTTTAGGTTGCAGAAGCAGATAAGGAAGAATAATTTGCTTGCTTTGCTTGGCTTGCCAAAAAATAACTGCTTGCTTGCTTATAAGAAATATTTTGCTGCTTCTAACCCATATCTATTGTTTTTATTTGCCTTGCATTATTGTTTGCCTGCATTTAAAAAAAAAAATTCAAAAACAAAAACAAAACAAAAATCCATTCTTAATTGCATTTTAATACATGTTTAATTTCAGTTTTGCATTTCATCCTAGATTTGATTAATAATAACGGGTAGAAATCAATAACACTTAATTGTATATTTATAAGTTGCCTTCTTTAAACAATTTAAATTCTTGGAATCTAGGCAACGGTAGAGCAATAACCATTTATAAATATTACGGTGATTCGTAAATATTTTAGTGGTTGTTTCTATGAAGGTACTTAAACCTTCGGCTGCATTGCTACGGTGATTCGTGGTGCACCGATAAATCCTGTCCGTTACCTGGCTGAGATCTATCTTGTTTATCTGAGACAATGTGTGAGTATATAATTTTGGGTTAACTTAGAATAACTCATTTGTAATTAACCCTTGCATTCATTTAGTTGCATTAGTTCATGCATATTTGAAAAAACAAAAAAAATTCAAAAATCCAAAACTAAAAAAATTGTAAATATTCCATTTATTTTTCTTTGAAATTTTTAAACCATTTTCCTTTGAAATTTCAAAAATCCAAAAAAAACTAGAAAAAACAAAAATCCAAAAAAAAAATATAAAACCTTTTTTAAAAAAGCCAATTTTTTTTAAAAATCCAAAAACAAAACAAAAATCAATTTTTTACTTGAAAAATAAATTCTATTTGTAAATATTTTTTCTTTATAAAACAAACATTCTTGAAAATGTCCGAGTTCCCCAATTATATGAATTTTATGATAGTTGTGAAAATCAATATAACCCATATAATTTCACTTCAAATTCGTAATGATATTTTAACGACAACTATTGTTTCAACAATTTGAATTTCGAACAACAAAGTTTTCAAAACGATGATCAACTCTCAAATCTCGAAAATAACATTTCATCTTTACTTGAACTCTCTACATAACAAAATCAAAGTGTAAACGATTTGTGTAACTCATATTTCTACAATAGTTCAAGTCAAAATAATCAAAATTTGAATTCACTTCAAAATTCAAAGGATTTCGAGTATAACCCTTGCCAATTCAATTTCGAGCTTCAAAATGAATTTCAAAATCAAGACGAAAATGTGTACCAATTTTCAAACAATTTTGGCAATGGGAATAGTTTTAATAACGATATGATTGAAAACTCTGGTTATCAACAAATTCAAAATGTAAATGTTCATATTAATAATCATGAATTTGATTTTGTTGACTAAATGGAAAAAGATAACAGGTACTTGAAAAATACAAAACTTTTCGTGAAAATCATAATCAAATCTCAACTTGCAAAGAATCAAATAATATACCATTTACCCAAATTGACAATTCTTGTACTCAACAAATCCAAATCGAAAATTTTCAAGTAAATAATTACAAATTTGACTTTATTGAGAAAATGAATGAAATTTACGATGATCACACGAATTTGTTGATTAAAACATCGAAAACATTTTGTGAGAAAAAATAAATAAATTTCAGTGTGTGACGAGTCAAATAATAATCCATCTTGTACCTAAATCGACGATTTTCAAATACAACTTTTGAATTTGATAATGACGATCTTAATCAAGTTGTTGAAAATACGGTAATTAAGTTGGATTTCAATTCTTTTGAGGGTACGAAACTCAATTTAAACTTCAAGCTTCCTTTTTTTGAAAATTTGAATACGACAACTTTGAATTTTAAACTCGATTTACACGATAAAGTTGTTGATAATCCAACAAATGAAGTTGAATTTAACAACATGAGTTTGTAGGATCTAGATTAACCCTAGAGGGGGAGGGGGGGTGAATAGGGTTATAGCAAATTTTCTCAAATTAAACACAGAAACAACTGCAGAAATAAATATGCCGAAAAGTAAATAAATCACACACAAAATTTACCCAGCTTCGGCAACCCTTACCTACTGCTGCATTCCCAGATTTCTATTAGAATTAAACAGTATCACGCTTACAAACACTCTACTAGACTCGCAGACGCTTTTGCTCCCTCTCACAAACACTCGACTAGACTCGCAAACATTTGCTCCCGCTCACAAGCATTCTACTAGACTCGCAAACATTTGCTCCCGCTCACAAACACTCTACTAGACTCGCACACCCTGCTCCCGCCTATAGAGTTTTGTTTACTCGCAAACTCTGCTCCCGCCTATAGAACTTTGATTACTCGCAAACTCTGCTCCCGCCTATAGAGCTTTTATTACTCGCAAACTCTGCTCCCGCCTATAGAGCTTTGCAAACTCGCACACCCTGCTCACTGAACTAATTCTAACTAGACAATCTGACACGACCTAATCCCTAGGTGGTGATTTACAAAGTTTTGATTCGTAAAGTAAAAACAAAACAACAATTAAAAACAAATAGACACATTAACCCTAATTAAAAAATTAAACTCAAGCTTCTAAATAACAAGGCCGGTCCACTCTTCATTAAACCCGATCACTTCTTTGTGAACAAAAATGGCGGCTGCTTCTTTCTTCGTTACTTCGATCTGAGATATTATGAGAGGCGGCTTTGTTTCGATGCTCTTTAAATTTGGCTATTGCTCGATCTTCGTTGCCCTGGAATTCACGGCTTCGCTTTCTCGTGGTACTGTGATTTAGGGTTTATGGATTTGGGGCTTCGATCCCTTGAATGCTCTGCTTTGCGAATTAGGATCGAGATGATTATCGGCTTGGCTTGGCTTCGCTTTGGTGAGTTCAATTTCGCTTCAGGTAAAAATTTTAGCTCTGTTCCTCTTCGATTTTCATATTCGAACTCACACCTTTATGCCGATGATGATTTGGAGCTTTTATAGGATTCGTTACCCTTGAATTCCGTTCGTCTGATTGTTTCAAAATCATTGCTTTGGCCGTTCGATTATTGTTGGATGTTTGCGATGAATTCTGACTGAATCAAATGCGTATATACTGCTCGATAGTCACGGCTTTGAATTTTTGAGATATTTGTTTACCACCGGCTTTTGATTCTTTGCTTGGTCAAATTGCTTGGTTATTGCGATGTTGATTTTGGTTCCGTGAATTTCTCTGTTGACCTGTTCATTACGGCTTTGACATTTTTTTAACTTCGATATTTTTGTGAATTAGCTTTGAATTGCTTAATGGTGTCACTGTGTTTGACATGGTCTTTGTAGTACTTGAGATTGGTTCCTGTTGTGTTTTTGTATACTATTGACAATCATGTTGGGTAGCTTCATCAAGGCTTGTTGTTGGCTACTGGTCGTCTGCACCTCTGCATTCATTGTAGTGTATCTTCAGTTGTTTGTAGTTGCATTGAGCTTTTTACTTGAACCTGCTTTTGAGGATGATGCATCCTGGCTTGGTTTTGGGTTTGTATATGGTCTTCTCTGGTCATTGCTGTCATTTAGGTTGATGTGCATGTCCTATGCAGTTGCTTACCATGTTGCATACATATTTTCATTCACTTGAGTTCTGTACTGCTTCATCAGTTCATATTGATCTGTTTCCTGTCATGTTTGAATATAGTTGTGCACTTGCCTTCTGTCTTTGTGGTCACTTATGCAGTTTGGTCTTGCTTATGATATCTTGTAGCCTGTTGGTCTTCATGTGTCTGGTTTTGTTGCTCTGACTTGTATCACTTGATGTCTTGAGCTTCAACTGTGCTCGAGCTCGTATCACAGCAAACTGCATGTTATATTTCCTGATCATGTTGGCCATTTGATCGAGCTGTAGTATTGTTCCATGTACACTTTGACATCCATGTTCTTCACTGTGTTGATTATTGTGCATGCTTGTTCATTCCAGTGAGTTTTGTTTTGTGATATCCATGTTGCAACTGTTTTGGTCGAGACTTGTTGTTTGTTGGCACTGGACCCGATCTGCATACATGATTGTTGCAGTCCATTTTGCTGTTGGTCTTCGTTCCATTCATGTCATGTTGCCTTGTGTTGAATCCAGTTTTAAAACTCGGGTTTGAGCTTGTGCTGAGAGTTGTAATTTTCAATGTATTGCACGTGAGTTGAACCCGGCTTTTCATTTGGGTTTGACCTGTGCTCACCTGTCCCTGTAGCATTATCAAGTGATATATCGGTGTGCACGGCCTTGTGGCATATACAGTGATACACTGTGTATGTCACAAGTTGTTCGTGTGTGATGAATTCAAATTTAAATTATGACGAACAACCCAAATAACTGAGGCAGATCATATTTTCAAAAATTATCTTTTATTTTTGAATTGCAAAAATATTTCTTTTTCAATTTTACCGCGTTAGTTTATATTTTTGCAGATTGCTCAGATGCTGGATTCAAACTGGAAGGAAGTTGAAGATAAAAATACGAGTGTGAGTGATATGTAGTGAGGTCAACTGTAAATATGAAATGTGATGTAATTGTAATCAAAGTTGTATAGTTATAGTGAGAGCTTGAAATTGTACTATTCAAATTTGTAAAGAATATTTGTTTGAATAAAATATTCGTTTGAACTCAAATTCCGTGTTATTTAATTTATTCAACAAATATTTATTTAATCTATGAAAATAAAATAGTATATTAACAAATACATTTAAACGAATGTATATATGTTTATTATCATCAAACAAAAATCATATAAGCGCATATTCAATAATCTTCCCCTTTTGATGATAACAAACATATATTTAAGATTTTGAATGTATTAAATGTATTTGATCGTTCAATTTGCTCCCCCTATTTGAATGCTTCCTCTCTACACAATACTCCCCCTACATATATGCATACAAATAAAAATATGAAAATGAGCCTATATGCAAATGGAAAATTATTTGACCTTTGCTTGATTCTATTTGACAAAATCTTAACTTTTCTCTCCCCCTTTTGTTATCAGCAAAAGAATAACAGTGTTATAAAATAGGGATGAAGTGATAGACATGAATCAAACATTTAACTCAATTGAATATAAATATCAAATTTCGATAAAACTCAAACAAAAATCATAATTACCCTTGTTAGACGCATATTCCACTTTCAGAAGTGATGGGGATAAAATCATCAAAAAAATCATACAGTTCTGTCTATTTGTGGTATATTTATTTTAGGAAATTTGAATATCTACTAGCCATGCATAACCGTTAGGACTTTTAAATGAGATTAGTAGTATTCCAATTTAATTTTTAAAAAGAATTCAAGTATCTTCTAACCACACATAACCGTGAAGACTTTTAAATGGGATCAGAATCAACTTGTCTATTAAATCAATTAATTTTGATATGCGTTCCATACATGCATAACCGTGAGGACTTTTAAATGAGCATGGAAGCACATAATCAAAAATCCAAGTAATTCACTCATGCATAACCGTGAGGACTTTTAAATGAGAGTGAATACTTTGGATATTTATTTTATTGAAGAATATAATAAATTGAAGCACAAATAGTTTCCTTCACAGATTTAAAGATATTGAAAAACGAATGATTTCCTTTGTAAACTACCACAAATTTACATACTATATGTAATTTTGATGAGTGATGGTCGACAGAAAGATGGTAGAAATAGAAATGGTCATGGAACTTTTACCCTACAAAAAGTTTTTATAACTCTTGTTATGAAATTCTAAAGAAATTTTCTAATTATACTTTCTCGAGTTATAATATATGATAAATATCATCACTCATCACTTTTTCAATCACTATTCATCTTTTCGATAATCAAAGGGAGTCAGATTAGTCAAAATAGTCATTTAAAATCAAATTCAAAAATTATAAAATCAATTTTTCAAAAATGACTAATCTGAAAATATGGTCAACAATGATTTTCTTGAAGGGGTTTTAATAAGAAAATTTTCTGCTATTTGAAAATTATTTCAAGTGAAAAATATGCAGATATTTTCTTTGAAAAACGATGCAGCAAATGAATGTTTCAAAAATTAATCACGTTCCACTAGTAATTTTTCTATCAACTATATTACTAGTGTAATCTGCATCTGAATTTAAGTTTCATTCAATATTCACTCGTCGGATGTCAAAGACCAGATTGTGAAATTTCAACAAATTATCTCATGATTGTTTTCAATAATTTTTTAAATGAAATTTTCTTGGATTTGAATTGAGACCGTGTTAACAATTAACCAAATATCATAGTGTCAGTTTCAAAAACAGTTATTTTCATGAGTAATCAACAGTCAATCAAAAACAATTTCTTGAAGTTTCAACAATTTCTTAAAATCCTTTTTAACAGCTTTTACACATGAAATTTGAAATCGTGCAAATTTACAAGCAGTAGCCAAAATGTCAAAACAAATATATCTACGTGTAGCATGAGTAACCATCATTTGACCAAACAAATTTATATGGATTAGTTCAAAGTTGAAAATCTGATTGGTCATCATTTAAGGACAAATCAAGGTCATAAATAAGAACAAGTCAAATATCAATTAAGAATAAGTCAGAATTAAAAAATCATCTCTTTTCAACATCACAATCTTTGGCTGATTTCATTCAGAATACAGTGCAGATTATCACATTTAATATATCGTTCAAAACAATTTTACCTGTTTTACCTTTACGATAAATTTTCGTTGTTGTCCATTGTGATTCTGTCACCTTTGTACTAGGCTAAGGAACTTTGCTTTGTCGCCTGTTGTGTTTCTGGAACAGCCAAAATCCAGAGAACACCGTTGTTGTTCCTTAGCCTGCCACCACACCTACACGATGTAAGATTTATGTGACCTATTTGATTTTATAGGTCCATGATTGTTAGTGGCAGAATATGAAAAATATGTTTGTGGAGATCCAAAACTATTTATATATGTTCCTTTTGGCACCCAAATTTATTTGACTTTCAAAGATTTTATATTTGTGCCTTTTGGAACCCAAATTGGTATAGTTTTCACGTGTTTGGGTCTATACCAACAATTATTTTGATTATGTCCAAATTTTCTACAAATCGTGCACATTAAATTGACTTGATTAAATTTCGTGTTCTTTTTCCTATGACTATAATTTTCAACATGATGTCCAATTATTTCAGATCGAGCAAAGACACTTTTCCCTTTTGCATTATCATCATCTTGTGATTTCCCAAAACCCAGTCCTTTTCTATTGTTAGCAAAAATTTGATTTCCCAATAGCATGTTGAAAGATTTTTCTCCTTTTGAAAAGTTATTCAGGGATTTCTCAAGATTTTGGACTCTGGTTTTTAATGTTGAGTTTTCAGTGACAAGTGAGGTGCATTTGCTTATAAAATCCTTTTTCCTGGTGTCAATGTTTTCCTTAAGATTCAAGTTTTCTTTTTCAAGATTCTCAAATTTATTCCTAAGTTTTGTCAAATCTGAATCTAAAGTTTTACATTGGTTACATTCTAGGTTTTGAATATTTTCAAGTTCAGTTTCTAACCTAGAATTTTCATGGGCGAGTTTCCTCCTTTCAGATTTCAGTTTTTCAATTTTTGATTCAAGACTATCAATTGTTTTAGTAAGATCTAAGCACATAAAAACAAGATCTCTATAAGAATACTCACCTGCCTCACTAGATTCCTCGGAGCTTGCTTCTGAATTTGATTTTGCCATAAGACACAAGTTAGCCTCTTCTGAGCTGCTATCCGAAACTTCCTCTCCTTCTTCATCATCCCAAGTTGCTGCAAAAGCCTTCTTTTTCTTTTTCTTTCCTTTGTTGTTTTTGAGAAGTGGGCATTTTGGTTTGATGTGGCCAGGCTTGTTGCAGTTATAACATGTCAGTTCATTATCGGAATTTTCAGAATCTTTTGTCCTATTACGACTTATTTTCTTCTTGCGTGGCTTGAATCTAGACCATCTTCTAAGATTATTGACAGCCATTGCAAGCTCTTCAATTGGATCTTCTTCATCTTCATCGCTCTCTTCTTTGCTCTTTAAGGCAATCGTCTTCTTCTTTGGCTCGGAGTTGTTGCGTTCTTCCTTTGCTTTTAGCTCAAGCTCATATGTCATCAAGTTGCCAATCAACTCCTCCATGCTTAGTTTGCTCAAATCTTTCGATTCTTGGATTGCCGTGACTTTTGCCTCAAAGTTCATCGGTAAGACTCGTAGTATCTTCCGCACAAGCTCTACCTCAGTGAATACCTTCCCAAGCGCTCTAGCATTGTACACCAAGGTTGAAAAGCGTCCAAACATGTCCTTTATGCTTTCGCCTTTGTCCATCACAAAGTTTTCGTATTCATTGCTGAATAGGGCTAGACGAGACTCCTTGACTTGAGAAGTTCCTTCGTGTGTCACCTCCAAAGTGTGCCAAATTTCCTGTGCTGTTGTACAATGAGAAATTCTATTAAATTCATTTTTATCAAGAGCACATATCAAAGCATTCATGGCTTTAGCATTTGTCGTTTTCAATCTCTTATCGTTAGCATCCCACCTATCCTTAGGTTTAGGAATCTCAGTATCACCAACGATTATAGTGGGAGGTTTATAGCCATTTTCAATAATATCCCAAACATCATAATCAACAGAACTAAGATAGATACCCATCCTAACTTTCCAATAAGCATAATCATTCCCGTTAAACATGGGTGGCCTAGCAATAGATTGCCCTTCAGAAAAAGCATTATTCGGTGAATTCATGACTCTAGAGTTAAATAAAAATACCAGGCTCTGATATCACTTGTAGGATCTAGATTAACCCTAGAGGGGGGGGGTGAATAGGGTTATAGCAAATTTTCTCAAATTAAACACGGAAATAACTGCAGAAATAAATATGCTGAAAAGTAAATAAATCACACACAAAATTTACCCAGCTTCGGCAACCCCTGCCTACTGCTGCATTCCCAGATTACTATTAGAATTAAACAGTATCACGCTTACAAACACTCTACTAGACTCGCAGACCTTTTTGCTCCCGCTCACAAACACTCGACTAGACTCGCAAACATTTGCTCCCGCTCACAAACATTCTACTAGACTCGCAAACATTTTCTCCCGCTCACAAACACTCTACTAGACTCACACACCCTGCTCCCGCCTATAGAGTTTCGTTTACTCGCAAACTCTGCTCCCGCCTATAGAACTTTGATTACTCGCAAACTCTGCTCCCGCCTATAGATCTTTGATTACTCGCAAACTCTGCTTCCGCCTATAGAACTTTGATTACTCGCAAACTCTGCTCCCGTCTATAGAGCTTTGATTACTCGCAAACTCTGCTCCCGCCTATAGAGCTTTGCAAACTCGCACACCCTGCTCACTGAACTAATTCTAACTAGACAATCTGACACGACCTAATCCCTAGGTGGTGATTTACAAAGTATTGATTCGTAAAGTAAAAACAAAACAACAATTAAAAACAAATAGACACATTAACCCTAATTAAAAAATTAAACTCAAGCTTCTAAATAACAAGGCCGGTCCACTCTTCATTAAACCCGATCACTTCTTTGTGAACAAAAATGGAGGCTGCTTCTTTCTTCGTTACTTCGATCTAAGATATTATGAGAGGCGGCTTTGTTTCGATGCTCTTTAATTTTGGCTATTGCTCGATCTTCGTTGCCCTGGAATTCACGGCTTCGCTTTCTCGTGGTACTGTGATTTAGGGTTTATGGATCTGGGGCTTCGATCCCTTGAATGCTCTGCTTTGCGAATTAGGATCGAGATGATTATCGGCTTGGCTTGGCTTCACTTTGGTGAGTTCGATTTTGCTTCAGGTAAATTTTTTAGCTCTGTTCCTCTTCGATTTTCGTATTCGAACTCACACCTTTATGCCGATGATGATTTGGGGCTTTTATAGGATTCGTTACCCTTGAATTCCGTTCGTCTGATTGTTTCAAAATTATTGCTTTGGTCGTTCGATTATTGTTGGATGTTTGCGATGAATTCTGACTGAATCAAATGTGTATATACTGCTTGATAGTCACGGCTTTGAATTTTTGAGATATTTGTTTACCACCGGCTTTTGATTCTTTGCTTGGTCAAATTGCTTGGTTATTGCGATGTTGATTTTGGTTCCGTGAATTTCTCTGTTGACCTGTTCATTACGGTTTTGACATTTTTTTAACTTCGATATTTTTGTGAATTAGCTTTGAATTGCTTAATGGTGTCACTGTGTTTGACATGGTCTTTGTAATACTTGAGATTGGTTCCTATTGTGTTTTTGTATACTATTGACAATCATGTTGGGTAGCTTCATCAAGGCTTGTTGTTGGCTACTGGTCGTCTGCACCTCTGCATTTATTGTAGTGTATCTTCAGTTGTTTGTAGTTGCATTGAGCTTTTTACTTGAACCTGCTTTTGAGGATGATGCATCCTGGCTTGGTTTTGGGTTTGTATATGGTCTTCTCTGGTCATTGCTGTCATTTGGGTTGATGTGCATGTCCTATGCAGTTGCTTACCATGTTGCATACATGTTTTCATTCACTTGAGTTCTGTACTGCTTCATCAGTTCATATTGATCTGTTTCCTGTCATGTTTGAATATAGTTGTGCACTTGCCTTTTGTCTTTGTGGTCACTTATGCAGTTTGGTCTTGCTTATGATATTTTGTAGCCTATTGGTCTTCATGTGTCTGGTTTTGTTGCTCTGACTTGTATCACTTGATGTCTTGAGCTTCGACTGTGCTCGAGCTCGTATCACAGCAAACTGCATGTTATATTTCCTGATCATGTTGGCCATTTGATCGAGCTATAGTATTGTTCCATGTACACTTTGACATCCATGTTCTTCACTGTGTTGATTATTGTGCATGCTTGTTCATTCCAGTGAGTTTTGTTTTGTGATATCCATGTTGCAACTGTTTTGGTCGAGACTTGTTGTTTGTTGGCACTGGACCCGATCTGCATACATGATTATTGCAGTCCATTTTGCTGTTGGTCTTCGTTCCATTCATGTCATGTTGCCTTGTGTTGAATCCAGTTTTAAAACTCGGGTTTGACCTTGTGCTGAGAGTTGTAATTTTCAATGTATTGCACGTGAGTTGAACCCGGCTTTTCATTTGGGTTTGACCTGTGCTCACCTGTCCCTGTAGCATTATCAAGTGTGTATATCGGTGTGCACGGCCTTGTGGCATATACAGTGATACTCTGTGTATGTCACAAGTTGTTCGTGTATGATGAATTCAAATTTAAATTATGACGAACAACCCAAATAACTGAGGCAAATCATATTTTCAAAAATTATCTTTTATTTTTGAATTGCAAAAATATTTCTTTTTCAATTTTACTGCGTTAGTTTATATTTTTGCAGATTGCTCAGATGCTGGATTCAAACTGGAAGGAAGTTGAAGATAAAAATACGAGTGCGAGTGATATGTAGTGAGGTCAACTGTAAATATGAAATGTGATGTAATTGTAATCAAAGTTGTATAGTTATAGTGAGAGCTTGAAATTGTACTATTCAAATTTGTAAAGAGTATTTGTTTGAATAAAATATTCGTTTGAATTCAAATTCTGTGTTATTTAATTTATTCAATAAATATTTATTTAATCTGTGAAAATAAAATAGTATATTAACAAATACATTTAAACGAATGTATATATGTTTATTATCATCAAACAAAAATCATATAAGCGCATATTCAACAGAGTTTTATGGACTTTTTGAAAACGAGTTGTTGAATTCTGAAGGGGAAATTTTCGATCACCATTTTGATTTTGAAATCGATATTTTGGAAGAAACTGAACTTCAATCAATTTTTCTATCTACCCCAAAAATCATCGAAAATAAAACAAATCGTACGATTTTCAACAAAACGACTTTTGTTTTTCCAAATCCACATTCAATTTCGAAATCTTTTACAATATGGTTTTTCGTGCTTAAGCTGTGTCTCACACATTTGATTAGACAAATGAATCAGTCTTTAGAAGATCGTTTCATTTACTTTTTGACTGTACACTTTCTCATCTCTTGTAAATAATAATCTTTCATGTAAGTATAGGATTTTTATTTTATTTTTCTCCTTCCACTTGGGTTGACTGTGGGGACACAGTCAATATCAAGTGTAGTGGGGAGACTCATCTTCATTTTTTATATTTTTCATGGCTTATTTTTGCTTTAAAATATCAAAAAAAAAATTTAAAAAAAAATCCCAAAAACGAATTTTCTTTTGAAGAAACACTATAAGATAAATATATGGTTTTGGTTTATTAAATTGAAATTTTTGAAAATTTATTTGTCTTAACAAAAATAAAAATGAAGTTTGATTACAAAGAATAATGGTTTAACTAATATATAGGAAGATTCGTATGTGTTAATTATGAAGTACATCCTAATTGAAAATCTTTGTTTTAAAAAGTGGTTGATTTAAAGTAAAGGATATAACATTTTTTTTGTCTTTTAAGTAAAATGGTGCTAATATGATTTTGCAAAACTCTCTCCCTCTTAAAAAAAATATATAAAAATAAAAAATAATAACATCCAAGTATTCACTTTCATTTAAAAGTCCTCACGGTTATGCATGGGCGAATTACTTGGAATCTTTGATTATGTGCTTTCATACTCATTTAAAAGTTGTAACATCCTACCTTTTTGTACGCTTTAAATCAACGATAAATCACACACGTCAGACTCAAACCATACAGAAGGGCGGATTGTTATTGGGGTAAATAAGAAAAACAGAGAAAGAAAGAAAACAAAACAAAATCTCACAACGGAATGAAAAAATATATCAAACAAGTAACAGTTCATGAAAGTGTTTTACAAAACATTTGATTATACTTATACAACACATATCAGAGTTACACATACCAGAGAAAAATAAATAATGCAGCGAAACAATGTGATGCAGTGGAATAAATATAATAAATAATAATAATACAATCGTCGTCTTCGTCCTCCAGAAATAAAGTCTTCAACCCCTGAAACGCTCAGGCTGACCCGAGCGAATTGAAAAGACAAAACACTCGAGTCAGAACTAAAAGATCTTATGTAAGTTAAATCAACAGTAAATAAAATGAGTGGAACGACGTCAGAGATGTTTACGGGGTATGACATCTCCTATCCAGTGCCTAACGTGAGTGAGTAACTTAAGAGATGCTCGGGATTCACATCTCCTAAAGATCCGTTAAACTATATACTATGTAGTAATATTTCGCTATTATAATAATGTCTATAGTAAAACAAACTTACTTTTAAATAGAATTAAGGCTTTACATTTTCCACCTTAACACGTAATAGTCCCAGTAGTTCCTTCAGTATCATGGTCCCTCATGATCGAGAAGCCACCAGAGGATACCACATGGGCTATGGGAGAAACCAAATGTAACGACTCAGAATTTCTGTCAATTAAAATTTGTATATTTAATTGATTTTAAATATTAATAAGTGAAATTAAACAGTCCAATAAATTTTATTTCGAATAATTGGATTTAATTGGATAATTAAATCGATAATAATTTAATAGTTGAAATTACAAAAATAATTGGATAATTGGGTTTAATGTGATTGAAAATGATTTGTAAAATTTTATTTTATCATATTGGAGTTAGAACAATGTTATAGAACTTTTAAAATTGAATTTAAAGTTAATTTGTGAGAATTGAATATTTTAATATTTAATTGATGAGTTAAAATAGCCATTTTTCAAACAATCTCGGATTTCGACGAAACCAATTTCATCGGATCTGTAATGTGATATTATTGTATGGTTTCAAATTTTGTGTCAATCGGATTTACCGTTTGTCCGGGGCAAGCCAAAACGCATAGAAATTAGTTTAAATCGATTTAATTTAAATTTGATCGTTTATTGCCGTAACTCGCACAGATGATCTAATTAGTCTCCGAAACATTTTCCATTGTGTTCGGAACGTGGGGTAAACCCTAGGAACGCCTATCACCATGCGAGATTTGGAGTTCGGAAATTCTGGATGAATAGTAATTCGAGAAATTTTCTATAAAAGCACCCTACCATTCACAATTTTGCCAAAACCCTAATTGCAAAACCTAGCCTCCAGTTCTAACATTAATGGCTGAAATTCAACTTCATTCTTCCTCAAATTTCTTCAAATCCACCAATTATTATCAAAAACTCTCAACTTCAAAAGTGTAGACGGTCTCGAGATCTACATTCTCAATGGTCATAATGGGAAATAACACGGTGGATCGACCAGAAAGTGCTTGTGTATGTTGGTCGTTCGTCATTGAAATACACGCTAAAGGGGAGGCCGAGCTTCATTGTTCTCTGGCCGTGAGTGGGGCACGACATCGGCTTCGAAGTGGAAGGCTCTGATCAACTTCCAGATGCTCGAAGGTGGTCGCGTTTTTGAAGAAGGAGGGCGGCCGATTGGGTTTCGTTCACGATTTTGAACAATGGGGAAGAAGCATCAATCGGCGACCGAGATTTTAGGGCTTGGGAAACGTACGGTGATGATTAGATCTGGATTTAATATTAAAAAGATTTGTAAATTTAAATATTTGTGTAAACTTATAAATATCATAACTTTTTGCTACGAGGTCGGAATTTGACGAAATGACTTGCGTTGGCTTCGCTTTGACGAGCACTACGCAATGGAACTGGATTGGAGTCGTTTGGAGCTAGTGAAAATTTCGGGTAAAAATTAAACGCGTGTTTAATTTTATTCGAAATAAAACGCTGAAACTGAATTGAAAGCGAGGTGAGAACTTCTCACTCAATCGAATTGTTTCGATTTAAATTTTGAATAGTTAGATTTAAAATTGCTTGAATGTATGTTTGAATGATGATTGCTATCTGTTGTTTTGAAATAGACATTATACGTCGTATATTAAGCGGAGGTTATTTATTAAAAACATATACCGCGAATATTTCACTGCAAAGTGAAATTGGTATTATATACGTACTTGGAGTTGATTTCCCGCATTATATAGCGGATGAGACCCTACTACGCCGCATAATAGCGGATAATATTTTATAAATCCCATATACCGCGATATTCCGTATTGGAACGGAATTGGTATTGTGCTAACATCTGTGGATGCAGGGAAACAGGTTGGAGGGATCCAACTGGATTCCTCAACTGTTTTGATTTATTTACAGATATTGATATATATTCTGTTATAATATTGATATATGATGTTTGGATGTCGTGATTGATATATGTTGCTGTTGCATCATTGGGCCTATTTTTGGAGTTTTAAGAATATTAAAGTAACCATTTTGAATTTAAAAGGATTTTAAAGTGATTTTTTTAAAAGTATAAGTTTTATTAAATTTTGAATTGTTAAAAATAAATAAACGTTATAATTTTTATTATTATAAAAGTTATATTTTTTCGAAAATAATACTTATGTATGATTTTGGAGTTATATATAAGCTTTAATAACGATTTGTAAATTATTAAAAAGATTGATTTATTTAAATTGAGATTTTTGAATTATTATAAACGGTTTATATAAAAGATTTATATAAAAGATTTGTAATATAGATACTTATAAATTTATAATATAGGAATTATAAAAGAGTTTTATTAAGCGTTAAAAATGAAGTATAAATGGATTGCATAAGGAAATGAAATTTATAGATTTATAAATTGGGAAGTTATAGAATGAATAGATTTTGTAAAATAAAAGATTTATAAGTAATTAACTTATAAATCAGATTTTGGCATTTTAATTGAGATTTTCGAGTAAGTATAAATGGTTTATAGATGAGATTTATAATTTTTTTTTTAAATCGAAATAATGGAATTATAAAAGGAGTTCTGTTAATGCTGAAATGAGGTTATAAATGGAATTTTATAAGTAGTAAGATTTTTAAATTTTGTAAATTGAAGTCTTTATAAAATATAAATGGGAATTTATAACATTTTTTTATAAATCCGAAACCGACTTATTTTGATAAGTCAATTATTTTAGATTTTTAACGAAGAATATTCACGATTTTGGGTCAGTGAATAATATATTAAAGGGTTTTGGGGAAGTGATGTTTTAAATAGAATTAAAACAATTTGAAGTTGTTTTAAAGTGTATTAAGTGTCGAAACCATAGATTTCAACATTCATTGTTGAAATAGACGTTTTCGAGAAATAGAAGGAAACGGTGGACTATAACACTATTGTTATAGTAAATGATTTCTGAAAGGAAATGTTTTATATAGTGTTGGGATTTATATATCTATCTTAATTTCGAATCCCTATACTAGTGATTTTGGGTCGTCGTAACGATGTTTTACGCAACATTCGTTTTATCTCAAATAAATGTGTTTAAACGCACGTTTTCTTTAAAGAATGAAATATATACTTAATTTCGATTTAAAGTATATTGAATATTTTCCAAGTGTTGAAAATAAATGGATTTGTGAATTACTTATTAAATAAGTATGGAAATGTTTTCCAATATGAAGTGAATATTTTGAGATTTTATCTTTTAAAGATAAATTGAAAATGAATATTAGAAATCGATTTGAAAATCGTATATTCATAGATATTTTGGAATTGTAAATTCACTATTTGTAAAAGAAAGGGAAATTTGTTTAAAAATAAACGTTGATTTATTTTTGAAGCGTGGGAATAAATTTACGGATTTGGAACGTAAATATAAAGTAAATCGGTAAGGATTTATTTAATTGGTTTAAATGAACCATTTTGAAATGAAAGTATTTCCGCGTAAGGAAAATGATTGAAATTTGTTTTCAAAAGTGGTAAAGGTGAAAAGTGATTTGAAAATTTATTTTCAAATGGTTGAAGTGTGGAAATTATATATCAAGTAAAGATATTTTTGGAAAATAAATAATTTGGGAAATTATTTGGAATCTGGTGATGTTGTGCACGCCTATTGATAGTTAAATAACCGACTATCAATATTTACCTTTAAATAGATATTTATTGTGATTTGCTTGAATTTTAATGCTACACTTATTTTCAAAATAAGCGCTCACTATTCGGGTTAGCCGGGAAAGGACCTTGGGGTCGTATAACCTATTCCGAATATGTGATACGTCGTTATGGATTGCATTTGATGACCGCTGTTGAAGACCAGATATTTTTGAAAACTGAAGGATTACCGTCGAATGACTCTGCATCAGCTGATCTCCGATATAGAGGTTTTATCACCCTTAGTGACGGGATGTCCGGACGTGATTAGTGAATACCCAGATTGCAAGGACTTCTTTGGAAGTGCCTTCGGTTCCGTTCGATCCCGGAACGGACTTGTATGGATTGTATGTCTGACATTACAAATTGAGATATAAAACGGATTTCTTTCAAATATATTTCCGTTGGTGGCGGAGAATTTATTCTCTTAGCTTAACACCTTTCTCTGAGACGTACGAGCTCAGAGGTTATGTAGTTGATGGTTACTAGTGATACATTCCCAAATTGGTAATGTGGCATACAAAGTGCTGTTGAGCATTTGATGATCAAAGCACAACTTTTGTATAAAGCATGGCTTTGTGGATGAGACTTCGTCGGACCTCACACCCCGATAATGGTCAAAACAGGAAGGATGCGGCAAGGTTATTAGGGGGTAGCGCCCCTTTAGGGTATGTCATTCCTTCTGGATAGAGGTGGTATCATGGTATGGAGCTCAGATATTTAACCTATATTGTTGCTGCAAATATATTACTTTGTGGTTGTTGGAATCGAGGATCCTCGGATATAGGTTACAATTGGGGAATGACATATTCGTGTTAGTAGTTACGCAGTTTGAAGGGTAAACCGGCCTTGTGTTGGCAGAGATCCGGTTAGGTTCTCGGGTCGTCTTTCCAGAGGCGTACCCGTGTGGCAATGGGAAGTTCCTTGGCCTGACCATTTGTTGGAAATCCAAACTTCAATACGCATCTTGTACGGTTTTAGTTGTAGAACCTATCATTCACTTATGGTGGTCACCACTGTTTGGATGATAGCTATAGTGGGCATAAGTGCGAAATGCCTATGCTGGCTAAGATTTATATCTTTACTTTCGAAATGTTTTCTACACTATGCACTAGTAATAATATCAAATGTTTCTTTTTAATGCGTATCAAGCATCTTTGACTATCATAAGGAGAAATCTCCTCCGATTCTGCGTTTGCATTGTGTGTGTGTGCGGGAGGCCTTATGGTAGTTTCATTTTCTAAAAGAACATTGCGAATCTATTTTAAAAATATCCTGTTCTTTGTTTTAAAAAAGATAAACTATTTAAAGTTCTCACACCAGTCCCATGACTGACCTGGAGTTTATTGTTTTCCTTCCTAAACTTTGGTTGCCCATCAATTTCCACACGAGCAGTCTAGAGTTAAGTTATCAGGATATTTTGGAGTTCAGGAGTTGCTGGAGGCAAGCTGGATGGCATGGCGTATTCACTAGTATAAGTATTTCTTTTCCGCTGTTTGTTATTGTATACTCTGATGATGTAATGTAATGTGATGTAATGTAATAACTGATATAGTTCTTTGTTTAAAGTTTATTCATTTATCTATTATATGTTGTTCCGCTGCGACTGTGAGATTCTGATATTGTTTTCTGTTTCTTCTTCTTTTTTTCTCTCTTATTCTACATTTTATTCTTCTTTAACCATAACGGTATGGTTTTCCCGCATTCGATTATACGGTAGTTGATACAGTGGACGTATTGGCGTTGGTTTTCGAGCGTCGAAAAATCGCATACGTTACATTTGGTATCATAGTATATGGTTAAGCGACAACCATGGCTCTGTTGGGTATTACTCATTAGAGATAGAGTCAGTAGTACTCTAGAATGAGTTTGAGTGTAATAATAGATACGAGCGCGTATTTGTTAGTGAATATAAAAATGTTTTATGTTGTGTTGACTTATCAGTTGATTGTTTATGAATTCTGGTCGGTAGATGGGACGCCATATTATCGCTAGGGGTTTCTAAACTCTTAAACGAGATAAACCGACATAGTATCATTTTAAATTGGGTAAATGAAATAATTTTACCTCGATTATATTTTGTATATAAAGGAAATATTTTTTCAGAATTATTAAAGTGTATATGAATTGATTGTTTGATTGTTGAATAAAAACAACAATTTTTAAAGAATAATTGTATAAGCGAATGAATTATATGTATGAAGTTATAATTAAAATGATTTACAATTGTGGAATAATCTTATATATAAGAACTGAAATTATATAAGTAAAAGATTTATAAATGTGATTTATAATCTGAAAAACAAAATTCCAGAGAAGTGTTTTGAAAGGATTTGATATTTTGGAAATTTTTTGAAAACTAAGTTTGGATTTGGAAACTTAGTAAAGTATTGTAAGAAGTTTAACTATAGATTTTGGAAAAGTTAAACACTTGAGAGATTTGTAAAATTCAATTTGAATGGTTTGTTTTGGAAAGTTAATGGATTATGTAACATTTTCTTACTTGGAAATTTCGAGGACGAAATTCTTTTAAGGGGGAAGTTTGTAACAACCCAGAATTTCTGTCAATTAAAATTCGTATATTTAATTGATTTTAAATATTAATAAGTGAAATTAAACAGTCGAATAAATTTTATCTCGAATAATTGGATTTAATTGGATAATTAAATCGATAATTAAATAGTTGAAATTACAGAAATAATTGGAAAATTGGGTTTAATGTGATTGAAAATGATCCGTAAAATTTTATTTTATCATATTGGTGTTAGAACAATGTCATAGAACTTTTAAAATTGAATTTAAAGTTAATTTGTGAAAATTGAATATTTTAATATTTAATTGACGAGTTAAAATAGCCATTTTTCAAACAGTCTCGGATTTCGACAAAACCAGTTTCATCGGATCCGTAATGTGATATTATTGTATGGTTTCAAATGTCGTGTCAATCAGATTTACCGTTTGTCCTGGGCAAGCCAAAACGCAAAGAAATTAGTTTAAATCGATTTAATTTAAATTGATCGTTTATTGCCGTAACTTGCACAGATGATCGAATTAGCCTCCGAAACATGTTTCATTGTGTTCGGAATGCGGGGTAAACCCTAGGAACATCGGTCACCATGTGAGATTTGGAGTTTGGAAATTCCGGATGAATAGTAATTCGAGAAATTTTCTATAAAAGCACCATATTATTCACAATTTTGCCAAAACCCTAATTGCAAAACCTAGCCGCTAGTTCTAACATTAATGGCTGAAATTCAACTTCGTTCTTCCTCAAATTTCTTCAAATCCACTAATTATTATCAAAAACTCTCAACTACAAAAGTGTAGATCATCTCGAGATCTACATTCTCAACGGTCATGATGGGAAATAATGCGATGGATCGACCAGAAAGTACTCGTGTGTGTTGGCCGTTCGTCACTGAAATACGTGCTAATGGCGTGGCCAAGCTTCATCGTTCTCTGGCCCTGAGTGGGGCACGACGTGGGCTTCGATGTGGAAGGCTTTGATCAACTTCCAGATGCTCGAAGGTGGTCACGTTTTTGAAAGAGGGCAGCCGAATGGGTTTCGTTCACGATTTTGAACGTTGGGGAAGAAGCATCAATCGACAGCCGATATTTTAGGGTTTGGGAAACGTACGGTGATGATTAGATCTGGGTTTAATATTAAAAAGATCTGTAAATTTAAAAATATATATAAATTTGTGTAAACTTATAAATATCATAACTTTTTGCTACGAGGTCGGAATTTGACGAAACGACTTGCGTTGGCTTCGTTTTGACGAGCACTACGTAATGGAACTAGATTGGAGTCATTTGGAGCTAGTGAAAATTTCGGGTAAAAATTAAACGCGCGTTTAATTTTATTCGAAATAAAACGTTGAAACTGAATTGAAAGTGAGGTGAGAACTTCTCACACAATCAAATTGTTTCGATTTAAATTTTAAATAGTTATATTTAAAATTTCTTGAATATATGTTTGAATGATGATTGCTATCTGTTGTTTTGAAATAGACATTATACGCCGTATATTAAGCGGAGGTTATTTATTAAAACCATATACCGCGAATATTTCACTGCAAAGTGAAATTGGTATTATATATGTATTTGGATTTGATTTTCGGCATTATATAGCGGATGAGGCCCTATTGCGCCGCATAATAGCGGATAATATTTTATAAATCCCATATACCGCGATATTCCGTATTGGAATGGAATTGGTATTGTGCTAACATCTGTGGATGCAGGGAAACAGGTTGGAGGGATCCAACTGGATTCCTCAACTGTTTTGATTTATTTACAGATATTGATATAATTCTGTTATCATACTGATATATGATGTTTGGATGTCGTGATTGATATATTGTTGCTGTTGCATCATTGGGCCTATTTTTGGAGTTCTAAAAGTATTAAAGTAACGATTTTGAATTTAAAAGGATTTTAAAGTGATTTTTTTTGATAGTATAAGTTCTATTAAATTTTGAATTGTTAAAACTAGATAAACGTTATAATTTTTATTATTATAAAAGTTATATTTTTTTGAAAATAATACTTAAGTATGATTTTGGAGTTATATATAAGCTTTAATAACGATTTGTAAATTATTAAAAAGATTGATTTATTTAAATTGAGATTTTTGAATTATTATAAATGGTTTATATAAAAGATTTATAATATTGATACTTATAAATTTAAAATATAGGAATTATAAAACGAGATTTATTAAGTGTTATAAATGAAGTATAAATGGATTGCATAAGGAAATGAAATTTATAGATTTATAAATTGGGTAGTTATAGAATGAACAGATTTTGTAAAATAAAAGATTTATAAGTAATTAACTTATAAATCGGATTTTGGCATGTTAATTGAGATTTTTGAGTACGTATAAATGGTTTATAGATGAGATTTATAAAATATTTTTTTTAAAAATAGAAATAATGGAATTATAAAAGGAGTTCTGTTAATGCTGAAAATGAGGTTATAAATGGAATTTTATAAGTAGAAGATTTTTAAATTTTGTAAATTGAAGTCTTTATAAAATACAAATGGGAATTTATAAACATTGTTTTATAAATCCGAAACTGACTTATTTTGATAAGTTAATTATTTTAGATTTTTAACAAAGAATATTCACGAGTTTGGGACAGTGAATAATATATTAAAGTGTTTTGGGGAAGTGATGTTTTAAATAGAATTAAAACGATTTGAAGTTGTTTTAAAATGTATTAAGTGTCGAAACCATAGATTTCAACGTTCATTGTTGAAATAGACGTTTTCGAGAAATAGAAGGAAATGGTGGACTATAACACTATTGTTATAGTAAATGATTTCTGAAAGAAAATGTTCTATATAGTATTGGGATTTATATATCTATCTTAATTTCGGATCCCTATACTAGTGATTTTGGGTCGTCGTAACGATGTTTTATGCAACATTCGTTTTGTCTCAAATAAATGTGTTTAAGCGCACGTTTTCTTTAAAGAATGAAATATATACTTAATTTCGATTTAAAGTATATTGAATATTTTCCAAGTGTTGAAATAAATGGATTTGTGAATTACTTATTATTGAATAAGTATGGAAATGTTTTCCAATATGAAGTGAATATTTTTAGATTTTATCTATTGAAGATAAATTGAAAATGAATATTAGAAATCGATTTGAAAATCGTATATTCATAGATATTTTGGAATTGTAAATTCACTATGGAATTTATAAAAGAAAGGGAAATTTGTTTGAAAATAAACGTTGATTTATTTTTGAAGTGCAGGAATAAATTTACGGATTTGGAACGTAAATATAAAGTAAATCGGTAAGGATTTATTTAATTGGTTTGAATGAACTATTTTGAAATGAAAGTATTTCCACGTAAGGAAAATGATTGAAATTTGTTTTCAAAAGTGGTTAAGGTGAAAAGTGATTTGAAAATTTGTTTTCAAATGGTTGAAGTGTGGAAATTATATATCTAGTAAAGATATTTTTGGAAAATAAATAATTTGGGAAATTATTTGGAATCTGGTGATGTTGTGCACGTCTATTGATAGTTAAATAACCAACTATCAATATTTACCTTTAAACAGGTATTTGTTGTGATTTGCTTGAATTTGAATGCTACACTTATTTTCAAAATAAGCGCTCACTATTCGGGTTAGCCGAGAAAGGACCTTGGGGTCGTATAACCCATTCCGAATATGTGATACGTCGTTATGGATTGCATTTGATGACTGGTGTTGAAGATGGGATATTTTTGAAAACGAAAGGATTACCGTCGAATGACTCTGCATCGGCTGATCTCCGATATAGAGGTTTTATCACCCTTAGTGACGGGAAGTCCGGACGTGATTAGTGAATATCCGGATTGCAATGACTTCTTTGGAAGTGCCTTCGGTTCCGTTCGATCCCGGAATGGACTTGTATGGATTGTATGTATGACATTACAAATTGAGATATAAAACTGATTTCTTTCAAATATATTTCTGTTGGTGGCGGAGAATTCATTCTCTTAGCTTAACACCCTTCTCTGAGACGTACGAGCTCAGAGGTTATGTAGTTGATGGTTACTAGTGATACATTCCCAAATTGGTAATGTGGCATACAAAGTGCTGTTGAGCATT
The DNA here is from genome assembly GCA_030765085.1 of Allium cepa. Classification (NCBI taxonomy): domain Eukaryota; kingdom Viridiplantae; phylum Streptophyta; class Magnoliopsida; order Asparagales; family Amaryllidaceae; genus Allium; species Allium cepa. The sequence continues at coordinate 468,320,445 of CM060931.1, forward strand.
TGATGATCAAAGCAAAGCTTTTGTATAAAGCGTGGCTTTGTGGACGAAACTTCATCGGATCTCACACCCCGATAATGGTCAAAACAGGAAGGATGCAGCAAGGTTATTGGGGATAGCGCACCTTTAGTGTATGTCATTCCTTTTGGATAGAGGTGGTATCATGGTATGGATCCCAGATATTTAACCTATGTTGTTGCTGCAAATTTATTACTTTGTGGTTGTTGGAATCGAGGATCCTCGGATGTAGATCGGTTACGATCGGGGAATGACATATTCGTGTCAGTAGTTACCCAGTTTGAAGGGTAACCCGGCCTTGTGTAGGCAGAGATCCGGTTAGGTTCTCGGGTCGTCTTTCCAGAGGCGTACCCATGTGGAAATGGGAAGTTCCTTGGCCTGACCATTTGTTGAAAATCCAAACTTCAATACGCGCCTTGTATGGTTTCGGTTGTAGAACCGATCATTCACTTATGGTGGTCACCACTGTTTGGATGGTTGCTATTGTAGGCATAAGTGTGAAATGCCTATGCTAGCTAAGATTTATATCTTTACTTTCGACATGTTTTCTACAGTATGCACTAGTAATAATATCAAATGTTTCTTTTTAATGCGTATCAAGCATCTTTGACTGTCATAAGGAGAGATCTCCTCCGATTCTGCGTTTGCATTGTGTGTGTGTGCAGGAGGCCTTATGGTAGTTTCATTTTCTAAAAAAAACATTGCGAATCTATTTTAAAAATATCTTGTTCTTTGTTTTAAAAAAGATAAACTATTTTAAGTTCTCACACCAGTCCCATGACTGACCTGGAGTTTATTGTTTTCCTTCCTAAACTCTGGGTGCCCACCAATTTCCACACGGGCAGTCTAGAGTTAGGTTATCAGGATATTCTGGAGTTCGGGAGTTGTTGGAGGCAAGCTGGATGACATGGCGTATTCACTAGTATATAGTATTTCTTTTCCGCTATTTGTTATTGTGTACTCTGATGATGTAATGTAATGTGTTGTAATGTAATAACTGATATAGTTATTTGTTTAAAGATTATTCATTTATCTATTATATGTTGTTCCGCTGCGATTGTGAGATTCTGATATTGTTTTCTGTTTCTTCTTTTTTTTTCTCTCTTCTTCTACCTTTTCTTCTTCTTTAACCATAACGGTACGGTTTTCCGGCATTCGGTTATGCGACAGTTGATACAGTGGACGTATTGATGTCAATTTTCGAGCGTCGAAAAATCGCATACGTTACACCAAACTCGTACAAAGCGCGCTAGGGTAGGTGACATGACACAACTAGGCAATGCCAGGGTACATATACAATTACGCTTACGGACCGGTGGTAACGCGTAGCAGCTACTACCGCCCACCTCGAGCCACACCCCAAAAATCAAAAGGGCCCAAATCAATCACAAAGTAATAGAATGGTACCGAAGGAGTGTGTCTGATAAAAGGTTCTACCTTCTTAGCCCATCAATCGCTCCTGTTTTAGCCACCTTATGCCAACTAACGGGAGTCGGGTCCACATATATATCTTAAAGGAACGCCGCCACCATCTTACTCCATTCTGGAATCTCCACCACGTACACGGTTGTTAAAGTGGTTTTCAGAGTTGGCAGAGAGTATGACAACTTCCGATCCCGGTCTCTTTAACAACCAAACGTTATTATAACACCGCGGTCATTTCAAAATAATTATACGTCAAAACCAGAATATATTATCCATTTCAAACCCATATAAATACGATATCATTTCTATTTCAAAAGCCAAATCAATATGATATCATTTTTATTCCAAATATATCATTTTCCAAAATCATAGCACTTTCAAAGTTATATATTTCGAAACCAAATACTTGAAATTATAACACTTTCAAATCATAATACTTTGTAACTCGTAACTTTGAAACATAACTTCCATCACTTAAATGGTTCAAATATTAAATTACTTTATATAATAAATAGCTTCTTCAATTTCGCAAATCATTTTCAAAACAACTCGAATTCCAAAATTTATATTTAACCAAATCCCAAATCATAAATTTTAATACGATTTCAGCTTCCAAATAACTATTCCAAATTTTATCGATTTCAAAACAGATTTGATCCATAGAATAAGAGATTTCAAATTCAATATATTTTAACTTTAAGTATTCAACAATTGGTAATTTCATATATATATATATATATATATATATATATATCAAATTCAATTTCCTTTTATTTAGTTTTGAAATATTTTACTTATTAAATCCATTGTCATTTACATAAATCCCAAATTACAAATAAATAAATATTTCGTTCAATTTATTTATACTTGAAATACTCATTTAATTCACCTTAACCCAAAATCAAGTTATAAAAATCATACCTTTTAAAATTTCCAATTTAATAAATTTCACATCAAACTTATTTGAGTTTAATTCTTAAATAAATTCAGTTACAAATAAATTTCCAATTTATCTTCCAACCTTAATTTATTTAAATCATTATAAACTCTATATTAAAATATAATTTAAATATTTAACCGTATTACCTTCAATAAAAATCAAACTTCTTATTAAGCTTATTCTATATTAAAACAGATTATACATAGCTTAAAATCAAGGATAGAATAACATTTATATAACATCTAAAATCAATATTCATATAAAACCATATATTTCTTTACTAAATCATAGAAATCGTTTCAAAATATTTTTATATATAGACCACGGTGTCTGTATATAATTTTTTATCCTATGGTCAAGTGATACAGATATTTATCATTTCAATCCGTAATTTAAAATATAAATATGGTTATATATCATTTCAAACCACAATCCCGAATGAAATAAAAATCCATAACAACTGCAGTTTATAATAATATAAAATACAACATCCATTCATCCAATATCAATCATCAAACATTTTTCACAATCATCATCCAATTCAATCCATAACATCAATATAGAACAGATAATAAATAACAGGTATTTACTGGCGGTTTATATTCAATAATAAATTAAATAACTATTTTATCCAAATAAATTCAAATAAACTGAGAAGATGATTCAAAATATGCCAAAACAGTCATAAATAAATTTCTAATCGCATCATAAATCAATTCAACAAACATAAGAGATTTTAGAAGTTGTGAGTGAGCTAAAACACTCACCTTTTGAATTCAAATTGAATTTAAATCCAATTTAAACCCAAAATTCAAATAGTCTTAGAATTCGACCAAACAAACGCCAAAATGTTCGGAATTTCAATACGATCCTAGCGGAAAAAACCATGCGCGGATTGGATCTCGTATGCAAAAGATATGATAATTAGAAAAAATGAAAATCAAATTTAAATCAATTAAAATATATATACAAACAAAATAAATTACCGCAACATCCACATCGACGTCAACTAGCATCTTCACGTGCAACTCACGACTCGTTCAAACCCTCTCAGCCGCTGTCCAAACCCAATTTGGTCGCCACCGGTAGGGCCTGCTACGCCGATCGAAGGTCAACGACACGCTCCCCACATTGAGCCGACCATCCTGTGCGTACCACATTGCATGCGACCTCCCCAGGCGCCACCGCCTCCACCAAATTCTCGTGCCATTTCTGGCGTGATCTGAGTAAATTACGGCAAGCGACAATGCTGACGGAGCCTGTTCTCCTTCCCCTACATCATGGTGCTTCCCGATCGTCTAATAGCTGAAAATCCACCGCTAGATCGAGATTGTGGTCAATTAACAGCCAAGGTTCACCTTGAATTTCAGGATAAACAATGCATCAAATCGAAAAACAAATGGTTGCAGAGGATTACGCTCGTCGAGAGCTTCAAAACGATATATAATTTGATATTACTTGAGGAGTCTGAATTTTTGAAGTTGAATTTTGATTTGAAATTGAATTGGGAATTAGGTTTTTGTCTGCCATTGAAATGAGAGGAGCTTTGGAATTGTACGTGCAGAAAAATAAATATAAGAAATAGGCTAGGGTTTATAACGAGGTATATATATGCAAAGCTGAAATTAGAATGGACCGGATTGATTTGGATTGAAAGTTGAACGATAAATGGCCCGAAAAGCCCGTTCTGACTCCAAAACAAAAATGAGTCATCCCATATATCGACATAGATGTTTTTAAATATTTTAAACGCAATGGAATAGGTTTCAAGTCCAAATTCTATCGTATGAAGAAGTTATGCTAGAATCAAGTTTTTCAAATTGATTTCAATTGTTTTCAGTTAAATTGATTTATAGACGTTTCGAGCCCGTGCGATCAAACGACAAGTCCAATCGTTACAAAACTTGAAATCTTACAATAATTCACTGTTACGGATCCGATGAAACTGGTTTCGTCAAAATCCGAGTCAGTGGCCAAAGTGGCTATTTTCCAATTAATTAAATAATTTAATATTAAATTGATTAATCACTTCTTCAATTCATATTTAATTATTTACCAATTTTATCATTCTGGATTACTTGGTAAATTTAGAATCCTTTAAACAAATTTCCATGTTAATTTATTATGGGATATTCCACAAATTTAAATGTTTAAATTTCAATTTCAATCAGTTCGGTAATTACAAATTAAATTCCCAATAATCCAATTTAATTGAACTTTCATCCTATTATTCAATCCATTATTATCAAATGGATGAAATTAGCATAGATTCATATCTTAACATGTTGATATTCTCCAATTTTTATCTGAATTTCAAATAACATAAATACTTAATTTCATTTACTCGCAATTAATCTAATTATCATGATTTAAATTTCAGTAAATCCATAAGTCTTGATACCCATTCTCTTAATTCAACAAATTGTCATAATATGAATAAAATTAACACTATTCCCAATAGTTCCCTTAATTTGCACTAGCATAACATTTAATTTGTGTTTTTTACAACTGATTACCAGTTTTAGTTTAATAGACTAAATAAATGGTTAACATATAATAATTGTTACCATTAACGTTTAATTACACTTATAAGTTAGTACTAACAAACAAATGTTAAAATATATAGTTATCATTAATTTTATACTATTTCATCAATTAGTTCAATATCTACACTTGTTTCCTTATATTCAATTCATAGTCAAGCATAACATTTAAATTATTTTAATAAATTGGAGTTTCATTCAAATTGTTAACGATTAACTTTTATTGACATTGCTACGCTTTATTTTTTACATTCACTTCGTTATAAAATATATAGTTTTTATTTCTTTCTAAATTTAATAAAAAAATCTTATTAAATTAACCAGTTTAATTATTGAAAATTTACGGGTTGTTACACTCTCCCCTACTTAAAACTTTTCGTCCTCGAAAAGGAAAAAGGGAGGGAAAGAAGAAATTAAGTAAACAATACATCTTATTCAAAATATTAACCTTATAAACAAATAAATTTTCAAAATAAAATAATTTGAATAAAATATGCCTATTTAACCATTAAATCCTTTTATACTTAAATTAATAAAATTTGGAAAACATTTTCAAATTTTTTTTCTAAGTCCAAAATTTACGAAAAATTTCGGCAGAGTCTCATTTGTATGGAGAGGCTCGGGAGAAAATATAATATCAAATATAACAAAATATCACATATAATTTCCAAAATAATATATCCCAACACAGGAAAAACAATATAATAATGCAGTAAAACCGTAATCCGGAAACGTACCTATTTGTCGGGCAATTAACGCTTATTTATGAAACCAAAAGCAGTAGCAATTACTTCCATAATCTGCATTTCACTTATATAATCCAAAAGGGTTAATAATTATATAAAATGAAATATTTAAAGTTGGTTCAACCACTAACACACCAATCAATATAAATAATAGTCATTCACAACCAACAACATAAACATCATATACAAATCAACCATTCAAGCGAAACAAAACAATTGGTTTGTTCAGGTTAAGACACTTTAAATCACATAGAATGACAAATAACTATGAAGTATTCCATTTACCCAACAGTCTTAGATAAAACTCAATAGATTATTTATACATCTAAGCGATTAAAAGTATCTTTTACCCAAACAACTCATAAACCAAAACAAACAACCATTTCAAACAATGGATCAAGTTCATTCTTATTAATTCCATTTCATAGCATTTATCATTTAAACTCCTTTTCATTCATATAACGATTCATCTTTTAATTTACATTTACTTCATGCAAATTTTCATTTCCATCCACTCATTCAGTGTTTATTTCATTTACTTCCATCTACTACTTGCAATTATTCATTTTCATTTCATTTATTCAGGTCATGTCAGTTTCTTTTTATTGCATTATATTCATTCATTATTGCATAACTTCATTTATTTAGATTCATTTGTTTATAGTATTTATGCTCAATTCAATTTCTTAGCATATCAATTCATCTACTTAACTTTTTAATTACTTTCTTATAATACTTACTTTCTATCACAATTTATTATAGTAATATTGCAATTACAACATAAGTTTATAACAACTATAACATCAAATTCTTATTTATTAAAGAATTTCATTGAATACTTTCATTATTTCAAATTTTTACTTGTATAATTCCTATTACATTTCCTTATTAAACATTAAAACTTTTAATATTCGGTAAGTTATATATGTGACTTTAAGAATGTAATTGAAAGTTATACAAGTTTTTCTCATTTCTTTTAACTAATTTAATGTTCACTAATCATATCCTTTGTTGATAGGTTACAATTTCAACTTTCTTGAAATTTCATATATAACCTAGCATTTAATCTCTTATTTTAATTAGAGGTTCCAATTATTAATTAGTTACGACCCATTTCACTAAAATAGTTGAAACTATTAATTAACGGAAACTCAAGAACTAAATACCGGGTTAAATTTCAAAACATTTTAAAATAATAGATAGATGTATATATTTACAATTTATATATCCGATTATATTTAAAAAAATTGAAATTTACATTTGCTTATCAAAATAAATCTGTAGTAAAACTACTGCAGTGGCCTTCCTACTTCGAAACTCGAAAATGAATGTCAATGATGCGTGCACTCATCACTGAAATTATTTTCCAACGACAGAGAAGGGAGTACAGAACTTATTTCTTTCCAAAATTTCTTTAAAACAATTCTTTCAATTTATATTGAAATATTTATATCAGTAAATACTTCTAATAACATTATTACTATATTCTAAAATTATTCGAAAGAAATTTTCAAAACTCCAGAACTTAAGTTCTAAAATTTCCAATCAATATTTATAAATTTCACTACCTAACAACCAATATATTACAACGAAATATATCCTTTATAAAATTTATTTTATATATAGAAAATATAATAGGCAAAATTATTTCATTCACCTATATTCAAAACAAATATTGTGTCGGTCTGTCCTATTAAGTGTTTAGAAATCCCTATTGATGTCATAGCGTCCCATGCACCAACTAGAATTTTTAAATACAAACCGGAACAAATTAACACAATATAAAACTTTTTATAACACTAACAAATACGCTCTCTCATATATTTACACACACTCAGCGACTCATTATAGGGTATTGCTACCCTATTAGTAAAGAGTTAGACCCCACAAAGTTAAGGTTTATCGCTAAACCACTGCTCTGATACCAGGTATAACATCTTGCCTTTTTGTACGCTTTAAATCGACGATAAACCACACACGTCAAACCCCAACCATATAGAAGGGCGGATTGTTATTGGGGTAAATAAGGAAAAGCAGAGAAAGAAAGAAAACAAAACAGAATCTCGCAGCGGAATGACAAAATAAAATAATCAAATAACAGTTCATGAAGCTGTTTTACAAAACATTTGATTATACTTATACAACACATATCAGAGTTACACATATCAAAGAAAAATAAATAATGCAGCGGAACAATGTGATGCACTGGAATAATATAATATAATCTTCGTCTTTGTCCTTCAGAAATAAAGTCTTCAAACCTGAAATGCTCAGACTGACCCGAGCAAATTGAAAAGACAAAACACTCGAGTCAGAACTAAAAGATCTTATGTAAGTTAAGTCAATAGTAAATAAAATGAGTGGAACGGCGTCAGAGTTGTTTACGGGGCTTGACATCTCCTATCCAATATCTAATGTGAGTGCAGTAACTTAAGAGATGCTCGGGATTAACGTCTCCTAAGGATCCGTTAAACTATTTACTATGTAGTAATATTTCGCTATTATAATAATGTCTATAGTAAAATAAACTTACTTTTAAATAGAATTAAGGATTTCCGTTTTCCACCTTAACACGTAATAGTCCCAATAGTCCATCCAGTATCATGGTCCCTCCTGATCAGGAAGCCACCAGAGGATACCACACGAGCTACAAGAGAAAACCAAACTCGTACAAGGCACGCTAGAGTAGGTGATACGACACAACTAGGCAATGCCATGATAGATATGCCAATTACGTTTCCGGACCGGTGGTAACGCGTAGCAGCCACTACCGCCCACCTCGAGCCACACCCCCAAAATCAGAAGGGCCCAAATCAATCACAAGATAACAGAATGGTATCGAAGGAGTGTATCCGATAAAAGGTGCTACCTTCTTATCTTGTCAATCGCTCCTGTTTAGCCACCTTATGCCAACTCACGGGAGTCGGGTCTACGTATATACCTCAAAGGAACGCCGCCACCATCCTACTTCATTCTGCAATCTCCACCGCGTACACGGTTGTTAAAGAATTTTTCGGAGTTGGCAGAGAGTATGACAACTTCCGATCTCGGTCTCTTTAACAACCAAACGTCATTATAACACCATGGTCATTTCAAAATAATTATATTTCAGAACCAGAATATAATATCCATTTCAAACCCATATAAATAAGATATCATTTCCATTTCAAAAACCAAATCAATATGATATCATTTTTATTTCAAATATATCCTTTTCCAAAATCATAACACTTTCATTGTTACACACTTCGAAACCAAACACTTGAAATTATAACACTTTCAAATCATGATACTTTAAAACTCGTAACTTTGAAACATAACTTCCATGCTTAAATGGTTCAAATATTAAATTACTTTACATAATAAACAGCTTCTTCAATTTCGCAAATCAATTCCAAAATAACTCGAATTCCAAAATTTTATATTTAACCAAATCCCAAATCATAAATTTCAATACGATTCAACTTCCAAATAACTACTCCTGTGACGACACGGAATTTTTAACAATTTAAATTGGAATAATTAATTGATTTAAAATATTTAAAAGTTAATTTTTAATTTGAATTCAAATATTATTTTTATTTAACAATTGAGTTATTGGATTTAATAAACTGAAATTGGGTAAATTATTGAATCTTCAGCTTTAAGCTTGTCAAAAATAATTTGAAGACCTGTAAAATTTATATTGATAGTTCTGATGATAATAAAAGCTTTCAAATTGAAATTGGAAATGATTCGTTTGGTTTTAAAAATTTATTGTTTAAATTGAAATTTAAAAATAGCCTTCCGAGGCACGGTCTCGGATTTCGATGAAATCAGTTCCATCGGGTCCGTAATATTGAATCATTATCGGATTTCAATTTTCATAGTGTTTGGGGTTGTTGTGGGAGTGTACGATATGTGAACGCGCTAAAATTTATATCGAAATATTTTGAACACTTATTTATTTATATACGTATTGACCAAGTCAAATATGGTTCCTTCTCGAATACGCCTGTTTTCTTCCTTTAATCACACAATCTCTCTTTTACCATTTAAAAATCAAGTCTTCCTTTCTTTTTCTTCAGTAAAAAAAATCAATTCGAACGAAACCGAAATCAAAAACAAAAAAAGGGGAAGAAGGCTCGCGATTGAATCGCAATCTCATGTGGGCTAGGGTTTCGACGTAGGCGCGTCTCGTGGAAGGCGGGAGGCAGATGGGTCAATCGAAATCCTGTGAGTCAAGCATCGCGACTTCGGGTCATGCGCGAGCTAGGGTTTCACTGTAATTTTGGGATGGTCTAGATGGAGGCTGCGATCTATGGTTTCGGCTTGCGGTTGATCGAGGTGGAGAGGGGGATTTGCAGTGTCGTTTTCGAGTGGATAGTGAAGTTTTGCAGCTCGGGACGATGGCGTTGTCGAAGTGGTGGGTCGCGAGTGTTTTTGGTTTGGGGTTCGTAAGGGTGTCACGATTTCGTTCGCAATTAGCGTTTGACAGAGGCTTGGGCCTCTCGAGTTCGACCCGAGGCAGTGAGGTACCTTTCTCTTTTTGTTTAACTTAATAAAATATATTCACACATACATGTTAAAAATATATAGAGGTAGGTTGTAATTTAACAGTAGGATACAAATAATTTTTTTGAAATTCAATATGTATATAGAGGCTAGAAAGGAAATTTTAAAATGTTGAATATTTATATAAAATTAGATTCTTGAGAACTATAAATTAATTTTTAGTATATGGGTTTCTAAAGAAGAGAAATAATTACTTATTTCTAGAAAATTGGTTCGAATAAAATAATTGGTAAATCAAATTTTATTAAACGATAATTGATAATTTAATTATTCCGAATATTAATAAACCATATAAATATTTATACAAGGTTGAAAATCGTGGAATCAAATCGAGAATGAAGTGGATTGCAAATTTAAGGGGCAAAGGTGAGTTATCTCACGCTTTTGGATTTTTATCTAAATTTAAATGGTTAAATTTAAGTATTTGGTTGCATGATTGAATTGATTTGATGTGACTCTGAACTGATGATCGGTTAACTTTCGTTTTGGTTGGTTCTCATGTTAATTGTTGCTCGACTCATAGTATTTGGGGTTTAAATTATTTTAAACTTAAATCATAAATAAGAAAATGTTTTCATTTTAGTGTTAATAAGGGCATAATGATTTGTGATTCATCAAATTAGAAGGGTAATTAAAATGGATAATTAATTAATTTAATTAATTAATGATTTGGGTTGATTAATTTAGTAACTAAGGGTTTGAATTAATTAATGAAGGTTTAACTTAATTAATTAAGTTTAATTAATTTAGAATAATCAATGGATGGATTGATAGGTAATTACATAATGTAAGTAATAAATTATGAAATTAATCAAGAGATTAATCAAGATAGTTAATTAAGGAGTAATTAATTTATTTAATGAAGTAAATAAAAAGGTAGATAACTACAGGTTGAGATAAATCAAGAATGATTAATATTTGTGGTTTAATTAATGATTAATTATTTAATGTAATTAAATTAGATTGTGATAAATTAAAATGTAATTAGAAATCATTAATTTATATAATTAATGATGTAAATAAAGATTGACTAAATAAGATTAATTAGTCAATAATAAGTGACTTATGAGAAATTAATTAATATAAGTAATTAAGGATTAATGTAATTAATATAGTTAATTAATTTATGAAGTAATTAAGATTACTTATTGATTTTGGTTAAGTTTAATTAATATTGTGAAGTTAATTTAAGATAATTACTTGAACGTAATTGAAGGATAATTAATCCAGAATGATTATTTAAGATGAATAATGAAGGGATGATTGATTAATTGGTTTGAAATTAATCAATGACAAGTGAAGAAATCTAAGTGACTGAGGTTAGAAATTCAATTAGAATTAATTAAATTAATTTTGGTAGCGATCAAGCTTTGCTTATGGATGATTGAATGGTATGGAATGCTTTGAATGAGTTGATATCTCTGATATGAAATGTTGTGTATTTCATTTGGATAACTTGGGTTAGGATGACATGAGACTCGAAGAGACCGGGGTCGGGTATTAGAAAATACCCGAAAACCACTTCGAATTTTTATAGATTGATATATGAAATCTATAGGCTAAAATGAAATGATTTGAGTGAGTTGGACTATTTAATCTAAATTTTGGCAATTAGAAATTGATGGTAAAATAAGTGATGTCTATAACAATTATGGATTTGTAAATTGATATGAGTTACCCCGGGTTCTATATAAGTTGTATGCTTTGTGTTCCATGTTAGATGGGTTTACTCACGCTGGTTTCCAGCCTGACCCGGGTGTTACTTTGATGTAATGCTCGGGTGAGACCGAGTATTACAGATTTTCAGGTAAGGACGTTCTAGATCTCAGGAGGCGAGCTGGATGGCAAGAACGTATGGAGTTTTTCCGTGGTATTATATTGTTGTATATCTATGACAGATAATTGTGTATATTCAGTGTCTGTATATATATGTGTAACTCTGATGTATTATAAAGGTATTTTGACAGATACAATATTCTTTGTAAACTGTTATTATTTATTATTATATTTTATACGCTGCAAATGTGAGGTGTTGATGTTTCTGATCTTCTTCTTCTTCTTCTTCTTCTTCTATCTCTTTCTTCTTTTTCCTAACTATCTGCAATTTTCGAGTTCGGAAATTTCGGGTCGTTACAGTTGGTATCAGAGCTGAAAGGTTAAGCTAGAACCTTGGCTCTGGTGGGGATTACTCCTTAAGTAGAGTCCGTAGTACTCTAGGTCGAGTTGAGTGTGTGTGTGTGTATGAGAGCGTACTTGTTATTTTCCTATATAAAGGTTTTAAATGATTTTATATAAAATATATTTTGATATATAAAGTAATATTTCCTTCTAATAAATATTAAGGTGATTGGATGTTAAATTATTGGAATTAAATTAAAAAGTAATATAACACAACCAAATTAAAATTTAATAAAGATAAGTTTTAAATGGATTTAGAATTAAATGGTATAAAAAGATAAGTTGATTTAGTTCAAAGGATTAAGTCAACATTTAAAAATTTAACTCGAATTTATATAATTAGGAATGGTTTAAATTTGAAATTTGAATTGAATTCGCTCAAAATGAATCTGATTTGAATTAATTGGGTTTGTGATTAAAGATGTATAGGTCTAAAAATTTAAATGGAAAATTTGGATTGGATTAAATTGAAATGATATTGAAATTGAAGTGAGTTCAATTAACATTAGTCCAAATTGATTGGAATAATTTGAAATTATAATTAAAGTTGAACAGATTTAAAATCAAATGGAATTTGATTTAAATTGGGAAAGAAATCAGGATTAATTCAACTTGAATTGGGGTTGAATCAATTTTAATGGAAATTAAAGATTATTCAAATTTGAATTGAGTCAATTTTAATGGAAGTGGAAATTTAAATTGAATGGATAGGGAAGTGAATAGTTTTGACTCTGGACTAATTTCAACATAAATTGTTTTAATATAAACTTATTTTTCCAAGCTATTTAATATATACAACCTTTCTTTTTAAAGCCAAAATATTTTGGAACTATTTAACAATTTTTCAACTGTTTTATAAACTAATTACTATTTTTCAACTATTTTACAAATTAATTATTATTTTACAACAATTTGGCAATTATCTAAAATTTCTATAACTATTTAACTATTTTCCAACTATTTTACAATTAGTTAACTATTTTACAGCCGTTTTGCAAACTAATAATTATTTTTCAACTACTTATCTATTTTTAAAATTTTCAAGCTATTTTCTAAATATAAACTGGTTGGAGTTCAAACTGTTATTGATTAAATACCCAACTGAGGTAAGAATTGAAGTGATAATCCAAATGAGGATTAAGGTAAATGTGAATAAGTGAATAAAATCGAAGTGAGGATGAATAGAAAGGAAATTGATTTGGCTAATAATCAATGAAGTTAAATACGTAGGATGTACGTATATTATTCTATTCGCATAGTGATTTGATCTAGATTCGAGCATAGAATTTTGAGATAGTTATATCGATCCGAGTTGGGATTTTTCACTCGATTTTCGACGGCGAACCTGGATATGGATTGTTGATTGGTTCTGGATTTTCTCTGTCATAGTTATAGCTATGTAAGGAGAATGATGGTTTCTGATCAAGAAACCAGATCTGAGTCTGCACTAGGAAGTCAGGTGGACGATACTAGTTCGGAAGTGAAATTGTGTGATCGAGTGAGCGATCAGTTTGGTATAGCGTACGGATGATATGTGTACATCGTACGAATTTGAATGAAATTGATATTGAAAAGAGTAATCAAATTTGAGTATTTGATTTTGAATAAACAAAGTTATATATCTTTGTTATATAAGATAAATCTCCCCTTGTTGAATCTATTGCCGTAAGGAAAGGATTTTGAAAGTGTTTGAAGTATAAAAGGAGTTCTATACAAGTATGGAAAAAGGTTTTGGGAACCTATGGATTTGGAAAGGCTTTTGATTTTCGGGTAAAATCAATATTGGAATTTGGAAAGCCTAGTTTGAGAATTGTCAATTTTGGGAAAATCGATTTTGTGTAAAGAAGCTTTGTATGAGATCATACTAGGTGTATGATTTGAAAGATACTATATGTGTATAGTATAAAGTGTTTTGATGATGGCTCTGGAGAAAAAGACACTCCCTTGAAATGAACTTCTCATGAGTGCCACCGGGTGGTGCTGCCTTGAACCCTAAGGGGGGGTGGGGATTCTAAAGTTGATCCTGTGAGGAGTCCAGACAAAACCAGTTCCTGAGGGTTATGAGTAGTGTGTAGCGAAAGTCGTGGGGCGTTGATGCCCACAGAGGCATTTGGGTTATGCTGTGACGACAGTTTAACTCGATGTCACTGCGATCTACTGCAGACCATAGCGAAAGCCGTATATGCTGCTGAGAGCCAACAATCCACGTTTGATTTTATATCGGTAGACTGCGACCTATGGTAACATAGAGAAAGTCGTGTGTGCTGCTGAGAGCCAACAGTCCGCGTTTGATTTTATATCGGTAGACTGTGACTTATGTAGGAGTGGAGAAGTTTCATTTCAACAGCGAAAATCGAGGGCGCTGATGCCTACAGTTACATGGACTTTTTCTACGATGGCAACGTAACCTTGGAATGTAACTGCGATCAGTTGTGGGTTCGGTGGCGTAATCGAGGGGCGCGGAGAGCCTACAGTTACATGGACTTTTGCTGCGATAGCAACGTAACCCTGGAATGTAATTGCGAACATGGATGGGGGTGATGATTTGCAGAGCATTCTCACCAAAGATATTTCCTCTATTTTCAAAAACCGTTTTCTATGTTTTCAATAAAAATTATTTTCCCAAGTATTTTCACTGGATATTGAAAATGGGTCTGCTAAGTACTTATAGATTTTCAGTCCTACGCCTGATCAACGTATGACTGAATTTCTGCGAGAACAAGGATGGACTGGTTGAAACATCGAGTTATAAGAAGTAACTTTTATAAAAAGCTATTTTAATAGTATTATCTGAATTTAAAAGCATTTCTAAAATTTTAAAATCAAAGTGTTAGAATTTTGAAAGATGAAAGAAAATCTAAACTAGAATTGTAAAATAAAATTGAACTCAGGAAAATTTAATGAAGTGATTTTTGTAATAAAAGTTAGAAGTAAGCTAATCAGCTAAATAAATTGTTTGATAAAGTATATTTATAAAATCTAACTCGGTTATATAAAATGGATTGTAAGTTAATAATGGAGTTTGGAAATGAACTCGAATTATAAATAGAATTCGACTTGGATTTGATAATGGATTAAAATAAGTGGAGATATTGTAAAAAATAAATAAAATGAAATTGAATTATAATAGAAATGGTTTGAGTTGCAAATAAAACTCAGGTGAGTGGAAATAAATTGAGGATGGATTTGTATTAATAAAATAAATTTGAAAATGAATTAAGTAGGTGAATTAAAAATTAAAAATGGGGTGAATAAATGGGTAAATTGAATAAAATAATAAATGGATGAAGTCTGATTGAATAAAATTAAATCAGTGTTTTAATTGGAATTGGGTTATCGAATGAACTTGAGTAATGAGGCATATTAATTTGAAGTAAAATTACTTAAGTCAATAAAGGTTTGGGTTTCGAGTAATGGATATTAATATAAGCATCGAATGTTGTCAAGCTCAATGAAATAGTTTTAAAATGAAACTAATGCAGAGATGAAATGAAATGCAAGTGTATGGTTAGTGAATGAATTAGAAATGAAATGGAATTAAATACAGAATGAGTTGAAATTAATTTGAAGAAGTTATAAACTAAAATGGATACTCTATTAAGCAAATATTGCCGAATTTATATATAAAAAAATAGTTGTCGTTTGACGTAAACAAAAGTAATTAAAATTCTATGAGCTGATAGAGATTAAATAAATTGATTTTAGAATCAATTGAATTGAATATGAGCTTGTTTGGATTAAAAATAAATTGAATGTAAGGAATTGAGTTGTAAACCATTAAAATTGAATGAAATGGCATATGAATTGGTTGGAAGAAATTAAATTTGCTTAAAATCAAATAAATCGCTTATGGAAAGCGTTTGGTGCTTGTTGCTTATGAAATGCATGTGTTTAGCTATTGAAAGTAAGCGAAATGCTAATAAATTTTCTATATATGGCACTTACATATTTAAATTGAGTAAGTACAGGTACATGAAGGCCGTTTGGCTGGATTTGGTTGCGCTAATTGCTAAAATAATAAACCGCTTGCTTAAAAATGCTAAATGAAGGTATGCCTACGCAATAAAAATAGAAAATATGAACTGTTTTTGCTTTTTCCGACCATGTGGGTTGATGTATATATATTTATATCTCTTGTCAAATTGTAAAAGCTCCTCCGTGCAAAGGAGACTCTGTCAAAAAATTTCGAAAATTTTGGGAGTTAGAAAATTTTTGCAATTTTTTATCAGCAACAAAATGATTTCAAATTGGAATTGAAATAAGGATTTTTGGAAATGGAAATTAAAACTAATTGTTTAGTTGAAACTAAAGGAATAGGAAAATGAATTTTGGATTTTTGATTTCAGAGGATACATTGAAATTTGCTCGGCAAAGGTATGTGTTTAAATTTCTTTATGAAATTTGATTGGGTTTTTGATCTAGCCACTTGGATTTTTGTTTTGTTTTGGAATCTAGGGGGCCGTAGAGGCATTTTGTAGTTGTACCGAGCTAGCCGCGCAAAGGAGACGCTGGCGAAATTTTCGAAATTTTCGGGAGTTAGAAAAATTTTGAGAAAATTTTGACAATTTAAATTGGATTTTAAATTTAAATTTGAATGGTTGGTTAGGAAATATTGGATGGAACTAATGGATGAAGTTTGGAAAGTTAGTAATGGTGATAGTGTCTTAATAAAAAGATTGTTTTGGGTATGTTTAAGTTGTTTGGTTTTGTGTTGTTGTTGAAACCAGTTGTTTGGGAAAATAGAGAACGGATTGTGGACCATTTTTCTTAACTAGTAATTTTGAGGATGAAATTCTTTTAAGGGGGGAGGAATGGGACGACTCGGAATTTTTAACAATTTAAATTTGAATAATTAATTGATTTTAAAATATTTAAAAGTTAATTTTAAACTTGAATTCAAATATTATTATTATTTAGCAATTGAGTTATTGGATTTAATATACTGAAATTGGGTAAATTATTGAATCTTTAGTTTTAAGCTTGTTAAAAATAATTTGAAGACCTGTAAAATTTATATTGATAGTTCTGATCATAATAAAAGCTTTTAAATTGAAATTGGAAATGATTCGTTCGGTTTTAAAAATTTATCGTTTAAATTGAAATTTAAAAATAGCCTTCCGAGGCACTGTCTCGGATTTCGACGAAATCAGTTCCATTGGGTCCGTTATATTGCATTACTATCGGATTTCAATTTTCGTAGTGTTTGGGGTTGTTATGGGAGCGTACGATATGTGAACGCGCTAAAATTTATATCGAAATATTTTGAACACTTATTTATTTATATACGCATTGACCAAGTCAACTATGGTTCCTTCTCGAATACGCCTGTTTTTTTCCTTTAATCGTACAATCTCTTTTTTATCGTTTAAAAATCAAGTCTTCCTTCTTTTTTCTTCGGCAAAAAAAATCAATTCGAACGAAACCGAAATCAAAAAAAGGGGGAGAAGGCTCGCGATTGAATCGCAATCTCGTGGGGCTAGGGTTTCGACGTAGGCGCGCGTCTTGTGGAAGGCGAGAGGCAGAGGGGTCGATCGAAATCCTGAGAGTCGAGCATCGCGACTTTGGGTCACGCACGAGCTAAGGTTTCGCTGTAATTTTGGGAGGGCTGAGATGGCGGCTGCGATCTAGGGTTTCGGCTTGCGGTTGATGAAGGTGGAGAGGGTGATTTGCAGTGTCGTTTTCGAGTGGATAGTGAAGTTTTGCAGCTCAGGTCGATGGCGTTGTCGAAGTGGTGGGTCGCGAGTGTTTCTGGTTTGGGGTTCGCAAGGGTGTCACGATTTCGTTCGCAATTAGCGTTCGACGAAGGCTTGGGCCTCTCGAGTTCGACATGAGGCAGTGAGGTACCTTTCCCTTTTTGTTTCACTTAATAAAATATATTCACATATCATGTTGAAAATATATTGAGGTAGTTTGTAATTTAACAGTAGGATACAAAACAATTCTGTTTTGAAATTCAATATGTATATAGAGGCTAGAAAGGAAATTTTAAAATGTTGAATATTTATACAAAATTAGATTCTTTAGTATATGGGTTTCAAAAGAAGAGAAATAATTACTTATTTCTGGAAAATTGGTTCGAACAAAATAATTGGTAAATCAAATTTTATTAAATGGTAATTGATAATTTAATTATTCCGAATATTAATAAACCATATAAATGTTTATACATGGTTGAAAATCGTGGAATCAAATCGAGAATAAAGTGGATTGCAAATTTAAGGGGCAAAGGTGAGTAATCTCACGCTTTTGGATTTTTATCTAAATAAACGGTTAAATTTAAGTATTTGGTTGCATGACTGAATTGATTTGATGTGCACTGTGAACTGATGATCAGGTAACTTTGGTTTTGGTTGGTTCTCCTGTTAATTGTTGCTTGACTCGTAGTATTTGGGTTTTAAATTGTTTTAAACTTAAATCATAAATAAGAAAATGTTTTCATTTTAATGTTAATAAGGGCTTAATGATTTGTGATTCATCAAATTAGAAGGGTAATTAAAATGGATAATTAATTAATTCAATTAATTAATGATTTGGGTTGATTAATTTAGTAATTAAGGGTTTGAATTAATTAATGAAGGTTTAAGTTAATTAATTAAGTTTAATTAATTTAGAATAATCAATGGATGGATTGATAGGTAATTACTTAATGTAATTAATAAAATATAATTACTTTGTGAAATTAATTAAGAGATTAATTAAGATAGTTAATTAAGGAGTAATTTATTTATTTAATGAAGTAAATAAAAAGGTAGATAATTACAGGTTGAGATAAATCAAGAATGATTAATATTTATGGTTTAATTAACGATTAATTATTTAATTTAATTAAATTAGATTGGGATAAATTAAAATGTAATTAGAAATCATTAATTTATATAATTAATGATGTAATTATAGATTGAATAAATAAGATTAATTAATCAATAATAAGCGACTTATGAGAAATTAATTAATATAAGAAATTAAGGATTAATGTAATTAATATACTTAATTAATTTATGAAGTAATTAAAATTACTTATTGATTTTGGTTAAGAATAATTAATATTGTGAAGTTAATTTAAGATAATTACTTGAATGTAATTGAAGGATAATTAATCCAGAGTGATTATTTAAGATGAATAATGAAGGGATGATTGATTAATTGATTTGAAATTAATGAATGACAAGTGAAGAAATCTAAGTGATTGAGGTTAGAAATTCAAATAGAATTAATTAAATTAATTTTGGTAGCGATCAAGCTTTACTTATGGATGATTGAATGGTATGGAATGCTTTGAATGAGTTGATATCTCTGATATGAAATGTTGTGTATTTCATTTGGATAACTTGGGTTAGGATGACATGAGACTCGAAGAGACCGGGGTCGGGTACTAGAAAATACCCGAAAACCACTTCGAATTTTTATAGATTGATATGTGAAATATATAGGCTGGAATGAAATGATTTAAGTGAATTGGACTATTTAATCTAAATTTTGGCAATTAGAAAATTGATGGTGAAATAAGTGATGTCTATAACAAATTGTGGATTTGTAAATTGATATGAGTTACCCCGGGTTCTATATAAGTTGTATGCTTTGTGTTCCATGTTAGATGAGTTTACTTACGCTGGTTTCCAGCCTGACCTTGGTGTTACTTTGATGTAATGCTTGGTTGAGACCGAGTATTACAGATTTTCAGGTAAGGACGTTCTGGATCTCAGGAGGCGAGCTGGATGGCAAGAACGTATGGAGTTTTTCCGTTGTATTATATTGCTGTATATCTGTGACAAGATAATTATGTATATTCAGTGTCTGTATATATATGTGTAACTCTGATGTATTATAAAGGTATTTTGACAGATATAGTATTCTTTGTAAACTGTTATTATTTATTATTATATTTTATCCACTGCGAATGTGAGATGTTGATGTTCTGATCTTCTTCTTCTTCTTCCATCTCTTTCTTCTTTTTCCTAACTATTTGGAATTTCGGGTTCGGAAATTTCGAGTCGTTACAATTCCAAATTTTATCGATTTCAAAACATATTTGATCCACAGAATAAACCATTTCAAATTCAATATATTTCAACTTTAAGTATTCAACAATTTCAAAACTAAGTTGGTAATTTCGTGTGTACATATATGTGTGTGTATATATATATATATATATCAAATTCAGTTTCCTATTATTTAGTTTTGAAATATTTTACTAAATAAATCCATTATCATTTAAATAAATCCCAAATTACAAATAACTAAATATTTCCTTCAATTTATTTATACTTGAAATACTCATTTAATTCACCTTAACCCAAAATCAAGTTATAAAAATCATATCTTTTAAAATTTCCAATTTAATAAATTTCACATCAAACTTATTTGAGTTTAATTCTTAAATAAATTCAATTACAAATAAATTTCCAATTTATCTTCCAACCTTAATTTATTTAAATCATTATAAACTCTATATTAAAATGTAATTTAAATATTTAACCGTATTATCTTTAATAAAAATCAAACTTCTTATTAAGCTTATTCTATATTAAAACAAATTATACATAGCATAAAACCAAGGATAGAATAACATTTATATAACATCTAAAATCAATATTCATATAAAACCACATATTTCTTTGCAAAATCATAGAAATCATTTCAAAATATTTTTATATATAGATCACGGTGTCTGTATATAATTTTCTATCCTATGGTCGAGTGCTACAGATATTTATCATTTTAGTCCGTAATTTAAAATATAAATACGGTTATATATCATTTCAAACCGTAATCCCGAATGAAATAAAAATCCATAACAACTTGCAGTTTATAACAATGTAAAATACAACATCCATTCATCCAATATCAATCATAAAACATTTTTCACAATCATCATCCTATTTAATCCATAACATCAATATAGAACAGATAATAAATAACAGGTATTTATTAGCAGTTTATATTCAATAATAAATTAAATAACTATTTTATCCAAATAAATTCAAATAAACTAAGATGATGATTCAAAATATGCCAAACAGTCATAAATAAATTTCTAATCACATCATAAGTCAATTTAACAACTATAAGAGATTTTAGAAGTTGTGAGTGGGCTAAAACACTCACCTTTTGAATTCAAATTGAATTTAAATCCAATTTAAACCCAAAATTCAAACAGTCACAGAATACGACCAAGCCAGCGCCAAAATGTCCGGAATTTCAATATGATCCTAGCGGAGAAAACTACGTGTAAATTGGATCTCGTATGCAAAAGATATGATAATTAGAACAATTGAAAATAAAATTTAAATCAATTAAAGTATGCATACAAACAAAATAAATTACCGCATCCTCCACATTAGCGTCAACTAGCATCTTCACATGCAACTCATGACTCGTTCAAACCCTCTCAGCCGCCATCCAAAACCCAATTTCGCCACCGCTGGTAGGGCCTGCTACGCCGATGGAAGGTCACCAACACACTCCCCACATTGAGCGACCATCCCATGCCCACCACGTGGCACGCGACCTCCCCAGGCGCCATCGCCTCTGCCAAATTCTCGTGCCATTTCTGGCGAGCTCTAAGCAAATTACAATGAGCGACAATGCCGATGGAGCCTGCTTTCCTTCCCCTACATCATGGTGCTTCCCAATCGTCCAATAGTTGAAGATTCGTCGTTATATCGAGATCGTGGCCAATGAACGGCCAAGGTTCACCTTGAATTTCAGGAAAAATGGTGCGTCGAATCGAAAAAAATGGCTGCAGAGGATTACCCTTGTCGAGAGCTTCAAAACGATATATAATTTGATATTATTCGAGGAGTTTGAATTTTTGAAGTGGAATTTTGATTTGAAATTGAATTGGGAATTTGGTTTTTGTCTGCCATTGAAATGAGAGAAGAAATTGGAATTGTACGTACAGAAAAATGAATATAAGAAATAGGCTAGGGTTTATAATGAGGTATATACATACATACATACATACATACATATATATATATATATATATATATATATATATATATATATATGCGAAACTGAAATTAGAATGGACCGGATTGATTTGGATCGAAAGTTGAATGATAAATGGCCCGAAAAGCCCGTTCTGACTCCGAAATGAAAATTCAACCCATATATCGACAAAGATGTTTCCAAATATTTTAAATGCAATGAAACAGGTTTCAAGTCCAAATTCCATCGTATGAAGAAGTTATGCTAGAATCAAGTTATTTCAAATTGATTTCAATTGTTTTCGGTTAAATTGATTTCTACGCGTTTCGAGTCCGTACGATCAAATGACAAGTCCAATCGTTACAAAACTTGAAATCCTACAATAATTCATTGTTACGGATTCGATGAAACTGGTTTCGTCGAATTCCGAGTCAGTGGCCAAAATGGTTATTTTCCAATTAATGAAATAATTTAATATTAAATTAATTAATCACTTCTTCAATTCAAATTTAATTATTTACCAATTTTATCATTCTGGATTACTTGGTAAATTTAGAATCCTTTGAAAAAATTTCCATGTTAATTTATTATGGGATATTCCACAAATTTAAATGTTTAAATTTCAATTTCAATCAGTAATTAAATTCCCAATAATCCAATTTAATTGAACTTTCATCCGATTATTCAATCCATCATTATCAAATGGATCAAATTAACATAGGTTCATATCTTAGCATGTTAATATTCTCCAATTTTGATCTAAATTTCAAATAACATAAAATATAAATATTTAGTTTCGTTTACTTGCAATTAATCTAATTATTATGATTTAAATTTCAGTAAATCGATAAGTCTTGATACCCATTCCCTTAATTCAACAAATTGCCATAATATGTATAAAATTAACACCATTCCCAATAATTCCCTTAATTTGCACTAACATAACATTTAATTTGGGTTTATTGCAACTGATTACCGGTTTTAATTTAATAGACTAAATAAATGGTTAACTTATAATAATTGTTACCATTAACGTTTAATTACATTTATAAGTTATTACTAACAAACAAATATTAAAATTGATTACATAACATTGTTCTTATCCAATTATCATTAATCTTATACTATTCATCAATTAGTTCAATATCTACACTTGTTTCCTTATATTCAAATCATAGTCAAGCATAACATTTAAATTATTTTAATACATTGGAGTTTCATTCAAATCATTAACGATTAACTTTAATTGACATTGTTACGTTTTATTTTTAACATTCACTTCATTATAAAATGTGCACTTTTATTTCTTTCTAAATTTAATGAAAAAAAATCTTATTAAATTAATCAGTTTATTTATTGAAAATTTACGGGTCATTACAAAAGTCCTCACGGTTATGCATGTATGGAATACATGTAAAAAAAGACTTAATAAAAACCATCTACGGTCGATAGGTGTATGCACGAAAGTGTGTGCACTCGCCATGCTCTGTACTCCCCTCACATAAGCCCGAAAAGCAGTGCATGAGTGGTATATTTGGCCTCAGTTTGCCTGAGCTAGGTGTGTAATTTTTCTTGCAAATAATGAGAGAGAAAGCAATTGAAATTCTAGCACTATTTTTACTTATTTGATTTGATTTGTTATTGAAAAAAATGAAAATACCATTTTGATAAACTTTGATAATCAACTAAGGATCCATTTCATAGTTACATTGTGTTATTAACCAAAACAACGAGTTAAACTGTAGCCTATTTGTTATGGTAACTTGACTTTTGTTGGAAATTTTGACGAGTAAATGACTTAAATTTTCAAGATAATGACCAAAAACTATATTTAACTTATTTGTGTCGATTTAAAAATAAATCCTTCATTTGTAAATATATCAAAAACTCGCATTCATCTCTTTGTAAATAAATCATGCATTTTGTAAATATTTTCATTCTGCATTTGGATTTTGTGGGTAGTATCCACTGAAAACCCTCATGAGACAATACTCATCCTACTGGGGATACCCAGAGGTTTAACGACTTGTTGCATACACTCAATGCAATCATGCTCCCTACGAAAACGGATTTATCTTAGTTTTTCTTTATTCGAGGACGAATAAAAAGATAAGTGTGGGGGTAATTGATGTGCGCGTAAATGTGCATACTTTTATCACCATATTTAATCTATTTAAATTGAATAAATGATCATATTGGGTATTTTAACTTGTTTAAAACAAAATTCAAATTATTTTCAAAATGTCACATATTCATCTTCATCTAGGGGTAAAATGGTCATTTTTGTGCATTTATTAAATTACGAAAATTTACTTGAAATTTTCTATGTTGTTTTGTAGGAAATTTGGTGAATTTTACAAGTAGTTTTATGATGAAATATGGATGCACAAAAGAATAAGAATGGAAATAATTCAAAGTGAAGAACATGGAGGACCCCACCTGCTTACCACCTTAATGTACAAATTAGAGATTAATGCACATGCTTATAGAATTAATGGCTTCATGTACACTTAAATGATGATTAGTAGAAGCAAATGATTAATTGGCCTCCACATTTTCTCAAGGGTATTTTGGGCATTCCCTAAAAATATGAATTAGGGTTTCATACATGTATAAATAACCATATGTTTCATGTAATCTCCTCCTCTTTCTCTTCATTAGTTTAGGCTCAAAATAAAAGACAAGTTCTCTTTCTCTTTTCCATGGCTACTTAGCCATTTTAATTCATGTATTTTTTTCTTTTTTTTTCTATGCAATGTTAACCAGTGCTCTCTTTCTTTTACATGCTTCTTTTGTTTATTTACTTCCATGTTAGTAGTGTAGATTTATTTTTCATGCAAGTAGAATAGTTTTGTTTCTTTTCTTTACTCTCATTTTCCATTTCTTTTTCTTTCATGTTGCAAGCTATATTTGTTGTTTTGATAACAAATATGAGAGGCTAATCCCTTCAATTTAAGGGTAATGAAGCCCATAATCGCGTAGCTTCAACATTTCGATAATTATAGCTCTCTTTTTGTGCTTAATGACAATGCTTGAAGTGGTTTAATTTGTTGTTTTTGTTTTGAATTTGATAGCCTATATTGTTGACACCAAATAGGCCATGCTTAAACAATCACTAACACAAATGCCTCTTCATCAAAATATGATTATGGCATAAGAAAGTGATTTGAATTTCAAATTTGATGGTTTATATTTCTAATTAATAGCTAATAGGACATACTTAAAATAGTTTTCATTTTCAACTTTGTTGTCATTTTCATTAGTGTTAGTAAGTAGTTTAAAGGTTGCGTTATATTTTGATGGCTTATGTTAGCTAACTAATAGCATAAATAAGCCATACTTATGATAAACACATCATTTAAATTTACTTATGACCAAAAGAGAGAGATCATAATTTCATAATTTATTGAACTATATGATCTAGAGAGCGGAATTATTTCTAAATTGTCATTTAACTCTCATATTTTTATCACTTTCTTTTTGACATTTTTTTCATTTTCTAGCTAATCACACTCTTCAACTTTGGTTTAATTTGATTGAATAGATTTTTAAAATCACAATTCCCTACGATCGACCTGTACTCGCCACATACTTCAATAGTACGCCATGCGCTTGCGGTTATTTTTATTTCTAAATTTATCGACGGTTTTCAAATCCGATACAATTTCTGCCGTTAAATACCAGCTTTATATCTCAAAGTGCAATATCAGACATACATCCATGCAAGTCCATCCTGGGTCTAAATGGAACCGAAGGCACTTCGTCCAATTAAGAAAAAAGTCCTTGCAAATCTGGATATTCCCTAATCATGTCCGGACTTCCCATCACATAGGGTAATCTCTATACTAGAGCAACTCAGTGCAGAGACAATCAAGAGGCAATCCTTTTGATTTTGAAAATACCCGGTCTTCAAACCCCATCTTCAAATGTGAATCCATTCCGTCGTATCATTATTCAAAATGAGTTTTATGACTTAATGTTCTCCCCTGACTTATCCGAATAATGAGCGCTTATTTTAAAAACAAGTGGATACATTCAGATCTAAATTAAGTCACAACAAATTTCCATTTTTGATCCTTTAAACAAAAGATCCACCTTTATAATTTGATGTGGTTTTTGGATAACCATTTGGAATCCGACTCCTGGTCTCATCGAAATTCAAATGTCGTCTTAAAGGCCAATATTGATATTCGGTTATTTAACTATCAAATAACATCCATAAACAACCATCAGATTTAAATAATTTCCCCAAATTATTTATTTATTTATAAATATCTTCGCATGATATATTTCCACACTTCAACCCCTTGAAAACAATTTTCAAACGACGTTTCTCTTGCGGAATAAATTTCCAAGTATTGTTTATTTCCACTGAAAATTTGCCAAGTCCTAATACTTTAGATTTTTAAAATAATTTAAATCACTTATCCAAAAATATGTACTTGGAAGCACTTAAAATAAAAACTATTTTAAACACTTTATTTAAAATATTAGTTATGAAATTTTTATACTAATATCTCATATAAAACTTAAACCCAAGCTGATTTCTAAAATAAAATCATTAGATAGAGTGTAATTATTTAAATAACCATCTTCTAAATCAAATACAAGTTAAAATTTTAAAATAACCACTTCTATAATTAACTTAATAAATATTTACTTTAAAAATAAAAATAATTTAATAAAATAATTTCTCTAAAACATTCCTTTTAAAACAAATTTTAGAACTTTTAATTTATACTTAAAAGCTACTTTAAAAACATACTCGTCTTTCTAGGGAAAATACAATTTTCATTCCAAAATAGTCCATTTAAAACAACTAATAAATCCTTCTCGATTTATCTCAATCTACATCCCAAATTCATAAATTTTCTTTCCACACTTTTAAAAATATACCACCATTTATTTTTAAGACAAATTACCCATTCCTTTATTAATTTCCATCGTGAATTTATACTTTCAAATATCCACTGATATATTATTTCACTTTATAAACCCAGTTTATAAATTCCATAGTCTCATCCTCCTTTTAAAACACAGTTTCAAACACTAAATCAATTCCTAAATCGATTTCCAAAATTTACTCCACTTAGAAATTACTCCTTTACTTATCCAAATTTATTTCAAAATCTATAAATTCCAAACTCACTCCTTTATTTAGATTTAAAATCTTATTTAAAAATCTGAAATATTAATTTCATACTTAATTTTAAAGTTCTATGTAATGACCAGCTATTTTGGACTATTCGCATCCGCACATATCGGACTTGAATAATCCAAAATACCAAATTGTTAATTTAAATTTGGCAAAACTGAACATATATAGTAAATAAATAATCACAGAATCACAGACACAGAGTAATAATATGCAGCGGAAGCAAAAGATAGTAGTTCATGAAGCTACTATATATATATATAACAAAGTTAAATAAGTTACAACAGAAGTTTTGAATACAATAGTCAAATACAAGAATCAGAATACATCACTGGAATCCCTGAATAGCTGAAAGCTGATAGATTGCTGGATCTCCAGGCGAAGCTCCAACTCCAAAGGTGAGTCTCGAAAGCTGAACCCCTCAGTCTGACCCGAGCGTAAAGCAAAACACAAAACACTCGAGTCAGGATTAACATTCTTATATCAATAAGTCCAACTTAAGTGAAATGACAATTAAATACAAATAACTCAAAGGATGTTGGAATAACCATCCTCTAAGGATCCGTTAAACTATCTACTATATAGTCGTGTACGCTAAGTAGATAATGTCTATCAGTAATATAAATATCAAAATAGTGTTAAGGCGTTATCATAATCCCCCTTAACACATTTTATATAAGCGTTATAGTCTATACAGCACTGTAAACTCCACCATAAACTGGTGGGATATCAGGGAGTACTCCATAGGTATAACACAAAACAAATTCGTAGTGGTTGCGTATATATGGATACAAGTATGACAAGGCACATGAGGCAATACCCAAGGTAGTGAAACTACCGTTTGCCTGATCTGGAGTGGTGAAAACGCATCGCCGCAACGATCGCAACACCGCGAAACAACACTCCTGAAATTCCAAGGGTGCACCAATCAATAACAAGTAATGAGTAGTTTACGAAGAAGTGTGTTCGCTCGAGGTGGCTAACCTCATTTGGCCCGGCACGGCTCCTGTTTTAGTCATTTCCAATTTGACACAAGTGCTACGGCTATCCATTATCGTTCTCTTTCTTCAGTCATCACGTACATCGTTCCAACCACTTCATTCTGGATCACACTCCGCGTATAGTTATTAAAGTGGTTTTCTGTTTAGACAGAGAGTATGTCCATAACCGATTCCGATCTCTTTAATAACTTTCATAATTATTACACCGATTGGTCATTTGATATATTTCAAAACCAAATCCAATTCATTTTCAATTAGAATTTGAAAATCAACATTTCATTTGTCCTTGTAAAACAATTTCCGAAATTTACGTTTCATAACTTCCAAATTTCCATTTCAAATTTCTATAATTCAATTTCAAAATTAAATTCTAAAACAATTCAAATATACATTTAAATTCGTATATAAATTTCATTCCATAATCATTTAAAATAAATTTAATTTAACGTTTAAATCGATTTAAACTCATTGATCGATTTCATTCAATATTCATTAAGTTAATTTATCATTCAAAACAATTTCTATTAAATATCCCATTTATTAGATCAATTATTTAAGTTCAACTCCATTGTATTAAAACTTCAAATTGAATTAAATTAAATTCGTCAAATCAAATTCTTTAAATTACAAGTCTTACATAAATTTCAATAAAACGCATTTTTATCACTTGTTAAAGAATTTCAATTCCACTTAATCATCTACTTAGTTACAAATTTCAAAACTCAATTAATAGAGAACTTAGTTTCATTATTAATTAAGTCTAAATTCACTTATTCCGAAGTTCAATTTCTCTTATCATGGAATTATCGACCAATCAGGTTTTATTCCGAAGTTCAAATCTTCATTTTATTTTTAAATCAAATTATTGACCAATCAGGTTTTTATTTAATTCTCTATCCTAGGTCAAATTCATTTGGGTATTTATCATTTCAACCCGATTCCATTTCAATTCAAAAATCAAAGTATAGCAAAGGAAACTTGCAGTGTGATAACTGGGATGGTGTCAAAGTAAATAAACAAGCAATAATGACACTCAATAATAATCCACTAATAAAATCAAATAATCCCGAAATAATCATATTAATTTACATTGTTGTTTGTGCAAATTAATATAATTATTTCTAGAATCTACACTATCATTTCATGTGGATTAAAGATTATTACATTAATATTTATATGGTTCTTCACTTGTCATTTTATTATTTAATTTCATACTATATAAAATTAAACAACATACATTTAAATGGTTCAAAGTGCAATTAACTATATTTCTACGTGTCAATTTATTTAAACATTTAAAGGGTCATATTTAACTAATCACATTCAACATATAAATCCATTTCTAAATTGTTAGCTACCGTATATCAAATCCAATTGCATACTATTTATCACTTTAACATTTACAATTAACGTCCAATTTCAACTTCATACAACAATCATTTATCAACCAAATTTGTATAATCATCGCATAAGTAACAGATAATGGTGTCAGATGTCACAGGTAAACTGATACAGGTAATAGCATATATAACAGTGTAATTAACTAACAACAGTATATTTCAATTGTCGTTTCAATTGAAATTAAATTTAATAAATAAAAGAACATTAATCGTGAGTGATTACTCACCTTTCGAGGTTAGAGAGAATAGTCAACCGGACATACGAATCCCTAAGCAAAGCAAAGTGGGCGCGAATTCGACGAAGAAAACAGGCATGACGGACCAAAAGCTGATACAATGGGAATCGATGAGAACGATTGAATCAGTTGATATAACTTGAACTAAATATATAAGAAATCAATTTTTTTAGTTTAAAACAAATAGATAGAATTAATCGTCATATATGCGTAAGATTGAAATAAATATTTGTATAACATATCAACCCATATTCCAACCAAAATTCGAACAACATCTAAAATTTAAATCTTTATAAAAGTAACCTTTTATATATAAAATATAAAAATCAATATTCATTTAAAATCATAAATATTCTTAACTTTACAGACATATACACAATTTTTTTAAAACATCGCCCAACATAACACATATATAAATTTCAGCATAATATTTATACTGAACATTCAAACTGAACTCTACCTCAAAACTTATATATATATGTATGTATGTATGTATGTATGTATGTATGTATTGCCTTGCGTTTTCAGACCGATATATTCTATACTTAGCACTATATATACATCATGTAGATATACATCAACCATAAATATATAACAAACCGATAATAGACTTTTGTATCTATTTAAAAATCAATGCAATGTTTATTCTTGAAATCTAACCGAACATACTTTCTTCCAATCAAATCCCAAAACATTTCAAAACTCCTACTTACAAAACACTGCCTGTAATACTATCAGCCGACTAAAGCAAATGCGTGTACAAACTTATATATATAATAACATATATGCAAACTTATAAGCTACTGGAAATATATAACTTAATATACTTTAAAAATGTACAACTTATACAATAACTAGACTATATATAACATATATATAAATATTAGATAGGGATATAACAAAAACATATTGTTATATAAAAATGTATAATAATATTTTTTTAAGATAGAGGAATGGTGTACATAACGTACAAATATATATGCCATTAAATGAGACTTACCATTTACAACAACTTTATCATTCCCAGTACAATACTGAAAATAAACTTATATATACAACATCGTACACTTTATAAATATTGGCACATGCAATATACAATACTGCTAAGTAACAAAATATATACAGATCCTATATTTAAAAGTCACAAGTTGTAGATATATGTATAAGTCACAATATAACAGATCTTATAGTTTTACTATTATATAGAATAGGCAGAACTTGAATACTGAATAAACGCACATAAAGAACCATCATAACAAATATATAGTACCTATATAGCAGGGAAGATTCACAGCCAGGCCTTGGCGACGAGGAGCGAAGGTGATGTGGGTGAACCGCCGCTTGGGCGACCACGGCTAAGGGCGGAGTTGGAGGCGGTGTCTGAGGGGAGGAAGAGGTGGCTTGAGCCGACGCCAGGCTGGGCGGTCGGAGTGAAGGAAGGAGCCAAGCATCTGACGTGGGCTGCTTGGTCGGGGCTTGGGTGGTGGAACTGCAGGCTCTGGGTTTAGCGGCGTGAGCAGGGTCGGTCGGAATGGATTGGAGGAGGCGGTGATGCTACTGGAGTGGCCTACAAGTCGGACACGGCCGGAGCTAGGTGCTCGAAGCGGGAAAGGTCGATGACATGAGGAGGAGGTCAGGAGGCAGGGCTTTGGTTGGCGGAGTTCGCGCGTGTATGCGTGCATTCATTCTTTTTTTTGTAATCACAGCGAATATTGGAAGTAGAAAAAAAATGTGAGAGGAGAAGAGATGAGGTAAGGAAAGAAGGTCAGGCGGCATAAAAGTGAACGTGTATTTTAGTGTACAACTATTCAATTTCAAATGTCCTTTCCAAAAGCAAACAAATGAATTTTATGTAAATTCCAACAATGGGATGAGAAAGGTCATGTATTGATTTCTATAAATATTAAAGAGAAGTGACTGTTAAATTTCCCACAGATGAATGTATGGAAAGACACGAAGAAACCCAAAAGTTTAAAACGTGTACCGGTTCGATTAACCGTTCCACATATTTCATCGCGTACCGGTTTGCGAAATTTAATAATTTAATATACCGTAGAGATCATCACGACAAGACGATCAAAACGGTATACATATATCGGCAGTATGATTGAATTATAAAAATTCGAATTTTCAACTAGCGGAAAATGCAAGAAAAACGCAGAAAAATAAGATCGACGGAGCTAAAGATGTTCGAATTTGAAAAAATAAAAAATAGCGTTTGTTCAGAAGACGGTTTATAATTTTTCTATGTAAAAATATTTAGGTTCCGAAAACATTTTACTTTCATCGCTTTTTAACTGATTAAATTGAAGTAAATTAACTCACGAAATAAACTTTCATTTTTTCGGATGAAAATTTACCAGTTGCTATGTTTAACTAGACGTATTCCAAATATCAAATTTATATTTCAAAATTTTGTCGTTTAAAATTCCACAAAATTTCAATTAATAACGTTATTAAAACCAGTTAAATTTACGGGTCGTTACATTCTACTTTATTCCTCCCAAACCATTTAAAATCCAAATTTTAAATAAATTCTTCAACCTTTAAACAATACTACTTAAGCTCTTAAAATCCATTTATTTCCATTTATTAAAATCTTTTCCTTATACTTGGAATTTATTCGATAGGATTTCAAAAATCAACTTTTATCCTTTTTCAAATTCATTCTTTTAATTTATCTAATTCTCAAAAATTATTTTACGTAAAATTCCCTATTTTAATTTTCTTCCAAAAATCCAATTTTTATATTTCTGGCATTTTATAGATACCAGAATATATTCGGCCAAACCACAGCCTTCAATAATTTCAATTACCCATATAATCAGTATAACCATCACAGATTATCGCATACATCATATCGCTGAATATAAAAATAAATTCAACGTTTTGAGGAATCCAGTTGGATCACTCTAACCTGTTTCCCTACATCCACATATATTTGCACAACAATTTGAAATACCAATCCCGCTTCAAGGTGGGATATCGTGGTATAAGGGTCATTCGCTATTATGCGGGCTACATAGGGTCTCAACCGCTACGTAGTGTGGAAAATCAATCACTCAAACATATATATATATATATATATATATATATATATATATATATATATATATATATATTATCATCCAACAGATAAATTATTTAAATTCATCCAAGCACATCCAATAATTCAATTTATTTATTTATTTGAGTGAGAAGATCTCACCTTTGCCCTTTTATTTGCAATCTGTTTCCATCACGACTTGTTTTCTTCACGTTTTCTGACCTTGTACAAACATTATATGGTTTTGTAAATATTGAACTAATCAACAATAAATTTCTATCAAATAGATTTAATTAACTAATTATTTAATTTCAACAAAATTTCTTTTAAATAATCCTCTTAGTAACTAAAATAATTTAGATAAATTAATGAAACACTTTAATCTTCATAATACGTTATTTTAAAAATAAACTAGTAAATGAAAAATAGGTATACGAATATTTGTTCTTTTTTTAAATTACATGCACTAAAAAATATTAACCTGTATTATATTAAAAATCTAATCTTTATACATTCTACAATATTTAAGAAATTCGTATATATATTTTACGGTTAAATTTTGGATTTCTATATTTTTCAAAATTTTATTTATATAAAATAATCTTTTGTAATATATAAAAATCTGCATATATATTTTTAAAATTCAATTAAAATAAAACAACCATATACCATACCGTAACCATTTATTTTCTTTTCCTGCTTCCAGTAAATATGTATAAATAAATAAAATCAGCAAAATCTAACTTACGGCCTCCAGTTCGAACCCGAGATGAGTCGCCCCTGCTCGAGAACTGCATGCCTTCACTACGCTCATGTCGCCATCTCCCCTTCGACGACAACACGCTCGAGTTCGAGTCGAGCCTCGACTCGCCTGAGACCCTGACCCAACAACTTGCCAGAGCCCAACGTCTCGGCTTCAAACAATTACGTCCCTCATGTCGATGCCGATTGTGACGACCCGGGATTTTAAGCAAATTAAAATCGGAATATTTAATTGATTTTAATTATTTAAAGGTTAATTATCAACTTAAATTTAAAATATCATAATTTAATTGACAATTAAATTGTTGAATTAAATAACTTGAATTTGATTGAAATGTTGAATCTGGAATTTTAATCCGATTTAAAATAATTTGAAGGCTTATAAAATTTATATCGATAATATGGAAAATAGTATAAGTGTTAAAATTGAATTTGGAAGTTATTTGTTCAGTTTCGAAATTTATATCGTTTAGATTGAATTTGAAAATAGCCTCCCGAGGCACAGTCTCAGAATTCGACGAAACCGGTTCCATTGGGTCCGTAATATTGAATTATTATCGGATTTCAAATTCGTTTTGATCGGAGTTAGTGTGTGTGTATACGAGATATATACGTGCAGAAAAAAAAAATTTGTTATTAATAATTTGATTTAATTTAAGTTAAATGTTTGAGCCTTCTAATATACGCGTCCTTCCTTATCTCGAAATGGAATCTAAATCGCTTCTTGCAGAAGCCATCTTCTTCTCCACTTTTTCTATAAAATTTTTAACTTTCCTACTCTCTTCTTTCTTCAATCCTATCGCAGAAAAAAAAAATATGGCCGAACTTATTGTAAACGACAATCACTTCGCTGGTTCCCCTTTTTCTTCTTCTTATGCAAATCAAAATTCGTTCGAAAAATAAAAAGAAAATCTACCGCTTCTCTTCTCACTTGAAATTTGTTTCGACCTTCGGTTGATTCCCTTCTCTCTTCAATTTCGAAAAAAACCCGAAACCCAGTTTACATTAAAAAAAAAAAAATTCATTAATGGCCGAAGCCGATCTCGCGGTTGTTTAGGGGGTCGCGTCGACTCGATGTAGGGTTAGCTCGAGTCGCGGAGGTTACGAAGGGGGCTTAGGGTTTGGGGCGGTGCGTCGACTTGGAGGCGGCGTAGCGAGGTCAACGGGGTTCGCGAGTTCGAGGTGATGAGGCGCGTTGCTCTGAGCATAAGTGGAGGCCGCGACTTTGGGGATGATGGACCGCGTTGGGTCGCGATTTGGGGGGGGGGAAGGCTGAGGTTGTGATGTTGTTTCGATCTGTGCAGTGAGGTAAAATTGGTATTCTATTTATTTATTTTCGCTTAGCAGTGTATATATATATATAATAGTAAGTAGGAAATTTTATATAGATAGATTTAAATAAAAAAAAAGTATGAAGCTTTAAACTGTTCAAAGTTAGATTTGTAAAACCTATATATATTATTCTTATATGCAAGCAATTTAGAAGTATAAATCTACCAGTTTATGTTAATAATGTTTATTAGTGATTAATGTGTTGATAAACTGATATAATTTATTTTAGTATAAAAAATAATTTATCTAAGGAGAATTTGTTAATTTAAATTTATTAAACGTCAATAGAATTGTGGTTAACCAAGGATATTAATAAATCGAATAAATATTTATACAAGGTCTGAAATCATGGAAATTCAAGTCGGTTGGAGGGATTGCAATTTAAATAGCAAAGGTGAGTTAATCTCACTCAGTTTAAATTTAAATTTAAATGATTAAATTTTAATAATTGTTTGAATGGTTGAGTTGTTGATGTGCTATTGTATGTTATATTTGGAAATTGATGTACTATATTGTGCTAACATCTGTGGATGCAGGGAAAAACAGGTTGGAGGGATCCAACTGGACCCCTCAACTTTATTTAATTATTTAATATTCTCTGATCTGAATATTTGATATTCTGTAATGAATTATGTGAAAGTATGAGATGCTATAACTGGACTGTTATAATCGGGCAATGTGAATTACCAAATATATAATTTGGGTTTGGAAATGAAAATAAAAGGAATGAAATTGTAAGTAAATAATTATAGAAAGGTTAAATAAGTTTATAAATGAACTGGATGGGAAATAAAGTGTTGAAAATTTTAATAAATAAATCTTGAGTATGGGAAGAAAAGTTGAAATAAACAGAAAGTTAACGAACTCTAACTTC
Source organism: Allium cepa (assembly GCA_030765085.1). NCBI lineage: Eukaryota > Viridiplantae > Streptophyta > Magnoliopsida > Asparagales > Amaryllidaceae > Allium > Allium cepa. The sequence continues at coordinate 468,356,582 of CM060931.1, forward strand.
AATGTTATTGTTTAAAGGAACAAAACGTTTATTTTAAATTTAGGATTTTAAATCATTTAAGAAGAAAAAGAAAAGAAAAAAAAAAGAAAAGAAAAAAAAATAAAATAAAGAAGGAATTGGGAATAACCTGAAATTTGTACATTTCAGATAAAGGATTTAAAATCAAATTGAAAACAATAATAAAGTTCATAATTAATGAATTTTGAAATAAACTGGTAAGTAAAGAAATTTATTTCAAATGGAATAAATTAGAAATCAATTTGGAAAATTGATTTAAGTGATTGAGTTTGGAAATTTCTTCTGAATAACCAAGTACGTTTTCAAAGTAAGTTTTTAAATATAAGTTAATAGTTTTAAAATTGTTTAAAAAGTATGTTTTGTAAAATATTATTATTTCTAATATTTAATTTCTAAAGCAAGTATTTCCTTTAATATATTATAGCATTAATTATTTATAAGTGACTTAGTATTTGTTTTAAAAGTAAAAAAACTGGTTTTATATTTTGTAAAGTGACCTTATTTTCTAAATGCATATAGTATGTAATTTTAGCAAATTAGTTACGTAGTTTTATCCTAAGTATTTTAAAGCATATATTTCAAAGTAAAGTGTTCTAAAATTATTTTAAAAATCTATTTTGTGCTTGGTGATTTCAGAGGAGATAGAAAAGATTTGGAAAAGTTGATTCTGGAAAGAAAGATGGTTTTGAAACTGTTTTCAAGGGATTGAAAATAGAAATATATCTTGTGAAGATATTTGAAGTTAATAAATAATTGGGGAAATTATTTGTTGGTTGATGGTTGCTTTGTGAATATAATTGATAGTTAAATAACCGACTATCAATATTGGACAATGCGTTAATCGTTTCGAAGAGACCGGGATCGAGATTTATTTCTCGAAAACCACTTCGATCCGGTTTGTACGTTTCGTGCGAAAACGTGTTTGGATTCGAAGATGGAGCAGTGAAGTGCAAGGGCTAGTCGCTACTAATCCTGAGGATATTTCCGAAATGGATGTAGTAGGAATAGTGCCTTCGGTTCCGTTCGAACCCGGGACGGACTTGTATGGACGAATGCTTGCGAAACATCGTCAGGTGGACGATGGGCATTCTAAGTGAAAACGTTCTAAAAATGTAACGCTTAGCCTCAAGCCTCATCAAATGGGAATGACTGAAAATCAGGGGATATGCAGCAAGGTTAGGTGGGTCATGCCCAAGCAGGACAAGATAATTCCCCTGTCTAGATGTCCCTTATATATTTCGGCTTAGTGGGTGGTTGGTCGCGCCAACCACGGGGTTTATTTTGTTCGGGACTGTTCAGTAAGGAATGGTTCCGGCCTTGTGTTGCAGGGGATGAAGGGAGTAGTCCTCGGTACGGTGATCTAGGCCCCGTACTGTGACAGGTGGTACCCCAGTGCCTAGTCATTGTTGGAAATCCATTTTCCCTACGCGCCCGTACGGTTTTGATTGTGCCCAACTATTGCTGAAACGTGAGATGCAAGCATTTCAGCTAGATTCTATTTACTTTCTATAGACACTATTATAATATCAGAGGATTTCTATAAAATTGTTTTAGCTATCGTAAGGTAAAAACCCGACAGGTTTATTTGTGGCGTGGTCTTACGAGATGCTTTTGTTTTCAAAGGATTTTTGAAACTTTAATAAATCAATTGGGTGTGATTTTCTCACGCTGGTATTCCAGACTGACTCGGGTATTATTTAACTGTAATGCTCGGGTCAGACCGAGTATTATAGGATACAGGACAAGTTGCTGTGGAGCTCAGGAGACGAGCAGGATGACGACACGTATTCTCGTACTTATCTATATATATTCCGCTGTTGAGTTGTGTATTCTGAGCTGCTGTGTACTCATTGTATATTATTGATGTGAGCTGTGACTGATGTACTCTGATGATGTAATATATGTAAATAGAAATATTTGATGTTGAGTAAAGCATATATATATTCTATTATATTTTATTCCGCTGCGATGGTTAGATTCTGATGTTGATTTTGTTTTCTCTTCTTCTACCTCTTCTTCTTAAACCCAAATGGTTCGTATTTCTGTACAACTTGAGTTGATTGTTGTAGAATAGTGTTAATTCAAGGGGTACGGATTTGCGGGTCATTACAGTTGGTATCAGAGCTTAGGTTGGTGATAACCTTGGCTCTGGTGGGAATTACTCATAAATTAGAGTCCGTAGTACTCTATAATGAGTTTGAGCGTATAAATAGATATGAGCGCGTATTTGTTAGTGAATAAAAAATTATTTTTATATTGTGTTGATTTATCGATTGAGTGTTTATGGATTCTGGTCGATGTATGGGACGCCATGTCATCGATAGGGATTTCTAAACTCTTGAGCAAGATAAACCGACACAGTATTGTTTTAACTAGGGTAAATGAAATAATTTTACCCAAATTTATTTTATGTATATAAAAGAAAATGATTTTCTTAATTATTATAGATATGCATGGATGTTTGGATGATAGAAGTGATAAATATTAGATTAGTATCTTTGTAAGATAATTGAATAAAGTTTGAAATAATAACTGGAAAAAAAAAATAATTAAGGAATAAATTAACATAATAAATGAATTTATGAATGTGATTCATAATGGAATAAGGAATTGAATTCATAATTCAAAACTAAGAAACCAATTCATATCAGATGAATTTGTAAATGTAAATTATAATGTAAATTATAGTATGATTAATGATTAAATAAAATAAAATTCCAAAGTAATGTTTGAATATTAATCTAAAACGGTTGGAATTTGAAAATTTTGGAATTTAAGTTCCTTTGAATTTGGAAATGATTTACAAAGATTGGGAAAGATATTATATTTATGAGAGATATTTTTGAATCAGATTTGAAATCTAGAGAGATTTGGAATTTAAAAATATTGGATGGATTTTAGAAAGAGAATAAAAGCATTGAACTCTTTTGGTCGCTAGAAAATAACTTCGGTAATGACTGCAGCATCATCGATGTTCATTTTCGAGTTTCCAGAAGTGAAATTGCTACCAAATTGCTTTAAATTGAAATTGTTTGCAAAACTGGTTGAGTTTTGAAATTCAAAGAGATAAATTGAATTTATCAAACGAATTATGGATATAGAAAGTTTTAAAGGGAATTTTGAAGTGTTGAAAAGTTGTTTAACTTTGGAATTTGTTGAAAAACAAAATTTCAACGGTGTAAGTGAAACTGAATGCTGGAATTTAAAATTGAATGGTGTGGAGTTATGTGGAATGGGAAAATTAGTCAGGATGGACTAAAGATAATAAATGTTTGGACATAACATTTATTGGTTAAATAATAAATTGGTGAATGAATAGATGATCAAATAATGTACTTATAAAAGAGAAGTTGATATTAATAAGAAGGGATTGGAAATTTTAATTCAGCAAATAAAATTTAACTGAAGTGGATGAAAATGAGGGAAATATAAGCTTTGAATAATGGAATTTAAATTTAAAAGGCTAAATGAAAGTAACCTGGATTGGGAATAAAATTTTAAACTAAGTTAAAATAAAATTGAATTGGAATAAGAATTCAATTGAATTATTGAATGAAACTAGATTCTTACCTGAATAAATGGAAAATAAGTTGGATAAGAATTGGGCTATGAATAAATAGAAGGCTTGAGTTAAAATAAAGATGAATATATTCAAGCTTATGATGAATGGAATTGTACAAAATAGTAAGTGGTGACATATAAAATTGGAAATGGAATACAAAGCCCAAATTTAATATTTTGATGAATTGGAAAATGAAAAGAAAATCCAAACTTGAATTATAAAGTATATTGAACTTAAGAAAATAAAATGAAGTGATATATGGAATAAAAATTCAAGTGTTGGATTATAAATAAGGGACGAATTAATTAGATAATAAATTGGTTAATGAAATTGAATTGTGAGTTTATGATAAAGTTTGGAAATAAACTCAAGTTTTAAATTAAAATGGATTCAAATTGTTGATGAAGTTGAAGTAATTGTGAATGAAATTGCAATGTAAGTTAATAAAATTGGATGGTAAATTAAAAAGTGAATGGTGGAATCATATTTTGAGTTATCAATTGAAATTCGACTTGAAATGTTAACAACGTAAATATAATTTGAAAGTATAAAATAAAAAAAATATGAAATGGATTAAAATAATAAAGGTATGAATTGCAAATCAAATCCAAATCAGTGGAAATAAGATGGAAATGGCTTTGTGATTTTAAATGAGTTGAGAAATGGTTATAAAATGAAATAGCCTGGAGTGTCTTCAAGCTAAATAAAATAGTTTGGAATAAACAAATAAGGAATGAGTGCAAATAAATGGATGGTAAATGAAATTTAAATGGAATGGGTCGAGCTAAATATATGGATTGTGAATAAATCCGAAATGAAATTGAATTAAGTATAAATTGTGTTGAAATCAATTGAAATTGGTTATAAACATAAATATCTATTTATTCACATAGATCTCGTTAAATTGTGTAGAATAAATTGTCATTTGATGTAAATGAAAGTAATTAAAATTCTATGTGCTGATATGAGTAACATAAATTGATTTTGGAAGTAATTGAATTAAATGTGAGTTCAATTTGCTTAAAAATAAATTAATGTAAGCAATTGAGTTTTAAACCATTCAAATTTAATGAAAATGGTTTATAAATTAATTGAAACAGTTAGTTTAGTATGAAAACTGTATAAGTTGCTTACAGAAAAATGTTTAGTGTGAATTTCTTTTAGAATTCATATGTTTTAATTATTGCAAGTAAGTAAAATGTGTTAAACTTCTTATATTTGGCACTTACATGTTTAAACTGAGTAAGTACAGGTACCTGGAAGCCGTGAGGCTGGATTTGGTAGTGCTACTTGCTAAAAATAATAAGCTGCTTGCTTAAAATGCTAAATAAGGTACGCCTACGCAATAAAAATAGGAAATATGAACTGTTTTTGGTTTTTCCGACCGTGTGGGTCGATGTATATATATTTATCTCTTTTGTCAAATTGCAAAAGCTCCTCCGTACAAAGGAGACTCTGCCAAAAATTTTCAGAAATTTTGGGAGTTAGAAAATTTTTGGAAATTTTGGAAAATTTTGTTAACGACAACGATTTCAAACTAAGAATTGAAATGAGTTGGTGAATGAAACTAATTAAAATAATGACATGAATTAGTTATAAATGGGAAAATAAAATTCACTATTTGAAATTAAAGATAAATTGAATTTGTATGAAAATGAAAGAATCAATTTGAATAGAAATGATATAAACTGAGGTGGTAAGGTGATAATGAATATAAAAAGCATATTAAATACTTATACCAAACTTAAGAAAGGAATAGTGAATTCTTAATTGGAAATTGATAATATAAATAGATTACAAGTTAATATTTGGATAAATAGATATTGATATTGGTAAGGAATTCGATAAAATGTTTTTGGAATGTTGTGATTGGATATTAGTGCTAAGCAGAATATGCAGGTATTATAAAGGGAAAAGAAATTGGATTTTGATTTTTGAAGATAAGTTTGAAATGCTCGACAAAAAGGTATGTAGTTAAATTTGGTATGGAATTTTATTGGGACTTGGATTTGGATTGAGCCACTTGGCTTTTTGTTTTCTTTTTGGATTTGGGAGGCCGTAGAGCCCTTTTGTAGTTGTACCGAGTCAGCCGCGCAAAGGAAACGCTGGCAAAATTTTTCGGGAATTTAGGGTGTTAGAAAAATTTTGAGAAAATTTTGATAATTCAAAATTGGTTTTAAGATTAAAACTGGAATGGTTGAGCAAATAGGATCGTTTGCAAACTAGGGAAAAGTTTGGAAAGTTAATAAGAATGATAATGGGCCTTTTATAAAGAGATAGTTGGATAGATGTTCAACTAGTAATTTCGGGGACGAAATTCTTTTAAGGGGGGAGGAATGTGACGACCCGGGATTTTAAGCAAATTAAAATCGGAATATTTAATTGATTTTAATTATTTAAAGGTTAATTATCAACTTAAATTTAAAATATCATAATTTAATTGACAATTAAATTGTTGAATTAAATAACTTGAATTTGATTGAAATGTTGAATCTGGAATTTTAATCCGATTTAAAATAATTTGAAGGCTTATAAAATTTATATCGATAATATGGAAAATAGTATAAGTGTTAAAATTGAATTTGGAAGTTATTTGTTCAGTTTCGAAATTTATATCGTTTAGATTGAATTTGAAAATAGCCTCCCGAGGCACAGTCTCAAAATTCGACGAAACCGGTTCCATTGGGTCCGTAATATTGAATTATTATCGGATTTCAAATTCGTTTTGATCGGAGTTAGTGTGTGTGTATACGAGATATATACGTGCAGAAAAAAAAAATTTGTTATTAATAATTTGATTTAATTTAAGTTAAATGTTTGAGCCTTCTAATATACGCGTCCTTCCTTATCTCGAAATGGAATCTAAATCGCTTCTTGCAGAAGCCATCTTCTTCTCCACTTTTTCTATAAAAATTTTAACTTTCCTACTCTCTTCTTTCTTCAATCCTATCGCAGAAAAAAAAAAATATGGCCGAACTTATTGTAAACGACAATCACTTCGCTGGTTCCCCTTTTTCTTCTTCTTATGCAAATCAAAATTCATTCGAAAAATAAAAAGAAAATCTACCGCTTCTCTTCTCACTTGAAATTTGTTTCGACCTTCGGTTGATTCCATTCTCTCTTCAATTTCGAAAAAAACCCGAAACCCAGTTTACATAAAAAAAAAAAATAATTCATTAATGGCCGAAGCCGATCTCGCGGTTGTTTAGGGGGTCGCGTCGACTCGATGTAGGGTTAGCTCGAGTCGCGGAGGTTACGAAGGGGGCTTAGGGTTTGGGGCGGTGCGTCGACTTGGAGGCGGCGTAGCGAGGTCAACGGGGTTCGCGAGTTCGAGGTGATGAGGCGCGTTGCTCTGAGCATAAGTGGAGGCCGCGACTTTGGGGATGATGGACCGCGTTGGGTCGCGATTTGGGGGGGGGGGGGGAAGGCTGAGGTTGTGATGTTGTTTCGATCTGTGCAGTGAGGTAAAATTGGTATTCTATTTATTTATTTTCGCTTAGCAGTGTATATATATATATATAACAGTAAGTAGGAAATTTTATATAGATAGATTTAAATAAAAAAAAAAAGTATGAAGCTTTAAACTGTTCAAAGTTAGATTTGTAAAACCTATATATATTATTCTTATATGCAGGCAATTTAGAAGTATAAATCTACCAGTTTATGTTAATAATGTTTATTAGTGATTAATGTGTTGATAAACTGATATAATTTATTTTAGTATAAAAAAATAATTTATCTAAGGAGAATTTGTTAATTTAAATTTATTAAACGTCAATAGAATTGTGGTTAACCAAGGATATTAATAAATCGAATAAATATTTATACAAGGTCTGAAATCATGGAAATTCAAGTCGGTTGGAGGGATTGCAATTTAAATAGCAAAGGTGAGTTAATCTCACTCAGTTTAAATTTAAATTTAAATGATTAAATTTAAATAATTGTTTGAATGGTTGAGTTGTTGATGTGCTATTGTATGTTATATTTGGAAATTGATGTACTATATTGTGCTAACATCTGTGGATGCAGGGAAAAACAGGTTGGAGGGATCCAACTGGACCCCTCAACTTTATTTAATTATTTAATATTCTCTGATCTGAATATTTGATATTCTGTAATGAATTATGTGAAAGTATGAGATGCTATAACTGGACTGTTATAATCGGGCAATGTGAATTACCAAATATATAATTTGGGTTTGGAAATGAAAATAAAAGGAATGAAATTGTAAGTAAATAATTATAGAAAGGTTAAATAAGTTTATAAATGAACTGGATGGGAAATAAAGTGTTGAAAATTTTAATAAATAAATCTTGAGTATGGGAAGAAAAGTTGAAATAAACAGAAAGTTAACGAACTCTAACTTCAATGTTATTGTTTAAAGGAACAAAACGTTTATTTTAAATTTAGGATTTTAAATCATTTAAGAAGAAAAAGAAAAGAAAAAAAAAAGAAAAGAAAAAAAAATAAAATAAAGAAGGAATTGGGAATAACCTGAAATTTGTACATTTCAGATAAAGGATTTAAAATCAAATTGAAAACAATAATAAAGTTCATAATTAATGAATTTTGAAATAAACTGGTAAGTAAAGAAATTTATTTCAAATGGAATAAATTAGAAATCAATTTGGAAAATTGATTTAAGTGATTGAGTTTGGAAATTTCTTCTGAATAACCAAGTACGTTTTCAAAGTAAGTTTTTAAATATAAGTTAATAGTTTTAAAATTGTTTAAAAAGTATGTTTTGTAAAATATTATTATTTCTAATATTTAATTTCTAAAGCAAGTATTTCCTTTAATATATTATAGCATTAATTATTTATAAGTGACTTAGTATTTGTTTTAAAAGTAAAAAAACTGGTTTTATATTTTGTAAAGTGACCTTATTTTCTAAATGCATATAGTATGTAATTTTAGCAAATTAGTTACGTAGTTTTATCCTAAGTATTTTAAAGCATATATTTCAAAGTAAAGTGTTCTAAAATTATTTTAAAAATCTATTTTGTGCTTGGTGATTTCAGAGGAGATAGAAAAGATTTGGAAAAGTTGATTCTGGAAAGAAAGATGGTTTTGAAACTGTTTTCAAGGGATTGAAAATAGAAATATATCTTGTGAAGATATTTGAAGTTAATAAATAATTGGGGAAATTATTTGTTGGTTGATGGTTGCTTTGTGAATATAATTGATAGTTAAATAACCGACTATCAATATTGGACAATGCGTTAATCGTTTCGAAGAGACCGGGATCGAGATTTATTTCTCGAAAACCACTTCGATCCGGTTTGTACGTTTCGTGCGAAAACGTGTTTGGATTCGAAGATGGAGCAGTGAAGTGCAAGGGCTAGTCGCTACTAATCCTGAGGATATTTCCGAAATGGATGTAGTAGGAATAGTGCCTTCGGTTCCGTTCGAACCCGGGACGGACTTGTATGGACGAATGCTTGCGAAACATCGTCAGGTGGACGATGGGCATTCTAAGTGAAAACGTTCTAAAAATGTAACGCTTAGCCTCAAGCCTCATCAAATGGGAATGACTGAAAATCAGGGGATATGCAGCAAGGTTAGGTGGGTCATGCCCAAGCAGGACAAGATAATTCCCCTGTCTAGATGTCCCTTATATATTTCGGCTTAGTGGGTGGTTGGTCGCGCCAACCACGGGGTTTATTTTGTTCGGGACTGTTCAGTAAGGAATGGTTCCGGCCTTGTGTTGCAGGGGATGAAGGGAGTAGTCCTCGGTACGGTGATCTAGGCCCCGTACTGTGACAGGTGGTACCCCAGTGCCTAGTCATTGTTGGAAATCCATTTTCCCTACGCGCCCGTACGGTTTTGATTGTGCCCAACTATTGCTGAAACGTGAGATGCAAGCATTTCAGCTAGATTCTATTTACTTTCTATAGACACTATTATAATATCAGAGGATTTCTATAAAATTGTTTTAGCTATCGTAAGGTAAAAACCCGACAGGTTTATTTGTGGCGTGGTCTTACGAGATGCTTTTGTTTTCAAAGGATTTTTGAAACTTTAATAAATCAATTGGGTGTGATTTTCTCACGCTGGTATTCCAGACTGACTCGGGTATTATTTAACTGTAATGCTCGGGTCAGACCGAGTATTATAGGATACAGGACAAGTTGCTGTGGAGCTCAGGAGACGAGCAGGATGACGACACGTATTCTCGTACTTATCTATATATATTCCGCTGTTGAGTTGTGTATTCTGAGCTGCTGTGTACTCATTGTATATTATTGATGTGAGCTGTGACTGATGTACTCTGATGATGTAATATATGTAAATAGAAATATTTGATGTTGAGTAAAGCATATATATATTCTATTATATTTTATTCCGCTGCGATGGTTAGATTCTGATGTTGATTTTGTTTTCTCTTCTTCTACCTCTTCTTCTTAAACCCAAATGGTTCGTATTTCTGTACAACTTGAGTTGATTGTTGTAGAATAGTGTTAATTCAAGGGGTACGGATTTGCGGGTCGTTACACCGATCCTAACCATGCTGCCGTGAACTCCACGCGCGCGCGAGCGCGATTCGCTATGCGATAATACTCTGCCATTATTTTTGAGGAATGAATCGATTCGAAATGCTCGATTTTGAGAAATGAATGAGAGCGGCCGTTGCTTGATTAAATTGAAATTGAAATCAAATTGGGAATGAAAAGGGGTAGGGAATGGAAGAAGGTGGTATTAATTTCGTGAATTTTAGCTCGGTCATTTATTTTCTGACTAACGAACGAATTCGTTCAGCCATTGATTTTATTTTCGAAGATGAAATCGATTTTTCTTTTATTTATTTATTTTGTTTTGATTTTTACAAAGAGGAAGGAGATGCGTGTAAAAAATAAAGGACAAGTGTTGAAAAGGGAACTACGTGTTAGAAGAGAAGAAACGTGTATAATTTATCTTGTGGAAACATTATTAAATTTAAATTTAAATTTAAATCGTTTAAAAAAACGAAGCCTAAAACCTCGATCATCTATCATGCCACTAGGCGTTTATAATGTTAAACCCATATTCTGAACGTAATGGAAAAGGTTTCGAGTCCTAATTCGATCGTATGGAGAAGATAGCATTTTGGACCCAGTTATTATATTGAATTTTGATATAGATTTCAGCACGCTTATCTACCGTACGATCACACGAAAACTCCAAAAGCTACAAAATTTGAAATCCGATAATAATAAACTATTGCGGATTCAATGGTACTAATTTCGTCGAATTCCGAGACTGTGCCTCGAAAGGCTATTTTTTTTAAACGTCAACTTAAACTATATATTTTTAAAACTGAACAAACTGCTTTTAAATTCGATTTTAAAAGTTCTATTACCTTCAGTATTATAAATATAAATTTTTCAAGCCTTTGAAATATTTTTAACAAGCATAAAAATGGAAATTTAATATTTTACCCAGTTTCAAATTATTAAATTCAATAATTTAATTGCCAAATAAATAGTGATATTTGAAATTCAAGTTAAACCACCTTTCAAATATTTAAAATCATTTAAATAATCTAATTTCAAATGTCCAAAATTCTGGGTCGGCACAAATATTTTCTCAAGTTTCCAAAATTCCATTACAAGATTTTCTCTTATAAAATCACATCCATTAAATAAAACCCGATTTACATATCTTGAGAGTGTTTACAAATAACTTCCACCAATTTCCAAAACTCTGTATTTACAAAATAAGTATTTTTAAAGAATAATAATAAATTTTCAAGCACATTTAAGTAATTTATTTAAAGTATCAAAAACCCCTTTTAAATAAACAACGATAAATAATTTCCAATTCATTTATAAATAGTACTAATCGATTTACAAAGCTTGTTTGCAAAACTTTAGAATTCATTTCAACCGATTTAAATATTTGAATAACAACTTTTTTGAAATATTTTAATCTAAATAATAGTTTTTAAACTACACAGTTTACTAAATAAAGATCCTTTTCTGAAAACAAAACTTGTCGATAATAATTTATTTTTAAAATTTAACATAAACATTTTTCTATTTATAAATCTCTCTCGATTTATCACAAATCGATTTTTATTTCCAATTTCACACTACTTCCAAGTTCCAAAATAGAATCCACTATTTCTTTCTTACCCAATTTCCATATTTCATACAAAATTCATACTGTAAATTTATATTCCCAATTTATCAACGGATAATCATTCCACTTATTTATAACCATTTGTTTCCAACTTTATAAAACTCATTTCCAGTTTATAACCAATTTATGTTACTAAATTCCATTTATAAATCGTTTTCTATTTAAAATTCCATTTGGAAATCTATTTCACAATAAATCCAATTATAATTCCAAATCTATTCCAAAACTCGATTTTAACTTCCATTTATAATTTACGACATGCTATTAAAATATATTGTTCCAAATTCCATGTATAAATTAATTTCAAAAATATTTATCTAAACTACTTTACAAAATAGTTAAGTGAATTCCAAATCAAATCTTTTATTTAATCCAAACCCATTTCTTATGCAATATTTCGATTTCCATATAAATATTTTTATTTCCAAAAATCACCTTTGAATTTCTTTTAAAATTCAAAAATATTATTTATGGTATTTAAAATACCAAAATTTGGGCCAGTGCTACTATAACATCCAATAAGTCAAATCATATAACAATCCATAACAGATTATTTAATCACATCATATATCGTTATATATGAAAAAATAATATATTTGAGGAATCCAGTTGGATCCCTCCAACATGTTTCCCTACATCCACAGATGTTATATAAATAAAATACCAATCCCCCTTCGAGGCGGGATATCGCGGTAATATAGGGTCATCCGCTCCAATGGTGGAAATATACCCAACTACTAATATATATACCAATATATATATATATATATATATAATAACATCCAATTGGTAATAATTTCTAATTCATCCAATCAACCAATAATTAAAATTTAACATTTTATATTAAAGCCAATAATCCAAATGAGGAAGATTTACTCACCTTGATTTTTTATTTGCAAACTGTCTCGATTTTAAATTAAATTTAACTACGTTCAATTTGATCTAAAATCCTAGTTGACTTCAAAAAATCCCAAACCAATTTTGTTGCGTAGCACACGTCGATACGCCACTTGTTACATTCAATTTAGACCTCATATGAATTAGTAGTAGCATTAACAAGATTCACGAATTAAAATATTATTAATTTCACTAAGTACAACTTAAGTTAATTAATTACCTTCATTAACAAAATACTCTTCTTCCCTAAATCGAGCTTCTCCTTCCCCTGTACACGCAGTGCATGTCGCCGTGCATAACCACCAATGACACGGTGTTCCAGACCTCGATTTCAAATTCCGACGCCGCCACACAATGTCTCTTCTCGAGCCATTCTTAATCCTCACCACGACCGCCTACACGAACCTTCCCCTTATGTAGCAACATAGCAGCAATGCTCCCCTTCTCCTCTGTCAAGTCCATTTTGGCCCAAACCTCCTCGGACCCCCAAACTTTGGCCGTACGAGCTGCTCCACCTTTCGATATTGAATCTACCCACCACTCTGCCCAAAATGGCCTATAACTCCACCAATTCCAAACCCTAATCGACCATGGATATGCAGCCATCTCTAAAGCTGATGTGCGTCAATCGAGAGGTATAAGAATGAAGCTTCTCAGCAAGTCCAGATTTTTAAAGCTTGCTTGAATATTTTTAATTGTTTTTTTTTGAAATATTGATTTTTGAATCCTAAGTTTTTTTCCTTTCTGTTGGCATTTTAGAAAGAAAAAGGAATGAGGGAAGATATGCAGAGTAGGGTGGCTTGTAGGGTGGCTGGACTGAAAAATAGAGTGGGCTGAATTGAAATAATGGAGGCTATTTTCAAATCGAATATATATATATATATATATATAATACACATGGAGAACATATTACTACCTTTGGGTAACAATATGTACAAGTTCATCATGATGCTCAAGACCATGAAGCATAGGTTAAAGGAGTGGAACAGAAAGAGATCCAAAAATAAAGACATTATCATTAACACACAAAGTCAACTAAGGGAGATACAAGAGTCTCTTGACAAGGATCCCTTAAATGAGAATCTTAAAAGTATTTACTACCAGATGCTGGGTAAATTAGAAGAGGAACTTCAGAAACAAGCAAAGGAGATCAAACAAAAGGCAAAAGAAAACTGGTTAACACAAGGTGTCGAATGTACTAAATTCTTCTATACCAAAATGTCCCAAAGAACTCATTATAATAATCTCTTGAACTGCTTAAATGAGGAAGGGAATGTGGTCAATAATTTGAAGGAAATAGAAGACAAAGCTTTATCATACTTCATTGAACTATATGATGGAAATTCAACACAAGATTAACCTACTGTCCATTATAGAAGAAAAATTTCTCAAGAGGGATGCTCCATGCTCACAGCTAGGATTTCTGAAAGGGAACTATGGAGATCTGTTCAATCCATTCACATCGATTCTAGTCCTGGACTGATGGTATGGGGGAAGCTGTCTTCAAAATGCATTGGGTACACCTAAAAAATCCCACGTTAAAAGCCTATTAGGAAGCTCTAGACAGTGGTGAGTTTTTACAAGAAATGAATCACACATTTATATCTTTAATTCCTAAAATTAAAAAACCAAATAGAATGGAAGATTATAGGCCTATCTCTTGCTGCAATGTTTCTTACAAGATCTTAGCAAAACCATATGCTCAAGACTGAATAAAGTTCTCCCAGATTTAATTGCCCAAAATCAAAATGCATTTATAAAGGGTACATTAATATCAGAAAATTCTCTATTGGCACATGAGCTTATGAGAAACTTTAATAAACTAGGAGTAGATAAATGTGCCTCAAAGTAGACTTACACAAAGCATATGATAAAGTGAATAGACATTTTGTTGTACACATGCTTAAAGCTATGGGGGTCCTGGATAATCTCTTAAAACTGATAAGTTTTTGTATATCCACTCCAACCTTCTCTATCCTCATCAATGGAGTTCCTAAAGGCTACATTTCTAGTAACAGAGGATTAAGACATGGGGATCCCCTATCCCCTTATCAATTTGCAATTGCAAAGGAGTGGTTTTCTCTACAAATGGAAATAGCATGTCATCAAAATAAGATAATTCCTGTGCACAAAATAACACCCAAAGTAACTCACCTTATATATGCAGATGACCTTATTGTAGTCATGAAAGCAACCTCACATGCAATTGATACCCTTAAAGAGATTTTTTATCATTTAGAATTGTATGGAGGGTTGAAACTTAATGAAGGGAAAACAAAATGTTACTTTAACAAGTCTTGCAAAGATAAGCAGAGATTGCTCATTAGAATTGGAGTACCAAAAGGGGAACTTCCAGTTAAATACTTGGGAATTTCATTATCTACAAATTCCATAGCAGATAGAGAATGTGCTAAACTAATAGATAAAATTAGAGAGCAACTACAAGGGTGGAGGTCTAAATTGCTGTCTTTTGCTGGCAGGGTTGAATTTGTCCATACAGTGATCACATCTAAAGTCAGATATTGGCTCCAAACATTTTAAATTCCAGATTGTTCCCTAGGAAAAATTCACTCTATTTGTGCAGATTTTATATGGAGGGGAAACTACACAAAATAAGCTACAAAGAATTATGCAAACCAAAGAAAGAAGGTGGAGTTGGATTAAAAGACCTCTTTGAACTTAAAAATTTTATGGAATCAAGTTGGCTTGGAATATATTATCTTCTAATAAATTATGGCCTGAGTGGATGAGAGCTAAATACATTAAAACTAATTTTTGGATAGATCCCTTAGACAACAATGCTTCTGTCACATGAAAGAACATACTAAAATACAGAGAAGAAATTAAACCCTTGACTGAGAGAAAAATAGCAAATGGTTATACAATAGATCTTTGGAGAGATCCTTGGTTCAGCAATAAAAGTTTGATTGATAGGGTGGGATGGGAAGGTTTCTTAGACTATGGAAACCCTAACTGCACTATTTCTAGCATTATTGAAGAAGGCAAATGAAAATGTGAAAACCAGATTATAACAAGAAATTTTGTAGAGGAGATTTAGAGGTTACCCATATATAGAGATAGAGCATTTGATGATTGGAGCATGAAAAACTTAAATAAAGGAAAGTTCCTATTCCATGAAACTTGGGAGGACACCAAGTATGGGCATCGAAAGGTTGAATGGTAAACTACAGTCCGGAGCAAATCGGTAACTCCAGAAATGGCTCATACTACCTATAAAGCCATATTTGGCAGACTTCCGACTAAAGACCGTTTAAAAAAAGGGGGATTATTGAAGAAACCATATGCAGTCTCAGCTCTGAATAGGATGAGAGCCATGACCACTTGTTTTTTGAGTGTAACTTTACAAAATCTATATAGAGCTTACAAAAAATGAAATGCATCTGCTCAAATGATGCCAAAATGCTGAAAGATGAAATCTTTTACCTGAACAATAGGGGCAACAGCTCGAACCTTCTGCAAGAAGTACTCAAAATTTGCCTCACAGCTTCCATTTGGCATATCTGGAGAGAGAGGAACGACAGAACTTTCAATAAGAAGAAAAAGGATTTTCAATTAGTAAATTCCCAAATTGATCACGATGTGAAGATGATTATCTCTCGGATTAACAAAAAAACACTTACTAGCCTAAAGGAACCAGAAAAACAACTACTGGCGAGGTTGAAGATGAAGGTAGACTGTGAAGGAAATCTAACAAGCTATCGGGAGCCGCCATGAAATTGAATAAGTGACCTTGTATGCGATAGAAATGGAAAGATATGAGTTTTGTAATGATTTTTTCGATGTCTTTGTAACTAGGGCTTCGGCCTATTTATAGAAAGGTAATAAGGATTAACCTATTTTCAAAAAAAAATTAAAATTCCAAAAATATCTAGCTATAAATTTTGGATCTCAATCAAGGCATGCCATCTAGCGTTCCTAACGTTATATCCCTAATTCGAACGTAATGGAAAATGTTTCAAGACTTAATTCGATCGTATGGAGAAGATAGCTTTTTGAATCCAACTAAAATATTAAATGTTTAATATTTATTTCAACGCGTTTCTATCCTGTACGACCAAACATCAATTCTAAACGCTATGAAATTTGAAATCCAATAATAATACACTATTACGGACCTAATGAAAATGGTTTCGTCGAATTCCGAGACTGTACCCCAAATCGCAATTTTTACGCGTCGATTAAACCGATGATTTCAAAATTGACGAAATCACTTGAAATTCCAGTTTTAAAAACTTACCAACTCAATTCTAATTAAAATAAAATTTATATCAACATTAGACATCATTTCGGTTCATATTCAACTCAAATTTCAACTATTCACCATTTTCGTATTATGATAAATCGCTATATTTGAAATTTAAATTCATTCTATAATTTCAACCAAAATCTTCATATTTAAAAATCAATTTATATTCCAAATCCAATATCTAAATATTTAAAATTAAATGTCGAAAAATGTAGATCGTTACACTTAATTTCGGTATTATAAATACCATAAATAATATTTTTGAATTTTTAAAAGAAATTCAAGGGATATTCATCGATTTTGGATTATTTTAAAGAGAAATTATTTGGATAAAACAATGATTTGATTTTGGGTTTGTACTTAACTATTTGTAAAATTTTAAATAGAGATTTTAAAATAATTTATATAAGGGTTTTTTGACAATGGATTATTAAGTGATATTTCTAGATTTATGGTAAAGGAGTTGAAATTGATATTAAAAATAGATTTGAAAAATAAATGCGATTTATAAAGAAATGGATTCATAAATAAATTTTTATACTTGAGATTATTTTTATAAACAAGTGAAATCGAAATGAGTTTATAAACTTATAAACGATGTTTATAAATAAGGGAAAATGATTATTAGTTGATAAATTGGAAATATGAATTCATAATGTGAATTTATATCGAGGTATGGAAATCGGTTTTTGAAAAAAAATAGTGGATTCTATTTTTGAAATGTGAGAATAGTTATGAAATTAAAAATGTAATCGATGTGATATGAATCGAAAGGGATTTATAAATTGAAATTGGTAATATTGGATTTTAAAAATAGATATTCGTCGAGAAATTAAGTTTGTTTTAAAATGGGATTTTTATTTACTAAACTATATAGTTAAAGCTGTTCTAGCATTGAAATATTTCAAAAAGTGGATTTTTCAATATCTAATGTTAATTGAAATAAATTCAAATTTTTATAATAAGTTTTGTAAATCGACTAGTTTTATTTAAAGATGAATTGGAAATGAGTTATTGACATTTATTTAAAGTGTTTTGATATTTTAAATAATTACTTAAACGTGTTTTTAAAAATAAATTATTATTCTTTAAAATAATACTTATCATATATATATATATATATACAGTTTTGAAATGATTGAAATTTATTTATAGATCCTCTCGAGATTTGTAAACGGGGTTTATTTAATGGATATGATTTTGATAAGCGGAATCTTATAAGAGATTTTAAGAGAAATTGGAATTTCCAAAATGTAGAAATATGGGATCTTCGAAAATGAATGTGAATTCATAAAAGGAGTTATAAATTTGTTGGGTTAGTAAAAGAGTATAATCGGTTTTTGGAAACTGTAAAAAAGAAATTTAAAAATAATTTTGGAAATTTATGAGATAATTTATGAAATATTTTCTAAGTTTGATATTAAAATGCATCTGCCTATAAATATTATCCTGAATATTGAAAATAGGGTTTTGGAAAATATTTCAAGTATGAAATGAATTATATAGAAATATTTTTTCTAAGTGTTATAAATTGAATTCAGAAATATTTCTGAGTGTTGAAATGGTTTATAAATATCCTGTTATGGATAAGTATTTGAAATTGTTTTCAAATGCTGGAATGCTGGAAGAGAGTTGAATATATATATATATATATATATATATATATATACACACACACACACACACACACACACACATATATATCTTTGTAAAGATATTTTGAAATGAATGTTTTTGAAAGATTTATAAAATTTGGCCCTTATGTGTGTAATTTGATAGTTAAATAACCGACTATCAAATCTGGCCTAATTCGTTGATCATTTCGAAGAGACCAGGATCAAATTTAATTATCCGAAAACCACTTCGATTCGATTTAAGCGTTACGAATTGTGAAATCTTGAGGATAATGAAAATAGTGATTTTTGAAGAGATTGGTTTGTTCATACCCAAAACAACTTGTGTGGATGAATGCTATCATTGCATTGTTACCTCGAAGGCAGTGCTAACATTCCATGTGGGATTGCTATTCAAAAATGTAAACGTATCCTCAAGCCTCGTCAACCGTGAAATCACTAAAATAGGGCATGCAATAGGGCTAAGTGTGTCGTTTCCATTAAGGTATGTCATCGTCTTTCTAGATTACCCTATATTTATGGATTTGGTTGTGCATGAGAGATCTCGATCAAGGTCGGAAGACCGAGATGATGACATATTCGATACTACTAGTCAAGTGGTAGGCCGGTTCTGTATGGCAGGGTACAACATGTTCTTAACAGACCCAGGTGCATTGATCTAGAAATGTACCCATCGGAGGTAGCACCTTACCTGGTCATAGTATCGAATCCATTCTCCAATATGTGCCTTTATGGCTTTGATTGTAAAGCATGGTATGCTGGAATTTGATTAATGTAATTTGTTTTTGACTATTTTATTAAGTATTTGTACTTAGACATTACTATAATATCACCGGATTTTATATAAAAAAGTTATCATAGGGTAAAAACCCATCGTATTTATGTGGCATCGTCTTACAAGATACCTTTGTTTTTCAAAGGATTTTGATAGCAATAATAATTCAAATTGAGCATGTTTTCTCATGCTGGTTTTCCAGACTGACTCGGGTGTTTTTTTATATTATAATGCTTGGTTCAGATCGAGTATTGCAGATCTAGGTTAGGATGCTATGGAGCTGAGGAGATGAGCTGGAGGATTTCAGGCGTATTACATGTACTTTGTTATTTTTCGCTGTGTGTGTTAAACTGTATATTCAGTACTTATGAGGACAAGTTATTATAGCTGTCCATATTGCTATGTGATTACTGATGATTGTATGCATAACAGTTACAGTTCCTTTTTGTATAAAGATCTATATTTATCTATTATATATTGTTTTGCTATGATTTGTGAGATTCTACGTGTTGTTTCTACTTCTATCTCTTCTTCTTTCTTTCTTTTCAACTTCTCTCTTATTTTCCATGATTTTCCGTCATTCTTTACCTTTTAGGTCGAACATATGTGGTTTATTATTGATTCAAACGGTACGGATTTGCGAGATGCTACATTTGTCATCAAAGCTGAAGGTTAAGCGAGAACCTTGGCTTTGGTGGAGATTACTCATTAGAGATAGGGCCAATAGTACCCTAGAATGAGTTTGAGTATGTTAACAGATACGAGCGCGTATTTGTTAGTGAATATAAATTGTTTCTTATTGTATTGACTTATCGGTTGTGTGTTCTGAATTCTGATCGAGTAGTGGGACGCCATGACATCGATTGGAGTTTCTAAACACTTGAACCAGGTAAACCGACACAATATTGTTTTAATGCAGGAAAATGAAATAATTTTATCCAAACTATGTTTTGACATGAAATAAATAATTTTCTAGAAATTATTATAGTACATTGGCATGTTAAGTTGTTCTTATTATAATCCAAACAAGATTATAAAATTTGAAATGGTTTATACAACCAAATAGAAATTTTATAAATATGGTTTATATAAATGAGATAAACTAAAAACGGATTCAAACCAGGATGTGGAAATTTAAACCTCAGAAATTTTGAAAACATTTCCAAATTGTTGCAAAGAATAATAGTTTATTGGGAAATATTTTTGGATAAAAATGGTTTAAATGGATTTTTAAGGTGATATAGCACTGGACTCGCCTCGGTTGCTGGAAAATAATTCTGATGATGATCACGACATCATCGTTGTTTATTTTTGAGTTTCTAAGTGATGGATTGCTACCATAATAATTTGATATGGATATTTTTGTTTGGAAACAAGAGTTGTTTTGAAAATTCTGAAGGAATATGTTTGGATAAAACTAAATTAATTTTGGTAATTCCAAAGGAATGATTCGTTAAAAAATAGAGCTATATATGTATTACTTGAAATAAAAGCAAGTATTTAAATTCTGGAATTCTAATCTTAATATAGAAAGAAACATCAGGAAATAAGTTTTTTGACTGATAATTTGAAAATTGACGAAGATAAGAAAGAAGGATGTGAAATTTGAATATGAAATTGAGTTTTAACATAAGTAAGCTAAAATAAATGGCATGAATGGAGATTTAACTTAAGATAGGTTAAATAAAAATTGATTTGGATTTGAAATGATGTAACACCCAGCATTTTTGATAATTAAATAACCAAAATAATAATTAACAATGAAAATGCGCGTTTTTGGAATTATTAGAATTTAGCCACGCGAGTTGTACCATTGAGTCTGCGGTAATTTTTTGATCAATTTGCATATATAACCTGTCGAAATCCGAGCTAGTATGAAGAAGTTACGAGAAGAACAAGAAAATCAGAATTACATATTTAAACGTAAAAAAAGAAGACCCCTAGGGGTCGACCCACGCCTTCCCTGGATGATTTTTCGTCCAGGTACGAGCCAAAGAGTGTAAATTCAATTCTTATGAAATCCTGTGCATTCGTAGCTGCATTCGATGGTTCCTAGTGAGCCTATGACATGGTTGCGCCATATTAAATCTTCAAATCCGACGGCCTGAGATCCCTAAGCCACACTATAAGTAGAACCCTAGGCCTAGCTAATTTTCTCATTCAAATTTTCTCCTAATTAGGTTCGTTGCCTGAGGCTGAACCCTAAATAGAATTTTTTTTTGAGAGGAGATCTTTTTGATAAAAATATTCTACACCCTAGAAGTGGATCCAGGAAGGCTTACGACTAGAGCTAAGGACCACAGATGAGTGTTTCGTAATTATTTAGATTTGTAAGCAATTTAAAATAATAGGGTTCACAATAGTTGTCGTTTTTCTATAATTTTGAGACAGTTTTCGTGTAAGTTTATTTACAGTTGGTTTTTAAGTAAATTTCAAAATTTCTTTTTAGTCTATTTTTATTCAGTTATTTGCAGTTATTTATATCATTTTAAGTTAAAATTTAGCCTGTAAATGTTAGTTTCTTTTTATAGAGATTTAATCCTTTTGACGCGAATAAAATATTAAAAAGAGAAGAATTCACACATATGGGTTAATATAGAAAAACATTAAATGTACAGAAATCAGATGTAAAATGAGAAAGTGTGAAATAAAATAGAGATGGACTGAAATATGCAAATTTGAGATATTTGTAAGCATGACTGTAATAAGTGGTTATCACTAAAAAGAGAAAATAAAAGAGTAACAATTGCAAGAACAATTATAACACGTAAATTATAATTAGAAAGAAAGAAATAACAGAAGGGCTTATTTTAAAACTTACCTCTTGGATTAAGTTAATAAGAAAATATAGCAATAGTGGCCCGTACCGGCAGCATTCCCTTTTAGGTCTAGGACTGATGGTCTCACACGTGGGTGAGGCTAGGCATGCTTATGATGATTAAGGTAAATAAGTAGCCAGTAGATAGAGGCTCAAATTTGAGGATTTGGGCAAGGGGCGTAAAGTTACAAGATTTGTTTGTTAGGACCAGTACCGACAGCATTCCCTTTCAGGTCGAGTACTAATAGTCTCATACGTAGGTGAGGCTGGACATACTTATGCTAATTAGGGTAAATAAAGGGTCAAAAAGAGGACGGAAGTTAGTATGTACTAGCGATGACCGAGTGTGCGGCATCGATTAGGGTAAATAATTCGCTACCGCGTCCTATGCTCTAAGAGGTGTCTTTTGTTGTGGGACCAACATGATTGTTTTACAGTGGCACAACAGAGATAGGAAATGCCGATCAATGGGTTGGATTAGGATTTCAGCCTAATCAAGTTAGCAGTTGAGATAGGATTAGGGTTTCAGCCTAATCACGGCAGTATAAGACAAGTGCAAATAAACAAAGCAAACAATCAAATAGAATCAGAAACAGTTGTTTGTGCGAGTTTTATCTTTTCAGCATCTTCCTTTCATGCTAGAACTATTGCTTAGTCTATTATCTTTATCTTGTTTTAAAATGCTTGTAATTACTTTCACTCACCAGATTTATTTTCTGACCCACTCCTCAAATTTCCATTTCCCCCAATGGGCCAGCAGAGTTGAGGATAGTTGATTCAGGTTGCTTGGAGATTCATTTTGGTAGTTTCCTCATTTTAGATGTATTCTTCTACTTTTCATCTTTTTCATTTGGCTTATGATGGATTGGCACTTGTGAGAGGGATTATTATTGTTACTTTTACTCTGATTATGTGAGATTGAGGTGTATTTTCATAAGACATGAGAGATTTTGAGTTTTTGAGACATGTTTTGTTTTAGTGACTTATTTTGAGATGAAGATTAATTCTGAATGATAAGTTATTATTAAATATTTTCCGCTGCTTTCACTTATTTTTCTTGTGAATCTTAGGCTCTGTGATGCTTTAGCTATACCTATAATGCACCACATCCTTTGGTGTGCCCTTTTTGAGAATACAAAAGTGTGTGGGTGCTTCATTTGGTATCAGAGCCTTATGTTACAGGATTCCTAAAAATTTGTTTTAAAAGTAAAGTATTTTTCAAAGTAACATATCTTCAAACTAAAAGTATTTTTTAGGAAGAAACTCTTATTATAGAAATAGTTTTAAAGTATAAGAGAGTTTTTATAAAAATCCCCTCAAAGTCCAATTCAACCTTCTTTCCATTCTTTCGAGCCTAAATTTTTTTTCTTTGCATAGAATGACGGACGTCCAAATCTTCCAGAGGGTGTCCAAGTCCCTGGCTGGTTTCGTAGATATCTCTAGGCTATGGCACCAGAGGTGCATGGGCAAGCGCCTAATGCAACATCGGTGGAAGGAGGTCCCATTAATCCACCTACCGCAACCAATTTTTCTAAGCTATGCAAGGACATCGCTAATCTAGGAGGCAAGATGTTTTCTAGAACGGAGGATTTCATAAAGGCACGAACTTGGTTGAGGAATACATAGCGGATATTTAGGCTATTTGGATTGGATAACCGGTAGAGAGTTCAGCTTGCATCTTGGCAGCTGAAAGGAGAGGCTTATTTCTTGTCGGATATTATAGATATGGAGGGTAGAGACATTGGTTAGGTTGGATTTCGGGAAAGGTTTGAGAGAAAGTTGTTGTCGCAAGCCGAGGAAAGCATGTAGTTGGAGAAGTTCATTAGTCTGAAACAAGGGAGTCTTTCGGTGAAAGAGTATATAAATCAGTTCAATGACTTATCGAGGTTCGAGATGGAGCTTGTTAATACACAGTATAAGAAGGTCACCAAGTTTGCTAAGGGTTTGAACCAGCCCCTCCAAGGGTTGGCATTTACACATGTACCTATGGGAGCGACGTATGAGCCACTTGTGGAAATGGCCCTCATATCAGATGTTGCTAAGGAAGAAGAGGTTAAGGAGGTTCCTAAATCAAAACTCTAAAAAGCGGTGGTGGAAGAATAAGAAGGATAAGTACAAGAAGAAAGGAGGAGGACCTCAAAAGGAAAAGATCAAGAAGGGCGAGAAGTGTCATAATTGTGGATTGGTTGGGCATTCCTCAAAAGACTGTAAGAAGGACATGATGAATGGGAGGTGTTACTGCTGTGGACAGCCTGGACAGCTTAGTAGAGCTTGTTCTCGAAGGACAGGGCAGAGAGCAGGCGTAGCTATGGCATAAGTACAGGCTTTGGATGCAGCACCTTCTAGTAGTGGACTGAACCAAGGTAGGAAAGTCTCCGTTGAAGGTTTCATATCTATTTCAGATTTTCCTATTCGGACTCTTTTTGACTCCGGGCATCGCATTCTTTCATGTCTAGTTCCTTGGTTGATTGTTTGCACTTAGATTTTTCTCTAGTTGCAAACCCTATAGATGTTTCAAACCCCATAGGAGGATCAGCACATTTATCCATGATTTGTAGAGGTTTGAAAATTTGTATACTAGGCGTAAAGTTTGATTGTGACGCCTATGTATTGGGATTTTCATGGTATTAGACGATTTTGGGGATGGACTGGTTATCCACTCATGGTGCGATGTTGGACTACGAGAGCAGAGTCGTAAGGCTAGGGACATGTAGCGGATGGACTCTTGAGATTTCTTGCAACCCACAGGGGTCATTCATATTGAGCTTCCTTTATCCTCTTGATTCATCACTAGGAGAGTTGGATTCAGCTCCAGTAGTTAGAGATTTCCTAGTCGTTTTTTGAGGAGGTTAGAGGGCTACCCCTTAAGAGAAAAATCGACTTTAGGATCTATCTGAATGACAATGCTAAGCTAGTGGCATTTCCCATGAGACATATGGCTCCTGAGGAGAGGAATGAGTTAAGAAGTAGATGGGTGAGCTATTAGAGAAAGGCTTCACCAAACTGAGCATATCTTAGTAGGGGCGCCAATCGTCTTCGCTACAAAGGTGGATGGTGCCCTTTGACTTTGTGTAGACTATAGACAATTGAATAAACTCACGAAGAAGAACCGTTACCCACTTCCTAGGATTGATGATCTTTTTGATCAGTTGGTTGGCTCTCCAATATTTTCTCAGCTTGACTTAGCCACTGGATTTCATCATCTTAGGGTCGCTAACGATAGCATCAATAAGACAGCGTTTAGGACAGCCGATGGATTCTTTGAGTGATTGGTTATGCCGTTTGGGTTGACCAATGCCCCAACCTATTTTGTAGATAGATGAGCAATGTTTTTCGAGATGTCCTAAATAAGTTCATTGTAGTGTTTATAGATGAAATTCTGGTGTTTTCCAAGAGCATGGAAGAGCATGATATTCATCTTGAGGAGGTTCTTCGTACACTTTGTGTTCATCAGTTGAAAGCAAAATTCTCGAAGTGTCACTTTTGGCATGATGAGGTATGTTTCTTGGGGCATATAGTCTCAAGAGTGGGTATAGCTGTGGATCCCGCTAATGTCGTAGCGGTATATGATTGGAAGGCCCCCAAGAATGCTACCGAAGTTAGAAGCTTCCTAGGTTTGGCTGGTTATTATAGGAAGTTTATCAGAGATTTTTCTAAGATTTCAGCATCGCTTACTCGCCTCACTAAGAAGAATGCGAGATTCGTATGGGACATAGATTGTGAGGATTCCTTCATGATGCTAAAGAAGGCCCTTACTAGTGCACCGTTGTTAGTTTTACCTGACGGAGCAAAGCCTTTTACAGTATACACTGATGCATGTGGGACTAGCCTTGGGGCAGTCTTGATGCAGAAGGGGAGGGTAGTATGCTATGGGAGTAGATAGTTGAGAAATTATGAGAAGAACTACCTCACCAATGATTTGGAGTTGACCGCTATTATTTCGTGCTCAAACCTTGGAGGCATTATTTGCTAGGAGAGAGGTTCGAGCTTGTCACTGACCATAAATCTTTGAAGTACATGTTCTCACAAAAGGATTTAAACTTAAGGCAGCAGCGTTGGATGGAGTTTCAAGCATCATATGACTTTGAGATCGCTTACACCCCAGGCAAGGGAACGTGGTTGCAAATGCGTTAAGTAGGAAGAGAACAACTCTTAGTCCAATGTTTAAGGAGTGGAAAAGCTTAGAGTTTATTTCCACCTTTGATTTTAAGCCCTCTACGGACATTACTCGTGGATTATTAGTAGCACCTTTTTTTGGCATTTATATACGTTTGTGAGATAGTTCAAATTCATGGAGTTCCCTCTAGCATAGTGAGTGACAGAGGCCCTATCATTACTAACGAGTTTTTGAGGAGCTTGCAAGAGGCTTTAGGGACACGACTTAGACTGAGTATAGTCTATCGCCCTCAAACAGATGGATAAATGGAGAGAGTTAATAGAGTTCTTGAGGATTTGTTGAGGATGTGCATTCTTGATTTTGGAGGGACTTGGGAGGAGCACCTTTCTTTAGTAGAATTCGCTTTAATAGTTCCAGGCTAGCATTAAGATGGCTCCTTTTGAAGCCCTTTATGGAAGACCTTTCAAGCCGCCTTCATATTGGTTAGAGTCTACAGAAAGATTGTTACTTGGTCCCAACATGGTTAAACAGACTTCGAAAAAGATTGATTTGATTAGAAGAAGAATGAAGACGGCCTAAGATAGACAGAAATCCTATGCATATAAGCGGGGAAGGGATATTGAGTTCGAGGCAGGAGATTTGGTTTTCATTAAGGTGTCTCCACTAAGAACGACAGTGAGGTTTGAATCAAGTGGGAAACTTGCTCCCAGATTCGTAGGACTGTTCCCCATTGTGGAAAGGGTAGGGAAGATGGCGTATCGGATAAAGCTACTAGAAAGGCTTGCGGTAGTTCATGATGTTTTTCATGTTTCACACTTGAAAAAGTGCTTACCTGATTCAGCGGAGGTAGTGGAACCTAGCTAACATGAGGAAGTTGAAGTGGAGAGAGAAGCATCGGTTTGTCGCATTCCTACCAAGATCGTTGGACAGGATATCAAGAAGCTTAGGAATAAGGATGTCTTTTTGGTTAAGGTGCAGTGGGGAGATAGTATTAAGGATGCTACGTGGTAGGCTAAGGAGAAAATATGTATCTCTTATCTGCATCTCTTTGATGGTATGTCTTGAATTTCGTATTTCCATCTGTAGTTTTGAATAGGTTCTTTCCTTTAGTATCCTTTAGGAGGGTGGATTTTAGGATTTAACCTATGGATGTAGTACTGAGTGTAAACATGTTATTAGAACATGTTATGTATATTGGACGCAAGTGGTTGCAAGTGTTTGCTAGCGGAAGCTAGTAGACGCATACACACACACTAGACACTATTATCTCTTAGAGATCGGCCTAACTAGGTCACTAAAGCATATGCATATAGATGTGTGTGCATTTGCATTTTTATTTCATGGTTGCTATGAATGGGTAATTATCATATGATTGTTGCATTTGGATGGTGATTGTAGCATGCATATAGAACTATCAGTTGTCATTATGGAATTTGCATTCATTTGGATACATGGCACGGACATGAGCGCATAAAAAGGTGGTTGATTGAATAAGTAGACCGCCTAATCTTTTGCATTAGTTAGGAACATTGACACTACACTATTGCATATGTCATAAATTGCATTAAAAATCTGAAGGACAATGGATGTAAGGATGATGGTTAAATATGTGGTTGTGGAATTTGGATGAAAATATTTATTTCATTCTTCTGTCCTTGAAGATTTCATGGGCGACATCCTTTAAGGAGGGGAGAGTGTAACATCCCACAATTTTAGATAATTAAATAACCAAAATAATTATTAACGGTGAAAATGAGCGTTTTTGGAATTGTCAGAGTTTAGCTACGGGAATTGCAGCATTGGTTCCGTGGCAATTTTCTTATCAATTTCCATATATAACTTGTCGAAATTCGAGCTAGTATGAAGAAGTTATGAGAAGAACAAGAAAATCAAAATTATATATTTCAATGAAAAAGGAAGAATACCCAAAGGCTTCGATAATTGCTAGGGTTGCATCGACTTACAGGTCGACCCGTAAATAGATTAGGTCGGCCCGCGCCTTCTCTGGTTGATTTTTCGTCCTGGTAAGAGCCGAAGAGTGTAAATTCAATTTTTGTGAAATCCTGCGCGTTCGTAGCTACATCCAATGGTTCCTAATGAACCTATGACGTGGTTGCACCATATTAAATCTTCAAATCTGACGGCCCGAGATCCCAAAGCCATACTATAAATAGAACCATAGGCTTAGCTATTTTTCTCATTTAGATTTTCTCTCAATTGGGTTCATTGCCTGAGGCTGAACCCTAAATAGAAATTTTTTATGGGGAGGAGATCTTTTTGATAAAAATATTCTAAACCCTAGAAGTGGATACAGGAAAGCCTAGGATTAGAGCTAAGGACCGCAGGTTAATGTTTTTTAGTTATTTTAGATTTGTCAGCAATTTAAATAATAAGTTTCTCAACAGCCATAGTTTTTCTATAATTTTGAGACAGTTTTTATGTAAGTTTATTTACAGTCGGTTTTTAAGTAAATTTCAAAAGTTATTTTCAGTCTATTTTTGTTCAGCTGTTTTATTCAGTTATTTGCAGTTATTTACATCTGTTTTAATTTAAAATTTAGCCCATAAATGTTAGTTTCTTTTTATAGAGATTTAATCCTTTTTGATGCGAATACAATATTAAATGAGAAGAATTCGCAAATATGGGTTAAAATAAAAAAAACACTAAATTTACAGAAATCAGATGTAAAATGAGAAAAACTGAAATAAAATGGAGTGGACTGAAATATTTGAGATATTTGCAAGCATGGCTACAATAAGTAGTTATAATTAAAAAGGGAAAAATAGAAGAGTAACTGTTGTAAGAACAATTATAACATATAGGTTATAACTGGAAAGAAAGAAATAACAGAAGGGGCTTATTTTAGAACTTAGATATGGGATTAAGTTAATAAGCAAATATAGCAATAATGGCTCGTATCGGCAGCATTCCCTTTTAGGTCTAGGACTGATGGTCTCACACGTGGGTGAGGCTGGGCACACATATGCTGATTAGGGTAAATAAGTGGCCAATAGATAAAGGATCAAATTTGGGGATTTGGGCAAGGGATACAAAGTTTGAAGATTTGTTTATTCGAACCGGTACCGGCAGCATTCCCTTCCAGGTAGAAGACTGATGCTCTTACATGTGGGTGAGGCTGGGCACGCTTATGCTGATTAGGGTAAATAGAGGGTCAAATAAGGAGTGACAGTTAGTGCATACCGGCGATGACCAAGCATGCGACATTGATTAGGGTAAATAATTCGCTACAGCGTCCTAAGCACTATGAGGTGTCTTTTGTTGTGGGACCAACATGATTGGTTCACAATGGCACAAAAGAGATAGGACGATCGATGGTTTAGATTAATCAAGCTAGCAGTTGAGATGTAATTAGGGTTTCAGCCTAATCACAGCAATTTAAGACAGGTGCAGACAATCAAAGCAAACAGTCAAACAGAATCGAAAACACTATTTTATGTGAGTTTTATCTTTTCCATATCTTCCTTTCATATTAGAAACATTTCTTAGTCTATTATCTTCATCTTGCTTAGAAATTCTTGTAATTACTTTCACTCACCAGACTTATTGTCTGACACACTCCTCTTCCTTTCCTTTTCCCCCAAAGTCCATCAGAGTTGAGGATAGTTGATTCAGGTTGCTTGGAGATTCATTTCTGGAGTTTCCTCATTTCAAATGTAATCGTTTTCTTTTCATCTCTTTCATCTGGCTTATGACGGATTGGCACTTGTGAGAGGGATTATTATTGTTACTTTTACTCTGATTATGTGAGACTGAGAAGTATTTTCATAAGACATGATAGATTTTGAGTTTTTGAGAAATGTTATGTTTTTATGACTTATTTTGAGATAAAGATTAATTCTTAATGATAAATTATTATTTAAAAGTTTTCCGCTGCTTTTACTTATTTGTTTGTGAATCTTAGTCTCTGTGATGCTATACCTATACCTATAACACACCACATCCTTTACTGTGCCCTTTTTGGGAATACTAAGGAGTGTGAGTTGTTTCAAATGATATCAAATTGAAGTAAACGCAAAATTTGAGTTGTAAAATGATTTTCTAACTATAAGTTATAAATTTTAGTTGGGACTAACTCAGGTCGAGTTGAATTAAGTGATTTCTGAAGTGAAAATCCGAATTTGAATCATATGGTCGAAGTGTTTATATAATAAAAAATTAGCTTAAGCTAATGTAGATTTTTGTATGGAAACTTGATTAAAGTAAATTCATGGGATGGGTCTTTAAATGGAATGGAAGTCAAGTTTAGATAAATAAAGTGATATTTGGAAATGAAACTTAACTTGTTAAGTAAATTAGAAACAAACTAATTGGAGAATTAATTAGTGAATTGAATGTTGAAAATGAGAATTGAGTTATATATGGAATTCGACTTATACGTAAGCGAATTAAATATATTTTGAAATATTGTCGAATAAAATAGAAATGGATTGAAATGGTGATAACTTAAGTTATAAACAAATTCAATTTAAATATAAATAAATTGAATATGGTTTTGAGATGTTATGTAAATGAATTGAGTGTGGAATTAAATTTTGAAATGGAGATGAATATAAGTGACGTATAAAAGGTTATAATACACCTTATTATTAATTTTATAAAGCGATTCATAAATAAATTGACATGGAATGAAATGCCGTTAATATAAAATGAAGTGAACAAGATTTTGTGAATATATTGAATGTGAATCAATAAAAATGGATAAATTGATTCAGAAGCAACTTAAATTGGCTTATAAATTGAAGTGGGTATTTTATTAAATGAATATCACCAAATTTGTATGGAAAAATGCGTCGTTTGAAGTAAACAGGAGAAAACAAAATTTCATGATTCAATAGAAGTGAATAAACCGATTTAGAATAATTTGAAATGGATATGAATATAATGTGTGCAAATATGTACTGAATGCAAAGTAAATTGCTTGTGGATTATTATAAATCGAATGAAAGATATATAAATCGATTAAAAGTGGATAATTTCATGCTAGAACCTTGTAATTGCTTATAAATGCACAGAGAACATGTTAGGTTTATGCAAATGGCATGTTTAACTAGTTAAATAAATGGAATGCTATTAAATTTCATGCTTTTGGTACTTATTTGTTTTATTTGAGTAAGTAAAGGTACAAGAAGACTATTTGGCTTGATTTTGGTTGCGCAATTGCATACAAATAAGGCGAACTCGCTTGATAACACTAAAATAAGGCACGCCTACGGATTTAGCGTGCGAAAAACAAAAATATTGATATATATATATATATATATATATATATATATATATATATATATATATTGCATTTTTCGGCCATGAGAGCCGATGTATATTTTTTCATCATATTTGTGACATTGCAAAACGCTCTCCGTACAAGGGAGACTCTGCCAATTTTTTTTGAAAATTTAAGGTGTTAGAAAATTTTTGGGAAATATTTCATAACTAAAATATGATTTCGAATTATAATTGAAATAAAGGGTTTTGATTTAAGAATGGAACTAATTGTTCTTGAGTGGAACTAAAGATTTAGAAAAGTAAAATACCGAAGTTTAACTAAGTGAGTTTTGAAAAGTAAATGAGTTTGGAGTATTTTTCTACCTTGGCAATTTCGACGAAATTCTTTTATAGGGTAGGAATGTAGCGACCAGGATTTTATGATCGTTTGAATTTGAATATTCAATTGATTTTATATATTAAAAAGTTGAATTTATAAATTAAATAGGTTTAATTTCAAATATAATGTTTATTTGAATGACGGAATTGGTTAAATAATAGAATATGGAATCTAATGTGAATAAAGATTATTTCTAATGTGGATTTAAATTCTATTTGAATTAGAATAGAATTAGTAAAATTTTAAAATTTGATTTAAAAGTTAATTTACAGAAATTGGAAATTTTAATGTTTAATTAGACGAGTTAAATAGACATTCGGGACACTCTCTTAGAATTGGACAAAACTTGTTTCGTTGGATCCGTAATAGTGAGTTATTATAAGATTTCAAATTTCATGTCAATCAGACTTGCGCTTTGTGCGTGCGAAGTTGAAACGTATAGAAATTTATTTAAGTAATTTTAATTAAAATAATTCGATTCGAAAACCTATCTTCTAAACCTGATGGAGCTGGCCTCCGATATATATTTCATTGTGTTTGAAATATAGGTAAAACATTATAAATGCCAAGCGACACGCTTCATCTGGAGTTCGAAATATTTTCGGATGAATAGTGCACGAATTTTTTTCTATAAAAGCCCCTCATTTTTTCCCTTTTTCACAAACCCTAGGGTTCAAGCCAACCGGCCACCCTATATTTCCATTGCCAAAAATGGCCAACCTTTATTTCCTCTGATCTCCTCATCCATCCACTATAATTGAAAACCTTTAACTATAATATCGTATAGCTGACGAGAGCTACAAATCCAACGATCGTGATTGGATATGGTGCAGCAGATCGACGACAACTCATGTTTAAACACACGGCATTCGTTCGCGTTTTCCTAGGCATAGGGACGATCGAGTGTGACGCGGCGCCCACCGTAGGTGGAGGCGAGGTGAGCGCATTCGGTGGAGGTAGTTGATCGATGTATAGATGATCGAAGGAGGGTGCAGCACAAGGAAGTCGAGTGCGAAGTTGGATTTCTCGCACGTCAAGAAGCCTAGAGCACGAACGAGAGAGGAAAGAAAGCATGGCTAGATTTTATCAAACGCAGATCCAATGGCCGAGATTAGTTCAAGGTTTTTGTGAAAAAAACTATAAATTAATTTATTTAAAAATCGTGTAATCTTACAAATGTCATAACTTCTTTATACGAGGTCGAAATCAGAAGAAACAAGTTGCGTTAGGTTTATTACTGAAAACACTACGCATAGGAATTGGATTGGAGTCTATTGTAGCTAGCAAGAATTTGGATTAAAAGTAAACGCTTGTTTAATTATAATTCAAACGGAACGCTTAAGCGCTAACTGGAATCAAAGCGAGTAAATCTCACTCATTTGGATTACTCGTTTTAATTTAAAATGATAAAAATAATTTATTGGCTGATTGGATGAATTGATAATAATTTATCAGTTGAATGTTATATTATTTATAGTAGTATATATATTAGTAGTTGGGTATATTCCAGCCATTGGAGCGGATGAGACACTATGCACTCCGCATAATAGCGGATGACCCTATATTATTGTGATATCCCACCTCAAAGTGGGATTATTATTATGTTATATAAAATTTGTGGTTGCAGGGAGACATGTTCTAGGGATCCAACTGGATTCCTCAAAAATGTTGATTTCAATTTCGTATATGTTGATATATAAATGTGTGTGAATATTCTGCTATGGAGTGCGATATGTTTGATTTATTGGATGCTATAGTAGCGCTGGCATTAATTTCGATATTATAAATACCATAAATAATATTTTTGAATTTTTAAAAGAAATTCAAAGGATATTCTGGAAATGGAAATATTTATATCGAATTTTGGATTATTTTAAAGAAAATTTATTTGGATAAAACAATGATTTGATTTGGGTTTGTACTTAACTGTTCGTAAAATGTTGTAAATAGAGGTGTTAAAATAATTTATATAATGGCTTTTTAACAATGGTTTATTAAGTAATATTTCTGGATTTATGGGAAAGGAGTAGAAATCGATATTAAAAATAAATTGAAAAATAAATGGGATTTATGAAGGAATGGATTAATAAATGAAATTTTATGAATGAGATTGTTTTTGTAAACAAGTGAAACCCAAATGTGTTTATAAACTTATAGATGATGTTTATAAATAAGAGGAAATGATTATCGGTCAATAAATTGGAAATATGAATTCATGGTGTGAATTTATATCGAGATATGGAAATCGGCTTTTGAAAAAAAAGTGTTTAAATGTAAGAATGGTTGTGAAATTGAAAACGTAATCGATGTGATACTAATTGAGAGGGATTTATAAATTGAAATTGGGAATGTTTGATTTTAAAAATAGATTTTTGTCGAGAAATTAAGCTTGTTTTAAATGGGATTTTCATTTATTAAACTATATAGTTAAAGTTGCTTTAGTATTGAAATATTTCGAAAAGTGTATTTTTCAAATATCTAACATTAATTGAAATAAATTCAAATTTTTATAATAATCTTTGTTAATCAATTAGTTTTTTTTTAAAGATGAATTGGAAATGAGTTATCGATGTTTATTTAAAGTGCTTTGATATTTTAAATAATTACTTAAACGTCCTTTTAAAAATAAATTATTATTCTTTAAAAAAATATTTATCATATATATATATATATATACAATTTTGAAATGATTGAAATTTATTTATAAATCCTCTCGAGATTTATAAACGGAGTTTATTTTGAAGGATATGATTTTGATAAGAGAAACCCTATAAGAAATTTTGGAAGAAATTGGAATTTCCAAAATGTTGAAATGTGTGAACTTCAAAAATAAATTTGAATTCACAAAAGGAGTTATAAATTGTTGGTTGGGTTTATAAAAGAGTATAATCGGTTTTGGAAATTGTGAAAAAGAAATTAATAAATAATTTCGGATTTCGGAAATTTATGAGATAGGTTATGAAATATTTCCAAAGTTTGATGTTAAATGATTTTGGAGAATCTGCTTATAAATATTCTCCTAAGTATTGAAAAGAGGGTTTTGGAAAATATTTTAAGTGTGAAATGAATTATATAGAAATATTTTTCTAAGTGTTATAAATTGAATTCGAAAATATTTCAAAGTGTTGAAATGGTTTAAAAATATCCTGTTATGGATAAGTATTTGAAATTGTTTCCAAATGTTGGAAAGTGGGAAGAGAGTTGAATATATATATATATATATGTGTGTGTGTGTGTGTGTGTGTGTGTGTGTGTATGTGTATATCTTTGTAAAGATATTTTGAAATGAATGTTTTTGAAAGGTTTATAAAATTGGGCCTAGTTACTGCTTATGTGTGTAATTTAATAGTTAAATTACCGACTATCAAATCTGGCTGAATTCGTTGATCGTTTGGAAGAGACCGAGATCAGATTTAATTATCCGAAAACCACTTCATTTCGAATTGAGTGTTACGGATTGTGAAATCTTGAGGATAATGAAAACGGTGATCTTTGAAGAGATTGGTTTGTTCAAACCCAACACAACTTGTATGGATGAATGCTATCATTACATTGTTACTTGGAAGGCAGTGTTAGCATTGCAAGTGGGATTGCTATTCAAAAAGGTAAATGTCAAGCCATATCAACCGAGAAATGACTAAAATAGGGTATGCAGCAGGGCTAAGTGGGTCGCTCCCATTAGGTGTGCATGAGAGATCTCGATTAAGGTTGGAAGACCGGTATGATGACATATTGGTACTACAAGTCAAGTTGTAGGCCGGTTCTGTGTGGTACTGTACAAGATGTTCTTGTCAGACCCGAGTGCATTGATCTAGAAATGTATCCGTCAGAGGTAGTTCCTTAACTAGTCATAGTATGGAATCCGTTCTCCAATACATGCCTTTACGATTTTGATTGTATGGCGTAGTATGTTGGAATTTAATTAATGTTTCAATTTTGGCTATTTTAATAAGTATTTGTACTTAGACATTACTATAATATCACTGGATTTTATACAAAATTATTTTGGTTATCGTAAGGTAAAAATCAGTCGTATTTATGTGTGGCAT
Organism: Allium cepa; assembly: GCA_030765085.1. NCBI lineage: Eukaryota > Viridiplantae > Streptophyta > Magnoliopsida > Asparagales > Amaryllidaceae > Allium > Allium cepa. The sequence goes on from CM060931.1 coordinate 468,392,463, forward strand.
GGTCTTACGAGATACCTTTGTTTTTCAAAGGATTTTGATAACAGTAATAATTCAAATTGAGTGTGTTTTCTCATGCTGGTTTTCCAGACTGACTCGGGTGTAATTTTATTATAATGCTCGGGTCAGACCGAGTATTGCAGATCCAGGTTAGGATGCTGTGGAGCTCAGGAGACGAGCTGGAGGATTTCAGGCGCATTACACGTACTTGGTTATTTTTCACTATGTATGTTAAACTATGTATTCAGTACTTGTGAGGAAAAGTTATTATAACTTTCTAGATTGCTATGTTGACTATTGTACTCTGAAGATTGTATGTATATTAACAGTTACAGTTGCTTTACGTATAAAGATACGTATTTATCTATTATATCGTTCCGCTCCGATTTGTGAGATTCAATGTGTTGTTTTTATTTCTTCTATCTCTTCTTCTTTCTTTCTTCTCACCCTCTCTCTTCTTTTCCATGACCTTTTTTCATTATGTACTTTTTGGGTTGGACGTGTGTGGTTTATTGTCGAGCCAAACGTATTTGCTGGTCTCTACATATGGATAGATGTTGGGATGTGCAACTTATCCTTTTAAGCTTTCATAAGCACGCATTAAATCTTATTTAGTTCCAACAAATCTTTTATTTATAGTATCCTTTACAAATCCTTATATATTCACATGCATGAGTCAAATCTCTTTTGATCTACTTGTGTCAAATAATTAGAATACCAATTATTGGTTTAACCAAGTAGGCAACATTTCAAATTTACACATTCATATACCTATACCTATATATACATAACATAGAATTATTGATTAAGTTGCAATTCGAAATTTTAAGTTAAAGGTCCAAGTTTGACTTGCAGGACAAAAAGGGCTAATTAACAAAATATCTCTGATTGACCTTTTGTTAATAGTGTAAAATATAAACACTTTTTTATACATATGTAAGAATAAGATTTGACAAACTTCCAATTAATTCAAACAATATTTTCATTCAATCAAGACTAATTAGTTTTCAACTATTTCAAAATTCACATACATGTATGTATGTATGTTTATAAATGGGTAAGGATTGACTACACCTCATTTAGGCTACACCTCAAATCCCTCTAATATCAACCACATGTTCCATTTAATTAATATGATAAAGTGATAAGAGAGAGAAACTATAGTTATTTAAATGGGAAGATGTAGTTGAAATCATTGGGGATTTGAGGTGTAACCATCCTTGTCCTATACACATCACGCACATACATATTATATAAACGAAGCTTTTGCAAAATACCCTTCCTTGAACAACTAAATTTTGAAGTCAATATACATTTGTTAAGTTGAATAAGAGATTAATAAATTTTGTGTTTCTAAATGATCATAATTTAAAAACTAGATAATTGAATTACAAAATGAATGTTTTAAAGCTATTACATATATATCAAAAACATATCCAAGATTAAGTCCATAATTTTAAATATATATATGTATTTTGCATTCATAGATCTATATAAGATAAAATTAAATTCTATTTTCCAAAATATTAATCAAATAATATTTTAAACTAATTGAGATTAGATAATTACCTTAAGAAGTAGTCTGGAATTCACACATTTAATGAAGAATAACTTCTATATCTCTAAGATCACAACCAATCCTTGCAAGAGATGGATGAACCACTTATGTTTTATTTGGTAGAAATTTGCATTTCATTTGGAAAACAAAAAAAATTGGGAATCTTTTTTTGTATTTTGACCATGTAAGGTAAAGAGGAGAGAAGAGAAAAGTGAATGGACAAATGAATATCTATAGAAAATGAATTAGTGGTTTAGTTTTAATCGAAGTAATGAAACTTTCCCATTCTTTTAATAATAAATAAATTCCCTTAATTTTCTCTCTATCTCGACTCCTCACTCCTCATATGATAAGGGAAATTACTTGCCATCAAATATTATAAAATTTCCACAAATCTCTACATGCAATTATCTTTTATTTAAAGCCATTTAAAAATAATTTGGTATAGTATATCGATGCGCTCAAATATAAGTTTATATATGTATTTAAATAATTACAAATAACTCCCAAACATCAAATAAATTAAATAATAATTAATATTTCCTCTCAAATATTGATTAATTTACAATATTTCATAAATTAATTAGATCGTGTGATTTTTAGGAGAATTCATCATTATAGTTATGTGACCCAAAGATGTAAATTCAATCAGAGTCCAATATTGATAATTCAATTATTGATGTTCACATATCATCTTAGCTTGTGGTGTGACATTTTAGACAAAATTATCGCTTACACATCTTTTCTATAAAATCCAGTTTTACTATTATAAATGGTAAGCTATAGAAACGATTATTTACACCAATTCTCTTCATCAAATCTATATAGCTCTAGGACTTATAGAATTTAATTTTGGTGAAAATTCAAATATCGTCCACATTCAACTTGATCGGTCCAAACACAAAATCCTAGGACCGATAATAATAATTGTTATTAACCATACCACTTTGGCAAAATACTTTGAATTTGAGTTGGCTATAATTGACAGTGTTGCTAACCCCTTTATAAGCGAGGAGACGAATTCTCGACTAAATAGTGTTTCACTTTCAATGCTTCAACATAGACACAACTATAATTGCTCAATGGATCACCATGCCATGATTTAACTATATTCAAAGTGGAGTGTTCACATTGAAGTTCCATAGTATTCTCAAGTTAAGGGAACTATACAACATCGTAGCTTTGAGATTCTTTATTTGATTATAGTAATATTAACCATTAGTAAACTCTTAAGTATGTCATTATACAGTTATCCAATAACTATCAGTACGTAACCCATAAAGAAACCAAGCTAGTCAAATGTGGGTAAAATAGCTAGATTTAAAACAAAACCTTCTATTTTGGATTTATTGGGCCTATGAAGTCTGAACAATTAATTTGATCCAATCTAATATAGTTTTAATAAAATATTAATTTGTCTAATTTTGTTTGAAAGAAGATTTATTGACTTATATTTTAATTGGTGTGAGATTTATGTAAAGTAGAGTATATCAAATGACTCTTATGTGTATATGTTTGTAATTTTTACTTGCTTTTATGTTATCACTTTGATAAGTGGCAGTCAAGATGTTAATTATGGAAGGTAAATTAATATGACATAAATGTCAAGAAGGTGCAATTAATTGGAAGCTACAATTCCTAGTTTTGTGAACAATCTACCATATTTTAGGTTATTTTATATGTTTAAAGAATTTTTTTATTCAATTTGAATTGGATTATGATATTACAAGTTTATCAAATGTAATCATGTTTGTATAGTGCACGTGCAACATATGGATAATGTACATAGTTAATGTGAACATTTATAGCATTGGGTTTACACTGCAACGGACATATTTCCTCTTTATACGTGCCTTGTCTTTGTTATTACTACAAATTATATATACACACACACAATTATAAATAAATTTTTAATTATTCCCTTTTTCTCCCACCCATCCCTTCAGCCCATGGTTTCTAATTTCCTCCTCTGAATACTTCCCTTTTTCCTGCTTTTTCTATGCCCATCCCTCCGTCGCTTTCACCATCTAGTTTGTCCCTGATCCCTCCCGTTTACCTGTTCCTCTATCTTCTTCTTCCTTCCCTTCCATTCCTTGTCCTAATCTTTCGTCTCCTTCTATCCCTTATGTTGTTGATCCTTGTCAACATATATGGTCTTCCCTTCCTAAAAGGAAGCCTCATAATGGGGAAAAGTACATCCTTATGGAGATAGCGAGTGCATTCTCTAGTAAAGCACTTGTTCCACCTCAGGCAGTCTTGGACGTAGGTAGAGAAGTATGGAATGATTACATAGTGGGGTTCATTCTTTATAAACACTATCATACACCATTGTTGTTCAGCGTTTAAAAAGGCTCTGGAATTTGAAAGGAAGTATCAAAGTAAGGTCTGATGGGACTATTTTTATGTTTCTTCCTTAATGAAGAGGATACAAAGAAAAATCATTGAAGGTGACCCGATAATGATAAGAAACAAATGTTTGTCGTTAAGGAGTAGGATCCTAGTAACATTAATATATCTGGTACCATAAAGTCGGTTTCAATTTGGGTCCATCTGTCAAACGTCCCTCTTTTTGCTTGGTCTTCTTTAGGAATTAACTGGTTGACAAGCATAATTGGCAAGCTAATTAGTTTGGATGAAAGAATGGAGAAATTGGAAAGGTTGTCTTACGCTAAATGTTTGGTTGAAGTTACGCCAACATCTGATTTAATTTATAGTTTCCCTGTTAAGGTTGAGGATAAACCCAAGCAATTGTGTAAGTTTTCTACCGATGGAAACCAAAAATATGCACTGTATATAATGTTTTTGTGCACACATTTGATAATTGTTCAAGTGATAAGAAGGTGGAGGAGAAGAAGGCAAAGACAACAATATGTGTTGAGCAAATAGTTAAAAATAATGACAACGACGACAATGTTGTGGCCAAGAAGGCTATAAGAGATAATAATATTTAGAAGAAAGTTGGTTTTGCAAAAAAATAACAAAGGCAAAGGAGTAGAGGTAGCTAAAGGAAAATATGGTGCTTTTGTAGCAGAAACTAGTTAGGCTAGTAATTAAGAAGAAACTGAGGGTGCTTTAAATAATCTGGTGGTAGATGGTGTTGAAATGGGTTTTGGAGATGAAGTGTATATTAATAGTAGCAAGCAAGGAGATAAGGAAGTAAGTACATCAAATAAGTTCCATATTTTGCAGGGTATGTATGAAGATGTGTGTGATGCGGAACAGCATGCTATGAGAAACACACAAAAATTGTTGGTTATATGGCAGAACAAAATGAGCACAATAACAAGGTATTGTAGCCAAATACTTGCCCTACGGAAGTTTTACCTGGTCAAGTATATAGCTATACTTTGATACAAACTCTAACCGCTTTTATTATTGAGAATGTACATGAAACTGGGCATGCTTCATTATCTCAACAGCCTCACATACATGCATGTTTATCTAAAGATGACCAAGTAGTTTCTACCTTATCCATGCAATCTAACGTTTATCCTTCATATTTCTCTCCAGTTTCCAATTTATCACATGAAGTTATTATCCCAAATACTCAAGATGGTCATGTAGAATCTCCTTATTCACATATCCCTCTTCCTCCAAGATGGATTTCTCCTGCTACGAAACTCATCCCTTTATTTAATAACATTGTACCCTTAACATCATTTGAGCATCAGGTAGATAAGGTAACTCAAACTCTGTCAGAATCTTCCAAAGAAGCAGGAATTATCAAAAACAAGAGTTGGAAGTTTTCTTTTATAGCAAATAGATTTGATTTTAGAAGAAGATAAATAAGAGATTGAAGAAGAAGAAAAATGAGTTTTTTCATAAGATGAGAAAAACTTTATTACTAAACTTTATTACAAAAGTTCGTATTTTTTCTTACTACATTTTTTTCTCTTACATCCTAATTGAGTGAATGCATCTCTATTTATAGGAGTTCACATCTCAAATAAATGGTGAAGATTCACTTACTCTGATGGTTCTTCGTAAATATCTCCTAAATATTCTCTCATGCAATTTCAAATATATTATTCCATAAATATCTCATAAATATTCTCTCATACAATTTCAAATATTACTCTATTTATTTTAGATTCTAGATATTTCCTACATGGAAAAATCTAGATTAACAAAATCAAATTTATTTCCAACACCTGTAAACTTCTTGAAATCTTTGTATTTCACATGCTTTAGTAAAAATAGAGATATTTTATCCAAACTTTATTCATTGCATTGACCTTCTTACTAAACGTCAAGATCATTAATGCAAGTTCACGAATTCTTGTTTTACTCCTTTCATTTCATCCTTCATCATTACAATGGAATTTTCCAAAAAAGTAAGCATTTTAACTTCCACCTTGTTTCAGTGTCATAATTTTGAATGAACCATATATTTTATCTTTACTTTCTTTCATAACTTTGCTCTTGTAGCTTTTGACCAATCTAATTTTTTTGTATGTTTTTCAAATTTCACTTTTGCATGTCATTTTAGAAAATATTATTTGAGAAATAGGTTAGTTCAAAATTGAATAAGCTTTGCTCGCCTCTTTGTTTTCATGATCATGAAATTCATCGTTCGCAACTTTGGATTTTTATTTGACCATTTTTATTTTTTTAACATTCTCCATTTCCATTTCTTGAGATTTTTGCTTATATTTCAAATCTCTCCCAATTCTTGAATTTTATCTCCTTGATTTACATCTTCTTTATTGTCATCTCCTTTACTTTCGTACTTTTCATCATCGACGTATCTTCGCTTACTTTATTTTCTTCATCTTCCATATGTTCTCCTTCTTCCAATTTTTCCTTCTTTAACTCCTTAAATTTCATCTATTTTTCCACCTCTTTCTCCTTCTCACTCTTCTTCTTTACCTCTTTCCCATCAATCGAATTATCTTCTTCTATTATTTTTACACCATTCTTTTCACATACTTCTTTCAACAAATTCTACGAATCATTTGTGGAACTTTCTCCAAGAAACCATGCTACTTCTTCGACGTTCTCACTCATCACAACACGAGCACGATGACCATTCCATCGTAATTTTGCAAAATCTTTCTTGTCAATTTGTGATATGCTCTTTAAATCATTTGGCCATTCATAACCATTTTCGATGATCTCCCATAATCTTTTTCCTTTCACCTCTACTTTGAATTCATCTCCAAATTTCAATTTTCCCTTCATTGATTCATCAAGCTCCACGAACATGCTTCTTTTTTCGCACATATGGTTGCTTGCATCACTCTCTAGGTACCATTGATTATCCTCACCTCTTTCGTTTTCCTTGTAAGCCAGCAGTAAAGTATCATTTTCTTAACTTCTTTCTTCATTGTAATTGTCCTTCTCTTTGACTTTATTATTGTTAGGAGCTCTACATTCAGAAGCATAATGTTTAAATTTTCAAAACTGTAGCATTTAATGTATGACTTATCATGCCTTGACTTTGAATTTCCTCTTCCACTACCTCGTGTTGACCTTTCTCCTCTTTGGTTGTTGTTGTCATTATTGTTTCGTTGTTGCGTCTGCAACCTCGTCCGTGTCTATATCCATGACCTCTTCCTCGTTTTAGACCATAACTTTTGTTGGCTTCGATTGCTTTCTTTCTTTTTTAAATCAATTCGTTTCTTAAGTAATTGCTCCACAATCTTTTCCTTCTTCCTTTTCTTTTCTTAATAAGCTTGCAATGAACCGAGATGTTCCTCTATTACCATGGCCTCCATGTTTTTTGTCTCTTCGATGATGGCATCAAATGTTGAACTTTGGATCAAATGATCTAAGAATCTTCTTCACATTTCTTATATCATTTAATTCCTCACCATTTCTTTTTAGGTTATTGGTAACCGTTAAAACTCTTGAGAAGTAATCAGAGACAAGTTCATCTTCTTTCATATGCAAAGTTTTGAATTCTCCTCGTAAAGTTTGAAGACATACCTTTCTGATTTGATCTACTCCTTTATAAGATGTTCGAAGCTTCTCCCATGCTTTTTTGGCTGACTTAGATACCAAAATATTCTCAAAAGTATCATTATCCAATGCTTGATAGATTAAACAGAGAGCCTTCGTGTCTTTCATCCTTGAGTCTCTCAAACCATCCCTTTGAGTTTAAGATAGACTACCTTCCTTCTTTTGTTCAGTGTAGCCTTTCTCGACTATCTACTACACATCGTGTGCTCTAAGGAGAGCCATATCGTTAAACTCCAATTATTATAATTGATCTTGGTGAGAAATTAGAAAAAACGTCACTATTGGCCATCTTTTTAGAAGGATCTCCAAGATTTGATACCGCTTTGTTGGAAGTTTTCTTCAATATCAAACAAATTTAATTTTAGAGGAAGATATATAAGAAGTTGGAGAAGAATAAAAATGATTTTTTTCATGTAAGGAGACAAACTTTATAACTAAACTTTATTACAAAAGTTCGTTTTTTTTTCTTACTACATTTGTTTTATGTTACTTCCTAAATGAGTGAATCCACCTCTATTTATAGGAGTTCACTTCTCTATTAAACGATGAAAATTCATTATCTAACGGTTCTCCATAAATATCTGCTAAATATTCTCTCATACAATTTCAGATATATTATTCCATAAATATCTCCTAAATATTCTCTCATACAATTTCAAATATATTATTCTATATATTCTACCTATTTTCTATATGGAATAAATCTAAATTAACAAAATCAAGGTTATTTCTAACAGAAAAAACAACAAGAAGAAGCGATCCTCACTTGATGTCAATGAGGGTCTAATTATCATTAATATGGATGCCTACCACGAATTACATAAAAATAACTCCTCTTCCAGTATGAGAACGAGGAGTTCCTCAGTATCAAAAGACCAATAGTTTAATTTATGTTAAGCATTATTGGAATATGGAATATTAGAGGAGTTCACAAGGACATCAAACTTTACCAAGTCAAGTGTCTTATTTCTGCTTATAACATATGTCTATTTGCACTAGTGGAGACTAACTTAAATCTCCCTTTGTCTGCTAGGGTATCAAATTACTAAATCCATAATGGGACTATTTCTGCAACATTGAACCATCCTTTTGGAAAAATTTGGTGTTGTTTAATCCAACCATCTTCGAGCATAATCCTATTTGTTTAGCAGGCAGTTTTTACATTTTCATGTGCAACATCTTCTCTCTTGTACCTTCTTATACATTACTTTGTGTCACTACACCATAGATGGCCTATTGCAACGAAAATACAAGATGTTGCTAGCTACAATGTAATGATAGCTATGTTGATTTTTGTCTATTACAACATTAGCTTCAGGATGTTAGCATAGATATAAACACAATGTTGCAGTAGCTATAGACTTATAAGTATAAAAAATGAGCGCGGGCGAAAAAATAAGCGGGCTCAAATAATTTTTGACGCGGGAAGAAAAAACAAAGCGGCAAAATTAACAATATATTCTAGGGTTTCACTCAAATACTTAACAAAATACGTAAGCAGCCACAAACATGCTAATGTTTTTCGCTTCCCAAAATCAAAATCAAATTTTACGTTCTTTCTCAAAAATCGAATTTCCCAAAATTGGAGTAAAAAAGAAGCAGTGCAGTAGCAAATCGATTTATCAGAGGCCGCAATTGTTGTTGTTGTTGATGTTGATTGTGGTTGGCGAGATGATGGTGACTGGTTTGGGATAATGCGGTTTCGATTTACGTAGGTGGTTGAGGTGAGTTCATGTTTTTTGGGATGGGCGATTCAATGTTTTCTAGTTACGGTAAGGTGGATTAGCGTGTTTGAGGATTTGGGGAAGTAGCAGTGATTTGGGGTTCACTCGATTTTGACTGCGAGGTGGTGGGTCGTGAACTGACGATGGATGATGTTGGGACTGCAATGGGGTGTTGTTTGTTTAGGTTCGAGTAGTTCAGGTTGTGGAGGTTATGTGATGTGGGATGGTGATGGCAATGCTATGACGTTGTTGAGGAATAGGCAATAGGCAGATGGTTAAGGTTGAGGAGGTTAGGGGTGATGAACATACCAAAATTTATCAATTTTAAATTTTGGTAATTATTGAACGTTTATAATATAATTTGAAAAGTTACAAAATAAATAAATAATAAGTGATAATTTAAATGAATAAAAATTTCAAATTCTTTTGAGTTTAAAATTAGAAATACTAAAAGTTTTTAAAATCATTTGAATTCAAATTTTATACATATATGTGAATATATGTATGTGTACATATGTGGGTAAATTTGTATTTATATATTGAATTTGATTTTTAATCTGAATTTAAATTTTAAAATAAATGCTTTAGTAAAATAATTTGGATTTATAAATGTATATCTATGTAATTTATTTAATATGTATATAATTTCAAAACATTCTCTTTTTAATAACGTGTATTAATATAAAGCTAATATTTTTAATAAGAAATGAAAGTTTAAATACAATTTATATTATGTAAATTATTATGTTAATAACGAAAAAATTTATTATTACAAGTGTTAAGCTAACAACGACAATGGAGACAAGTGTAAATCATGAGGAAAAAAAATTAAACAAGTGTCATGTTATCATTTCCATTTTTCTTAGAAATTCATAGAAAGGGAAATCAAATTATACAAGCCATTTTATCTTCTCCTCTTACTCTTTTATTCATTTCAAAAGGGAAATTCTGTTCAATCTTTACATCATAAAAAAAAGAAAAAAATCATTAAGAACAAGCCTAACCTCCTCAACATTTGAAATCAAGAAACAAATTCCAGAAAAAAAAATTCTGTAGCAAACTTTCCTTTCAATATCTCAAGCCAAAAGAAGGAATTCAAGGATAATACAACTCTTCAACAAATATTACTGAATCAAGCAAGAACTTCAAGGATTAAAGAAGCTCAGGAATCAATTTAAAAAGAAAAAGCAAAAAAAAAAAAAAAACAACGAACACAAAATTTAAAGGTGCAGGCCAGAGATTTCTTTCCTTTGTTTCAACTAAAAAGTTACTGTAAGTAAAATCCTTCTTTGGAATTTAAAATTTAATATGTTAAAGAACTAATCAAGTAATTACATCACAAGCTAAGCAACTAGAATCAATTAGTTGCAGGTAAATTGAAAATTCAGTATCAAGTTGAAATAAAAAAATTGCGGTTCAAATTTCTAGAGCTTCCCTCTGTTTCTACTTCTGCTTTCAGTCCTAAAATAGGTGAGTAAATCTTTCAAGTACTTGATTTTGATATGTTATCTGAATACATGATGTAAGCAAATTGAATATGGTTTGCATGCAACAAAATCTATGAATGAGCTATGCATTTTTCCTGTTCCTGTTAGTTCAGGTTTGAATCATCTCTGTTACAGGTTACAGGGATTTAACCCTATCCAAAAATTTGATTTCTCCCTCCCTGTAGCTTATTAGGCTTTGAAATTTAGACCAAGTTTGTATGTATAACCATGTTTTAAGCATTTAAAATAAATTTAAGCAAAGTAAATTCAAACTCCTCTGTAACGTATGAAAATACAGTAAAAATGCAAATCATGCTAAAATTTCAAACCTCGTAAATTTTAGTTTCAAATATACTATCTGAAAGCTTTTCAAAATTTATGATTTTTGAAAGAAAAATCATTATTTTTAATCAAGTAATCTATGAGAAAAGCAAGGATGATTAGATTCGAATTTCTAGACAATTTCTAATGATCGGCAACACAGTTCATCTTGCGATCTTGGTGAAGCTCACTGAGGGGTAGGGTAGCTTGATAAAAATGCCCTGGAATTTTTTAAATCATTGTGGAGTTGAGACGAGATCAAATTAGGGTTGTAGCCCATGTTTCTGCATTGAAGGGAAATTGGCCAAATTCATCGTCTAGGGTGCATCGGACTGGATGAAATCGGTTGATGGAGGGGTGTGGTCGACATGGGAAGCTCGTGACGGAGATGCATTAGTTGCTTCTAGTGATCTTTGGAGTTGGAGCGAGGTGTTTGCTTTGAGACACTTGTTGATTCCAGTTTTGGGTTTGAGGACGAAAATGCGAGATCGTGATTGGTTTGAGCTTCTGAGCGTTTGAGAGGTTCAAGAGCATCATCGATGATGTGTTGACGACCGGCGATTCGACTGGAGGCAGCCGACGAAGTTGTGCATGTGCACACAGTTGGTTTGTGTCAGGGGAAAGCAAATTGGGGAAGAATAGGAAAACTCGAAGCAGCTATTGGGTGATAGGGGTTTGAACTCGAGTGTGGACTCGAAGTGGTTTGGGGGTTGTACGAGTTTGTACTTAGAAAAAAAATTGAAAAAAATATAGCACACGGGTCGATTTTCGAAAATCTCGAAGCAAACAAGATGAAGTCTTGAGGAAGACTCGAAGGAGCTTCAGGGGAAGTCTGCATACCAAGGAAGTTTGCTCAAATATAAACAATAAAATTCAAAACTTTGAAACTATTTTTAACCCATGTTTTTAAAGGATATTTTGATTTGGATTTAAAACAAATTAAAGTTTAAGAAGGACAATTTTTTAAGTAATTTAATTTAATTTAAATTTTATCACATTTCCTTAGAAAATCAATTATAAAAATGCAATTAAGAATGAGGTTAATATAAAATGTTATGCAAAACGATTTTGATCTCTCAAGACAATTCATATGATGAATTCGAATTAAGTTTATAAGGAAATCAAAATAGTTAACAAATATAAGAAGGTTTATCTTTTGGAATTTAATAAGTAATTTATGATTTACTTAAGTGACAAATGATTTACATAAAATAAACTATTTACATTAATTACTTAATATTTAATTAATAAAAGCAACTGAGGTTTCATTAATGAACAATTAAGGATTAATTAATTAGGGTAATTAATTAAGGAATGATTAATTAATGAAGATAATTAAAGATTTAATTAATTTTAATTAGGGATAGCTAATCATTGATTAAAGATAATTAAAGAAATTAATTATGTGATTAATTAGTTTAAATCACACAATTGATTCATCTTAGATGTAGATGATTGATAACTATTATATGATGTGTACTGATTGATATCTCTGATTGTAATCATGATGCTATGTGATATGTATTGCTTTGTGCTAAGCTGTGATTCTGTATTTTCTATGTGAATATGAAACTACTTTGGCCTGTAAAACGGCACTTGAATTTCGATGCGATATGGAGTCGGATTCCAGTTGGTTATCCGAAACCCACAACGAACCTGTGAATCTTTGTGAATGACATATCCACATGTTTTAAAATTGACGCTTACTATTCGGATTAGCCGGGAGAGGACCTTTGTGTCATATAACCCGTTCCGAATATGTGATACGACGAAATGGATAGCAATTGAAGACTATGGTGAAGACTGGGCGTCTTCGAGAATGATAGGATAACCTGTCGAATGACTCTGCACTGAGTTGCTCCAGTGTAGAGATCTCCATATGTGATGGGGAGTTCGATCGGGATTGTGGATGCCCGTATTGCAAGGACTTCTTCGGAAGTGCCTTTGGTTCTTTTCAAGCCCGGAACATACTTGTATGGTTGTATGTCTGACATTACAAACTGAGATATAAAGCTGATTTCTTTCAAATACATATCTGTTGGTAGCATAGAATTTATTCTCTTAGCTTAACATCCTTCTTTGAGACGTACGAGCTCAGAGGTTATGTAGTTGAAGGTTATTAGTGATATACTCCCAATTTGGTAGTGTGACATGCTGAGTGCTGCTGATCATTTGTTGATCGAAGCATGGCTTTGTGAAAAAGCGTAGCTTTGTGGACGAGACTTCGTCGAACCTCACAACCCGGTTATGGTCGAAACAGGAATCGTGGCAGCAAGGTTATTTGGGGGTAGCGCCCCCGAGGGTATGTCCATTTCCTTCTAGATTATGAGTGGTATCATGGTATGGATCCCAGATATTTACTTTGTGGTTGCTGCAAACTTATTGCTTCGTGGTTGTCAGTTGAGAAGCGCTTCGGATAAAGGTTGGTAACGACCGGGAGGTAGCACACTCGTGTCAGTTGTTACCTAGTTATAGAGGTAACCCAGCCTTGTGTAGCAGAGATCCGGTTAGGTTCTCGGGGACGTCCCTCCAGAGGCGTTCCATTTTTTTTATATGGGAAGTTCCTTTGCCCGACCATTTGTTGGAAATCCAATCATCCAATACGAGCCCTTTACGGTTTTAGTTGTATAACCTACCATTTACTTATGGTTGCGCCCCACTGTTTAGATGGTAGCTATAGTAGGCATACAATAATGGTTGTATGCTGGCTAAGATTAATATTATACTTTTGAAAATATTTTTCACGCTATGCACTAATAATAATATTTAAAAGTGTTTTCCCGTATCAAGCATTTTTGACTGTCATAAGGAGAAATCTCCTCCAAGTCCGTGTTTGCATTGTGTGTGTGGTGGGAGGCCTTATGGCAGTTTCATTTTCAAAAAAGCATTGCGAATTTCTTTCAAATTCTTTTGTTTGTTTTTGATAAAAATAAACTGCATTTATTTCAAACAACTGTTTTGTTTACTCATACCAGTCACATGACTGACCCGGAGTTTATTGTTCCTTTCCTAAACTCTGGGTGCCCATAAAATTTTCCACACGGGCAACCTAGAAGCAGGTTATCCGTGTTTTGGAGCTAGCTTGGATTTTGAAGTCTTTTGGAAGTGTTCGAATTTTGGAAGCTTTGGATTTGAAAATCTCTTGAAGTGTTGGAGTTTTTGAAAAATTTGTCAAAGTTGAAGTATGTTGGATACTCGTTGGAGTTCTGTTGTCCTATTATGGTTGTATCATATTTTTATCACTCTGATATTTGGGATCGATGTTGTTTTGGATATTGTACCATGTTGTACCTATGCTGATATATGATACTCATTTTGTTTTCGCTGTTATATTCATCTAATATTGTTATAAGCTCCATCCGAACTAGAATTCGACGCTCGAATCTCGGACAGTTGAATACAACTGAGGTATTTGATGTCGATTTTTGAACGCTGAATTTTTGAGTCGTGACAAAGTGGTATCAGAGCTGAAGGTTGAGTAAGAACTTTAGCAATGGATTATAATAGATTAGATGGCTCATTAGAGAAAGGGTGAAGTATACCATATAATGAGTATAAACCGAAAGATCGAAACCCAAAAAATTTATTGGCCTATTCCTTTTGAACTGTTGATGTTTCCTAAGATATCTTGTCCGTATGCCTAAATCAAGTTTTCTTGCTATTTGCAGATAGTAAGAATGAGGGGAAGAAGAGGACAAGGTAGGGAACTGGGAAATACATCGCAACTGGTCTAGTCCCTGCAACTGCAACTGTGCCTACTCAATCTCAGCCGAATCTGGCTGATCTGTATAAAAGTTTCTCGAGACTCGTTGGAAAGCCGTTTACTGGCAAGGAATCTGTTGTAGAAGCCCAAACCTGGATCTGATCATATGAAAGAATTTTTAAAGGATTGAAGTTGGAAGACGATCAAAAGCGACTAATAGCTTCTTAACAACTCCAAGAGGAAGCATCGGCTTGGTGGGAGACAGTTACTGTGGATAAGTCAGAACATAAGTTTACTTGGGGACGATTTAAATAAGTGTTTGAGCAGCGATATGTTCCATCTGCTGGTATCTCTCGAATGTACCAGGAGTTCCTAGATTTGAAGGAAGGAAGTTTATCATTTGAAGAGTACTTGAATAAATTCAATGAATTGTCTCGATTTGGTCCGGAGCTAGTGAATTCACCCTTGAAGAAAAATGAAAGTTTCATTCGAGGAATGAATAAGGAGTATCACGAGAGAATGACAGCCCACATTAAAGAGTCTTTTTCGGACTTGATTGATATGGGTTATCGATATGCTACTCTAGATATGCAGAAAGTTCCATAAGAGAAGAGGAGTTCAAGTAGTTCGAATTGGAAGAAAAGAAAATTCAAAGGAAAGAGGCCGGTTCAAGGTAAGGAGAAGAAGGGGTGTAATCAAGAGAATTCAGTCAGAAATGTTACTTTTTATAACTTTCAGGAGAAAGGCCATTTAGTAAATGATTGTGAGAAGCCAAAGAAACAAATTAAGGAAAATCAACTTGTAAAGACAAGTTGAAGATCCAAGGAATGCTATAATTGTCACCAGCCAGGTCATGGAGTTAAGAATTTCCCCAAAAAGAAATGAGCACAAATAGCGAAAGTGTGCGTAATAGAAGATAACCCCTCAACTTCTAAGACGAATGAAGGAAAGGGAGTTTTAGAGGGTAACCTTATTGTTGGTGAAAGAGTTATTAGAGTTTTATTCGACACAGGAGCTTCACACAGCTTTATCTCCCAACAGATCATGGACGAATTAAAACTTAAACTCAAGTTTGTCGATGAGCCTATTTGTGTGAAGAATCCAGTGGGTGGTCCTGCAAATCTTTGTCTATATTGTAGGAGGGCGCCTATCTCTTATTCTGGCCATAAATTTCCTATTAACCTTTATGTTCTCGACTTCAATGAATTTGAAATCCTACTCGGGATGAATTGGTTATCGAAATTCGAAGCCAAGTTAGATTGCAGCAATCAAACGATTGTAGTCAAAAATAAATATGGACATTCTGTTGAAATATCTTGTGAAGACCCTAGTCCGAAAAGGGATAAACTGATGTATACGTTGGGATATCCAGAACCTAGTTTGGAGTCCATACCTATTGTCCAACATTTCCCGATGTATTCAAAGAAGTGGAATCTTTACCCCCATATAGAGAAATTGAATTCAGAATTGACTTAATTTCGAATGCTTGCCCAGTCGTTCATGCTAGTTGTAGGATGGCACCGCGTGAGAAAATTGAACTAGTCAAGCAAACCGGTGATTTTCTTAAAAAGGGATTGATACGTCCTAGTGTTTCTGAATGAGGTTCAACAATAGTATTTGTTGCTAAATCTGATGAGTCTTTGAGATTGTGTGTCGACTATCGCGACCTCAATAAGCAAACTCTCAAGAATAAGTTTCCTTTACCCAGGATCGACGACTTATTCGATCAACTTCATGGTGCACGGTTCTTTTCTAAGATGGATCTAGCCCAGGGATTCCATTAGTTGCAAATTGCCGAAGATTGTGTTCACCTAACTGCTTTTAGGGGTCTAAATATGTTCTACGAGTGATTAGTCATGCCTTTCGGACTAATCAACGCTCCTGCGTACTTCATAGACTTGATGACCCGTGTGTTTCGAGAGGTGCTGAATAAATTTGTTCTTGTATTTATCGATGATATCCTAATATACTCCAAAACCGAAGAAAAACATGCTGAACATCTCAGAATTGTTTCGAAAATTTTGAGAAGGAACATCTTATTCGCTAAATTATCTAAATGTCACTTTTGGGTCAAGGAAGTATATTTCTTGGCCATATTGTTAATGAAGAAGGGATTTCTGTTGATCCGAGCAAAATTTCCACTATTCTTGAGGGGAAGCGACTCAGGGCTCCGAAAGAAGTTCGAAGTTTTCTGGGTTTAGCAGGCTATTACCGAAAGTTTGTTCAGGACTTTTCTAAGATTGCTAGCCCATTGACCAAGCTAACAATGAAGAATGCCAAGTTTAATTGGACTCCAAAATGTGATGAAGCTTTTCAGGAATTGAAAAAGAGACTAACCACTGCCCCTGTTCTCGCTATCGTTAATGGGAATCAAGGCTTATCTGTCTATACTGGCGCGTGTGGTGATGGGATTGGTGCAGTACTAATGAAGAATGGAAGGGTAATTGCCTACGGAGTAGACAATTACGTCCACACGAGAGAAACTACCCAACACATGATTTGGAGCTTTTGGCTGTTGTTTTCGCCTTAAAAATCAGGCGACATTATCTTCTGGGTAAGAGTCTCCTTCAGCTTTTCTAAAAGAAATTTTAAAATTCAATTTAACTTAATATATATTAAATAAATCTTTCTTGTTTAGGTGAAAAATTTGAATTATTCTCGACCACAAATCTTTAAAGTATCTCTTCACCCAGAAAGATTTGAATCTACGACAACGACGTTGGTTGGAATTTCTAGCATCCTATGACCTAGATATTTTTTTTATACGCCAGGAAAAGCCAATGTAGTTGCCGATGCCTTGAGCAGAAGACATGTTATTCTCGCATATCTTGTTATTGCTCCTACTCTTCTTAAGAAGATTGCCAGACAACAGACTGAAGACAAGTTTCTTCGGGAAATTCGTAGAAGAATTTGTCGAGGTGAAGATTCCAGTTTTGGAATCGATAATAGTGGAGTTATAAGATTGAAAGGAAGAATTTATGTCCCAAACATTCTGGAGTTGAAACGTGAAGTTTTGGACGAATGCCACAAGTCCAAACTTTGCATCCTTCCAGGAGTCAATAAAATGTATCATGATATTAAAAGAACCTTCTGGTGGAAGACAATGAAAAGGGACATGTCTATTTATGTGAGTCGCTGTGCTACTTTTCAACAAATTAAAAGCGATCAAAAGAAAGTGGTCGGTTTACTTCAGCCTTTGGAAGTACCGAAGTGGAAATGGGATCAGGTATCGATGGATTTCATCGATGGATTTCCACGAACTAAGAAGGGAAATGAAGCAATATGGGTTATAGTGGACCGTCTAACCAAAACTGCTCACTTCATTCCAGTGAAATCCACTCGGACCACATCAAGTTTAGCTGAGCTATATATCAAAGAGATTGTCCGCCTCCACGGTATACCGAGCAGTATAATGAGTGATCGTGACCCGGTCTTCACTAGTAGATTTTAGGAGGCGTTTCAAGCCACATTGGGAACAAAGATGAACTTCAGTACTGCTTATCATCCACAATCTGATGGGCAGACGGAAAGGATAAATCAAATTTTAGAGAATCTTTTGCGAGCTTGTATTCTTGACTTTGGTGGTTCTTGGGAGGACTATTTACATTTGGTCGAATTTTCATATAATAATAGCTATCAAGCCAGTGTCGAAATGGCTCCTTTTGAGGCTTTATATGGTCATCTATGTCGATCACCGGCATGCTGGATTGAATCCAGTGATTGACTCGTTCTTGGACCAGATATGATTAAAGAAGCCACGGAGAAGGTTGATTTTATTCGAAAGAAGTTAATAACTGCTCAAAGTCGCCAAAAGAGTTATTACGACCACATAAGAAGAGCTTTGGAATCTCAAGTTGGAGATTCCGTTTTCTTGAAAGTATCTCCAATGCGGGATGTGTTAAGATTTGGGAAAACTGGAAAGCTAGCACCGTGATACATTGGTCCTTTTCCTATTCTGGAAAGGATTGGTCCTCTAGCATATCAAGTACAGCTACCTAACTGGTTATCCGGCGTACACGATGTATTCCATGTTTCACATCTTCGAAAGTACGTGCACGATCCAGACAGTATTATCGAAGAAGCAGCTCAGCAGGATCTCGAGATCAAACCAAATTTAACAGTTAAAAGAGAACCAATAAAGATTGTGGATCGTGACGAAAAGTAATTAAGGAACAAGATTGTAAAACTGGTTAAAGTGCAGTGAAGCGGTGATCCAAAGGACTGTACTTGGGAGATAGAAGACAGCATGCAAAAGTCTTATCCCAATTGCAGAGTGGATATCTCGGCTTAAACTGGTAAGCCATTTCTCTAACCTTTTCTGAATTCGTATATTCTTTGTTTGCTTTTCTCTCTCTTTCAATTTCGAGGACGAAATTTTCTTAAGGAGGAAATCTGCAACATACCAAAATTTATCAATTTTAAATTTGGTAATTATTGAACTTTTATAATATAATTTTGAAAAGTTACAAAATAAATAAATAACAAGTGATAATTTAAATGAATAAAAATTTCAAATTTCTTTTGAGTTTAAAATTTGAAATACTAAAAGTTTTTAAACTAATTTGAATTTAAATTTTATTCATATATGTGAATATATATGTATGTGCACATATGTGGGTAAATTTGTATTTATACATTGAATTTGATTTTTAATTTGAAATAAAATTCTAAAAATAAATGCTTTAGTAAAATAATTTGGATTTATAAATGTATATCTATGTAATTTATTTAATATGTATATTATTTCAAAAACATTCTCTTTTTAATAATGTGTATTAATATAAAGCTAATATTTTTAATATGAAACGAAAGTTTAAATACAATTTATATCACGTAAATTATTATGTTAATAAAGAAAAAAATTATTATTACAAGTGTTAAGCTAACAACGACTATGGAGACAAGTGTAAATCATGAGGAAAAAAATTAAACAAGTGTCATGTTATCATTTCCATTTTTCTTAGAAATTCATAGAAAGGGATATCAAATTATACAAGTCATTTTATCTTCTCCTCTTACACTTTTATTCATTTCAAAAGGGAAATTCTGTTCAATCTTTCCATCAGAAAAAAAAATCATCAAGTACAAGCCCAACCTCCTCAACATTTGAAATGAAGAAACAAATTCCAGAAAAAAATATGTAGCAAACTTTCCTTTCAATATCTCAAGCCAAAAGAAGGAATTCAAGGATAATACAACTCTTCAACAAATATTACTGAATCAAGCAAGAACTTCAAGGACTAAAGAAGTTCAGGAATCAATTTGAAAACAAAAAGAAAAAAAAAACAGCAAACACAAAATTTAAAGGTGCAGGCCAGAGATTTCTTTCCTTTGTTTCAACTAAAAAGTTACTGTAAGTAAAATCCTTCTTTGGAATTTAAAATTTAGTATGTTAAAGAACTAATCAAGTAATTACATCACAAGCTAAGCAACTTTAATCAATTAGTTGCAGGTAAATTGAAAAACCAGTATCAAGTTGAAATAAAAAGATTGCATTTCAAATTTCCAAAGCTTCGCTCTGTTTCAACTTCTGCTTTCAGTCCTAAAATAGGTAAGTAAATCTTTCAAGTACTTGATTTTGATATGTTATTTGAATACATGATGTAAGCAAGTTGAATATGGTTTGCATGCAACAAAATCTGTGAATGAGCTATGCATTTTTCCTGTTCCTGTTAGTTCAGGTATGAATCATCTCTGTTATAGGTTACAGGGATTTAACCCTATCCAAAAATTTGATTTCTCCCTCCCTGTAGCTTATTAGGCTTTGAAATTTAGACCAAGTTTGTATGTATAACCATGTTTTAAGCATTTAAAATAAATTTAAGCAAAGTAAATTCAAACTCCTCTGTAACGTATGAAAATACAGTAAAAATGCAAATCATGCTAAAATTTCAAACCTCGTAAATTTTAATTTCAAATATACTATCTGAAAGCTTATCAAAATTTATGATTTTTGAAAGAAAAATCATAATTTTTAATCAAGTAATCTTTGAGAAAAGCAAGGATGATCAGATTCGAATTTCTAGGCAATTTCTAATGATCGGCAACACAGTTCATCTTGCGATCTTAGGTGAAGTTTGCTGGGGGGTACGGTATCTTGAGAAAAATGCTCTGGAATTTTTTAAATCATCGTGGAGTTGAGACGAGATCAAATTAGGGTTTTAGCCCATGTTTCTGCATTGATCAGAAATTGGCCAAATTCGTCGTCTAGGGTGCATCGGACTGGATGAAACTTGGTTATGGAGGGGCGTGGTCGACATGGGAAGCTCGTGATGGAGATACATTGCTTCTAGCGATCTTTGGCGTCGGAGCGAGGTATTTATTTTGAGACACTTGTTCGTTCCAGTTTTGGGTTTGAGGACGAAAATGCGAGATCATGATTGGTTCGAGGTTTTGAGTGTTTGAGAGGTTCGAGAGCATCATCGATGATGCGTTGGCGACCGTCGATTCAACTGGAGGCAGCCGACGAAGTTGTGCATATGCACATAGTTGGTTTGTGTCAGGGGAAAGAAAATTGGGGAAGAAAAGGAAAACTCGAAGCAGCTACCGGGTGATAGGGGTTTGAACTCGAGTATGGACTCGAAGTGGTTTGGGGGTTGTACGAGTTTGTACTTAGAAAAAAAATTGGAAAAAAATAATATAGCACACGGGTCGATTTTTGAAAATCTCGAAGCAAACAGGATGAAGTCTCGGGGAAGACTCGAAGGAGCTTCGGGGGGAGTCTGCATACCAAGGCAGTTTGCTCAAATATAAACAATAAAATTCAAAACTTTGAAACAATTTTAAACCCATGTTTTTAAAGGAAATTTTTATTTGGATTTAAAAAAATTAAAGTTTAAGAAAGACATTTCTTTAAGTAATTTAATTTAGTTTAAATTTTATCACATTACTTTAGAAAATCAATTATAAAAATGTAATTAAGAATGAGGTTAAGATAAAATGTTATGCAGAACGATTTTGATCTCTTAAGACAATTCATATGATGAATTTGAATTAAGTTTACAAGGAAATCAAAATAGTTAACAAAGATAAGAAGGTTTATCTTTTGGAATTTAATATGTAATTTATGATCTACTTAAGTGACAAATGATTTACTTAAAATAAACTATTTAAATTAATTACTTAGTAATTAATTAATAAAAGCAATTTAGGTTTCATTAATGAACAATTAAGGACTAATTTAGTTAGGGTAATTAATTTAGGAATGATTAATTAATAAAGATAATTAAAGATTTAATTAATTTTGATTAGGGATAGCTAATCATTGATTAAAGATAATTAAAGAAATTAATTATGTGATTAATTAGTTTAAATCACACAATTGATTCATCTTAGTTGTAGATGATTGATAACTATTATATGATGTGTACTGATTGATATCTCTGATTGCAATCGTGATGCTATGTGATATGTATCGCTTTGTGCTAAGCCATGACTCTGTATTTTCTATGTGAATATGAAACCCCTTCGGCCTGTAAAACGACACTTGAATTTCGATGCGACAGGCAGTCGGATTCGATTTGGTTATCCGAAACCTACTTTGAACCTATGAATCTTTGTGAATGATATATCCACATGTTTTAAAATTGACGCTCACTATTTGGATTAGCCGGAAGAGGACCTTTGTGTCATATAACCAATTCCGTATATGTGATACGACGGAATGGATAGCAATTGAAGATGGTGGTAAAGACCGGGCATCTTCGAGAATGATAGGATAACCTGTCGAATGACTCTGCACTGAGTTGCTCCGGTATAGAGATCTCCATATGTGATGGGGAGTCCGCTCGGGATTGTGGATGCCCGGATTGCGAGGACTTCTTCGAAAGTGCCTTCAGTTCTGTTCGAACCCGGAACAGACTTGTATGGTTGTATGTCTGACATTAAAATTGAGATATAAAGCTGATTTCTTTCAAATACATATCTGTTGGTGGCGGAGAATTTATTCTCTTAGCTTAACACCCTTCTCTGAGACGTACGAGCTCAGAGGTTATGTAGTTGAAGGTTATTAGTGATACACTCCCAATTTGGTAGTGTGACATGTCGAGTGCTGCTGATCATTTGTTGATCGAAGCATGGCTTAGCTTTGTGGACAAGACTTCGTCGAACCTCACAACCCGGTTATGGTCGAAACAGGAATGGTGGCAGCAAGGTTATTTGGGGGTAGCGCCCCTTGAGGGTATGTCCATTTCCTTTTGGATTATGAGTGGTATCATGGTATGGAGCCCAGATATTTACTTTGTGGTTGCTGCAAACTTATTGCTTTGTGGTTGTCGGTTGAGAAGCACTTCGGATAAAGGTTGGTAACGACTGGGTGGTGGCATACTCGTATCACTTGTTACCTAGTTACAGAGGTAACCCGGCCTTGTGTAGCAGAGATTCGGTTAGGTTCTCGGGGACGTCCCTCCAAAGGTGTTCCATTTTTTTATATGGGAAGTTTCTTTGCCCGACCATTTGTTGGAAATCCAATCATCCAATATGAGCCCTTTACGGTTTTAGTTGTATAATCTACCATTTACTTATCGTGGCGCCCCACTATTTGTATGGTAGCTATAGTAGGCATACAATAATGGTTGTATGCTAGCTAAGATTAATACTATACTTTCGAAAATATTTTTCACATTATGCACTAATAATAATATTTAAAAGTGTTTTCTCGTATCATGCATTTTTGACTGTCATAAGGAGAAATCTCCTCCAAATCTGCGTTTGCATTGTGTGTGTGGTGGGAGGCCTTATGGCAGTTTCATTTTCAAAAAAGCATTGCGAATTTCTTTCAAATTCATTTGTTTGTTTTTGATAAGAATAAACTGCTTTTATTTCAAACAACTGTTTTGTTTACTCATACCAGTTCCATGACTGACTCGGAGTTTATAATTCCTTTCCTAAACTCTAGGTGCCCATAAATTTTTCCACACGGGCAGCCTAGAAGCAGGTTATCCGTGTTTTGGAGCTAGCTTGGATTTTGAAGCCTTTTGGAAGTTTTCGGATTCTAGAAGCTTTGGATTTGGAAATCTCTTGAAGTGTTGGAGTTTTTGAAAACTTTGTCAAAGTTGAAGTATGTTGGATACTCGTTGTTGTTCTGTGGTCCTATTATGGTTGTATCATATTTGTATCACTATGATATTAGGATCGATGTTGTTTTGGATATTGTACCATGTTGTACCTATGTTGATATATGATACTCATTTTGTTTCCGCTGTTATATTCATCTAATGTTGTTATAAGCTCCATCCGATCTGGAATTCGACGCTCGAATCTCCTGCAGTTGAATACAAGTGAGGTATTTGATGTCGATTTTTGAACGCTGAATTTTGGGTCGTGACTGGTGATGTCAGATGTTGAATGCTTCAAACACTCTGTCAGATGTTGAAGTTCTGCGGTACAAATTATCTACTCTAATTAACTTGTTCTTTATGGTAATTGGATAGTACAAAGTTCTAATTAACAGTTTAGGAACACTTAAGATAATCAGATGGTATAGTGTTCTGATTTATGGATTTTGTATGGAACAACATATATGTCATTACTCTATGTCTATGCAGTTAGTATTTCAATATTCACGCTATATTTAACTTGAAAGGTTTTTCACTATCTTATGTAGATTCAATTTTTGAGATTGGAGGCTATAAAAGTATTATATGACAAGATCGCCCACAATCCATCCTCACTCTCCATACTACATGGACTATATTGAATTGTACACTGATTGTTACCGCTACATGTGTTATGTGAGTCAGAAATAAATGCATTATAAACTGACAAATGATGATATGTAGTCTTTGATTCAACATCGTTTTGGTTAATTGTCGGATTTTAAAATGTACGAACTAATAATTATGTTCCTCATATTAGAAGAAGGTAATTTTACATTGGCAGATATAAACATATAACATCTTTGAATTCCGATATCCTATACTAAAATAACTATATGTTTGCTTGTTAGGACCGAATCAGTGACTCAAGATGATGCACTTTTCCCACATCTGACTATCAAAGAAACACCAAGTGTCTACCATTTTTCTAAGGCTTCCAAGCAGCATGACCAGACAGCAAAATATTACAAAGCTGAGGCAATCATTAAAGAGTTGAGCCTTGAAAGGTCAGTTAATAACATCAAATAGGACTATGTAATTAACTTTAATGAAACACCTTTGTTTTTCACCACTCTTTTTTGATACAAATACATTTAGTGTCAAACTGAACCTTCATGCTCCTTTTATATAACAACAATTTTCATTTGATTTTTGGATGGTGTATGGTTTTTGGCTATGTTACGCAAAGTTATGTTTTTTTATGCTTATTAAATAATGTTCGTTCATAGTTTTCTAACTGAATATTGCTATTATTCCTAGACATTTAGCCAGTTGTGTATTTTTAACTATAACACAAAAACTATAGAAGTTCAAAAGGCTCCATGGTATATTCAAGATGAGCCAAGATGGTCGCAATGATTTGGAATTTGGTGGTTGGCGATTCTGTTTCTGTTTGGTGGTTGAATTGGACTTAAAGGTCGTGGGAGATGATTGAGGCTAAGTTTCGATTTGTGTCGCAGTAGATTTTAGTTGCAAGGTGAAGTTGGCTGTTGCGATGAGAGCTTCTAGTGTGGGGGTATTGTTTGATTAGAAGTCGCAATTA
This sequence comes from Allium cepa, assembly GCA_030765085.1. Lineage (NCBI taxonomy): Eukaryota > Viridiplantae > Streptophyta > Magnoliopsida > Asparagales > Amaryllidaceae > Allium > Allium cepa. The sequence goes on from CM060931.1 coordinate 468,417,852, forward strand.
GTGGAGGAGGATTTCATGTTGCAATCGTAAATTTGGGGGGAATTTGAGGATTGGGCGATATGCTGCAGTTGGATGGTTGTACAAGTGAAGATGGCTGGAAGTTTGGTCTGGTAGTGTGGTCGCGGCAGCTGATGGTTGATGGGATGCAGAAACTTATTTGGTTTTTCGAAATGAAGGTAGTGTATTGATGTGGTTGGGTAGGGAGTTGTGGTGAAGTAACAATCACTGTATGATTTGGTGATTGGAGATAGTAAATGAGTCGGTAGGAGAGCAAATGTGCGTGTTATTTGGTTGAACTAGTGATGGGATGAAGTTGTAGTGGTTTGTAGGAAGAAGTGCAGACTTGGTTTTGATGAACTGCAGTGTTGCGGAAGTATATGAGAGGATGGATGTTGTATTAGCAGGTGTGCAAGTTGATGTTGTATAAGCAAGTGTGCAAGTAGTTCGTGGGCTTCTTCTTGGTAAAACCTTCTTTTTTTGATCTAGCTCATTTTAGTATCATCTGATGTATTGTTACTTTATAATATGGTGGGTGCAACTCATGTATTTTATGTGTATCCATCTTCAGATACTTCAAGGCATTTTCTATCTACAAAAGTAATCAAGCAAGTGATTGAATCTATGTCTTATGCCAAGCTGGTATTAAATAATTATTTTGTTCTCAAAATTCATATTTTAAAGTTTAACATTATTTCTCATATTTCAATTCCATTTATTTTTTTGCCGTGCTTGCGTTTCTGACATGAACTTTCGCTCAGTAGATCAATGTCCTTCATTGGCATATATTGGATGAACAATCTTTTCCTTTAGAGGTGCCATCCTACCCAGATTTGTGGAAGGGAGCATACTCAAAATGGGAGAGATACACTGTTGAAGATGCACTTGACATTGTTAAGTATGTACTTCTCCACCATACGGTTATGGTACTATGTGTTGCACAAACACATGCCTCCTATAGGCATTATGTGTTGCAAATATGAATGTACTGTTAATAAGTAGAATTTAGTATGTACTGGATGTAACTATGAATACACTGGCTATGTTTTTAAGTATGTTTGTTATTTTGTACTTGACTAAGTAAAACTTGTGTTGCTGGTTATTCTGAAATGAAAAGTTCTTTGTTGCAGTGTAATGTTGCCATCAGATAAAATATAATGTTGTAGTACATTTCCAATTTAAATTACAAAAGGTGTTTCCATAGATATGATATAACGTTGCAGTATGTGATGTTAAATGTGGTAATAAACTGGCAAAGTGTTGCCACTGGATGGTAAAAGTGTTACCATAGATTAATGAATATGGGCCCCATAACAGGGTTCCGTAAAGGTGGGCCACAGAATTAGTGGGCTCACAATGTGGGCCCACATGTTGGGGCCCAGATTGTGGGGCCCACTTTTTAGTAAATTTGGTACCTGTGGCAACAATAGAACCGATGTTGCCTTTGACTCTAGGGCAACGCGGCAAAATGCATCATCGAGAAAGTGTTGCCTTTTCCCTTTTTTAGCCTACAACAACATTTTTGGCACTTTCTACATCATTCTTGGGTATTGTAGTATGCAATCTATGGCGTAGTGTGTATAGGGATAATCTCTGTTGACAAGGCAGACTCTTCTTGACTATTTGCCTCATTTACGTTAACATTACCTTCCATGGATAGTTCTTGGTGATTTTCAATTGCATGTTAATTGATTTTGATCATATCAGTGATACCCCTCTTCAGCACAAGGATACAGCTACCCTTACTGAAGCTATTAACCTATTTGGACTTCATGAACCTCCATCAATTGGCCCTACTTTCACTTGAAACAATAAAAGCAGATTCGATATGCAAACTATGAGCAGAATTGATCATACATTCATCAACTACCCTATTCCAAACTTATGGCCTAACCTTTATTTCTATGTTCTCCCTCCTATGTTATATGATCATTTCCCTATTCTTGTGATGTGTGGGGATAACGCTACTTAAACAAAAGCAATTTTTTTTTTAAAATTCTAGGATCGAGGACCCAGATTTTTTAAATTTAGTTAAAGAATCTAGGTCAAATATTTTTTATGGTAACCCTATGTTTATTTTTCAGAAAATCTTAAAGTGTTGGAATTGTTACCTTGATTACATAGTAGACGGAGCAAGGAGGACAGAGGAGTAAGTTGCGGGGATGGTAGCAAAGTCGCGAAGTAAGTTTAAGCTATTAGCCGAACCAATTCGTTCGGTGGAGGAAATGTCGGACCAAGGATTTGGTCTGGTGGACTTCGTTCAATAAAGAAGAGATCTGGAGGCAAAGTCATAGAAGCACTAGCATGAAGAGAAATGGAAGTGCTGGACGGGAATTCTCATCCAGTGTTGCTAGGTTTTACCACTCCATATTTATGGAGCGGTGTTTCATTAAGCGTTGAGGCGGTATTTGGAGCAATGTTGAAGCAGTGACTTCATTCGGGGTATGCATGTGGAGCGGCATTGGTTTGGAGCGGTGAAGTAATGAAGGCTAAACCGAAGTTTTCATTCGGGGAAGCGATGAAGGTCGAACCAAAGTTTTCACTCGGTGAAGTGATGAAGACCGAACCAAACTGAGATGTCGGACCAAAATGAACAAATGCCAGTTCAAATTTCTCGTTCGGGCATTGGCTGCCGAACCAATGCCAAGTTTTACTGGATCAAATGCATGCCGAACCAAGTAGTGCAGCTCTAGATGAGGGCCGGTCCAGTTTTCCTGTTTGGGCATTGAGTTTCGAACCAGATGCAAATGTCAAACCAGATTTGTGCATACCGGACCAAATCATGCCAAACCAGGACTGCCGAGCCAAACCTCAGGATTGCTATATAGCAGCTACCCCTCCTTATATCTACACTCTATAAATAGTGGAGCTTCTGGACAATAATGGCAGCCATCCTAGAGAGCTGAAACTCTACAGAATTTTGTCTGTATTGCTAATTCTTCTTATGTGTAGCCACCAAAAGTGAATCAATCTTGTAACTCTAATCTTTCAGTGATTAATAAAATCTCCTCTTCCCAAGTGGACACATAGTGCCTCATGTAGTGGAACCATAGTGGAATTATTTATTTTTCTACATTTCTTACATTTGTGACTATTTTTTCTGGTGTTTATCACTGTTTGTTTCGTCTTACTACAATCACGATCCAGTTGTTTTCCGCTGCATTGGATTTTTGTTCCCTTAGGCTGATCATCTAAAGGGATTTTTTTCAACAGTTTGGTATCAGAGCTGTAAGGTTATTGAAGAGTGTTAGACGCTTTGGCAGGAGATGAAGCGACTTCAGTTGCTACAAGATCCTATACTAGAGGAATGTATATCATGCTAGGATCATGATCGGAAATTGAGAAATGGAATGGGGATAAAGACTTCGAGAACTGGCAATGGAGAATGATGGCTATTCTAATGAGGAATGAAGTCCATCTAGTAGTGTTTGCTCGTAAAGATTTGAAGGCTGACATCTCAGTTATGGAAAGGAAGGAGATGGAGAAATTGGCATTTATTAAATTACAACTAGCTATGGGAGAGTGTTATCTCAGAGATTAGCAGTGAGACCACTGCTTAGGCGTTTGGACCAAGTTAGAAAATCTCTACTTGAAAAAATCTCTGACTAATCATTTGATATTACAGAAGATATTTTTCACCATGCGGATGAGAGAGGGTACTTCAGTGAAGGCGTCTTAATTTCTTTGATGATCTCGTGATGAAGATGAAGACTGTTGGCTTGAAGATGGATGAGGAGCAAATGGCAATGATTCTTTTGTGTTCTCTTTTGGAGCATTACACAGGTTTTGCTAGCAGCCTAATCTTCGCTAGAGACACATTGACAGTGGAAAATGTGAAGTTAGGACTTCTATCTATGGGCTTGAGAGATTGGAAGAAGGAGATAAGTGGGGGAAGTAGAGGTAGAAGTATTAGCCACGACCTTTTTGTTAAAAGAGGAAGAGATGATAAGAAGAATTGGCACTCTAGATGGCGTTCCAAGTCCAGGAAGCCCAGTAACGGGAGGAGAGGAAAGTCTAAGGATGGAAAGTGCTTTATCTGCAAGAAACTTGGTCGTTGAAAAAGGGATTGCCCAGATTTGAAGAAGAAGGAAGAAGATGGATCTTTATCATTTGTGGTGGAGAAGTCTATATCTGACGATGTTTTGTCTACAGCAGTGTCAGATGTCTCAGACCATTGGGTGCTGGACTCAAGGGCGTCTTTTCATATGACGCCTAATAAGGGTTACTTTAGTTCTTTCATTAGACAAGAGGAAAGCTCTATTATTATGGGTAATGATGCTAGCTGTAGAGCAATGGGTGAAGGTACAGTGAGGATAAGGATGTTTGACGGAGTGATACGCACTTTGACAGGTTTCCAGTATGCTCCAGGTCGTTTAAAGTCCTTAATTTCTTAGGACAATTAGCATCTATGGGATGCATGGTAACTATCAAAAAGGATAGTCTAAAGGTTTCGAGAGGTGCACTAGTTCTTATAAAAGGAAATGTGTTTCAAAAACTGTATTTGTTGAAAGAAACCACAGTTCTTAGAGAGTCGTATATTGGAGTAGATAGTTCTCATGTATTGGATGCCACAAAGCTTTGGCATCTCAGGCTGGGTCATATTTTAGAGAAGGGCTTAGAGTTACTTCGGGGATGGAAGATGATCAGAGGAGAAAGCTTCGACAAGATGGAATTTTGCCAGGTGTGTGTGTGTTAGGAAAGCAAACCAAAGTATCTTTTGGAGTTGGACTCCATATATCGAGGCGAGTACTTGTGTAAATGCATACAGATGTTTGGGGACCGATTGCTGCTCCTTATCTTGGAGGAGCATAGTATTTTATCTCTTTCATTGATGACTTTTTGCGGAAAGTATGGGTTTATCTGATGAAGGACAATTCAGAAAGTTTTGAGAAGTTCAAAGAATGAAAAATGCTTGTTGAGAACCAACCTGGTTTTAAGCTGAAGGTGCTGAGATCTGATAATGGTGGTGGATTTGTCTCTAGGGAGTTCTTCGATTTTTGTAGACATCATGGCATTCAAAGACATTTCACTACATTCGACGATCTACAAAACAATGGGGTCGTAGAAAGGATGAACATTACTCTATTGGAAAAGGCTCGTTGCTTGAGATTGACGGTAGGCTTGTCTAAAGGCTTTTGGATCGAGGCACATATCATAAATTGAATTCCGTGCTTAACCATAGATGGAAATATTCTAGAGGAAAAGTGGAGAGGTAAAGTGTAACAACCCGGGTTTTAACACCAATTTATAATCGTCATTAAACGATTAACGTGCTAGCTAATTGCTGTTAGGAGTTTGTAACCAGGTCGAAATTCTTTTAAAATTTTGTTAAAAGAGTTATACGGGCTTTAAAAATTTAATCTCGGCCCACTTATTTTGGTGCCGTGATATTTATCAATACCGTTCCCTTTTTTTATTCATTGGCAAACCCTAAGTAACGAAAAAGAAAAGAAAAATGGCGGCTTCCTTTATGCTCGTTCGTTCCTCTTTGCGAAATTAGGGCTTGTGATTAATATCGAAGTCGCGCCTCTGTTGATCGATCGAACAGATATTTGCGTGTAGCTTCGTCGGTCGTTCGTCTCTGCTTCGATTTGAACTGTGCGATTCGGGTTTGGATTCTTCGATCAAGGTGAGTGTTCATCACTCACATCTAATTCAATTCGATCATTTGAATGTTGGTGGTTTCTCTGAATTTTTTATTTACGCGGTTTGGAACTGCAACTTGGTTCGACTCCTTAATTGCTTGGGTTTTCTAGCACTGTTTGGTTTTGGTGGTCACCTCGGTTTCACTTGACTTCAGTCATTTGATTTCATTTGGACGATGTTGATTTTGTAGTTGTCTGCACTTACATGTTTTGTTCGATTTTTTGATATATTTGGAAATTTTTGATTCCATATATTTCGAATATATTTGATTTAGTTGATATTTCAACCTGCAAATATGTTTTTCTTTCTTTGATGTTCGTAACCGTTTTGTTCTTTTACCTGTGCACTTGCGAATTACTGCACGTGCTATGTATGTGTTACACTATTTCAATTCAGTTGAATATGTGTCCTTATACACTACCCTTAGCCCTTGCTGTTTACTGGAGTCAGTGGTTTCATCACTGTCGTATTGATATTGCTTTGCCGCTATAATTTGATTGCTGTATTGGTTTCATTGTTGCTGTGTTACTGATGTTGGCTTGCATTGTCATTTGTAATGTTCAATTGAAGTTGTAGCCTTTATACTCGAGTCTGGTACTTGCATTATTCATTTCTCAGTTGCATACATGTTGTATCTGTGGCACTTGGGTTTGTCTGTTGCCAGGTCTGGGGTTTTTCGACAATTCACTGGTGCAGATGTTTTGTTTAGTTTGAACATTTTATCTATACCATTATGTTGTTCAATGTCTACATGAACCAGAAAATCGTGTCTGCAATTTGATACCATCTCAAGTGTATTTCATAGTTCACTATTCTCGAGTACCACTGCATATTATGTTGCTACACCGGCAGTTGCAGTTCACTTACATATGCCGGACTGTTTCATTTGAGGTGTGTAGGCATATTTCCCACTCTGATTATTTTCTGGTATCATTCTTTGAGACAAATTGCATTGCAATTATTGACAATGTTTGCTTCCTGGTCGACGTGTATATATGTATGCTTTGATCATAGTATTCATGTATACATTGAGTTCAGGTGGTCTAGGTTGCGTATCATATTGATTGAGTTGCTGTCATTTACTTTTGGCGCTGACTTCATCATATCTGCACTTGCATTGGCCACTGTTGCATTCAGGTGCACATCACTTGTTTGCCCCTTTATTGCGTGTTCTTCGAGGCAGGTAGTTCATGTGTACAGTTGATTTTGGAGAGGCCATGCACGCAAGCGTGTATTGCAGCCAAATCAGATTTGATGTTATAACTGATGATTTCACTTGCTGGAATAATTGATGTTGTTTGATGAACTTTATGCAGTTGCTATGTCCTTATCGTTTTTATGCGCTGTGCATATATATGTGGGATTATACTTATGTTGTATTCGAGTAGCTGTTGAGTCAGTGCCATTGGTATTTGAATCTTCATTTGCTTTTGATTCGTTGATCTTTTGTGTATTTCATGTTGTAGTGGCGAGGCAGTACACGCGTGCGTGTGCTGCAGCCCTACCAGGATTGATGTTTTTGAGTGATATTTCAATTACTTGAATTGTTTTGTCCAATTCAATATTTTGGAATTGTATTTTGATTTGGTTTGATTTGATCATTTTGTTGTTGTCTAATTATCGTTTTGATAATTAGATTATGAGTTTCTAATTATTTGTTTAATAATTAGATTTTGTTGTTAATTGTCGTTTAGCAATTCTGTTGTTTTCTAAATTATCTTCATTGATAATACTTTCATTTATCTACGTTGATAATTTGAATTTGCTGATTTGTTGTTTAACACTGTTAAGTGTTATATTTACCGTTATACGATTTCTTATTAAAGGATTGGATAGACGAGATTTATTTTGACTGTCGTCTATTTGTTATTTAATTATTATTGCTTCTGTGCATTAATAACCGAGTTTGAATTAAACCGACCCATGTATTACTTTCTTTTGAATTTAATACTCGGGTCAGACCGAGTTATTACAGGTTGTTGATATCTTTCTTTGGGTTGCTGTTAGAGCTATGAAGTCTCTTTATACCTTTTGGAGTAGTTGTTGTCATAGTAAAGGATGATATGTATTCATGTACATTATTGTCAATAATGTACTTGTATATATAACTTCCTGTGTCGACAGTTGTAATTGTATCATATGTATTGTATCACATGTACTGTAACTGATTTCAGTTATATATATATGAGATTTGATATTATCTATGTTCCGCATTTATCTTATCTGTGTTAGTATTATATATATTATCCTAAACTATTATGAACCATCGTAGTTCGTTTTTATACTAGAATTGGGTATGTCGATGGGAGTAAATAAATAAAAGATGAAAAATACAAATATATGCCACTCCTATCGAGATAACCAATACTAGTGTAAGGCCCAACTACGGATGCCCGCTCCTATCCAGCCTTATTCTTCGTAATAATAGACAGTGTTTCTTTTAATACTCTTTGTTATTGTGAGCATAGAGGTGGGGCTCCACAGTTGGTATCAAAGCTTGGGGTTTATGGACATAATATAAAACATAACTTAGATGGAACATGTGTTACAACTATTTGTTGATGTTTTATTTGTGCTTTGAGTCAAAAATAAAGTTTTGAAATTATGATGAAATTTTTAAATATCTTTATTTAAAAATAAAAGTGAAATTGTGTTTTGATGATTGAGTAATGGGTGTTCTGTTTATCAGAGTGCGCAGCGGAAACAGTGAGACTGCCTTTGCTGAGTACAGCTGATAACTCTTTTGATTTAAAAATCAAAATATGAAATTGAAATAAATTTCATTTGTTGTTTACATAGATGTGTTTATTTTGTTTTCTTTGAAATTTCGAATCCGATTTGAGGATCCGAAGCGATTGCAGTTATGTGATTTTGTTGAGATTTTTGTTGTTTTGAATTTTCTTCATTGAAGATATATTCGAGTGATTTCGTTGTTCATTTTGTAATACACATGCAAATTTAAGTTGCACGTTACTGCATTAATTTTACGTTGAACCGGTGTTTGGTTTTAAACGTATTATGTTGCCGTTATTTTTATAATGGGATTTTTACACTGGTGATAAATTTTTGAAGCACGATTTTTTGTTGACATTTTTAATGAATGAAAGTCCACTGGTATTATATTTTGATGCGAATTATTTGATAGATTTTGAGGTATAAAAAATCACTGTCGCTTTGACTTCAGTAACCGTCAAATTTTAAAGTGGATTTTTAAGCGGTTATCCCGCAATGCTGATTTTGAGATCCGTGTACACGGTGTTTTTAGAAGTGCAATTTCCTCATCGAATTTGCTACAGATATTGCTGTTTTAATCACGTATTTTAAAAATCATTTAAAAAAAATTGTTTTCCAAAATTGTGCAGTTTGCGCTTTCAAAAGAATGAGGAAGCGATTTAAACGCTTTAGCAAAATTGAGGACTATGAACCCTCACTTTTACTGATTCGCTTACTTTTGGACTTGTCCGTATGATAATGTAAAATGTTATAAAATTAAAATACACGATTTTGCACTTTCAAGGAAACGATGAAGAGAATTAAACGATTTAGTAAAACTCGTCGTATGGGACATGTGCGTTTGCTATTTCGATTAATTCCGGACTCGTTAATTGAAATATTTGCCGTTTGATGATTCTGATGATTTTATTTGGCTTTCGAGCCACTCTGGTCGACCTTCGGGTCATATGTTGGACCTACGGGTCATATGATGGACCTTCGGGTCATATGTTGGGCCTCCGGGTCATCTGTTGGCCTTTCGGGCCACTCTGCGGATCTTCGGGTCAAATACCAGTACTAGACCTTCGGGTCACTCTGCGGACCTTCGGATCATCTGATGGGTGCCAAAATTTATAGTACTTGGTAGGCTTCGGCCATCTGAGATGCACGTGCGGCGTAGCTAAAAACTTGCCATCTGATGGGATCGATCCAACCTTTTATATTGATTTTCTAGAGTATCTTAATTGATTTCTAGATATTTGTTGTTTCTAATTATCTGCAGGTAATTAGATATTTGATGTTATGAGTTCTGATTATCGTTTTTGGTAATTAGATATTTGATGTTATGAGTTCTGATTATCGTTTTTTGTAATTAGATATTTGATGTTATGAGTTCTGATTATCGTTTTTGATAATTAGATATTTGATGTTATGAGTTCTGATTATCGTTTTTGATAATTAAATATTTGATGTTATGAGATTTCTGATTATCGTTTTTGATAATTAGATATTTGATGTTATGAGTTCAGATTATCGTTTTTGATAATTAGATATTTTTTGATTTGATTTCTGATTATCGTTTTTAATAATTAGATATTTGTGTTTTCTGATTATCGTTTTCGATAATTAGATATTTGTTGTTTCTGATTATCGTTTGTGATAATTAGATATTTGTTGATTTGATTTCTGATTATCGTTTTCGATAATTGGATATTTGTTGTTTCTCATTATCGTTTTTGATAATTAGATATTTGTTGATTTGAGATTTCTGATTATCGTTTTTGATAATTAGATATTTGAGTTTTCTGATTATCGTTTTTGATAATTAGATATTTTTTGTTTTCTGATTATCGTTTGTGATAATTAGATATTTGTTGATATGATTTCTGATTATCGTTTTTGATAATTTGATATTTGTTGTTTCTGGTTATCATTTTTGATAATTAGATACTTGTTGAATTGAGATTTCTGATATCCTTTTTGATAATTAGGTAATTGCTAATTTTTGTTGGTTATGAGATTTTCTAGTCTCTAATTGATTCTAGATTATGTTGATTTTATTGAGTTGTTGTTTTCTATCTATCTCTGTTGATAGTTAGAGTTTGTTGATTATGGAGTTCATGTTTTCTAATTATCTGTTGGATAACTAGATAATTGCGGTTTTACGATTTGTGATTGGTGTTTTCTAATTGTCTTCGTTGATAATTAGGTTTTTCCGTTTTCTAATTTTCGTATCGATAATTAGATATCGCTGTTTTGTGATTTCTATATCCTAATTATCTAATTGATAATTAAATGTTGCTGATAATCGTATTTATTCAGTTTTTCTGTTTTCTAAATTATCTATTGATAATTAGATTTTGTTGAGAATATGTGAATTTCTTTTATGAAATTAAAAGATTTCCTTAGCGTTTATATTTTTGACCTTTATTTTTCTAGCTTAACCAGTTTATGTTAGAAAAATAATTGTTATTGATGATCTTAATTATGAAAATTGCGGGGATGTAATTTTTATAAGGAGGGGAGTCTGTAACAACCCGGGTTTTAACACCAATTTATAATCGTCATTAAACGATTAACGTGCTAGCTAATTGCTGTTAGGAGTTTGTAATCGGGTCGAAATTCTTTTAAAACTTTGTTAAAAGAGTTATACGGCCTTTACAAATTTAATCTCGGCCCATTTATTTTGGTGCCGTGATATTTATCAATACCGTTCCCTTTTTTTTATTCATTGGCAAACCCTAAGTAACGAAAAAGAAAAGAAAAATGGCGGCTTCCTTTATGCTCGTTCGTTCCTCTTTGCAAAATTAGGGCTTGTGATTAATATCGAAGTCGCACCTCTGTTGATCGATCGAACAGATATTTGCATGTAGCTTCGTCGATCGTTCGTTTCTGCTTCGATTTGAACAGTGCGATTTGGGTTTGGGTTCTTCGATCAAGGTGAGTGTTCATTACTCACATCTAATTCAATTCGATCATTTGAATGTTGTTGGTTTCTTTGAATTTTTTTTATTTACGCGGTTTGGAACTGCGACTTGGTTCGACTCCTTGATTGCTTGGGTTTTATGGCACTGTTTGGTTTTGGTGGTCACCTCGGTTTCACTTGACTTCGGTCATTTGATTTCATTTGGACGATGTTGATTTTGTAGTTGTCTGCACTTACATGTTTTGTTCAATTTTCTGATATATTTGGAAATTTTTGATTCCATATATTTCGAATATATTTGATTTTAGTTGATATTTCAACCTGCGAATATGTTTTTCTTTCTTTGATGTTTGTAACTGTTTTGTGCTTTCACATGTGCACTTGCGAATTACTGCACGTGGCTATGTATTTGTTACACTATTTGACTTCAGTTGAATCTGTGTCCTTATACACTACCCTTAGCCCTTGCTGTTTACTGGAGTCAGTGGTTTCATCACTGTCGTATTGATATTGCTTTGCCGCTGTAATTTGATTGCTGTGTTAATTTCATTCACTACTATAAAACAGGCCATTTGCATCGGTTGTTTACCCCCCATTTGAGTCAGTTCAGCAACCGATGCATATGCAACCGATGCAATAGGCTTAACACTTTTGCATCAATTCTGAAACCGATGCAAAATGGTCCTTTTTGCATCGGTTGTTAACAACAACTGATGCAGAATATCATGGTTGGTTGCTTGGACACAGCCTCCATGTTGCATCGGTTGTAATGAAAACCGATGCAATAGATGGATTAGTTTGCATCGGTTTTCTAATCGCTCTATTGCATCGGTTTTTTATAACAACCGATGCAAACTAATCCCTCTATTGCATCAGCTATTTATACCTGATGCAAAAAAGCCATTCTTAGAAACCATTATTACAATACTCAAATAGACTATATATATATATTATTGATTATAACAAACAATTATTGCATGCAATATTATAATCATTCAAAATTAATTTTGATGGCAAATACAAACTGAATAACATAATACCAAAATAAACATATATCATCAATTATACTGTTAATAACTACACAAAATAATGGTTCATACATTCATTTTAGCAGCATAATTCACATCATGGTGAATACGCCATATGTTGCAGCTGGTATTTTGAATGTAGATTTTCCAATGCGTCTATCTGATTGCAGTGCTTGAAAAACAACATATGAGTTAAACTGAACACCTCCTACACTGTAGAGAATTAAAGTTGATCATACTGGAATGATCCTTACTAGACATTTAACCTCTTCGACCTGCTGGAGAGTGCATAGTCTCTATTTATTGGTTTTTATTTCATCATTTGGTGTCATTATTGCAGCCTTGTCTAAACACCTGCAGCACATACAATGTATTATTGTTGTATATACTCTTTTTTCAATATATAAATGAAAAAACAGTATTTATTCTGATTACCTGAACTGTTCAGTGTGGGGGAGCTTTGAGTTAATTGAACCTCTTTTCATTTCTGGACTAAACAATAGGTTGATGTCCATAGGTTGAACTAAATGTCTCTTTCTGAATGCTGCAACGATCACCTGTGCAACGCTTGTAAAGGGACTACCTTGAGGCTTCAACTGAACGTAATATTTTGTTCCCATAAAAAATAATATGCAAGAAAAGATCATGAGTACAGCTGGAATTCCTACTCCAAGAGCCCAGCTAACATCGCTCTGTATGTATATGATCACCGTTGATGATATCATCATTGTGAAAGTGAAGGCGACATAATACCTGACAAAACTTCATCCGCTTAATATAATGTCAAATCAATATTTTATTGTTCTAAAATGTAAGAATGACCATCAATCCTAACAATTGTTTTGTTCACAACAAAAAATAAAAACAAAAAACATTAAACAATTCACTTTTCAATTGCTTGCTTACCTCTACAACCATGTAACAATCTGTCATTCAAACCACCAAACAGCAACATTCATTCCACTCCTTACTGCTGTACTTCCTCCCTGACACATCCACTTCTACATACACTATACAAAAACCCCACAACAATATGTCATCACCTCTACTCAACACTGTTGCATTCCTTCATTCCTCATTGACGAATACAATTGTTCTCACTGTCTACCACAGCATACATACCATATTACTACGACCACCTAATCATCTAACAGTGCCTAATTACTCAACATCATCATTCATCCCCACAACTGCACCTGACCATCACACTTCAAAGTACATTAAACTCCACTGCCTTCTACGACTTGGTTCACCCAAATTACTCTACATACAAACTGTTATACAACCACATCATACTGACCATCCCTGCCTGCATATTCATAGCCAACTGTGCATGTAATCACCACCACTACAGCATCTTCTGCCTTCACATCCTTGCTGCCGCCTTCACAATTCCTTCTCATTGCCATAAACTACAAACTATAAACCAAAAATGCTACTGCCACCTAAATCTCTAGCCAATTTCTACAACTCCTCACTTCCATCATTCCATGCAACTTGACTAGACAGTCACCACAAAAATATCCAGCCTTCATTCAACCGTCACTCCTCCTCCACACTTCTACTTAAACAAACTACCTTCATCTGTCCATTGTGTAAGTGTACATTCACAATACAACCTGAACTACTGCTCTGCCACCCCTGCCATCATCTAAAACAATACATCACTACAAACAATCCATCCATTACTTTGAAAACTATCAAAGCAATCACCAAATTCTTACAACATCACAACAAAACACCCGGATTCGCAGCAGCCAAACCACCCTTTATTGCAACTATGCACACCTTGTCAAACACCTACCACACATCTCAACTGTTACATTCTTGTCACTGTGTCACTCTTCATCTCACTGCCTACACCCTGCACTTCTAATCTCAACTTCCGCCATTGTCTTCATCACATACAAGTTGCACACCAGTTTTCAACATTCTTCAACATAACAATCCACGGTCATCTCTACAACAAAATTCACCACTATCCCATACCCACTTCACCATCCTCCTACTTTCATTTCAAACATACTGCTCTACATCAGTTACACTACTCTCTCTGCTCAAACATAGTACTTAGTTACACTAATCTCTGCTCACAGTTCAAGCATACTTTTTGCACTGACAAATTCCCTCTTTACTGCTGCTATACCGCTTATATACCACTACTCCTCCAAATCAACTTACATCACATTCATTATCTTACTGCGTGCTCTACTCACCACAGCCACATACACTATCTCACACAAAACTTCATCATTCAAGTGCACTGCAACTACCCTTATACAAATAAGCACTGCCATATCCACTAAAACTGTCAACTGACCCCAAAACTTCCCCGATAGCCAAACACCACAATCTAGACTTCACTGCTACAACAGTTCATCCCTTTCCAATCTTCAAACACCACTAACCACCCCTCGGACTCGCTTCCAAATGAAGCAACAACATCTATCAAACCATTGAACTGCTTGCACACAAGAGTGATGCTAAATGCATATCAACATATACACTATTTTACCATGATACTTCATATTACCCAATGGATCAATGATTTTACTGTCGATCGGTAATGTATAACCAAATGTTTTTATTATATTGGATAATACGACAATGTGAAGCAAAGACAGTAATAGAAATAAGCATGGATAAAATGAAGTAGAAACTGTGATGCATTAGCATCCTTATATTATATATGCAAATTTATAGGGTAAAAAGTTGATATATGATGCACACATACCTTCAAGTTGGCAATGGAGAAGGCTGGGGTCATAATATTTCTATAGAGAGATCAAACCTTGTCTTCGATCATCAACAACCCATTCCCGAACATCGGCTTCCTATCATGTTTGAAAACGTCCGACTTCCCCCACTTCTTGCTTAAAGCTCCTGCCATTGCTTGTTTTAAGAACTCCGGATCCGCTACATATAAAAACGGCTCCGCTCCCAACCAGTATACGAAAACTTTACCTATATATACATAGTACAATAAACGTATGTTGCTTATATACATACATACATACATATATGTATGTATGTATATATGCTTATATACTCATATATGTTATGTACGTACCATAAACCAAATGTTATCGTTTCCTCTTATATAATCCTTTCAGTTGGTAGCAACAAAGCTTTAACGTCATTACAACAAAACCAAAACATCATCATCTTTGCTTGACTTGATGAAATATTTCAGTCCATTCCAAGTAAAATACCGAATTCTTAGCAAGCATATGCACACTTATTTGAATTAAAATTAAACTTTAAGTTCCAGCAACTGGTTACTTTCAAGGTTTGGACTTATAATGGAATACTCATGGTACATGTTATATCCTCTTTAAAAATTTGAAGAGTACCTGTATAAATCTGTTCAAAGATACGAATAAATTAATTGAAAAGCTGATTTGAAGTGGATTCCATATTATCTATATTCAAATTGATTATTATTTCAATATCCGATAAAATATTCGAATATAGATATATCCATATTTGATATCTATACTACACCTATTTAAATGGTGATATCCATTTACACCCTTAACAAAATAGGAAGCCTTTTGACATGTAGTTTGATTTAACTGTGCCAAACTTCATACTGACTCTGCTAAGTCTACATGACTGATATAATACTAAAGTTTATACAATATATTGTTGATACTCTAGATGTGAATTTATCCACTATATAGATCATTGCTAAAAGTGTTTCTCTTCCTTTTTAGTATATTCTTTGTTCATGTCGCAGAATTTTTGCACACTAGAATTTGACCTATTATAAAATATAAAAGCGTGGGTACTTTTGAGCAGGAAAAATATTGCCTAAACAAATGATTTCACGGCAGCTAATATGATGCAAAATTTTATGCTTGCATGGTAATTTGGTTTTGGTTTTATGTAAATGATTTATAAAATTGTTTTGTAACACTAGACGAATGGTCCGATGAGGAAGTTGAATCCATGATCAAAGTTGGGGGGAATTTATGTGCAAACAAGATTTATGAGGCTTATATACCCAAGGGAGTTTCAAAACCTAAACCAGATTCGAGTAACGAGGAACGAACCAAATTTATCAGGTAAACATATCGACTTTCCATCTGAACTGGTATTAAGAGTTTACTTTTTTAAGCCAAATGTATTGTTTTCTACAGGTCCAAGTACGAAACACAAGAGTTTCTAAAGCCATGTTTGCATATGGTCTCTTCCAAAATGTCTTTCAACTCTTCTGATTCAGGAAAGAGTCTGGATGGTAACTTTGCTTCGTACAGTTTCAAGAGACAAGTGAGTTTTCCATCTATATCACTGTTTACATTTATAGATTATGCCAAGAATTCCGTTTTATTTCCATGTGTTAATTTCTGGGTATATGGGAAATCAATAAATATGATAACACAGGAGTGCACAGGAGAAGTCATTGGAAATTTGAAAGTGAGAGTAATAAGAGGAACAGATTTAGCTATAAGAGATTATCTATCAAGTGATCCTTATGTAATTTTATTTCTTGGGCAGCAGGTGAGCAACTTCTTAATGCTTACCAATTTTCTACTTATTAATTAGAAATTGACTTCTTAACATATTTTTTATTTATGTGTTACATTGACTATATGCAAAAAAAAAAAAAAAGAGTCATCAGAAGCAATTTAAATCCTGTTTGGAATCAAGAACTTATGTTATCAGTTTATCGTCGTTCTGGAGCTTTAAAATTGGTCAGTGTGTATTTTTATAAGTCACCTGGCCTCCTTAGACATAACTTGATTGGTATTTTCTGCAGTAGTATTAAAGTACGAACATTGTTGTGAATTACGAAAATATTTATTAACTTTCAACTTATAATGAACTCACTTTGCCAGCTGCTTTTTCAAATGCAGCAACCATTTCAAGAACAGAAGTACCACATCCAGTTCCCAGGTTATAGGCAACGCAACCTGGAACATTATAGCAAATTGTCAAAACATATTTAATTTTATAAACTTCAAATTCAATATCTAGAAGGGAGTTAGATACCAATATCTTCGGCAGTGAAAATCTTTCCAAGTGCTGCAATATGACCATCAGCTAAGTCCATTACATGAATCTCGAACCTGTATCTCAAATCATAGTGAAACCAACATGATATAGCCTAAAGTAAGTATAAAAGATTTAACATATACATGATAATTCTTACCGTAGTGCCATCTTTTGTTGGATAGTCAAAACCTCTTAACATCCATAATATTATTGAGCACATCAATATAGACAAATACAATGGTGAAGACTATTGATGGTGACTGCCTGCTAGTAATGGTAAATTTTCAATTAAATCAGCTTGGAACAGTATTAGAACTCAATCCCCTACTATACACTGGCACATCATCTATGTAATAGGATTTAAGCTCTTAAAATGTCCATATTAAGATAAATTTTTTGAATTTACTGGCACATCATCTATCTAAAAATTATAGAAATTTATTGGTATATTCTTGTAATTTACCCTTGTCATACTGATCTTTTGTATAATCAAATTATACAATGCGACTGGCAATGTGGACTACAGGTCTTATTAATTTAATGAAATGGTATGTTAATTTTGATGTGTTTATAAAATGTACCCAATGATGTTATTTGTTTATAGCAGACATGATGAACTACATGTAAAATTGAAGATTTGTTCTTTCACGCAAGTTGTACTTTGATAATCATGTAATAAGCATGAATATACCAGGAACAATAAAACATGATCTGATTACATGAATAGACAACCTAACCATGTTAGCCCAGACCATTGCCCAAAGGTACTTTTTCATCAACTTATTTTATCTGAAACATATGTTTTAATATCAGTTGGAGTTCAGCTGTCCCCTGTAGAAAATTTATGATGTTCATCTTCAATGGTTCAATACTTCAACTGCTACCTACTTTTTTCTCCTGTAGTTAAAAGCTCAATTATTAAGAATCAACAACTTTGGACTGTAAAACCATTTTCTCTGCTTATGTTAGCCTATTATTCCTCACTATTAGCGAATCCTTGGATTTTTGTTACCAATATGGAAAAATAGTCACTATACCGATTCTACCGATAAAGAAAAACTGAAAAACGTTACCATTACCGATACCATGATACATCAATGATTCGTATATCGATGAATTAGTTAGGTTTGGTTGATAATTGTAAATTTACCACCAAGTACAAGCAGGTAAAAAAAGTTGTTGTATATTCATGCTTTAACAGATGGTTTATTTCAAATTTACAGGCACATCATCTATCTATTTTTTGAATGTGAATATTCAAAAAATACATAGACTCAAGTTAAATAGATTTTCAACATAAATCATATACAACATGATAGCCTACTGGATGTTTTAATTTCTATTTCACACAATCAAGGCAGAGATAGAAAACAGCAGAACATATTCGATGCTTGATTGTTGCAACTATATGACATATATGGTGTGAAAGGTGTAATTAATAGTTTAATAAGCCGGAAATGCCTCATTAAACCAGATCTGATCTTATTAAACAAGACGTCGACTGAATCAAACAATTGGTAGTTATCAGCTAATTTTACAGTTCAGAAGTAACTTATCTTGTTTTTATGCATTCGAGAACGGTCAGAGCAGAGCTACAACAGTTAAAGTGAGTAGATCTACATCCGGTTGCTGCTTTATGTTGATGAGATGTGGTCTAGAGTCGAGGCTTGCTGGAGGAGGTATGATTCCCTTTTTAGTTTTCGCCATCTTTTTGTACCTGCAAAGTCATCCTGATTTCATCTGCCATCAACCTCCATCACCAGGCAATCAACATCCACCTTCAAACAATTCATCATACCTGAAACCAACCACTTCTGCCTAAACTTGCGACCACCATTACCTAAAAACACTGCCATCCCCCTGACCACAATCAACCACACCACCAACACTTGCACATCATCATTTCTAATTTCCTCCACATCAAAACCCCCCGCCATCACAATTGCTATCTCCCACAAACACATCAACCTTTCTAATCACCACTACAAAAACATCCCATCACAACAACCAACTATTCACATCATCCATTTTACTGCTGTTTGCAAATCCCCTTCACTATTATTAACCATTCCAGATCATCACCTCTGACATATATGATATAACCCCCTACCTCACAACAGTGCACATCCAAACCACCTGACCACCTTCATACAAACTACAGTCATATATACATTCATACAAACTACTCTCAAAACAAAATTGCTGCTCACCTCTGTTTCACCGGCTTTTTCAATCTCTAATCTGAAGTACTTTCTGCGACATCAGTTCACCACAAACCCCACTGGTACACTGCAAGTTCATCCCCTTGCCTACATATCACTACCTCAACTACACTGTCTACCCTCTTCCAAACCCGCAACTTTACTTCCCAAACACAGCACCATGTAATTTCATCGCACTAGCGACCTGCTAGAAGCCTACAACTACACTTGACCATCACTGTCATTGCTGCAACATCACGCCTTCAAACAACCACCACAACCGCTACTTCATCGAACTCCACAACCACCGCTACTCCAAATCCCCAATTACTCGACTTAAACTTCTGTTTTGGGAAGAGAGAGATTTTGTGTTTTGGCAATTCGATTTGTTTTGGGGAAATTTCTATTTCTAATTCTTTGACCCATCGCAGCCAAAGAAGTCCTCGACGCTAACCCTAATCACGTCATCAGCAAACCCTACTCTGCGATTGGGCATGAATCGTCTTCGTATGATATCAACAGAGCGTCCAATTCTGCGATTAGAGCTTATTCCTCTCAGCAATAGGGGTCACCAGCAAGGTTGTAGCAGAATTTTAGCTTGAAGACTAATAACAGACGTTAATTAGCAGCAAAACAATCCATTTTAGCATCTCGTTTAATTTGTTGAAGAAAAAAAGAAGCAAAAAATAATTTTTCTGGCACCGAGCATTCTGAGGAGGAGAAGATTTTTTTTGGTTGAAGTGGGTTGTTGAGGAGAAAGGGAGTACATCTGTCCAAAGCAGTAACTTTGGAGCCAATTTTCCATTATTTCCCACCTAAATTTTATATTGTCATCAACATGTAGTTGCATCGATTGATTTTAAAACCGATGCGACTAAAACTATTTACATCGGTTGTTGGTGAGAACTGATGCAAATTCGATTTTACCTAGTGCTTTCCACGTACCAATTGCATCAGTTATTAAGATAGAAGTTATGAAAATAGTTCTATTTGCATCAGTTTTTACTTCAACTGATGCAAATGAGGCAAAACAATATGCACTTTTTGTACTAGTGATTGTTACTGATGTTGGCTTGCATTGTCATTTGTAATGTTCAATTGAAGTTGTAGCCTTTGTACTCGAGTCTGATACTTGCATTATTCATTTCTCAGTTGCATACATGTTGTATCTATGGCACTTGGGTTTGTCTGTTGCTAGATCTGGGGTTTTTCAACAATTCACTAGTGCAGATGTTTTGTTTAATTTGAACATTTTATCTGTACCATTATGTTGTTCACTGTCTACGTGAACCTGAAAATTGTGTCTGCAATTTGATATCATCTCAAATGTATTTCATAGTTCACTATTCTCGAGTATCACTGCATATAATGTTGCCACACCGGCAGTTGTAGTTCACTTACATATGCTGGACTGTTTCATTTGAGGGTGTAGGCATATTTCCTGCTCTGATTATTTTCTGGTACCATTCTTTGAGACAAATTGCATTGCAATTGTTGACAATGTTTGCTGCCTAGTCGACGTGTATATATGTATGCTTTGATCATAGTATTCATGTATACATTGAGTTCAGGTGGTCTAGGTTGCATATCATATTGATTGAGTTGCTGTCATTTACTTTTGGCGCTGACTTCATCATATCTGCACTTGCATTGGCCACTGTTGCATTCAGGTGCACATCACTTGTTTGCCTCCTTTATTGCCTGTTCTTCGAGGCAGGTAGTTCATGTGTACAGCTAATTTTGGAGAGGCCGTGCATGCGAGCGTCTACTGCAGCCAAATCAGATTTGATGTTATAACTGATGATTTCACTTGTTGAATAATTAATGTTGTTTGATGAACTTTATGCAGTTGCTATGTCCTTGTCGTTTTTATACGCTGTGCATATATATGTGGGATTATACTTGTGTTGTATTTGAGTAGCTGTTGAGTCAGTGCCATTGGTATTTGAATCTTCATTTGCTTTTGATTCGTTGATCTTTTGTGTATTTCATGTTGTAGTGGCGAGGCAGTACACGCGTGCATGTGCTGCAGCCCTACCAGGATTGATGTTTTTGAGTGATATTTCAATTACTTGAATTGTTTTGTCCAATTCAATATTTTGGAATTGTATTTTGATTTGGTTTGATTTGATCATTTTGTTGTTGTCTAATTATCTTTTTGATAATTAGATTATGAGTTTCTAATTATTTATTTAATAATTAGATTTTGTTGTTAATTGCCGTTTAGGCAATTCTGTTGTTTTCTAAATTATCTTCATTGATAATACTTTCATTTATCTTCGTTGATAATTTGAATTTGCTGATTTGTTGTTTAACACTGTTAAGTGTTATATTTACCCTTATCGATTTCTTATTAAAGGATTGGATAGACGAGTTATTGTGACTCTCGTCTATTTATTATTTAATTATTATTTCTTTTGTGCATTAATAACTGAGTTTGAATTAGACTGACCCGTGTATTATTTTCTTTTGAATTTAATACTCGGGTCAGACCGAGTTATTACAGGTTGTTGATATCTTGCTTTGGGTTGCTGTTAGAGCTATGAAGTCCTTTATACCTTTTGGAGTAGTTGTTGTCATAGTAGAGGATGATATGTATTCATGTATATTATTGTCAATAATGTACTTGTATATATAACTTCCTGTGTCAACAGTTGTAATTTTATCATATGTATTGTATCACATGTACTGTAACTGATTTGAGTTATATATATATATATATATATATATATATATATGAGATTTGATATTATCTGTGTTCCGCATTTAGCTTATCTGTGTTAGTATTATATATATTGTCCTAAACTATTATGAACCATCGTAGTTCGTTTTTATACTAGAATTGGGTATGTTGATGGGAGTAAATAAATAAAAGATGAAAAATATAAATATATACCACTTCTATCGAGATAATCAATACTAGTGTAAGGCCTAACTATGGATGGT
Organism: Allium cepa; assembly: GCA_030765085.1. Lineage (NCBI taxonomy): Eukaryota > Viridiplantae > Streptophyta > Magnoliopsida > Asparagales > Amaryllidaceae > Allium > Allium cepa. The sequence continues at coordinate 468,440,306 of CM060931.1, forward strand.
CGCTCCTATCCAGCCTTATTCTTCGTAATAACAGACAGTGTTTCTTTTAATACTCTTTGTCATTGTGAGCATAGAGGTGAGGCGTCACATAAAGAAGTGTATCTTGGTTACTTTCGAATTTTTGGTTGTCCTGTGTATGTTCACCATACAGATGATGACAAGTTGGAGACTAGAGCATACAAGGTCATATTAATGGGATAAATCGATGGTATCAAAGGGTATTGAATTTGGAACCCTATTGATTGGAAGATTATTCGTTCTGGACATGATACTTTTGATGAGTCTCTATGTTCAATCCGAAGGAGAAGCTACCTACCCCATCGAAAGATTCTGATAGGCCTAAGGAGATGGAAGAAGTTCTTGTGTTCTAGCCAAATAGCAGAGTTGTTGTTGATGTCTTCGAGGAAAACGTAGTTGATGAAACATCACATGATAGTCCATAGGTACCTTCTAGTAGTGCTGGTGACGTGCATGAATCTAGAGGAAGTTCAGTTCAAGGTGGAGTTGAAAGGAGTTTAGGAGAAGAAGTACCTACCCCAGTTAGTAGTAGGACTATTAGGCTACTCGAAAGGTATGGTGATTGGCTGCTTGCGAACTTTAGCCTTGGTGATCAGTTTGACTATGCTCAGCATGTGGCTCTTGAGGAGCCGCTTGACCTTGATGAAGCTTTCAAGTCATGTGACAGTTTGAAGTGAATGTGTGCTATGGAAGAGGAGTTAGACTCGTTGAAGAAAAACAAGATTTGGGATACGGTACCACCTCCTCAAGGAAGCAGAGGCATAGGTTGCAAGTGGGTGTTTAAGGTGAAGGATGATGGGAGATACAAGACTAGACTAGTTGCTAAAGGGTTTTCACAAAGAAAGGGATTGGAGTATGATGAGATATTCTCTCTAGTAGTGAGGCATACGTCCATCCGTATTTTGCTTGCTATCATTGTAGCTCATGACTGGAGCTAGAGCAACTGGACATGAAACCCGCTTTCTTGCATGGAGACTTGGATGAGACCATCTACATGAAGCAGCCAGAAGGATTTGTTGTAGATGGAAAAGAAAATTGGGTTTGCAAATTAAAGAAGTCATTGTATGAACTTAAGCATTTGCCTTGACAATGGTACATGAGGATTGACACTTTTATCCTTTCACTTGGTTTTGATCATAGCATCAAAGATGTTTGTGTGTACTTTATGCATTTAAAGAATGGTGGATGGGTGCACCTACTCTTGTACATGGATGATATGTCGATTGCTTCCAAGGATAAGGCTGAAATCGATAGTTTAAAGCGAAAGCTAAAAGAGAAATTCGAAATGAAAGACCTCGGAGAAGCAAAGAAAATTTTGGGTAAGAAATTCCAAAGGGATAGAAAGCTAATACTTTTGAGCCTCACTCAAAAGGAGTATATTTGGAAGGTGCATACTCGGTTCAGCATGGAAGGGGCAAAGGCAATCAGCACACCCATGCCTTTGCACATACAGCCTTATAGTAAAGGCTTTCCGATTTCTAACAAGGACAAGGCTTATATGAAGAAGGTTCCATATGCAAGTGCAGTTGGCAACTTGATGTATTCCATGGTCTGTATTAGGCCTGACATTGCACAGGCGGTTGGATTGGTGAGTAGGTTTATGTAAAATCCAGGAAAGACGCATTGGGAAGCAGTGAAATGTATCTTCAAATACTATAGAGGAACTACAAACCATGGACTTGTCTTTGGCAGTAGAGGAAGAGATTTCAGCTTGGTTAGGTTTTTTGATTCTGACTATGCCGGTGATAAAGATCGAAGGAAGTCAACCTCCAGATATGTGTTCATCTTTGGTGGACAACGATCGGTTGGAGAGCGAGGTTGCAAACGATTATGGCTTTGTACACTACAAAGGCAGAGCTCATAGTTGCGGTTGAAACATCTAAGGAGGTGGTTTATTTGAGGCGACTGTTGTATGATTTGGGCTTCATATACGAAGGCGTGTATGTGTACTGCGACAGTCGGAGTGCAATTCACTTAGCTAAAAATCTGACATTCAGCTCGAGGACGAAGCATATTGAAGTGAGAGAGTCGTCCCTTGTCTCGATGAGTGAATAGAAGCTAGTTATTCTTCAGAATGTTCACACAAAGGAGAATGCAGCAGACATGTTTACTAAGTCATTGCCTGTTGCTATTTTTGAGCATTGCTTGGACTTGATTCGCTTAATGAAGTGCTAGGTTCCATGGGGTGCCACGGAGGGAGAATTGAGATGGTACATAAAGACATTTGTTTTCAAGGTGGAGATTGATAGATTCTGCACGGATTGGGTACTTCGAACGCTTTGTTGACGGGAGGTGGCCTTGTCGAAGTTCGTTGACAGAGTGTAATGGGTGATGACATTGCCGAAGCTCATTGGGAAAGTATCCATTTCTTGAAGTATAATGGTGTAGATGGAGTTGGATGACCTGTATGGAATAAGGTAACAAGGTGGAGATTGTTAGAATTATTACCTTGATTCCGTAGTAGACGGAGCAAGGAGGACGGAGGAGGAAGTTACGAGCTGGAAGTAAAGTCGCAAAGCAAGTTTGTGCTGCCGGCCGAACCAGTTCGTTCGGTGGAGAAAATGCCAGACCAAAGATTTGGTACGATGGACTTCGTTCGAAAAAGAAGAGATCTAGAGGAAAAGTCACAGAATCATAGCATGAAGAGAAGTGGAAGTGCCGAACAAGAATTCTCGTCCGGTGTTGCTAGGTTTTTCCGCTCCATGTTTATGGAGCGGTGGTGTTTCGTTCGTCATTAAGGACGTATTTGGAGCGGTGTTGAAGCAATGATTTCATTCGGGATTTGGAAGTGGAGCGGCATTGGTTTGGAGCGATGAAGTGATGAAGACCAAACCAAAATTTTCATTCGATGAAGTGATGAAGACCGAACCAAACTGAGATGCCGGTCCAGATTTCTCGTTCAGTCATTGGCTGCCAAACCAAATGCCAAGCTTTGCCGGACTAGATGCATGACAAATCAAGTAGTGCAGCTCCAGATGAGTGTTGGTCCATTTTCTCTGTTTGGGCATTAAGTGCCGGACCAGATGCAAATGCCGAACTAGATGTGTGCATATCGCACCAAATCATGCCGAAGCAGGACTGTCGAACCTAACCTTAGGGCTGCTATATAGAAGCTATCCCTTCTCATATCTTTACTCTATAAATAGTGAAACTTCAGGACAATAATGGCAACCATCCTAGAGAGCTGAAACTCTGCAGAATTTTGTTTGCATTACTAGTTCTTCTTATATATAGCCTCCAAAAGTGAATCAGTCTTGAAACTCTAATCTTTCAGTGATTAAGAAAATCTCCTCTCCCCAAGTGGATGTACACAGCCTCGCGATAGTGGAACCACTATCAACACTCGTGTTATTTATTTTTCTGCATAGCGTAAATCTGTGACTATCTGTTCTAGTGTTTATCAATGTTTGTTTCATCTTACTACAATCACGATTAAGTCGTTTTCCGCTGCGTTGGGTTTTTATTCCCTTAGACTAATCTTCTGAAGGGATTTTCCCCAACATAAAGTTACCAAGGATGCTCTTAGAACTTGGGCTAATGGTCAATATGGTGATGGTGAAAGTTTGTTAAAGAATGCATCTGAATAGTTGAAGGAGGCACAAATCAATATGCTTGAGCAACATGGAAATTCCTTATTTTTAGAAAAGGAGCATGAATTGTCATCAAACTTAATAAGGCTTTCTCTATGGATGAAGAAATAAATAAGAAAAATCTTAGGAAGGAATGGGTTACTCAAGGAGATATGAATACTAAACTATATCATGATACGTGAGGGATTAAAGTGTTTACGACAAATATCTTCCAAATATCAGATGTGCAAGGAGATATGCATTGCACTCCTTCTCAGTTGGAATTCTTTCTTGAATTTCTATTTATATATTTTATGCATCACTGATCCACATGTCACTAACATTGATGACTTCATTAATACTAGCCTTCTCATGTTGGATAGTGATGGTGCTGGTGTCTTGTCAGCTAAAGAAACAAATGAGGAAATAAAGCTTGCAATTTTAAATATGAAAAAGAATTCACATGGGGACCTGATGGGTTTAACTCCTTGTTTTTCAGTCACTGTTTGCATATTATATCTATTGATCTGCTGAGGGATATTCATAATTTTTTCAATCATAGTAAGATGTTAATGTTATCAATGCTACCACTCTTACTATTGTCCTAAAAACTAAAGATGCCAAGTAAATTTTGAGTTTCAGGCATATTGCTTGTTGCAATAAAAGAAAACTGATTGAAGAAAAGAAAAGAGATAATTTGTTATTATTTCTCCCAAGCATTATGCAGAAATGTAGGCTACGGTTCTGCTTTTATATGGTTTACAATGCTCTTTGATAATGCGGTATTAGGCTATCTACTTTTGGCCCAAGCCCTATATACTTGTTACATATATAACATAACTACTGAGATATCCTTTACTTCATAATTCGCCCCTTCAATTAGATCTACGGTTTCCTTCTTCATCTCTCTCTGCGCCGCCGCTTCTAACTCTGAGTTCCACCTTTAATCTAATGAATATTTTCATAGATAACGACTTCGTAAGAATGTCCCTCTTTGATAGAAGGTTGGAATGCGGTTAACTTTCAGTCTCTTGCTTATAACCTTCTCATGAACAAAGTAAGGGTCAATTTTGATGTGCTTCTTTCGTGAATGTAAGATAGGGTTCGTAGTGAGGGAAACAGAGCTGAGGTTGTCACACCAAATAATCGGTGAGCTTTTGAGACCAATTTTGATTTGTTACAGTAGTGATTCTATCCAGGTGATCTATGCTGTTGGGCTGGCTATGGATCTGTACTTAGCTGTGCTAGAACGAGATACAGTGGCTTGTTTCTTTGAGCTCCAGGAAATTGGGTTGTCGCCCAGATAAATGCAATACCCCGATGTCGATCTTCAATCATCGGGGTCGGAGGCATAGTCTGCATCTGAATAAGCCTGTATTCTTAGTTGTTTTGTGCTGTTGCATGTTAGACCATGATCCAGAGTTCCATTCAAGTATCTCAAAATACGTTTAACTGCTTTCCAGTGTTCATTGAGAGGTTTGTGCATATATTGACATACTTTATTCATGCTGTGGCCTATATCTGGTCTGGTTATAGTAATATATTGCAATGCTCCCATAATGCTTCTATATTGTTTTTCATTTTCAATGGCTTTGCCTCTGTCTTTTGAGAGTCGAAGATTGCTGGTCATAGGGGTAGTCAACGATTTAGCATTATCCATGTTGGCCCTTTTCAGAATGTCGAGAATGTATTTTTTTCTGGCATAGGAATAGTTCTGTACTTGATTTCTGTATGACTTCTATACCTAAAAAATATCTTAAATCACCCAGATCCTTGATGGAGAACACGATCTAAATGCTTTATTTTCCGATCCATGATTTTATTGTTACTTCCTGTAATGATAATATCATCAACATATATCGGTATATATGTAATACTGTCATTCTTGCATTGTACATAAAGAGAATTGTCTGGTTTTGTTGGTGTGAAATCTTGCTTCATCAGTGTTGTTTTGAGTTTTTCATTCCATACTCATGGAGCTTGTTTTAGACCATAGATGGCTTTATTTAGCTTGCATACAAGTCTGTTCTTGTCCCCATTTTCATACCCTTCTGGTTGTTCCATAAACACAATCTCTTTTAGGTATCCAATGAGGAATGCATTGTTTACATCTAGTTGTTTGATTCTCTATTTCTTATATAGTGGAATGGTCAATATAACTCTTATTGTTGTTGGTTTAACTATAGGAGAAAATGTCTCATAAAATTCGAACCCATATTGTTGATTATAACCCTTAGCTACAAGCCTTGCCTTGTATTTGGAAATGCTTCCATCATGATTTCTTTTAATCTTATATATACGTCCATTTGCACCCAACTACATTGCTTTCTTTAGTTTTGGTTGTGAGACTCCAAGTTTTGTTTTTGATGAGTGCTTATATTCCTCATCCATTGCTTGTTTCCAGTTGATGTTTGTAACAGCATCCTTATAGTTGCTTGGCTCAGTCTGATTTAATTGTGCATTGTATACTTTTGGCTTATATATACCACTCTTGGATCTTGTTGTCATATGATGTCCTGTTTTTCCAGGTTGAGGCTCATGTGTACCGATGTTATCATCTGCGTGTTGATACTTGGATGGAGACTGCTCTTCCTCTAAGTCTATACCATTGTTCTTGCCTGTGTTACTAGGAGGAGGACTTGAGATCTTTTCCAAATCATGACCTGATCCAGTATCTTCTCTGGATATAGTGAGTTGTGATTTATTGTTTCTCTACCTGCCTCCTTCAGTTGCACTAATGCTCCAGTTTGACATAATAGGTATTGATGGTAATGATGCACTGCTTTTTTCATATACTTTCTTTGTGGTTCTGATATTTTCATCTGCAAAAGGAAATTTTCCTTCATTCAAAAACATGTCTTGAAGCAAATATCCTACCATCATTACTCAAACATCTATATCCCTTTTGATTATTTCCATAGCGAAGAAATGTACGGGGTGGATCTTAAGCATAGTTTATGACTGTTATATGGTCTGAGGCGTGGGAAGCATAAGCATCCAAATGTCTTTAGACTTTGATAGTCTGGTTTAATCCCAAATAATATTTCAATGGGATTTAGGTGTTTGAGTACCTTGGTAGGTAGTTTATTAATCAGATTGACTATAGTGTTGAATGCCTCTAGCCGAAATTTTATTGGCATAGAGGCTTGAGCTAGCAGAGTTAGCCCTGTCTCTACTATGTGTCTATGTTTTCTTTTAACAAGCCCATTCTATTCTGAAGTTTGTGGGTAGGTTATTCTTTGAACAATTCCCCTTTTTTGAAAATATTCCTTCAGTTTTTATATTCATTACCTCCATCAGTCTGTATTATTTTGAATTCATTGTTTGTTTGCTTTTCTACTTGTGTTATAAACTGTACCACAACCTTTGCTTGTATGTGCTTTTGATTTCAAATAATATATCCATGTACATCTAGAGTAGGCATCAACAAAAGATATGTAATACCTGTATCCGTAGTCAGAACTTACTGGTGCATGTCCCCATAGATCTATGGCCACTAGTTCAAGTGGTTTGCTGACTATTGTATTGGAATCTGCAAATGGTAACTTATCACTTTTGCCTAATTGACAGTATATATATATATAGTACACATACATCAAAAGCAATATTGTTATTACTAAGTACTTGTTTTACAACATTTACGCTACGATGTCCAATTTTATAATGCCACAAATCAAAAGTTTCTTTGTCTTTCTTAACATTTGACACAGAACTGTTGCACCACATATTTCTAATTTTGCCATTCCCTGTATTTTCGAAGTTGAACTTGTATAAACCCTTGTCCAGTTCACCATGTAGAAATATTTCTTGATTTAGTAAGTCTTTAACAACATAGAATTTTGGGTGAAACTCAAAATACACATTGTTGTCATTAGCTAACTGAGATACACTCATTAAATTTTTCTTAATTTGGGGAACTCTTAGTAAATTATTGAGGTAAAGATATCTTTTACCTTTGATATTGCTAGTTCCAACATGTGTGATGTTTATAGCTTCACCATTACCCATATGTATAGTATACATACTTGTGTATTCTTTGTTGCCAAGATTGAGGTTTTGAAGATTACTTGTAAGGTGGTTGGTAGCACCTGAGTCTGCATACCAATCTTCATTTGTTATGTCCTCTGTTCTAGTGAGCCTTTCTGAACTAGATTGTTGCATTCTTGCATCTTCTGACTGATTGTTTGACCTTTGATTAATGTGTGCTATATTTGCACTTGATTCACCATTTTTCTGATGACTTGGATATATTCATTATTGAGTCTGAAATAGCATTGCCTTGCTATATGACCAGATTTTTTGCAAATCTGACGCTTTGCCCAATAATTATTCCATTTATTATTCCTTCTTCTTCCTCTCTGACTGCCACAACCTCTCCGACTGTATGAGTTTAGTCTGATATTTTGATTTTCTTGTACCTTGTTTCTTGAACTTGATGCATAGTTGATTGACAGTACTTTTTCCTTTCTCTGTTCCACCCTTCATTTATGTGATAATAGAATTGAGTGAACATGTTGCATATTTGGTAGATTTTGTTGCGACGAGAAAATTGCAACAACTTATTCATATTCTGTATCTAGACCATTCAGTATAGAAAGAATTTGCTCTGTTTCTGACACTTTGTGCCCTGCAGTATCAAGAAGATCACAGTATGGATTTATTTTTATCAGATATTCCTGCATTGTCATATTATCTTTCCTTAAGTCTGCCGTTATCTTTTGTAATACATGATTCTTGCAGCTGATTGTGTGCTGAATATTTGTTGTATTGCAGTCCATATCTCATAGATGTTTTACATCCAACAAGTTAAGTGAGTAGAGGTGGACTAACTGATGAAATTAGCCATGCTGCTAACAGATTGTCTTGTCTCTGGCAACTGGTGAATTCTTTATTGATGATTCTTTCTCCTTTGCTGTTGGTAACCATTCTTGCCGGAATTTCTGCTGTTCCATACAGGTAATCTTCTAAACCATAGCCTCTTATGCTGGTTTCAACTTGATATTTCCACAATATGAAATTGTTTTCATCGAGTGCAGTGGCCACTAAGTTATTCTTTGGTTTGATGATATTGCAGGGATTTATTTCGATGGTTGATGTTTCTTGATTGTCTGGTCTTGACCCTTCCTGATTCTTGATTCCACTTGACGCATTTGATGAAACATCATCATTTCCTTCCATGGTGGAGTGTCTGGAAGTGGTGTTGAGATTCTTGATATTAGATCTATTGCGGTGCAACCAATCTTTTGAATCTTGAAGCAAGACTCTTGGCGTGGCACTGCTTTTGGAGGTTCTTGATTAAAGAACACGATAAGGAGATAGTATTACACTCTTAAATGATGAGAATGCCTATAATTGAGAGCAACAGAGTGGTGGATGATGAGGCTGCTTTGACACCACCTCTGGATGGTTCGATGATGAGGCTAACAAATATCTCTGATGAGATTTTATGGATAACCATCAACTGATTCTTGTCGTTTGACAGTAATTTCTCTGATACCATAAAAGAAAACTGATTGAAGAAAAGTAAAGAGATAATTTGTTATTATTTCTCTCAATCATTATACAGAAATGTAGGCTACGGTTCTACTTTTATATGGTTTACAGTGCTCTTTGATAATGCGGTATTGGGCTATCTATTTTTGGCCCAAGCCCTATATACTTGTTACGTATATAACTACTGAGATATCCTTTACTTCATAATTTGCAATATTATTTATAAATGCATATCAGAAGTTATTTCTTCTAAGCTAAACTTAGTTATTCCTTCCCTTATTTCTTCTAATCAAGCAGCCTTCTTGCCTAATAGGAGAATACTTGATAATGTTTGGCTAGCACACGAATTGTTGAATGGAAATAATAGGGGAAATATTTCTCCTTGAGCCATGCTTAAGCTAGGAATTAAAAGGCTTATGACACACTACAATAGAAAGCAATAGTAGCAGTTATAGAAAGAATGAATTTTACTTATCACTTCGTCAGTTGGACATGACAAGAAATGAATAATTTTTTATGGACTGTAAACATGCATTCTAAAAGTTGGTGCCCCTTACATTCAGTAAAGTTAAAAGAACTCTTTGTTATGGTGATCTTGGTATTTTTAATAAAAGATATGGAATAAGGCTGCTTTTTCTACGCATTTTGACAATCTAATAAATAATAAAGGTAACATATGGGTTTTGTGGGCGGGGAAGCACCATCTTGGCAATAAAAAATTTGGACTATGGAACTTTCTCCTTTATGTGGCTGGGTTTTGAAGGAGTATTATGCATCTCAGAGATATGTTTCTACCTCATTTGCAAATCAAGTCATACCTTAGAGTATATGCAAAATTTTGGTTTGTCCTTGGGATTTGCAAGGCCTAGTTCTGTTTAATGCACTTTCTTTGGATGAGAGGTGTCAAATAGTATTCCGATGGAAGCTAATTCCACTAAATATATTCAAGATGGGGTTGTTACTTTGCCTACATTAGTAATGTGAGGGTTAAAGTAGTTTGGAGTAAGATATATGGCATTGAAATGCAAGTGGGTAGTGATAACTATGTATGGAACTGCAAGCATGAGGAGCATTCTATATCCACTTTGTATAATGCACTAGCCTATCAGGGTGGGGATAGAAAGATTTAGGTAGAATGCTAGGATACGGAATACTTTAAGCCCAAAAATGCTTAATTTTTTTTAAAGTGGTGAGGAATGACTAAAATACTTTGTCCAATCTACAACTTAGAGAAATGCAGGTTGATAATGTTTGTTTTTTCTGCAGAAACCATGAGGAAGACTCATTGCACTAATTCTTTCAATTACCTGTCAATTATGAATTATAGGGTAAGATCTTATTGAAGGGTAAATCAAATAGGCCTAACTGTGATAGTAAGGTTAAATGGAATATAACATTTAAGGCTACAAGATAGAGATAAAAAGAAAAATTTGTGCTCTTATTAATCCTGTAGATTTTCGTTTATGAAAATTGGGGTGAAAGATATATTAGGACTATTGAGAATAAAAGGTGAACTTACATGGTCCTTTACCATCGTGTGCAGCATGAAGTTAGGAAAGTTTACACAATTCTAACATAAGGCTTAAGGAGGTGGCCGAAATATCAATTTAGGAATGAGCTTTTCATTGTTTGCTATCATTCCTCCTGTCCTTTTTTTATCGCTTTTGTGCATGTTCTGTTTAAATTTTTTATCTTATGGGTATAAGCACATTTATACTCATTTTTTCCCTCTTTTTATAAACTGGAAAGGGCCCAATCAACCCTGCCAGCTTTGCTAAAAATGATAATAATAAATTTCCAACCGTGAGGACAATAAAAGCAGTAAACATGTTTTAAAACCAATTTTGACCAGTTACATTTATTTTGAAATTAAAATAATCTCTTAAGAATCTAATTTTGACTTTGAGTATTGTTACCCGGTTGTTTGACCATTTAACAAGAGGCCCGACCTAGATACACCCGTTGGCGCAGGCCTCATTCATCACACCTCCCCTTGCTCGGCACGAAGTCTCGCTCGACATGGAAGGTCCGATTAGCACAATGAGTCGCTCGGCATAATGCCTCGTTCGGCATGGAAGGGTCGATTAACATAATGGGTTGCTCGGCATACTGCCTCGTTCAGCATGGAAGGGTCGATTGACATAATGGGTTGCTCGGCATACTGCCTCGTTCGGCATAGAAGGGTCGTTCGGCATAGAGCCTCGTTCGGCATAGAAGGCTCGCTCGGCATAGAGCCTCGTTCGGCACGATGCCTCGTTCGGCATGGAAGGGTCGCTCGGCATCAATGCCTCGTTCGACATGGAAGGGTCGCTCGACAGAGAGCCTCGCTCGGTATGGAGGGGTCGATCGACGTATTGCCTCGTTCGACATAGAAGGGTCACTCAGCATCAATGCCTCGTTTGGCATGGAAGGGTCGCTCGGCATGAAGCCTTGCTCGGCATTGAGGAGTCGATCGGTATCTTGCCTCGTTCGGCATATGAGTGTAGATCAAGACGCATCCCTCGCTCGGCTTACGAATGCCGTTTGGCTTGGATGTGTGGCTCGATATACGAGTGTAGATCAACACACATCCCTTGCTCGGCATGCGAATGCCGTTCGGCCTGGATGTATGGCTCGGCATAGGAGTGCCGTTCGAAACAGAGACTTCGCTCGACATTCTCAGGTTCGACCAACCTCGCTCGAAAATTACCATTCGGAATCTATGGCTTGGTCGCAGAAGTTAACACGGACCGAGGTACATTGTTCCTAGGCCCATGAGGGAAGTCCGACCCATCTTCGTCTATAAATAGAAGGGTAGGGGCACAGTGAAATGGGCTTTTTGGGAGAACACTGAGGAGACTCTGCTGCATTCAAGACTTATTCTATTTTACTTAGCACTTTCAAGTCTTTATAGTACGGGTTGTATCTGTATTCAATCATTTGTGAAAGCAATAAAGATCAAAACTCAAAGTGGACGTAGGCAGTTACGCTGAACCACTATAAATCTGGTGTTCTTGTCTTTGCATTTAAATTAGCATACAGTTCTCTTTTTTCATTTACTTACTTCATTAATCTCTCTACACAATCTTTCTCAAGCGTGTTAGTGACCAATTCTGGTGCTAACATTTTGGTGCTTCCACTGAGAAACGAATTCTCAGGCCGTTAGGATATGCTTTGTAGCTACTAGATTGAATAAATCCCCCAAAGGAGATCCAAGTCATTCACAGGACGTCAGTTGATTCTACTCAGAGTTTCTATCAATAATTCTACTATGGGAAGACTACATACTAGATCAGCCTCTCATAATGCAGACGTCAACGAGACTGCTAGCGTGCAACAAATAGGACCTAGCAATCAATAAGCAGATCTATGTGCATGAATTGCCACCCAAAATCAAGTGAAATTGTCACCAGAACAGAGTTCAACGATTTGATGAGAGAACTTTTGGAAAGCGGAACTCAACGAGCAGATTCAAGCTAACGCTAACCTCATGACTCAGCATACTCAGCAACAACATCAAAATGATGGAGGTAACCCCGTTCCTTACTCTTCATCTGATAGCTCGACTTCATCCGATGAACCTCCCTGGCGTAGATGCCGCAAAACTGAAACTACACAAGAAGGTGTTGCTGATCGATCAACTAGGGATCGCTTACATCTTGGAGACCACTCCTAAGCGGGAACGAGAAACTTAGGAGCTGGAGCACATGTGGAAACTGAACTTCCAACTCACCACGACCCCAATGAAGCAAGTCCCCAAGATACACATTTGGCAGATCGCCAACAGAGGAGACATCAACCCGAGTGGTCCCGTAGAACATAGTCCAACCTTCCATCCTTCATACAAAACTCGAACTTATCAGCTATGGTCAGACAGTTGATGAGAGAAAATCAAGGCTTGACCAATGAAGATTGGAGATATCCAAGAGTCATACTCATTCATAGATACTATTCTATAGGCCGAGTACCCTAGGAAGTTTAACATGCCAACTATCCTGGCCTACGTAGGGAAGACAGGTCCTCGACAGCGTGTGATGAGATATGAATGGATGATGGATTCAACTAGAATGAATGATGCAACTAAGTGTAGATGCTTCCCAATAACCTTATCCGGAATTGCAACCATGTGGTTCAGTCGACTTCCACTACAATCTATATCCAGCCTTGACGAATTGGCGATGAAATTTGTAGAACAGTTCAGGATACATGCCACTCGTCCTAAGGATGTGATGTCCCTATCAAGTGTAATCCAGGCTCTAGGGGAGTCGTTGAAGGAGTATTTACAGAGATTTCATGTTGCGGCTGCTGTAGTTAGCAACCCTAATGACCATGCAATTCTGATGGCTGTAATGCGGAGGTGGATTCGGATTCAGAGTTTGGAGATTGGTTGGCAGGAAAACCTCCAACTACGCTAGAACGTTTTTACTCAAAGGCTCATCAGTTCATAAGAAGGGAAGAAGCCAGGTGGACAAGGCGAGATAAGGCGCCAGGGCCTGTTCATGAGACCGTGAAGAGCAATATTGCTATAAAACAATCCGGTGACAATTCGTGGAAGGTTCAGATCAATGTCGAGAATATGCTTGGGAAATCTAATGGGTCTGAAGGAGGAAATCCTGGAAAGAAAATAGAAGCAGGGAAATGGAAGCAAGCATTCCAACGTACAACGCATACACCTCACTTAATGCATCACTTAAGAATATTTACCCGTCAACTTGTAATACTTTCTAATATTGAAATCCACGCCCAAAGGAGTCAATAGAGGAACAAAAGAGGAAGAGGAAGTATTGTCACTTCCATGAGACATATGGGCATACAGAAGAGTGTAGACACCTCCACAATGCCATAGAAAAGTTGACTAGACAGAAAAAGTTGTAGGAGTTTGTCAAGAACTCACAGGAAGGTAGGCAAGGAACATCAGATCCCAAATGCGGGCCGACTCCATGTTAACCAGAGGAACCTGTCTGAACTATGGGTAGACTGGTCATATACATGATAGCCTGTGGACCTCACCCTGTAGTAAAGAATTGGCAGGAAATGGAGTGGTATGGTAACCCCCTAAGACACGCAGAGTTTGAGTGTTGTTCAAATACTGAGGATGGGTCCCCAGCTAAGTAGCAGCGGACAATGACGGACGATATTGTCTTCAGGAGCAGAGCTGCTGACCAAGTGGAGCCCCTACCGTTGACCCGATGGTCATCTCCGCGACAATCGGGCCAACATTTGTGAAGAGAATTTTGATTGATTGCGGAAATTCTGTCAATATCATCTTCAAGAAAGCATATGACCAAATGAAGATGGAAACGAAGGATTTAAAGCCATCTAAAGCCCGTTCCAAGGCTTTAATGGTGTAACGACTGATACAACGGGGTATGTTGAATTGCCAGTTGAACTGGGACAAGGTGAACGTAGGAGGGTGCGAATCCTACCTTTCATAGTTTTGGTTGTTGATTTTCCATATAATATGTTTATGGGTCAACCGACCCTGACAGAATTTATGGCAGCTTTGGCCCCATGGTGTTTGACTTGGAAATTTTCGACAAACAAAGGAGTTGGTGTGGTGCATGGCGATCAGGCGATCGGTCGTGCATGTTATATGGCTGAGCTGAGAGAGGCATAGCAGAAAGAGAAAGGAAAGGTTGCAGACAACTCCATTCGCATCCAGAATACTGACAATAGACAAGTAGTGCCCGAGCCCTGGCTCGGGCAACATCCTTGGATTTATAGAGACATAGATTCGAGAGATGATGATTGGGAACCCAAGGAAGCGAATGCAGTACCGGCTGAACTGACGATTGACATTCCAGTCAGCCGAGATGACCCATCACGAGTTCTTAAGATTGGATCACAACTTGACCCCTCAATGGCCGAGGATCTCACTAATTTCCTTCGAGAGAATCTGGATGTTTTCGCTTGGACACATTCTGATATGTTCGGGATTTATCCCGCTATTGCAAGTCATATGTTGAACATAGACCCAAAGTATGTTCATGTAAAACAGAAAAGGAGAGGCATGGACCCGGAGAGGTCCACTGCTCTCAGGGAGGAGGTGGAAAAACTCAAAGCCAATGGTTTCATCCGTGACGCCCTCTACCCTGAATGAGTGTCTAACCCTGTGCTTGTAAGGAAAGCAAATGGGATGTGGAGAACTTGTGTAGATTACTCTAATTTAAACAAAGCATGCCCGAAGGATAGTTTCTCTTTACTTAGAATCGACCAGCTAGTCGACTCAACGGTCGGACACGAGTTACTATCATTTATGGATGCGTACTTGGGATACAATCAGATCCCAATGCACATTCCAGACCAAGAACACACCAGTTTTGTCACAGACGTTGGGCTATATTGCTATGTGGTCATGCCTTTCGGATTGAAAAACACGGTAGCGACTTATCAACATTTGGTGAATTGAATGTTTAAACACCAGATTGGTAGAACAATGGAAGTCTATGTAGATGACATTCTCGTGAAGTCACGGAAGTCAAAAGACCACATTCGAGACTTAGCGGAGATGTTTGATATACTCAGACATTATAGAATGAAAATCAATCCTTTGAAGTGTTCCTTTAGGGTTGCGTTAGGGAAGTTTTTAGGTTTCATTGTAAATGCATGGGGAATCAAAGCTAACCCGGAGAAGATTCAAGCTATTTGAGACATACAAGTGCCCAGAACTATAAAGCAGGTACAAAGCTTGAATGGAAAGGTGGCCGCGCTAAGTCGTTTCATATCCAGAGCCACAGATAAGTGTATTCCTTTCTTCGATGTAATAAAGAAAGGAAAGAGAAATTTCGGACGGACATCTGAACGTGAGAAAGCATTTCGAGCTCTGGTAAGGCATTTAGAAAGTCTCCCGGTGCTATCAGAACCAGCAGACGGTGAAATGTTGTGTGTGTACTTGGCTATATCCCAGCTTGCTATCAGTACGGCTTTGATTAGCGAGGAGGACCGAGTGCAAAAGCCAATGTGCTATGTCAGTAAACATTTGACGGGGGCAGAAAGAAATTATCCTAAAATTGAGAAACTAGCTTATTTCTTAGTGATTGCATCATGCAAGCTTCGTCCGTACTTTCGGGCGCACTCAACCAATGTTTATACCGATCAACCGTTAAGACAGGTACTCCAATGATAGGAAACCCCTGAAAGGATGTTAGAATGGAATATCAAGTTGAGTCAGTTCGATATTACCTATATACCACGAAGGGCCATACAACGGCAAGCGCTAGCGGACTTCATCGCTGAATTCACCATTTTAGACGAATCAAGCGGTCACAACGTCATACCTTCCGTTCAATGGAAGATGTACACCAACGGTGCATCTAATGATCGTTGCTCTGGAGCTGGTATAGTTCTTGTGACTCCCGAGAACCGATCAATTTGTTATGCTTTGAAGCATGAATTCCCAGTGACAAATAACGAACCCGAGTATGAAGCATTGATTGCTGGCTTGAAACTTATCAGGGAAATGGGGGTAAAATCGATTGAAATCTTTTGTGACTCACAACTGGTGGTATATCTGGTGCAGGGGGACTTTCAAGCGAAGGGATAGAGACTTTCCCCATAACTTGCATGGGTTCAAGAGCTGCTAGAAAATCTAGAATATTATGATATTTTGCATGTCCCGCGTGAACAAGACAGAGAAGCCGATTCATTGGCAAATTTGCGAGCACGGGCGGTGCACAACAAATGGGATTAGTTCCCGTCGAAGCCTTACATATTTCGAGTATAGATATGATGGAGATAGATTTTGTGTTAGAAACAAAAATCGAGAAGAAAACATGGATGACCACATTCAAGCAATACTTGATACATGGGGTCTTTCCGAAAAGAAAGTGAAAGACAACAAATCATTCGTGAAGCCTCGCGATATGTAATGCATGACGAAATAATGTATCGTAAGGGACTCTCGGCCCCCTTACTCCGATGCATTGCCCAAAATGAGATAAAACGAGTCCTGAAGGAAGTCCATGAAGGGGATTGCGGTGACCATACTGGGGGGCAGACGTTAGCAAAAAAGATCCTCCGCTGTGCATATTATTGGCCAACTGTAAATCGGGATGCTGCAGACTACGTAAGAAGATGTGACAAATGCCGGAAGAATGCAAAAATCCTGAGAGCTCCGCTGATGGAACTCACACAAATGGTTAGTCCCTGGCCGTTTGCAATGTGGGGGATCAACATTATCGGTTCTTTACCCATATCCAAAAGTGGTGCGAAATAGGAGATAGTTGCGGTCGATTACTTTATTAAGTGGGCAGAAGCAGAGCCTTTGGCCATGATCACCACCAAAAAGGTCATTAATTTCATTGTACGAAACATTATATGCCGTTTGGCCTTCCATGAACTATCATTACAGACAACGGAAGTCAATTCGAAAGTAGGGAGTTCAAACAATTTTGCCAAAAATGTGGCATTGAGAAAAGGCTTGCAGTAGTTGCTCATCCAAAAGCCAATGGACAAGTAGAAGCTGTGAACAAAATAATCAAGTCCATATTGAAAAAGCGTTTGGAAAAGGCTAGAGGCAAGTGGGTGGATGAACTTCCAACAACCCTTTGGTCTTGCAGAACCACCCACAAGACCGCGACTGGCCACACTCCATTCGCATTGGCATATGGCACGGAAGCTGTTATACCCGTAGAACTTGAAATTCCATCACATCGGGTAACTCATTATGACCCTAATAAGAATCAGGACCTCTTACGCGAATCACTAGACTTCGTTGATGAAAAACGTGAAGAAGCTGATTTAAAAGCGGCTTCATAGGCACCGAGTCGCTTGATATTATAATGAAAAAGTCCAACCGAGAATCTTTGATGTGTGTGACCTTGTTTTCAAATGAGTTTTCCCGGTCCCATCGCATATGAATCCCACATGGGAAGGTCCATACGTCATTGAACGGAAGCTTGGAGAGAAGCTAGCTGTTAGTCTGTGAGATGATGGTTTTGATCACAACAACCTTAGAATAGATTATAAAATATAAATACTAACATTATAGTTTAGAAATATATGTATATGCAGGATTTAACCATGTAGGTACAAAGTATAAAAACTGTACAATATAGAGATTCAAGATATCAAGATTGAAGACTCATGAGTATCAAGATTATCAAGAGTTAAAGAGTTCAAGTAATTTATCTTTTAATTATAAATTTTGTTAAAACTCCTAGAAAAGCACTGGCATCTTAAAATCCAATTTATTCGTGGGATGGAATCCACTTCGAGCCTGCTAAAGGGATGGAACCCTAAGTAGGATGGAACCTACGAAAAATCTAGTGGAACATTGTTTTGTATCTGCTAATTTTTATTCAAAATGATTTTTACAAAATTATATCTTGTTTTCAAAATGTTTTCAAAACCTTCCTTTTAAAGCATCAAAAACATCTATCCTGATTTCAAACACTTTTAGCCTCAAAATAATCATTAATTTCCAAATCAAATTATCCATGGTTTTAACTATCTTTAATAATAATATTTAAATATTTATAATATAAAATTATAGTAAAATTTTGTATATTATTCTATATATTTACTCATGTATTTTAACTATAGACAAGTATATTTATAAAGTTTAAAATAGTTTTAATATAAGATAAAAGTTACTTTCAAAGAAAATTGAATAACCAAAAATTCCTTTGGGATGTCGACATGCCCAACCTACCCATGTTGACATAGTGTCAATTGGTTTCAAAATTTAAATTTCAAAAGAAGTGTCTATTCATCATATCTCTTCACGAATAGATATGGCTGTTGTTCTTCTATAAATAGGGGATGTTTTCAACGAATTTCGATATAGATTTTCTGGTTTTTCACTCCTCTTCTTCTTTCACATTTCTATATGCATATTCTTACCATTACTCTGCCGAAATCAACATTGAATCTAACTAGATTATCTCTGATTTGATTCTCTATCACTATCTCAACAAGATCCTCAGTGCTATTCAGAGTAATAGGCTTAATCAATTAAACGAGAAAAGGTATAATTATGGCCTTGGAAATCAATCAAGCGTGATAAGGTGTGATTGTAGCATTGGAAATCAATTGGGTGAACTTGTTGCCCGAGAAATAAAGTATACCTACCCAGAGGATTGTGAATCTGGAGGGTGTACCTCGTTGCCTTGAAATCGAGGGTGTAATTGTAAAGATTGTTTTTGAAAGGAAATCTGTACTTTTGTGTGGGACTGGATGAAGGGTAACTCTGAACCAGTATAAAATCCGGTGTGTTCTTTCCTTTACTGCTTTTAATTTACATTTGCATCTGTGTTTGATTCAGTGATCATACCTGTGTCTGAATATTGCATACATTTATGTTTAAATTAACAAAAAATCAAAAGGATTTAAAAATTCTCTATAACACTATTCACCCCCTCTAGTGCTTATCCTAGCCTAAAGATCCTTAATCCGCATTTGTCACATTTAGTATCAGAGCAAGGTTTTCAAAGTTTCATAATCTCATTTTTGAAAAAGTTTTCAAAATGGCTACCAACACTGGTATAGTTACTAACACTAGTATAGTTACTAACACTAGTATCCCTGTCACTAGTTCAATTATAGAAGGTCAGTCTACTGTCAGACCACCACTTTTTAATGGCAGTAACTATGCATATTGGGCATGTAGGATGAAAATATATTTACAGTCTGTAGGATTAGATACTTGGAATATCACACAAACTGATTATTCTGAACCCACAACTGATTTTGCACAGTGGACCGATGAGCAAAAGACTGTTGTACAAAATAATTCTAAAGCAATGAATATTCTGTTTTGTTCACTTGATAGGAATGAATTTAATAGAGTGTCAGTTTGTAAGTCTGTATATGAAATCTGGAAAATTTGCAAGTGACTCATGAAGGAACAAGCAAAGTTAAATAGACCAAAATTTCCATGCTCACAAATCAGTTTCAATTATTTAAAATGAATTCTAATGAGTCTATTTCCAATATGTATAGTAGATTTCAGGATATTGTGCATTCTCTAATATCCTTGGGAAAGAAATTTTCGAAAGAAGATCAAGTCAGAATAATTATAAATTCTCTTACTCCAGAATGGGATCGAAAGACACTTGCAATCGAAGAGGCAAATGACATCCGTACTTTAAAGATAGAAGAATTAATTGGAAATCCAATGTAGTTTGAAGTTCAAATGATCGGGAGAAGAGAAAGCAAAGCATCTAAAAAGAAATCAATGACATTTAATGCATTAACTTATGGATGAGACTCAAACAACCATAATGATGAAGAGATAGCCATTATGACCAGGAGTTTTTGAAAATTTCTGAAATAGAGAAAAATGAATAATCTCAAGAGAAACAACTATAAGAACTCTGGAAATCAGAATGTAGTGTCAAACAATGTCAACTGTTTCAACTGTGATGAAACAGGGCATATCAAAAGAGACTGTTCGTATCCAGATAGGAAAAATCCTTCTATAAACAATGATTCAGTAAAGAAATGGAAGCGTGCATTTACTTCTACTCTAGGTGACTCAGACTCGTCCTCAAGCGATGATGATCAAAAGACAGATAATTCAAATTTGTGTTTTACGGCAGTTCACGATTCCGACAAAATCAGAGAAACGGACTCAGAAAAAGGTACACATTTACAATATAATTGATTGAAATTACATGCTTAGAATTAGATGTTTTATTGCTTGATTTTGAATTGCTGTGGTTTTTGAATTTTAATTTTTTTACTATTATTTTATTATTTTGTTATTATTTTTATTATTTTTTATAATAATATATTATTGAAAATACTATAATTCTAATAATATTCCAGATATATAATGTTATCCCGCCTTTTTGCAAGGCCGAGATACCAAGGAACTGGCTGGAAAATAAGGGTCACATGTCCTCAATTTCGAATGATTGTCGGTTTACTACGAATATTGATGGATTTTGTCCGAGTCCAGATTGAGCTACAATTGATAGGACATGGCAAGATAGATCATAGAGGTCCGCATCTCAAATTTTAAGTCAATCCGAGTTCGTATGCTCAAGTTATGATGGATTCGATTTAATGAACCATGCTCGGTTCGAATCCATCGCCCCTTCATTAGTTCGAACCCATTAAGTTCGAACCCATCAGAGCAGGTACCATGTTCGAATCGATAGGCAGAAATATTGTTCGAATCCATCAGCCAGTGCCTGCTTCGACTCCATCGGCCTCGACTCCATCGGCTTCGACTCCATTTGCTTCGAATCCATCACGATGGCCTGCCTTCGAATCCATGATGCCGCCTCTCTTCGTATCCCTCAAGGTTGAAGAGTTCGAATCCATAGAGTTGCTATACCTCTAACCCGTCCTGCACCCTGCCTCGAATCCATACCCTCGAGCCATCAAAGAAGGATCTCTCAAATCCCCATATTGAAGCAACTTCGAATCGATCCACAGTCACGTATTTGGATCGATTCGAATAAGAACCAGCTCCATCGATTCGAAGCATTCCTTCGAATCCAATCCTTCGAACCCACTTGGTCAACGCAGCTAAAACCTAGGACTCGACTCATTCAACTCGGCGAAAAATAGGGATCGACTCGAAGAACGCACGCCACGTCACAGGAGCATGGATTCGACCCTATGGGTTCGAACCATATCGATTCGAACGAACCCATAGATCGATTCGAACCAACCAGCATGCCGAAAATCCCCAACTTGAATCCATCGTATCTCTCAATTCCTTGATCCAAATGCCATGAAATTTTTACAGGAGCTCGCATATACGTAGAAGAATGGCCACGCCAATTTTCATCACGATTGGACACTTTTTTGATCGATTCGAACCAAGGGTCGAATCGATCCCAAAGTGGGCCCGGATCTCCAGAATTCGGCCTTGTGGGCCCCCCACACGTGCCAGAATTGGTCTTCCCGAATTTTAGGAGAAATATCAGCCTCCAGCACCTATAAATAGAGCCCTTGGTCATTCAGAAAGGGGACCGGAGAATTGTAGAGATAAAGCACGACTAGACGCTGCCAGAATTGCTCCAGAGCACCACCGCTGCCATTGATTTTAAATTTTGGCTTACTACTTGCTATACTTTGACATCAAAAAGTTGTATTCTCCGAATATCAAGCAATAAAGTAACAAAACTTCATAGTGGACGTAGGCAAAACGCCGAACCACTCTATATCGTTGTCTCTTGTGCAATTTACTTCCTGCTATTTGAAGTTTTTGTTAGATAATCCACGTTTTAATTTACTTTCTTCATTTATTATCTCTTCAAAAACTTCCGACGAGTGTTGTGCCCAATTTTGACACAAGCACTTTGGTGCTTTCACTGCGAAAAACCCAGTTTTTTCTACTGCTCCTTGGATCTATCTTCGATACCGGATTGCATGAATCTAAGAGAGAGATCCAGACCTCATATTCAGATTCCTTCCGTTCTATTTAGATTTGTTAAAAGTCTAGGAAAGAATTAACCGCTCCAAAATGGTGAGTACAAGGACCACTTCTAACATTGGTGATCAAGAAGGTCGGGATAGGCAAAATCCCACACAGCTACAGTCCGCCAATCAAGATGCTGCTGGGCATACGGATCAGTCAGGTCCGGTCACAAGACAAAAGTTCCAGACGCTACTCCAGGAATTAACCCAAAGCCGACAACAGCTAACTGAGTAGTTGCGCGCTAATGCTGAATTGACCAATCAATTAAATCGCCAAAAGCGAAGAAGATCCAGAAGGGATCAAGTTCCTCATTCTTCCACCAAAAGCTCTGCTTCATCTGACTACAGTAACAGATCTATCCGTCCTAGGCTAGACGGAAATCATACACAAGCTGCTGACTATCAACAGGTGTTAACCGTTGGGCAAATAAGGGTTGGCCCATCAACCAGCTTCCATACTGGACCCTCATCCCGAGGAGGCACCATTCCACAACACACTGCAGATGATCGAGTCGCTACAGCCGCTGCAGTTGACATAGGAGTTGATGCTCGAGATCACTCCAATCAAAATTATCATCAGCAGGGACAGGCTCCAGAGCCATATGTCCCAGAAGACATCGAGCCAAGGAGGCGAGATGCAGATCGTCGACAGCGCCCGATCCCACCTCGCACTATGGAACCCGACCATACCTTGGCTCACCACCCATAGAATTTTCCAATACCAGACTTCTCAGCCATGGTACGACGAATGATTCGCGAGAGTCAAGGCCTAACAAATGACGATTGGGGAATCTCCCGGAGTCATACCCCATTTACTGATGACATATTGTATGCTGAACCTCCTCGGCGATTCAGAATGCCAACCCTTCCCATGTATGAAGGAAATTCCGACCCAAATCAACATATTCTGAAATATGAATGGTCGATGACTGCTGCGAGAGCTGATGACGCAGTAAAGTGCCGCAGTTTTCCCATTTCCTTAGGGGGAATTGCGACAATGTGGTTTACACGATTACCGCCACGATCTATTTCTTCGTTTGACCAGTTAGCTACTAAATTTGTTGAACAATTTCGCATGCATATTGCCCGACCTAAAGATGTTTATACCTTATCAAGTGTCACTCAAGCTCCCGGAGAAACACTTAGACGATATTTGGAGAGATTCAATGCTGCATGCGCAGAGATCACCAACCCCAATGATAATTCCATTCTAATGGCTTTGACTAAAGGAATCGCCCCTGATTCCGAATTTGGAAATTGGTTAGCCGGAAAACCTCCCGCATCGTCGGACCGTTTCTATTTCAAAGCCGCTCAATTCTTGAGGCGAGAGGATGCGAAACAGTCTAGGAAGCAAGACGATGCAAGGCCCAGCAGTGAAGGGATTCAGAGTAACGTTGCAGTTAAACAATCCGGAGAAAGTTCAGGATAAGTCGAATTGAATATCCAAAATAAACAGACTCAACGATCAAGAAACGGTGATAACCGAAACAAGAAGCAAGACCAGAACCGTGGTCCGAGACGTAGGGCCGCAATGTTTGACAGTTATACACCGCTTAACATGTCACTGGAAAACGTATACTTACAGACTTGTAATACTATGCAATACAAGAAGCCTGCTCCGAAGCCTTCGTCGGAGAGACAGATTCAGACAGGGAAGTTCTGTAGGTTTCATGAAAGTTATGGGCATAATACCAATGAGTGTAGACATTTGCAAGACCTCATTGAAAAGTTGATCAGAGAAAGAAAGTTGGACCAGTTTGTTCGGGCGCCGCAGTCTGGCGGAGTGGGCCCATCTAATCAAAATCGAACGCAGAATCAGGAAAAACAAGGTGAACCCGCTCGCACGGGCAGAAGGTTGGTTATCAATACAATAAGTGGTGGTCCCCATCCAGCAGACAGAAGCTGGAGAGAAATGGAGTCATATGCTAGCTGAATCAGGCATGTGGACTTTGAATGCTATAGTAACTCGGAAGACGAAACACCGACTAAACAACAAAAAACAATGGCTGATGAAATCGTGTTTAGAAATCGAGATGCCGATAGAGTCGAGGCTCCCACAATTGACCCGTTGGTCATATCCGCTCAAGTTGGTCCTGCTTGGTTGAAGAGGATCTCAGTAGACAGCGGAAGTTCCGTAAATATATTGTTTAAAAGAGCATATGATTTAATGAAAATGGAAGCTAAGGACCTAAAGCCTTGTCAATCACGAGTCCACGGCTTCAACGGGAGTGCAACGATACCAACCGGAATGGTTGAATTGCCAGTAGAGTTGGGAGCGGGAGAATGCCGAAGAGTTTGGATGTTGCAATTTGTTATCTTAGATATTCCTTCCCCGTACAATGCTTTTTTGGGCCGACCGGCCCTTGCTGAATTTAGGGCTACTATTGCCCCATGGTGTTTAACTCTGAAGTTCCCTACTGACCACGGGATAGGAGTTATACAAGGAGATCAGGCTGCTGGAAGAGCCTGTTATGTTGCTGAGCTGCGAGAGGCACAGAGAAAAGAGAAAGGAAAGGGCGTAGAGAAATCTCTCAGCGTCCGTTTCACTGATGATTGACAATTAGCGCCTGGGCCTTGGCCTGGGCACCACAACCAATTCCAAAAGGATCTTGATCCAAGGGACAATGATAATAAAGAAGAATCTACGGAAGGTCAGGCTTCTCCGGCCGAGCTAACCATTGATGTCCCAATCGACGATGATCACGATGACTCGAGAATGTTGAAGATTGGGTCTCAGCTTAACCAAAAGACATAACAAGAATTGGTTGATTTTCTCCGGGCGAATCTTGACGTGTTCGCCTGGACACACTCTGATATGTGTGGAATCTCGCCTGACATCGCGAGCCACACCTTGAACATTGACCCGCGGTATACCCCGGTCAAGCAGAAAAGGCGTAGTATGGATCCAGAGAGAACTACTGCCCTGAAAGAAGAGGTCGATAAGTTGAAATCAAATGGGTTCATTAGAGATGCTTTATACCCAGAATGGGTGTCCAATCCCGTACTTGTCTGGAAACCAAACGAAAAATGGAGAACGTGTATCGATTACTCCGACCTGAATAAAGCTTGCCGGAAAGACAGCTTTCCACTCCCCCGGATCGATCAACTGGTAGATTCAACCGCCGGACATGAATTGTTATCCTTCATGGATGCTTACTCAGGTTACAACCAGATACCCATGCATGTACCGGATCAAGAACACACAATCTTCATAACCGACTTGGGGTTGTACTGCTACAAGGTCATGCCTTTTGGATTAAAGAATGCCGGCGCAACTTATCAACGCTTAGTCAACCGAATGTTTGCCAATCAGATTGGAAAGACTATGGAGGTCTATGTAGATGACATGTTGGTAAAGTCACGATACTCTGGTGATCATGTCAAAGACTTGGAGTCAATGTTCGATATCCTCCGGAAATACGGGATGAAGCTTAATCCACTAAAGTGTCATTTCGGAGTCGCATCTGGAAAATTCCTTGGGTTCATTGTCAATGCCCGAGGAATAGAGGCCAACCCCGAAAAGATCTGGGCTACCAGAAATCTCCAAACTCCAAAAACCGTAAAACAAGTTCAGAGTCTTAATGGAAAAGTTGCAGCACTGAGCAGGTTTATCTCAAAATCGACCGACAAATGCATTCCCTTTTTTGATTTGATTCGAAAGGGGAAACGAAATTTCGAATGGACTGTAGAATGTGAGGGAGCATTTCAATTGCTAATCCAAAATCTTTCCATACCACCAATCCTTTCAAAGCCTGTAGATCATGAACAGTTATATCTTTACCTGGCAGTATCAGAGAATGCAATCAGTGCTGCATTAGTTCGGGAGGAAGACCAAGTGCAAAAGCCGGTCTACTACGTGAGTAAACGATTGACCGGAGCCGAGAGAAATTATCCAAAGCTTGAAAAGTTGGCATATTGCCTAGTCATTGCCTCGAGGAAGCTCCGTCCATATTTCCAGGCTCACCCTATTACTGTGTACACCGATCAGCCGTTATGACAGGTCCTTACGCGGCCTGAGACGTCTGGTAGGTTGCTAAAATGGAACATCGAATTGAGTTAATTCGACATCACTTATACTCCAAGGAGAGCCATTCACAGCCAAGTCCTAGCAGATTTTATAGCCGAATTCACTACCCCTGAAAACTTGCCCGAGACCAGCAAATCTCCCGAATACATCTGGAAGTTGTACACCGATGGTGCGTCAAACGATCGGTTCTCAGGAGCTGGGGTAGTGCATAAAACCCCCGAGGGACGATCCATATGTTATGCTTTAAAGTTCGAGTTCCGTGCAACCAACAACGAAGCCAAGTACGAAGCCCTACTTACCGGGCTAAAGCTTGCCCGTGATTTGAAAATCATTGCTGTAGAGATCTACTGCGATTCCCAGCTGGTAGTATGCCAAGTTCGAGGAGAATATCAGGCCAAAGACCGAAGATTAGCTGCTTATCTAACTCGGGTTCTGGAGATTCTTAACCAATTCGATTACTATGACATTTTCTACATACCCCGAGAGCACAATCAAAAAGCTGATTCATTGGAAAAGTTAGCAAGTACGGGTGAGGCTCAACAGTTGGGGGTTGTTCCGATTGAAACCCTATCCTCTCCGAGCATTGATCAAAGGGAGACTGATTTCACATTTGAAGCTACCTCCAATAAGGAGTCGTGGATGACCCCTTATCGAGATTATATCGAACATGGTGTATTGCCTGAGCAACGAAGCGAGAAAAGACAAGTTCTACGAAAGGCCTCACGATTTGTTATTCAAAATGGAGTCATGTACCGGAGAGGTTACTCTGTTCCTCTCCTCCGGTGTATCGCGCACGATGAAGTCAGACGAGTATTACGCGATGTACACGAAGGAGAATGTGGAGATCACACTGGGGGGCAAGCGCTCGCAAAGAAAATACTTCGATATGGGTATTATTGGCCTACTGTCAATCGCGACGCTGCAGACTACGCTAGAAAATATGACAAATGCCAGAAGCACGCTCGAATTCCTAGAGCCCCGCCTACTGAGATAACGCATATGGTCAGTCCTTGGCCATTTGCGGTATGGGGAATGGATATCATCGGCACATTGCCTCTGGCCAAAGGTGGTGCGAAGTACGCCATCGTCGCAGTTGATTATTTCACCAAATGGGCTGAAGCTGAACCCCTTGCGACAATTACAACAAAGAAAGCAATTAACTTTGTAGTACGTAACATTATCTGCCGCTTTGGTCTCCCACATACTATCATCACCGATAACGGAACTCAATTTGACAGTGCTGAATTCAAGAATTTCTGTCAACGATTCCACATCCATAAGAAATTCTCAGCAGTGGCGCACCCTCAAACAAATGGTCAGGTTGAAGCCGTTAATAAAGTTATCAAGTCCATTCTAAAGAAGCGACTGGAAAAAGCTGGGGGCAAATGGGTCGACGAACTTCCTATGGCACTATGGGCCTATCGAACGACTCATAAAACTACAACCGGTCATACCCCGTTCTCTCTATCATATGGTTCTGAAGCCGTTATTCCGGTCGAAATGGAAGTGCATTCTCATCGTGTAACGTATTACGATCCCAAAAAAAATGCCATATTACTTGCTGAATCTTTGGATTTACTCGTTGAGAAGCGCGAGGAGGCTGATTTGAGGGCAGCCGCATACCGAAATCGAGTCGCCCGACTGTACAATGCCAAGGTCCGTCCGCGAACCTTCGAATTCGGCGATCTCGTACTCAAAAGGGTTTATCCGGTCCCTTCACACATGAAGCCAAATTGGGAAGGGCCGTATGTAATTTCACAAAAGCTCAGAGATGGCACGTTCAAATTATCAACAGTCGACGGTCATACCTTGCCGAGAGCTTGGAATAGCGAAAGTCTTCGTCGCTACTACATATAAAAAAACTTTACTTATTTATTTTCTGTTAATTTATTCCTTTGCATTTTATTCTAGCATTTCGGGATTTAAATTTGTAATAAGGCAACTGACTTTGCCATATTTTCTCGTTTCAGCAATAAAATGCCATCTCTTCGAGCCAGAGTTGTGATTTACTGAATATGACATACAATATCACAATGCACGGAGAGCTAAGTTCCATCACGCGGTGGGATTTATTCAAATAGGGAGTGACTGTGATACGACCGGCACTCGCTAAGTGAAACCCGAGCTCGGGGGCAGAACACTACATCAACATTCACAAGGATTGATACACGACAATCCCTCCTCCAACTCCAAATTCCCAGAGTGTGAATTGGAGTATAAACTTCAAACTCACGGTTCCCGGAGCGCGAACCGGAGTACAAATCCATCGCTCCCAGAGCGTGAGCCAACTCCAAATTCCTAGAGTGTGAATTGGAGTATAAACTTCAAACTCTCGGTTCCCGGAGTGCGAACCGGAGTACAAATCCATCGCTCCCAGAGTGTGAGCCAACTCCAAATTCCCAGAGTGTGAATTGGAGTGTAAACTTCAACTCTCGGTTCCCGAAGCGCGAACCGGAGTGCAAATCCACCGCTCCCAGTGTGTGAGCCAACTCCAAATTCCCAAAGTGTGAATTGGAATGTAAATTTAAACTCTCGGTTCCCGGAGCGCGAACCGGAGTACAAATCCACCGCTCCCAGAGTGTGAGCCAACTCCAAATTCCCAGAGTGTGAATTAGAATATAAACTTCAACTCTTGGTTCCCGGAACGCGAACCAGAGTATGAGCCTAACTTACCGGAGAACGAACTGGAATACAAAACTCTATCTCCAAATTCTCAAAGCATGAATTGGAGTATAAACGTTAAGTACAAGTTCCCGGAGAGCAAACTAAATCATAAACACTAATAATTAATAAGTTCCCGGAATATGAATCAAGGCAATACTTGAGCAAAAAAGAGAAAAGTTGTTCTTCATGTTATCAACAAATAAAAAAAGAAGTTTGATTACATGATAAAACTAGAAACAATTCATAAGTGGGTGCCGAATCCACACTTATACACGGCCTAGAAAAGGAGAAAAAAAAGAATTGCCCTTTCGCAACAACATGGTAAAACAAGAAGTTCACTCTTTCTTCTTCCGGGGTTTCTTCTTCGGAGTTGAGCCACTAGACCCATTACCCGGCTTCTTACAGGATTTCTTGTCTTTCTTTGGAGCATCCTCAGGATCTGGCATGATATCCGCGTCTTCCTCAGAGCTGGAAGAGATAGAGATCCTTTTGTGAGGACGAACCGGAGGCGAGGAAGCCGTAACACGTGGCAAAGCTTCGACGCTAGAAGTTGTAGTTGTGCCGGTGAGGGAAGTAATAATTGAAGGAGTTAAGCTTGGTGGAGCCACATCGCCTCCGGAACCACCAACCGTCGTCACTGTAGCCATTTCGGCGCTTATCTCAGCAAGAATTTCTTCTTCTCGGGAAGATCGAGCAGCGCTGGAAACACTGACGGTCGGCATAAACGAGCTAAAAGTTGGGGTAACTCCACCCATTGTGAAGGAAGGATCAGAAAAAGGTTCACAGGGTTGCTTGAGAAGCTCCTCAATCATCTGAACATAAAACGACATCGAACTCCCCTCTCCCATCTCGCTGGTTACGGCAGTGGTTGTGATGGCCTCAGTAACAACGGCTCCTTGCATTGGCTGCGAAGTTTATGGTATTGGAAGTGCTGGTGCATCATTTCAGTCACTGGTTAAAAAGAAAAGAGGATAATTAGTCAAATGATCGGCTCCAAGTTCAAAATTCCAAAAACACTTAAGCAACATTTAGAATACCTTCTTTGCTGCGGCTCGGTGATGGGACGAGTTTAGAAACGGTAGATGTACCGAGAGACAGTTCCGGTCAATCCGGGTTATAAGCAGGGATAACATGTGGACCGGCTGTAGTGGTGACTCCAGATGAGGTTGGGGCATCAACTGAAGCATTCTCACTATAATGTGCGGCTCCAGAACCCTCACCAGTCTCCACATGGTGAAAACCAAGTCTCTTTCTCTCAGCGGAGATCATCGCATCATGTAGAAGTTTCCCTTCCTCTTCGCTCAACAAGCGAGATTCAAGTTCAAATTCGTCTACGACGCCTTCAGGGAGAGATGCTCTTTTGTTTGCCACCAATTTTTTTCAAGCACTGTGTAGAAGCGTAGAATAATCTTCGAGCCACGAGAGATTCCTGTGCTTAAGTACATTAGCATTATAAGTGTCGAGAAGATCGTCAAACTCAGCTTCTACTCTGAATATCTCTTCTTGAACTCTCCCTTCTACCTCTGCCTCCACCGCTTCAACTTTAGCAACCGCCGCGTCTCGCTCAGCTCGGAGAGACACATCTTGCTCGCACGCTTCCTGTGCGGCCGTATTAGCGTCATCTTTTTCCTTGTTTAAGCTGGCAAATTTAGCTTTTAACTCCTCAAGTTCTCTGACCGCCGCATCTCGCTCGGCCTCAACATTTTTGTATCGATGGCCTAAATCTTCACCAAAAGTACAATGCGCTTGTTGCATTTTCGCCATCTCAGCTAGTGTCTCGTCGACCTTCTGTAGCGACTCCAGTTCGGCCTTGCGAGAAGATTCCGTTTCAAATTGAAGTACGTCAACAATACGGTTCTTCTGAGCCAAGTCCACTTCCAGTTTCTCAATAACTTTGGCTCGTTCGAAGGCTACTTTCAAGGCTTTAACAGCCGCCCTGTACCATTCTTTATACTGAGCATAAAAATCCCGGGTATAGCTGAGGGCGGTGTTCACGGCCTCTTCGGGAATCCTTTTGAGATTGGGTGGAAAGATATAGGCATCAAAGCATATTTCTGGAAAGTCTTTTTCCAACTGAGCAATTCTAATAGCCCCTTCACCAGACGGTTCAAGAGGTGCCTCCTCCACGGTTACGGTCGTAGCTGTATCAGTCCTTGAATGATGTGGACCAGGTTTAGAAATTTGTTGAGATGGTTGTTGCCGCGAAGGTTTGACAGCAGGTGCTTGGCCCCTGGATGGCGGAGGAGAACGAGAGGGTGAACGGTACCTTCGGTCGCTATCAGAACGCTCCTGGCTAGAATAGTATCGGGAATGGTCCCTATCGTGATGCTCTTGCTCATAATACCTCTGCTCACGATCTCGGTCGGAATCCCTACGGCGAGACTCATAATAGGATGAAGAATGGTGTACTCGCCGAAGTTTATCAAGTGTAGAAGGACGATTCGACATGGCACCTGTAAAAAAGGAGCAATTCGATTAAGTACCAAGAAAAAGCACTGCAATGCATGTGGAAGTCGTGAAGTGTTGTGAAAAGTGTATAGATGCGTAAACCCCCCGACCAACCAGAAGCGTCGATTACACTAACGGGTAAAGATTCGCTTATATCAAGCGCTCCCCGGAGCTCTTCCAACCCAGACCCATGGTAGAGAGATACGTAGTCCGGAATGGGAATATCGTCCAACCCTGTGAAAAGGTCTCCGGACTGGCAAGGAGAGGCGCTGGAAACAGTAACCCTAGGTTGGGAACGGGTTACGACTACGGACTTCCATCTCTTAAACTTAAGTACAGCAGCCTTGCCTGTCTGGCCCTCTTCTATTCGGGAAAGGTCGGCTGCTATCTCAGTGTCTGTGGGCGTTCTTTCATCATCGCTCATTTCTCTTATCACAACGCCAGGTTTTCTTTTTGCCACTTTCTTCTTCTTCCTCGAGGCCGATTTCGTCAAACCTTCAATTACAATACTTTGGCCCATTTCAATCAAACCCAACGTCCTTAAGTTATCATCGGTCAACAGCAAATCTATGTGCCTTGAGTCGTAGAGAACCCTTCGTAAGCTTTGAACGACGCCTCTATAATGCCCACCAGTAGGTCTCGAAATGATAGCTGCAAGAATAGCAGGGTATTGGCATAAAGTATTAAAAATGACCATTCAAGAACGAATTATGATACTTACGTCTGGATAACCATCTCCTGGCAAACCCTGGGAGGCATCGAACAAAAAACCAATCGTTCTTGAAATAACTAAGCCTGGTCCAGTCCCCAGTCACGACCTGACAGTTCCTAACCGCCTCCAGAAAAGTAAAAGACGGGCTATCACCCCTACTCTTAAAGTTAAAAATGTGCCTGATCTCGTTAGGTCTTGGCGGGCGAAAAAGGCAATCCATAAATATGACGAAGACGCTGTTTAATAGTGCATGCCCGTTGGGATGAAGCTGTGAAGGAGCGATTCCTAAATACGACAGCATCTCTCTGATATATTGGTTAAAAGGAGGAAGAGATCCAACGGCACATGCATGACGGTAGAAGGCAGTATATCCTTCAGGAGGGTTGTGTGGTCTATCACTAGCACTAGGTAATAAAACATCGTCCAGAGATATGTTATGTTTCGAACATATCCGGCCCAATAGAGACTCTGAGATATTAGACTGAACAGAATCGACAGGATCTTCGATAAATATGGCCTCCGGCAATTCATCCGGGGCCGGATCTACGACTTCAGGGGGGATCTCCGGAATCTCAAGCGCTGGAAGAGGCGAGCTTTGTGCTTCTTGTTGTTGAGAACTCGAAGACTCCATAATTAACTAACTCACCAGAAAGCGGCGTTAAATACGTAAAAAACCCATGCATTCCCCCGGTGCAAAGTGTATGAGTATGTCGTGCGATGCAAGTGCTATGCAAAAAATTTAAGTAGATTTTACAAGATGAAACGAGGTGTCCGAACGGCGAAACTTTGGAATTTGAGAATGAAAACGACCGTCATCGCTGACCGTCACTTTCACGCCACCCAGATGCTACTGGCCAATTGAAGTATAAATTCGTTATATTTTGTTTAAGTCATGGTGCCATCGACGAGCTCCAACAGAGAGGTCAAGTTAAATTCGATTATGCAAGGCCGAAGCTCGTCGGGGTCAAGTATGCTAAAGTTCATTAAGCTCGTCAAAGTTCAACTTGAAATTGGTCATAGTTCAGAAGTTGGAGCCAATCAGAAAATCAGAAGTTTCAGATGTTCGAACGTTCGAATCAATCGACTCGAATCGATACGAGTCGAATCGAAGACGTTCGAATCCATACACTTCGGCTCCATGAAGGTCGACTCGGTGAAGCCTTGGAATGAAAAAACCTTTCGAATCCATATAACCTGTGTGGCTTCGAATCGATCAATATTGTGCACCTTCGAATCGATCGAAGTAACACTACTTCGAATCGATCGGTTCGATGCCTTCTTTCTCCTGCAACCATCGATTCGAAGCCTTCTCCTTGATATCGATTCGAAATGGTCATTCACAGATCGATGCGAAGCAAGGAAGGAAGATAACATCCATCATTGCTTACACTTCTCCCTGGCAACACACAGGATCGATACGACTTGAACAAATTCGTTCCCCAGATCCATCCAGTCAACCCATTTCGGATCTCACTATTCCTCAAGGTTTTCGAAAGGAAGAATTCGAATCGATGATAAATTTCCAGTTTCGTCGTTCTACAGTCGAATCGATCCCTTAAATTACCTGACTGGATTCGTTTACAAACAAAGACTTGATGGAATTTTATCGATTTGAATGCAAAGACACAGTAGTTTCTTGCTTTGAAGGATCGAGCTGAGGAAATAGCAACAGTAAAAAGTAAAAAGTAAAAGTGAAGTTGGCCTTGGGTATTTATATTAGTTCCATAGAAAACGCGTGACTCTTCGACTCCCGGTTGTGTTTACTTCCTACCACCGGTCACTCGCCATACCCCCTCGATTCGAACAATCACTCAATAACCCACTGCGTTCGAATCCATCACAGCATAGAGTCGTTACTTCGAATCCATCACACGGCTAAATCCATACCCCACTTCGAACCCATTGCCTTCCAATCTTTTACACAATCGAATCCATCCCAACTTAATCGACGCGAGGCATCATCGATTCGAGGAAGCACTGAGTAAAGGCAAGACCATCGATTCGAACATATGTGACTTCGAATCCATCAAGACAGCTTCGATACGAAGCACTTGAATGAGGACTGAGTTGAAAAATCCTATCGATTCGAAGTACCTATTCCATAACCAGCAATTCCATCGATTCGAAACCCTATCGGTTCGAACAAGCGTGCTTCGAATCCATTAGGCACCATCGATGAGAATGAATACAGTGCTTCGATATGAAAAATTACTGGTCTACCTTTTACACCGATTCAGGAGAGGATCGATACAAGAGGATGATCATAGATGGCTATAACAACAATACTTTAACCCGAATCTCAAATCGGTTTAGGAGAGGGCCGATGCAGAATTCGATAACAAACCAAACTGATAACAACTAGTAATCGCGCAATGTTAACCAAAGCCAAAGCGGTACGTATATCCACATGCGTATGACTAACACTTGATCTTTAACGTTTACAGGGATCAAATGTTCACCTCGTCATAGTTACGACAGCTGATGACTTTTAGAAGGGCAAGTCCTGATTGTCCAACGTGAAACTGCAGTTTTACAAAGCACGTCATGTTTAAACAAGACATACTTTGGGGGGCAAATGTTATCCCGCCTTTTTGCAAGGCCGAGATACCAAGGAACTGGCTGGAAAATAAGGATCACATGTCCTCAATTTCGAATGATTGTCGGTTTACTACGAATATTGATGGATTTTGTCCGAGTCCAGATTGAGCTACAATTGATAGGACATGGCAAGATAGATCATAGAAGTCCGCATCTCAAATTTCAAGTCAATCCGAGTTCGTATGCTCAAGTTATGATGGATTCGATTTAATGAACCTTGCTCGGTTCGAATCCATCGCCCCTTTATTAGTTCAAACCCATTAAGTTCGAACCCATCAGAGCAGGTACCATGTTCGAATCGATAGGCAGAAATATCGTTCGAATCCATCAGCCACCTGCTTCGACTCCATCGGCCTCGACTCCATCGGCTTCGACTCCATTTGCTTCGAATCCATCACGATGGCCTGCCTTCGAATCCATGATGCTGCCTCTCTTCGTATCCCTCAAGGTTGAAGAGTTCGAATCCATAGAGTTGCTATACCTCTAACCCGTCCTGCACCTTGCCTCGAATCCATACCCTCGAGTCCATCAAAGAAGGATCTCTCAAATCCCCATATTGAAGCAACTTCGAATCGATCCACAGTCACGTATTTGGATCGATTCGAATAAGAACCAGCTCCATCGATTCGAAGCATTCCTTCGAATCCAATCCTTCGAACCCACTTGGTCAACGCAGCTAAAACCTAGGACTTGACTCATTCAACTCGGCGAAAAATAGGGATCGACTCGAAGAACGCGCGCCACGTCACAGGAGCATGGATTCGACCCTATGGGTTCGAACCATATCGATTCGAACGAACCCATAGGTCGATTCGAACCAACCAGCATGCCGAAAATCCCCAACTTGAATCCATCGTATCTCTCAATCCCTTGATCCAAATGCCATGAAATTTTTATAGGAGCTCGCATATACATAGAAGAATGGCCACGCCAATTTTCATCACGATTGGACACTTTTTTGATCGATTCGAACCAAGGGTCGAATCGATCCCAAAGTGGGCCCGGATCTCCAGAATTCGGCCTTGTGGGCCCCCCACACGTGCCAGAATTGGTCTTCCCGAATTTTAGGAGAAATATCAGCCTCCAGCACCTATAAATAGAGCCCGTGGTCATTCAGAAAGGGGATCGGAGAATTGTAGAGATAAAGCACGACTAGACGCTGCCAGAATTGTTCCAGAGCACCACCGCTGCCTTTGATTTTAAATTTTGGCTTACTACTTGCTGTACTTTGACATCAAAAAGTTGTATTCTCCGAATATCAAGCAATAAAGTAACAAAACTTCATAGTGGACGTAGGAAAAACGCCGAACCACTCTAAATCGTTGTCTCTTGTGCAATTTACTTCCTGCTATTCGAAGTTTTTGTTAGATAATCCACGTTTTAATTTACTTTCTTCATTTATTATCTCTTCAAAAACTTCCGACGAGTGTTGTGCCCAATTTTGACACAAACATATAAACATTAAAAATAATAAGTGTATATATATATATATATACAACGACCCTGACTCGACCTTCGAAAATCGGCACCGAATGCGACACTCGTATTCCAATGCCTCAGATCAAAACGTCGAATCTGGTTCGCCGGAGCTTATAACACATCAAGTATAACAACACAGCCGAAGAAAAGAAATAAAATATCAATATACACAACATTGATACAATATCCAGATATACAACAATGATATCAATATCAGAGATACAATAATATAAGAGACAATAAATAACAGCGGAAAGCGAATAGCAAAAGAGATAACTCCAATTATCAAACTGCAATTCCAATCCAATGCTCAAAGCCAAAAGTCCAAATCACTAGCTCGAACCACCATCACGTTCACCAAGCTAAGCAAGTCTTGCCGGTGAATCCAAAGACTCCAAAATCCAAGATCTCCAAAGAATTACAAAGAGAAAGTTGAAAGCTACAGAATCGATATGTACTATCTGACTATCTAAAAAACCAAACTCTAGAATGCCCGTGTGGAAAATTGTGGGCACCCAGAGTTTAGGAAGGGAATAATAAACTCCGGGTCAGTCATGGGGCTGGTATGAGCAAACAAAAACATTTAAACTTTTAAAACAAACAAAAGAATTTAAATTTGAAATCTGCAATGCTTTTTGGAAAATGAAACTACCATAAGGCCTCCTGCCACACCCACAATGCAAACGCAGAATTAAAGGAGATTTCTCCTTATGATAGTCAAATATGCTTGACACGCAAAAGCCATTTGATATTGTTATTAGTGCATAGTGGAAAATATTTCGAAAGTATAATATTGATCTTAACCAGCATAGACATTCCGAACTATGCCTACTATAGCTACCATGTTCAATAGCAGGTTACCACCACATTCCATGGCAGGTTATACAACTAAAATCGTACAAGGTGCATATTGTTTCTTTGGGTTTTCCAACAAATGGTCAGGCCAAGGAACTTCCCATTGCCACAAGGGTACGCCTTTGGAGGGACGCCTCGAGAACCTACCCGACTCTCTGCTAACACAAGGTCGGCTGCCCCCTTCCCGGGGAATAAAACCTAAGATATACCACCCCCGGTCCTTTGGGACCTTTAACTGAGGATGCTCAATACCAATAACAATCACAGAGTAATAATAAATATACTACAGTGCCCACATGAGTAAGTATCTGGGCTCCGTACCATGGTACTACCCTTTTCCAAAAGGAATGGTCATACCCTAGGGGCGCTACCCCTGAAACCTTGTTGCATTCTTCCTGTTTTGACCATTCCAGGGTGTGAGGCTCGACGAAGTCTCGTCCACAAAGCTACGCTTTTTCACCAAAGACATGCTTCATCAACAAATGATCAGCAGCACTTCGTATTCCCCATTACCAAATTGGGAATGTATCACTAGTAACCATCAACTACATAACCTCTGAGCTTGTACGTCTCAGAGAAGGGTGTTAAGCTAAGAGAATAAATCTCCGCCACCAAACAGAAATGTATTTGATAGAAACCAGCTTTACATTTCAAACTGTAACGTTAGACACACATCCATACAAGTCTGTTCTGGGTTCGAACAGAACCGAAGGCACTTCCGAAGAAGCCCTTGCATATCCAGATAATTCCTAATCACGTCTGGACTTCCCATCACAATGGGTGCTCAAATCACTATACCGGGGATCAGCCGATGCAGAGACATTCGATAAGAAATCCTTTCGCTTTCGAAAATATCCGGTCTTCACCACCGGTCTTCAATTGCTATCCATAACGTCATATCACTATTCGGAATGGGTTATACGACACAAAGGTCCTCTCCCGGCTAAACCGAATAGTGAGCGCAATATTTAAAAACATATGGATATGGGATCTCAGTTAAATCACAGCTTAAAGCCCAAAACCTTTCATTCAAATGGTTAAAACAAATTACCATTTCCAATCTTTTAAACAAAAAGATTCTTTTCTAGAAACCTTTCAATGGTTTAAACAATTTCCATACTTTAGTCTTTTAAACAAAAGATTCACTTTTAAAACCTCCTTTTAATTTAAAACCAGAGTTCACCAATCTTTAACAAAGATTCATTTATAGCCTTTCAAAACAATTCCATTTCAAGTTGGACTAACTCCTTCGGTCTTTAAATCAAAGACTCATTTCATAGCTTTCAAGACAATTTTCAAAGATTCTTTCCAAACAATTCCCGTTTCAAATCTTTTATATATAAAAGATACACCATTTAGAATCCTCTTCGATTCCAAAACAAAGCTTAACAATCTTTCACAAAGGTACTTTCATAGCTTTCAAAACAATTTCATTTCAATTTTTCGACAAATTGAAAACCCTTTCCTAATATGAAAGCTATTACTGTTTGGAAACAAATAGTTTCGTTTTGGAAAAAAAATGATTACATTTACCTAAGTTAAAGCCATTCAAGTATAAACTTGGGTATAAATTTAAATTCTCAAAACCATACTTTTAAAAACGGTTTTAAAAACCCATATAACATATTTATAGATTGTATAACCTTTTTACGTCATAAATACCAAATATAGAATTCAATTTCAGATATTGAATTCCAATTTGAATCAAATTATTCAAATTTCAAATCTTTATTAAGTTATTCAAAATAACTTTCATTTTTTATAAAATACTCTTTCAAAAAATTTTCACTTTAAACCTAATCCGTTTCGAAAACCATCTGGATTTAAAATTGAAATTTAAAACTATTTTTAAAAATCTGTGACTTAACCGATTTCCACGTGCAATCCATATTTGTGTCTGTATGGTGTAGTCCAGGGGCTTTACACAATAAAAGTTCCACATCATCAATCAGCACAAATTCAAATATAACAATATATATTTGATAAGCAGTATAAACTATAACGCTTATATTTGATAAGCGGTACAAACCAATATCTATGACGCTTATCGTTCATTCACAAATTCACAGATAAATAATATAAATTTATCATAGATAAATAAATTACATTCATTACAAATCACACTGAAACAATTCATAGCACAAAGCATAACATATCAAAAATATCAAACAGTTCAAAAATCAATAGTATTCAAACATTTATAAGTAAACTCAATTAATTATCTGATTAAGTTAAATCAGATTACTTATGAATAAATACTAATCCTGGTTAATTAATATCAATTAATTACAAACCGTCTTAATTAATTAACCCTTAATCATTTATTAATTTACCATTAATAAATAAATTAATTAACCTTTAATTATGTAATTATTCTTAAATTAATTATCCTAACTAATTACATAAATTAATTATCCCTAAATGAATTATCATTCCTTAATCACCTTCATTAATTTATTAACCTTAAGTTAATTACAATTAATTGTTCCTTAATTACATTAGTAATTACAAATTAATTAAATTTTAATCATCAATTAATCAACCTTTGATTAACCTTTAATCACTTAATAAATCCTTAGATTATAAATCAAACCAACCCTTAAATCAATTTCATTAATAAATTATCCCTTAATTTACTTATATTAAGTAATCATCCTTTAATAAATCTCATTAATCAATCATTAATCACCCTTTAACAAATAAATCAACTTAAACTTTAAAGGTTGATTAACAATTTAAAACATTCTTAATATTAATTAACTTCTTCAATATTGTTAATAAACTTAATAAAAAGGTTATGTGTATTTTAAACCTTTTAAAACTTTAAAACTAATTCCATGTTTTAAAAAAAATACTTATTCAAAAGAATGGATTAACATGTTTAAATTCGAATTAGTTTAAAAACTTTGAAAACTGGTTTATAACATACCCGAGTCAAATCCTTGTTTACCCTAGCTTTGCTTCGAGACCTTCTGCAACCTTCAACAGCTTCGAGTCAGTCATCACATTACACGAGTTCGAACCCGAGATATCACCTTCCTCCCCAATTCGCAACTTCACCTGATACAAATGACAAACGGTGCATGTGCACATGCAATCGGAGCGACTCCGATCATCAACGCCAACGCCCACCAGTCACCGATCATCTCCTCATGTCATCTGAGCGCCCTGATTCTTCAAACACGTCGTCGATCAAATTCGAGCTTTCATCTCAACTGGGACCAAAACTTGTTGTCGAACATCCTCTTCGCCCCGCCTCGTGACGATGCCAGAATCCATACGACAACGACCACAAATGCCCCGATGGTCCACAAGCCCTTTCCGCCAGGAGCGATCGCCTCCGATCCACCGAGGCGGATGAGAACATCGCGTTAAATCATCAAATCGAACTGGGTACAAAACCCTAGTTTGTCGAACCCAAGTCCAATCGATCATCAGGTAAATTGCATGCCATTTTTCCATCGATCCGCACATCACCATCTACCCTCAGACTCAAACCTGAAGCTCAATCTCACCTTGATCATCGAAAATATATGATTTTTCATTTTCTGTTCATCTCAAAATGTCTTGCTAATTTCATTATTAAAAATCTTGGGATTTACGTCGAAATTCATGAATTTGCAATACAAACACATTCATACAATTGAAACTTGAAATTCTGATGTATAAATTTGGACCAAATTTTATCTTTTACTATTATCTGACCTTCTTCAGAATAATCCTAAATATTCTTGCTTAAAACTATTTTTTAAAATTTGTAATACAATGTTGCAAATATTTTCTTTCTAGAGATCAAAGCTTAATTTTGATTATATAAAAACATTTTTTTTTGAATTTTCTACTTCAAGTGTTTGAACCTTTTTTTTTTTAAAACAGGTCTTAAAAATTCTGTAACCAAAGGGAGAGACCTATCTTTGCCTATTTACAGACTTACATACTAACATTTACATATGTATATTGACATGTTTTCATTCATACAAACTTAACTTTAGCATCACTTTAAGCTGTCATCACATTCTATCAAAATATAAACATATAAAGGTGAAAAAGGTGATGTTTGCTCACCTTAAAAAGCAGAGAACAGAGTGGAGAACTGGGATTTTGTTGTTCCTAGGTTTTTGAATTCATTACCAGGTTGAGCTCGTTGAACTGATTGAAGCTTTTCTTTCCAGGCTTGAAATGTTTTTAAATTTTTTGATATTGCTTGCTTTCCTTAATTTTCTAGATTTGAAATCTTCCTTCCAATTCCTCTGTTTTTGATAAAACTGAATTTTCTTTTGTATATAGGTTTCTTTGTTTCCTGGTTTGAATCTTTGCAAGTTTCTTTTCTTCGAAATTTTCTTTTATTTATTTATTTTAAAGATGAAAAGAATACATGACACTTGTTTATTCGTCAATCTATTTAAGTGACACTTGTAAACTTCTTTATAAAAATGCTTACACTTGTTTACATATTTAAATTTATGTTTAATCCTTTACTTTAAATAAATTTATAGATCTTGTTCTAAACCCTATGTTAATGAATTTGCATTTTTGTATTTATATAAAATTCAAAATAAAACTTTCAAATCATCATATTATAAATACAAAACAAAACTTTCTATTAGTCTTCAAAGTATAGAGTTTTAAATCAAATTTATAAATTGCTTTATATTCACATATGTATATTCTCAAATTATACTTATTATGTTTAAAATGTTATACATTTTTTTAAAAAATCTCATTTTATAAATTTACAAATCAATTTTACATTTCTATCAATTTAAAGGAAATGATTTTAAAACTAATTATACTTTAATAAATACACATATTATATATATAGAATTTAACTTTTACACATCTTTCCTATGTTTATATATTTTCATATTAATCTTATATACATTTCTATTCCCAAATATTCAAATAAATTCTAAACCAATTCATAATTTAATCAAAATTTTATATTAATTTACCAAATTAATTCTTAATTTAATCTAGGAATCAAATTAATTACAAATTAAAATTTTTAAACTTAAGATATTAAACTTATTTTAAAAAATTTCATTTTTAAACTTAGGTAATCATACTTATTATATTTTTGTTTCAAGTATAAAATTTTCTTTAAGTCCAACTAAATTTCAATATATTAACAATTTATACCTCCAAAATATACATTCTTATCAAGGCTCTGTATTTATCAACTATATTTATTTTCAAGTATATAAGACAAAAGCATTTTAAATCTTTTATTTAATCTTGTTTTACATCGTATTATATATATATTAAAATTTGAAAAACCAATTTTCTTATTATTTAAAAATAAAGCTTTTAAATCCAATTTAATTCCTATGATATTTATTCTTGAATTTCAATCTCATAATTTAATTTAAAATAAATTTTATATACAAATATCTAATTAAATTTGGAAAAAATCACATTTATTCAAACGTTGATTCCAAAAATTAAATTAATTGTCAAATTAAACTTGTTCAAAATTCGAGAATGTTATAGATTCCCCCCCTAGAAATTTTCGTCCTCGAAATTTGTAAGGGAGACAACAAAAGAATATAGAGAGACAGAGACAAGAATCACCAGAATTACAAAATATACATGAACATTGGTTAGTTCAAAGGATAACTAACCACTGTAGAACATTTCTGGACCCCAAAGAAACAAATAAATGAATTTAATCTTCCAAAATTCTCAAACGCTGGGTATGGATTCCAAACTCAAATCAGAATTCCCCAAAAGTTTTAGTTTAAACAACCAAAATACACCTATCAATCATAGCAACCAAAGCAAACAATTCATCCAAACAAACAATTCTGACCCATCTGGAGTTTGTGTCCCATGCAAATATATCAAAGCTTCTTCCTGGAGCTGCCAGGAATCATCAAAGAATTGAAAAGACGAATCAAAGGAGATTGATAGAGAAAGTTGTTTCCGCTATTGCAAGGTACTGACCATTTGTAGTGGTACTCCCCTCTCCCCTATCGCGTCCTCTTCTCACACTCATACTCACTATCAGTGGATAGTGAGAGAATTTAATGAGGCATTCGAACGGATATCTTAGGGATATACTCATTCTAGGGTATACTTCACCCTATCTCTAATGAGTTACTTAATGTGTTATACTCCTGAGCTAAAGTTTTAACCTTCAGCTCTGATACCAATTATAACGACCCTGACTCGACCATCGAAAATCGACATCGAATACGACACTCGTATTCCAATGCCGCAGATCCAAACGTCGAATCTGGTTCGCCGGAGCTTATAACACATCAAGTATAACAACACAGCGGAAGAAAAGAAATAAAATATCAATATATACAACATTAAGACGATATCCAGATATACAACAATGATATCAATATAAGAGATACAAGAATATACAATAAATAACAGCGGAAAGCGAATAGCAAAAGAGATAACTCCAATTATCAAACTGCAACTCCAATCCAATGCTCAAAGCCAAAACTCCAAACCACTAGCTCGAACCACCATCACGTTCACCAAGCTAAGCAAGTCTCATCCAGTGAATCCAAAGACTCCAATATCCAAGATCTCCAAATAATTAAAAAAAGAAAGCTGAAAGCTACAGAATGGATATCTACTATCTGACTATTTGAAAAACCAAACTCTAGACTGCCCATGTGGAAAATTGTGGGTACCCAGAGTTTAGGAAGGGAACAATAAACTCCGGGTCAGTCATGGGACTGGTATGAGAAAACAAAAACATTTAAACTTTAAAAAAAACAAAAGAATTTAAATTTGAAATCCATTATGCTTTTTGGAAAATGAAACTACCATAAGGCCTCCCGCCACACACACAATGCAAACGCAGAATTGGAGGAGATTTCTCCTTATGATAGTCAAATA
Source organism: Allium cepa (assembly GCA_030765085.1). NCBI lineage: Eukaryota > Viridiplantae > Streptophyta > Magnoliopsida > Asparagales > Amaryllidaceae > Allium > Allium cepa. The sequence goes on from CM060931.1 coordinate 468,484,380, forward strand.
TGCTTGATATGCGAAAGCCATTTGATATTATTATTAGTGCATAGTGGAAAATATTTCGAAAGTATAATATTAATCTTAGCCAGCATAGAAATTCTGAACTATGCCTACTATAGCTACCATGTTCAATAGCAGGTTACCACCACATTCCATGGCAGGTTATACAACCAAAACTGTACATGGCGCATATTGTTCCTTTGGTTTTTCCAACAAATGGTTAGGCCAAGGAACTTTCCATTTCAGCATGGGTACACCTCTGGAGGGACGCGCCGAGAACCTACCCGGCTCTCTTCTAACACAAGGCCGGTTGCCCCCTTTCCAGGGAATAAAACCTAAGATATACCACCCCCGGTCATTTGGGACCTTTAACCGAGGATCCTCAATACCAATCAACATCACATAGTAATAGTAAATATACTACAGTGCCTACATGAGTAAGTATCTGGGCTCCATACCATGATACTACCTTTTCCAGAAGGAATGGTCATACCCCAGGGGCGCTACCCCTGAAACCTTGCTGCATTCTTCCTGTTTCGACCATTCCGGGGTGTGAGGCTCGAGGAAGTCTCGTCCACAAAGCTACGCTTTTTCACAAAAGCCATGCTTCGATCAACAAATGATTAGCAGCACTTCGTATGCCACATTACCAAATTGGGAATGTATCCCTAGTAACCATCAACTACATAACCTCTGAGCTCGTACGTCTCAGAAAAGTGTGTTAAGCTAAGAGAATAAATCTCCGCCACCAAACAGAAATGTATTTGATAGAAACCAGTTTTACATCTCAAAGTGTAACGTCAGACCCACATCCATACAAGTCTGTTCCGGGTTCGAACAGAACTGAAGGCACTTCCGAAGAAGCCCTTGCATATCCGGATAATTCCTAATGACGTCCGGACTTCCCATCACAATAGGTGCTCAAATCTCTATACCGGGGATCAGCCGACGCAGAGACATTTGACAAGAAATCCTTTCGTTTTTGAAAATATCCGGTCTTAAATTGCTATCCATAACGTCGTATCACTATTCGGAATGGGTTATACAACACAAAGGTCCTCTCTTGGCTAAACCGAATAGTGAGGGCAATATTTAAAAACATATGGATATGGGATCTCAGTTAAATCACAGCTTAAAGCCCAAAACCTTTCATTCAAATGTTTAAAACAAATTACCATTTCCAATCTTTTAAACAAAAAGATTCTTTTCCAGAAACCTTTCAATGGTTTAAACAATTTCCACACTTTAATCTTTTAAACAAAAGATTCACTTTTAAAACCCCTTTTTAATTTAGAAATAGAGTTCACCAATCTTTAACAAAGATTCATTTATAGCCTTTCAAAAAAATTCCTTTTCAAGTTGGAGTAACTCATTCGTCTTTAAATCAAAGACTCATTTCATAGCTTTCAAAACAATTTTCAAAGATTCTTTCAAAACAATTCCCGTTTCAAATCTTTTATATATAAAAGATACACCATTTAGAATCCTCTTCAATTCCAAAACAAAGCTTAACAATCTTTCACAAAGGTTCGTTCATAGCTTTCAAAACAATTTCATTTCAATTTTTTCGCCAAATTGAAAACCCTTTCCTAATATGAAAGCTATTATTATTTGGAAACAAATAGTTTCATTTTGGAAAAAACTGATTAAATTTACCTAAGTTAAAGCCATTCAAGTATAAACTTGGTTTTAAATTTAAATTCTCAAAACCATACTTTTAAAAACGGTTTTAAAAACCATATAACGCATTTATAGCTTGTATAACCTTTTTATGTCATAAATACCAAATATAGAATTCAATTTCAGATATTGAATTCCAATTTGAATCAAATTATTCAAATTTCAAAACTTTATTAGGTCATTCAAAATAACTTTCATTTTTTTAAACACTCTTTCAAAAGTTTTTCACTTTAAACCCAATCCATTTCCAGAACCATTTGGATTTAAAATTGAAATTCAAAACTATTTTTAAAAATCTGTGACTTAATCGATTTCCACATGCAATCCATATTTGTGTGTGTATGGTGTAGTCCAGGGGTTTTACACAATAAAAGTTCCACATCATCAATCAGCACAAATTCAAATACAGCAATATATATTTGATAAGCGATATAAACTATAACGCTTATATTTGATAAGCGGTACAAACCAATATCTATAACGCTTATCGTTCATTCACAAATTCACAGATAAATAATATAAATTTATCATAGATAAATAAATTACATTCATCACAAATCACACTGAAACAATTCATAGCATAAAGCATAACATATCAAAAATATCAAACAGTTCAAAAATCTAGAGAATTCAAATATCCATAAGTAAACTCAGCTAATTGTCTGATTAAGTTAAATCGGATTACTTGTGAATAAATACTAATCCTGGTTAATTAATATCAATTAATTAAAAACCATCTTAATTAATTAACCCTTAATCATTTATTAATTTACCATTAAGAAATTAATTAATTAACCTTTAGTTATCTAATTATTCTTAAATTAATTATCCTTAACTAATTATATAAATTAATTATCCCTTAATGAATTATCATTCCTTAATCACCTTCATTAATTTATTAATCTTAATTTAATTACATAATTAATTATCCCTTAATTACATTAAGTAATTACAAATTAATTAACTTTTAATCATCAATTAATCAACCTTTGATTAACCTTTAATCACTTAATAAATCCTTAGATTATAAATTAATTAACAACCCTTAAATCAATTTCATTGATAAATTATCCCTTAATCTACTTATATTACATAATCATCCTTTAATAAATCTCATTAATCAATCATTAATCACCCTTCAACAAATAAATCAACTTAAACTTTAAAGGTTGATTAACAATTTAAAACATTCTTAATATTAATTAACTTCTTAAATGTTGTTAATAAACTTAAAAAAAATAAAGGTTATGTGTATTTTAAACCTTTTTAAACTTTAAAACTAATTCCATGTTTAAAAAAAATACTTATTCAAAAGAATGGATTAACATGTTTAAATTCGAATTAGTTTAAAAACTTTGAAAACTGGTTTATAACAAACCCGAGTCAAATCCTTGTTTACCCTAGCTTTGCTTTGAGACCTTCTGCAACCTTCAACAGCTTCGAGTCAGTCATCATGTTACACGAGTTCGAACCCGAGATATCACCTTCCTCCCCAATTCGCAACTTCACATGATACAAATGACAAATGGTGCACGTGCATATGCAATCAGAGCGACTCCGATCATCAACGCCAACGCTCACCAGTCAATGATCATCTCCTCACGTCATCTGAGCGCCCAGATTCTTCAAACATGTCGTCGATCAAATTCGAGCTTTCAACTCAACTGGGACCAAAACTTGCTGTCGAACATCCTCTTCGCCCCGCCTCGTGACGATGCCAGAATCCATACGACAACGACCACAAATGCCCCGATGGTCCACGAGCCCTTTCCCCCAGGAGCGATCGCCTCCGATCCACCAAGGTGGACGAGAATATCGCGTTAAATCATCAAATCGAACTGGGTACAAAACCTTAGTTTGTCGAACCCAAGTCCAATCGATCATCTGGAAAATTTCATGCCATTTTTCCATCGATCCACACATCACCATCTACCCTCAGACTCAAACCTGAAGCTCAATCTCACCTTGATCATCGGAAATATATGATTTTTCATTCTCTGTTCATCTCAAAATGTCTTGCTAATTTCATTATTAAAAATCTTGGGATTTACGTCAAAATTCATGAATTTGCGATACGAACACTTTCATACAAATGAAACTTGAAATTCTGATGTATAAATATGGACCAAATTTTATCTTCTACTGTTATCTGACCTTCTTCCAGAATGTTTCTAAATATTCTTGCTTAAAACTATTTTTTTAAAATTTACGATACAATGTTGCAAATATTTTCTTTCTAGAGATCAAAGCTTAATTTTGATTATATAATTTTTTTTTTTTGAATTTTCTACTTCAGGTGTTTGAACCTTTTTTTTAAAACAGGACTTAAAAACCCTGTAACCAAAGGCAGAGACCAAGCTTTGCCTATTTAGAGACTTACATACTAATATTTGCATATGTATACTGACATGTTTTCATTCATACATACTTAACTTTAGCATCACTTTAAGTAGTCATCACATTCTATCAAAATATAAACATATAAAGGTGAAAAAGGTGATGTTTGCTCACCTTAAAAACCAGAGAACAGAGTGGAGAACTGGGATTTTGTTGTTTCCAGGTTGCAGCTTGTTGAACTGATTGAAGCTTTGGTTTCCAGGCTTGAAATGTTTTTGAAAATTTGATATTGCTTGCTTTCCTTAATTTTCCCGATTTGAAATCTTCCTTCTAATTCCTCTGGTTTTGATAAAACAGAATTTTCTTTTGTACATAGGCTTCTTTGTTTCCTGGTTTGAATCTTTACGAGTTTCTTTTCGTTGAAATTTTCTTTTATTTATTTATTTTAAAGACGAAAAGAATACATGACACTTTTTATTTGTTAATCTATTTAAGTTACACTTGTAAACTTTTTTATAAAAATGCTTACACTTGTTTACATATTTAAATTTATGTTTAATCCTTTACTTTAAATAAATTTATAGATTTTGTTCTAAACACTATGTTAATGAATTTGCATTTTTGTATTTATATCAAATTCAAAATAAAACTTTCAAATCATCTATTATAGATACAAAACAAAACTTTCTATTAGTCTTCAAAGTATAGAGTTTTAAATCAAATTTATAAATTTCTTTATATTCACATATGTATATTCTCAAATTATACTTATTATGTTTTAGATGTTATACATTTTTTTAAATCTCATTTTATAAATTTACGAACCAATTTTACATTTCTATCAATTTAAAGGAAATGATTTTAAAACTAATTATACTTTAATAAATACACATATTTTATATATAGAATTTAACTTTTACACATCTTTCCTATATTTATATATTTTGATATTAATCTTATATACATTTCTATTCCCAAATATTCAAATAAATTCTAAATCAATTCATAATTTAATCATAATTTTATATTAATTTACCAAATTAATTCTTAATTTAATCTAGGAATCAAATTAATTACAAATTTAAATTTTTAAACTTAAGATATTAAACTTATTTTAAAAAAAATTCATTTTTAAACTTAAGTAATCGTACTTATTATATTTTTGTTTCAAATATAAAATTTTCTTTAAGTCTGTAACGACCCAACTTCCAAACTCCAGGAAGTCACATCGTTAATAATAAAGAAAAGGGATAGAGAATAGAAAGAAAAAGAAGAAGAAATAAACAACACATCGGAATTTAACAGCGGAACGAATAAATTATATTAATAATATAAAATATTACATAGTTTACAACACTAATCAGAGTACACAAATATACAACACATACTAGACAGTTATAAACACCTGTCTAGTATTTACAACATAATACAACTCAGAGACAACACAGAACACACAGCGGAATACTAAATAACTAACGTAGAAGCCTCCTGCTCCATTGCTCCTCCAATATTCGTCAAAGCCAACCTGAATCCCTTGGCTACTCGTAAAAATTTGAGTAACCAAGAGTTTATGAAAAACAAAAATAAACTCCGGGTCAGACATGGGTCTGGTGTGAGTAACAGGTTAAAGTTGCTTAACTTTCAAAAACCTTTTGAAAAGAAAGGTATCACGTAAGACTTCCCACACATAAACATGGAAAAGTTTTTACCTTACGTTAACCAAAACATTTGATAGGAAATCCAGTGATATTATAATAGTGTCTAGGGTTTTCAAGTAAATATGAAATAGCCGAAATTGTTACATCTATTAAATTCCAGCTGCTAGCCACAAAAGTGGGTAATACAATCAAAACCGTTGGCACCTATTGGATTGTGGATTCCATACAATGGCAGGGCTACTGGGGTAGCGCCCGTCACAGTACGTGGCCTAGATCAACGTAACGAGGATCACTCCCGACCCCCTGCAGCACAAAGCCGAACCCATTCCTTACTGAATAGTTCCGAACAAGACAACTCCGCAGTTGGCATACGCTCCAAACTGCCCACACAGCCGAAATAAAAAGGGACCTCTAGACAGGGGAAATTCTTGCTCTCCAGTGGGAGCTACCCACGAAGCCTTGCTGCACCTCCCCTGTTTTAGCCATTCCCGGTTGATGAAGCTTGAGGCTACGATTACCTTTATAGAACACATCTCTTAGAAAGCTCATCGTCCACCTGACGATGTTCTGAAAGCATTCAGTCCATACAACTTCGTTCCGGGTTCGAACGAAACCGAAGGCATTATCTCGTTACACTCGTATTGGAATCACCCTCAGAGTTAACGACGATAACCCTTGCACTCTGAATCACCATCTCGAACCTATAAGTACTATTCCGTCAAACTCATTACGGAATCACCCACAGAGTTATACCGACGTATAGCCCTTATACCTCGAGTCTTCACTTGCTCCACTTAGATTCACGACCTAACGTTAATTTTGATCGATGTGGTTTTCGGATATCCAGATATGGAAACCCGATCCCGGTCTCATCGAAATCCAAAGCGTGTCTTTTAAGGCCAAGTTGTTTTAAAGTTTAAAACAATTCAATTATCTATATACACAGATAGATAAATCATAGATTTACAATAGGAAATCAATATCATCATCACATAGATAATCCATAATATCATTATCAAAGATAATCATCATCACAATGCAACCAATACATCCAAATCACTCAACATTATCTATCTCATATTTGAGATTCAAACCATTTCGGCAATCAACATCAACCATCCATATAAGCAATGATCTATCATTCCAAATTTAATTAATTTAAAATGAATTAAATTAATTACATCATTCAAATTAATTTAAAGTGAATTAAATTAATTACTTCATCAATATAAATCTTGTTTCATAACTATTAATTAATTACAAATTAATCAATTAATCATCTTCCAATTAATCACTTTAATTAATCACCTTTGATTAATTACTCCTTAATTACATTTATGTAATTACTTTAATTAATTTCACAAATTAATTATACTTATTCAAATTCAGTAATTAACCTTAATTACTTCACAAATTGATTAACTATAATTAATTACATTAATTCTTAATTAACTACATTAATTAATTTCCTTTAATCACTTATTATTGATTAATTAATCTTAATTAATCAATCTTAATTACATCATTAATTATATTAATTAATGATGTAAAATTACATTTTAATTAATTACCTTATTTAAATTAATTACATTAAGAAATTAATCTTAATTTAACCCATAATTGTTAATCCCTCTTGATTAACCCTATTCAGTAATTAATTACCCTTAGTTACTTTACCAAACAAATTAACTACTCCATAATTAATTGTCTCAAATTAATCCCTTGATTAATTCACCAAGTAATTATACTTAAATTACTTTAATTTTCAAATCACCTTCACTAAATTACATACAGTAATTACCCATTAATTACTTCTCTATGTAATTTCTCTTTATTTAATTACAATAAGTAATTATACTCCATAATCATTTAATGATTATTTTAAATTAATTAAACTGAATTAATTAACTTAATCTAATCAAATTAAACTCAATTAATTACAATAAGTAATTAATTTCCTTAATTACTTCCATAAGTAATTATACTTAATAATTTGCTCAAATGATTATCTTTAAATTAATTAATCTAATTAATTATTAAAATTAATCAAATTAATTAATTATTAAATAATCTTTAGTTAATGACCTTCATTAACTATTAAACAATTCATTAATTATTTTCTAAAATAATTAACTTATTTTAAATCATTATTAATTTCAAATTAATAAATCATTAATAACTCATTAGTTAACTCTTAATTATTTAAATAAGTAAGTGTTAATTAAAAACTTAATTAATCCATTATTAATTGACTAATTAATTATTAATCATTAATTAAAATCAAATCTTATTTAATTAATTATTCTTAAATTACAAGTTAATTATTCTAAGAATAATTAATCTTAAACCCTTAATTACTTTGAGTAATTATTTATTTCATTAATTAAATAAATTAATTATTCATTTAATTACCCTAATAATTAAATGAAATACAAATTATTAAATTATAATTTAACTTTAACAAGTTTAAAATCAATTTTTAAAACTTTAAAAAAAAAAAATACTTTTCTTATAAAGAAATTTTACAAAAGTTTAAATCAAATTTCTCCTTTAAATTGAAAACATTTAAATTTTTCTCAATCATTCAAATTTGTTAAATACTTAAATTTATCAAACTTAAATTTATTTTGAAACGAAGATTCAAATCCAAATTTGAATCAAATTTAAACTTTGTTTAAATATTACTTAAATTTTCAATTTCCAAATTTAAATTCAAATATATTTAAAACATTTTTGAACAATAAATCCCTTTAAAGTTATTTTAAACAAATTTAAAATTTTACAATCTTCATCCATTTCCAGCTTCAGATTCAAATTAACTTGAATCCATAATTAAAAATTTAGATTTAAATTTCACTTTCAATCTTTGCTTTATACATAAAAAATTCAGTTTTAAATTTGAAAACAAAACACGTTTCCAGTCATGAACAAAACAAATCGAGCTTCAATCCATTCGAGTCTAACATAATCAAACTCGAACAACACAAAAAGGAACTCGAGTAAACTCAAACCATACTCGAGCAACTCGAGTATTCCTTTCATCTGAAAATCACTTAACTAAATAGTTAGGTTTTAACTTTAATCCTGTATCAAACAAAAATACCTAGGCCTACAACAACAGTTTCCCCCAAGTCTCAAACCCCACAGCTTCGAGTCCCCAACCTCAATACTTCGAGCCACACACGAGTCGCCCCGAACAAAAACACGAGTACAACCTCCTTCCCAAACCCGCTGATACCCAAAATGTCGTGCACCTGCACCGACGCCACCATCACCTCCTACCACACGCGACCCCTTGCGCAAATCGGTAACCATCATTCAACCTTATTCCGACCATCATACAACATGCCGAACCCCAAAATCAAAATTGAGAGTTCAAGCACAAAACTGCAACCATGTCGAATCTAGAATTCACCTCAAATTCCAAAATCCGATCGTCAGAGAAATACCCCCTCCGGTCACATCCACTTCCACACTCCCTCAACCCTCTACTCGATTATGGAAGAACTCAATCACCCATAGATGTCGAGATGGCCAAATTCCTGATCAACAGCAAAACTAGGTTTTAAAAACTTAATCCCTAATCACTACTACATCGTGCTTAAATCCTTCTCCCAATAATTTTCCTTGAATCTTCGTTCACCCATCCAGCACCAGAAAAGATACTGGCCTCCCCGAACACATAGATAGACAGTTACAACCCAAAATACCATTTCTGGTTAAACCAGAAATGCCCAACCATTTTTAAGCTAAAAATTATAATTTAAGTTTTAAAATTCAAGTTTTTGTATAAGAAATCAACTTATACCTTTGGATCAATGAAACAGAATAATTAAGTTTTCATTTGCTAAATATTTGCTCTGGTATGTTAAGTTACCCAGAGACATTACAATTTTTATTTTATTTTTCATGCTAAAAAATAAAAAATAAAAAAATAAAACTGTAACTTTTGTTAACATCCCCATTTTGATTATATCACCAATCCTAACACAGCTTTGATCAAAGAAAATGGAAATTTCTAGGCAATTCTTAACCTGGAACTTAAAAACAGAAAAGCAAATTCACAGCAAGATGCACATCTACATTCATTCAAAAGTGAACTTATAGAAAGCATACACACATACTTATTTCAATGTAAAATAAGCAACTAAATTCATATTTAAGTTATTTAGTAAAATGTTACTCACAGGTTTCTTTTTAGAGGCAGAGCATCCAATTTAATAAAACAAATCAATTTCATATAAGTTCGATAACTCCCAAATCAAAGTATTTAATAAAAAAAGATTCTCAATTTCAATTCCTTTCAATAACGTTTCAGTTTCAAAATCATATATGATTTCGCCAAATCATTTCTTCCAAATTACATATATTCAGTTTCAAAGTTTCTCAAAACAATATGTTTAGAAAATAATCGTGGTTGCCAAATCAATAAAATTTAAGTAAAACAAATTCATTTCTAAAGTCATCATGTAAATACGGGTTTTAAATTTCAATTTATTTTCGAAACCAAATATTTTCCTCAAGAATCGCTTATCTCCAAAATGATTACTAATTCTATAACCCTTCCTTTAAATCCTTTTTATTTATTATTATATATATATATAGTTTTATAAAAGATGTTACTAAGTTAAAACATTAAACTAAATTTTATTCAAAATATTTTGAAACCTAAATTTTTATTCAAAACGTTTTAAAACTATATTTCTTATTAGTATAACTCAAAATAGTTTTATTCATTAACTTAACAAAACAGTTTCAAACTTATTTAAATTATATTAAAACATACAAAACAAAACTAAATTTAAACCTTGATTTGGAAGTGCTCGAACTTTAAAAATAGTCGAAGAAACCAAATTTTTCAATCCAAGAGTTGGAAATCAGCAACAAATCCGTAAATCAATTTCAATAGATAAGGTTATACCAAAACAAATCTGAAACTCGAGGACTGAACACCGGTTTACTTTAAATCATTTCAAATATACATATACATACATACATACATACATATATCTTTCGAATATCAAACCATACTTCGAAAATTTTGAAATCAAAATTTGGTTTCACAAAATCACTCGCATAGCAAAGCTACTAGAGTGGCCTCTCCTCCACTCTGAAACTCGAAAATCAATGTCAATGATGCGTGCACTCATCACCAAAATTAATTTCCAATGACATAAGTGAGTTCTAGACTTCTATTTTCTTGAAACTTCTTTGAAATCTCTTCGAAATCATTAGAATTTATTCGAATACATTTGAAACATTTCTTATTCGAAAAATATCTTTAAATCATATAATCATTATATATTTTCCAAAATCTTTAAACCGATTTCAAAACATCGAAGTTCGATTCCTCGAAATTCAAATTCAAATGCTTCAATTATAAATCATTTTTATTTAAATCAAATTCTTATAAATTTTCAAATTTTCAAATCCTTTCAAAGCTTCAAATTTTCATTTTTTAAAAGGTATATAATCCCTATGGAAAACATTTCACTTTTATATATAAAATATGGTCATCCTTCTCAAAATAATAATTTCGATGTATGCCCAATTTCAAAATACAACCAAACACAAATTTTCCAAGGGATGATTCAAGGATGGATTTCAAAACAAACGAAGATTCAAATTCAAAGGAACTCTAGTCAAAAAGAATTTTGGTTCAAAGATAAGATCGAAAGAAAATGAGATAATTTAATTACCAAATAGGAGATGATAAGCCTATATAAATCAAGGGCAACCTTAACCGAGTCAATCATGACTTCAGGAATATAATCAATGCGGAAATGTAAGGCAAATTGACATTCGAATGCCAAAGAAAAATTCAGATAGAGCAAGAGATAGATAGAATCGAAATCCGAGGATACAGAAATCTCCAGTGAACCAATGCCAATTGTAAAGGAGTTTCACCCCTTTACAAATCATTCAAAGATTTGCAGAATCACCGCTCTTTATAGAGGTCCTTCAAAGTGCAGTTATGGAATGCTCCTAAATCAAAGGAATACAAATAAGGAAGACAAGGCCGGATTTCAGAACAAGTGGGAGCATTCCAAAGTTCAAGGAATTATAATCGATAAGAATCCTAACCAAGAGATTACTAACACGGTGGATACAGAAGGGATGAAGTTTAGAAGATCTTGATTTCAAATAAGAAAATTTATACCAATATAATCTTTGAAAATCATTTAAAATCATTTGGAAATCATTTTATACTTCGAAAATACGTTCTCTCACAAAATAATGATTCTGAGATTGATTTCACTCATTCTAGGGTATTTCTACCCTATCTCTAATGAGTTTTTGCTCCGCAGGCTATGATTTGCCTAAAAACCAAAGCTCTGATACCTAATGTAACAACTCGGTATTTTCAGCCATTCGCATCCGCACATGTCGGACTTGAATTTCTCAAAATATCGCATTGTAATAAAATTTAGAGCAAATGAAAGTAATCATAGAATCATAGACACAGAAATATCAGAATAACTCGCAGCGGGAATAAAATACCATAGTAGTTCATGAACCTACGATAACAAAGTCTCAAAACAAATACATATATCAGTCTGAAAACAAATATTATAGAAATCCCAAAAACATAGAAGATCACTAATACAAGAGCTGAAATAGATGAACTAAAATAGAAATAGATGAATAACTAGATAAATAGAATCTCCAACGATTCCTAGCTCCAGAAAGAGAAATCCAAAGCTAAGTTGTGAATACTCCGGCTGACCCGAGCTTAAAGTAAAAACACAAAACACTCGAGTCAGGACATACATACTTATATAATGTAAACCAACTCAAGTGAACTGTAGTAGTGATGCACGATAACTTAAAGGATGCTTGGGATCGCCCATCCTCTAAGGATCTGTTAAACCATAAATTAAATACATCCAAAAATCACAAGGCATACAAGGAAGTGTACTCGTGGCTATTATTCCAAAAAGTTTTATAATTTCAAATTAAAATCATTCATTTAAACCATAAAAAAATGGAGTCATTATACCTTCAAATCAAATATTTAAATTCCCAAAAAATTTAACCTTTTCATAATTCATTTATTCACTTAAGTACGTTAAACAGTGAAATTTTCAGCTTCTCATAGCATTCAGAAATGTTGCAGTAAGTTACATTTGAAAACAATTCAATTCAACAAAGACAACATTTAAAACTGCTATAATAGTTCAGTTATATTCAAAATCTCATTTCAGCCAACTGCAGCACTTACAAAGTGCTACTGTAGCTCTTTATTAATTTTAGGTTTTAATTTTTTTTCTGCAACTACAACATTTACCAAGTGCTATAGTAGATCTTAGTTAATTTTGGTCTTATAGTTCACTAGCATCAACCACAGCACTTGCAAAGTGTTGTCGTATCCTTTACAATAGATTTTAAGGTAACTTCAGAAACAATAGCATTCCTGAAGTGTTGTAAATTATATTTCTAGATTTTCAATACAATTTCAACAATAATAAAATTCCAATTAAAACCATTTTTAACTTATAAAATTTCATATTTTCCCACTTTTAAATGGTCATTTAAATAACCTTTAATTTATGATTTTTTATAAAGAAAAATTTATACATAAAATCAAATTTTAAATAATTCACTTATTAAATTCAAGCATACAAATTTTCCGTTCTTTGCATTTTAAAATTTAACTTAATAAATAGGATTTTAACTATAATTTCAAAATATAACCTAAATTTTCCATTTTATTTTCTTAACTTAACGTCTATTTTAAAACCAAATCTCAAATTTAAATATTTAAGTTATATTCAAATTTCACTTTTAAACATTCATTTATTTAACCATTTTATTTCATAGAAAAATCAATAACACTTTATTAATTTATTTAAATTCAAATTCTAAACCAAATTATCATATTTTATTTACTTAATTTAAACTCCATTTATAAACAAAATCATAAATTCCAAGATTAACTTATATTTCAAATTCTACTTTACCATTTATTTATTTCACTCATTTAATTTGTAGAAAATCACTACTATTTTACAAAAATCATTTTAATAAAATTTAAATCAAAATATCGTAAAATTTACATTTTTAAAATACTTTAAAAAAAATTAGAAAGATATATATATTAACCATGGGTCTGTATATAATTTTCTAACCTAAGTGAGGTGATACGGATAATATATCTTTCAAATCTGTAATTTACAAAGAAAATCTGGGTTCTATCATTTCAAACCCGCAATCCCAAGTCAATAAAATGAATAAAAATTGTTTAGGCCTATCATTTCAGCCCATAATGATTTTTCCTTATTCTAAAGTCCGTTCGGGTATGTATCATTTCAACCCATAGTGATTCTATTCTACAGGGAACTTGCAGTGTGATAATCAAATATAAACGATATAAAATGAACATCAAAGCAACATATGGCAGTGACAGATGATATGACAGGTTTATTAACAGAGTGATCATCATATAAATCATATCACAGGCAGGTATAACATGATGTAGCAGTTTTACAAATTCACTTGGTGTCACTTCACAGTTTATACAAGTAAATATGTCATGTGTGATTACTCACTTATTTCAAGCTGGAGATAGCAAGACAAAGCACATAAACGAATTCCAAAAAGCATGATAACACGACTTTTGACTTGAGTGAGAAGAGAACCAAGCTAGTGATCTTATTCACAACCAATAAAACAAGACAAATATAAATATAATTTCAACATAGAATACATATTCAAACAGTTTAAAATAAAAGCAATAAAACACAACATGGTTTGACCATTGCCTCAACCATCATATGCTCGGCCTAGGGGTCATGTGTGTTTGACCATAGTGCTATACTGGGCTAGGATATGGCATACATGCACGACTACAAGGAGTTGAAGTGGTGGAAGTTGCAACATGAAGGAAGATCAAGAGGTAGGCAACATAAGTGGTTTTTGGTGCAACTTTGGGTTCGGCCTGAGGTGATGTGGGCTGGGCCATGCAAGGTGGTGGTCAGGTGATGTCTGGTGTTGCAGCCAGAAGTGGCGGAGGAGCTAGTGGTGGTGGCTATGGAGGTGGCCAAGGTTCAAAATGAAGGGGTAGTGATTTTCGGAAGCTCGGCTATGGCATTATTGGTGTGTTTTGCAACCTTTGGTGGTGATTGCTTCAAGGGATGCTCATGGATAGTCAAGATAAGAGGAGAGGAGGGTGATGTGGCCATGGATGTGGTGGTGCTGGTTGGTGGAGGTGTGGAGGGGCTATGGCCGAGCAAGACTATGGCAAAGCATGGCAAATTTCAATGGAAAATTCAAAAAAAATGATAAGAAAAAGTAGAAAAGAAGAAGAAGACATTACCACTTTTTCCAGAAATGTTTGGCCGAGAGAAATGAGATGCAAGTGAGAAGTTTCTCACATGAAATGAATAAGAAAATTCATGGCCAATAGATGTGGCGAACGGCCACACAATGAAAAGGCAAAGTATTTGAAAACTCATAAGCAAATGAAGAGTT
Source organism: Allium cepa (assembly GCA_030765085.1). Lineage (NCBI taxonomy): Eukaryota > Viridiplantae > Streptophyta > Magnoliopsida > Asparagales > Amaryllidaceae > Allium > Allium cepa. The sequence continues at coordinate 468,499,520 of CM060931.1, forward strand.
TTTGTCTCTTCAATTTACCATTTCTTTAAATCAAATAAAAACAAATGAAAATTAGTAAATAAATTAGAAACTAAATACAAAATAAAAATAAAATGAAAACAAATAAATAATTTAAGAAAAATAGAAAGAAGAAATAGTTTAATAAATTGAAACTAGACTTAGAAATTACAAACAAAATACAATCAACTTTGGAGAATTATAACTATGCTTTTTAAAATGTTTTAAAAACAAAATATAGAAATAACATGTCATATCACATATATATACACAAATTAGAACAAGATATGACAAACAAAAATATTATTTATAAAAATTAAATAAACAATTTTGTCAAATAAAATAATTTACGTACAATATTGTAAAAAGCATAACTTTCACAATATAAATCAAATTTCAATGAAACGAAAAGACGTATTCTTGAAATCTTATTTATTTTCATAATAAAGGATAAAATTAAAAAATTCAAATATTTAAATTTTAAATTCAAAAGTCAAAGTTTGACCATATTGACCAAAATCACTATTTTGGAAAATATTCTATTTATTCATGTTTGAAATTATAATTTACATAAAAATCAAAATTTATATTTAAAATAACAAAATTTATTCATTTTAATTTAATAAATAAAAATAAAGTTTTTAAATCAGGAATTCAAGTTAAAATAATCTCAAATATAGGGTTGTTGCACCCCAGAGTGCGGGCTAGAGTATAAACGACTTGAAATCTCCAAGTCCCCAAAGTGCGGACTGGACTACTTTAAGTCCCCAGAGTACGGACTAAAGTACAAATGACTTGAAGTCTTCAAGTCTCCCGTGTACAGACTAAAAAATATTCTAAGTTTCTGTAGCTTGGAATACAAAATGTACAATTCCATAGAATCTCCAAGCTGTATAAAGATGAATTGGGGGTTTATGTAACTCACAATAGCTCGGGTTCCGACTACAGTTACACAGAAAGCTGAACAACAAAAGTCATTTGAAAAAGAAGCTAAATTTTATTTATCAGTCCAAAATGAGGTCCTACTACAACTCCTCTGAAACCCGGAGTCAAAAGTCGATCTACATTGACTATGAAAATAAATAAAAATAATTACGTAATCTAAGCCGACCCTCGCTGAACGAGTGTAACAGCTACTTCTTTGGTTTCTTCAGTTTCTTTTCCTCCTTCGTCTTCTTTGATGACTCCTCCCCCACGCGTTTTCGCTTGCATGCTTTGCTTGATGGGGAGGTAACATCCGAGGAAGAACGAGGGACTTCTAGGGGCCTGGACCCACGAGGGAGGATGACCTTCAAAGGCCTATTCAAAGGATCATCTAAATCCACAAATCGGGGCTGGACTTTGATTTCAACTTTCCTTTTCTTTTCCTCTGCAAGTTTCTCCTTCATGCTCATTTTAGATGTATGTCCAGAGGCGCCCGTGATCTCAATTTCATAACTTTCTTCGATGGGAGACGAAGTTTCAGACTTGTCCTCGTCAAGCGCCTCATTCACTTGAGCATCGGGACTGGGGGTCTCTACCGTGTGAGTAGCCTTGCTTGTTTCCCTTTCTCCTCCTTGGCGTCATTGCTCCTTGGAGTTGGTTCAGGATCAGAACGACCTATGCAAAATCACAAGAGACAAACATTAGAATACAATAACCACTCATCGAAAACGATGGCTCTTTGAACTTTAAGAAGAAGAGTTGCATACCGACTTCTTGCTGGCTCTCAACCGTTCGAGGAGTCGCACCCTCTGGAATGGGAGACAGAACATGAACGTCGAGGCCAGGGTCTTCCGGGTCATAACTTGCATGTTGCTCGAATGGATCAAGTACTGGTCGATCAGCCGATTGAGTAGGAGGAGGAGCTGGGGACACGGTTCTAGACGGACCAGAAATGACATCTTTTCCTTTTGATGGGGAAGAACCTTTGTAGTAGAGGGTAGTCGCTACAGACAAGTGTAAAGGCTCGTTCCCCCTGAGAAATTATTTTACTAGAGCCTCCTCATCAACCTCCTCGATGCCTAACTCGACCTTCCTGATCTTTATCAAAGTTTCCCATGCCTCGGCTAGAGATTCAAGGTAACCCTCGCCAAGAAAATTTAAGTCTCGATGCATGAGGACACAGGCATTGTATTCTGCTATAAGTGGGTTGAACAGGCACTTGATCTCCTCCCTGCCGGCTTCTATAGCCGCCTCAAGACGAGAATCAATCTCTTTGGAAGCTATTCTTTAGCCCTCCTCACGGGCTTAATCCTTCAACACCTCAACTTTGGAGTGTTCATCGTCGAGCTTTGTTTTCAGAATTCGCGTAGCAACAATCTCATTGTAGTACTGTTGCGCCTCCTTATGAACAACAATTTTCTCTTCTTTCTCTTTGAGAAGTAGCTCTTCCAACTCTTTGTCGCGCTGAGAAAATGCCTCTCTCTGTTTTTGCACAGAATCTTCCTCTAAAGCTAAGGCCCCACAGCGTTGGACCATTTCGTCAATTTCTTTCTTATGTGTTGCCTCCAGGATTAACGGCCTCTGCTGTGTCTTTAATGATTTTCTGGGCAGCTTCGAGTGGAGATTTGTATGAAGAAAGCTCGTCATCTTGAGCTTTAATGATGTCTTTGTCATGAATAGCTTCGATCTTTAAGCGATCGATTCCGTGTTGACGCTCAACAAAGATTTTCGAGAATTTTTTGAATAAATGGACAAATGCATCATGTTGAACATAAACGTCAATTTTACAAGCAATGGCACTCTGTTTGACATTGCCCAGAATATAATGGATCGCTAGGAGGAACTTCGAACCATCGAAGCATGTTTTGGGGGAACTTAGCCTTAAGCTTGGCTAGGCTCTCCGATATCGATGGATCTGTTGTAGGAATAGAGGGAAATGGTCTTGAGAGTTCAGATTTCTTGTGGCGTTCCCGAGATTGCCTTGTGCTAGATGAACTTGAAAGCTGATTGCGGGGAGCATTGAAATAGGATCCCTTATAGCCAAAATTCTCCCTGCCTTGTTTCGAGTGAGAAGGAGAATTGTAATGATATGAAGGCCGATGACAATTTTCTTTCGAGATGTTGAATCCCATAAGTCATAATCCCTGTTACAGTCATCATCTCTATCCCAACGTCTTTCGGAGCCCTAATCCCATCTAGAGTGGTGAAAAATAGATGACACTTGAAGACGATCGAGTCCGTGAGTACGTCCCATATAACCTGCACAAAATTTAAATAACGACAAGTTAGCAAAGGGTAGGGTAATTGCTAAAATTTAAGTTCAAGGTGAAGTGCACGTGTCTGTGTGTGTCCTAGTGTTTTCCCCGACGGACCAGTTTCTTTATCTTTACTTAGGAGTTTTTTCTCCTTGGTTTTGGGATTGAGCACCTGCATCACCTCTCACGGGTGAATGAAACTTAAGGTCTTCCGAAACATTGAAGCCATAGTTAAGCAAATCATTAGGAATAGTGAGGTCCGACAGGCCTTTCAAAGAACTCTCTAAGTGTTGGGGGGAAGGCTCTCTCTCTACTGGAGTGATGGTGACCTTAGAGGTTCCACCCACTGTCTTCATCCTCAATTTGTAGGTTAATTTCTTCTTTTCCTTCGAAGGTGAAGGCATTACTTCGATATCGTGAACCTCGACTATCGGGTCACGAGCAGGACTAACATTCTCACCCGGTACTTCGGGCGTTTTAGCTTCTCTAATCTCCCCCTCCTTAGGTGCGTCAGGGGCAGCACATGCTGAAGGCCCAGCTTGCTTTTTTCCTTTGCCCAAGGCAGACCCAGTTATAGTGACGCCTTGTGGAAGGCTTATTCGACGACCTTCCGCTAGCAGTCCAAACTTTAAGAGTGATTCGTTTGAAATAAGAGATATAATGTCCCAGTCTCTTGCGAGGATAGCTCGGATAGCTTCAATGGCTTTAGAATACTCAAAAGCCTTCGGGGCATGGGCTAATACCTGTAAAAGTGGAGAAAGAGTTAGAAAAGTGCAATTTTCGTCGAATATAAGTATTGATCCAGAAAAGAGACGTACTCCCTTCCCCCATCTCCTTGCAAAGCCAAGGGGACGGAGCATGTAGAACCACTCCTGCTTATACTGGACGAATTTGCTCCATGCCCCAGTCAGAATTTGACACTTGCTATGCGGCTCAAGAAATACAAAAATGGGCTGTCAAATCGTCTCTTGAAACGATGAATATAGCAGATATCGCTAGGAGTCGGGAGCCTGAATAGAACGCTCATGAAGAGAATGCGCATACGATATACTAACACGTAGCCGTTTGGATGTAACTGCGATGGAGCGATCTCAATATACTGTAACAGGTCACGAAGGAAGGAGTTGAATGGCGGCACGCTAGCAACCCAGCACATAAATTTATTATAGGCTGTATGTCCAACTGGGGCAAATGAGGACGATCTTGTCCCAATGGAACCAACATATCGTCGAAAGGAATCTCGTGTTCCAAGCATATGCGACGAAGAGCGCTTTCATTAATTCTTGAAGCTTGAGAATCGATCGGATCATCTGAAAGATCGCTGCATCCAAGGCATCGAGAGCCAAGTCGAAAGATGCGATCGTGGGGCTCGGTATATCTTGTACAGGAACCGTCGATGGATTTGAGGTTCGAACCATTTCCTATTGAGAAGATGGCCCAGGTCTGTCCGAGACCGTGGCAGAGCTAGATTTTCTAGACATCTCTGGTGAGTGTTGGATCTGATGAAACACTTGTTTATACTATACTTGAAAAACAATCGACATCATACTTAACAACAAAAATACTCCCCCCGTGTGGTGTGTGAACTAGTGCAATCGTTCAAGTATAAGTGCCAAGGAATTAAAAATCATAGTGTTGATGAAATAAAGTTAGGCTTTGAACTATCATCTTCGAAGACCGTCATCGTTGACCGTCTACGAGAGCTTGTCGTATGATGGTTTCTATTTTGAACTCGGCGTTGACATTGTATGTTGAAGGTTGTTATTTGTTTTAATCAAGTTAAATTCAGGTTTATAGTTGTCAAAACAGAGGATTTATCGGTCTGGATTGTTCGATGTGCTTGATTGTTTAAGTCCTTGTCCTTGTTTATCGTCATATGTTTAGGCATATGAAGTAAGTTAAGTCAATGTGCATTATGTTCGAGTTGGGATGGTTCTAACTGTTATAGCATACTATCAAACTTAATACCGAACGGCGTTGTAGGGACTAGACTATTATTGTGTACTCCACTCTCCTACACTCCCTCTCCCCCTTTCGGCATTCGGCAAGTCATGCCGAGCCACATCACTCGGCACGATAAACCAACTCTAACTTCTTTCCTACACTCCCTCTTTACCGCTCGGCACGGTGGAGTCATTTGGAAAGTCATGTTGAGCCACATCGCTCGGCACTTTACCCATCTCCTACTTTTCTCCTACACTCCTTATTACCTCGTTCGACATAAGGGAGTCATGCCTAGCCATGGTCATATCGAGCCACATCGCTCGGCACGCTAAACCCCACTTCAACTTCACTCCTACACTCCCTCACCATCATTCGGCATGTGGAATTCATGCCAAGCCACGGCCATATGTCATCCTCCAACTCATTTCTTCGAACAAACTAGATACCCTCCTAGGTGGCCAGTCGATCACCACTTCAATTCGCACGCCACCTTTGACCGACCATCTCAAACCTCACCGATTCCTACTAGGCCGACACCATCTTCCATCCTCCTCTCCATTTAATCCTAAGACTTGTTTAAACCTCAGATCCACCTTCCTTATCTACACGATTTCCATTATACGTGGGTAAAAGGAAGGTCCTAAATTCAAGCCTTGTCCAAAATCCCTAACTGGAGAAAGTCGAGCAAGTGAAAGGTTCATACCTAGAAGAAGGGTCGAAGTCTAGTGAGGTGCTCGATTTAGAAGTAAAATCCACTAAGATTTTTTGTTGAGGGCAGTCGAAAGGTAACGTGTAGGACTCGAGAGTCTAAAGGGAGGTTGAGATGTCGGAAAAAGTCTGGAAGAAGACGAGTTCATAAGGGTGTTAAAGTGGAGGTGAAAGTAAAAAGGGGAAAGAAGGGAAGTGTTGGGTTATATAGGAAAGAGGGAAGGCGAATAAACAGTGATCGGTAGAACCTGTCAAGGCACCTCCCTTGTTCGACATCAATATGTCGCTCAGCATCAATGTCGTTCGGCATCAATATGTTGTTCGGCATCAATATGTCGCTCGGCATTCAATGCCTCGTTCGACATTCAGGAGATCGTAAGAAATCACTACCGAGAAGATAGAACAATAGCTTAAAGAAAGATGCAGAGTGCTCATGGATGAAAGCGCATCATGTTCATCCATATGATACACTTTGGAGGGCAAGTGTTACTCGGTTGTTTGACAATGTAACAAGAGGCTCGTCCTAGATACACCGATCGGTGCAGGCCTCGTTCGGCACACCTCCCCTCGCACGGCATAAAGTCTCGCTCGGCATGGAAGGGCCAATTGGCACAATGGGTCGTTCGGCATAATGCCTCGTTCGGCATGGAAGGGCCGATCGGCACAATGGGTTGCTCGGCATAATGTCTCGTTCATCATTGAAGGATTGCTCGGCATAGAGCCTCGTTCGGCATAGAACGGTTGCTCGGCATAGTGCCTCGTTCGGCGTGAAGCCTTGTTCGGCATGGAAGGGTCACTCGGCATCAATGCCTCGTTCAGCATGGAAGGGTCGCTCGGCATGGAGGGATCGATCGGCATCTTGCCTCATTCGGCATAGAAGGGTCGCTCAGAATCAATGCCTCGTTCGGCATGGAAGGGTCGCTCGGCATGAAGCCTCGCTTGGCATTGTGTTGATCGGCATCTTTCCTCGTTCTGCATACGAGTGTAGATCAACACGCATCCCTCGCTCGGCATACGAATGTCATTCGGCCTGGATGTATGGCTCGGCATAGGAGTGTAGATCAACACGCATCCCTCACTTGGCATACGAATGCCATTTGGCCTGGATGTGTGTCTTGGCATACGAGTGTCGTTCGGCATGGAGATCTCGCTCGGGATTCTCAGGTTCGACCAACCTCACTCGGCGATTGCCGTTCGACATCTATGGCTCGAGGCATAGAAGTTAACATGGGCCGAGGTACTTTGTTTAGGCCCATGTGGGAAGTCCAACCCATCTTCGTCTATAAATAGAAGGGCAGGGGCACAGCGAAAGGGACCTTTTTTGGAGAACATTGGGGAGACTCTGCTGCATTCAAGACTTATTATATTTTACTTAACAATTGTATTCAAGTCTTTACAGTATGGATTGTATCTATATTCAATCATTTATGAAAGTAATAAAGATCAAAAACTCAAAGTGGACGTGGGCAGTTAAGCTGAACCACTATAAATCCGGTGTTCTTGTCTTTGCATTTAATTTAGCATACAGTTCTCTATTTTAATTTATTTTCTTCATTAATCTCTCTACACAATCTTTCTCAAGGGTGTTAGTGACCAATTCTGGTGCTGACAAGTATCAAACTTTGATTTGCAATTTAAAGCAACATATCTATTTTAATGTTTGAATTAGATATTATAAAACATTTGTATATTTCAAATGGAATTGAATTTTAATATATATACAAATGCATATGAATATTATTTACAAGCACGACAACATTATTGTAAGATAAAACACAAATTAAGATATATTAAATGTGTGTATATATATATATATGTTAGGACAAAATAAAATTCACTATTTTAATCCATAAACATATGTATAGATACAAAGAAATTCTAAGCTATTTATGATATGTTTGACACACACACATACACGCACACAAATATATATATATATATATATATATATATATATATATGCATGTATGTATATGTATGTATATGTATATGTGTATATATATGTGTGTGTGTGTGTGTGTATATATGCCTGTGTGCATGAGTACGTATGCATGCGTGTATGTATATGTTTAAACATATCTAAATGTTGTGAAATAATTTTCATGTTGTAAAATTGTTCAAAATAAAAATTATTATTTACATAAATAAACTATAATGACTGAGATATATGTATATACTATACTAACGTTGTAATGGTTTATTTTAAATTAATTTGAACATGAATACATAGGTATATATTAGATCCGACAACATTGGCACATATAAATTCATTATAAAGCATATAGGATTAAACCGGCATTAACATAATGATGTATGTAAATAAAATTGAGATTGAAAACTTACCAAAAGACTTTGCCTATGATTTACACCTTGAATGTATGAAAACTCTTAGATTTTGACTGAATCATCTCCATAAATTGCAACAATCTGAAACACCACTTTTGTGTTTATTTTATTTGATCTGTTTTAATTTTTTTCGAGAATTTTTTTCTTCCATGAAGCCATGAAATTTTTTCCCATTGCAAAGAGAGAGAGAGGAGAGAGCAAGAGAACATGAATTGTCAAGACAGTTAATGAATGAATGAATGAAAAAGAATTTTATTTAAAAGAGTAATTGAAACCTTTCCAATTCCCTCATTAAAAGATTCCCTCTTTAATTCCTCACCAATCTTAATCAAATCAACCGCCCTCCCTCATCCACGACAATCCAAGATAGGGGCTACTTCGGCATATAAAATTTCCAAATAACATTTAGTAATTAGTTGCCTTAAATCAAATTTAAATTTATCGTTACCGTATAACAAAATGTGCATACATAACATTTATATACACACTTATACCAATATCATTCAAAAATTAAATAAAATCAAATATAATAATTAATATTTCATAAACATTATGTAATTTAATTAACCTACAAAGAATATAAATTAATTAAATCATGTGGTTTGTTGGAGTATTCATCATTACGGTTGTATTACTCGAAGGTGTAAATACCGCTAGTGAATAATAACAAACAATTCAAATATTAATGTTATCACATCAACTTAGCTAACGATGTGAAATTTTGGCTGAATTAATCACTTATACATCTTTTTTGGAAGAATCCAATTTTGGTATTATAAACCTTACCTGTTAGCAACAATTATTTACACCAAATTTCTTCGCTAAAGCTATATCACTTTAGGGCTTGTGCAATTTGCTTTTGGTCAAACTAGTATCATCCCTATTTAACTTAATTAGTCCAAATATAAAAATCTTAATTAAATAATAAGAGTTATTATTAACTGTACCGCTCTTGCCAAAGACATTGACTTAAGTTGATTACAGTTGACGGTGATGCTAACCACATATAATCAAGGAGATGAATTTTCCGTTGAATAGTGTTTCACTTCAAATGCTTCAATTCAAACTCAATAATAGTTATCCGATGATTCCATGCAACAATTATACAATAATCGTAGCAGAGTGTCCATATTGATGTTCATAAGTATTCTCAAATCGGGGAAACTCTGTAACATCGTCTCTTCGAGATTCTCAGTTTGACCTTAGTTATATTAACTAATAAAAAACTCTCGACTAGGTCATTCTATGGTTATCCAATAACTATTAGTACATACCCTCTTTATGTCCTCAATAGCCATGAGTAATACAGTGCTCAATGTCTATAGAGCATTACATACTCTTGTCTCAATATGAATTGATATCCTTTCTCAAAACATCTTGACAAGGAATATTTGAAACAATATGTTATTTTTCAATGTGATAAAATTCTCTTGAATACAACACATTGTAATTACTATCACATAACATACCTTTTGAGGATTTTTTATTTAATATACTTTAAAACTAATTAACTAATAGATTATACCATAATATAACAAAGTATATTATAGAAATCAAAAACATTATTTAGAATAAGATTGGTTATTGAGTTAGATACATGTAACAAATTACATAATTCCCCTAACGCATATCCCTAACTCTATCAATCTCGCACTTGTACGAGAAGAAAATTGTGAAATCTTACCCCAAGTCCTTTAATTGGCTTTCTCAAAAATTAATTTGGTTGGTCGCTTAACAAATGAGTATGCTATATTGTTTTAATTATCCACTTTGTCAATTAACTCTCTTTAATGCTGATAAACTGCCTTTATCATATGGAACCCTATGAAGTATGTTATACTATTGTATAACAAACAAACAATTTTATTTTCTTGTCTGTATTATGTTTTTTTGGGTTTATATACTGTAAACTTATCATAGACATACCACTTGTGTATTAAATACACTTTTTCGTGTCTATGTTAATTTATCGGTGAATTTAACGATGTATGTGGAACCATTATGGTACCATTAAACCTAGGATTGAATACATCTATATGTATCATCTATCGAGTTCACAAACTTTTCTGTTTTTCCCCTAAATGGATGTTTTGCCTTTAATCGTTTGGGCTATAAATCACTATAACACATGATTCATAATCATACTATCAATGAATTACTTCTCAAATATATGGGTCGGTCTATAATTCTAAAAGAATTGCAAGATTTTAGATACTTCTGTATTTCTAATGCATCGATTTGTGATGAAGACACGTACCATTACTATAGTTTTATCTCATAGTGAATATTCACTAAAATAAAACAATGTCTATTTTAAGTCAAAACCGAAAACAATTATTATCTTGTAAAAATATTTGGCATGTTTATGAGAACAATATTCGTAACTGGATGCATCCATTAAGAAGCGGTATATATGTTATGCTCCCGCTGTAATGACCCACCTTTTTGACCCCCTAATATTGACACTATACATCCACAGATTCATGTGTCAAACATCCAAGTGATGGATTGTTAGGGTAAAAGAAAAATAAAAAGAAAAGGAATAAGAAAGAAGTGAACAAAACATATAAATCTCATAATGGAACGATAACATATAATGTCAAAAAGACGGCCAGAGTGTCACTCTAAGAAAAATGACATCTTAGAGTTACAATCCTAAGTACTGTCATCTGCCTGGACAGTTATAGCAGTATATCCTCACAAATGCTAAGATACACATGCTAGTAATGTTGCGAAATAAGAATACTACGGTAGGTGAAAACATCTAGCTCATCGCCAAGAGCTCCAAAGAATATCAACGGAAAACCTGTCTTTCTCAATCTGTTCGAAAGAGCACCTAAGAAATTAAGAGAAAGATAAAATCATGAGTCATACATAAATCCGGTATGAGAATCTCAAGAAATATGTGTACAACATATTGAAGTAACTTTTGAGATCAACCGAATCATTGGAATATTTTTTCCCTCAAAAGAACCAAACCATCTAATAAGCACATATTGCGATATGATAAATTGTGTCTCGGGTGTAGAATATAAATTAAAAAATAGTTGTGCTAAGTGTAGAACGCAATAATATTATGTATACGATCAAAAACGATAAGAGTATATTTGCATATGGATTTCCATTAGAGGTCTCCTTGGAACATCGAGGCAGGCTTCATAACAAGAGTCGGAAATATTCTTCCTAGTAGCGTATATCTCTGAATAAAATATTATTGATACACGAAGATTTTTGATCAATGACAATATATAAAGGAAGAAATATATGCAAGATAGAGGAAGATCAATGAAATATAAACTTGAGTATGATTTATATATATATAGGTTTATTTGTTAAAATCTATCCTCAAGAGTTGCACAAACACAAGAACACATTCATTATACTTCAATTTTTTACTACGCATACTTCAATTCTTCATAATGCATAAATTCATATGTCAGTCGACTGAACTAAATTTACCAGTCGACTGAACTGGCAAACATGTACAAATATGCACAGTTTCAGTCGACTAAATTTTCTGCACAGTCGACTGAAAATTTTCCAGAAAGATTCCTACTATAATTTCAGTCGACTGAAATTCCTGCACAGTCGACTGAATTTGAACCTGCGAATTTTGCATGAAAGGACACCTTCTTCTTCCCAAGAGTTGCCACCATTCCTCAATAGAAATGGAAGCTTCTCTTATCTACAACCCTTGGCAATACGTGCATCCTTTTTACAACTGTAAATACATGATTCAAACATCATTCAAATCATCGAATTCTCTTACTCTAATCTATCTATTTCTTGATCATATTTTTCTAAACATTATCAAAGCAATCACTACTCTCTTTGCTTGAATCACTGTTTATATTTAATATATTTGATTCATAGCAAATTCATAATTCCTTAATCTTCACAAACATATTTCATATTCTTGAGGATAAGATTATAGGAACATTGTACTACATTAGACTCATTCGTGTTATAAAGAACACAACTAGTCAAAACTTGTTTAGCATTGAGGTTTGAAGTCCTCTTAGGTAGTTTGAGGCAAAGAAATCCCGTTCGGTTGTTCGGGTAAGTTGTGAACCTATTCCTCCGGGTTAAGAGAGGGTTTTGTAGTTAGTGAATACCTAAGTGAAGCTTAGGGACTGGACGTAGGATAAGTGATCTGAACCAGTATAAAATCTTGGTGCGATTTTTACTTACCATATATACATTAACCATATAGCTATTCCATATTACACGATCCTATCAATTACCCCCGACTTTCAATTGGTATCAGAGCCTGGTCGTCCTATAACCATAACACCGTTATTAGACATATTGATAATATGGAAAATAACGCAAGTACAAGTACAACTTCTGCCTATAACTCTACATTTGCCGAAGGACAATCTACTCAAAGACCCCCTCTTTTCAATGGACTTAACTATAACTATTGGGCTACAAGGATGAGGATTTATATGCAAGCAACTAGCTTCGAAGCATGGAACGCCACTCAAGTAGAGTTCGTTGTACCCACTACCGACTATCCTACATGGACACAAACTCAGAAGAATGAAGCTAGTGCAAATGCCAAAGCAATGAATATGCTATTTTGCGCCTTGGATAGAAATGAATTCAACCGAGTTAGCATATGTACTACTGCACATCAGATATGGGAGACACTTAGAACCATACACGAAGGCACTAACAAGGTCAAACAAACAAAGATCTCCATGCTAAAGAATCAATTCCAAAACTTTAGAATGCGACAAAATGAATCCATCAATGACTTGTATTCAAGATTTCAAGACATTCATCATGTCTTAATCGGATTGGGAGAAAAGTTTACGGATTTCGATATTGTATCTAATGTTCTAAATTCACTCACTGATGAATGGGAAAGAAAGGTGCTAGCAATCGAGGAAGCAAACGATCTATCTTCAATGAAACCAGAAGAATTAATTGGAAATCTCATGTCATATGAAGTTAATATGCAAGCTAAGAAAGATCAAGCTCAAGAAAGAAAGAATGTTGCTTTTCACGCGGAAAAAGAAGATTCAGAATCGGAAGATGAGGATTTAGCATTCATAGCCAAGAATTTCAAAAAATTCTTAAAATTTAGAAAAGGAAACAAAAACGGATTCAAAAAGAATTTCATGAGTAAACCTCCTTCCTCAAATATAGAATGCTTTAATTGTCACAAGAGAGGACACATGCAAAAGGATTGCCAAGAACAAAAGAAGGAAAATCAGAAAAGTTTCAACAACAAAAACAAAAAGGATAAATTCAAAAAGAAGGCATTCTCTGTAACATGGGACGATTCAGATTCATCTTCATCTGAAAGTGATAGTGATAGCGACAATGAACAAGCAAATGTATGCTTCATGGCTCAAGAGTCTGAGGTAAGCAATTTAACTTTCGATGATTTAATTGAAGTAAACACTGAACTTTTAAGCACAATAAAAAGTCTTAAAAAGAAAATTAAGGAAATTCGTGAAAATCAAAATAAAGCTGAGTTTGAAAGAGATATGTTACATGATGAAAAGAAAATTCTTGAATAAGAACTTGAAAAAGTTCAAGAATCTTATTCAAACTCAGAAACTCAATTATCACTTTTAAGTCAAGAAATTGAAACTCAAAAGACTAAGAATGATATAATTGCTTCTGAAAATCACGAGTTAAAAACAAAAATTAGACAAGTTGAGTTAGAAAACAATGGTCTTCAAGCTAGATTAGACAACATTACTAAAAATGTTTCTAACTTTAATAAAGGAAGAGAAAATTTATCTAAAATTTTAGAAAATTCTCAATCCTCTTCAAACAAACATGGATTAGGATATAAAAAGGAAGTAAAAATTTCTAAAAATAAAAGTTTTAAAAATTCAAAACAACAAATATTACTTCAAGAATCTATTCAAACAAAAGAAGAAACCAAGATAGTCAAAATTTGGATTCCAAAGACTAACAATATTTTAATTAGGAATAAATATATTAAAACATTTATAGATAATGTTCACCATAATAAAAACTATATCTATAAAAAGGATACTAAACCAAATTGGGTTTGGTTTCCTAAACTCTAATTTTTCTTTAGGACCCTATTAAAAAGTGGGTACCAATAATTTCATATCTATTTTCAGGTCCCACTCAAAAAGAAAAAATGGATATTAGATAGTGGTTGTTCAAAACACATGACCGGAGATAAAGATATGCTTACGAACATAACATACTTTGATGGTGGCTCGGTTACCTTCGGAGACAATTCAAAAGGCTATATCATTGGCAAAGGAGATGTGAACAATTACGGTACATCAAAATTACCTTTTATAACAAATGTTTCATTAGTTAAAAATTTAAAACATAACCTACTTAGCATAAGTCAACTATGTGACAAAGGCTTTAAAATAATTTTTTCGGATAATAAATGTAGTATTTTTGATCAAAACCAAAATCTTGTTTTTGAAGGAAATAGAGATAGAAATATTTACATTTTAAATATGAATATTAATCATAATACAAGTATGTGTCTACTTGCCAAAGACAATGATCCTTGGTTATGGCACAAAAGGTTTCGTCATATAAATTTTAAAACTTTTAGAAAACTCTCTAAAAATGATTTAGTAATAGGTCTACCCAAGATAAACTTTAAAATAAATAATCTTTGTGATGATTGCCAAAAAGGTAAATTAACAAAATCATCTTTCAAATCTAAGAAAATTATTTCGACTGCACAACCATTAGAATTACTCCATATGGATTTATTTGGACCAACACAAGTTCAATCCATTAATCATAATCGATACGTATTTGTAATAGTTGATGATTTCTCAAGATATACATGGACTATTTTTATGAAAAATAAAAGTGATACTTTTGAAAATTTTAAAACATTTGTCAAAAGAATTCAAAATGCTAAAGACTTAAAAATTAAAAATATTCGAAGCGATCATGGAGGAGAATTCGAAAACGAGGATTTTGAAACTTTTTGTAAAAAGAAAGGAATAAATCATAATTTTTCATTTCCTAGAACTCCTCAACAAAATGGAGTTGTAGAAAGAAAGAATAGAACATTACAAGAATGCGCAAGAACATTATTAAATGGATCTTCCTTACCAAAACATTTTTGGGCAGAAGCCGTTGCTACTGCATGTTACGTATTAAATAGAATATCAATTAGACCACTAACTAAAAATACTTCTTATGAACTATTTAATAACAAAAAGCCAAATATATCGTATTTTAAAGTATTTGGATCAAAATGTTTCATTGTAAATACAAAAGATCAATTAGGAAAATTCGATCCAAAAGCTAACGAAGGAGTTTTCGTAGGATACTCAGAACGAAGTAAAGCATATCGAGTATTTAATAAACATACAAACATAATTGAAGAAACCTTACATATATATTTTGATGAAAATTTTAATAGAAATTTAAGTATAAAAGATGATGAAGAATTAATAAATATAGAAGAAACAAATCTTGAAAATTATAATTTAAGATCCCCTCCTAGAATATTACGAGATCATCCAACTCAAAATATTATAGGAGAAATGAATTCTCAAGTTAGAATAAGAAATCAACTAAATCAAATGGGTCATGTAGCATTCATTTCTTCAATAGAACCTAAAAATCCTAAAGAAGCATCAACAGATGATTATTGGATTATTGCTATGCAAGAAGAATTAAATCAATTTGAACGTAACGACGTTTGGAAATTAGTTCCCCGTCCTAATAATCAATCAGTAATAGGAACAAAATGGATTTACAAAAATAAAGTAGATGAATTAGGTAATATAACAAGAAATAAAGCTAGACTAGTAGCACAAGGATATAATCAAGAGGAAGGTATTGATTTTGAAGAAACATTTGCTCCCGTCGCAAGACTTGAAGCAATTCGTATACTTTTAGCTTTTGCGTGTTTTCACAATTTCAAACTCTATCAGATGGATGTGAAAAGTGCATTTTTAAATGGTTTTATCAAAGAAAATGTATATGTAGAACAACCTCCTTTATTTATACACGAAAAATATCCAGATCATGTCTATAAATTAAAGAAAGCACTATATGGTCTTAAACAAGCACCTCGTGCTTGGTATGAAAGACTTAAAAGTTATTTATTAAATTCGGGATTTAAAATTGGAAAAGTCGATCAAACACTCTTTATTAAAGATACTTCAAAAGACATTTTAATAATTCAAATATATGTAGATGATATTATATTTGGATCAACAAATGAAAATTTATGCAAAGAATTTTCAAATATAATGACTAAAGAGTTTGAGATGTCACATATGGGAGAATTATCATACTTTCTTGGACTTCAAATAAAACAATTATCAAATGGAATTTTTATAAACCAAGAGAAATATTGTACAAACTTAATTAAACGTTTTGGAATGGAAAACACTTCAGCTAAACCTACTCCTAGAGTACTACTACTCATCTCGATCGAGATGACAATGGCAAAAGTGTAGATCAAAAATTATATAGAAGTATGATAGGCTCCTTACTTTACTTAACCGCAAGTAGACCAGACATAATGATGAGTGTATGCTTATGTGCACGTTTTCAATCTAATCCTAAAGAATCACATTTAAGAGCAGTTAAACGAATTATACGATATCTTAACTACACTAAAGAATTTGGACTTTTTTATCCAAAAGAGTGTACATTTGAATTAGTATCATTCAGTGATGCTGATTTTGGTGGATCTCGAACAGATAGAAAAAGTACAAGTGGTACATGTCATTTTATTGGAAAATCACTTGTATCATGGTTTAGTAAGAAACAAAATTGCGTCTCTCTTTCCACCTGCGAAGCAGAATATATATCAGCCGCATTAGCTTGTACTCAAGTTATATACATGCAACAAACACTCAAAGATTTTAATATAAATTTAACAAATTCTACAATATATTGTGATAACACTAGTACAATAAACTTATCTAAAAATCCAGTTAATCACTCTCGTACAAAACATATAGATATTCGTCACCATTTTTTACGTGACAATATCGAGAAAGGTATAATTAATCTAGAACATATTTCTACCGAAAATCAAATTGCCGATATATTTACTAAACCCTTATTAGAAAATTCCTTCATAAAACTTCGACGAGAATTAGGGATAATATCCATTAAAGATATCAATTAAATTTACAATAGATATATACATATTTCAGTCGACTAAATTATTTTTTCAGTCGACTGAACATAAATCAAGAGTTATTTTCAGCTATATTATAATCCTCACATTTTTTTAACTGATTTATTAATAACATCCTTACATTTTTAACAAAGTTTTCCTTAATCATTGAATTTTTATGTGGTTAAAAATCTTAGCTAAACAATAACCATTAATTGTTTACTCAAATTCTATTATAAATTCTTAAACAAATTTAGTTTTTAAAACATCTAATTTTTACAATTAAAATTTTAACAAACTCAAAATGTCATCTAACAACTCCTACTCTCCAATCAACATCACATCTTCAAGCAAAAAATCTCCAACATCACCAAAATTTCCCACACCAACACCACCACATGAGCCAATGTATAATTGGAAAAATTATCATACTGGTTACACTCCAGAAACCAAGAAGGCTAAGCGTGGACTTTTTATTTCTCCGGACACGAAAAGAAAGATTGATGAGATTCATCACTTTCAACAACAACAGATTGACCTTCAACGAGAACTATACTTCGAGCAAAAGGTTACAGCCAGACGTTTGAACTTTCTAGAGCAAATTGGCTTACGTTTCTGTGGATCAAAGAAGAATGAAGTGGCTGAGCCCCTACCTCGACCCGTCAGTTCATTTGATCCATCTTCATCTTATCATACACTAAACGATCCCGTCAACCCATGGATGTCTCCTAAGACACCACAATATAGTCCGAATTCATGGGATAGAAATTACATGAAGAATGAAGGAAAGAAGAATCCAAGTCCTTCTCAAAAGAAATAATTCAATTTGAAATATATTATTTGTAACTATTTTTCTTCAAATAAATTGTTTAAATTCAAAAAGAACCTGAAACAACAAAAGTACATGACTCAGTCGACTGAACTTATAAGCCCAGTCGACTGAATGTAAACAGAAAACATTCTTTCCATATTTTCAGTCGACTAAATATTTCTGCACAGTCGACTGAAACTTAACAGAAACTCTCGGGAAAATATTCAGTCGACTAAAATCTCTGTTCAGTCGACTGAATTCAAACATACAAACTTTCGGTCTACAATTCAGTCGACTGAACAGACATTTTCAGTCGACTGAACGGCCTTTTCCAGGTAAAATTCCCTTTATTTACATCAGTTTTTTACTTCCAAAATCATTTTTTACATCTTCTTCCCCAAATTTCCCCAAAACCCTAGATCTCAAATACTTCCAATCTCCCTCAAATCAAAAGCAAATGGCACCAAAACGATCTAGAGCTTCATCCTCTTCATCCTCCGAGCCCATTGATGCTCAAATTGCTCAATGGCTATATGATGAAGTCGCGATCACCCGAGGGAACAAGATGAAGAACTCAAGAATATTCGAGCATTCATTTGTAGATTTCCAAAGTCTTCACACCTACAATTTCCAAGAGCTCACAGATCGAGCAGGCTTAACTCCTCTTCTTGATTTGAAACGGAATGACATTGCCATAAATCATATTATGGTCAAATTGTTCTACGCAAATCTCAACCTTGGACACCAAACTCCAAGGAATCCAAACGACAGTGTTTGGAGCATGGTCTGCGGAAAGAAGGTTTGGTTTTCTTTGGATCGAATAGCTCACATTTTAGGGTCAACTAATATCGGAAGGAAACTAGAAGAAATAGAGTTCAATCCACAAATTCGTGATAACATAAATCACCAATTTTTGGATGATAATATAAATTTCCGAGATTTCAAATCTACTTCTCTTCGACCTCGAGCAAGAATTCTACATAAAACTCTAATGAGAACGATCACTCCACGCACGGGCTCATATGAAATTGTTTACCCAACTAACTACAGAGCTTTATATGCCATCTTTGGCAATATTAAAGTCAATTGGGTACAACTAATCCTTGATGAGTTTCTCTTGTTTCATAATGGTAAAATGCGCACAATTTACTTTGGAGAATATATCATGCGACTTCTCCTCAATGTTGATACACCATTACCAGATTCAGAAAACACAATGGTCCATCAAATAAACCATCGGACCATAAGCCTTATGCAACTCCCTACTAGACCTCCTCGATTTATATCACTTGCCGAATGGGAAGCTAGGCATCAAGAGCAACAACAACAAACTCCGCCACCTCAACACGAAGAACATTTCGAACAAGAAGATGAAATTCGTCTTGTTGACCCGACCTACTCTACCAACCAATCCTTACAAATATTATCAAGAAATCAACAAATTCTTGATAATCGTCTTAAAACGGTGGATAATAAGCTTGACAAAATCAAAGGATTTTTTAATAAGCTTTGGGATGCTATCTCGTGCTCAAGCACTACTACCGCTTCAACATCTCTTGGCAAGCGTCCTGCACCAACATTTACATGGACGTCATCCGAGGAGCATACCAGCAGCAGCACAAGCGGAGCTAGTGGTGGACAAGGAGGAAGACAATATCGACCATCAACAGGAGGACCAGTCACTAGAGAACCAGGAGACAGAGAAGGTTCTTACGATTGGGATAAGGATCAGTAATTTATTTGAGTTATTATTCTATTATGTTTCTTGCAACTATGACATTTGAACTATTATATTTGATGCATTTTTTTTTATGCAATTCTAAGATTCATTCTTGGTTTAATTCCATGCAACTACGGTTACTACTTCCTTTTTGTCGATGACAAAGGGGGAGAAAATCTATGGCACTAACTTTGTTTTTGTAGATGTACACATTCAGGGGGAGAAAGTTTAGATATCTTTAGAAAATCAAGTATTGTCATCAATCAAAAAGGGGGAGAATGTTGATACACGAAGATTTTTGATCAATGACAATATATAAAGGAAGAAATATATGCAAGATAGAGGAAGATCGATGAAATATAAACTTGAGTATGATTTTTATATATATAGGTTTATTTGTTAAAATCTATCCTCAAGAGTTGCACAAACACAAGAACACATTCATTATACTTCAATTTTTTACTACGCATACTTCAATTCTTCATGATGCATAAATTCATATGTCAGTCGACTGAACTAAATTTACCAGTCGACTGAACTAGCAAACATGTACAAATATGCACAGTTTCAGTCGACTAAATTTTTTGCACAGTCGACTGAAAATTTTCCAGAAAGATTCCTACTATAATTTCAGTCGACTGAAATTCTTGCACAGTCGACTGAATTTGAACCTGCGAATTTTGCATGAAAGGACACCTTCTTCTTCCCAAGAGTTGCCACCATTCCTCAATAGAAATGGAAGCTTCTCTTATCTACAACCCTTGGCAATACATGCATCCTTTTTACAGCTATAAATACATGATTCAAACATCATTCAAATCATCGAATTCTCTTACTCTAATCTATCTATTTCTTGATCATATTTTTCTAAACATTATCAAAGCAATCACTACTCTCTTTGCTTGAATCACTGTTTATATTTAATATATTTGATTCATAGCAAATTCATAATTCCTTAATCTTCACAAACATATTTCATATTCTTGAGAATAAGATTATAGGAACATTGTACTACATTAGACTCATTCGTGTTATAAAGAACACAACTAGTCAAAACTTGTTTAGCATTGAGGTTTGAAGTCCTCTTAGGTAGTTTGAGGCAAAGAAATCCCGTTCGGTTGTTCGGGTAAGTTGTGAACCTACTCCTCCGGGTTAAGAGAGGGTTTTGTAGTTAGTGAATACCTAAGTGAAGCTTAGGGACTGGACGTAGGATAAGTGATCCGAACCAGTATAAAATCTTGGTGCGATTTTTACTTACCATATATACATTAACCATATAGCTATTCCATATTACACGATCCTATCAATTACCCCCGACTTTCAAATATACCATAATGTAAACATAGCCTGTTCACGCTTGTAATAAATGATACCAAATATCATCGCCCCCTATGCATTTCTATAAGCATCTCTAGATATAGAGCTAATATAACCATAGACTTGCTAAACCCATTAGCTATGCATCATACTTTGGTTTTTTCATTATCGACAGTGAAGTCACGTTCAACATCTCAACACATGAGTCTTCGTCATTCAAACAGATCTCGAATCTCTCTATGCATTCCATTATTTCGAACGAATCTCAAATCTTACATGGATTTCAGCATTTCAAATAGTTTAGGAATCCCTCCATGGATTCCAACATACGTCGTCCAATGAATGCTAATATTGTCCTCTCTCTTGGAATCACCATAGATAGTACAATATGATAACATCGTTCAAAATGTTAACGTCGTTCTCTCACTTGGATTTAAGCTTAGGATATACGGTGCAACTTTATAACGTTTTGCTTCACAACTTCTTCTAAAAAATAGAACACACATATTGGTTTTGAAGTGGTTACATATGTTTTTGAATACATACATCCTAAAAGCAAGGGACGTTTTACATGAATGAGTCCTTCTTGAGGGATCTTAAACCGTAATAATCTACGACGCTTTTATTCGCTTTCTTTTAACTTATGTATATATATTTAAAAATACCATTATAAAAGATATTTACATGTATTATACTATTTCACTATTCATTTGTGCCATTTTCAATACTTCAAACTACATTCATA
The DNA here is from genome assembly GCA_030765085.1 of Allium cepa. Taxonomy (NCBI): domain Eukaryota; kingdom Viridiplantae; phylum Streptophyta; class Magnoliopsida; order Asparagales; family Amaryllidaceae; genus Allium; species Allium cepa. Next base: position 468,521,402 of record CM060931.1, read on the forward strand.
TATTTATCTCAAATGTACAAGAATATTTATAAATCACTTAATAAGATTTTCCACTGTAAAATATAATCAACAGGGCTAAAATAAAATGTTACTTTAACACTATCACTATAAATCAAAACCACTTCACACTTGTCATTATCTTTAAATATTCTTTTTAAAGATTCACTTATATTCAAAAGTATATTCTAAAGGGTAAAAAAACCGATGTTACTAAAACATTGTTACTATAAACCTAAAACCATTTTATACTTAAAATTATCTTTAAAATACTAATTTTAAAGATATAGGTATAATTACACTTACTAAAAAAGTATTAGACTTTTTAATAATTTCTCAAAACTATTTATTATAACTAAGTGTAATAACCAAAACAACCTTTTATAAAATAGTTAACTCATTTTTCCAATCTTATATATATAAGTACTTTTAAAATATTTATAAATAAATTTTAAAATACATATAAAATATTACTTAAAAAATAACAAATTTATAGTTTAACAAAAATCGTAATGTTATAACCAGGTTTCTAACAGTCTTTGAATGGAACTAAACGAATGAAATAGACGAATAAACAATAAAGAAATGACCTAAGGACTTTGAAAACATCATAAATAGGAAAGAAAAAGGAAATGTAAAAGAATAGTCAAAACTTTTTGAACAATTGGAAAGTTACATCTTTTATTGGGGTCCTCAAGTCGGTACATAGTAGAATCGGGTCAGACACACAAAAATCTTTAGTCAAAGTCTAAGGAGTACAGTGGAAAACTCAAAGCTCGACAACCCATGGTCATGAATCAAAGTAAACACACAAAACACTTGGGTCGAACACCAAGTCTGGTCAATATTGACGACATGAATTTCACCAACATGATTCACTCCAAAATGATCACAACTATATAGAATGATAATAGATGGATGAAAGGAGATTAAACATGAAGCATAATGAACTTTTGGATGTAAAAATCAAGTTGGTACCGATGAATTTTGTTAACCATCAATCTGAATGAAGACTTGATTTTGCAAGAAGTCGACGAGAAGAGCTAACATATGGAGAAAAACTTGAAGAATGATGGAAAAATCAGGTCAGCACTAACTAGAAATGATCGGTACCGAGTTGATTTTCCACTTGGATATCGTGCAAATCTTGAAGACTTGGATGAATTTTGCCCCAATTGCGAAACTTAAGGAGGTAATCACTTATAAATAGCAACAAAACTTCAACTAGATGAGGACCTTTTCTCTTTAGGAATTTGGGAGGTGCATTTTTAGATCTAAGTGCTATCTCTTTCTTCTTTAACTCTAGAAATTCCATTGTAAATCCAAGACCCACTATATTGTGGTCGGATATGATTGAACTCATTAGGATCCAGAAAGAAACCAATCGATAACAAGGATTAAAGTGGACTTAGGCTGGAGTATTCACTGACCAGTTATAAAAGTGTTGTTTGTTCTTGTTTACTTCTTGTTTTTTCTTGCTACATCTAGATCTACTAGCTTTTAGGGCGTTGTGGTGCTTTTTGGCGCAACATTTTTGGTGCTTTCACTAAGAAGGAGCTTGGATCTAAAGTTTGGAGAAAATAAAGAGACCTGCTACAAGAGCTTTTATTGGAGGAAGTCAACAAGGATATTGGGGCAGCCAGGAGGCATCCTTAAATTCAGATCCATCGGTCTACGAGACTAGAGAAGAGATAGAGAGGATGAAAGCTTGACAATAAGAAATGCTAAAGGGATTCTTCAGAAGGATGGGACAAAAAAGAACAGCCGGACCAACTGGAACTCACAATCAAAGGCCTTAATGTAGGAGCATCTGGAGTCAAAGAAGAGGAGACTACAACCATTCCCCCACGAAAAGAACAGGTTGGTACTGATCTAAATCAGACCGGTATCAAGATAAATTTATCCGAAGGCATGGTCAATTTGCATCAAGGATGAGCTTTAATGCTTAGAATGGGCAAGTTCGAACCAGAGAGGTAGATCGAAATGTGAGTGCATGACAGCAGAAGCTGGGAACAAAAGCGCATCGTAGGAACGCAGGAGGGGGCAAAATGAAGTTACTAATCGAAGACTTCCATTGGATTTAACCCCATAATCATGATGGATTGGAGTCAGGTTCGATTCCCTTACCTCGGCTTTTGTTTCCAATCAATGATTTAATATTACTATCAGACCGATTACACGTGTACGAGATCCTAATCGGTCCTTAGGCAAGCTTTGAGTTGGAATCTGAAGGTGATCCCTCATAGGATCAGACATTTTGATGTTTGCTAGATTCTCTAAATTAGGCTTCATAAGCAATGACCAATACCGATTAGGAAACACAAATGGAGATTGATGACCCTCTAAAATTAATTAAGATTTTATATACCCCTTGAATGTGATGGCTGCTACAGATTTATCATGGTAGTCTCGAATAAAGAGATGAGCGATGAACATAGGGTACAATGCCCCTTGTTACAGAGTGGGTGGATTGGATTTGTATGAATAGCTAACCCCCTTACCGAAGAGTGAGTGGATAGGATAGCTAGGAACGTAAGTCCCCTCATAGGAGAGCCAACGAATAAGCTTGAACTCAGATGTTGGTCCCCTTTTCAAAGAGCAAGTAGATTGGACTCCGCATGGATTCGGAGAGATCAAACCATAAATTGGATGGTGAATGACCCGAAGAGAGCGAATCTTAGATTGGATGATGAATCCTCCAAAGTGATCGAACCCCACGATTCAGAGAGATCAGACCCTAGATTAGATGAGACCCTAGATTGGACGATACCTTAGATTCGATGAGATCCTAGATCGGATGTTAAACAATCCAGAGAGGTCAAGCCTAAGAATGGATATTGATATAACATTAAGTTTTGAATGCCGTGTGATTAAAATAGAATCGATAAATCCTAGACGAACACACGACAATTTTAATATATGATACGATAACTTCGGGTGAAAACGATCTAATTATGATTTATCAGTAACACTTACGCAAGGACTAGAGTGCTTAGCAATAACTAGAATGACCTTTGGTTTGCAGGTGAATCTGAAGGAACTGTATGATTCACCACAACTTAGATCAATAGATAGCCAGAGAGCTTGATCGCCAATGATTGATGGCTATTACTGAAGCTTGCCCTTGAGAAAATGAGACCTTACATTCATAAGGTGTCTTTGGGGGCAAGTTTATAACTTAGAACTAAATTTTCCTCGGTCTTCAAATGGACATAAACAACCAAATTGGATGAACAAACGTTGAAGAAATGATCCAAGGACCTTGGAAACGTCATAAAAAGGGAACAAAAAGAAAATATCAAGAATTAGTCAAAAGAAGTTGAAAATTTGAAAAGTCACACTAGGTAAAACTTGGGTTGGACACAAAAAGATCTCAGATTAGTCTCCAAGTGAGCAGTGGAAAAATAAAAGCTCAACAACCCCAAGTCATAACTCGAAGCACACACGAAACACTCTGGTCAGACACCAAAATAGGTAGGTACCGATCTGAAACCCTTGATTTTCACCGGTACAATTTTCACCAACATGATTCGCTCCAAAATGATCATAACTATCAAGTTCGTACCGACCACTTTTGATAAACATTGATCTAAAATAAAGATTTATTTGGGAAGAGGTCGACGGGCAGAACTAAGATATAAAGAAAAACTTAAGGAATGATGAGAAAATTAGGTCGGTACTGAATTGATTTTCTATTTAAAGATCATGGTGGATCACTCAATCTTCATGCTTGGATTTGCGAATCTTGAAGACATGGATGAACCTGTTGCGAGACTTAAGGAAGGAATCACCCACAAATAGTAACCTAAATTCAACAAGTGGGGAACTTTTTCTCATTTGGATTTTGGAAGCAGTATATTTAGATCTAACTCCTATCTCCTTCTTCCTTAACTCTTGGAGTTTCATTACAAATCCAAGAACCGCTAGATTGTTATCCAATCTGATTGAATTTGTTGTGATCCTGAGAGAAAACAGTCAATAACAAGGATTAATTGGACACATGCCAGAGTATTTGTCGAACCACTATAAAAAGTGTTATTTGTTCTTATTCTCTTCTTTTTTTGGTTGTTATATTTAGATCTACTTGCTTCTAGGTTGTTATGCCATTTTTTGGTGCAATGCATAAAGAAGCATGTTATATATATATATATAACTCTCCACTTTAAAAATTCATAAATAATCATTAATAATATATTTAAACTTCAATAACTTTTAATATACTTCAAGACATGTTATTAAACACCTCTAAAAAGATGACAAAAAAATTATTTTGAATATCATTTAAATCGTTTTAACTAAAAAATAGCTTAAGACAACACAACCATAGTGATAAAAAGGGCCCACAAATGCTATTGTAGGATGTAAAAGATGCTGGATAGAGAGCACATGAAAATTTGCATAGAAGTTTAACCAATTTTCTCAACTCAAACAAAGGTTTTAGGATATAACTATTTTATAGTAAGTATTATACTTATAATACTTAAAAATCATGCAAAGAAACCCCTAACGATTACTCCCAAAATCATATCAAAAATTTCTTAAAACAAGCTGTTTACAAAGTGCTCGTATAACGACCTTTTTGCTTCTAACTTTCGCCACTTTGTTCAACTACTTATGAAATGAGTTAAACTCTAATTTTTTTTACGGTAAGTACCACATATATAATGCTTAATAAAATAGCAAAGAAATGTCTAAGGATATCTTTCAAAATCGTATTAAAATTTCCTAAAGCAAGGCCTTTTACAAAGTGCTCATATAGCAAACTTTTTTTCTATAACTTTTGCAACTTTGTTCAACCTTTTATATACTTTTCCGAACCTTTTCATCACTGGTCTATACACTACTATAAGCTAGAGCACAAAAAATATATTATTTCACAAGGTAATCATATATAACCATTTCAAAGAGGTCAAATACAAGGGATTTTAAAGTGCATTTATAGCGACTATTTGGCTTCAAACAAGTTCACACACACTTCAACTTCACATACATTCCAAAAAAACAAGTATAAACAAAGTCTAAGTCACATTACATGTTTTAGAGGGTAATAAAAGTGAATAATACATATAAAGTTGTCATTTGCTTTCCAAAGCAAGGAGGTCTAAAGGTTATAACTTGCATTATTTACTTCTTTACTTTACGTTTACATACAACATATATAAACGCATTATATAATTATTAACGGTGGGTTAACTCACCCTCAACTAAGCCAACAACCAAGCATAAGCCATAAGAACAAAATAACAATTTCTGTTATTACTAAACATTCCAAAGACCTAACTTTTGCTTCATTAGTGCTCTTGGCCACCTCTCATCACCACCATTTGTTCACGGCTATGAATAAGTTCCCCACTTGTGCCAAATTCCTTCAACCTTTGAGTTGCTATTCCATGCTCCTATGTTGCGGTAGGACCTCTAACAAAGTTTGGTGTAGCTTGGAGTTTTTTGGAGTTGATTTTGGAAAGTTAAAGTAAAGAAAAGAGCATGCATCCATTTTTTCTCATAACTTAGGCAAATAAATTTATGGGCTATGTGAATATTTGTAAGTGTATATACGAGGTAAAAACAAACAATAAAACCTCATGGTGACCAGCCAAAGCAACTCCCCATGTTCTTAACTTTCCACCTAATCTCTCTTACTTAATCCTTAAGTCTTCCCAAAATACCCCACTCCCCCTAAAATATCTTCGATGACAACACTTATGACATCATCCAAGCATTTATTTAGCCACGACCTCTAAAATATTTTAGGTAGTAATCAATGATATTTTAATATTCTAAGTAATCCTAAAAAGTTCGAATAACATAAATTGAGTAAAAAGTCGTTTATCGATAAAATGATTTTTGGTCATATTATCGATATTTCTTCGAACTACTTATTTTTGCAAATATATTTCAAAAATTGTTGTACGACATTTAACCTATAGAAAATCATGTTCGGTACTTCAGATACCGAATGGGATTTCCTGTTCAGCACCTCAGGTACATAATAGGGGGTGTTTGTTCTTCTCAACTCCCCTGTTTATCTTAATCTCCTTGTGCTTTATTATCTTTCCCTTGTTTAGTATCCACTCAGCTATTTTAAAAGCCAAGGTCCCATGGGTGAAACTACCCATAAAACTTGCCCCCTGAGCTCGGCTCATAGACTATAAGGTGGGCTTTGTTGCATGCCTTTCCAAGATACTCCTATCAGTACAATCCTTCATTTAAAGTTGATCTGAAGTGCTCTCGGTTTGGTGGCCAATGAAGGGTTTGGCACCCTCTCCGTCGGACATGATTGATCCCCCGTATGATCTGTTGAGCTCCGCACCGCTCCGTACCATCGAACACCTTAATTCACTTTTATAGTTCCTCCCAATCTTCATGGTTGTTTGTCTCCTTACCAGCCGCAAGCTCCAATATTAGATCCAATTACCTTAAATCGCTACAGCAGTCGCCTAAGACCATTGTTTGATAAGGTATGCCCCTAATTTACTCAATCATACATCCACGTTATCGATTCGCTTGCCATGATGCTTCGTTAGTTTGGTAGTGGCTAAAGGAGTTATGGTTTGTTCAGATCTTGTATGGTGTAAAGGTCTAGGAGTGTTTATATGTAAACTATTCTAACTTCAATAGGCGTGATTATGAAATTTGATTAAGATTTGCATGCCCCAGGACACCCACTTTGGTTTGGCTATTTGGACTCGACTATTGAATAGGGAGGGTACTTGCATTCTTCTAATTCCTGTCTGCTATCGAGTTTCTCATGTAGAGTATGTCTTAGGAACGACTTTAATTAGAATGTTTGAACATATATTCCTTCATACATGTTTTTTAATTGAATATGCATGCATTTATGCACACACGAACACTTTCACTCTTTTCAACAATACGTGAGAGAGATTATTATATCATATAAGTATGTCAAGTCATTGTAAGACTCGTTCATAAAAGGCTCCATCCTCTTCTGCTCCTCCAGATCCCATGTCGTCGGAGAATTGCTCCAACCAGCCTAGTTCTACTTGCTCTTTAGTGCATGGTTATGGGCCATTCAAACTATTGGTTGATGCTATCGATTTTGAGCCTCCATTTGGACTTCTAAGCAACTAGATATTATCATAGCCACTCATGCCATCCCTAAAGAGAACAACCTTTTGCCTACTCCTGAACAACAAGCACATCTTCCCTTAGAAGGGTACCTGGCATATTCTCGATATCATTGCACGGTTGTAGCCCCATCTTCTCTTCCCTAATGGATCATAGACCTATCTGAAGCTTGCTCCATTCTAGCTACATCCCAATGGCTATGCCATCTTGACCAGCCTATATGATATATTCGTGAGGGAGTTTTCGGTGCCCCTACTTATCATCAAATCAAATTCCTCTACGGTATAAAGAGCAAATAAAAGGTCCTCCTTTTATCTATCTTGAAGCGAGGAACAAATTTAAGCTGTTCAAGAACATATATTCTAAGTACAATATGTTCAAGCTTGAGTACTTCTTTGTCCAGGATGATTCTCCATGCTTCCATCAATGGCACTCTGGATGTAAGCCTTTTCATCACTGACTCTTTTCACATTCTTGCCTTAAGGAGTTCTACATAAAATATTAATGTTATTTCCTCTTCGGACTCCCTTTCTAGATGTGGTGAAAGCAGCTACAGGAAAAGATTTAAAAGACATGCTGCAAAGACTTCAGTAATTTCTGATGGAGCTCAGAGAGGTCCCTTGCTTGGTCATTGATGATAATTTAAGGCAGCTTGGACTTTTGTTAACCAATCTCTCAATCAGAAAGGGTAAGTACCCACCCACTCATAAGCCTACCAAGAAGAAGAAAGGAAAAAACTCGACTACCGGCGCTACTCCTATATTTTCTATACCCTGTTAAAGGCAATATGACGCAAGCACCAAAATAAAAAGGACCGATCTCACATGAAGTTAGCCTATAAGAAGAGAAAGCAAAAAATAAGGAAAAGTCAAGAGAGTACTATGCCCAATCATTAAAACATAGTCTTGGCACTATAGCTAAAAATGGCTACTAGGAATGTGAATCAACCCACGACCACAATATGCAATCCAATAAAAAGAATTACAATACAATCCAGAAGTGACAAAGACATGGAGATACTGCGCCACCACATCAAAAGCTATACTAACAATGCCAGAGAATAATACGTCCCTTGAAAGGCTATACACAAGTGGGATGTGTTGCACTCACATATCCTTGTACAAAAATCATAGTTCTGCATCAAAGCCATGTTGATAAAGAACTAGGACACAACCAGAATAAGCTGATAAAGAAGTGTGTTGCCATCGGGATGTAACAAGCACAGGAGCAAGAAGAGAGGAACAAAAGAAGAAAATTACGCTACAATCAAAAGGCCAAATAAACCCAACTATTATTCCTAAAAGCTAATGTATTGCTAATACTTTCAAATGTAGATCCACACTACACTTACTATGGACTCTTTATACAATACCACGAGGAATCCAAAGCATCCCAAGGGCTTCTCATAGGTTTAACCAAACAATGCTCCACCATAGCCCTTTACTTGGTCGAAAACAGCAAAGGCATAAGCATGCTTTATCAAACAACTTGAGAAATAAACATCAAGAGCAACTCGAAGCACATTCATATAGATATTGAGCTAACACCATAAGTTAGGCGTAAAGAAACTCAACTCCATTACTCCTCAGCACAATGTCAATCAAACATGAGTCAATTACAACTACGTCCAGGGCAGTATAAGGTAAACATTCTGTTTCGCTTCTGTATCAACGACGCCCCAGCGGCAAAGCAAAGGAATAACTCTTAACATCCTTATGAGGAAGTACACAAGCCATTCGTCCCTTTACATTGAAACTGCATGGTTAATTTGAATTTGAGTTTCTGCCTCAATTTCAAATGTTACCACTTCAATTTTAAAATTCCCAGCAATGCATAGAATTCAATCCCTTAAATTATGGTTTCCCACCAAAGACACGTCAACAATCTGTGCGCACCAAACAAGCAAGATGGATGGATAAGACATGACGGAATCCAAAGGTGGGAGTTAAAATAGCAGAAGGAGAGTGACAATCTAGTTCATCTTCATACCATAAATAGAAAAGGTACTGTACCAAGAAAGGGATTTGTTCCCAATTTGAGATATTTAAAGTTGAACATGAAAAATTCTGTACTCTCTTCCACTGATGTTTATACAAGGAATATAAAAGAAGAAAGTAATTTTCCCCGTAAATGTAGGATTCTTTAACAATTGAATCACGAAAAATCCTCTGTTTGCCCCTTTCTCTACAATTTTACTTACCAAGATTTCAGTGTTAAATTCTGCATTACCTTTTTTACTAGAATTAGATATCAAGTTGATTTGATATTTTAACAAATATTAAAGTGCAACTACTTGATTGCATAAGAAAACAACAACATAATTACTGCCTAAGGGAAAATTTAATATTACTTAAATTTCTTGATTCTATTCACGGAAGTACGTCATAATTAGTTTCGTGATCATCCAAGATGTTGTGAGACCGAATAATCTCTTCAACATTTCTAGCGCTAGAAGGAGGGCTTGAACCTCCATTTCCTACTTCCGTAAAACTTTACTTGTATTTTTCTTCATTATGTCATGAATCCTACTAATTCCTCCACTCCCCCTATAAATGAACAATTACACTTAGCTTTATAAACCTCGAAGATGCTACTCATAGTGTTGAAACCTCAAAGTAAAGCGAAAGCTTCCACTGAGGCCCTCATGGATCCTATCCTAGCTGCGCTCCATTGCTTCATAAACCAAATAAAACAATGAATAGAAGGGCTAGAAAAGACAGTAGCCTAACATACTACTCTTAGACCAGTTGCCCATCCACGTTCCATAGCGCACCGCCACCAGTTGCCAACTACACTTGTTAGCCAGTAGGCAAGTGAAAATGGCCCTCCTAGAAATGGAATCGGTGATGCTAGCCAGAAAACTGACATCAAACTAAAAATCACAATCCAAGCTAACCCTCAAATCAAATCAAAGCCTACCAATATATATAAACTACTGTTGAAAAAACAAGCCTAGTCTTCCCTTTATGATGATGTTTTTTTGTTTTACGGAGGGTTCGTCCCAAGTCGACCCCAGGGAAGATGAAATTCATCAATTAAGAGCCCGTGTAAAGCAGCTAGAAATTTTTTTCCATCAAAGCATCAAAAAGAAGTAGGACAATAGGGTTCTCCTCTATTTTATTGAGACCATCATAGAGGCAGACTTCCCTAACAGCTTCGAAGCACCTTCAATTGACATGTTTGATGGAACTACCAACCTCGATGACCACATCTGCACTTTTTAGTATTACGTGGACATTCTAAAGGTAGGAAGAATGGCTCGGTGCAAGATTTCCCTATCTACTTGGCTGGTGCAGCCTACCGATGGTTTAGAAGGTCCAATCTTGGAGAAAACTATCTGTAGATTTTCTAAGGCAATTAAATCCAGGGAGAGAAGCTTCACAGGATGTAAATACTATGTCATGTGTAAAGCAGGGTGAGAATGAAAGCCTGCACAACTTAATTAAGGGCTTCAGAGTCGAGGCACTCCTGATCGAAGTGGCGAATGAAGAAGCATTGCTAAAGGCAACGTACATCGGGATAGTAAGAGGAACTACTATGTCGGATAAAAACAATAGAATTTATGTCATAGCATGAAGTCTTTCTACGAAAGAGCAGCTAGCTACATTAAAATTGAAGAGGCCGGATCTATGGTGCAGCCTCAGAAAACTTCTTTTCTCAGTTATGACATGAAAAAAGGTATGGAAGGGTACCATTTTCCTGCAAACCGACAAAAGGAATTGAAGCTCACTATAAAAAACCCCATCACTCACACTCCTGGGCAAATATATGGAATGACAAAGATGAGCTTGCATAGGATGTGCCAAACAAAAGGAAGATAGTAGAAGAGAATCATGGCAGATCATACCGCTGCTTCTGCAGAGCTAACGGCTACCATACTAATAACTGCAAATATTTAAAGAATGAGACAGAAAATCTAATCCAAAAGGATACCTCGGTAGCTTTCATAAAAAAACAACGTGAACGGGAACAAAGACCTCACTCTGGCCCGAATGAAAACTAGGCAGGAAATCCCTCAAACATTGTACCCTTAATTTATGGTGGACCACACCTCGCTGGAACTAGCAAGAAGGCATGAGAGAAATATGTGTAAGAGGCCAAAGCACAAAAGAAGGAAATCTTTCATATTGAGTAAAAGCCGATGCAGGAAATAATTTTCAAAGCAGTTGATGTAGCAGGAATCATTTACCCATACCAAGATTTGCTCATAGACATGATGCAACTTTCGAATTGCACCATGGAAATTTTTTTTTGTAGATTCTAGAAGCTCAGTCAATGTAATTTTGAAGTTAGCCAACGACCAAATGAAGCTTCCATCTAAAATTCTAAAGCCCAGTCCTGAGCCGATTTACGGCTTCAACAACACAACAACCATTATCGTTGGGTGAGTAGTCTGCTTTTCATAGTCGAAATAGTACCTCTACACAAATCCTTCTATGCAAGTTTCTTGATCATTGATCAGCCATCACCATATAATGCCTTCCTAGGAGGACCTGCGCTGATAGACTCGGGAAAATCATCTCTTAGAAAAACCTGCTTGTAAAATTTAACATTCCTGTGGGGATAGGATCAATAAGAGGAGAGAAATCTTAGCTAGGGAGCTGTACAATGCAACTCTTAATTCTAGCAACAAAGTTGTTCTAAACTACTCCATTGTCTCTTCTGAAATTTGTGATAATAGTAATAAAAAAGAAGTCAAACCAACTCAAAAAAATGTACCAGTACCAACTTCCAGTACTGACACTGAAGTAAATCATCCTGCAACCACAAAATGAGAGAAAAGAACATACATGCACATGACCGGCACTAACGAATATAATTCAGTCTACATGTAGTACTTCTCCAAAAAAGCCCGGAAGCAAGCACTCTCAATCAATTCTAAACTCAATGAAGAAATATAAAATGAGATAGATCTGGGATTAGGAGCAAAAAAAAGGAAATAGAGCCAATAGATGATCTCGAAGGTGTACAAATAGACCTGAAAGACCCCACAAAGGTTCTCAAGATTGGGAAGACTATCAGCGTAAACCCGAGTTGAGCCAATAGACTTCCTGAAGAGATCAGCGAACTACTTACATGGATCCATTCAGACAAGCTAGGAATAAACCATGCCATCATCTGTCATGCGCTCAACATCAATCCTGATGCCCATTCATCAGAAAAGTGCTGAACTTTTTTTCAAGAATGATATAATGGCCTACATGAAGAAGTCAAAAGGCTGAAAGAAAATTGATTCATTAGGGAAGTGCACTATCCAAAGTGGATCGCTAACCCAATAATCGTAAAGAATCCTAATGGAAAGTGAAGGACTTGCATTGATTAGGCTAACATTTACAAGGCTTTCCTGAAGGACAGGATCCCCTTACCAAGAATTGATTAGTTGGTGGATACAACCATGGGACATGAATTGCTCTCATTCATGGATGCATATTCAGGATACAATCAGATAGCAATGTTTGAGCTCCATCAAGAGTATATTAGTTTTATGACGGACAAAGGCTTACATTGCTATAAGGTCAAGCCAAATGGACTCAAAAATGGTAGGGAAACCTTCCAAAGGTTGGTCAATATAATGTTCTCATATCAAATGGGAAAGAATTTTAATGTAAGCATAAATGACATGTTGGTCAAATCAAAGGCAACATCAAGTCGTGTGTAGGGCCTAGGAGAAACAATTTGATACATTCCCTATTGGAAGCTTGAAACTAACCGCTAAGGATGTTGTAGTAATCCATATTTATTAATTCTCGGTGACCAAATGGGGTAATCTTAGATACATTGATATTCATTACATAATCCCATACATAAGCCACGTTTGAAGAAATTACAATTTATTAGAAAATACGCCAAGAGCAACATATGAAGATGCCTTTTTGGTCGATCGAGTCTAAATGTGGGCACTAAACAAATTTGCCATTACATCCAAAACACAGCGGAATCAAACAAAAATAACTCCTAATAGCTAGCTAGCCTCCTACATGTCTCTAGAAGCTTATTCGTCTAAAGGAGAAATTGAAAACCATAACTCTCAAACTACTCAAAATTAATTAAGCACCTGATATTTTAATGGGAAAACATCAACTTCGAGTAAGACAAAAAAAGTCTGGTGTGAATAATAACCTACTATCTCGAACCATATAGATATCTAGTAAGACCACATCGCTCAGCGGAATGGGTTTTCCCCTCACTAGCATCCTAACCCAATTTATAATAACCATATATGTGCACCTGCATCCATAATGGTTAAGACATAACATAGTAAAATGTATCATGATGATATGTTAAAAGCAAAATGCTCTAGATTTCCCATCCTCGTTTACCTGACTATCTGTCTCAAATTATAGATTCTAGCGTCACTATTAACCTATTAGTTTCCATGGGCTGACTAATAACATGTTCCAAACTTATGGACTGTCTGTCTAGTTTCATAGTTTTCATGGAATCACTAAGAACCTATTGGCGTCTACCAATAACATCATCTAATCATAGTTTTCATGGGTTCACTATGAACCTATTGGATTCCATAATAACATCTCTCATGTCATAGTTTTTATGGGATCACTATGAATCTATTGATCTCTTTCAATACCATATTCCGAACATAGTTTCATGGGACCACTAAGAACTTATTGGCTTGTGCCAATAAAAATTTCCATACATAGTTCTAATGGGCTTACTAAGAACCGGTCTAAACCAATAATCTTTTGATCAGTCTTTGGACATCCTATATTCTGGTCTATCTGACCTTTTGGATGCAATTCTATTCACACAGGAGTTAACACAATGTATATTCACTATTGGTTCAACCTAGCTGGTTATTATACCCTTAACCCCCAAAATGCAGTTACAGGTTAGTTATGAAGTGAATATGTTTACAGAAGCATACATGATAACTTATCAAGACATAATAATATAAGCATCTATCATTTAATTCCTTGTAATCATTTTTCTAAGGAAACATGGTTAATACCCAAAACCCACTATCTATAGCAAGGAAAACTTCTTCAAAAACTCCAAATTTAAATGCCATTTTAGAAATCTTTCATATTGTCATGGGTTTTACCTTTAAAAAAATTAGATTGGGTTTCTTATTTGAAAACTAACGCTTTCGACTAGATCCCTCGGATCATTATGACATCATGAGTTACCCTCCATCACTCTCCATTTTGAAAGCATTACTAAAATCTTAGACATTCTTTTTCAGCCATTAAAAACATACATTTCAAAAGCTTTAAAAACTTCTTTTCGGAACATTTAAAGATACACCTTTCGAAACACTTAAAACTTACCTTTCGAAGGCATTTAATTTAGGTAGAACTTTTGGAAGCATAGCTTAAAAACCACTTAAAAGTATCCCTTTCAAAATCATTGAGTTTATCATTAAATATGACTACTAGGGCAAAGAGAACAAAAGCTAAAGCTTTGCTTTCGAAAGCATTAATCATAAGAAAAAGAATTGGGAAAGAGGATAGTTCGTAACCATCCTTTCGAAACCATTGCCTCTAATACCATTTATAAAAGCGGCTAAAAGGACCCTATCGAAAGCATTGGGAAGGTGACTTCAATATTAACAAAACAAAAGTCTTCCTTTTGAACCCATTGTTATAAGGCTATAAAGAAAAGTGGCATTTAACCAATTAGTAAGGTATGAATGTGGCAGCTAGGTGTTGAATGAGTTCAAAATGCGGCAACCCTTTCGAAAGCTTCTTTAAAAACAAAAGCTAATAATAGGTTCGAAAGCTTATAAGAATGCCTTCAACCTTTCCGAAAGCGTGCCTTCGACATAGTCCCTTCCGCCTTTCTCCAATACACTGCATATCAATAACTTGATACCATGTGCATTTGTTTCGAATGGGTGTGAAGGGCCCTTAGCTGAAGTATGTTGACGTATGCAAGAAAATGGAAGTGGTAAGTTGTAACTCGAAACAAAAATGATTTTATGCCTTTCATAGTAATTCTTTTTTTACCTAACTTGCCAAATTTGTCGAAATATAATTGGTTTCCAATTCTTTATCAAAAATTCTTTTCTAAAAGGCTGCTGAATTCAACAATTGACAAATTAAATCAGTTGACAAATAAGCCCTTCCCCTTAACAATTTTTATAAACATTTAAGTCCTTTAACTTAAATAATTTAATAAGAATAATAAAACTCTTAGGAAAAATCCCCAAAAATCATAATAATTCATTTTTAATCTGTTTTCAAATATACATGAATTCCTGACCCAAAAACATTACTGAATTGCCTTAAATAATTTAAACCCAAAATTATCTGTTTCTTCCATTCAAAATTTATAATAAATTATCCATAGCTTGGAATATTATGAAAACTTAAACTCATCTCCAAAATAATGTTTTACCGAACATATTCAACCATCATGGCATTCAAAAATCAATTTGCACGATTTTAACCTTAAAATCGAATTATATCAACCTATAAAAATCCTTATTTAAATTATAACATGGCATATAAATCAAAGCATATCATCATTTATCCACCCAAACGGCTTTAAACCATAAAATCAAATTTAATCTTCAAGAAGACATATATGAGATGGTTTAGACCATTATTCACCTTGTTTGGATAAGGAGATTGAGATTTGTTCTTGCTTTAATCTTCCTAACTTGAATCTTAGCCTCTAATTGATTTTTGAGCTCTCGTTCTCCTAGGATTATGGTCGGCCTTGTTTATCATTTGTTTACGTTTTTGGTTTATGAAAATGTGAATGAGAATGAGGTAAAGAGTTTAGGGGTTATGGGGTTCGACTATTTCCATATTGCCCTTGCCTTACTCTTAGGTATTTAATTTATAAACCAATTTTTGTTATAAATCCATTTAGTTAAAGCATGACCCTAATTAGATCTCAAAGCTCAATTCCCTTATCACTCTAATCTCTACATTGTTCTATTTAATTTATCTAATTACATCTTTTGAGCAATGCTATTTAAAATTAAGGGTGTTATAGGCACCTCTCCTTAAGGAATTTTGTTCTCAAAATTCACCAAAGATTATATACTAAGCATAGTAATCATCTATAACATCTCCTAACTACCATATGAGCCTACTTGACTAGGAAATAGTCTATATAAAGTGAACATAGAACACACCCTAAAAGCAGATTAGGATTAAGTATCTCTAATCCTATCTTCCGTCTCCCAAGTACAGTCCTTCTCATTATCGCTCCAGTGAACTTTCACAAACTTGACTGTCTTATTTCTTAATATTTTCTCATCTCTGTCTACAACCAGAACTGGTTACATAACAAAAGGTCAAATCCGATTCTACTATTAAGTCTTCCGATGCAGTCGAATGAATAGTAGTATTTGGATCATGTACATACTTATGAAGATGAGACACAAGAAGTACGTTATGGACTCCTACCAAACTTCTCGGCAACTCTACTATGTAGGCAAGTGTTCAGACCTTCTATATAACTGGAACGGTCCAACATATCTCGGTGACAATTTCCTTTCTTTCTAAATCATACCACACCCTTCATCGGTGATACTTTAATGAAAACGCTATCTCCAATTGAGAACTCTAGATCCTTACGCCTCTTATCTAAATTACTCTTTTTTCTAGACTGGGCTTCCTTCATCCTACCTAAGATCAATTTAGTCTTCTCTGTTGCCTCTCTTACCAGATCTGGACTAAGACTAATATGTCTCCAGTTTCTAACCAACATGCCGGTGACTTGCATGGCCTTCCATACAAAGCTTCGAAAGGCGTCATTCCTATACTAGTATGATACCTGTTATTATAGGAAAACACAACTAAGTGTAGGTAATCTTCCGAAGATCCACAAAAATCTAGCACACAAGCTCTTAACAAATCCTTGAGTACCTTGTTGACTCTCTTTGTCTTCCCATCTATCTGAGGATGATAAGCAGTACTCATCTTGAGCTTGGTACCTAACACATCCTGTAAACTCTTCCGGAATCGCTAGTAAAAAAGTATCTCTATCACTTACTATACTACTAGGAATCTCATGCAGTCTAACTATGTTCTTTATAAACAATTTAGCTAAAACAAGTGCCGTCTTGGTTGGCTTAACTGGAATGAAATAGGCACTCTTGGTCAACCTTTCCACTATGACCCATATACTTTCATTTCCTCGATTCGACCATGGAAACCCATCTATAAAACCCATGGATATCGAAACCTATTTCCATATTGGTATCTATAAAGGTTGAAGCAACGCACTCGGCTTCGAATGTTCGGCCTTCACCTGTTGACAGGTCACACACGGCTTTGCCCATAAGCCAACATCCTTCTTCATACCTTCCTATTAGAAACCCCTCTTCATGTTTCGATACATCTTGGTTCTCCCAAGAAGAATCATAAATTTTACTCAATGACATTCCTTAAGAACTTCTCTCCTTAACTCTCAACATTTAGAACACAGTACCATCCTTTCGTTCTTAACCATCCCCTCTGGTTAAGGCTAAAATCTTTTAGATCATCAATCTCCAATCCAACCTCAATCCTTTCAATGTTCTGGACTAATAGTATATCCTCCTTCTGCTTAGAAGAAATCCTTTCGATCAATATTGGTCGAACTTCCAAGCTGGATAACACGGCATTGCTCTAACTAGAACTAGCAGTCGATCTTAACTGCATACTACAAGTGTTCAAAACCTCTAGGTCCTTCTATTCCGTTAACATAGCTAACACCACATTCTGATATTTTCTACTAAGAGCTTCCACTACTTTAATTCCTTTCCAGGTGTATACTTTATAACAAAATCATAAGCTTCAAAGAACTCTAGCCACCTCTATTGTCTCATATTCAACTCCTTATGAGAGATTAGGTGTCTTCAGGACTTATGATCGATATATAACTAGAATCTCTCTCCCAAGAGATAATGTCTCCATACTTTCAGTGTGAAGATCACCGCCGCCAACTCTAGACCATGAGTATAATATCTCACTTCATGTCGTCTAAGCTGTTAATAGCTTCATCTTATTTGGATCAACTAACAAACCTTCCTATGAAACCACATGACTAAGAAACTTAACTTCTTTCTTTAAGAAATGATAGTTTGAAAACATTTCTTTTAGTTGTTGCCGCCTTAGTGTCTCAATCACTAATCTAAGATGAACTTGATGCTCTCTTTCATCCTTAGAGTATATTAAAATGTCATCTATGAATACCAATATGAACTTATCCAAGTGCTCTTGGAAAAATCGGTTTATCAAATCCATGAAGAAATCCGGCGCATTCGTTAACCCAAATGGCATTAATAACCACTTGTACGTACCATACCTAGTCCAAAACGACGTTAATGGAATATTGTCCTTTGCCACTCTCAGCTATGAAATTTTGTCACCAAATCCAATTGGGAAAATACTCTGGCTCTACTCAACTAATCAAATAAATCATCGATTCTCAGCAAAGGATACCTATTTTTGATTGTTATTTATTCGACTTATGATGGTCAATACACATCCTTAAAGACTCATCCAGTATCTTCACGAGCACTATGGCCGCTACCAAAGGCGAACTTTTTAGTATAATAAAATTCTTTCCTTCTAAATTCACTAGCTGCACATTCAATTCCTTCATCGTGATAGGTGTCTTTCTTCTAGGTGGTCTACTTACAGATTCTGCTCCTGACGCAACAACTATCCGAAACTTAATGGTTCGCTTCGATGGTAGTCCTGTGATTGGCTCAAAACATCTGCAAACTCTGTTGCTACCAAGACCTGATTCAACTCTTCTTCTACTTCCATAACGTTTAGCAATGCATAAGCACTTGAATCTGACTTCTCTATCGAGTATATAATTCGATTATCACTATTAGGGTGTCTTAGAGATATTTCCCTATCTTGTAAAAATATCCTAGCACCATACCTATCTAACCAATCCATACGCAAAATGATCCCCAAGCCTACGAAATCCAAAACATACAAATTGCATGTGAACTTATGACATAACAATTCAAGTTATAACTGGTCACATCTCATTTCCAGAGTTGCATACCCCCTATCGGATTTGCAATCCTCACGGAAGTAACAAGGTATAATGGTTCTAAATCTAACTTATCTACCAAACACTGAGACATAAATGAATATGATGCACCAGTATCAAATAGTACTCTAAATCATAGACTATGAATAAAATGTGTATCTTCCATCATAATTTTTCCCTTCTCGGTCTAGAAGAAGATGGTTCCAAAGCAAAAACCTTACCCTTGTCCACTCTGGCTGGTTCTAGACATTGATTCTTGTAGTGTCCAATCTAGTCACAATTGAAGCACTTCACTCCTATCTTATTTGCATTCTTCTTCCCTTTTCTAGTTTGACATTCATAAGCATAATGTCCTTTCTTATCGTACTTGTAGCAAACTACATCGACCTTCCCTTTCTTTGCAGGTCCCCCTTTCTAAGCTCCTTTTTTCTTAAAGAATTTCCTCTTCTTGCCTTGAGAATCTCGAGTTCTAACCTACTTCTCCTTCCCATAAGTAGAAAACATCTCTTCATTCCTGATTTCTATCTCTACTAAAACTGTACTTGGATCATGGAGGTGTGGCATAATTTCCATAGTAATCTTGGGTTTTAACCCTTGAATCAACTTCTCATTCTTTTTAATGACGGTATCAATGGTAGCATATCCATATCTGGAAAACTCATCAAACTTTGTGGCATACTCAATCACCGACATCTGACCTTGCACCAAGTCTATGAACTTCCTCAGCAATACTGACTTGGTAACTTTCAAGAAGAACCTCTCGTCAAATCTTCTTCAAAATTCTGCCTAAGTCAACTCTTCCACGGGAACTCCCATGGTAACATTATTCCACCAATAAAGTTCTACTCCTACAACTGTCATGAAGCAAGTATCCTCTTTTACTCATCGTCTAATCCCAAGTCAACGAAAATTCTTTCATAGTGCAGTAACCAGTTTTCTACTTCGACGGCATCAAATATTCCAAAAAAATTGCTTCCTACCAAGACAAATGTAATGCCTGCTCAGCTTAGCATAGTTATTACCAACTGGGGCCACATGATTAGCTCCTGCAACATTCATAGCATTACCCCCAGCTACTCCTGCAGCTGCTCCAACTTACATCAGATTGACGAAGAACTGATACATCATCCCCATATCTACTGGCGGGGTTCCAGCACCTACAATAGTATTTTCATTTAGATAAGCATTTTCCAATCGACCCGGATTCCTCCTAGTATTGGTTCAAGCATTTCCATTAGTTGTGATGCTTCCTCTAACTAAATTTCCTCTTCCATTTCCTACCTCCATATCTCCTTTTCTTCTAAATCTACATATGAACCGTAGTAAGATACAGAAGAATGGTATAAGAAAGAGGGGGAATACGTACTTGTAGATATATATAACAAAAGCAAGTACGTTATTATAGCATTAACCCGAACCCCAATCTTATTTTCTGATTCATTGGATTATGTTTTGAATATCTTTTAGGTTCAAATTTCTTTTAAATTTTCATAAGCTAATGTCTTATACCAACTTGTAACATCCCCTATTTGAAGGTCCAAAACTAACCGCTACAGATGCTGCAGTCATATACAGTTATTAATTCTTGATGACCAAATGCGGTAATGTTGATACATTGATATACCCAAAACACGTGAATATGAAATTTTTTATACTCGATTTAAAACAAATTTCTCATTTCATTATAGATAGCATTTCAGATTCATTGATAATCCCATACGTAAGCCATGTTCAAAGAAATTACATTTATTACAAGATACGCCAAGAGCACCATATGAAGATGTTCCCTAGGTTGATTAGAGTCTAAACATAAGTAGTAAACAACTTTTCCATTACATCCAAAACACAACGGAATCAAACAAAATGAACTCCAAATAGCTAGCTTGTCTCATGCACGTCTCAGGAAACTTACTCATCAAAAGGAGAACTGAATACCTTAACTCTCAAACTACTCAAAATTAATTGAGCACTAGACAGTTAAAGGAGGAAAATAAGCTTCGAGTCTGACAAAAAAGTATGGTGTGAACAATAACCTACTATCTCAAACCATGTAGTTATCTGGTGAGACCACGCTGCTTAGCGAAACGGATTTTCCCTTGACTAGTATCTTATTCCATTTTATAATAACCATGTATTGTGCACCTACATCTACAATGGTTAAGTTATAACAAAGTAAAATGTATAATGATGATATGTTAACATGCATTATTCTCTGGATTTCCTATTCCCATTTAACTGCCTATCTGTCTTAAGTTATAGTTTCCAAGATCACTATTAACCTATTAGTTTTCATGGGCTGACAATAACATGTTCCAAACTTACGGACTATATATCCGGTTTCATATTTTTCATGAGATCACTAAAACCTATTGGTGTCTATTGATAACATCGTCTAATCATAGTTTCCATAGGATCACTATGTACCTATTGGATTTTCCTATAACATCTCCTATGTTATAGTTTTTATGGGATCATTATGAATCTATTGATCGCTTTTAATAACATATTCCGGAGTTTTCATCGAATCAATAAGAACCTATTAGCCCCTGCCAATAACAATTTCCATACATAATTTTCATGGGCTTGCTAAGTACCAGTCTAAAACAATAAATTTTTTGATCAGTCTTTGGACATCCTATATTCTGGTCTTTCAGACTCCTAGATGCAGTTTCCTAGATGCAGTTCTAATCACACATGAGTTAACTCAATGTATATTCACTACTGGATCAACCTAGTTGGTTATTCTACCTTAACCCCCAAAATGCAGTTATGGGTTAATTATGAAGTGAATATGTTTATAGAAGCATACATGATAAGTGATCAAGACATAATGACATAAAACATCTATGATTTAATTCCTTGTAATCATTTTCCTAAGGGAACATGGTTAATACTTTTAATCTACTATCTTTAAGAAGGAAAACCTCTTCAAAAATTCTAAAGTTAAATGCCATTTCAAAACTCTTTTATATTTCCATGGGTTATACCTTTAAAAAAAATGAGATTGGGTTTCTTTATTTGAAAATTAAGGCGTTTTACTAGATCCTTCAAATCATTGTGACATCATGAGTTACCCTCCATCACTTTCCCTTTCGAAAGCTTTATTTAAATCTTAGACCTTCTTTTTCAAAGCCATCAAAAACCTAACTTTTGAAACCATTGAAACCTTCCTTTCAAAACATTTAAAGATATACCTTTCGAAACACTTAAAACATACCTGCGAAGGCATTTAGTTTAAGTAGAACTTATGGAAGCATAACTTTTGAAACCATTGAAAGTATCTCTTTCAAAATCATTGGTTTTAACATTAAATATAACTACAGGTTCAAAGAGAACAAAAGCAAGAGCTTCAAAATCATTAATCGTAAGAAAAAGAATTAGGGAAAAGGATAGCTTCAAAACCATTGCCTCCGAACCATTTATAAAAGTGTCTAAAAGAACACTTTTGAAAGCATTGGTAAGGCGGCTTCAATAATAATAAAACGAAAGTTTTCCTTTCAAACTCATTGTTATAAGGCTATAAAGAAAAGAACCTTTAACCAATTCGGTATCGAATGAGCTCAAAATGTGGCAACCCTTTATAAAGCTTCTTTAAAGACAAAGGCAAGTTGCAGGTACGAAAGCTTATAAGAATGTCTTTAACCCCTTCCAATTTGGTATAGAAAAAATTCCAAGTGAGACCAATTCATTTGCCAATTCCTTAGCTAAACTTGCGAGCACCAAAGTGGCAAATGAAATGAAGGCAGTTCCAATAGGGAATCATACAGAGCTTGGCATAACAAAGGCCACTCAGATACTAGTACTAACTCGAGTTCGACGGGCAGTGATATAGGGGTTCCAAGACCAAGAAACTGATGCCTCCACTTTAGTAAACCAAAGAAAATACTTAAATGACCCAATAAATGAATTCTTGCTAAATTAAATCCTACCCCAAAACAAAATTGAAGCCCAAAAAAAGTAAGATATTAAGCTCTTTACTACTCATTTTTAATGACACTTTATACAAAAGAGGATATTCCACTCCTTATCTTAGCTGCGTTTCCAAACAAGTGGAAATGCAAATCATGATTGATGTACATAAAGGGTAATGTGGGGACCATTTTAGGGAAGCTAGGTTAGAAGTATTAAAACTTGGTTATTATTGGCTTATGACACTCTAGGATGCAATGGAATTTGTGAGAAGATGCGACAAATGTCAAAGATTCATGAGCATCTCTAGACAGCCATCGCACGAGCTCATCCCATTAGGTAGCCCATAGCCCTTTGATATATAGGGAATATATTTGATAGGTCCACTTCCTATATAAAAAGGAGGAGAAAAGTAGGAAATGGTGGCAATTGATTACTTCGCTAAATGGGTGGAGGCGGAACCCTTAGCTAGAATCATAGGAAAGAAGATAGTCACCTTTGTTGTGACAAAACATATTTAACAGATTTGGAATCCCCTACAAGATAATCTTTGATAATGGAACTTAGTTTGAAAGAAAAGAATTTATAGATCTCTATGAGAAGAAAGGCATAATTAATAGCTTTTCCTCTGTCGTGCACCCACAAGAAAATGGGCAAGTCGAAGTAGCAAATAAGACTATCAAGAAGTTGGCTAAGAAATGGCTGCAGAATGCAAAAGGGAAGTGGAGAAAAAAAATTCTTTGATACTATGGGCCTATAAAACTTCGACTAGATCTCCAACAGGCCATACCCCTTTCTCACTAACCTATGGATATGAGGCCATGCTTCACATTAAAGTAGAAGTCCCTTCACCTACAAGAATATCTTACACAATAGATAAGAATGGGAAGCTAAAAGAAATTGCCCTCGACCTCATTCAAGAAAGAAGAGATGAGGCAGCAGTGGTACTTGCTGCATACTGGCAAAGAACGACAAGGAATTACAGCACAAGACACAAATATAGAAACTTCTACAAGGAAGATTTGGTACTGCGAAGGGTATGGCCTACACGAAAGAACCAACAAATGGAGTTCTTGGCCCAAAATGGAAAGGCCCATCAGTTACAGTGGAAGCATTGGGCAATGGTGTATGCCGACAATCGAAACCTAATGGCAATCTAGTTCAAGGGCATGAAATTTAGTGCACCTCGGACCCTATTTTGTGTAATCTACAGTAATTACGTACTAAAAATTATAATTGTTATGAAAATTAGTAATACAATAAACTAGACATAAGGATATTAGACGACTAGAACCAGAATAAAAAGATTCTATGTTAATTTCTTCGACATAGCTGAATAATCACACTGGATAGGGATATTAGGCGGCCCGAACTAGTAATCAAAACAAAACAACATAAAAAGTCATTCAAATTTCTTAACCAAATAATTAAAACTGGACGTTGGGATATTGGACAACCCAAACCAGTATAAAAATCTCTCTATATTAATTCTGTTAACATTGTCACACTGGATATAAGAACATTGGACAACCTGAACCAATATAAAAAACAATGTGCATGAATAGAGAAGGTTGTAAATATACGAGCTGACTTCACAGTCAAAACAATAGTCCACCCAAACATAGCGGGGTAGACCGTGCCAAGCGCACAACTAGGTTCAAATGCGAAAGGCAATGTTCAAGAAGCATGAAATACATAGCCAAGAAATTCAAAGGTGGCAAGGAAGAAACATTTCATGGGATACACAACGACTACCAAAAAAGGATGTAGTTCCAAAAATTATTTAAAGCTTACCAGGTAAACATCGAAAACAATGAATGTCTTATATTTATTTAGTCTGTTTAATATACACTAAAGATCTATGCATATTTACACATCATATACTTCTACAAACACATTAAAAGCACAAAAGAAAAATAGTGAGCAACAACAAAACAAAACAATATCACAAATCTAACTAAGATTAGGAAGAAGAGTCAGTTATAATCATTCTTCGACGATGTGATCCATAGGATTTCAGTGTGAGGTGCGGGGGAGAGCTACCCGTAAGTTAGAGAGCAAGAAATGGGTCATTCAATTCCGTAATAATAACCGATGAGCGATCGAGGGCAACATGGCCATAAGCGGTATGAGGGTCGTAATTAGCACTAGCCCAAGCGTCACCATAATCCCATGGATCAAATTCTAATCCACACGATTATATAGGAAGATCAAATCAAGCCCTAGCCAAAAGAGAGTGAAATGTCAATTGCATGCTTCAAACCAATCTCCGCCATAACTCTTCCTACCTTCTCAACATGAAGCTGTTCCAACAAGGAAGCCATGTCTAACCCACCTCGAGAAGTGGCATCAACGTCAAGGCAGGCCTTAGTCTCTAATCTAAAAACTTTGTTTCAAGGCCGTTTACATGTATCATAGCCACTCCCTTGATCTAATTAATCTCATTCAAAGGCTGATTCTTGGTCTTATCAATGGTTCTAGTATAAGGTCAAAAAAGCTCTTGCACGGTAGAAATATAAGGTGAACTACCGCTACCAATAGTCTTCGGCTACTTTTTAAAATGATCTTTTAACTCAACAAATCTGGCTACATAATAATTTTTTAAATCATTCTTCCACAAAAGAACAATGCCGGGATCTGTATAATGTAAGGGAGTAGGAGCGGCACCAAGCCTAGATTTTGCACCTAAAGTCAAAGCTGTAAAAGGAACATCTTTTGGTGCTAATTTGCTTTGCAATCTGCCCGTCCAACACTTCAACTTTACATTCTAAAGCCATAATTTTGCCCATATATACGACCTCGTATACACTTTTGGCACCCTTTAACAAACTTTTTAATTCTATGACCCTAGCTAAAGTAGAATTAAGCTTTCGTTTAAGAGCAACCACCTCCAAGTCTTAATCAAAAGAAGGAGGCTGAAGTCAAACGAGCCCATACAAAGTAAAATTAGAGAGACGTGCAACGAAATAAAGAATATATGGGAAATTTAAAAACATTGCAAAGAAGTCTTAATATACATAATGTGTGCACGACAAAAAGAAAGTATCCAACCATATAACATTAAAGGTCATTAGAAGTTATAAGTTCCTAGAATACTACACTAAAAACTCGTAAGGCATATCGGCCTGGAGCGGGGCCAAGATAACGTGGGTAGTATTACAATGATCAAGCAAGCACTCATGTAGTGATCCGCTGGATCTTCCGTGGTCACCTCGAATCCCTTAATATTAGTAAGGAAGCTCAGGTTAAGCGTAGAGTAGAAGAAGCCGAAGACATCCACCGCACATTGTAAAGAAATCTACCCCATCTTGTTTTTAACTCTCCCCCGTCTAAGTTCTTTTGAGAAGAAGGTGATCCTACCTTGAACTTCATGCAAAGAATCTTCAAGCTTATAAATCTTGAGTGCACCTTACTTCCTTGTGTTTTCCAAAGTATCAATTAGCCGAGCTTTAATTTTCTTGGAATTTCTAGCAAAACCACAAAAATACCTTAGAGAATTAGTCCTCCACCCTTGCCTCCATGAATAGGAAAGCACCTTTGACTCCACCCTCTTCTTCCGCTCATTCGCCAAAGAAGAATTCACACACACAAGAGGAGCAGGAACCAAATTCGAACCGGGTCCCTTTAGCATTCTTCCCCTTCATCACATTCCTTTCTCACAATTTAGCGCGCAAGTTAAGCAGATAGATCTTTTATGATTTTATTCAGTTTTGCTATCTTTGCGTGATAAATGATACCATAGAGTGCCTTGCTGTCTTCTAACATTTTCTGCATTCCATCCAACTTCGATTTAACTACCGCAATCCTTTCGTGTAGTTTAACATTAAGTTGGTGCTGATGGCTCAGTGTAAATTTCATGTCCTTAAGCTCTACATGTACCTCCTTTAAGTCTTTCTCAAGCCTTTCTTAATAACTATAAGAAGGATATTTTTCTTTCCCAAGACACGATAGTAGTTAACACTTCAAACTTAAATTCAGGCACACTCGCCCCATCAGGGCCATGAACGATGCGGGTATAAGGAACGTTATATTCATGAACTTCGTTAAACTTAAATGAAAGCCCATGGGGACTAACCTAGTAGGTAATGATTAAATGGTTAAATCAAAGAAAATCAGTATACTCAACGTTAAAATCAAAATAGGAATTTGTATTTTTAACAACATCATCATACGAAAAATCCAATAAAACCATGTACAAAAAAGGTCAAAAGTAAGCAAAACACAATCCCGATGTAAATTTGTAAGCCTATGCCTAAACTATTCCAAGTGAGGCTATTAAGCAGGAAAGAACCTCGTTCTATGGTGTATTGCCATCGACACAACACAAAATCATTGAGTGCCTCCAATTCTTTAACAACTTGATTAATCCAGGAGAGTAACCCTTGGGTTTTTCCCTAAGTTTTATAAAAGAATCATATAATTTTTTCTCACACCTGTGGATAGCCTTAGCACTAAGTTCAAGATGATCTATGGTTTGAGTTTTGAACCTGTCCTCATTTTCCTTCAAAATTTTAGTAAACAAAACATCTTTAGAATACTAAAACAAACAAAAAAAATAACGAAGACAACCCAGTCATTCATAAGATGGTAATAAAATAAAATGGCAATAAAGGAAATCTACTATAATGAAACAAGATTAACAGGCTAATTTTGTTGCATATTGAAGAAATCTTAAAATCCACGTACAAAAGTGTTAAGTATTTATAGAGGATTTGAAGTGACCTCGGTCTCTTTAGCCACTTTGGCATCCTTAGACACATCATCATCTCGAGGCTCCTCATCCCCAATTAACTACATAGAAGCAGAAGGAGAGACATTCTTGACAGCAACCTCTTCGCCCTACATGGCCTGATAGTAGGTAAGAGCTTTGTCAACCAAGGCCAAGACCCCCAAAAAGTTAAGGCTAACCTCGACACCAAACTGATGCCAAGCCGAGGAATACAAATTTTAGACCACGGTGGAAGTACTCTCCTTAAGTCTCTTTCGCAACGTCGCTATCTACATATCCTTCTACTTCAGCATGCGGTCTTTCGAAGTAAAGGCCTCCTCCATAGTCTTCTCTTTCCCTTCTGCCTTGAGACGATATGCATCAAAGTCTTCCACAACCTTAGCCTTCTCGGAACTGATCGAACTAAGACTTGTTTTAAGTTCAGCAACGCAAGCCAAAAAGAGGAACTGCTCTCCCTTCTATCTCTTCTGAGCCGCACTTGTCAAGGCCCTAAGCTAAAAAATAGATAAAATATAAACATGTGAGGAGCAATTAAATAAGTAAAGAAAAAGAGAGGGGGAGAAAGGAAAAGCATTTATGTAGGACCAAGATTTTTTTCATCTCGACTACGGGACCAAAAGAGGGAAGCTTAGGAAAAGAAAGGGGAGAAGAGAAGAGGGAGACAAAGCAATACTAGATAAACTATCCACTACAGTCTTCCCAACCATCTCGATGTGTTCTGATACGACGCCCTAGGACAAAGGCAAATATCTAGTGCAAGGATCAGGAAGATAACATAGAGGTGGAATAGGGGGAGCCACCAAAGTAGAAACTGGGAAAGTCGTTGAAGAAGAAAGGGAGAGGAAAGGATAACTGCTTGGAGGCTTGGTTAAAACCTTTATCAATATCATGCTTTCTCTTTCAGATATAATCTTAATTGTTTGGCAAGGTGCGAGAAGTGCGTCTAAGAGATCATCATCCATTTTACGTGTATATAAAAGGAATCTCAAGGTCAAAAAAATTCCTAAAGGTTGGAAACATAAAATAATGAATTTATAATCTATTTATAGCTAATTAACCCATAGGCTCATCCGAAATCAGACAAAGCTTAAAATTGCATGAGAGAATTTATTATTTGGGCCAAGAAACTCACGATGTTTCAGCATCTCTCAGTAAAAAAGCATTTGTGTCTTCCTCTCCTCCTCATCCAATTCTAAAAGTCGATTCCTATGTAACTTATACAACTTGTTGGCATCATAATAAAAAAATTGAGTAGGATGAGGACGAAAGGAAGGGGGAAAATTGTTGAAATAAAGAAATATAAATCAATCTATCTCTGAGTCTTGTAGGGGACAAATGTTGAGATTGCTTTCTTACCTTAAGTGTAATAAAAACTAGCATCGCCCCTTGAAGGCTTTTATTGCTATCAAACAAGAATTGAAGCTCCTCACAAGTAATGGTATAACCATTCTCCACATAGAAAATACAGGTGGCAATCACAAAAGAGTATAAAAGAGGAGTAATCTAGATAGGAACGAAATCAATGGAGGCCAGCCACTGGCGAAGGACTTGATTTGGAGGAAGATAGAGTTTGCATCGTATATGTTTGGGAGTGGGAGAGCTAACCTATTTGAGGGAGTGTGAATATGTTCATGAAGTTCAAGAACCCTAACCTCATAACCAACGAACCCAAATTGATTAACAATACCCTCAACATCTTTCAAATGAGTTATCTTAGAAGAAAAAGACAAAAGAGAAGAAGGAGAAGAGGCCATTCAAAATCATGAGGTAAATTGCGAAAAAGTGCTAAAATAAAGAGATTTACAAGAAACAAGATTATTACTTCAATTTGAAGAAAATCTAAACTCAGGATAGAATCGACTTAGTTGATAAAGTTTAATCATTTTTTGTCTTTCTCTTTTCTTTTATGATAATACAAGAACATAAAAGAACAGGAAAAAGAAGAAAAAATTATATACTTAACTTAGTCAAATGTTTGCTACACAAATGGAATGATGAAAATTTTCTGAATCGTCAATCGATCGATAAAGCGGCAAGAATAATGAGCACAAAATCAAAATAGATTTACCTGCTAAGCGAAGAGATTAACGTTACAGTTCTACAAAAGGATAGCCAGCGGGGAAGTGACATGTTCACAAGAGCATTACATGCAAAACCGCTACTAAGACTTTCCCTTCCTTGAAAAGTAAGAAAGGAAAAGACAGAAGTGATAGATAGGAAACCAAATGTAAACGAAGACAAGTCCTCATCCATCTACGATCGCTGTAGACTTGGGGGTAAGTATTACACCCATATTTTCCAAACCCTGCTGAAGGTGAGATGATGCAAGAACCAAAATCAAAATGGACTATTTCATAGTCAAGTTAAGCTACAAGAAGAGGAAGCGAATAATAAGGCAAAGTCCAAAGAGTACTGCATCCATTCGTTAAAACACGGTCTTGGCATTATAGCCAGAAATGGCTAGTGTAAACCAACATATGATAATAATATGTGATCCAATAAAAAGAAATACAATGCAACCCAAAAGTGACAACTAGATAGGGAAATGACACTACCGCAACAAAAGTTGTGCTAACAATGCAAGAGTACAACAAATCCCCTGAAAGGCTATATACAAATGGTGATGTGCTGTACTCGTATACCCATGTATAAAAATAACAATCTGCATCAAAGCCGTGCTGATAAAGAACTTGGCTGCCATCGAAATATCCTCATAAAGAAGTGCGCTGCTATTAGGTCGCAACAAACACATGAGTATGAAGCGAGGAACAAAAGAAGAAAGTCGCGCTACAATTAAAAGGCCAAATAAATTCAACTATTATACCTAAAAGCTAATGCGATGTTGATACTTTCAAGTGTAGATCGTGTTGCGCTTACTAAGGATTTTTTAAGCAATACTATGAGGAATCCAAAGCATCCTAAGGTCTTCTCATTGGGTCACCCAAACAGTGCTCTACCGTAGTTCTTCACTTGTTCGAAAACAGCAAAGGCGCAATAGGCCTTTATTAAACAACATGAGCTTGTCAACATTAAGAGTAGCTCAGAGCACATTCATATAGAAATTAAGTTAACACCACAGGTTGGGGCAAAAGCAACTCAACTCCATTTCTCTTCGGCACACTATCGAACAAAAATGACTCATTTACAACTACGTCCAGGATGTGCAGTTAAAGCGCTTGACGGATTTAACGCGGTGGAGGTGCAAATAGTCATAGTAGGGATATAGCAGGATACAGCGATGACTCTAAAATAGTGTACAAACTCATACTTGATGTTTTTACAAATATATAAATGGTAATCAAATGAAAAATTAACATTCAGTTGAATTATAATTAATAATAAATAGCATTGAATAAAAACATGTGCGAATATACTATAAATAAATGTAAAACTATTATATAACATAATTGAATTTAGTAGAATATTAGAGTTTTTCATTTTAAAAATATATTAAAAATTCAATCAAATAAATTAATTTCATAGTTTTTATAATGTGTAAATGTCATTTTTCAATTCATTTCTTTTAAAGAAGATATAGCAGAAATAGCGGAATATAGCGAGAATAACGGGATATAGCGGAGCTTAAAGCGAAAAGGCTATATTTGGGGCTACATGGAAAAATCGCTGCGGAAGAAATCCGCTATGAGATATAGCAGGTTCATAACGTGGTAATAGAGGGGCATTAACTGCACAACATCTAGGGCAGTATCAGCCAAACAATGCAGTTCCAATCCAGCACCCCATGGACAAAGAAAAGGGATAACTCTTAACATTCTTATGGGCAGTATACAAGCCGTTCGTCCCTTTAGATCGGTATTGCATGATCCATTTGAATTTGAATTACTTCCCAGTTTCAGATGTTTCTATTTCACTTTCAAACTTTTTGTTAACATCCAGAATTCAGTTGCTCAAATTATGGTTTCCCACCAAAGACACATCAAAAATCCACGCACACCAAACAAGCAAGACGATGGATGACACACGGCGAAATCCAAAGATAAGAATTGAAATAGTAGAAGGAGAGTGATTTTTGTACAAGGAATATAAGTTCCCCTTGGACGTAGGATTCTTTAACATCGAACAACGTAAAATTCAGTATATTTACTCGACATTTTACTTATTTAGGTTTCAGCATTAGATTCCGCGTTACCTTTTTTACCTAAATTAGATATCAATTTGAATTGACATTTTAACCAATAGTTAAAGTGCAACAACTTAATTGTGTATGCACCTAGTAAAATAATTACCACCTAAAGGAAAAATTATTATTACTTAAATTTGTTGATTCTTATTCAGGAAAGTACGTCGTAATTACTTTCGCGGGCATCTGAGGTGTTGTGAGACTTAAATTCCTCATTAACAACTGATAAGAATAATGAATCACCATTTTCTCGGCCCTCCATTTCCAATCCCATCGTAACTATTGATCCACTCTAAGTTTCTACCACTATAGATACGATTTAGAAGGAGCCGGAATTAGGCTACTTCGGGGTCAAACCTCATAAAAGTGGTCGGTTTAGGACCATAAGGGAATGGGATGATGATAGAATCCACACAAAGATAGTAGAAGAGACTGGCTCTCACTCTCATGGCAATGAACTTACCGCTTCAAATCGAAGTGAAGCGCATTCTTTTGGACATGTTGGCTTAGACAACTCACTTAATTTAGAGGTGAAGGATGCCCTACACTGCATTTTTAGTTTTAAGGAGGAGGAGGAGGATACTTTCATTCCCAAAGACATGTCCTTTTCTGACTATCTTCATGATCTAGAGCTTGGGATCGACTACGGTGATTATACATCAAGAATGGAAATCCAACGATAGTTGGAGACCCATAAGGACCCTAAAGGTTCATGCAGACGCTACACACTCTTGCATACACATTCACATGGTTGTATGTTTATGCCACCATCAAGCACTTTTTGAGCGTTGGTTCTGATCCTAACTCAACGTATTTTGCAATAGCGGTAAGCATGAATTCAAAAAAAAAGAGGTTGTTATCCAAAATGAAGCAATTTGGGTTGGGAGCACCTCCCAAGGATGTCAAAATAGTTGCATCTTCCTTTGGACCAAGTGAAAATGTTAGGCAACCAAGTTTAGAGTTGAAGATAGAGGAGACTATTTACTACCACCGCCTAGGGACAAGGGTGACCAGGACCTAAGGATAGCCCATAGAAAAGATCCCACTTCCATAGTAACAAATAGAGATCCAGGACTACGATTTGTTCCTCAAAATTTCCTCGACCTTCACCTTCTCCTTTATTTGATACGAAAACTTCCAAGTAGTGGGAGAGAACATATAAGTGGGGAGTAGTAGTTTTTGTCTCCAGGAGAAAAGATAAGAGGAAGGAGAAAGAGCGAGTGATCATAATTACCGACCTTGCTGTCCTAAGCTTTGATAAGTTCCAACAACCCTATCAACCGAGAGATCCCTTGGCTTGCTTGCTTGCCGAAGCACATCCACTTTCTTTTTTCAGGGCCAATTAATCTTTTAATGGATGGACTAAGTAGTGTGAAAACCTTGTTAGAGTTTTACGACGGAGTAATCGTGGCCGGGGTGGAGATTAACAATAAAAATATTGAGCAAAATCTAAAAATCTTCGATTTAAGGAAGTGATTGCACAAGAAGGATTTAGATCATATAAAGGTGGTAGATGCACTTTATAGGTCTCATGCTGAAGAGATTGAGAGGCATAAGGCTGCTCATACTGAGGAAATGAAGCAACTAAAATGAGATCATTCTACTAGTATTAAAACTGCCAATAAGAAGTATAACTATAAGGTTGGGCGGCTCTTCGTTGATTACAAGAATGTGAAAACGAAATTTACTAAGAGACTTGATGAAATCCAATCGATGATTAAGGGAATAGAGCCTGGCATTGCTGATCTGAAGAAGAGAGTTATGGACTGGAGAGCTAAGAGGGTCTCTTTCCAAGCAGAGCTCAAAGACCTATTTGTTGGAAAGGATGTCGAAACTTCCAAAGTTGAAAAGTTGCAAATGGAGTGTGATGAAATAAAAAATTAGATGGACCAAGTGGAATCACTTTTGGATGAAATTTACTTCAGAATGTTCATGATGAGAAGCCTGGCGTGGATGGATGACTATCAGGAATTCATGTTCCCAATCCATAAGGGACTAATTAAAGATAGTGAGCAGGGTGGTCCATCTTTTAACATTAAAGCATTGACGCTTACTTTTCAGCAGAGGAAAAGGAGATTGTTCGCCTTTGTTATATCAAGCTGGCTAAAGCCAAAAAGGCCCAAAAAGAAGAGGCATAGAATAGAAAAGACGGTGGCTCGACTTCCTACGCAACAATGCAAGGTCAGATTTTAAAATCGATCGTTTATGCTTCCATGCATGATGTTACTCTAACAATTTTCCATGTTTCTTTAGATGCATCTACTGCCAGTCAGCCATGATCAGTTCCTCCGCCTCCAGATCATATTCAGCCTTTTGGCAATATCCATAGTTCTCCTAAAGGAGGTAGGATTATTCTTTGTACTCCATGGGCTACTGCTCAATATGCTCGAGCTTACTTGAGGAAAACCATATTGACAGCCCTTCTCATTTTCCTATAAGTAGTACTTTAGTGACGAACCAATCTGAAGAGGTTATTAATTCCAAGCTCTACGCTTAGTGGTCATCACGACTCCTTTGATCTTCTAATTGATGTGGCTTAGGATAAGATGATCCCTGCCCTCAAGGATGACACCGACACTGAGATATTGGGTGTCACAAAGCCTATTGAGGACTTTGACAGGAATGAAGCTTTGAAACAACAAGTCCTACTAAGATTCCCTGAGAAGATAGCAAGTGTCAAGGTTGAAGCCTTGGAGGAGTTAAAATTTATCTAGAAGAAATAGGCGAAACTTGATGATGTGGCTGCATATATGCAGGAGAAAGAGGAGAAAGAACTCGAGCGGTGGCTCCATAAGTCTCCCGACAAGCAGATAATCTCCAAGCCCTGGTCCAAATAATGGTGGAGTCCATATTCTTTTTTATTTTTCATGTTTGGGTAGACAATTTTATCGATTTCTTCTTTTATTGTATTAAACATTGATGTTTGTGCTCGACCAATTTTGATGTATCGGTGAGGTCGAGTGTATGTTATTCTCTAATACTTGTTACTTTGGATTGAAATTATCTGGATGTTTGACAATATGATTTGCATGTCTATCATCATGTCATACTCTGTATTTTCCCTTTATGTTCATTGATTATTATGTAATTCATGGATGCCTTAGGTAAGTGAACTGATAGCCCCTGCCTACCATCATCGGTCTTAGCTGACCGCCTTTGGTAAAGTTTTGATCTGACTGCCAAGGCGGAACCAACTAGGCAGCGATTATGTCCTGACTGTCGATAAGTCATGTTCTCCATTACTATACATAGATTTGTAGCTATCGACAATAGTGAACACTTGGCTAAGGTCACTTTAGTTCACCAGGCTGATTGGAAACTTTGTGCCGATCGTCAATGATAGATATCTGGTTAGGTTCACTCTAGTCTGTCATTGATGGCGAGAAGTTTGAATCGATCATTAATGATGGGCACCCGGTTAGGGATCATTCTGGTCCGTCACCACTGGCAAGAAGTTTGAGCCGATCATCAATGATGGGCATGTAGTCAGCGTTCACTTTGGTCCATCACTATCAGTTAAAAGTTTGGGCCGATCATCGATGATGCGCACCCGGTTAGAGATCACTCTAGTACATCACTATTGGCAAAAAAATTGAGCTGATCATCAATGATGGCCACTTGGTTAGGGATCACTCTGGTCATCACTACCGGCGAGAATCTTAAGAGGAGATATTATCTTAATGCGGTTTTTCGTTGGAGTAGAGAACTCTGCTCTTTGGTCCTAGGCGATACTTTCTCATAGTGTTAATGTTAGTCCAACAAACTTAAGTGGTAATATAAAATTTTGTTTTCGAATCATTACCTGTCATGACAAGATTTTAAGGAAGGCACACATTATTAGAATCCATTTCGTAACTATTTCAATTATAGAGTTACAATACAATTAGCAAAATAGTAGAAACTTAAGAAAAAATAACGACGGAGATGGTGTGCATTCCAAGCCTTCTGAATATAGCTCCATAAACTATATTGAAGTTGAAAGCTCCACTGTCCAAGTCCCTGTAGATAACGTACGATCCTACCCAGACAAGGTCGAGTGACCCCGAACTGGGGAATATTTGTTTTGGCACCAAGTCCCCTTCCTTAAGCGGATGGTGTTTGACCTTAGATTTGTATTATGCAGCTATCCTTCACTTGTGTACCTTGGCCCATAAGGCGCCTTCCTCATATCTTTTGTCAATCAAGTCCAGTAACATATTCAGCGGTACCTCATTCTCACTCAGGACATAGTGAATCCTCCTTTATAATGGCACTATTGTCTCTACTCACTACAACACCTATAAGGGAGTTTCAAAAATGCTATAAAAACCTTTAACAGCGATTTTAATTACGTTGTAGTTGAACATGCTATTATAAATCACACATATACCATAGCAATACAGTAAATGCTATAGAATCAAAGTAATTATAGCATTTAATTGATGTCAATAATACTTTTATAGGATTTTGTTGATGAGAAAAATTTCTTTCGTTAGCATTTCACCATTGCTAAGAAATATATTCTATCGCGGTTACACTAAGCAATATTAACTTTTTTACAGCGTTGTCTTCATTGCTGTGATTTCTTATTACAACGTTTCTAATTGTTGCTATGATGAATATTTATAGTGTTTTCTGTAATTCTTCCATGTTATTCTACAGCGGTTGATTGTATTTGCTGTGACAGTTTTTCATTTGGTAGGAAAATTTGTTGAACACTGTTAAAAGTTTCTACAGCGTTTATAAAACACTATAGAAATTTTTTGCAGCTATAATAAATGCTGTAGAAACTTTCTACAGTGTTTTATAAAAGCTACCATATTTTGCCCAGTTCCTAATCAATATGCAATAGGTTACAGTTCCTTATGCAGCACCAATTTATATGCAACATAGTTTATATAAACACAAATATTTGATAATGAACATATATATTACATTAATCACACATTTTATAATCAACGTATTTTATTAATCACATCATTTAATCAAAATGTAACACCACATAATAAAACATACACAATATTCTTACATCAAATTCATATAAGTCCTTAATGTAGAACAAGTCGCGGCTAGTGACCAAAAGTAGTAATACATAAAAGCATACAAACCAAAATGTAGTTAGCATCAAAAGTAACTTCAAATCTATAACTTAGTACGGTAGGTTACTACTTTTCCATCAAATATACCTATCCACCTGCAAAGTAAATGTTCTTTAGTTATGTGTACTTGATTAGGCTTAGAAAGACTGAAACATTTAAGTAGCTAGTTCTCAATCTATCGAATATTATTGATACCTTTGATATAAAAATAGAACTAACTCTGTCACATTTAAGGCCAATTCTATATTTTAAAACTTACTTTCAAAGCTTAAAAAGGCTGAAACATTTAATGCTTGAAAAGACTATCACATTCAAGGCTTAAAAGGACCGAAACTTTTAAGTATGTATCCATATTTTAGTGTACAACATGCACAAGCAAAAATAAACTAGTTACATCACATAATAACAAAAACACTATCAACCATCTGTAATTTCAGAATTTTCAGTGCATAATTTAAACTTACTTACACTGCACAATTTAGAACTTTCAGTCAAAAACTTTATTTGATTGATATTATTCTAATTTCCACTTTATGTCCAGTCTCTTTAATTAATATTACCAACATATTTGATTTTTCACGACTCACAGACAAAAGTTATATCATAAATGGGTGATGGGAGATGATATTTTATGTTGTTTCGTATGTTTTGTTCATGTACAGTCTATATTGCAGATCATGCAAGGATACAATAGCTGCATTTTATGGCTCCAGTTCCAAAGAATTATAAAGCATTTCAAACGAGCTATAAGGACCAACAATCAGTTATAATTAGTATGATCATACAGAAAACTACCTATTTGAGTGTTTTTAACCAAAT
Organism: Allium cepa; assembly: GCA_030765085.1. NCBI lineage: Eukaryota > Viridiplantae > Streptophyta > Magnoliopsida > Asparagales > Amaryllidaceae > Allium > Allium cepa. The sequence continues at coordinate 468,559,134 of CM060931.1, forward strand.
GTCAACTCCCACATTGTATGTAGAAGAAGTAAAAATATATAAGATGGGTAGAAATGATTCGGATAACAATTGTGTATATGATCTGTTTTTGGTCTTCACCATTTCAAATTAAAAATAATTCAATTTGGTTCATGTTCATCATAAAGTAAAGTGCAATCCTATGGCTGTTTAGCTCTCACTGATTATTATCCAACTGTACCTATGAAGTATGAATTATAGAAGTTTTTTTTTCCAGATACATGTTATTTGTATTTGCATTTGTTGGAATTTAGATAGCCATTTAGCAGGCTTCTTCGTCATTATATTGGTTTCTCTTTAAACCTGATGGTTAGGTCAAGGACTCCATGAATTATTTTGTATAATATCGGTTACTAGTATCTATTTCTAGAACTGCCATTTTTTCCTTAGATCATCATTTGAAACAAGGAACCAAAGTGCATGCATGGCCAATATTTGAACTTGCAAAGATGATTATATTAAGTTAAATTACACTTACTTGAACTTGCATCTATTATAACTTTATCATCAGGCCAAGCAATTGCAGTACCAATGGCATCTTCAATGTTTTGTAAGTCAGATGTTGGTCTCCATAGATGTGCACTAGGAGAATTTGCAATGTCAATCCAAACTTTAATTGCATTTATTCCTCGAAGAACAAAATAAACTGATCCAGTTAGATCAGTTGAAGACGCACGTCCTTCAGCTACAATTTCTCCCTTCCGATCCAAATCGATCAGCTTACACTTACTATTTATCATTGACTTTACACTCTATCATGTAAGAAAAAATCTTTTTGTTATATGTTTAAACAATAAGTAAGATAAGTGAAAGAATTAATTATAAATAAGTATAACTTTTCAACCACATTAACTTCAATTATACGAGAAGAAAATTTTGCATTGTTAAGTTGCTTCACAAATACTCTCGATTCAGGCCATCCCACTTGCGTACTAACAGCTTCACCAACTCATGCCAAACCAATGGTTGGCCTCCATAATAAGCATCTTGATATTTTGAATTAACTACCCAAACGGTCATTGCAGATGGTCCAAGTGTTAGGTCATTCTCAAGATTTTTGGATTACTCGAGTGCAGCCATACTTCAACAACTATTTCTTCATTCCCATTCCAATCCGGCAACTTGCATTTATGATCTATGCTACTAGTTTTACTCTAATAAAGAAGAAAAAATATCGATGAAGTAGGTTTTTTTAGGTTGCGTTTGGCATACATCCCTCGTATAGTTTGCAAATACACAAAAGATCCCTCCATTTTTTTAATAAGCTTCCAGTCCCTATTTTCAAAATCAGACCATCTAACGGAAAAAAGTACCCTTCCAATGTGAATTCTCTCTACACTTCATCGTTCCTGTGAAAATGAAATCGGTAAACAAAATTGAATCATAATCAGTGAATAAACTGAAATCAAGATGACTAGAAGATTGATTTAGAAGGAAAATGAAACCAAATACTCATTTTAATTAATCGAGAAGAATCTGAAATCAAATAATGGGAAGTATAATCAATTAGAACACCAAAATCAAACGGTAAAATTGAAATAGCGAAAGAAAACAATAATTAATATGAAAACGAATTTATTCTTCACAAATTTAAAAAATTATAATATATCAGCAATAATTTCAAATATTCTTAATATTTGCAGCTAAAACTGCTAATATTCTTAATATTTGCAATTTTATTTGCAAATACATAGAAAATTTGCAGTAAACAATTTGATTACGTGATAAAACACTCTTACAACTTCAACATATATCATTACATGTTTTACTGCAAAAATTGTACATATTTGCAGTATTATAAGCAAAAATTCACAATATTTGTTGATTTTTCTACAGTTATTCAGAATAATTGCAGCAATATCTGCAAGTATTCATAATAATGGCGCAAGAAAATAAAAATAATGAATACTTGCTAAAAACACTTGCAACTTCAACATATATTATTATAATTTTTTTGCAAAAACATTAAACCTATTTTTAGTATTATAAACAAATATTATCAAATTTTGCAGATTTTCTACAATTATTAAGAATAATTGCGGCCATAACTGCAATTATTCATAATATTTGCAAAAAAGGTAAAAATATTCATAATATTTGCAGTAGATTGACACTATTTGAAGTTTTTATGCAAGTATTCTCAATATCTGCATACTTTTCTACAAATATTGAGAATACATGTAGAAATATTGCAAATATTGGAATATTTACAGATTTTTTTGCATGTATTTTCACTAATTGCAGTTTTTAATGCACATATTTGCAGGTATTCAGTAAATGCAGTTTTTATTCATGTATTCTTAATTATGAAGATAAAATTCATCTTCCTAATGCAATTTATTGAAATTAACAATTGTAGAAAAAATTCCTACATAAATGCATATTTCTATGCAAAAATTTCCAATATATTTATTGACGTTTCTGCAATTATTAGGAATGTATGCACCAATGTCTGCAAATATTCTTGAAAAATGTAGATTTTTCAATAGTTATTTTCTATTGTTATTCACAATATTTGCACCAACTTCTGCAATTATAGAGAATAATTGCAAATTTTTCAGATATACATGTAAATTACTCAGAAAAATTGCAAATATGCATGCAGTTATACATAGTAATTGCATACATCTCTGTAGTTATTTTGAATAAACGCATACAAAGATGAATAAAAATGATTTTAACGAAATAACTGATGATTTTTCATAATGTATATATTATGGATATGTTCTAAATTTTAAGTGAATAATTGCAGAGGAAAATTCCTAAATAAATGCATATTTATATGTAAATATTACTAATATATGCTGACTTTTTTGCAATTATTGTGAAAATTTGCACCAATGTTTGCAAATAATCTTAAAAATTGCTTATTTTCCAGGAACTATTAAAAATGTTTGCAGGAATAAACTGTATGAATGTTATCTAGGTTAATATTTGTAGTATTTATGCACATAACTTCAAGCATTAAAGTGCAATCATTTCTCATTATCATTAATGAATTTAAACATCAAAACAACACCAACAATCCATAAAAAATAAAAATAAAACAATTCATTTTTGTAATAAAGATTGACTCGTCTTTAAATAGTTGCATCTTTTCATTGAAATTGAGAGTTAAACACTTATCTAAAGAAAACTCAGCTCGGCTTTCAATTTGATCAAAAGAAACTGAAGAAGAAGAAGCGTGGCTCGACTTTGAAGTGCAGGAGTAATTTAGGGAAAAATTAAGCAGAAAGCAAAAACAGGGACGTAAAAAGTATTTTTTTTTTGACAAGAATCCGCTTTGAATTAAGTTTGGTTTTAGGATGCGTGCCTAATATTCATTTTTTTATGTATTCAAATTAAATTTTAGTTACTAAATAATTTAAATTTTACCGCATTTTCTTCTTTCTCGAAGTGATCTATTTGTGCAAAACGACTCTACTGACTGGCCATGCTACTATGTCACCTTCAACTTCTCCAATATGTGTCGACCTAAGTGTAGGCCTCTATAAAAAAGCATCTGGTTTCCTTATAATGACTATAATAATTTTCATTGCAATTGACCCTAAAGGAATTTGTTAGACAAGCTCCTTTGGATCACTTGACAGAACTCTTCCTTCTGCAACAATTTCATCTGTTTCACACCAATCCAATGAATCACATTTATCACGTTTCTTATCATGCTTTCCTTACAACTGATCAAAAGCAAACTATAGTAGTTATGGAATTAGATGCCAAAATTTAAATGATATCACGACAATCATAGTTTACTTTTACCTTTTGATGTGTGATTGCTTCTCCCCAACTTCCATTACACTGTTATCCCAATAATATTACAACATCGGTAACCTTGTATATTAATTATTGAAGCACACATTACACTGAAATATTTCATAAATTCTCGGTATCACTGTCAATTGAGTAGTCATTTTGTATGTTAAATAAAATAATACATATTAAGTAACAATGGACGAGGATAACTAATATTTTATTGTTATTTTTGTTATTGTTATTTTGTGTGGATATGTTCTACCGAGATGGATCTAAGATGAAACTAAAAATTTGTGTTATATATGTTTGGATGATCTAAAGTGTTTTATTTAACAAATTGACTAAAAAATTTTTTTTACATTTTTTTAAATACATAAAACCTTAAAAACATGAACAAGTTTTGACTTTTGAGTCGAATGTATGTTAAATCGTTGTTGGAAATACAAATAGCAGTTCAAATTCGACCCACACTTTCTCAGAAACAGTAAATAGACAAATACCAATTCAAATTTAGGTAGTTGATAACCTGCATTTTATATCATAGAAAATGTCTGAACATGCCTGATTTTTCTTTAGCACATAAACCATCATCCGAAATTCTAATTTCATTTTATGTTCGTACTATTTGTTTGTTTCTAACATGTGACAATCTACAGTGGCAAATAGGCAAACAAACTTTTGACACTACTCAAGTACGCCTTTGCAATCCTCTCTAACATAGTTAGCGTCCTCCATAGAATCAAAATCCATATCATTTTCTTCGCATTCTTCTCAAAAAAAACTTACATCCTCAAAGGACAATTCTGTCTCTAATTCATAAAAACCTCATGGTGGTGCTTTCAATACAATATATCAATTAAAAGTAACATTTTCTCTTGAATAATTGATTTGTTTCGCTTGAGATGCAAGGATATATGGATCTTAGAAAATGAAGCTTGATTTTGATCTAATTTAACCAGAGTAAACCCATCTTCAACTTTCACCCCATTTCCAATGTTTGCCCAATTGCACTTAAAAATGGGAATATAAAAGATATGATAGTCTAACAAAATTATATCAGTTAATATCCCATAGTATGTGACCACATCAACCACTTGAGATGTATCTTTTGCACTTGCTCTACACATGGTAGTCGCATTATAAGTCACTCCACAATTTTGAGTTTCTCTCTTGACGTACTCTGTGTGAAAACGCTAACTATTTATAATATATCCTTAATAGGATAAGGCATTACTGCTCGGACCGCACGCAATCCATCTTAACTATATACCGTGATCCTCCGATTCTAGAGATATCTGAAAAAAATAAATGTATTTATAACATATATTTCGAATATAATATTATGAAGTAGGTGAAAGTGTATTTAAAAATAACCTTTTTTCAATCCAATCAGCAAAGTTTTTTGTATGATTATTCCAAAGCAATGTCGCATTTTTTTCATATGTTGGTTTGAATTTTCCAACTCCTCCAAATTAAAACTAGCACAACACAAATGATGCTAAGTATACGTGCATTATGCATGCAAAAACAATAAAAATAGAATGTAATATCTACTTACTCTAAAAATGGTTCCACTATAGCCATATTCATCAGTACAACCATATGTGCACTTTTTTCTCATTAGATGACAATGTAATTTCCTCAAGCTTTGAAATTGGACATCCTTCGAGTATTGCATGGTTTTCATAATCTTCATTTCGGTCTTGTTTTTCCCCTATTTGTGATGATTTTTTTATAGATTCACCAAAAAGTTTCATGGGTTCTTATATAAGATAGGACTCTGCATACACCCTTCAGCTCGTGCATAGTTCCTTGCATAATCTTTAAGTGTCTTTATATACCTTTCAAAGGGATACATCCAACAAAAATAGACCAATCCACCCGGTCGAGCTTCTCTTCCAAGATGAATTGTTTGATGTATTATTATATCAAAAAAAGAAGGTGGAAAATATCTTTCAATCTCGCTTAATATTATAACGATCTCATTATCGGCTTGCAGCAGATTTTCTTTATCAAGAACATGTTGACATAGTTTATTGAAAATGAACATAAACGGATTATTATTTTTCCTCGGCTTCTTTGGCAACGATCCTCTTATTGCAACTGACAACATTTGTTGCATTAGAACATGATAATCATGAGACTTAAACCCACTAACTTTGCAATTCGCCAATGAAATTCAAATTTTGAAATTTGAACAATAACCATCGGATCCCTTGAAATCATATAATCCTTCGCAAAAGTTTTTTTCTTCATGAATTGACAATGCATATGGAGCCGGTGGAAGATATGTTTTATTTCCATGAGGTTGTGCAAAAAGGCTATGTTGAATTCCCGAATCCTTTAAATCCCTTTTGGAATTTTTTCCATCTTTTGATTTGCTATCATGCAATATTGTGCCTATCAAGCTTTCTCCAACGTTTTTCTCGGTATGCATTATGTCTGATTGTGTTGCAATGGAAGTTCCTATAAATATCAATAGCATAACATATGAGCATTATTATTTTTTATTGTTCAACCAATGTGGAAAAAAAACTAACGTCCCAATATGGTAAATCAAAAAATTGATCTTTTTTTCCACTTTGAACTCTATTTTTACGGGGTTATCATTCTCATCTTTATTATAGTCACACTTTCTTTCGTTGCTCCTTATTTGGTCTCTTCTTCTTTACCTTCTTTCCTTTTTCTCTTTCTTCTTGCTTATCTTTTCCAAAATCATTCGAAAAATCTTTCAAAATAACAGAAATATTTCTATCTGTTTAAATTCTACGCTTGGTGCCTATCTCCACGGTATTATCAAAAAACTCATTTGTTTCCTTAATGAATCTGAAGGGGGTAAGAATCTTTTATGGCCAATATACACATTCTTCGGACTATAATTCAACCAACGACGATGAGTGTTAGCACCACATAAAGGACAACCTTTTTTACCTTTTACACAATATCCAAAAAGATTTCCATAAGTGGGAAAGTCGTTTATTGTCCACGATAAAATTGCTTTTAAATTAAAAAGTGTTTTGCTAAATGCATCATAAACATCAACACCATCGCTCCACAAATGATGTAAGTCTTCTACCATTGGCGCTATATATATATATGTGTATGTGTATATATATATATATCGTTTCTCGGTTACTTTGGACCAAGAATCACCGATGTTAACATAATATTATCCTTTTTCATGCACAACAACGGCAGAAGATTATATGTCACAAGCATTACTGGCTAACAATTATATTTATAACTCTTAATGGAAAATGGATTGAAATCATCTATATTAAGACCAAGCCTGAGATTACAAGGATTGGCTGAAAACAATTTCCATTTCTCATCTACCACGTTCCATGTTACAAAATCCACAGGAATGCATTTTTCCATCGTTGCTTTTATTACTATAATGCCATCTTAAATCTTCTGCCATCTTTTGAGATCCAAACATTCTCCTATATCTTGGAATGATTGGAAAATATCTCAACTCTTTAATGTGGATGCCTTGCATAATCTCGTTTGTAGTCTCATTTTTCTCCCATCTTGAAGAACCGCATTTTGGACGATTATTCAAGTCTTTGTACTCTTTTCTAAAAAGGCAAAAATCATTTTTACAAGCATGAATCTTCTTAAAACCCATATCAAATATTATAAATTTTTTTTTACTTCATATATAGTCTTGGGAAGTACATTATCCTTTGGCAACAATACTTGTTGCACATTTAATAACTTATCAAAACCAGTATCGAAAAATTCAGTTTCACATTTAAGATTATACAAAGCGGTAATAGCAGATAATTTTATCTAGCCTGTAGAATCGGGGTACAATTGGCTTTTTGCATCTTCTAAATTTTTAGGTAAATCATATTCTCATCTTTATGCACCATCATTTTCTTTGTCATCGGCAAAAAAAAGTATGATTGACAAAATGTTCATCTTCATAGTGAATGGCTTGGAATAAATCATATGTGTCAGTCAACTTCATTTCCTCGACGATATTTATTTGCTCACCGTGATTATACCACCTACCACAATTGTGCTTAGGATCCATTCCTTTTGTAATCAAATGCTTAAAGACAATCTTGTCATAGTGATGACTAAGATTTCGACAATCTACGCAAGGACTTAAAAAAGTTTCCGTAGTTACTAAAAAAATTCTTCGCAACCTGCACAAAATTCCATGCTCCTTGTCGGTGCTCAATACTAGTTCTATGATAGACAATATAAATATGTACTTTAATATGAGATTTTTAAGTACTTGTTTGCGCCAAAACTGGTCACAAACACCCAATTGTCGATGAAAGCACCAATTCACAATCATAGATTACAGATAACAAGTATGTAGAGCATTAAAAATGAAGAACACTTAGAAAATTAAGAATAAAGCAATAAAGAACACAAAATTTAAAGTGGTTGGGCAATCTGTCCTACGTCCACTTTGAAGTTTGATGACTTTATCGATATTCACTTGTAGGTTACAACTGATTTCAATGGATTACAGCGAAATAAAGTCTTGAAATTCGAGTACAACAGCAGCAATGGAGTGCAAAGTTGGATTCGGTAGAGTCTGGACGTCATGGAGCCAAAAGATCCCTTTTTGTATGCCCTGGGGCTCTATTTATAGGCGTAGGAGGCTGATATCCCGCTCAGATCTCGGGAGACTTCATCTGGCACGTGGGTGGGCCCACGCGATCAATCCCATAAAGTTTCGGCTCGACCAGTGATTGATACGAACGAATTTCGTATCGATCAAGATTTGATCCAATCGAGTCGAATTTTTTCATGAACCTTCCATAGGTCATACGCAAGCTCTCGTGAAAATTTCGTAGCATTTGGACTTGTATATTGTGAGATATGATCGATGCAAGTTCATTTTTTTGTAGGTTGTCTCCTTCATATTGATCACTGTTGCACTGTTCGCACTCAATCGATGTTGCACTATTCATACCCGATCGATGTTACACGGTTTGTACTCGATCGATGTTGCACTGTCCGTACTCGATCGATGTTGCACTGTCCATACTCGATCGATGTTGCATAGTTCGATCGAAGTTGCACTGTTCGTGCTCGGTCGATGTTGCACTATTTGTCCTCGATCGATGTTGCACTGTTCGTACTCGATCGATGTTGCACTGTTCGTACTCGATCGATGTTGCACAATTCTTACTCGATCGATGTTGCACTGTTCTTATCGATCGATGTTGCACAGTTTGTGCTCGATCGATGTTGCACTAATCGTACTCGATCGATGTTGCACAGTTCGTACTTGATCGATGTTGCACTGTTCTTATCGATCGATGTTGCACAGTACTTACTCGATCGATGTTGCAATATTCGTACTCGATCGATGTTGCACTGTTCATACTCGAACGATGTTGCAATGTTCCTATCGATCGATGTTGCACTGTTCGTATCAATCACTATTGCGTTGATGGATACAAACAGTGGAGGCTTGATGGATACGAACATTGGAGGATTGATGGATACGAATAGTGGAGGATTGATGGATACGAACAGTGAAGGCTTGATGGATACAAACAGTGGGGGATTGATGGATATGAAAAGTAGGGGATTAATGGATATGAATATGACCCTTCAGTTGAGGGATATGAACAGTTGATTGCTTGAATTGCATTGATCATATCTTGACCCTTCAGTGAAGGTTTGTTTTGTAGTTCGATAAGCTAGATGTTCGTATCCTATTAATGATCTGCAAATAAATTTATAATCTTGTCTAATTGTGAACGGTGATCATTCGTGTTCGGATGTCGTTCGAGGCGAATGATGACCGTTCGAGGTCGGGTGACGTTCGCGGCGAATGGTGATCGTTCGCAGTCGGTGTGCCGTTCAAGGCGATTTGTGACCGTTTATGGTCGGGTGTCGTTCTAGACGAATTGTGACCGTTCGCGATCGGGTGTCGTTCGAGACGAATTGTGACCGTTCACGATCGGGTGTCGTATGAGGTGAATTATGATCGTTCACGATCGAGTGCCATTTGAGGTAATTTGTTTGTTCCCGGAGTGGACTTAGTATCATTATCGTCAGATCTCACGTTCGAGTGAGTTTCTAAGTTGTTGGTTATGGCGGTTTATCGCCATCTTAGAGCATGCCTGAGGACCATTCACGATCCCTTACATGTGTAAGTGGCTTAGGCGTTATGGAATCACAAATAGCATATTTACATTCAAAGTAAGTCTTTCAACAGAAATGTCTAATAAAATCAAGTCCAACCTTGAGAAATAGAAAACAAAAGCAAACAGGGACATCAAAGTGCAAACATCTGCACTGATGCGATTTATAGTCATATCGAAGCATGCCTAAGGATCGTTTGTGAACATGTACATGTGTAAAATGACTTTATCGTGTCGGTATGGAGTTTGCCACTTATTTGTCATTATTTCAATCAGTTGATGGTAAGCTGACATCTTGATCCTTAGTCGTTCCCAGTTGGTGTAGGCAATGGTCGTTCTTATTCCACCATCATGGCTCCCCATCTCATATACCGCGATAGCAGACCATTTCGGATATGCCCCTCAGCCTCATCCTTCAAGTGCCTGCAATCATTCGTGTTATGACCATTCAGCTCGTGGAATAAGAATTACTTGTCGGATCTTCTTTCATTGCTGGTCGGATCCCTTCTCATTGACTTTCGATAAGGAATCTGCCCCTCGGTATCCTGGTATATTCGTTCCAAAGTCTCGTTCAGCTCCATATAAGAGGTGAATCTTCGTTCCTTTCATGATTGTGTTGTTCCATCATCATTATCCTTGGTATTTCGTTTCCCTCTATCAGTTCCTGAATCTGTTTTATAAGGATTTTCACCCTTGACTGTATAAACATCAACTCCTTCTCCTTCCTCTCTTTCGGCATTTGCATCCTCTAATCGTAAAAATCCCCCAGCCTCATGATAAAATTCTCCTAGATCCATAGGGGGATCCTTCGTCAATGAATTCTTGAATTCAGTGCCATTAGTTATGCCAAATACAGCTACCATCAAAACCATGGGTGGATTTGGATGATCCACCGATGCTACCGCTGCATTGAATCGCGTCAAAAAGCTCCTCAAAGATTCCCCCGTTCTTTGCTCTAGTGCTGCCAAACTCATCACATTCTTGGGTCTCGAAACGTGAACTATGAATTGCCTCATAAACTTCTCAGTCAAATCGGTCCATGTTCCAATGGAGCCGCTCTCTAGCTGCTGAACCATAATGCTGCTATATCCGTCAGATACAATGGGAAGCACCTGGCTATGACTTCCTCTGATGCCCCCCAGTACTTCCATGTGTCACATATACCTCGTCATATGAACAGCAGGGTCTGTCCTTCCATCGTACACCTCCAATGTCGGTAGCTTGAATTCCGGTGGATTCCTGACCTGCCTAATTGCAGGAGCGAATGGGCTTCTGTTAACATCTTCCAGATCTCTATTCATAGTCCGCCTCTCATGGCTTATCTGACCATCTTCGCCAATCTTTCACTATCTTCGAGTTGTAGTCCTTGCCCGTTGTCTCCGGTCTTCCCCATGAGTTCACGAGGGAATCCTGAAATCTACTCTATCGGTCGAGCATCCATTCCTCTATCAATGCCATGTTCCTCGGGTCCACCTGATACTCTTCCCGAGATTGGGTCAACATGCTCTAGGTGAGGCCCCCTAGTTCTGGTGCTGCGCCGGATGGTCCTGCTCCATTTTGAACTTTGGTTGCTCCATGCTCCCGATCCCTATCTCCAGCATCTCTTGCGGTTGCGTTCCACTGATTCTGTACTCCAACTCGTCCAACTTGTCGAAGTAGGTTCTGCATCATCTCCTCTTGTCTGTAGAACATCGTTTTCGATTGACTTGAAATTTGGAATGTTGGCTTTCATGGTTTTGCTCGTCATGTCTTGTCAATTGTAGCCCGATCTAGACTCGGACAAAATTCTTCGATATCCATAGCAAAACAGTGTATAATCAATCTTTGGGATGAACTTTTCTTGATTTCCAGTCAACTTTTTGGTGTCACTGCCTTGCCAAAAGGCGGGATAACAGTACTCAGATTAAGTTTTTAGTAAGTATCATCCAATTACCTTTGTAAATGCACACAGTCTTTTTCCATCACCAATTCAATATGAAAACAAACAAATATCTAAAAATCAAAGTAACAACTAGTTATTAATTCTAAGAAAAGAAGTAGATATGAAAATGTGTGTGACTCGTATATGTAAATCCATAATGTGATATGTACTGTATATACATAATGTTATCCTTCATAGTATTATACTTCAATATAACCTATTTTGCTACATATTTTACAATCAAATTATACATTAAAATTTCATATATTATACTTTAATAATTATAAATACTAATTTAAGAAACTTTTTTTCAATTATTTTCCTTTTAAATAATACAATTTCAATCGTGCAAATTAAATGCGGATTTCACCATAATCCATTAACTGGCTTGTTGATTGTCACATATCATCTTAGATTGGACTCTCGTAGGCTTTGGGAACATTCAAAACTTAAAACTATATATTTGAATTTTACTTTTATAAACAACAATAAAAACTACTTAGATAATAAAACTAAATTTTCTTTATTAAATTATTACTAAACTTTAGTTCACATTCGTATACATATGTTGTACACATACACTGTCCATTCACTCATGTAAAGCAAGAAAATATAATTAAGATATATTTACTTTACTAATTTGAAAACAAACGATCTGTGAAACTGAAATGCTCTTTAAGCTCGTGACTAGTTTCCAGGTGATGAACTTGTTCATTCTCGAGTCAAAGGCAGTTGTTATTTCTATGTAGTAAATTGGAATGCCCATTCATTCGTATGTGTAACTTACGTTATTTAAATAAAATTATTAACATGTATTAAATATAATACAATAGAAGTTTTAACATAGAAAAATATTCATATAAGCATATACTTGCGTTTATAATATATTGGTATCAAGTGTTTCAACAGATAAATGAACACATCAGATGAAAACCTAGACATATCATGAAATGAAAAGCTAACCTTCTTTACAACATAATATGTGTTCACAAAAGCGTTTAGTAACAAATGCATATCACAGTTGATGTATTCAACCAAATACATCCATGTAACGACCTGGTATTTTGAACCATTCGCATTTACACATGTCGGACTTGAATTGCTCAAAATATCATATTGTTAATTTCTATTTGGCAAAACTTAACATATATACAGTAAATAAAATTAATCACAGAATCACAGAATCACAGACATAGAGTAATAACAATAATAAGCAGCGAAAGTAGATAAATAGTAGTTCATGAAGCTACTATAATAAACAACAGAGTCTGAAACAAAATATAATAGATATCCAATACATAGAAATGTTCACATAAAAGGAAATGACAAGTCTGCATAAATCAACTGGAAATAACTAAGAAGCTGAATAGATAGAGATGGGTCTCCAAGAAAAGCTTCAAAGGTGAGTCGCAAATGTTGTGACACTTAGTATGACCCGAGCATAAAGCAAAACACAAAACACCCGAGTCAGGAGTAACATTCTTATACCAGTAAATTCAACTCAAGTGAAATATCAACTGACATACAAAATAACTTAAAGGATGTTTGGGATTCCCATCCTTTAAGGATCCATTAAACTATCTACATACATAGTACAATATGCTACATAGATAATGTCTATAGTAAAGTAAACTATTAAAATAGCATTAAGGCATTACATGTATCCCCCTTAACACATTTTTATATATTCCCATAGTCTATACAGTACCATAATTCCTCCATAAACTAGAGGTATATCAGAGGGCTCTCAGTATGGTACAAACCAAACCCATAGAAGAAGGTGCGATAAGGCATGTGACAAAGCACGCGAGGTAATGCCAGAGTAGGATTATACCGTTTGCGCTCCCGGACTGGTGGTAACGCATAGCAGCTATTACCGCCCACCTTGAGGCACACTCCCAAATCAAAGGTGCATCCAAATCAAATCACAAAGTAATAGAATGGCATCGAAGAAATGTTCCCGATCGGAGGTACGACCTCACTTGGTCCAATATAGCTCATGTTTTAGCCACATCAAGCTGACTCACGGGAGTCAGGGTTGCGTTAATACCTCATATAGAATCGTTCGCCAAACCATCCTACTTCGTTCTGGAATCTCCACCACGCACACAGTTGTTAAAGTGGTTTTTGGGATTGGCAGAGAGTATGAAAATATCTGATCCTGGTCTTTTTTACAACCAAACGCTTATTTCACATCGTGGTCATTTTATTTCGAAACAGTTCATACTTAATATCAAAATGTCATATCATTTCAAATCATATCACTTTCGAAATCATATACACTTATGAAATTATAATTCACTTTATATTATAATTCACCTTAAATTATAATTCTCTTTTAAAACCATAACCACAAATAGGTTGAACCGTCGTATCAAAGTATTCGCATTTAAAACCATTAAATCTGAATCATAACAGTTCTAACTTAAACCGTCTAAATATTAAAAATAGTTTATATATAATTTGAAATAGTTATAAATTTAGAAATAGTTCATATGTTTAAAATTAGGTTAAAGATTAAAATAGTATATATATTAAAAAGAGTTTATGTCAAAAATAGTTCAAATTAGAATTGTTCTTCAAATTTCACTAGTCAATTCAAATCAACTTTAGTTCCAAAATTCGATTTAAATCAATCTCAGTTTGAAAGTTTATAATTCTCATTAAAACCATTTTTAAATTTATATCGATTTCAAATCCAGGTTTCAATTACACATTTAAACCACTTCTAATTCAATTTGTTTCTATATTCAAACAATTTACAATAACTCAATTTGATAAATTTCATTTGTAGTTCAAAATTCAACTTTAATCCTATTTAAAATTTTAAAATATTCACTTAATGATCTCTAATGACATTTAAATAAAATCTCATATTACAATTTAATTAAATATTAAATATTAAATTTCAAATTTATTTAAAGTTGAAAATACTCGTTTAATCACTTTTTATCAAATCAAGTTATAAAATCATACCTTTCAAAATCTTAAAATCATTAATTCAAATCAAAACACACTTAAATTAAATTCTAAACAAATTTAATCATAAATAAAATCTTATTTACATTCTATTCTTAATAAATTAAATTACAAATCAATTCTTACTTAATTTATCTTTCCAACTTCCATTTACATATAGTTATTATAAAAATCTATTTTAAAATATTAATATAAATTTAAATAAATACCCAACGTAATATATATATATATTATTAGTTAAATTAAATTCTTAGTAAATTTTAATATTAGTTAAAATTAAATTAAACCTTTTATTATTAAATATATATTTAAATCTTATTTTATATATTTTAAAATAATAAAGTTATAAGGAAAATTTTATAATTTCCATTTTTAAAACTTAACTTATAATTTTAAAATATCCAAAACGCATAATTTTTAAAATATAACTTTTTACACATATATTAAAATTAAAATCTTTATATTATATATGAAAATCAATATTTATTTAAAAACCCAAATATTTTCCTTTCAAACTTTAGAATCATTTTCAAAAATAGATTAGTGGTGTCCATAAATAGTTTTTATCCTATAGTCAAGTGATACAGATATTTACCATTTCAATCCGCAATAATTTAAATTTACGGGTTTATCATTTTAACTCGCAATCCCAAAATTTCAAAATAAATGAAAATCGCTTGGGTTTATCATTTCAACCCATAATGATTTTCCCCTAATCTATAAGATCGTTCGGTTATGTATCATTTCAACCCATAGGGAATTTCTAAACGAAAAGGGAACTTGTAGAGTGAGAACGAATATGATAATAGCTTAAAATGACATACATATCGATGACAAGCATATATGATCAAAATTAACAATTTAAAGAGGATATATATAACAGGTTTTGGTGTCATATGTAAACAATTGCAGATAATGGCATATCATATTTAACATTTAAATAACTAACGGTTCAAATTTAACAATATATTTCAATCGTCATTTCATGTGAATTAAATTTACTAAATATAAGAATGTTAATCGTGAGTGATATATCACTTTTCGAGGCTAGAGAAATATCAAGAACAAGATGTGACGAATCCAATCACAAATTCCAAAGCATGCCACGACGAACACGAATTCGACGAGCAAAGTTGATAGTTTGGAATCGATGGAAACAAATCAAACCAACTTGATATAAACTGAAACAAAATATATATTATAGTACTATTTTTCCTAATCAACATTAAATAAAACCCATATTTAAAATAAAATCTCCATGTTATGTTCTAAAATCACTATTTATTAAAATCCATATTTTCAAAAATCTATTTTAAGATACCAACATAAGTTTAAATACTACTTTTAAGCATATAATACATATACATATATATATATATATACCTTTTATATACACACACCTTATATATATATATAAACCTTATATATATAAAGAGAGGTAGCCAGCACAACTAAAACTAATTATGATTCACAAGATCAATACTTTTAAATTATATACTGATATATATACTAACACAATATATACTCTTCCCAAACAAATATACTTTTCACAAACAACTATCAAATATCAATTATAATATATATGTGAATGTTAAAAATTAGGTGAATATATATATATATATAATAGAACCTTCAAAGAGGCTGGGTAGCAATAGAATGGTGGTGGGTCAACAAAGCGGAGATGGCGTTGAGGTGGTTGCCTGCAAACGGGTAGAAGGGATGTGATTGAAGCAGACGTGTGTAGGCTGTCGAGCTAGTGGGGGTGGAGGAGAAGTTCGGCCGAAAGAAAACAAGCAGGCTTCATTCATTTCTTATATATATATATATACATATACATATATATATATATGAGGAGATTCGGATGTCTAGGTTGAGGCGGATGACTGTTGCTCGGAGGTGTGCCAGGTCGACGCAGTCCAGTCAAGCAAGGAGGGTCGACTAAAAAGGTGGCTCCGTTAGAGTTGAAACGCGGTGTGGAGAGGTGTATGAGGTTGACAAGGTGGAGTGTTGACATGGCAGGCTTGGGTGGCACTCCGCTATGATGGGGCCGAGATGGGTTTGAGGGCTTAGAGTAGTTCAGGTATGGTGGCCGAATGATGGTGGAAGGAAAAAGGACCACGACTATGGTTGTGGTCGGATGAGCACTGGGCGGTGATGGATGTGGAAGGTGGCAATCTCAATGGTGAGATGAATGGGGTTGGCAGGGTGGGAAGGTGGAGTCGCGTGTTGTTTGGTTGTTGAGGCCAAGCGAAGATGAGCAGGATATACAAAAGGAAGGAAGGCAAACCATTTACAAAAGAAAGAAGATGCACAGGAACTCGAACCCAATATATATGCCACCTTGATTATCTTTATCTCTTTATTTATTTGTTTTATTATTTTTTTATAAAAGCATGGCCAAACAAAAGAAAGAATGCAACTTATCGGTATATTATATTTTAGAATGAAACAAAGAAGAGAAAGAGGTAGGAAGAAACGAACAAAAGGAAGGAGAAAAAGAGTGAGTAGAAGCCGGCTATAAGAATTGGAACCAGGGAATAGTGATGGCCATTTGTTGAATTCTTGGAATTGTAGAAGCCTACTGTCCATTTTTTTTCAACCGGTGGATAAATGAAAGGGCATGGAGAAATCCAAAAGGCTTAAACGAGTACCAATACGGTTAACATTTCGTCGATTTCATCTCGTACCGGACGCCGAATTACATGAATGAATATACTATAGAGATTAGCATGACTAGATGAACAGAATGGTATACAGATTTCAATGATACGACTAAGATATCAAAAGTCGATATTTGCTGCCTAAACTGATGCTAATTCACTGAAAATAAGATAAATGGAGCTAGAGCTGTCCAAATTTGACGAAACGAATTATGACATCTCACTCAGAAAATGATTTACAATTTTACTATATAAAAATATTCAATTTCGAAAACATTTAATTTCCATCCATTTTAACTGATTTAAATTGAAATTGAAAATTGCACAATAATACTAACTTTTATATTTTCCAATAAAAATTTACCATTTGCTATGTTATAATAGACGCATACCATATATCAAATTTTCATTGCTAAATTTAATTATTCATTTTCATAAAAAATTAGTTAACTATGTTATAAAAATCATTAAAATTACCAGGTCATTACACTCTCCTCCATCTAATATTTTTCGTCCCCGAAAAGGATTGAGATAGGAGAATAGATGTAATCAGAAAGATAGATTCGAAATACATAGTTCTAGGCACAACAATTAGTTTTAAAAACATATAAATTTCATTTATTTTTAAATTGATTAATATTAAACAAATTTGGTTTCAATCCATTTTCTTCTATCAATAACTATTCATTGAATTCATATTTAGTTGGTTTCATTTCAATAATTGATTTGCTTTCGATTTATTAACAGTTATTAAAAAAATCTTTCAAAACACAATTTATTTTATCCATTTTATCTTCAGTTAAGTTAATTCTACTTATGATTCAAATTCGACTATCCTTAAGTTTGTATTTATTGACTAAAATATTATTTCTCTTTTATTTTTCAATTAATTTCACTTACATCTTCTATAACACGAATTAAATGTATAAACATTCATTATAACCACTAAATTTTTTATTTATCAAATTTTAATTTTAAACGTCTTATCACTTACATTTATATTATATTATTCAATTACGTATTTTCATTACATTTTAATTTTTTCTAGGTAAGTTATATTAATGTTTTTGTGTAATTAAGCATTATACAAATTTTCTCTTATTTACAACACTTTTATTAAGCAAAATTTTGTTTGAACATTTTTATTACTTAAATTTTTTCCTGTATAACCTTCAATTACACTTTCACATTTACTTTTAAATTTTGAATATTTTAGGTAAGCTATATATGTTATAGAATGCAATTGAGTATTATACAAATAAATTATCCTAGTTCAACTATTTCAAGTTTTTTAAATTCCATTTCTCATTTAGACATTCCGATCATTTAATTTTTTTGCTTCGTTTCAACAATTGAAAATCATTATTTAACGTAAAACTTAAGAATTAAATTTCTGGTTTCTCTTCAAACCATTTTGAAATAAATACACACACACAGATATATATATATATATATATATATATAGCGTGTGTTTTTTACAAATCAATCATACTCAAGAAATTCAAATCAAATCCATTTTTTCAAAATAAAAATGTAGCAAAGCTGCTAAGTGGTCTCCCCACTTTAAGACTCAAAAATGAATGCCGATGATGCTGCAATCATTGTCGAAATAATTTTCCAGCGACAAAAGAGGAGAGTATTGACTTATTTCTTTTAGAAAAAAATTCTTTGGGAAAATTTTTCATACGAAAATGCTTTCAAATGATATATTAACCAAAGCTTTTAAAACCAAATTTTTGAGAAGCATTGAAAATTAAATTCTCAAATCCTAAATATAAATTCATTTCATTTATAAATCTAATTTATAACCCATGTTTTAAAATTTTCATCTTCTTATAACATACAAAATAGTTAATGGTTCGGGAATGTTGACAAACGGTAAATGATAATCTAGTATTATCATTTCTAACGACCAATTCATTTAACTATCTCGTTTCAAAAAATTATACTTTTATTTATAAAATATAACCATACATAACACAATAATTTCGAAAACAATACTGTTTCAGTTTGCCATGTTCAAGTGCTTTGGAATTCTTACCGGTAGCATTGGCTAGATGAATCGATCGAAACCCAAAATGCAAACTTAACATCTCAAACAACACAATATAAAACATTTTTATATCAATTATAAATACATTCCCTCACGGGATGATTCAAGAATGGATTTTAGAACAAGGATAGAGATTCAAATTTAGAGGGACTCTTATCAAAGAGAATTCTAACTAAGAAGATCGGCTAGAAAGGAAGATAAGATAATTCAATTACAAAAGTGGAAAGATGTATGGACTTATATTAATCATGGCGACCTGAACTGGGTCAACCAAGACGTAGAAAAGACGAGAATATCATCAACAAAAACCAGGACAAACTTATTGAGAACATCGCGGAGGACACGATCCATAAGGTCGACGAAGAAGGTAGACGCATTGGTTAATCAAAAGGGCATGACCAACCATTTGTAGAAACCATTCTCTACAAGGAAGGACAACAAGTCGAGCTCCAGAAATAAGGTCGATATGGAATTCAATTTTCAATATGGGAGGTAGAGAAGTGACTTCACCAAAACATTAGGATAATCCCCGACTATCGAAGTAGAGTCAAGATCACTTGGCTGAGAATCAAGTGAAAAGATAAAACTGCTTGCATAATCCTGAGGCATTCGACATACGATCGCAAGAGAATTTCCCTGGTCGTTTATTAAAGAAACGGTTTGGGGTTTGTAAGAAATAACAGCATCATAATCGAGGATGTAGAAATCTCTACTGAATCAACGCCAATTGTAAAGGAGTTTCATCCCTTTACAAATCATACTAAGGTTGGCGGGACAGCCGATGGGATTAGTCGCACACAAGGATGAAGTCGCTAATTGAGATTATTTCAGAGACCTGTTGCATATGCGATTATATGATTTTTTGTTTGATGACAATAAACATATATATATTCATTTAAATGTATTTGTTAATGTACTATTTTATTTTTCATAGATTAAATAAATATTTGCTGAATAAAATAAATAACATAGAATTTGAATTCAAATAGAAATTTTATTCAAACAAATATTTATTACAATTTTTGAAAAGTACAAATTTCAAGCTCTCACTATATATATACACAACTTCAATTACAATAAAATTTTGATTGCATCACAATTTCTGATTTATATTTGACCTCACTACATATCACTCATTCACTCAACTCGTATTTTATCTCTAACTTCATTCCAAATTGAATCCAGTATCTGAGAAATCTGCAAAAACATACATTGACGCAGTAAAATTGAAAATAAAATATTTTTGTAGTATAAAATAAAATGCGATTCTGGAAATTTTATCTGCCTCAGTTATTTGGATTGTTCGTCATCATTTAAATTTGAATTCATCATACACGAATAGATTGTGACATGCACAGTGTATCACTATACATGCCACAAGTCCATGCACACTGGTATATAAACTTGATAAAATTACAGGGACAGGTGAGCACAGGTCAAACCCAAAAAGTCGGGTTCAACTCAAGTGCAATAAAAATAATGTCACGATATCAGCACAAGGTCAAATCCGAGCTCCAAGCTAGATTCAACACAGGGGCAATTCAAAAATCAAGATGAAGTTCAAGTGAAATCAAAATGAAAAGTGACGTGCACAAGAACATGTCAGAGAAGCACGTGCACTACAAACCAAACAAGGGCAAAAATGCCCAAATTGACAAAATAAAGAGGATAGTGCCAACAGACCAGAATGCAAGTAGTATTACTGCAATTTGAACAAGACTCGAGTGCTACCAGAACATAATGAACATATATACAAATGTGCTCAAGACAACCAAGCTAAATATGCTAACCAGAGTACATCATGAAACCGAAGTGCACATGAATGCACAATGCAAACTATTGCACCAAGTAAATGGCAACAAAGAGAAACTACATAGTCAAACTGCATCATATCAGTGATAGGCTACTAACGAATGCAACTCGAGCTCCAAACCACTACAAGTCCAGAACTCAAGACTGCATCTAACCAAAGAAAATATACAGCACATATATGAGTGCATGACAACCAGACAAGCAACAATGAATACCAATCAGTTCACATCACTGCCCAAATGTACATGAACAAGTAACATATATATGCTGCAAAAACCAGAGATGTGTGGACACCAGAAAAAGTGACAAAACAAGTGTATACAACCACATGGTGACAGTAGAATACAAACTCAAGACCACAAATCAAAACCAAGTTCAACAGTCAAAGCATCACCAACAAAGTGGTACAAACTACATGAAGACACAGCAGAATGAAAGCATACATGTCCATGAAGATTCAGTGAAGCCAGAAGCTCCAAACAGTGGTGGAAAGTTCGAATAAATGCATAGCCACAACAATGCAGAACTACTCATGACACAGATACAAGATGAAATACATAATACCACAATGCATCAGAAATCAAGGATACAAGTAAATAAGGTATAAGCCGAAGTCAGGTGATGTTGAAAAACTTTATGAAGCCAAAGCAAATGAATGAATTGATGAACCAACAATGTAGCAGTTCCAAACTATTGATATACAGCAAGTTCGAAATCATGGATAAATAGTTACATCCCAAAAATGATCAAAGCGCAGTGACAATGTACATGAAACTCAAAGCTAACACATATTTGTATACATGTGTGTATACACATTGCAACCTGACTCGAAGCAATGCTCATTGCATAACAACAATGCAACTGTATGCAAATACCTGAAGAGTACAAGTTTAATTCATGTAACTGCAACACAATATCAAGATTTATGAACAAAGATAGTAGGAGTTTTACAATTCAAGTCAAATGCTGAAGTCGTGCAACAACAGGTACAAGTTAAATATGACACAGCTAGTTCGAACAAATGACTAGAGGCAATAAACACAAATGGCCAAAGTCGAGAAATAAACACTATCAAACAAAGTCAAAGCCGATGTTAGCAAAGCAAAGTCAGGAAGGTTCAAAAATGACCGAAGTCAATCTACAAGCATCAGTAGAGGCCGTGGGTCAAAAATCAAAATACCAAAATCAACACCGTGGCAGCCAAGAAATCGAATTCAACACCGTGTTAATCAAGAAATCATAAACATACGAAATTGATTAAGTCAGAATCAATCTCAAGCATCCATGCAACATCGACCGACAGAGCAAAAGAAATTGACAAATTAAAACAACTATCAGATGAACGCAAATATAGGAGTTCGACTTCTATAAATCCCATTCATCATCGGCAGGTTTCAAAACTTCGAGTTCAAGTACACAAAATCAAAAGAAGTAAAAGCAAAATTACATACCGAAGCCAGATCGAACTCGATCTTCGAAGGAGCCGTGAGCTAAGTGAAGAGACGATCAATCGACAGAGAAAGAGAGCGAAATCCCAATTCGATCGATCAATTTAAAGCCGGCATTTCAAAGCCCTAATTTTTAATCAGAGAGGAACGAACGAGAAAGCCACCATTTTTCACAAGAGAACCAGGCCGATAAAGAAATAAATAAAAAGGGCCGGCCTTTATTGTTAACAATTATATTTGGGCTTAATTTTTCAAATAGAGTTTTGATTGTTTTAAATTTGCTTTAAATTTAAATTCTTCTGTAAAACCGTTGTAAATTCTAGTCGTGTGACTAGGGGACAAACTACGTGGCGCAATTTGAGAATTCGCAATTCAGTGGCTGAGTTGTGGCAGGGTGAGCGTAGAGTTAAGGCTATCGATAGCAGATGTTACGAGTTTACGTGTGTAAGCGTCTGACTACTTAATTTCTAGTAGAAACCTTGGGGGCATCACGTAGGCAGGGTTTTGCCGAAGCTGGGTAAATTCTGTGTCATTTGATTTCTGCATTTATTTTTCTGCTATTATCTGTGCTGCTATTATTTTGATATATCTATGTTGAAATCATTTTATAAGCTTCTGCAATAATTTTTATAATTAACAGCATCACCCTATTCACCCTTCTCCTCTCTAGGGTGAAATCGATCCTACAAGACCGGTAGAAAGGGATCTATGGGACGTTCCAGAATCACGAAGAACTCAAGCAAGGAAAGACAAGAGTGGATTTTAGAAACGAAGAATTCCAAGCTTGAACGAGGATGATTCTGTAATTAATTTTACTCATTCTAGGTTATTACTACCCTATCTCTAATGAGTTTTTACTCCATATGCTATGTTTTTCCTAAACTAGAGATCTGATACCAACTATAACGACCTGGTATTTTGAACCATTCGCATCCACACATATCGAACATGAATTATTAAAAATATCACATTGTTAATTTCTATTTGGCAAAACTTAACATATACAGTGAATAAAATCACTCATAAACACTCGGTAATAACAACAATAAGCAGCGGAAATAGAAAAATAGTAGTTCATGAAGTTACTATAACAAACAACAGAGTTTGAAGTAAAATACAACAGATATCCAATACGTAGAAATGTCCATATAAAAGGAAATGACAAGTCTGCATAAATCAACTGGAAACAACTGAGAAGCTGAATGGAAAGAAATGGATCTCTAAGAAAATCTCCAAAGGTGAGATGCAAATGCTGTGACACTCAGTCATATCTAAGCATGAAGCAAAGCACAAAACACCCGAGTCAGGATTAACATTCTTGTACCAGTAAATTCAACTCAAGTGAAATGTCAACTGAAATACAAAATAACTTAAAGGATGTTTGAGATTCCCATCCTTTAAGGGTACTTTAAACTATCTGCATACATAATACAATATGCTACATAGATAATGTCCATAGTAACATAAACTATTAAAATAGCGTTAAGGCGTTACCCATATCCCCCTTAATACATTTTTATGTATTCCCATAGTCTATACACTACCGCAATTCCTCCATAAAATGGATGGCTATCAAAGGGCACTTCATAGGTATGGTGCAAACCAAACTCGTAGGAGGAGCGATAAGGCATGTGACAATGCACGCCAGGCAATGCCAGAGTAGGATCTATTGCACTCCCAGACTGGTGGTAACACATAGCAGCTACTACCGCCCACCTCAAGACACGCTCCCAAATCAAAGGTGCACCTAAATAAAATCACAAAGTAATAGAATATATTAAGAAATGTGCCCGAGTGGAGGTGCGAACTCAATTGGCCTGGTATAGCTCTTGTTTTAGTCACATCAAGCTGACTCGTGGGAGTCAGGGCTGCGTTAGTACCTCATATAGAATCCTTTGCCAAACCATCCTACTTCATTCTAGAATATCCACCATATACACAGTTGTTAAACTGGTTTTCGGTATTGGCAGAGAGTATGACAATATCTAATCCCAGTTTCCTTAACAACCAAACGCTTATTTCACACCGTGGTCGTTTTATTTCAAAACAGTTCATAATTAATATCAAAATGTCATATCATTTCAAATCATATCACTTTTGAAATCGTATATAATTTCCAAATCATTATTCACTTTATATTATAATTGACCTTAAATTATAATTCTATTTTAAAACCATAACCACAAATAGGTTGAACTGTCATATCAAAGTATTCGCATTTAAATCTATTAAATCTAAATCATAACAGTTCCAACTTAAACCGTTTAAATATTAAAAATAGTTTATATATAATTTAAAATAGTTATAAATTTAAAATTATTTTATATATTTAAAAATATGTTATACATTAAAATAGTATATATATCAAAAAGTGTTTATATAAAAATAGTTCAAATTAGAATTGTTCTTCTAATTTCACAAGTCAATTCAAATCAACTTTAGTTCCAAAATTCGATTAAAATCAATCTCAGTTCAACAATTTATAGTTCTCATTAAAACCATTTTTAAATTTATATCGATTTCAAATCCATGTTTGAATTACAAATTTAAACCATTTCTAATTCAATACGTTTCAATATTCAAACAATTTACAATAACTTAATTTGACAAATTTAATTTGTATTTCAAAATTCAACTTTAATCCCATTTAAAATTTCAAAATATTCACTTAATCATCTTTAATGAAATTTAAATAAAATCTCATATTACAATTTAATTTAATATTCAATATTAAATTTTAATTTTATTTAAAGTTGAAAATATTCATTTAATCACTTTTTATAAAATCAAGTTATAAGATCATGCCTTTCAAAATCTCAAAATCAATAAGTTCAAGTCAAACCTCATTTAAATTCAATTATAAACAAATTTAATTATAAATCAATTCTTGTTTAAATTCAATTCTTGCCTAATTTAATTACAAATCAATTCTTACTTAATTTATCTTTCCAACTTCCATTTACTTAAAGTTATTACAAAAATCTATTTTAAAATATTAATATAAATTTAATAAATACCTAACATAATATATATACTATTAGTTAAATTAAATTCTTAATAAATTTTCATATTACTTATTATTAAATTAAATTTATTATTATTAAATCTATTTTAAGACTTATTTTATATATTTAAAAATAATAAAGTTATAAGTAAAATTTTATAATTTCCATTTTTAAAACTTAACTTATAATTTTAAAATATCTAAAACATATAATTTTTAAAATTTAACTTTTTACACATATATTAAAATTAAAATCTTTATATTATATTTAAAATTCAATATTATTTAAAAACCTAAATATTTCCTTTCAAACTTTGAAAATCATTTTCAAATATAAAACAACGGTGTCCGCATATAGTTTTCTATCATATGGTCAAGTGCTGATGTTTATCATTTCAATCCACAATAATTTAAACTTACGAGTTTATCATTTCAACCCGCAATCTCAAAATTTCAAAATAATTGAAAATCTCTTAGATTTATCATTTCAACCCATAACGATTTTCCCCAAATCTATAAGATCGTTCGGGTAAGTATCATTTCAACCCATAGGGAATTTCGAAACGAAAAGGAAACTTGCAGAGTGAGAACAAATATGATAATAGCGTAAAATGACATATATATCGATGTCAAGCATATATGATCGAAATTAGCAATTTAAACAGGATATATATAACATGTTATGGTGTCATATGTAAACAATTGCTGATAATGGCATATCATATTTAACATTTAAATAACTAACAATTCAAATTTAACCATATATTTCAGTCGTTATTTCATGTGAATTAAATTTACCAAATATAAGAATGTTAATCGTGAGTGATAGCTCACCTTTCGAGGCTAGAGAAATATGAAGAACAAGATGCGACAATCCAATCACAAATTCCAAAGTATGGCACGATGAACACAAATTCGACAAGCAAAGTTGATAGTTTGGAATTGATGGAAACAAATCAAACCAACTTAATATAAACTGAGACAAAATATATATTATATTATTATTTTTCTTAAAGTTAACTTTAAATAAAACCCACATTTAAAGTAAAATCTCCATGTTATGTTCTACAATAACTATTTATCACAATCCATATTTTCAAAAATCAATTTTAAGATATCAAGACAAGTTTAAATAATACTTTTAAACATGTAATGCATATATATACCTTATATATATTATATATATATATATATATATATATAAAGAGAGATAGCCAACATAACTAAAACTAGTTATGATTCACAAGATCAATACTTTTAAATTATGTACAAATATATATACACTAAACACAATATATATTCTTCCCAAACGAATATACTTTTCCCAAAAAACTATCAAATATCAATTATAATATATGTGAATGTTAAAAATCAGGTGAACATATACATAACAGAACCTTCAAAGAGGCTGGATGGCAATGGAATGGTGGCTGGTCATCAAAACGGAGATGGTGTTGGGGTGATTGCCTATGAAACGGTAGCAGGCGTGAGGTCAGAGCAAATGTGGGTAAGCTGTTGAACTAGTGGGCGTGGAGGAGAAGTTTGGCCGAAAGAAAACAAGAAGGCTTCATTCATTTCTTATATATATATATATATATATATATATATATATATATATATGTATGTATGTATGTATGTATGTATGTATGTATGTATATGTTGACAATTCTAAAGAGATGAATGAAATATGCTTTAGTCCCACACTGGCAAAATGAAAGATTAAATCGTGTATATATATAGGATCCTCATTCCCTATATTGGCCCTTAGGGTCAGGTAATTTTGTGCGAGGGGGAGGACCCAAATCTGATGAACACACGCGCGCGCACGCCGCCCGCCCGTCCCGTACCGAACCGGGCCGGGCTCGGGCTCGGGATTGGGCTTGCTATGAAATCTTATTTTTGCTACAGAAAACACTGCAATTTTCTATGGGTTTTTTATTTGGCTGTAGATACGGGCACGGCCCGTTTGAATTTGAACTGAAACGGGTGCGACCCGTTGGAAAAAGAAAGTGAACGGATATGTCTTGAACAGACGCGACCATGACCGTTCAGCAACTATAAATCAATGATAGATCCTGATCAAATCACTCACTGATTTTACATCTTCTTCCTTCAATTCATTTCTGTTGCCATCGTCTCGGACTGACGTGCTCGTTACACTCTCGCGCGGTTCCGTCGGTTGTACCCTGGGAGACTTCAAGTAAAGTCTTAAGGCAATTGTCACGACAAGCCTTCGACGAACTTTGGTATCTTCTTGCTTTCGTTTCTGATACGCCCCAATCAGTAACTAAATACCGTTGTTGCTTTGCAAATCTGTTGCACTTTCTGATTTTGTAACGCTTTAAACTGTTACTGATTCGTTGCTGTAACATACAGTATTGTTGCATTGCGTTGTGTGGTGACGCATATACACTGTTGCATTCTGATCTTTAACCAATTTTCTCTACATCTTAAGACTTTCCTGTTTTGGTTAAAACAGAGATGGCAGCAGAACCGATGTCGATCAAGACAGCGAACTTAAATAAACCATACCCATTCAAGGGAGACGGAGAGGATTTTCTGACATGGCAAAGTCAGATGCTTTTTTATCTCACAACCCTTGGTCTGCAGAAGTATCTTGATGAAGATGAACCAGTGCCGCCTACGCCAGGCAAAACCAATTCAGCAAATGAGATTTCTGCAATTGACGCATGGAGGCAATTGGATTTCTTGTGCAGGAATTACATCCTGAACTGTTTGGATAAGGTTTTGTACAAAGTGTATCAGCCACTGAAAACTGCAAAAGCTCTCTGGAATGCGCTTAATGCAAAGTACAAAACGCAAAACGTGAGCCTGAAGAAGTTCATAGTTGACAAATTCATGGACTACAAGATGGTAGATTCAAAATCTGTAATTACGCAATTGCATGAACTTCAGATCATTATCCATGAATTGCAAGCAGAAGGCCACGAAGTTGGTGAATCTTTCCTAGTTGAAGCAATCACTGGAAAGTTGCCACCAGCTTGGAAGGACTACCGCAATTATTTGAAGCACAAGAAGAAGGAGATATCCTTACAAGACCTCATCATCAGATTGAAGATCGAGGCAAATAATCGCGGAGTCACTAAACCAAAAAACGAAGAGGCTTTTGTTGCAGAAGGGGCAAAGAAAAAAGGAAACCCTAACAAAAACAAAAACAAAAAGAAAAGAAAAGAAAGGCGCCAGAAACCAAACAAAATGATCAGAAGCCGTCCAAGAAGTTCAATGGGCAGTGTTGGGTTTGTGGCAAGACTGGACATTAAGCAAAAGATTGCAGGCACAAGAAACAGAATAATTCTAAAGCAAATGTTGTGGAAAACATGGACATCGATGGGTCTAATTTTTCTGGAGTTGTGTCGGAATGCAATCTAGTTCAGAATCCTTCTCAGTGGTCGTTTGACACAGGTGCTAGACGACACGTGTGTTCTGAAACGTCCATGTTCTCCACTTACAGCAAATTTGATCATGAAGAAAAGTTGTACATGGGCAACTCTGTAGTGTCAATGATTGAGGGAAGCGGGAAAGTGATTCTCAAGTTCACATCTGGTAAGACTATTACGTTGAATGATGTGCTTCATGTTCCAGACATTCGCAAGAACTTGATCTCTGGACCTGTACTCTCGAAGAAAGGCTTCCGAATGGTCTTCGAATCAGATAAAGTTGTTCTGTCTAAGGCTGGAATCTATATAGGGAGAGGATACTTGTGTGATGGCCTATTTAAGGCTAATGTAGCCGTAATTGGCAACAATAATGTATATTGTAATTCTAAAATGAATAAAAAGGAAGTTTCTTATGTTGTCGAGTATGATGCTCTATTATGGCATGAAAGATTAGGACATATAAACTTTCAAAAGATGAAAAAACTTGCAAATCTGGATTTAATTCCACAATTTCAAGTAGATAAAAAATACAAATGTGAGACATGTGTAGAAGCAAAAATGGTTAAGAAACCATTTCATACTGTTGATAGAAGTACTGAACCGTTACAAATGATTCATACTGACTTATGTGATTTCAAAAACTTACCTGCAAGAGGTGGGAAAAAGTATTTTATCACATTTATTGATGATTATACACGATATTGCTACATATATTTTTTAAATAGTAAAGATGAAGCAATTACATCGTTTATAAAATATAAGGCTGAAGTAGAAAATCAACTAAATAAAAAGATCAAGATATTGAGGTCTGATCGAAGTGGAGAATATGAGTCGCCGTTTGAACGATTCTGTGCAGAAAATGGAATAATTCATCAAACAACAGCACCATATTCACCACAACAAAATGGTGTAGCCGAAAGGAAGAACAGAATGTTAAAAGACATGATTACTGCCATGCTTTTAACTTCTGGTCTACCGACGAACTTGTGGGGGGAAGCATTAAATATATCTAATCACATATTAAACAAGGTCCCTCACAATAAAACAGGAACAATTCCATATGAGTTATGAAAAGGACACAAACCAAGTTTTAAATACCTCAAAGTGTGGGGGTGCTTGGCAAAAGTTCCAGTTCCGCCTCCAAAGAAGGTCAAACTTGGACCAAAAACTGTAGATTGTTACTATTTAGGACCAGCCCAAAATAGTAGTGCATATAGATTTTTGGTATTCAAGTCTGATATACCTGATATTCATGTAAATACAATCATGGAATCAAGAGATGCATCATTCTTTGAAGAAGTGTTTCCACACAAAAAGAATGAAGGGAATAATGTCCCTAAAAGGACACGAGAAGAATCAAATAGCCCACATGAAAATGAAACTCATCGTGAAAGTAATGAAGTAGAACCAAGAAGAAGTGTAAGGGCTAGAACTTCTAAATCATTTGGTTCGGATTTTTACACATATGTGTTAGAATACAAATCTTAAACGTACAAGGAAGCCATGTCATCTTCTGAATCTTCATGTTGGAAAGAAGCAATTCAAAGTGAGATCGATTAAATCCTAAGTAATAAAATTTGGGAAATTGTTGACATTCCACCTGGAATAAAACCTATTGGCTGCAAATGGATTTTCAAGAAGAAAATGAAACCAGATGGCTCTATTGATAAATACAAAGCCAGATTAGTAGCCAAAAGATATCGTCAAAAAGAAGGTGTAGACTTTTTTGACACATATTCACCAGTTACACGAATAACCTCAATAAGAATGCCAATAGCAATTGCATCCATCTGCAATCTAGAAATTCATCAAATGGATGTAAAGACAGCATTCTTAAATGGAGACCTCGATGAGGAAATCTACATGGAGCAACCCGAAGGATTTGTATCCAAGGGAAATGAAAACAAAGTCTGTAAATTGGTAAAATCACTATACGGACTCAAACAAGCTCCAAAACAATGGCACGCAAAATTTGACAGTGTCATGATGAGAAATGGTTTTCGTATAAATGAATGTGACAAATGTGTTTATTGTAAACAAGTTGGACAACCATACGTGTTTGTTTGTTTATACGTGGACGATATGCTAATCTTTGGTCCTAACATTAAAGTTATAGAGACCATAAAGAAACTGTTTATCAATAATTTTGATATGAAAGATTTAGGAGTTGCTGACATTATTTTGGGAATCAAAATAATAAGAATGGCTAATGGAATACAATTATCTCAGTCACATTATGTAGACAAAATAATTGAGAAATTCCAACATTATGGAATTAAAGGAGTGAGGACACCTTTTAATCCATCGGAAGTACTGCATAAAAACTCTAAAGAAAGTGTAATGCAACTAGAATATTCCCATGTAATAGGATGTCTAATGTATCTCATGAATTGCACGAGACCAGATATAGCTTATGCAGTAAGTTGACTAAGCAGGTATACAAGTAATCCAGGAAAGGAACACTGGAAAGCACTAATGAGAGTGTTGGGATACTTGAAGAATACCACAAATTATTCCTTACATTACGGAAAATATCCAGCCATTCTAGAAGGATACGGTGATGCAAACTGGATTGCAGATTCAGAGGAATCAAAATCCACAAGTGGTTATGTCTTAACTCTTGCAGGAGCAGCAGTGTCATGGAAATCAACGAAGCAACCATGCATAGCTCGATCCACTATGGAATCAGAATTCATTGCATTAGGCAAAGCAGCAGAAGAAGCAGAATGGCTTCTTCATTTCTTAGAAGATATTCCTATATGGCCTAAACCTGTAACGGCCATATGTATTCACTGCGACAATCAAGCTGCGCTAAATAGAGCGAAAAACTTTGTGTATAATGGCAAATCACGACACATTCATCGACGCCATAACACAGTTAGGCAGTTACTCTCTAATGGAACTATCTCCATTGATTATGTAAGAACAAATGGTAACCTAGCGGATCCATTTACAAAAGGGTTATCAAGAGAGAAAATAGACTGCGCATCGAGGGGAATGGGTTTAAAAGCCTAAACCAACAAGAGTTATCTTATACGGAAACCTATCCTAGCGATTGGAGATCCCACGGACTAGGATCAATAGGCAAACCAGTTCTGAATAACTCAAAACGTAATGCATTTTCTGGACATAGTCCATTTCATTCCTATAGTGCAAAACATAAATGCATGCCTACAGAAGTATTAAAAGGTTAAAGCTATGCTTTTTAATGATGACCATATCTTGTAAAATAACAAGTGGGGTATATGTAGGATACTCCTTATGGTTGCGATCACCTATGTTAGTGTGAGCTGGGTCGGCTCTATGAGAATATTAAAGGCTTAAATTCTCTATATACACTCGCAGAAACAAATTTGTTCAGGACCAAAATGAACACAGCCAAGAGATTGGATGAGAAGGGAAACAATACTTTGTTAATCTTATTGTCTGGTTATACAATAACGGCAAACAGTTCAAGATGAAATAATTCACCGATTAGCCAAGTATATCCGATAAGTGTTAACAAAGGAAAGTTCAAAGTGAAACATCTACTTATCCTTCAAAAAGCATTATTCCATACGTAGTCTAAGATATTCCACTTTGTGTGGGGGAAAAGTATATTATCATTCATGTGGGGGATTGTTGACAATTCTAAAGAGATGAATGAAATATGCTTTAGTCCCACATTGGAAAAATGAAAGATTAAATCGTGTATATATGTAGGATCCTCATTCCCTATATTGGCCCTTAGGTTCAGGTAATTTTGTGCGAGGGGGAGGACCCAAATCTGATGAACACACACGGGCGCACGCCGCCCGCCCGTCCCATACCGAACCGGGCCGGGCTCGGGCTTGGGCTTGGGCTTGGGCTTGCTATGAAATCTTATTTTTGCTACAGAAAACACTGCAATTTTCTACGGGTTTTTTATTTGGCTGCAGATACGGGCGCGACCCGTTTGAATTTGAACTGAAACGGGTGCGACCCGTTGGAAGAAGAAAGTGAACGGATATGTCTTGAACAGACGCGACCGTGACCGTTCAGCAACTATAAATCAATGATAGATCCTGATCAAATCACTCACTGATTTTACATCTTCTTCCTTCAATTCATTTCTGTTGCCATCGTCTCGGACTGACGTGCTCGTTACACTCTCGCGCGGTTCCGTCGGTTGTACCCTGGGAGACTTCAAGTAAAGTCTTAAGGCGATTGTCACGACAAGCCTCCGACGAACTTTGGTATCTTCTTGCTTTCGTTTCTGATACGCCCAAATCAGTAACTAAATACCGTTGTTGCTTTGCAAATCTGTTGCACTTTCTGATTTTGTAACGCTTTAAACTGTTACTGATTCGTTGCTGTAACATACAGTATTATTGCATTGCGTTGTGTGGTGACGCATATACACTGTTGCATTCTGATCTTTAACCAATTTGCTCTACAATATATATATATATATATATATATATATATGAGGAGGTTTGGCTGGGTGGGTTGAGGCAAAGGACTGCTGCTCGGAGGTGAGCCAGGTCGGGCAGGCCGGTCAAGCAAGGAAGGTCGGCTGGAAAGGTGGCTTGGTTGGAGTTAAAACACTTTGTGGAGGGGTGAGGAGGGTGTGCGAGGTTGAGAGGGAGGAGGTTCGACATGGTAGGCATGGGCTGCTGTCCGCTATGACGGGGCGGAGATGGGTTTGTGTGCTCGGAGTGGGTCAAGTATGGTGGCTGAATGATGGTGGAAGAAAAGTGGACCACGGCTATGGTTGTGGTCGACTGAGCACTGGACGGTGATGGATGTGGAAGGTGGCAATCTCGGTGGTGAGATGAACGCGGTCGGTGGGATGAAAAGGTAGAGTCGTATGTTGTTTGGTGGCTGAGGCTAAGCGAAGATGAGGAGGATATGTGGCAGGAATGAAGGCAAACCATTTACAAAAGAAAGAAGATGCATAGGAACTCGAAACCTAATATATATGCCACCTTGATTATCATTATCTCTTAATTTATATTTTTTATAAAAGCACGACCATACAGTGAAAGAAAGGGAATGGTTTTGTAAGGACGTGAGGGAGTGGAACAGAATAACGAAGGATAAATTTTTAATTTAGGCCGGTTTTAAAAACCAAATACAATTTTAGGCCAGTTTTAGAACTTACTACAAAAATTGACCACCTTTTGCCACATCAGCGCCACGCATACTGGCGGCATTTCAAATGCCGCCGGTTCATTTTTTTTCTTCTTTAAATAGTTCGTAGCATTTCAAACGTCGCAACCTAAAAAAATAACTCTGTGTGGCATTTCAAATGTCGCACACTGGAGGTATTTGAAATGTCGCCAACTCTCTTTAAAAAAGATTGTACTGGCGGCATTTGAGATGCCTCCAGTACGTGTGACGTTGATGTGGCCAAAGTCGTCTGCTTTTGTAATAAATTATAAAACTGGCCTAAATTTGCAATTAGTTTTTAAAACTAGCCCAAATTAATAATTAGTCCAATAATGAAAGCGACTTATTAGAATATTATATTTCAGAATGAAACAAAGAAGAAAAAGAGACGGGAAGAAACGAACAAAAGAAAGGAGAAAGAGAGTGAGTAGGCGCCGGCTATAAGATTTGAAACAAGGGAATAGTGATGGTCATCTGTTGAATTCTTGGAATTGTAGAAGCCTATTGTTTGTTTGTTTTTCAACCGATGGATAGATGAAAGGGCACGGAGAAATCCAAAAGGCTCAAACGGGTACCGATACGGTTAACCGTTTCGTCGATTTTATCCCGTAATGGATGTCCAATTACAGGAATGAATACACTATAGAGATCAGCATGACGAGATGAACAGAATGGTGCATAGACATCAGCGATAAGATCAAGCTATCAAAACTCGATGTTTGCTGCATAAACTGATGCTAATTCGCCGAAAATAAGATAAAAGGAGTTGGAGCATTCCAAATTTGACGAAACGAATTATGACGTCTCACTTAGAAAATGATTTACAAGTTTATTATATAAAAATATTCAGATTTCGGTAACATTTATTTTCCATCCATTTTAACTAATTTAGTTGAAATTGAAAATTACACAATAAAACTAACTTTTATATTTTCCAATGAAAATTTACCATTTGCTATGTTATAATAGATGCATACCAAATATCAAATTTTCTTGCTAAATTTAATTATTCGTTTTCGTGAAAAAAATTAGTTAATTACGTTATAAAAATCATTAAAATTACCGGGCCGTTGTGATCCACATGTACACACACCTGCATACATCCCTCAATGCACACGCACTAACCCTGTCATGTACACCATCTATGAACTTATCCACCTATGCCCAAAAACTTAGACCACTCACACAACAAAGTAGTTAATACATATATTGGTCATTTTAGTATATTTTAATATATATATATATATATATAGGCATATGTAAAATAGTAAAAGTGAGTTTCAATTTGGTGTTATATATACATACATACATACACACACACACACACACACACACACACACACACACATATATATATATATATCAACATATTTTCTTCATTTCAAAACTTGGATTATATTTTCACATCTAGGCCTTGAAATCCCATATACCAAAACTCACCAATACACACTCACATAACACAATGTTACAAGAGAGCATGTGTATGTGTGTATTTATTAGTTTATGCTTTCCTTTCTTTCATTTCATGTGCATTTCCACTTTCTATTTTATTTGATGGGCATGTGCTTTCCTTGATTGACCCATGTATGCAGCTTTAATGTCTTTGTGCACTACATATTTTGTCGACATATTTCCAATAGTAGCTCTATGGTTTTACTTTGATTTATTTTTATATAATATTCCTACTTTTGTGTGTGGTCATGTATGACTTTCATGAACATTTCGTTTCTTATTCAATCGGTTTTCATGAGTTGTTCAACAACTTTGTGAACTATGCATCATTATTATCTAAGAAAATTGCACACCTTCATTTGCACTTCAAATGAAAGATAGTTTTGAACAATCTTACACATCTACAATGAAGAATTTCCTTTATTATTTGATGTACTAGAGGCACAAGGTATACTCTTCCAAGTTTAGAAGTAAAACTTGGTTCTTTGGGTCCTCGCTCCTCAAGAGAAAAGATAATCTTTACCTCGGTTCTTATTAGGCTTTAATAATGGGGTTCTGATGATATTTCCTAATCATCACTCTAGTTTGGGGTTTTCCAAGGCAGACTATCCTAATGCCATATGTATGTATTGTTAATAAATCTGAAAGATGAATTTCTGTCTGTCTTTTGATAATATTCTTCAACTACTTTTTCATTAAATCAATTATCACTTGAGTTAATATTGTGTGTATTACACTTTCGATAAAACGCTTAATTTTGTTTTTGCTAGCACAGCTTAGTGAACATTAGCAAAACTCCAAACTTTTTTTGCAACTATGTAGGAAAACATATGTGATATAGGTACATTTATATACATGGGTTATAAAATGAACCTGCAGGTTCTGCATAGAAAAGCAAATGTGTTATCAAAAACTAATATGTCAAATCTGTATAGAATATCACATATGCAGTCGAATAATTATCATGTATATATCATGTGATATTATTATATTTATTCATGAATAGTTTTCGACTATTACAAAGTTGCGTAAATAGTATAACTTTAAATTCCTAACTAGTTAGTCAAATATTCAATTCTCTTGCTGTTGGAATATCTATGCATGTGTAATGTTGAAATCGATTGTCTACTCCATGTTTTATGGCATGGTTATACAATTTTTGGCATCCATATTCTACATTTTGATCTTTTTTAACATATGTACAAGGTTATTATGTTCTAATTCATATTTTGAAGCTAAATGCACCCCAAACATGACATTGTGGCTATGTTAGAACATAATAAATGATATGGTGGCTAATCTTCACTCCAAACATGGCATTTGAGTATTTAGTTGGTAATAAAATTACTAACTCAAAAGAGAATATTATGAACTTTTAACTATATATAGCTCTGACTAGCATCTGAAATGTATTTTTCTTCACATGTTGTTTGAGAAGTTGAAAACATCCATACCTGCACCAATGCTCTGATCAGGAGGAATGGTGTAAGGAGCAACTTGAAATTTTCAAAGTTCAAAATTGAAAATCTACCACACCTACATGCCTTAGATTATATTAAACACTATTGCGGACTTTCTAGAGTTTGTACTTTATAGAAAAAATGTGTACTTTCTATACTCTATCATATTTTAGTAGTTTGAACTAGAATTGTGTACGTGTTTTTTATGCTTGTACCCAAGCTTAATCTATGTATGACAATACATCATTATATTATTGATTTCAGCAATTTATCTCTATACAAAGTAACTACTTTTGGCTTGTGTATGAAAGTGTTCATAAAAATCTATGAAAATCATGCCTAATG
This sequence comes from Allium cepa, assembly GCA_030765085.1. Taxonomy (NCBI): domain Eukaryota; kingdom Viridiplantae; phylum Streptophyta; class Magnoliopsida; order Asparagales; family Amaryllidaceae; genus Allium; species Allium cepa. The sequence goes on from CM060931.1 coordinate 468,596,686, forward strand.
TCTATTTTACAACAACATATGTAAAAATAACCTATTCTAAACGTAGAACCAGTATCATACAACCATCGAAACACTATTAAAATAATATACCGATATCTTTTCTTATCACAACCCACTCAAAAATGTTGTACTATTATGCTAAGAAAATATACTTTTCTTATAATGTGTATAACATGTCAATGCCTAAGGAGGTGCTCTAACCAAACCAGATGACAATAATTTGGATCAAATAAATTACTAAATAACACAAACTAATGAAGGACATTAATTAAAACATATTAGCTATTTACTTCAGCAGAGCAATCAATGCAATATATCAAACTTGTTTATATTTTCCTAATCACCAATCGTGTGCCATAATGATCATGATTCAAAAATCAACTATTAGAAATCGGTGATTTAATTCATTAGGGCAACTAATATAAAATGTCAAACATTTTGAAAATTTTCCTACTTATCGTTATTGGACCATAATGTCTAAAATTTAGAAATAAACTAAAGCAAATTGGCCATTTGATTTAATGGAGCAATTAATAAAATTTGCCAAACATTTTGAAGAGTTTCCTTATCATCAGTGTTGTCGCATCATTAACAAAGATTAATAAATCAACTAATAAAAGCTGACCATTTAATTGAATAATGCACTAGCATAATACATTAAACATCTTGAATTTTTTCCTTATCATTAGTGTAGCACTATATTGATCGGTATTTAGATATTAACTAATACAAATTGGCCATTGAATTTAATGGAGCAATTAATGAAATATATCAAACAATTTGAAAATTTTCCTTATTAACAATGGTATAACATAATGGTTAGCATTTATAAATTAACAAACAAAGACTGACCATTCAATTCAATAAAGCAATTCACAGAGCACATCAAATATTTTCAAAATTTTCCAAATTATTAGTGGGCTACATAATTAACATTTTAAAATATCATAACTTGATATCAAAGTTGTAATGACCTGGGATTTTTGACATCCCGAGTTGTGAATATTAATTTATAATATTCAATAATATTGTATTTTAATATACAATATTCCCGTTATCAATAATTAATAATTATATGCAATTTTTCAAAACCAATATAATTTGATTTTTCAGATCTATATTAAAATACAGATTGATAAAATGGAATTTCTTATAAAAGTATATTTTGTTTTAAAGGTAAAATATGTATATTTTGTTTTAGATAAAATATATGTATTTTGTTTTAGAGACAAAATATGTATATTTTTTTCTAAAGATAAAATATAATAGAGAATTAAATTAATTGAAAAAATCATATGCATATATTTTTACATATAGAGATAATAAAATTTATATGTATATATAATTTGGACAGAAATTCATAACGAAGTAAAAAGGATATTTTTAATTTGGGAATATAAACAACATTGTTTGTATAAAAAGAGTTTTAAGTTTCTAAAATAATTTATGTACATCATGAATAAGAAAATTATATATATGTGTGTTTGCGCTGGAAATGGTCACAAACCCCAAGTATCGTGAAGCACAAAACTATGAATGTAAATCAGCAATATTCAAGCACAAGTTGCATATCTCAGCAAATAACAGACATCAATATCAAAATAACGAATAGGGACACAGGATTTATAGTGGTTCGGCTATCTCCGGCCTACGTCCACTTCAAGTAATTATCTTTTGTTGATGTTCTTTGCTGATTACAAATGATTGTAGCAGTTATAATGAATGAATTCGAGTATAACCGCAATGGTAAGATTCTGTAGGCTTCAGGGGGCTATTTATAGGCGTAGGAGGCTGATATCGCGTTCAAACTTCGGGAGACTTCTTCTGGCACGTGAGGGGGCCATGCGACCAATCCCACCAAGTTTCGACTCGATCCGTGGTCGATACGAATCGATTTCGTATCGAACAAAAAATGATCCAATCGGGCTGAAACTTGGCAGGAACATTCTTTACCTTGTATGCAAGCTACTGTGAAAACTTCATTGCATTTGGATCAATGGTTTAGGAGATATGATCGATGCGAGTTCAAATTGCTCGATGACTGTCTGGTTCGAATCCATTAGTTCGAATCGGTCCATTTCTAATCGATTGCGCATGTGACAATGCGGTGATGCGACGCGCCCTTCTCGTGTCGATTCTCTTTTCGCTCTAAGTTGGTCGCGTCGTATCCATGAGTTTCGCCGCATTTGCATCGAGTGTCGTTAGTCGGTTTGAATCGATCAACTAAATGCGCCTCGTATTGATTTGCATTATGCCTAGTTCGAATCGAGATAGGTGGCTTAGCTCGTATCGATGGTGATTTCGTATCGATATTTGTTATGGATACGAATTAAAGGTTCCTGATGGATTCGAATAAACGCCTCCTTCATGGATGCGAACTAGGAATTGGTCGACCGATACGAGGCGCGTTACCGGTTCATGGGTGTGGAGTTGGTCGATGCGAAACAGTGGTTGAAGATGGGTACAAAACTGATCGATATGAAGCATTGCTTGGGGAACTGATCGGTACCAACGAGCACATGGAGAGGAATACGAACTTGATCGATTCGAAATATGGGCCAGCGATGGATATGAAAACAGGGCCCCTTCCTTCAACTTGTATCGATCATAACTTGAGCATACGAACTCGGATTGACTTGAAATTTGGAATACTAGCTTCCACGACTTTGTTTGCCATGTCTTGTCAATTGCAGCCCGATCCGAACTCGGACAAAATTCATCGATATCCATGGTTATCCTGCAATGCATAGTTAGTATTCATGACTTGTTATTATTGATTTTCAGTTAATTTTTGGGTGTCTCAGCTTTGCCAAAAGGTGGAATAACACTTTGCCCCCCAAAACATGCCTTTTGGTAAAAGGTGTGTTTTGATCAGTCTCAAATCGAATGCAGCGAGTTCATGTTTTATTCAAATCTTATAGCATTTTTAATCAAGTTCATGGCTGTTCGAAGCCAAATCGTTATCCATTTCTTCTGTGGAAGTTAAGAATCAAATTCTACAGTCCCTCCGGACTATCGGTGGTCACTCCGGACCCATGCCAAGCCCATTCTAGACTCAACGATTGAATAGAAAGATCCCATTGCATTCTGCCATTGATTTCTATCTCTTGCACTCAGGCTCCAGCTAGGGCATATAGCGATGTCTTGGTTGTTCTAAACCGATCATAGCCTCTTCGGCCTCTTGCTGGATCCCATCCTGTCACTCTTCGGTGAAGGGGAAGCAGCGTTAAGTGAGTCGATCCTGTCGCTCTCCGGCGAAGCAACCCACTTCTTGAACTCCGGTTCAGTGTATCTGAACATTAAACGATGTCATGGCCTAAATCGTGGGCCGATCATAGCCTCTTCGGGTTCTTATCGAATCCCGATCTAACCACTCTTCGGTGAATGGGAAACGACATTAAGTGAGTCGATCTTGTCGCTTTTCGGCGAAGCAACTCACTTCTTGCACTCCGTACCCTGCCTCTCCGGGTAGGATCGTAAAGCGATCATTTTCATGTTGGTATTTAATACTCATCCTTTAACTCTCTGGTCAAAGGTTTATTTCAAGAAATTCAAGTTTATTTATTAAATTCAAGTCCTAGATGTTCGATCTCAAACATTAGGAGAAAACTAAACATGGCCTCTCCGGGCATACTGGTCTATTTCCATCTCAGGGCATGCCTACGGATCTCTCCGGTTCTCGTACATGAGTAAGTGGAATAGCCGTTTATTTTTAAAATCAACTCTAAGAAAACAAATCGACCAAAGTCCAAATCTCGAACTTGGCCCTTGCCATCATAATCAATTGGCGACGAGTCGTGATCCCGGTCCAGGATCAGTTCTGTTAGGTGGAGGCGGCAGTTGTTCAGGTCTTACGGTCGCAGTCCGTTCCCTGATATACTGTGGCAATCTACCACTCCTGTCATGTTCTTCCACCTCATCTTTTAGGTGGCGGAATTTATCGGCAGTGTGCCCATCCAGCTCGTGGAATAGGAAATATTTTCCAGTTCTATGCTCCCGCTCCGTGGGATCTCTCCTGGGTGGTTTTCGATAGGGGAGTTGCCCCTGAGTTTCCATGTAAATCCGTTCCAGACCTGCCGTCAGATATGTGTATTGTCTGAATCTAGGTTCTTGGAATTTCTTCCGTTTATCAGGACCATCATATCTTTCATCCTGATTTTTATTTCCTTTGTCTGCTCTAGATTGTTCTCTGGTGGTTCCTTCGCCCTACACAGCATTTTCTTCTCGTCTCTCGGCACGTGAATCTTCCAGCCGAATGAATCTCTCAGCTTCGTGATAAAATTCTCCCAGATCTTATGGGGATCTCTTGCCAATGAATCTTTAAATTCGATGCCTTCCACGACTCCAGCCACCGCCGCCATCAAAATCATTGATGGATTCGGGCGATCGACCGAAGCTACTGAAAATCTCTTATGGACTCTCCGGTCCTCTGCTTCACCAAAGCCAAAATCATCACACTCTTGGGTCGCGTTACGTGGATCCTGAACTATCTCATGAAGCATTCTACAAGCTCGCCCCATGTTTTGATCGATCCGTTCTCTAGCTGCCTAAACCAAAGCGCAGCCAAATCTGACAAGTATAGCGGGAAGCATCGAGCCATCACTTCCTTGGATGCCCCTAGCACTTCCATGTGCCTAATGTATCTGGTAATATGCGTGGTTAGGTCTGACTTCTCGTAATAAGGATCCAGCACAGGAAGTTTGAACTTTGGAGGGTTCCTTGCATTTCTAATATTCGGAGTGAACGGACTCCGACTGACTTCTTCCAATCCTCCACTCGACAATCCTCCTCTCATGATTCGTCGCACGAGACCAATCATTCTTTCATCTCCATCCAGGGGTTGCCCCCTTGTCATGCTTCTATCCTGCCCCCAAGTCTCGAAGGGAATTCTGGTACATTCTCTTCATGTGGCTCAGTAACATTAGCATTGACTCCAGCCTGTTGAGCTTCATCTATAGGTCTTCCAGTGTCTGATCCTGAGGGCCTGCCCCCAAGTCCCTGTTGATTGCTATCAGGTCCTGCATTCCGGTCTTGAACCTGACCTTCATCGGTTGCCGCAATCCAGACTCCTTGTCCTGCACTTGCAACCGCTGCAGTTGACCTAAGGTTCTGCACGTTCACTGCTCTCGTCTGTTCAAGGAAATTCTACAGCATCTCCTGTTGACTCTTCATCATTCTTTCATGCATTAAATTAGCCATAGCCTCCATCTCATCCCTGGTGATGTAGATTGAAGCTTGTCCTTCTCCAGCTCCAAAGGATGCCTCCTTGCTCCCTCCTTGTTGGCTTCTCTCAGCTCTTTACCTTCTTCTTGTTTGTCGAGTCATTTTCTCTAAGTCTGAATCCTTCACGCTTTTCAAATCTGAACTTCAATCCGATGTAGCGGGTGCTAGTTCTTCTCAGTGAAAGCACCAAAGTGTTTGTGCCATAAATAGTCACAAACCCCAAGTATCATGAAAGCACCAAACTATGAATGTAAATCAGCAATATTCAAGCACAAGTTGTAGATCTCAGCAAATAACAGACGACAATATCAAAATAACGAAGAGGGACACAAGATTTATAGTGGTTCGGCTATCTCCGGCCTACGTCCACTTCAAGTAATTATATTTTTTCTTCATGTTCTTTGTTGATTACAAATGATTGCAGCAGTTACAATGAATGAATTCGAGTATAACCGCAATGATAAGATATAGGATTGAATCCGGCAGAGTCTGGACGTCGAACAGCCAAAAGATCCTTTTTCTGTAGGCTTTAGGGGGCTATTTATAGGCGTAGGAGGTTGATATCACGCTCAAACTTCGGGAGACTTCTTCTGGCACGTGAGGGGGCCCAGCGACCGATCCCACCAAGTTTCGACTCGATCCGTGATCGATACGAATCGATTTCGTATCGATCAAAAAATGATCCAATCGGGCTGAAACTTGGCAGGAACATTCTTAACGTTGTATGCAAGCTATTGTGAAAATTTCATTGCATTTGGATCAATGGTTTAGGGGATATGATCGATGTGAGTTCAAATTGCTCGATGGCTATCTAGTTCGAATCCAGTAGTTCGAATCGGTCCATTTCGAATCGATTGCGCATGTGACAATGCGTTGATGTGGCGCGCCCTTCTCGTGTCGATCCTCCTTTCACTCCGAGTTGGTCGTGTCATATCCATGAGTTTCGCCACATTTGCATCGAGTGTCGTTAGCCGGTTTGAATCGATCAACTACATGTGCCTCGTATTGATTTACAATATGCCTAGATCGAATTGAGATAGGTGGCTTAGCTCGTATTGATGGTGATTTCGTATCGATATTTGTAATGGATACGAATTAAAGCTTCCTGATGGATTCGAATAAACGCCTCCTTCATGGATGCGAACTAGGCATTGGTCGACTGATATGAGGCGCGTTACCGGTTCATGGGTGCGGAGTTGATCGATGTGAAACAGTGGTTGAAGATGGATACGAAACTAATCGATACGAAGCAGTGCTTGGGGAACTGATCAGTACGAACGAGTACATGGAGGGGGATACGAACTTGATCGATTCGAAATATGGGCCAGCGATGGATACAAAAACATGCCCCCTTCCTTCAACTTGTATCGATCATAACTTGAGCATACAAACTCGAATTGACTTGTAATTTGGAAAGCTGGCTTCCACGGCTTTGCTTGTCATGTCTTGTCAATTGCAGCCTGATCCTGACTCGAACAAAATTCATCGATGTCCATGGTTATCCTACAATGCATAGTTGATATTCATGACTTGTTATTATTGATTTTCAGTTAATTTTGGGTATCTCAGCTTTGCCAAAAGGTGGGATAACAATATGTAAAGATGAGTTTAAAAGGAAATTTTATAATATTTATAAATAGATAAAAATGTTATAAAATAAAATGATGTGTATAAGAATCATAAATAAGAGAAACTATATATACACATAGATAAAAAAAATGGTTTAGTTTATTTGAAAATAATATATTTCTGTATTATAAATTAAAAGATGTATATATGGATATATATATATATATATATATATATATATATATATATATATACATACATAAAGGATTAGAAATAATTTTATACCACTTTGTAGTTCTTGTTTTAAGTAACATATGTATATAGGGTGTTTAATATGGAATGATATTTATTTTACTTAAGTAATATATATATAAGTGTTATTTTATTTATCTAGTTTCTCGCTTTTATTTTAAATAAATGCAAACACTACTTTGTCAAAAGCAATGATAACTATCGGTTGTTTAACTTTAAAGTATTTTATGGCTTATATATAAAAATATAATAAGGGAAAAGATCTCAAAGTCAATAGCTGTAGAAAGAAACAGGTTAACAAAACTGTTTTAAATCAAGTAAAACAAAAGGGTGATAAGTAATAAATTTTAAAATAGAAAACATATTAACATCTGGCAGAGAAACACCTGATGAAAAATTTGCAACCATCTTTTCATTTCTTTTCAAATTTCACTCATCAAAGACAAATATCATTTCCAGCCCCCAAAATCTCTTTCCAAATCTTTAAGCTGGATGTTGCAAAGCATATATATATATATATATATATATATATATATATGAGCATTTAGATCTGTATTGCTATTGTAAATCTAAGCCTGTAATTTGGAATATACCTTCTGTTCAAACTATAAATAAGAATTCAAGCAACAGGAAACAAAAAAATAAAAAATAAAAGCAAGTACTCTGTAACAAAGTCTGGAAATTTAAGAAGTTCAAGAAGCATCTCTGTGTAAATTCAAACCACCAGGAGATTTTTAAAGTGAAAGTTCAGAACTCAGATTTAAAGATTTTCAACTTCAACTTTAAGACTTCTGGAATCAAAATGTGGAAGGTAAGAAACTTTAGTTCTAAACATGGAAATGAATTGTTCTGTTACTCTGTTGACAGTGAATATGTTGTTCACCCAAGTTTCAAAAATCTAGATCTCTTAATCTAGTACATATTTTATGATGATGTAAACTAAGAAAATATATATTTTCTAGTATAGTTTAAGTTAAAAATAGTTTGGGAATAAATTATGTTTTGTAGTTTATTATTCATAAGTTTTTACAGTAAATAACAAACTTTAGTGAAAATTCATTATTTTTGAATCAAGGATTCAAGCGTGCAATCAAGTTTCCTGGGTAAAAGTATGAATTTTAGTGGTAAAATTATAATTTTTAGTGTTTTATGTCACAAGATATTGAAGGATGACCGGAATTCGTTCGGAAATCATTTTCCGTCGACTTCGTCAACGAGAGGTGACGTGGCCTTGTCTGGAGGGAGCAGGAGAACCTAAGGAAGGTGTCGACCATGGCCTTTGTTGAATTTGGGCTTGGGTTGGTGGATCGATCAACTTTAGGTTATAAGGGTAGTCTCGGCTTTTGGTGGCATCGCGATGGTTTCGAGAAGTGGTGGTGCGATTGGATTTCAAGGGGTTTGGCTCGAAGGTGGCTGCATGGGTGAGCTTTCGACAGAGGTCGGTGGCGTGCGAAGAAGTGGTCGATCGACGTCGTGGTGGGTCAATTTGTAGAGGTAGGTTGGTTTTCTGGCTTCTGGGAGGGTTGAGAAGTTGTTTGATTTTCGATCAGAGGGGTTGCTTGCATCGACGAAGTGGCGAATTGGATCGAGGAGTGATGATGGACCGGACGGTGGTGTCATGCCAGCGAGATGATCGATGCTGTAGGTGTGTATGTGCATGTGTGTCACCGTGCATGAGTGATCCAGGCTAAGAGCAGTTGTTTCCATGGTTGTTGATGCGTGCGATCAGTGACGGTCTCGAGTTATCCTCGAAGTGATGCTCAAATCGATCGAACTTAGGGTTGTGTTTTGTGTCGATCGTGGGTTTATGTCGATACGAAAGGAAGTGGAAGCAGAGAGGTGATGAGGGAAGAAGGATGAAGGTTTGGGTTTGGTAGTGATGTTGGACTTCGGTTCAACTGAGATTGTGTAGTTGTATTTGTATAGGTTTGGGTTGTTTTTTTGTTGCTTCTGGGCTTTGCGCTTTGGCCCGTATTTGGTCTTGGTTTTTTTACAAACTGGTCTTAAATAATAAAAGAAAATAGTTATAATGTAAAAGTAAATTGTAACGAATTGTTTTCCCAAAGCATGTTATAAGCAAGTGATCAACGCATACGTGTTGAATCAATCCTCTTTTATATTAAAATGTTATTTAAGTTTTAATATAGACAAAGAATTTTAAAAATAATAAAATTTGTTTTACTTTAAGTCTATTTAATTAAGGTCGTTTAAATAGAATTATTTTATTGTAAGTTAGTCAAGCTTTTTAAACAATTTTATTTTTTTATTCTTGAGTTTTATCTGAGAAATTGAAGTATAGTTTAGCAGATGATTATGGAAATAAAATTGTTAAACTTTTGAATTAATTCAAGGTTTTAAGTAATTTTATATATAATAATTATTTTATTCTAAATGTTAAATAAAATAGGTGTTATTAAGAAGATGGTTCGTATCGATGGATGTTACGCCGTCGTACGATCCGTTGTGAAGTCAAATAAGTGAAATTTTACAAGCTTGTACAGATAGAATTTAATTACCGTTTGGAAATGAATACCGTTGTATAATTTTATACGGCCTATCTGTTAAGATGTTCCCAAACTAAATAATGTGTTAATTGTAGATTATTTAATACTATTTGATATCTGGTCAATGGAAACAAACACCATTCCGCTAATTATTTAATTTACTACTGTGGGTAGTATAAGCCATCGATCTGATATTTTCTGTGAAATTGTTGTATACATTTACTAGCAATGATAAATCTCTGATCTGCTTATTCATGCATATATCTGTTTATTTGCCTGTTAGTTATATTTGAGTATATAATGTGAATCGATCTATAGAAGATGATTGATATTGAATAACTGTATTGACATGCTAGACTGTGAATTGTAGCATGACAAGTACCGTTGAGACTGATAAGCCTTATTCTATTGATTTTGAACCAGTTTTGTTTTAAAAATGAATATTATTTTTAATGATTTTGAAAATAACAAAGGAAGTTAGTTTAATATTTTTGGAAATCTTTACAAAGGTATAATTTTTATTTTAAGTTATGTGTTATTCTAGCTAATTCAAGTATAAACTATTTTTGTAGAGATCATTTAACAGTTAATTTTATTTTAGAATAATTAGTGTTTAAGTATAATTTCTTCAATATAAATCTATTAAATATAAATGTTGTTTTAAATAAAATATTATAGTAACTTTTATAAAAGAGTATTTTATTTTAAAACTTGAGAAATGTATTTGGAAATTTTATAAGTATGATTTGGAAAGAAATTGTTATATATATATATATATACCCGGTGAAATAAGCTTTCTTAGCAAATTTTAATCTGTTGGGATTTTAAATGTGAACAAGGCTTAATAGTTGAAATGGGAATTGAACTTGGTTGAATTGATTGATTATTTAATAGTTAAATAACCGACTATCAAATCTGGACAAAAACTTAACTTTGGAAATATCTAGAGGAAACTCGATAATTATACGGTACGGTTACCGATCAAGGTGCTATACTGTACGTATAAACTAGTTTATTCTCTAGGACGAATTATAAGGAAACCCGTCCACTAAAGGTTAGGAGGTGAATTCCGATCTTATTTTTCGTCTGTGTATTTCCTAAAGAACCTGGGTTGAATTTACCGAGAAATAACGAACGTTGTTTCGAGGAGACAGGGATCGAGATTTGTAATCCAAAAACCAATTCAATCCAACGAGTACGCTTTCATGACGAAGACAAGAGCTTGGAGTCAAAGATAGAGCAGTGAAGTGCAAGGGCTAATCACTACTAGTCCTAAGGGTGATTCCAAAATGGATGCAGTAGGAATAGTGCCTTCGGTTCCGTTCGGACCCGGAACGGACTTGTATGGATGGATGCTTTTAGAACATTGTCAGGAGGACGGTGAGCATTCTATGTGAAATGTTCTAAAAAGGTAACACAGAGCCTCGAACCTCATCAACCGGGAATGACCGAAAATCAGGGGATATGCAGCATGGATAAGTAGGTATTATCCAATTAGGGTAAGGTCATCCCTGTCTAGAGGTCCCTTTTTATTCGGATGTGTGGGCGGTTGCTGATCCCAACCGCGGGTGATCTTATTCGGACTATCCAATAAGGGGTAGCTCCGGTCTTATGTTGTAGGGGACCAGGGTGGATCCTCGGTATGCTGATCTAGACCAGGTACCGTGATAGGTGGTACCCCAGTGCCTAGTCATTAGTTGGAACTTATTCTCCCTATATGCCTTTACAGTTTTGTTTGTATAACCCACTATGTGGCTAGTATTGCTGGAATTTAATGAATGTAACAATTTCGGCTATTTGAATAAGTATTTGTACTTAGACGCTATTATAATATCAGAGGATTTTATAAGAACTGTTTTGGTTATCGTAAGGTAAAAACCCGACATGTTTATTTGTGGCGTGGTCTAACGAGATAACTTTGATTTCAAAAGGATTCTTAAAATTTGATTAATCAAGTTGAGTGTGTTTCTCACGCTGGTTTATCAGACTAACTTGGGCGTGCTGTTTTTCCTATATGCTCGGGTCAGACAGAGCATATTTCCAGGTTTAGCAGGAAGACAGGAAGCTTCAGGAAAGGAGCTGGAATCAGGACACGTATTCACATAGATGCTTATATTCAATTGTATTTGGTTATGTTGACACCAAGTTATAAGGGCAGATTGTTATAAACTGTCCGAGTTGAATGGATGTACTCTGATTAAAGCCTGTATATGTTATAAATCAACAGTTTTGGTTTCATGTAAAGACTTGTTTAAATTATAAATTATTTGTTCCGCCGTGAGATTCTGTTATTGTTATCTTTTTCTTCTATCTTCTACCTTCTTTCTTTCACTATCCATCCTTCCGTGCGATTTGGCTGACAAGTGTGGTTAAAATCAGTTCAAATCTGTACGGAAAAATGGGTTGTGACAAAAGTTTTAACTGCAAATTGTAGGAGTTTAATCTTATTTTTAATTTTTTACTACATTAACAATAACATCCCAAAATGAGATAATTTAATGAATATAATCTTGTATAATGATATAAAAGTCTATGCTATTATATTATTGTTGAGTTGCATTTCAAGGGCACAGAAGCCTTCTTTGATTTTATCAACTAGACAGTTGCATTTTATATTTTTCCTTTCTCCTGCCAAATCTCTGCTTCCTTCCATACACCTTTCCCCCGTCCTTTTTCCCAGTCGCCCAATTTTAATTTTACTTTTTCCCAACCTAAATAACACCCGATTTTATTGCTTTTTTTGCTCTGCCTCCATCGTCCACACCTTCTGCCAACATCATTACCCACTAGACTCTGATTCATCACCAAAGCGCCTTGCAATTAATGTTGCCTTTCCATCCCTTTTACTTTGCTTCCTTCGTTTTTCGGCAGTGGACATCTTCTTCAACCACCATGCGATTGGTCGACAGCGATTCATCGATGGGGTATTTCAATTCTAAGTAAGGTTTAAGAAATTTTATGTATTTATATTCTTTTACCAACAAGATATACTAAAGCTGCGGTTGCATCTTATGTTATTAAAAGCTTTCGTATTTTAAATATACATATTTTACAATAAATCTTAGAATTAGGGTTTTTTGGATTAACTTATTGGATTTTTTAATTTAAACTTCTCATCTTTTTAACAGTGGTATCTTTATTTATTGAAAAGATCATTTGGCATAAGTTTCGCTGTTGTAGGACATGAATAAACTCAAATTAATAATTAGGTGAAGTGTCATGTTTATTGAGTGAAGAGTCGTGTCCATTGGAGTGAAGAGGTGTCTATCTAAAGGGTCGTGTCTATTTATAAGGGTATGTAAACCACCATAAATATGTGGTCATTTTGCGTTGTTTGCAAGAAAGAAAATTTATATGAAATATTTTATGAAATATAATTAGTTTCTTCTCTCCTCTTCGTTTCTAACAAATTGGTATCAGAGCTATGGCAAATTTCGAGAGTTTATCCTTGGTGCAAATACCGATTCCACGACTAACCAAATTGAATTATGACAATTGGAGCATTCCAATGCGTCCATTGCTAGGAGCACATGATGCATGAGAAGTAGTCGAAAATGGCTACATAGAAACAGAAAATACAACTTGACTGCGATGTAGTTAAAGACATTGAAATAAATGCGTCTGAGAGACAAGGCCTCTCTCTACCTCTTATTCTATGTAGTGGATGAGTCAGGATTTGAGAAAATTACCAATGCAGAAAATTCGAAGGAAGCATGGGACATTTTACAAAAGTTCTATAAGGGAGCCGACTGAGTTAAACAAGTGCGGCTTCAAATTCTTTGAGGCGAATTGGAAGTGATGAAAATGAAAGAATCGAAAGGAATATTCGACTACATCGCATATGTCCAAAAAGTGGTTAATTAGCTCTAACGCAATAGAGAAAACCTAACCGATGCAAGGGTTATGGAGAATATTTTGCGATCATTGACCGACGATTTCGAGAACATCGCATGCGCAATTGAGGAGTTGAAGAATTTGGCAGAAATGACCATCAATGATCTTGTAGGTTCTCTTGAAGCACACGAACAATGGAGGACGAAAAAGAAACAAGAGCCACTCGAAGTGGTTTTATAAGCTAAGGCAAGTATTAAGGAAGACAATGCGATATATGCACAACAAAATCGAGGTAGGGGACGCGGTCGTGGAGGTCGTGGTTTTGGCCGTAGTGGAGGCCGTGGATTTGGAAACAATCATGAAGAAAAAGGCCATCCGAGACAACAAAATTGGCATGGTCGAGGACTTGGTCATGGAAGAGGTTGCCGATCAAGTCATCCAAATGGTGAGTGCTACGATTGCGGCAAATATGGGCATTATGCAAAAGACTGCTATTCTAAGAAAAATGTGGTAAAAAACACGAATCTGGTTGCGGAAGAAGAAATAAGAGATGATGTTGTTCTCTTGATGGCCTACAAGGACAATGCTTCTGACAGCGATATAATGTGGTATCTCGGCACCAGTGCTAGTAATCATATGTGTGGACAAAAACATCTTTTCATGGAGATGCAAAAGTTAAGGGATGGACATGTCTCATTTGGAGATGCGTCAAAAGTTCAAGTCAAAGGCTAAGGAAAAAAATATTTCTCTTAAAAGGATGGTAAAGAAGGGTCGATTGAAGATCTCTATTACGTGCCTGAACTGAAGAGAAATATCCTTAGCATGGGGTAACTATTGGAGAAGGGGTATTCAGTTTTCGTGAATGATCGGATGCTACATTTGAAGGAGAAAAATGGTTATTTACTTGCAAATGTAGAGATGGCCAAGAATCAAATGTTAAAACTTAATTTGGGAAAAGTACGAGAAAGGTGTTTGCAAGTCAACGTGGAGGATAAAGCCTCACCGTGGCACTTATGGTTCGAACACTTAAATTATGACGCTTTGAAAGAGTTAGCAAAGAAGGATATGATTTACGGTTTACCAGACATGTATTATGCAAGGGATGTGTGCTCGACAAGAAAACAAGAAATTCTTTTCAAAAGAAGGCTGATTATCCCGCAAGGAGGTCTCTAGAGTTGATACACACCGAAATACGTGGCCCGATCACACCTAAATCATTCAGCGAGAAGATGTACTTTATCATTTTCATTGACAATTACACAAGAAAGACTTGTGTTTATTTTTTTAAAGAAAAATCTAAGGCACTTGGAATATTCAAGAAATTCAAAGTATTAGTAGAGAAGATAACCAATCTTTATATCAAGGCCTTATGATCAGATAAAAGTGGAGAGTGCATGTCAACAGCATTCACAAGCTATTGCAAGGAATAAGGGAACAAAAGATTTTTAACCGCACCATACTCACCTCAACAAAATGGTGTGGCCGAAAGAAAAAACCGAACTATTCTTGACATGGTTCGATCAACGTTGAGAAGCAAAGGCATGCCGAAAGAATTATAGGAAGAAGCAGTACGATGTGCAGTATATGTGCAAAATCGGTGTCCACATGCGATATTAGCATATCAAAAACCACAGGAAGCTTGGAGCGGACAAAAACCAACTGTATCACACTTAAATGTATTCGGTAGTTAGGCATTTGCGCATATACCAGATCAAGGAAGAATCAAATTAGATGATAAGAGGAAGAATTACATATTCATTGGATATGATGAAAATACAAAAGCTTTCAAGTTATTCAACCCAATTGAAAAAAGGTGGTTGTGAGCCGAAATATGTAGGCAAATGAAGAAAGCACGTGGAATTGGAACAATCAAATGGAAGTGACGCAGATGGAAGAAAAAGGAGAATCATTGACTACTACATCGATACGCACACCAATAACACCTCAAATATCTGATGATGAAGAAGAGCCAAGGCAACCAAAGATGCGAAGTTTGCAAGACCTATACGAGTCAATAGATGAAGTACACTTGATATGTCTCTTGGTAGATGTTGAGCATATTACTTTTGAAGAGGCAGTGAGAGATAAGAAATGGAAAGCTGCAATGGATGAAGAGATGAAGGCTATCGGTAGAAATGAAACTTGGGACTTGGTAGATTTGCCAGAAGGATATCAACCCATAGGATTAAAATGGGTATATAAGAAAAAGATGAATGCCCACGGTGAGATAGAAAGCTATAAGGAACGCCTAGTCACGAAGGGCTACAAACAAAAGGCGAGGATCGACTATGATGAAGTCTTTGCCCTGTTGGCGAGAATGGAAACAAACAGGATTCTCATATCACAAGCAGCACAATTCAAGTGGTCGATCTATCAGATGGATGTAAAATCAGCATTTTTAAATGGTGTGCTTGAAGAGGAAGTATACATGGAGCAACCACTAGGGTACATGAAAGCTAGGGAGGAGAGTAAAGTATTGAAGTTAAGGAAGGTGCTCTATGGGCTAAAGCAAGCGCCTCGTGCATGGAACACCTGAATTGACACCTATTTCAAGGACAACGGGTTCGTACAATGTCCCTACGAGCATGCACTATACGTGAAGAAATAAAAATGCAACTTGATATTTGTTGCTCTTTATGTTGATGGTCTAATATTCATGGGGAATAATGTGGAGATGATAAAAGATTTTAAAGAGACCATGACTCAAGAGTTTGAAATGACAGATTTAAGGTTAATGAAATACTTTCTTGGTCTTGAAGTTAGACAAGGAAGAAATGGAATATTTATGTCACAAGTAACTTATGCAGAAGACATTTTGAAGAAGAACAAGATGGAAGGGTGCAATCCAGTAGCAACGCCGATGGAACCTGGTATAAAACTCTCTAAATTTGATGAAGGAAATCGAGTGGATGCAAACAAATATCGAAGTTTGAATGGAAATCTACAGTATCTCACATGCACAAGGCCAGACATTGCGCATAGTGTCGGCATAGTAAATCGGTTCATGGAGGAGCCAAAATATTCACATTTGAAGGCTGTTAAGAGGGTTCTTCGATATATACACGGAACAGTGTCACTCGGGTTACTCTACTCTAAGACAAATGAATGCAAGCTGGTTGGTTACTCTGATAGCGATTGGTGTGGAGATGTAGATGATCGAAAAAACATATTGGGATATGTCTTCTATATGGGACATACTGCTTTCACGTGGCTCCCAAAGAAACAACCAAAAGTGACATTATCAACGTTTGAGGCAGAGTATGTGGCAGCATTTTTGTGTGTATGCCATGCAGTATGGTTGAAAAATTTGTTATATGAGTTAAAAATTCAGCAGCACGAAGCAACTGAAATACAAATCGATAATAAATCAGCAATTGAGTTGGCAAAGAATCAAGTGCACCATGAAAGGACCAAGAAAATAGATGTTCTCTTTCATTTTATTCGGGAACATGTGAAGGAAGGCAACGTGCGAATGAGTCATGTTGTAAGTCGTGATCAAGTGGCAGATATATTTACAAAGCCGCTACCAAAAGTGCAGCTCGAAAATTGTAAGATGATAATTGGAATGAAGGTTGGAAAATGTTTGAGTTTAAGGGAGAAATTTGTTAAAGAATAAACTCAAATTAATAATAAGGTGAAGAGTCATGTCTAATGAGTGAAGAGTCGTGCCCATTGGAGTGAAGAGGTGTCTATCTAAAGGGTCATGTCTATTTGTAAAGGTATATAGACCACTATAAATATGTAATCATTTTGTGTTGTGTGCAAGAAAAAAAATTTATATGAAATATTTTAGGAAATATAATTAGTTTCTTCTCTCCACCTCATTTCTAACAGTTACATGGTTGAAATTTGGCTTTCAGCACATCAAAATAGTGGTATATGAATGTGTACCCTTTTCTTTTGAGATTGCAGGTTTTTTTTTAATTAGTATATTCATTTATATTATGTTTGGTTAATTCTATTAATTTACAGTGCTAACAATTCTGTTTCTTCTATCCCCGGTTTCAAATTTTAATTTTTTACTTACTTAAAACTGAAAACCTCTATTTTATCTTCACTGAATCTATTCTGTGGAAAAAAACAAATCTTCAAAAATTCAAATTGAATTTTCTTGATGTTTATGTCTATATATTGACTATTGGTTGAAAAGGGATGGATTAAGCAAACAAGAAGTTTAGTGCTTTTAAAAAGACTCCGAATAATAGTTTGAAGTCTTTGAATTTGTATACGGATGATGATGATTCAATTACAAGTCATTTAGATATTCTGGATATGTACGAAAGAGAGTATGTCCATCATGGAAGTTTATCATGAGGCATAGTGTTATATCAATACAAGTTATATGATTTGTTTCTCCAAACTTATTGAAACTGTATTTCGAATGACTATTCTAAGCATCAATTTATTTTCATGTTTTGAATGACTTTTCTAAGCATCAATTTATTTTCAAGATCAATGCAAATGATCGGTGTAAATTCTATAAATGATTTATCTACACTTTCAAAGTAGGACAATCAAGAACTACCTTTACTCAAACATATAATAAGTAACATAATATGACAAGAACGACGATTGTTTTTGGTAAGATAATAAACTCATTTAAAGTACCATTATCTAAAAGTTTTATTATGATCGTTCATTGGGTACTCATTTAAAATACACAAATCAAGAACAAAGTAATATAACGCTCTATATACTAATACCTTGGTTGGATTTTGTCGCATAAATGGTTCTATTAAATGTTGTTATATACTTATGTTGCAACTCTATTCTATTATATATAAAACTGAACATTAACCATTTTATCTCTAACTTCTCATTTATTCTCAATCGAATACGAAATCCTCTTTTATTCAGCGTTTAATTTCCCTATGGTTTTGTTACACAATTTATTTTTATTGAAATGCGTAAGGCAAAAAGCAACTCTTTTATACAGTTTCATTTGAAAGTTAGGGCTATGTCTATTCATCTTTTATCAAAAAGTTTCTTGCTTCTATGTTGCTACAATAAACACAAACTAGTGTCCATTCCCGAATTAAACATGCATTCTATGATGTAGATGATTATTCTTCCTTCGTCTGCACTATACTTTACAGTTCATTTTACTCTTATTTCTCATTGTAATTTTAGCCTCTAATATGCTTTCAAATTTCTAGACAGCCTTGCTTTGTTTGACGAAATACCTCTTTTCGTATAATTTGGATTGTTATTTTCATTGCCTATTTGGTTAACCCTTTTTAGTTGTATTGTAATTATTCGAGTTTCACATCTTATTTAGGAAGTCACCGAATGACATATGTGCTTAACAATCATGGCTGCTCAAATTCAACTTGGACCAAGCGATGATCACATCAGTTTCAATCTTAAGGTAATCATTTTGTTGATTCATTTCTACTTATCATCCTTATACCTATTTATTTGCTTTGTGAAATTAACAATTCGATACAACTTTAGAAAAATCATACATTTTCATGCGACTCGTGTTTTTTTTGCTTATTTCTTTAGCAATATATAAACAAAAGATATATATGTATGTATGTATGTATATAGTTTTCTCTTTTGACTTTGCATTTAGTTTACATGTACTATTTAATAATTATTTTTCCCCCAATTGGAAGTTACGTTATTATTTTACTATGGACAGATTTTTTTATACATGGATTTTATTATGCTTATTTTGATGGTAGATGTGACTACTCAAAAATTCTTATGTACCGTTGAATTTTACCTAATTTAGTTAAATTTGGGTTCCCTTACCTAAGTCCATATGCTCTTAGCATTCCTGTTCATTAACGGACTTTTTAATTCCTTAATGACACATTGATTATAAGAGACTATTTTGTTTGCCTCATGCAATATCAAATGAGCACAGCCAAGAGACCAAATTGACATTATCTGGTAAATCTTGTGATTTATTTTTTGATCATATAAAAGACTAATTTAAGTAAGTAATTTATTTATTCCAAATTAAGTTGATTTATTTCTCCTTAGGTTTCTTATAATTGGGTTTACCAATGATTTATCCAATTAGCTTTCACAAACATATCTCTTGAAGATCAAAGATTGGCAAGAAATTCATGATGTTTACATGAAGAAGAAAAAATCATATTTATGTTACTATTTGGTTTCATACATATATGGATTGTCCGTCATGTTGGTTGACCTATAGTAATAATAACTCCTGATATATAAGGAGATGAAAAAGCTAGAAATTGAAAGGACTTCTAATCAAGTAAAGTACATCAACACCATACTCTATGAATTGAAGATAATTTGTAATAAAATGCTACAGATTAATTGAAACAAAAGAGAAGTTTTGTTACCTTCCTGCTTGGATTGATTTAGGAGCACGTAGTTACTTGCAGGTATATTATATGCCATATATTTTACCTCTTTTAATTTAGTTTCAGTTAAAAATTGTTATCTTTTATAATAATCAGCGTGTGCCATTTACAAATATTAGACTACAGAGGTTTTGTATAATTTTTTTTGTTTACAGAGAATTTGGATTGTTAAATTCTCTTATAAAAATTCATTAACAATGAGAATTATGGTTTTATAATTGGCGACAATTACACATTTGGGTAGCATTGTATTAGCATATGCAATCAGTGCAAACAACATATGCATCAAATTTTATCATAAGATCCAAAGAAAGCACATTGGTGAGGAAACATTTAGTTGTTTGTTTTTGAATATTATTAGGTGTATGCATGTTTAAGTTGTTATATAACGAATTACGTATCAATTGCTAATGATATGCTTTACGAAGCTTTTTATATTTTATTTAGACAAGCCATCAGTAAGGGAAACTTTTGCAAAGGGGAGGTACTGTAAAACTTTATGCAGGTTTAACATTATTTTAGTGGTTTATTATAATTATTTTTTGCTAAAATAATTTTTGATGCCGAATAAAATAGTTAAAATCTGTGGCATATTTTTATAACCCTTTTAGTTAAATCATTAACTTGGATCTTCTACTTGCTATCGAAATTTAATCACTTAAATGTCATGCTAAGTTGCTTTCTTTGCATTTGAGATTACTAAAAAAGTCAATATTACAAGATGCTATAGAGAAAATTTAGATCGATCGCTTGCTAACAAGGACAAGGATTTTCATGGTTTATGTATGTAATTTAGGCTATTAATGAGGATCTAATGTTTTATAAATTATTTAAGGAGATTGTAACGTCCCGCCTTTTCGCACGATTTAAACCGACACGTGCCAGTTCAACCAAACGGAAGGGCGGATTGTTATGGGGTAAATAAGAAAAACGAGAAAGAAATAAAAGAAAACAGAATCTCGCAGCGGAAGGATAAAATATAATAATAAAATGTATAGTTTATAAATCTGTTTACAAAACATTTATATACTACATATCAGAGTTACACATACCAATAACAATGCAGCGGAATTAAATGGTGTAGTGGAATAATATAGTAGATACTAGTAATACAAATCTTCGCCTTCGTCCTCCAGAGCTAAATCCTCAAATCCTGAAACGCTCGGACTGACCCGAGCGAATTGAAAAGACAAAACACTCGAGTCAGAACTAAAAGATCTTATGTGAGTTAAATCAACAGGAGTAAATATGAGTGCAGTAACTCAAGAGATGCTCGGGATTTACATCTCCTAAGGATCCGCTAAACTATTTACTATGTAGTATATTGTGCTATTATAATAGTGTCTAATTGTAAAATAAACTTACTTTTTAATAGCGTTAAGGGGTTACCCATATAGCCCTTAACACAGAATATATTCCCATAGTCTATAAGTACCATAATCTCCCCCGTACTGGGCGTCGTCAGTGGGCACTCCATAGGTATGGTACAAAACAAAACTCGTAGTAAAGGCTCGGTATGGTAGATGACACGGCACAACTAGGCAATGCCAGGGTAGATATACCAATTGCTATCCGGGCTGGTGGAAACGCGTAGCCGCAGTTACCGCCCACCTCGAACAAACTCCCCCAAAATCAAAATATAGAAGTGGCCACTGAATCAATCCAAAGTCAAAGTATAATATCGAAGAGGAGCGTCCGATCAGAGGTATGACCTCATTGGCCCGAGAATCACTCCTGTTTTAGCCACCTTATGCCAACTCACGGGAGTCGGGTCCACGTATTTACCTTACAGGAAACGTCGCCACCACCTACTTCATTCTGGAATCTCCTCCGCGTACACGGTTAGTCAAAGTGGTTTTCGGTATCGACAGAGAGTATGTCCATATCCGATCCCGGTCTCTTTGCCAACCCATCGTTTTTATAACACCGCGGTCATTTAAAAATAGTTTATACTTTAAAACCAGAATAAAATTTTCCATTTCAAAACTATGAATACGATATCAATTTAAACCCAAAACAAAATGATATCATTTTATCTCAAATATAATTCTTTTCCAAAATCATGCTGGTTTAAAATTTAAAATATCTGGAAACCAAATATTTAAAATATACTTTCAAAGCATAATATTTCGAAATTCAAATTTTTAAAACCATAACTTCTAAAACTTGAATTGTTTGGACATTCAACGAATGTAAAATAAATGGTTTAACTTTAAAGCTACTTTGTAAAGAAAAATAATTTCCATGGCTTTTCAAATATATTTATTTATTTAAAGTTTAAACCATAATTTAAATATCACTTCAAGGTCCAAAAACCCCCTTCAATTTCTATATATATATATATATATATATATCCATTTGGAGTATTAATATTTCAAAACTAAAGTTGGATTTTCTTCTTTCAACAATTTATATTCTATTATTTAGTCTTGAATATTCATATAAATTCCATAAATAAAACTCCAACTTCTAGCAATTAAATATTTTCTCAAATTTACTTTATACTAGAATTTTCATTGTTAATTCATCTTGGAAAATCCAGTTATAAATATCATACCTTAAAATTTCCAAACTTAAACATATAAGATAAATTTCCAAATTCCATTTTCTCAATTTTTCATTTTTATTCAACAGGTTTATACACAACTTAATTTTCAAATTTTTAACTTCATATGTATAGATCGAAGAATAATATTTCATAAAATATCAAAATCAAATTTTTATAAACCGTATCCCATCCAAACCATAGAAATCACTTTAAAACAATTTATATATAGACCACGGTGCCTGTATAAAATTTTCTATCCTATGGTCAAGTGATACAGATATTTATCATTTCAATCCGCAATTTAAAAATAAAATTTTGCGGTTATATATCATTTCAAACCATAATCCCAAATGAAACGAAAAATGCATGATAACTTGCAGTTTAATGATATAAAATAAAACATCCATTCATCAACATCATCCATCATCCAAATCACAATCATCATCCAATAATAATTCAATATCAGTATATATCTGATAATATATATCAGGTAACAACTGGCGGTTATATTCAAAAATAAATTTAATCAACTATTAAACTAACAGTTTATATTTAGTAATAAATTTTATTACTGTTTACTAGCAGTTCCTATGCAAATAAATAAATTCTAACTATCAATTAATATGCAATAAATAAAATAAATTAACAGTTAAATTAAATAACGCGATTTAGCAAATATGATGAACAAAACATGCCAAACAGTTATAAATAAATTTCTACTCATATCTAAAATAAATTTAACAAACATAAAAACTTTTAGAAGTTGTGAGTGGGTTAAAACAATCACCTTTTGAATTTAAATCGAATTTAAATCCGATTTAAACCCAACAATTCGACGGTCTTCGAATTGGTCCAAACTAGTTCCAAACTGTCCGGAATTTAATTACGATCCTAACAAAAAAAGTTTCGCGTGAATCCGAGGTCGTATGAAAAAGTTATGCGATTTAAACGATTTGAAAATCAAAATAAATTATAAAACAAAACAAACCTTAATTAAATACTCGCCACGTTACTATCGTCTTCCATGCGCTTTGGCTACAGGAGCACGCGAATATGTTTCCAGACCGAACCCAAAACGGAAAACGAACACCACCAGTAGATTGCGTATTCTGAGAACTCCAACATATAATTTTTCTGGAATTTTTAGAGGAGTTTGAATTTTGACTTTTATTTGGATTGAAACTGGATCTAGAAATTGTCTGTTGCCATTGAAGAAGAGAAGAAGTTGAAGAAGAGACTATACAGAGAAATGAAGATGGAGGCTAGGGTTTCACCGCCTATTTATAGATAGATCGCAAAAGAATAGGTGTGCACGAATTTTAACGTGCAAACGGAGGTGGTCCCAAAAGATAAATAATATTAATTACACACGTTATGGATTTAGGAAATAAATAAATTCCTTATCATTTACATTTTATTTTAAACGTATTTACAAATGTAAATCTAGACGTTTCGTTTACGTTTCAAAATATATCCACAATTTTATTAATTTTCAAATTGATCTAAACAAATTTAGATGTAAATTAAAAGCTGATAAGTCTATCCATTGCAGTGTTAATTTCTCCACTTCCTTTTATTTAGAATGGAAACGTTCACTTTATTTCCTCAACATTCTTTTATTTTCCTTAAAATGCTTATTTTTTACTTGCAATTCATAATGTAAACATTCTTAAATTCTAAAATGATCAACTTATACAATATTAAATCAATTCTTATATTTCCAAATAATGTACATTCATAATGAAAACATTCTTACATAAATTTTATTAATTGCACTTTGTTTCTTTTCCTTTTTCAATTGAAAGATTTTAATAAATTTATTTCCAATTAATTTTATTCCACTTCAAAACAGACCCTAATTGATGAAATCAATTAAATAAATATGTGAACATTGTAATCCTTATTTATAGTCAAGCAAACATGTTTATAAAATTACAAGTTTCAACAAGCATTAAATTACATACTAAATAAATCTTTTTCTCTATTCAATTAAATAATCAAATTTTTATTCCATCTAAAAATTTTAAGCAGAAGGATTCCATGTTGGGTTCAAAATCTGTTAATTTCATTTATTTTGCAATACTTAATTAAACCAAAATATCGTTTTCTAAACTTAAATCTATGCTCCCATTGATTCATTCAATTTGCACTTATTATGTATTATTTTAACAACTCATTTATAACTTTGAATCTATTCCCCAAATTTCACATTTCTATCGTTATATACATTTGAATTCCATCCTATTTAATATTTCAAATATTACGTCATTATCATTAATGAAATAAATATATTGTTAATTATTGCAATTGATTTTCCGTTATAACTTAATATACTAAATAGGTGGTAAATCTTAAATATTTGTTCTAATTAACGATTTATTTCTACTTACAAATTAATGCAATTATTACCTATTTCCATCTTTATCTCCAATTAACGTAAAATGTTATATTCAAATTACATAAATTTCAATAGATTCAAATTATCATATCTATGAAGAACATTTACGTTATTATCCATTTATTACCTTAAGTTATTCAACGTAACATTTGATTTATATTTAATGCAATGATTTCCAAATCAATTGAATTGAATTAAATATATATGTATCACTCATAATAACTTGTGGTCACAACTCTTGATCACCATTAATAAGTTTATTATTTACAATCCAATAATCGCCATTCTATATATATATACGAATTAACTAATTCAATATTTCCATTTCGTTTTCCTATCCTAAATTTATTACTAAGTGTATTTACTCCATTCCAACAAGTTGGAATTCCATTTTTACTATACAATCATTTCCCTATTCACTTTTATTACTAACCCATCATCATTGCATTTATTGTCTTTTATTGATTTAATCAATTTACCCCATATTCCCTTAAACTCATACTAACGAAACATTCAATTCTATTTATCTCATAAACTCCATTTCATAAATATACCTGCAATTTCTACCTAGAAATAAGGTTACATTTTCGTTGAAAATACATTTACATCTTACATTACTACATTAATAGTTAGTAACGTTTATATCATCGACCATCACTTATGAATAATTAACGTTTCCTATTTATTTTGTTACATTCACTTATATTCATTTATGAATAAATTGGTATTCCCTTTAACCTATTAATTACTAACTTTAATTATTGCAATTCATTTATCTAACATAAATTTTGAATCTATTTCCAAATTTTCATATTTCAATTAATTAACACCTTACAATAGTTTACAAATAAAAGGGATTGTACTAATTACATTATTTATTTTCTTGCATTACTTTATTACCCCCGTTTATATTCAATTTCCGTAAATCAATATTTTATTCCATTGACAAATTCAATACTTGCAACAATTTCCACTATTACTATTAATTGCAATATATAATTTAATTTGCAAATTTTAATTACCTTTGATACATCAAATTTCAATATTTTCTTTCATATAAATTAATAAGATTTTTATTTCTTTCTAAATTTTAAAATAAAATCCTATTAATTTAATTCATTTCAAACATCGAATTTACGCGGGTCGTTACACTCTCTCCCACTCAAAACTTTTCGTCCTCGAAAAGGAAAAGAAGGGAAAAATTAAATACAATACATCTTATCTAAAATATTTAACTTATAAACAATTAAATTTACAAAATTAATCACTTTAAATAAGATATCCTATTTATAACTATTTAATCCTTTATATTTAAATTATTAAAGTTTGGAAAAACATTTCCAAAATATTTCCAAGATACTGCATTTTCTTATATAATCCAAAGGGTTACAATTTATAAAAAGTGAAATATTTAAGCGGTTTCAACCATTAATCAACCAATCAATACAACAACCATCAGCTTTACAAACAGCATACATACACAAGACAAAGCAACCATTTAATCCAACAAACAAATAGTTGTTCGGGTTCAAAACTTGAAATTGTATGGAATGAAAATAACTATCAAGTGCATCCTTTACTCAACAGTCTTAGATGGAACAACGATAGATTATTTATTCATCCAACAACTTCAAATTCTCTTGCCCAACCAACCATAAGTCAAACAATAACAATTCAAACCAACAACCAAATTAACTTATTATACATTTATTTCATGCTTTAGTTGTTTAATTTCTTTTCTTTCATTTATTGAGTGATTCCTTCATTACTTACAATTTTCATTTTTCATTTATTACAATATTCATTATATTTGCATTCCGTTTTATTTACTTAAGTTTATAATCGTCTATTTATAATACTTAAAATTTCCATTTTAACTTAAGTTTATACATTTAATTCTTATTTTGTAATAGCAAATTCATTGAATACCTTTATTACCTCAAGCTTCACTTATAAGGTTTCCCCTTACATTTTCTTACTAACATTGCAACTTTTATTATATGGTAAGTTATATATATGCTTTAAGAATGTAAGTGAAAATTATACAAGTTTCTTCTCAATTCCCTTAATTAATTAATGGTTTAATAATTATATATATTCGTTTTATAAATTACAATTTCAACTTACTTTTAATTTCATTCATTTATTTAATGCTTACATTTCTATTATATTTAATAATGGTAACAATTTAACTACACTAAATTTGCAACTTTATACATCAATTCTTATAAATAAAGAAGTTCATTAATTCATTTAATAATGTTTACAATCGTTTATTTACATTACTTATCTTCCTATTGTATTAAATTTTTACTTTAATTAAAGGTTCCAATTTCTACACTTAATTGAACTATTAATTAACTGGAACTTAAGAACCAAATACCGGGTTTAATTTTTAAATCATTTAAAATAATAGATAGATATCTATTCTTAACATATATATATATATATTCAATTATAATTGAAACGATAAAAATTTCTTAAACAATTCTGCAGTAAATTTCTACAGTGGCCTTCCCACTTCGAAACTCGAAAATGAAAGTCGATGATGCGTGCACTTATCACCGAAATTATTTTCCAGCAACAGGGAGGAAAGTACAAAACTTATTTTTCCGAAATCTTCTTTAAAACAATTTTTCCGAATTATATTGAAATATTTATATCAGAAAATACTTATAAATAATATTGTTATATTCCAAAATTTATTCGAAAGAAATTTCAAAACCCCGGAACTTGAGTTCTAAATTTCCAAATTTCATCAATCTTATTTTCCAATCTAACTTATATTATTAATTATACACTTTATCACCTAACAACCAATCTATTGCAGCCAAATATAGATATAGATTGAAAAATTTATTTTATATATAGAAAATATAATAGGAAAAATTATTTCATTCACCTATATTAAAATAGATATTATGTCGGTCTGTCCTATTTAGTGTTTAGAAACCCCTACTGATGTCACAGCGTCCCATGCATCAACCAGAATTTATAAATACAAAACGGAACAGATTAACACAATATTAAAACCTTTTTATAACACTAACAAGTACGCTCTCTCATATATATACACTTAGCGACTCCCATAGGGTATTACTACCCTAATAACAAAGAGTCAAACCCCACAAAGCCAAGGTTTATCGCTAAACCAAAGCTCTGATACCAACTGTAACGTCCCGCCTTTTCACACGATTTAAACCGACACACGTGCCAGTTCAACCATATGGAATAGCGGATTGTTATGGGGTAAATAAGAAGAACGAGAAAGAAATAAAAGAAAACAGAATCTCGCAGCGGAAGGATAAAATATAATAATAAAATGTATAGTTTATAAATCTGTTTACAAAACATTTATATACTACATATCAGAGTTACACATACAAATAACAATGCAGCGGAATTAAATGGTGTAGTGGAATAATATAGTAGATACTAGTAATACAAATCTTCGTCTTCGTCCTCCCGAGCTAAATCCTCAAATCCTGAAACGCTCGGACTGACCCGAGCGAATTGAAAAGACAAAACACTCGAGTCAGAACTAAAAGATCTTATGTGAGTTAAATCAACAGGAGTAAATATGAGTGCAGTAACTCAAGAGATGCTCGGGATTTACATCTCCTAAGGATCCGCTAAACTATTTACTATGTAGTATATTGTGCTATTATAATAGTGTCTAATTGTAAAATAAACTTACTTTTTAATAACGTTAAGGGGTTACCCATATAGCCCTTAACACAGAATATATTCCCATAGTCTATACAGTACCGTAATCTCCCCCGTACTGGGCGTCGTCAGAGGGCACTCCATAGGTATGGTACAAAACAAAACTCGTAGTAAAGGCTCGGTATGGTAGGTGACACGGCACAACTAGGCAATGCCAGGATAGATATACCAATTGCTATCCGGGCTGGTGGAAACGCGTAGCCGCAGTTACCGCCCACCTCGAACAAACTCCCCCAAAATCAAAATATAGAAGTGGCCACTGAATCAATCCAAAGTCAAAGTATAATATCGAAGAGGAGCGTCCGATCAGAGGTATGACCTCATTGGCCCGAGAATCACTCCTGTTTTAGCCACCTTATGCCAACTCACGGGAGTCGGGTCCACGTATTTACCTTACAGGAAACGTCGCCACCACCTACTTCATTCTGGAATCTCCTCCGCGTACACGGTTAGTCAAAGTGGTTTTCGGTATCGACAGAGAGTATGTCCATATCCGATCCCGGTCTCTTGGCCAACCCATCGTTGTTATAACACCGCGGTCATTTAAAAATAGTTTATACTTTAAAACCAAAATAAAATTTTCCATTTCAAAACTATGAATACGATATCAATTTAAACCTAAAACAAAATGATATCATTTTATCTCAAATATAATTCTTTTCCAAAATCATGCTGGTTTAAAATTTAAAATATCTGGAAACCAAATATTTGAAATATACTTTCAAAGCATAATATTTCGAAATTCAAATTTTTAAAACCATAACTTCTAAAACTTGAATGGTTTGGACATTCAACGAATGTAAAATAAATGGTTTAACTTTAAAGTTACTTTGTAAAGAAAAATAATTTCCATGGCTTTTCAAAACTATTTCTTTATTTAAAGTTTAAACCATAATTTAAATATCACTTCAAGTTCCAAAAAACCCCTTCAATTTCTATATATATATATATATATATATCCATTTGGAGTATTAATATTTCAAAACTAAAGTTGGATTTTCTTCTTTCAACAATTTATATTCTATTATTTAGTCTTGAATATTCATATAAATTCCATAAATAAAACTCCAACTTCTAGCAATTAAATATTTTCTCAAATTTACTTTATACTAGAATTTTCATTTTTAATTCATCTTGGAAAATCCAGTTATAAATATCATACCATAAAATTTCCAAACTTAAACATATAAGATAAATTTCCAAATTCCATTTTCTCAATTTTTCATTTTTATTCAACAGGTTTATACACAACTTAATTTTCAAATTTTTAACTTCATATGTATATATATCGAAGAATAATATTTTATAAAATATCAAAATCAAATTTTTATAAACCGTATCCCATCCAAACCATAGAAATCACTTTAAAATAATTTATATCTAGACCACGGTGCCTGTATAAAATTTTCTATCCTATGGTCAAGTGATACGGATATTTATCATTTCAATCCGCAATTTAAAAATAAAATTTTGCGGTTATATATCATTTCAAACCACAATCCCGAATGAAACGAAAAATGCATGATAACTTGCAGTTTAATGATATAAAATAAAACATCCATTCATCAACATCATCCATCATCCAAATCACAATCATCATCCAATAATAATTCAATATCAATATATATCTGATAATATATATCAGTAATAACTGGCGGTTATATTCAAAAATAAACTTAATCAACTATTAAACTAACAGTTTATATTTACTAATAAATTTTATAACTGTTTACTAGCGGTTCCTATGCAAATAAATAAATTCTAACTATCAATTAATATGCAATAAATAAAATAAATTAACAGTTAAATTAAATAACGCGATTTAGCAAATATGATGAACAAAACACACCAAACAGTTATAAATAAATTTCTACTCATATCTAAAATAAATTTAACAAACATAAAAACTTTTAGAAGTTGTGAGTGGGTTAAAACACTCACCTTTTGAATTTAAATCAAATTTAAATCCGATTTAAACCCAAAAATTCGATGGTCTCCGAATTGGTCCAAACTAGTTCCAAACTATCTGGAATTTAATTACGATCCAAACAAAAAAAGTTTCGCGTGAATCCGAGGTCGTATGAAAAAGTTATGCGATTTAAACGATTTGAAAATCAAAATAAATTATAAAACAAAACAAACCTTAATTAAATACTCGCCACGTCACTATCGTCTTCCACGCGCTTTGGCTACAGGAGCACGCGAATATGTTTCCAGACCAAACCCAAAACGGAAAACGAACACCACCAGTAGATTGCGTATTCTGAGAACTCCAACATATAATTTTTCTGGAATTTTTAGAGGAGTTTGAATTTTGACTTTTATTTGGATTGAAACTGGATCTAGAAATTGTCTATTGCCATTGAAGAAGAGAAGAAGTTGAAGAAGAGACTATACAGAGGAATGAAGATGGAGGCTAGGGTTTCACCGCCTATTTATAGATAGATCGCAAAAGAATAGGTGTGCACGAATTTTAACGTGCAAACGGAGGTGGTCCCAAAAGATAAATAATATTAATTACACACGTTATGGATTTAGGAAATAAATAAATTCCTTATAATTTACATTTTATTTTAAACGTATTTACAAATGTAAATCTAGATGTTTCGTTTACGTTTCAAAATATATCCACAATTTTATTAATTTCCAAATTGATCTAAACAAATTTAGATGTAAATTAAAAGCTGATAAGTCTATCCATTGCAGTGTTAATTTCTCCACTTCCTTTTATTTAGAATGGAAACGTTCACTTTATTTCCTCAACATTCTTTTATTTTCCTTAAAATGCTTATTTGTTACTTGCAATTCATAATGTAAACATTCTTATATTCTAAAATGATCAACTTATACAATATTAAATCAATTCTTATATTTCCAAATAATGTACATTCATAATGAAAACATTCTTACATAAATTTTATTAATTGCACTTTGTTTCTTTTCCTTTTTCAATTGAAAGATTTTAATAAATTTATTTCCAATTAATTTTAATCTTCCACTTCAAAACAGACCCTAATTAATGAAATCAATTAAATAAATACGTGAACATTGTAATCCTTATTTATAGTCAAGCAAACATGTTTATAAAATTACAGGTTTCAACAAGCATTAAATTACATACTAAATAAATCTTTTTCTCTACTCAATTAAATAATCAAATGTTTATTCCATCTAAAAATTTTAAGTAGAAGGATTCCATGTTGGGTTCAAAATCTGTTAATTTCATTTATTTTGCAGTACTTAATTAAACCAAAATATCATTTTCTGAACTTAAATCTATGCTCCCATTGATTCATTCAATTTGCACTTATTATGTATTATTTTAACAACTCATTTATAACTTTGAATCTATTCCCCAAATTTCACATTTCTATCGTTATATACATTTGAATTCCATCCTATTTAATATTTCAAATATTACGTCATTATCATTAATGAAATAAATATATTGTTAATTATTGCAATTGATTTTCCGTTATAACTTAATATACTAAATAGGTGGTAAATCTTAAATACTTGTTCTCATTAACGATTTATTTCTACTTACAAATTAATGCAATTATTACCTATTTCCATCTTTATCTCCAATTAACGTAAAATGTTATATTCAAATTACATAAATTTCAATAGATTCAAATTATCATATCTATGAAGAAAATTTACGTTATTATCCATTTATTACCTTAACTTATTCAACGTAACATTTTATTTATATTTAATGCAATGATTTCCAAATCAATTGAATTGAATTAAATATATATGTATCACTCATAATAACTTGTGGTCACAACTCTTGATCACCATTAATAAGTTTATTATTTACAATCCAATAATCGCCATTCTATATATATACGAATTAACTAATTCAATATTTCCATTTCGTTTACCTATCCTAAATTTATTACTAAGTGTATTTACTCCATTCCAACAAGTTGGAATTCCATTTTTACTATACAATCATTTCCCTATTCACTTTTATTACTAACCCATCATCATTGCATTTATTGTCTTTTATTGATTTAATCAATTTACCCCATATTCCCTTAAACTCATACTAACGAAACATTCAATTCTATTTATCTCATAAACTCCATTTCATAAATCTACCTGCAATTTCTACCTAGATATAAGGTTACATTTCCGTTGAAAATACATTTACATCTTACATTACTACATTAATAGTTAGTAACGTTTATATCATCAACCATCACTTATGAATAATTAGCGTTTCCTATTTATTTTGTTACATTCACTTATATTCATTTATGAATAAATTGGTATTCCCTTTAACCTATTAATTACTAACTTTAATTATTGCAATTCATTTATCTAACATAAATTTTGAATCTATTTCCAAATTTTCATATTTCAATTAATTAACACCTTACAATAGTTTACAAATAAAAGGGATTGTACTAATTACATTATTTATTTTCTTGCATTACTTTATTACCTCCGTTTATATTCAATTTCGGTAAATCAATATTTTATTCCATTGACAAATTCAATACTTGCAACAATTTCCACTATTACTATTAATTGCAATATATAATTTAATTTGCAAATTTTAATTACCTTTGATACATCAAATTTCAATATTTTCTTTCATATAAATTAATAAGATTTTTATTTCTTTCTAAATTCTAAAATAAAATCCTATTAATTTAATTCATTTCAAACATCGAATTTACGCGGGTCGTTACAGAGATGCATCTTTTAGATCATTTATATGTGTTTATACGAATTAAGTATCCGTAGAAGGTTACTATGCCATAGTTAACAGAACTGACATGAAATCATTACTTTCAGTTAGAAATAAACTTTAATCCGTAGTAGCATATTGTTTTCTCCTTAAAATTGAAAAATAGTTTACTATGGGTGATGAATGGAAGGTAGAAAGCTTGAAGAGCCGGGAAAGGTGAAAAAGCGTATGAACTATGAACCCTGCTCCATCGGGGAGAAGTATAAACTTTTGTTTGCTAGAAATACTATAGGTTTTATTTTTCTTCAAAATTATTTATGACTAAATTACAAACTATTCACTCAACTACTTTAATCTTATGTTTTTTTGGCAGGAACTTTGATTTGGAATTATCGTTGCAACTTCCATCAGTTAAGTTTGATTTTTTTCCTTTTGGAAATTTCATTAGAATTAGTACTTAGATTGATTAAATAAATGTCACATTGCAAAAGTTATATTTAATTACCAATATGATTATACTTTCATTTTCAAGCATGAACTACATTGTTTTCCCTATTCATGGAGATCTTTTGCAAATTTTGATAATGAATTCAGTTAGTTACTCCCAAAACTTAAATCATCCTATCATTTCTCTAATTACTTCATATGAAAGAAATAGCTCTTTTATCTCTTTGGATTAAAAAATGAAAGTTACAAACTTTTAGAGAGAATTAATCGAACAAAAGCCGAATAAAATATAACGTAGTCTTCCATTAAACTTGCTAATGCCCCTACATTTACAATATGATTCTCATTATAAGAAACAAGTAATTAATTGAATATATTAATTATATAGTGCCTATAATTGAGATTTAACTTATAAGTATGTTTAAATCTTTAAGAAACGCCTAAATTTTCTTAGTGTAGTCGTTTCCATGTTAGTTTGATCGAAGCAATTAACTAAGGAGGGTTTAACCTACTAGACCAAAGAAATATTAAGTATAGCTTAACATATAGTTTATGTTTATGATTATGGATCAGTTTAAAAATGGATAGTCTAACACTTGAAGTGATGACTACATAAATCACGTATTATTGGGCAATTCTAAATAATTATTGGTTTCACATGATAACCTGAGATAACTCGCTACAAATTGAGTTATAATATATTCAATATTTAATTATGTAAGTTAGTCATAAATCACAATTGATGTTTCACTTTACAAATAAATTTCCTTCAAACTCTGTACTATGGTTTTGAAAAAAAAATTTACAAGGTACTTTGCCTTGCATAACATTATACTATTGTTTATGTGTATCATCTTTAATAAAAATTTAAAACCATGTAAGGTTCTAAGTTTTTACACTGATCCTTTTTAGTGTTACTATTCATAGTTCAGTTCCTTTTTACCAATTTTTGTTGCCATGTGATGACCCGAAATTTTAGGCAATATCAATTTAATAATCTGAATTAAAAATTAAATTGATTTAATATTCTTCGTTAATAAGATTGGAATTAATTTAATAATCTAATTAAAATAAATATTTAATTGATAGGTTTTATCTTTTAAAATCTAATAAATCGTTTTCTATTTATAATGTATAGAGAAAATGTATATATTGTAAATAGATAAACCTTGTTTTAAATTTAATAATTAAACAAATCTTGTTTTCTAAATATATATATCTTTGGTAAGATTGGGAATTATGATTTTATTTAAAGTTAAACTGTTAAAAGCTATTGAATAAATAATAAATGATTTAAATTGTTAAGATAAAAGTTTAATTTGTTTAAATTGATTTTGAGTTTAAATTTAAATAAACTAACAATAAAGTTTATTTTGATTTCCTTTTTAAATTCAGTGTGATAAAATAAATAATTTATTAATAAAGAAATAATTCTTTTATAATTATTTTAATTTGATAATGAGTTGTTTTTAAACAATAATAATAAGGTATTGTTTTTAACAAAAATAATTTGTTATTTTCAAAATATAATAATGTAATGTTTTTAACAAATAGATTTTAAATAAAAATAGTTTGTTTTTCAAAATTGAATCATGTGGTTATATATGTGTGTATATAACTTGATTTCAAAACTGAATTTTAGAATTTGATTTGAATTTGAATTTAAAGCTTTGAAAATTTAAAGTATAAATATTTTTAATTGTTTTAGATTTTAAACTATTTGTATAAAATTTATTTGATAAATATAATTGGACTTTTTTATTTCAAAATTTTCTACATATAAATAAGTACATATTAACTAATTAACTAAACATAAATTTACATTTATCTTATATTAACATATTAACTAAATACAAATTAACATTTAATTATAACTAAATTACCTTAAAAGACATGTGTTAACTAATTAACATACCTTTATGACAAATGTTGAAATTTGAGACAAATGTCATTTATTTCAGTTTTTCTTTTATTTTAATAAAAATTAAATTTCACCCTTTATAAATGCATATGTTTCTTATCTTTTTTTTTCTATTTTCATTTTCAAAAGAAAATATGAATCAACACTTCATAAAACCTGAAATCATATCCTAAATCTCCTTTTCAAATATCAAAATCTTTAGCCTGTACAAACTCAAATCTGCAACTTAAACAAAGGCCTGAAATTCATTTTCTACTTCAAAAACAAACAAATCCTGTAACCATCTTCAAATTTGATAATTTCCCTGCAAATCAAATTCCTGAAAATCAAAATCAACCTGCACATCTTCAAGTATGCAAAAAAATCTTTGATACCTGCATTTGTCTTCAATCTGGA
The DNA here is from genome assembly GCA_030765085.1 of Allium cepa. Lineage (NCBI taxonomy): Eukaryota > Viridiplantae > Streptophyta > Magnoliopsida > Asparagales > Amaryllidaceae > Allium > Allium cepa. The sequence goes on from CM060931.1 coordinate 468,632,550, forward strand.
AGTCAAAAGCATGCATGCAGTTTCAAATCAAAGAAGCAAGAATTCCAGTTTAAAAGTAAACAAGCAACTCAGTCTTCATCAAAGCAATTCAAGTTTAAAAAAAAGGCTAATGCATATTCCAGTTTTCAAAAGTCAAAACAGCTTTCCAAATGAAACCTGGAGGCTCTGTCTTTCAATTATCAGGTGAGTAACTTAATTTTTTTTAAAGGTCAAGTATAAAAATTTGGTTGCATGCTAGTATTATTGAGGAAAAATTACATATATGATTGTGTGAACCTGGTGTGTAAATGTATGTAAGTTGTATGCTTGTCTGTTTCAACAGAATTTACTCTGTTTAATAGTACCTGATTTATGTTTTTGATTTGAATTCAATTCTCTCTGGAAATAATTATTGTTAGGACCTATTTTACAAACAAGATGTTGATTTAACATAGATTAAGGTTTAAAAACTTAATTTAGTTAAATTAAAACTTGAGTATCTATATATATCTTAAAACATCAGTGCATGCTTTAAATAAATTCAATTTCAAACTGTGAAATTTATAGATTCAGTATTAGGAAATGAATATATAAACCAAATCATGATTTATAACACTAAATTCATAATTTTTAAAGTAGGATTGAAGGTGTAGTTTTGAATTACACGGGTTTTGGGTTTTTGGAAATTTCTAGTGGTCTATTTGATTTTGGGGGTCAAACCTTCTTCTGGTGAAGGATGGGTGATCGGTGAGTGGAGGAAAATGGTAGAAGCGAAGGAAAATCACTGTGGAAGCAGGTGGTGGTGGAATTCCTCCTGTAACCCTAGTTCTAACTAGGCAACTTGATTGGTCGGCACGGCTTGTAGGGGTGATCGAGTTCATCTAGGTTTTGGGAGTTGGAAGTTTGGTCGTAGATGAGAGCATGGCCGGAGTTGCTGAGATTCTGGTGGTTGGAGGGCCGTGGATGAGGCGATGACTGGATATGGGGTTGGTGCTATCTGATGTTCCAGTTTTGAGTTAAATGCTCAAACTTGATTTCGTGATGGTGCAATTGATCTGGTGATCGGATTTGGCTATGGAGATGATCGCCAACTTGTGTGGATCATCGTTAATGATCGAAGTTAGTTGTCGTGATGGTGTATGTGCACGGTGCACTATGTCAGGTGAAGTTGTTTGGTTCTGTGTTGTTGTCAAGTTAGTGGTGATTGACTCGAAGCATGTGGATGGGTTGCTCGAAGTTTTTGGTTGGGTGACTCGAAGCAGGAAATTGGTAGATTCGGGTTAGTACAGCATCAGGTTTTAACAGGAACCTGTAAAGTTGTTATAAAATTTTTAAAAACAGATTTTGGAATTTGAAAACAGTTTTTAAATAAAGTTTAAATCAGATTTTGAAATATGGATCCAAATAACTTTTGAATCCTAGTTTGAAATTTAAGAAAGTTTTTTAAAAAAAATTATTTTGAACAACTTTAATGGGTTAAAAGTAAAACTTAAAATGTTTGTTTAAAAATTTCAAACTGAAATTTTAAGATGAAAGGCAAAGGTTTAAACTAAATTTTTAAATCCAAGTTAAAATCTGGAATTCAAATTTAAATCTCAGTTTTAAAATAAATTAAGTTTCTAAACTTAAATTGTTAAATACTTTAAAAATGTTTAAGTAGCTTGAATTTTAAAAATAAAGTTTTAAAATGAAAGTAGAGTTTTAAAATCTAAAGATTAATTTGGATTCAAATTTAAATATGTATTCAAAATTTAAAACGAAGAGAAGTTTTAAATTTAAAATGATTTAAACAATTTGAAATGTTTATAGTGTAATTCAAATTGATTTGAATTTAAATATGAATTGGGTTTTAAATCCTTTTAAACTTCTTTATTAAATAAGTATATCTTTAACTTGTGAAACGAAATTTTTTTAGGAATGTGCTTTAAACTTGTTAAAGAAAATTGTATTCAATTTAAACTTTTAAATTTAAAATGATATTTGAAAATAAATTTAATGTAAATTGATTTAAAATACTTTGAAAATGATAACTTGATCATTAATAAGAACAAAGTTTTATCTTAAAGTAAATAAGAATTTAATGATTTGTAATTCATTAAGTTTTTAAGGAAATTAAATGGATAATAATTTATTTGATTAACCAATGATTTGGATTAATTAAATAAGTAATTAAAGGTTTAATAAATTAAGTAATGATTGAGATTAATTAATTAAAGATAATTAATTTGTAACTAAGGATTATTAATTAGAATATTAATTAAGAATTAAGAATTAATTAATCAAGTAATTATGAACTAATTAAGTTACAGGTTAACACTTAATTAAATAAATAATAAAAGTTTAATTAATTGGATATTATAGATTAATTAACTTGAAATTAATAATGATTAAAGTAAATTAATTACTTAAGAAAAGTAATTAAAGAATGATTAATAGTTAATGAAGGTCATTAACTAAGGATTATTTAACAATTAATTAATATGATTAATTTTTAATAATAAATTAAATTAATTAATTAATGGTAATCATTTGTAAAATTGTTTTAAGATTAATTACTTGATGAAAGTAATTAATTAATTAATTTCTTAGTGTAATTAATTAAGTTTAGATGTAATTTGCTTAAGTTAATTAATTAAGTTTAATTAATTTAAACATTTGATGCTTTGGTAAATAATTACTTAATGTAATTAATGGAATGTAATTACTCGGTGAAGTAATTAATGATAATTACTGGATGTAATTAGTGGAAGATGGTTTAATTGTGGAAGTAATTTGGATTAAATTACTTAAATAATTAATCAATGGATTAATTAAAGAAATTAATTAAGGAGTAATTAATTTGATAAGTAATTAAGGATAGTTAATTACTGAATGTGATTAATCAAGGTGATTAATAATTCTGGTTTAATTGAGATTAATTACTTGATATAATTATTTTAAATAAGTAATTAATTTAAATTTAACCGAGATCATTAATTAATATAATTAATAATGTAATTAAGATTGATTAATTAAGACTAATTAATCGATGATAAGTGAGTAAGGGTAATTAATTAATTGTAATTAATTAAGGCTTAATGTAATTAATTATAGTTAATTAATTAAGGAAGTAATTAAGGGTTAATTACTGATTTTGGTTAAGAATAATTAATTTGTGAAATTAATCAAAGGATAATTACTTGAATGTAATTAAAGGATAATTAATCAAGGGTGATTAATTAAGGCGATTAATTAGAGGATAATTAATTAATTAAATTGTAATTAATTAATGGTGATGTAAGCAAGATTTATGTTGATGTAGTAATTAATTTAATTCATTTTAAATTAATTAAAGATGGAATTAATTAATTTAATTCATTTTAAATTAATTATAGATGGTGATTATAGATCATTTCTTATGTATGGATGGATGGTATTGTTTGCCTTGAATGGTTTGAAATCTCAGAAATGAGACAAGTAATGTTGTGTGATATGGATGCATTGGTTGCATTATGATAATAATATGGATTATCTTTTGATAATGATAATATGGATTATCTGTTGTGATGACTATCTATTATGAATCTGTGAATTATCTATCTGTATGTATATAGATAATGAAATTGAATTGTTTTAACTTTAAAACAACTTCGCCTTAAAAAATACGTTTTGGATTTCGATGAGACCGGGATCGGGTTTTCAGATTTGGATATCCGAAAACCACATCAATCCAAATTAACGATAGGTCGTAAATCGCAAGTAAGGAGTGAAGACTCGAGGTGTTAGGGCTATTCGTCGTTAAAACTATGAGGGTGATTCCAATATGAGTTTAACGGGGTAGTACTTTCAGATTCAAGATGAAGATTCAGAGTGCAAGGGTTATGGTCGTTAACTCTGATGGTGATTCCAAAATGAGTGTAACGAGGTAATGCCTTCGTTTTCGTTCGAACCCGGAACGAACTTGTATGGATTGAATGCTTTCAGAACATTGTCAGGTGGACGATGAGCATTCTAAGATAAATGTGTCCTATAAAGGTAATCGTAGCCTCAACCCTCATCAACTGGGAATGGCTAAAACAGGGGAGGTGAAGCAAGGCTGAGTGGGTCATGCCCAAGTAGGACGAGATTTTCCCCTGTCTAGAGGTCCCTTTTATTTCGGCTTAGTGGGCAGTTGGAATCGCGCACCAACTGCGGGGTTGTCTTCTTCGGGACTATCCAGTAAGGGATGGTTCCGGCTTTGTGTTGCAGGGGATTAGGGGTGATCCTCGGTACGGTGATCTCGGCCACGTACTGTGACGGGCGGTACTCCAGTATTCCTGCCATTGTATTGAATCCAAAATCCAATAAGTGCCTATGGTTTTAATTGTATTACCCACTTTTGTGGCTAGTAGCTGGAATTTAATAGATGTAACAATTTCGGCTATTTCATATTTACTTGAAAACACTAGACCTGTTATAATATCACTGGATTTCCTCTCAAATGTTTTGGTTAGCGTAAGGTAAAAACTTTTCCATGTTTATGTGTGGGAAGTCTTATGTGATACCTTTTCTTTTCAAAGGTTTTTCAAAGTTAAGCAACTTTAACCTGTTACTCGCACCAGACCCATGTCAGACCCGGAGTTTATCTTCTGTTTTTCTTAAACTCTTGGGTACTCAAATTTTTACGAGTTGCCAAGGGATTCAGGTTAGCTTTGACGAATTGTGGAGGAGCAATGGAGCAGGAGGCTTCGGCGTTGTAGATATGTTTAGCGTTCCACTGTGTTTGATATCTCTGTGTTTTCTCTAAATTGTATTGAGATGTAATAACTAGACAGGTGTTTATAACTGTCTAGTATGTGTTGTATTATCTATGTAACTCTAATAGATGTTGTATATGATATTATGTAATATCTTATGTTATTAATATAATTTATTCGTTCCGCTGTTTATATTTTGATGTGTTTTCTCTTCTTTCTTCTATTTCTTTCTCTTTTCTATCCCTTTCTTTCTTATTAATGATGCGTCATTCTATGGAGATGAATGGAGGGTCTTTACAGTGGTATCAGAGCGCTAGGTTGAGTGAATACCTAGGCTTTGGAGTGATTTCTTTCTTGAGAGAGCGTATTTGTAATATTAAATATATTTATATATATTTTTATCTATTTCTACCTATCTGTCGGGTTACCTGTTTGTGTTTTCCAATATAAGTTATAAAGGTAGATGAGGTAGTGGTGTGTAACACGACTACCATTGGTTGAAGTTTGTATGTTGACGTTGGAAGTGTATCTGTCGAGACTTTAGATCTAATACCGTCTTGAGTGAGTTGTGCAGATGTAGAGATTTCATAGATATCTGAAAGAAACCTGTAAAGGTTCGGAGTCATCTTTGAAGTGTAGAGTTTGGATGAGTTGAGTTTGAATCTGTCGGTTGGGCAGAAGTGAGTGATGGTATCTTGATACCTCGGGAAGTAGCAGCTGCGTGATGAGATGCAGTGACTATGGTTTGTCTCCGAAGATGTTTCTTTGGAACAATTTTTAGGAAGTGTGTCTGCTTCGGTGTTCTGGCTGGATTCAGCAGGATGTTGTGGTGTTACTGTTTGCTTGAAAGTCCTAGTTTCTCGAAGAACTTTGGATTAGGAAGTTTTTGGCATCTGTGTCAGCGATGCAGCTTGGAGAATTCTGTGTTGGCAAGAAGTTTTCTGGATGAATGTTTTTTCTGGAGATGGAGGTCAGAGGTAGCAGAATGGATCCGTTTCTTCGATGGATTAGCTAGACCAGCGTAAACTATTTTTTGGTAAAGAGAGAACAGTTTTCTTTGGAATTAGGTTGGATTGATCGCAAAAGTGACTTGCAATTGTTTGAGTGTTCTCTTGGGTTATCAGAAATTCGCTGGTTGTCTTCTAGGAAGTCAGAGGTTTGTCAGCATATGGAGATTTAGCTTTCTTATCGACTAGGATTCTGGGAGTGGAACTGGTGATTCAGCTTAGCAGAAGGATGGTTCATAGAGGGTTGGTGAAGGTAGGTGAAGCAACTTAGGTTTTGGAGGAATTTCTGAGTTTTTTCTTTATGAATCTGTTGAACCATATTTCTGGGATGTGTTGTCCAATTTGAGCTTGTGCACATCATCAGCATTCTCTACAGCTTCGGACCAGACTTGCGAAGCAGAAGCAGTTTGGGAGTATTCCTGATTGCCTTTTCCGGATAAGGAGAAGTTTGTTGTTTTCTGATGTTTATGGAGTAGGGTTTGTTCTTGGTTTTGGATTGATCTTGAGGAGATCATTGTGTTGGGTTGTTTTTGGGTTCTGTTTGTTTCAAGAGGCATCAGCAAGGGTTAAGCTGATCAGGAAGGATGTTGGTAGCTCAGGTTTGTCAGAAGAGTTTTGTGGATAAGAGACGAAAGAATTTGGATTCTGGAGTCGGAGATTTGGTTTTGGTTAAGTTTACTCTGGTAAAAGGAGCTATAAATTTTGGGGTAAGGCTGGGAAGCTGGCTCCGAGGTGTTATGGATCTCTTTTGTGTTTTGGTTGGATAAGTATTTGGTTTCCAGGATTGAATTGCCAGTTTGGATAACTAGGATCGATGTGTTTCACATATCTCTGAGGGAGTACGTTATAGTCCATCTCTGGTTTTAGAACCAGCAGTTCAGGAAGGTTTGGTCGTTGAATCAGACTCGTCTGTAGTCTGATATACTGTCTAGTTTTGTAGATCTAGATGAGTAGGAGCTCTGTAGCTTCGTAGTTTTGATTGTTTGGATTCTGTAGAGCGAGTAACCCGGTATATATATTTGGGAAACTCGAGGAAACTCTATCCAGAATTTTGTTTGGATAGTTAGATTTGTTTGATTGGATGAATTAATTGCTATGGTTGTTAGCATATCATTGATATATGCTTGTGTTTTAAAATTAAATCTTTAAAAGATTATTAAATTACAACTGTTTTAAATTTCGGGGACGAAATTCTTTTAAGGGGGGAGGAATGTGACGACCCGGAATTTTAGGCGATATCAATTTAATAATCTGGATTAAAAATTAAATTGATTTAATATTCTTTGTTAATAAGATTGGAATTAATTTAATAATCCAATTAAAATAAATATTTAACTGATAGGTTTTATCTTTTAAAATCTAATAAATTGTTTTCTATTTATAATGTATATAGAAAATGTATATATTGTAAATAGATAAACCTTGTTTTAAATTTAATAAATAAATAAATCTTGTTTTATAAATATATATATCTTTGGTAAGATTGGGAATTATGATTTTATTTAAAGTTAAACTTTTAAAAGCTATTGAATAAATAATATATGGTTTAAATTATTAAGATAAAAGTTTAATTTGTTTAAATCGATTTTGAGTTTAAATTTAAATAAACTAACAATAAAGTTTATTTTGATTTCCTTTTTAAATATAGTGTGATAAAATAAATAATTTATTAATAAATTAATAATTCTTTTATAATTATTTTAATTTGATAATGAGTTGTTTTTAAACAATAATAATAAGGTATTGTTTTTAACAAAAATAATTTGTTATTTTCAAAATATAATAACGTAATGTTTTTAACAAATAGATTTTAAATAAAAATAGTTTGTTTTTCAAAATTGAATCATGTGGTTATATATGTATATATATATAACTTGATTTCAAAATTGAATTTTAGAATTTGATTTGAATTTGAATTTAAAGCTTTGAAAATTTAAAGTATAAATATTTTTAATTGTTTTAGATTTTAAACTATTTGTATAAACTTTTATTTTATAAATATAATTCGATTTTTTTATTTCAAAATTTTCTACATATAAATAAGTACATGTTAACTAATTAGCTAAACATAAATTTACATTTATCTTATATTAACATATTAACTAAATACAAATTAACATTTAATTATAACTAAATTACCTTAAAAGACATTTGTTAACTAATTAACATACCTTTATGACAAATGTTAAAATTTGAGACAATTGTCATTTATTTTATTTTTTCTTTTATTTTAATAAAATCAAATTTCACCCTTTATAAATACATATGTTTCTTATCTTCTTATTTTTTTTTCTATTTCATTTTTCAAAAGCAATTATGAATCAATACTTCATAAAACCTGAAATCATATCCCAAATCTCCTTTTCAAATATCAAAATCTTTAGCCTGTACAAACTCAAATATGCAACTTAAACAAAGGCCTGAAATTCATTTTCTACATCAAAAACAAACAAATCCTACAACCATCTTCAAATTTGATCATTTCCCTACAAATCAAATTCCTGAAAATAAAAATCAACCTGCACATCTTCAAGTATGCAAACAAATCTATGATACCTGCATTTTTCTTCAGTCTGGAAGTCAAAAGCATGCATGCAGTTTCAAGTTAAAGAAGCAAGCATTCCAGTTTAAAAATAAGTAAGCAACTCAGTCTTTATCAAAGCAATTCAAGTTTTTTTAAAAAAAGGCTACTGCATATTCCAGTTTTCGGAAATCAAAACAGCTTTCCAAATGAAACCTGGAGGCTCTGTCTTTCAATTATAAGGTTAGTAACTTAATTTTCTTTAAAGGTCAAGTATAAAAATCTGGTTGCATGCTAGTATTGTTGAGGAAAAAATACATATATGATTGTGTGAACCTGCTGTGTAAATGTATGTAAGTTGTATGCTTGTCTATTTCAACAGAATTTACTCTGTTTAATAGTACCTGATTTATTATTTTGATCTGAATTCAATTCTCTCTGGAAATAATTATTGTTAGGACCTGTTTTACAAACAAGATGTTGATTTGACATAGATTAAGGTTTAAAAACTTAATTTAGTTAAATTAAAACTTGAGTATCTCTGTATATCATAAAACATCAGTGCATGCTCTAAATAAATTCAATTTCTAACTGTGAAATTTATAGATTCAGTATTAGGAAATGAATATATGAACCAGATCATGATTTATAACACTAAAATCATAATTTTTAAAGTAGGATTGAAGGTGCAGTTTTGAGTTGCACTATTTTTGGGCTTTTGGGTTTTTTGAAATTTCTGGTGATCTATTTGATTTTGGGGGTCGGGCCTTCTTCTAGTGTGGGTGATCGGTGAGTGGAGAAAAATGGTAGAAGCGAAGGCAAATCACTGTGGAAGCAGGTGGTGGTGGAATTCCTCATGTAATCGTAGTTTTAACTGGGCAACTTGATTGGGTCGGCATGGCCTATAAGGGTGATCGAGTTCATCTAGGTTTTGGGAGTTGGAAGTTTGGTCGTAGATGAGAGCATGGCCGGAGTTGCTGAGATTCTGGTGGTTGGAGGGCCGTGGATGAGGCGATGACTGGATATGGGGTTGGTGCTATCTGATGTTCCAGGTTTGAGTTAAATGCTCAAACTCGATTTCGTGATGGTGTAATCGATCTGATGATCGGATTTGGCTATGGGGATGATCGCCAACTTGTGTGGATCATCGTTGATGATCGAAGTTAGTTGCCATGATGGTGTATGTGCACGGTGCACGATGTCGAGGTGAAGTTGTTTCGTTCTGTGTTGTTGTCAAGCGAGTGGTGATTGACTCGAAGCATGTGGATGAGTTGCTCGAAGTTTTTGGTTGGGTGACTCGAAGCAAGAAATTAGGTAGACTTGGGTTAGTACAGTATCAAGTTTTAACAGGAACCTGTAAAGTTGTTATAAAAATTTTAAAAACATATTTTGAAACTTGAAAACAGTTTTTAAATAAAGTTTAAATCAAATTTTGAAATATGGATCCAAATAAATTTTGAACGCTAGTTTGGAATTTAAGAAAGTTTTAAAAAATAAATAAATAAATTATTTTGAACAACTTTAATGAGTTAAAAGTAAAACTTAAAATGTTTGTTTAAAAATTTCAAACTGAAATTTTAACGTGAAAGGCAAAGGTTTAAACTAAATTTTTAAATCCAAGTTAAAATCTTGAATTCAAATTTAAGTTTAAATCTCAGTTTTAAAATAAATTAAGTTTTCAAACTTGAATTGTTAAATACTTTAAAAATGTTTAAGTAGCTTGAATTTTAAAAATAAGGTTTTAAAATGAAAGCAGAGTTTAAAAATCTAAAGATTAATTTGGATTCAAATTTAAATATGTATTCAAATTTTAAAATGAAGGGAAGTTTTATATTTAAAATGATTTAAACAATTTGAAATATTTATAGTGTAATTCAAATTGATTTGAATTTAAATATGAATTGGGTTTTAAATCCTTTTAAACCTCTTTATTAAATAAGTATATCTTTAACTTGTGAAACGAAAAAGTTTTAGGAATGTGCTTTAAACTTGTTAAAGAAAATTGTATTCAATTTAAACTTTTAAATTTAAAATGATATTCGAAAATAAATTTAATGTAAATTGATTTAAAATACTTTGAAAATGATAACTTGATCATTAATAAGAACAAAGTTTTATCTCAAAGTAAATAAGAATTTAATGATTTATAATTCATTAAGTTTTTAAGGAAATTAAATGGATAATGATTTATTTGATTAACCAATGATTTGGATTAATTAAATAGGTAATTAAAGGTTTAATAAATTAAGTAATGATTGAGATTAATTAATTAAAGATAATTAATTTCTAACTAAGGATTATTAATTATAATATTAATTAACAATTAAGAATTAATTAATCAAGTAATTATGAATTAATTAAGTTATAGGTTAACACTTAATTAAACAAATAATAAAAGGTTAATTAATTGGATATTAAAGATTAATTAAATTGAAATTAATAATGATTAAAGTAAGTTAATTACTTAAGAAAATTAATTAAAGAATGATTAATAGTTAATGAAGGTCATTAACTAAGGATTATTTAATAATTAATTAATATGATTAATTTTTAATAATAAATTAAATTAATTAATTAATGGTAATCATTTGTAAAATTGTTTTAAGATTAATTAATTGATGAAAGTAATTAAGAAATTAATTACTTAATGTAATTAATTAAGCTTAGATGTAATTTGTTTAAGTTAATTAATTAAGTTTAATTAATTTAAACATTTGATGCTTTGGTAAATAATTACTTAATGTAATTAATGGAATGTAATTACTCGGTGAAGTAATTAATGATAATTACTGGATGTAATTAGTGGATGATGGTTTAATTGTGGAAGTAATTTGGATTAAATTACTTAAATAATTAATCAAGGGATTAATTAAAGAAATTAATTAAGGAGTAATTAATTTGATAAGTAATTAAGGATAGTTAATTACTGAATGTGATTAATCAAGGTGATTAATAATTATGGTTTAATTGAGATTAATTACTTAATATAATTATTTTAAATAAGTAATTAATTTAAATTTAATCGAGATCATTAATTAATATAATTAATAATGTAATTAAGATTGATTAATTAAGACTAATTAATCAATGATAAGTGATTAAGGGCAATTAATTAATTGTAATTAATTAAGGCTTAATGTAATTAATTATAGTTAATTAATTAAGGAAGTAATTAAGGGTTAATTACTGATTTTGGTTAAAAATAATTAATTTGTGAAATTAATCAAAGGATAATTACTTAAATGTAATTAAAGGATAATTAATCAAGGGTGATTAATTAAGGTGATTAATTAGAGGATAATTAATTAATTAAATTGTAATTAATTAATGGTGATGTAAGCAAGATTTATGTTGATGTAGTAATTAATTCAATTCATTCTAAATTAATTAAAAATGGAATTAATTAATTTAATTCATTTTAAATTAATTATAGATGGTGATCATAGATCATTTCTTATGTATGGATGGATGATATTGTTTGCCTTGAATGGTTTGAAATCTCAGAAACGAGACAAGTAATGTTGTGTGATATGGATGCATTGGTTGCATTATGATAATAATATGGATTATCTTTTGATAATGATAATATGGATTATCTGTTGTGAAGATTATTTATTATGAATCTGTGAATTATCTATCTGTATGTATATAGATAATGAAATTGAATTGTTTTAACTTTAAAACAACTTGGCCTTAAAAGATACGCTTTGGATTTCGATGAGACCAGGATCGGGTTTCCAGATTTGGATATCCGAAAACCACATCGATCCAAATTAACGATAGGTTGTAAATCTGAAGTAAGGAGTGAAGACTCGAGGTGTTAGGGCTATTTGTCGTTAAAACTATAAGGGTGATTCCAATATGAGTTTAACGGGGTAGTACTTTCAGATTCGAGATGAAGATTCATAGTGCAAGGGTTATCGTCGTTAACTCTGATGGTGATTCCAAAATGAGTGTAACGAGGTAATGCCTTCGTTTTCGTTCGAACCCGGAACGAACTTGTATGGATTGAATGCTTTCAGAACATTATCAGGTGGACGATGAGCATTCAAAAATAAATGTGTCCTATAAAGGTAATCGTAGTCTCAACCCTCATCGACTGGGAATGGCTAAAACAGGGGAGGTGCAGCAAGGCTGAGTGGTTTATGCCCAAGTAGGACGAGATTTTCCCCTGTCTAGAGGTCCCTTTTATTTCGGCTTAGTGGGCAGTTGGAATCGCGCACCAACTGCGGGGTTGTCTTCTTCGGGACTATCCAGTAAGGGATGGTTCCGGCTTTGTGTTGCAGGGGATTAGGGGTGATCCTCGGTACGGTGATCTCGGCCACGTACTGTGACGGGCGGTACTCAAGTATTCCTGCCATTGTATGGAATCCAAAATCCAATAAGTGCCAACGGTTTTAATTGTATTACCCACTTTTGTGGCTAGTAGCTGGAATTTAATAGAAGTAACAATTTCGGCTATTTCATATTTACTTGAAAACCCTAGACTTGTTATAATATCACTGGATTTCCTCTCAAATGTTTTGGTTAGTGTAAGGTAAATTTTTTTCCATGTTTATGTGTGGGAAGTCTTACGTGATACCTTTTCTTTTCAAAGGTTTTTCAAAGTTAAGCAACTTTAACCTGTTACTCGCACCAGACCCATGTCTGACCCGGAGTTTATCTTCTGTTTTTCTTAAACTCTTGGGTACTCAAATTTTTACGAGTTGCCAAGGGATTCAAGTTAGCTTTGACGAATTGTGGAGGAGCAATGGAGCAGGAGGCTTCGGCGTTGTAGATATGTTTAGTGTTCCACTGTGTTTGATATCCTTATGTTTTCTCTGAGTTGTATTGAGATGTAATAACTAGACAGGTGTTTATAACTGTCTAGTATGTGTTGTATTATCTATGTAACTCTAATAGATGTTGTATATGATACTATGTAATATCTTATGTTATTAATATAATTTATTCATTCCGCTGTTTATATTTTGATGTGTTTTCTCTTCTTTCTTCTCTTTCTTTCTCTTTTCTATCCCTTTCTTTCTTATTAAGGATGCGTCATTCTATGGGGATGAATGGCGGGTCGTTACAGTGGTATCAGAGCGCTAGGTTGAGTGAATACCTAGGCTTTGGAGTGATTTCTTTCTTGAGAGAGCGTATTTGTAATTTTAAATATATTTATATATATTTATCTATTTCTACCTATCTATTGGGTTACCTGTTTGTGTTTTCCAATATAAGTTATAAAGGTAGATGAGGTAGTGGTGTGTAACACGACTACCATTGGTTGAAGTTTGTATGTTGAGGTTGGAAGTGTATCTGTCGAGACTGTAGATCTAATACCGTCTTGAGTGAGTAGTGCAGATGTAGAGATTTCATAGATCTCTGAAGGAAACTTGTAAAGGTTCGGAGTCATCTTTAAAGTGCAGAGTTTGGATGAGTTGTGTTTGAATCTGTCGGTTGGGCAGAAGTGAGTGATGGTATCTTGATACCTCAGGAAGTAGCAGCTGCGTGATGAGATGCAGTGAATATGGTTTGTCTCCGAAGATGTTTCTATGGAACTATTTTTAGGAAATGTGTCTGCTTCGGTGTTCTGGCTGGATTCAACAGGATGTTGTGGTGTTACTATTTGCTTGAAAGTCCGAGTTTCTCGAAGAACTTTGGATTAGGAAGTTTTTGGCATCTGTGTCAGCGATGCAGCTCGGAGAATTCTCTGTTGGCAAGAAGTTTTCTGGATGAATGGTTTTTCTAGAGATGGAGTTCAGAAGCAGCAGAATGGATTCGTTTCATCGATGGATTGGCTAGACCAGCGTAAACTGTTTTTTGGTAAAGAGAGAACATTTTTCTTTGGAATTAGGTTGGATTGATCGCAAAAGTGACTTGCGATTGTTTGAGTGTTCTCTTGGGTTATCAGAAATTTTCTGGATGTCTTCTGGGAAGTCATAGGTTTGTGTGCATATGGAGATTTAGCTTTCTTATCGACTAGGATTCTGGGAGTGGTACTGGTGATTCATCTTAGAAGAAGGATGGTTCGTAGAGGGTTGGTGAAGGTTGGTGTAGCAACTCAGGTTCTGGAGGAATTTCTGAGTTTTTTCTTTATGGATCTGTTGATCCATATTTCTAGGATGTGTTGTCCAATTTAAGCTCGTGCACATCATCAGCATTATCTTCAGCTTCGGATCAGACTTGCGGAGCAGAAGCAGTTTAGGAGTGTTTCTGATTGTCTTTTCCGAATAAGGAGAAGTTTGTTGTTTTCTAATGTTTATGGAGTAGGGTTTGTTCTTGGTTTTGGATTGTTCTTGAGGAGATCATTGTGTTGGGTTGTTTTTAGGTTCAGTTTGTTTCAAGAGGCATCAGCAAGGGTTGAGCTGATCAGGAAGGATATTGGTAGCTCAGGTTTGTCAGATGAGTTTTGTGGATAAGAGACGAAAGAATTTGGATTCTGGAGTTGGAGATTTGGTTTTGGCTAGGTTTACTCTGGTCAAACGTGCTATAAGTCTTGGGGTAAGGCTGGGAAGCTGGCTCCGAGGTGTTTTGGATCTCTTCTGTGTTTTGGTTGGATAAGTATTTGGTTTTCAGGATTGAATTGCCAGTTTGGATAATTTGGACTCGACGTGTTTCACATATCTCTGAGGGAGTATGTTATAGTCCATCTCTGGTTTTAGAACCAGCAGTTCAGGGAGGTTTGGTCGTTGAATCAGACTCGTCTGTAGTCTGATATGCTGTCTAGTTTTGAAGATCTAGATGAGTAGGAGCTCTGTAGCTTCGTAGTTTTGATTGTTTGGATTCTGTAGAGCGAGTAACCCGGTATATATATTTGGGAAACTCGAGGAAACTCTATCCAGAATTTTGTTTGGATAGTTAGATTTGTTTGATTGGATGAATTAATTGTTACGGTTGTTAGCATATCATTGATATATGTTTGTGTTTTAAAATTAAGTCTTTAAAAGATTATTAAATTACCTTTGTTTTAAATTTCGGGGACGAAATTCTTTTAAGGGGGGAGGAATGTGATGACCCGGAATTATAGGCAATATCAATTTAATATTCTGAATTAAAAATTAAACTGGTTTAATATTCTTTGTTAATAAGATTGGAATTAATCTAATAATTCAATTAAAATAAATATTTAATTGATAGGTTTTATCTTTTAAAATCTAATAAATTGTTTTCTTTTTATAATGTATATAGAAAATGTATATATTGTAAACAGATAAACCTTGTTTTAAATTTAATAAATAAATAAATCTTGTTTTCTAAATATATATATGATTGGTAAGATTGGGAATTATGATTTTATTTAAAGTTAAACTTTTAAAAGCTATTAAATAAATAATATACGGTTTAAATTGTTAAGATAAAAATTTAATTTGTTTAAATTGATTTTAAGTTTAAATTTAAAAAAACTAACAATAAAATTTATTTTGATTTCCTTTTTAAATAAGTGTGATAAAATAAATAATTTATTAATAAAGAAATAATTCTTTTATAATTATTTTAATTTGGTAATGAGTTGTTTTTAAAAAATAATAATGAGGTATTGTTTTTAACAAAAATAATTTGTTATTTTCAAAATATAATAATGTAATGTTTTTAACAAATAGATTTTAAATAAAGATAGTTTGTTTTTCAAAATTGAATCATGTGGTTATATATGTATATATATAACTTGATTTCAAAATTGAATTTTAGAATTTGATTTGAATTTGAATTTAAAGCTTTGAAAATTTAAAGTATAAATATTTTTAATTGTTTTAGATTTTAAACTATTTGTATAAACTTTTATTTTATAAATATAATTCGATTTTTTTTATTTCAAAATTTTCTACATATAAATAAGTACATATTAACTAATTAACTAAACATAAATTTACATTTATCTTATATTAACATATTAACTAAATACAAATTAACATTTAATTATAACTAAATTACCTTAAAAGACATGTGTTAACTAATTAACATACCTTTATGACAAATGTTAAAATTTGAGACAAGTGTCATTTATTTTATTTTTTCTTTTATTTTAATAAAATCAAATTTCACCCTTTATAAATACATATGTTTCTTATCTTCTTATTTTTTTTTTCTATTTTCATTTTTCAAAAGCAAATATGAATCAATACTTCATAAAACCTGAAATCATATCCCAAATCTCCTTTTCAAATATCAAAATCTTTAGCCTGTACAAACTGAAATATGCAACTTAAACAAAGGGCTGAAATTCATTTTCTACTTCAAAAACAAACAAATCCTGTAACCATCTTCAAATTTGATCATTTCCCTACAAATCAAATTCTTGAAAATCAAAATCAACCTGCACATCTTCAAGTATGCAAACAAATCTATGATACCTGCATTTTTCTACAATCTGGAAGTCAGAAGCATGCATGCAGTTTCAAATTAAAGAAGCAAGCATTCCAATTTAAAAATAAGAAAGCAACTCAGTCTTTATCAGAGCAATTTAAGTTTTTTTTTAAAAAGGGTACTGCATATTCTAGTTTTCAAAAAACAAAACAGCTTTCCAAATGAAACCTGGTGGCTCTGTCTTTCAATTATCAGGTGAGTAACATAATTTTTTTTTTAAAGGTCAAGTATAAAAATCTGGTTGCATGCTAGTATTGTTGAGGAAAAATTACATATATGATTGTGTGAACCTGCTGTGTAAATGTATGTAAGTTGTATGCTTGTCTATTTCAATATAATTTACTCTGTTTAATAGTTCCTGATTTATATTTTTGATTTGAATTCAATTCTCTCTGGAAATAATTGTTGTTAGGACCTGTTTTGCAAACAAGACGTTGATTTAACATAGATTAAGGTTTAAAAACTTAATTTAGTTAAACTAAAACTTGAGTATCTCTGTATATCTTAAAACATCAGTGCATGCTCTAAATAAATTCAATTTCAAACTGTGAAATTTATAGATTCAGTATTAGGAAATGAATATATAAACCAAATCATGATTTATAACACTAAAATCATAACTTTTATAGTAGGTTTGAAGGTGCAGTTTTGAATTGCACTATTTTTGGGTTTTGGGAAATTTCTGGTGATCTATTTGATTTTGGGGGTCAGGCCTTCTTCTGGTGAAGGATGGGTGATCGATGAGTGGAGGAAAATGGTAGAAGCGAAGGCAAATCACTATGGAAGCAGGTGGTTGTGAAATTCCTCCTGTAACCCTAGTTTTAACTGGGCAACTTGATTGGGTCGGCATGGCCTATAGGGGTGATCGAGTTCATCTAGGTTTTGGGAGTTGGAAGTTTAGTCGTAGATGAGAGCATGGCCGGAGTTGCTGAGATTTTGGTGGTTGGAGGGCCGTGGATGAGGCGATGACTGGATATGGGGTTGGTGCTATCTGATGTTCTAGGTTTGAGTTAAATGCTCAAACTCGATTTCGTGATGGTGCAATTTATCTGATGATCGGATTTGGCTATGGGGTGATCGCCAACTTGTGTGGATCATCGTTGATGATCGAAGTTAGCTGCCATGATGATGTATGTGCACGGTGCACTATGTCGAGGTGAAGTTGTTTGGTTCTGTGTTGTTGTCAAGTTAGTGGTGATTGATTTGAAGCATGTGGATGGGTTGCTCGAAGTTTTTGGTTGGGTGACTCGAAGCAGGAAATTGGGTAGACTCGGGTTAGTACAGTATCAGGTTTTAGCAGGAACCTGTAAAGTTGTTATAAAATTTTTAAAAACAGATTTTGGAACTTGAAAACAGTTTTTAAATAAATTTTAAATTAGATTTTGAAATATGGATCCAAATAACTTTTGAATCCTAGTTTGAAATTTAAGAAAGTTTTAAAAAAATAAATAAATAAATTATTTTGAACAACTTTAATGAGTTAAAAGTAAAACTTAAAATGTTTGTTTAAAAATTTCAAACTGAAATTTTAAGATGAAAGGCAAAGGTTTAAACTAAATTTTTAAATCCAAGTTTAAAACTGGAATTCAAATTTAAGTTTAAATCTCAGTTTTAAAATAAATTAAGTTTTTAAACTTGAATTGTTAAATACTTTAAAAATGTTTAAGTAGATTGAATTTTAAAAATAAAGTTTTAAAATGAAAGTAGAGTTTTAAAATCTAAAGATTAATTTGGATTCAAATTTAAATATGTATTCAAATTTTAAAATGAAGGGAAGTTTTAAATTTAAAGTGATTTAAACAATTTGAAATGTTTATAGTGTAATTCAAATTGATTTGAATATAAATATGAATTGGGTTTTAAATCCTTTTAAACTTTTTTATTAAATAAGTATATCTTTAACTTGTGAAACGAAAAAGTTTTAGGAATGTGCTTTAAACCTTGTTAAAGAAAATTGTATTCAATTTAAACTTTTAAATTTAAAATGATATTTGAAAATAAATTTAAAGTAAATTGATTTAAAATACTTTGAAAATGATAACTTGATCATTAATAAGAACAAAGTTTTATCTTAAAGTAAATAAGAATTTAATGATTTGTAATTCATTAAGTTTTTAAGGAAATTAAATGGATAATTGATTTATTTGATTAACCAATGATTTGGATTAATTAAATAGGTAATTAAAGGTTTAATAAATTAAGTAATGATTGAAATAATTAAATAAAGATAATTAATTTTTAATTAAGGATTATTAATTAGAATATTAATTAATAATTTAGAATTAATTAATCAAGTAATTATGAATTAATTAAGTTACAGGTTAACACTTAATTAAATAAATAATAAAAGGTTAATTAATTGGATATTAAAGATTAATTAATTTGAAATTAATAATGATTAAAGTAAGTTAATTACTTAAGAAAAGTAACTAAAGAATGATTAATAGTTAATGAAGGTCTAAGGACTATTTAATAATTAATAAATATGATTAATTTTTAATAATAAATTAAATTAATTAATTAATGGTAATTATTTTTAAAATTGTTTTAAGATTAATTATTTGATGAAAGTAATTAATACATTAATTACTTAATGTAATTAATTAAGTTTAGATGTAATTCGTTTAAGTTAATTAATTAAGTTTAATTAATTTAAACATTTGATGCTTTGGTAAATAATTACTTAATGTAATTAATGGAATGTAATTACTCGATGAAGTAATTAATGATAATTACTGGATGTAATTAGTGGAAGATGGTTTAATTGTGGAAGTAATTTGGATTAAATTAATTTCTTTAATTAATAAAGGGATTAATTAAAGAAATTAATCAAGGAGTAATTAATTTGATAAGTAATTAAGGATAGTTAATTACTGAATGTGGTTAATCAAGGTGATTAACAATTATGGTGTAATTGAGATTAATTACTTAATGTAATTATTTTAAATAAGTAATTAATTTAAGTTTAACTGAGATCATTAATTAACATAATTAATAATGTAATTAAGATTGATTAATTAAAACTAATTAATAAATGATAAGTGATTAAGGGTAATTAATTAATTGTAATTAATTAAGGCTTAATGTAATTAATTATAGTTAATTAACTAAGGAAGTAATTAAGGATTAATTACTGATTTTGGTTAAGAATAATTAATTTGTGAAATTAATTAAAGGATAATTACTTGAATGTAATTAAAGGATAATTAATCAAGGGTGATTAATTAAGGTGATTAATTAAAGGATAATTAATTAATTAAATTATAGTTAATTAATGTTGATGTAATCAAGATTTATATTGATGTAGTAATTAATTTAATTAATTTTAAATTAATTAAAGATGGAAGTAATTAATTTAATTCATTTTAAATTAATTATAGATGGTGATTATATCATTGCTTATGTATGGATGGATGATATTGTTTGCCTTGAATGGTTTGAAATCTCAGAAATGAGATAAGTAATGTTGTGTGATATGGATGCATTGGTTGCATTATGATAATAATATGGATTATCTTTTGATAACGATAATATGGATTATCTGTTGTGATGATTATCTATTATGAATCTGTGAATTATCTATCTGTGTGTATATAGATAATGAAATTGAATTGTTTTAACTTTAAAACAACTTGGCCTTAAAAGATACGCTTTGGATTTCGATGAGACCGGGATTGGGTTTCTAGATTCGGATATCCGAAAACCACATCGATCCAAATTAATGATAGGTCATGAATCTCAAGTAAGGAGTGAAGACTCGAGGTGTTAAGGACTATTCGTCGTTCAAACTATGAGGGTGATTCCAATATGACTTTAACGGGGTAGTACTTTCAGATTCGAGATGAAGATTCAGAGTGCAAAGGTTATCGTCGTTAACTCTAAGGGTGGTTCCAAAATGAGTATAACAAGGTAATGCCTTCGGTTTCGTTCGAACCCGGAACGAACTTGTATGGATTGAATGCTTTTAGAACATCATCAGGTGGACGATGAGCATTCTAAGATAAATGTGTCCTATAAAGGTAATCGTAGCCTCAAGCCTCATCAACCGGGAATGGCTAAAACAGGGGAGGTGCAGCAAGGCTAAGTGGGTCATGCCCAAGTAGGACGAGATTTTCCCCTGTCTAGAGGTCCCTTTTATTTCGGCTTAGTAGGCAGTTGGAATCGCGCACCAACTGCAGGGTTGTCTTATTTGGGACTGTCCAGTAAGGGATGGCTCCGGCTTTGTGTTGCAGGGAATTAGGGGTGATCCTCGGTAGGTGATCTAGGCCATTTACTGTGACGGGCGGTACCCTAGTAGCCCTGCCATTGTATGGAATCCAAAATCCAATAAGTGCCAACGATTTTGATTGTATTACCCACTTTTGTGGCATGTAGTTGGAATTTAATAGATGTAACAATTTCGGCTATTTCATATTTACTTGAAAACCCTAGACCTATTATAATATCACTGGATTCCCTATCTAATGTTTTGGTTAGCGTAAGGTAAAAACATTTCCATGTTTATGTGTGGAAAGTCTTACGTGATACCTTTTCTTTTTAAAGGTTTTCAAAGTTAAGCAACTTTAACCTATTACTCACACCAAACCCATGTCTGACCCGGAGTTTATCTTATTTTTTTCTTAAACTCTTGGGTACTCAAATTTTTATGAGTTTCCAAGGGATTCAGGTTAGCTTTGGCAATTGTGGAGGAGCAATGGAGCAGTAGGCTTTGGCATTGTAGATATGTTTAGTGTTCCACTGTGTTTGTTTAGTGTTCCACTGTGTTTGATATCTCTGTGTTTCCTCTAAGTTGTATTGAGATGTAACAACTAGACAGGTGTTTATAACTGTCTAGTATGTGTTGTATTATCTATGTAACTCTGATAGATGTTGTATATGATACTATGTATTTCTTATGTTATTAATATAATTTATTCGTTCCGCTATTTAGATTTTGATGTGTTTTCTCTTCTTTCCGCTCTTTCTTTCTCTTTTCTATCCCTTTCTTTCTTATTAATGATGCGTTATTCTGTGGAGATTAATGGTGGGTCGTTACATACCACTTCTTAGGTAGTTGAAAACCGAAAACATTTACCAACATGTAAGTTATATTACCATGCAATATGGTGTAAGAAGAAACTTAGCTTTAAAATAATGTTGATAACACTTGGACTTATAGACCAATCTAAATATAATGTTGAAACAACATTCATTCAATGTATGAACTTAACTAAGTACAAATATGTTACCAACCTAATGAATTAGATAACCAAACTAATTGCTTCCTATCGAAACTATATATGATTTTTTATACATTTATCTTCAGTCATTTTAAGGTTTTCATAGATGGATGAATATTTTTAGGAGTTCCTTTTCCTAGAAGTTTATTGGATGAGCCAAACATCTTATACAAAGATTATTTTTGCAATGGTGGTCTTTATATTTTCTTTCTATGATTGTTCAGATAAAACGAGATGGATTCTCATAGTGCCATATTTACCAGTCCCGTTATTTTATAGTTGTTCATCCAATCCCTACTACAAATAAAATCGACTATTTTTCCATGCTTGGTCGGTTTAATGGAAATTATTTTTTATCTTTGTATTTACGATGTATTGCATTGATCATCTTTCCCTTTTCAGTTTTAGGTAGAAACATGAATTTAGTAGTTGCCACTATATATTTGGCTTCTAAGTGCATAATAAAACGAAGTTGGGGAAAAGAAGAAGCCAATAAATATCATGACTTCTTAGCATTAGAAGTTATTTTGAAGCAAATTCCATATCTGAAACAATGCACAAACTTTGCTCAAAGTTAATATTCTAAATGAGATAGGCAAGTACCTTTGGATTCCCTGTAACATAACATTTTTCTCAATTTGCAAAATGCGTAGTTAAAAAATATTTTCCCTAATAATATAGATAACTAGATATATGGCTTTCCATAATTATTCATTTGGAGAAAAAAAAATTTAGTTTTGCAGTGATAAAACCATATTTAGACATATATGTGTATCCATGTACATATATTCATCCATATATGTAGGAGGAAGAAATTTGTTTTTAAATTTCCACAAAGCTCCCTTGTAAACTTTTTTTTTGAAAACCCAGGAGAACCCGGCAGGCCGGTAAACTCTTGAGGAGAGTGTAGTAAAGCCGTCCGCTGATCCAAGCCCCTATATAAACTTTTTATATCTACATGTTTTTGGTTTAGCTCTTTTTAGGTAACATCTGTAAGATTATTTTAATTTCTTTTGATAATTTGAAAGTTTGAATCCCCTCAAAACAACATTCTGAATCAATAATCGAAACAAACATTTTAAACAAATAATTTTACCATGTCGTTTTGAAGGAGTTAAAAAATATTATTACCTTAAAATTTGTAAAGCATGCTTTATGTTTACAACATTGTTTTCAAGAGAAAAGGAAATAGCTAAATTTTAAACATATAAACACATAAGAGTTTACAGGGGAAGTTCAAGAAAATTAAACAATGGGGGATATTATCTCTCCTCCATATGCATATTATGAAATATATGTAGATAGAACCACGTAATTTTACCATGTTAGCAACAAGATTCTAAACAACTTTCCTTTATGTGCATATACCTATGTGCATAGACATAGAAAAAAATGTAGAAATGATGCTATAAAATATATGTAAACAGGACCATTTAATTATATTTCTAAATTTAGAGACGAAGTTCTCAACAAAATGAGTTCATCTCAAGTTAAGATCATTTCCATAATTCAACCCACATAAAAATACTTCACATAAAATGACTTATTCTATTCATTTTTCCATTCGTTTTTCAACATCCCTTCAATTTTGGTCGAACAACTAAAATATCATACTGATTGTTCATTCATGAAACTAGATATGTTTAATATACAATGAAATCTAAAAGGAATTAAATAAACTAACAAAAAATTCATAAAGTTTGGCTTATCGTTTTCTCAGAGAATACTGTTAATACTAAAGAAGCTTAGTTATTACTAAGAGTATTAGAATTGTCAAAAAGTAATGAAGTAATAAAAAAATTTACCAATTGAGAATAAAATGAGAAGCACTAGAGTTTCAATTATTTCCCTCTTCCACCTGGAAAATTTATATTTTTCTATAATATTATCAAACAATCAAACTAAAGGAAAAAACTTTCTCATAGTTTCAATCCATGTTTTCTATTTTTATAAGCTACGACCAATGTGCTGGTGCAAAAAAGGGAAGGCATGATGAAGTTCTCAAAAGGTAACTGCACAAACTTAACCGAATCATAATCTTATTCTTCCTAATGTATTTATTAAATTAACTGCAATTTTTTTACTCATTACAGGTTAAATTTTGGTGCATACTAATATGATTCTAAGATTATAAGATTGCATACAATAGGTGATGAAGTTCTGATTAATTAGAAGATCAGAAGACTATCAGAGATGTTAACAATTTATGGTTAGTAAATTTTTTAGGTTCACATATGTAATGGAAATTAAAATCAAACTCTTAGGATGGCTATTTAGGATATGCAAACACTCGATATATGTGCGGCCTTGATATTAACAAATCAATATTGGAGCAGAGATAACAGCTAAAGGAAAAGGTTAAAGCTATATTTGCATAGTCTGTACCTTCATTTGCACATATAGAATAGTTACAAGTTTTAACTTATATTCCTATCTCATAGCCTATGTGTTTGTATTTTAGATGAAGTTATGAACCAATTTGTAACGTACCAAAAATATAATGTAATCTATATCTTGCGAATAACATAAACCCTAAAATCTAGAATTACATTATTATCACATATATAATAAATCAATAAAACATACCTCCAAACATCTCGTATATGAATCCGCAATGGTTGTTGTCGAAAGTTGTTTCAATGGATAAAGGAAATGGTTTCTCTCTCTTTTCCTATATCTTTCTTTATGTGTTTTTTCTATATACTTCGTGATGGACAAAGGTTAATATTTATAGGTAGAGAGAGGACCAAATGTCCAGATTTGTAGACTTAGTCTTGATCGTCCATCAAGATCAAGATGAGAGAAATTAACGCTCTAGATTATAACCGTTTTATTGATTAGCGTATTAATATGAAAACCCTTTAGATTCTATTGACCACAAAATGAGGAAGGAAATGTTTAAGGAAGGAAACGGTCAAATTTCCTTACAAAATAAGGAAGGAAAATCCATTAATGTTTTCGTATTAATTTCCTTACAAAACGGTCAAATTTTCTTACAAAATAAGGAAGCAAAATCCATTAATGTTTTCGTATTAATTTCCCTACAAAACGGTCAATTTCCTTACAGTCTCCCACTTGATCAATAGTAAAATCCATTAATGTTTTCGTATTGAGGTCATAAGGCACGCATGATATGCTAAACTTTTCTTTAGTCAGTTATCATAAGTGTCTTGGCTAATCTAGTGGTCAATGGAAGTCATGACGTGTGCATGTTATTTTACAACATGCTTACTCCATGTACTATGATATTGACAACTTTCATAACTAGACCGTAGACAAGCATAATTTAAAGGTCACATATTGTCTTGAAGCAAAAGAATGTTTCTGGTATCATTTATCTAAATATAAATGTGTACACATTATAAAATAGAAATAAAAGATGCCCAAATTATTAAGAGCTCAATAATTGTTATTTATAGCTAAGAACAAAATAAATGACGTAATAAGGAGATAATTAGGAACTATCTCCAAGACCCATGCTATCAGTATATCTTTGAAAGGTCTTTGGAGGTAGTCCTTTCGTGAATATGTCTGCCACTTGTAAGTCTGTACTTATCGATTCAATAACAATTTTCTTTAGTTTAACATCTTGCTTCAGTAGAAGGTATTTCGGGTCCATGTGTTTGGAACTTTTGGTTATCCTATCATGCTTGGAGAAAAAGGTTGCAGCTTCATTGTCGCAGTAGACAGTTAGTGGCTTAGAGATAAAACTTAAAGTGCCAAACTATGAGACAAAATTACGCAGCCATGTTCCCTGAATTGAAGCCTCATAAACACGCTACATATTCAGCCATCGTGGTGGATCCGAAAAGCATCTCATATTTCTAGCTTCTCCATGATATTGCACTTCCACATAAGAGGTACACATAGCCAAGAGTACAGCTCCTAATGTTAGGACATCCAGCAAGTTCTGAATCAGAATAACCAGTTACCTATAGGTAACTTGATTTCTATAGGTGAGCATGTAATTCCTTGTCCCCTTTAGGTATCTCGGTACCATCTTTGCAGCTTTTCAATGAGCGATTCCTGGGTTACTTTGAAATCTACCCAGCATACCAACTGCATGACTGATATCAGGTCTTGTACAGACTTGTGAATACATCAAACTCCCTACAAGAGATGCATAAGGATATTTGGTCATTTCTTCTCGTTCCATAGGAGTCTTTGGGCACTGCTCAAGAACAAGTTTGTCTCCTTTCTGCAGTGGGACGGGACTAGAGGAACAATTCGTCATGCCAAATCTCTCAAGAATTTTGTCAATATATGCTTTTTGAGACAATCCTAGAATTCCTTGTGATCTATCATGGAATATTTCTATTCCTATCACATAGGAAGCCTCACCTATATCTTTCGTTTCAAAGTTCGTTGAGAGATAATCCTTAGTTTCACGTAATAAACCAAGGTCGCTGCTAGCTAATAATATGTCATTAACATACAGAATCAAAAATATGAACTTGCTCCCACTAAACTTGAGGCATATACAAGGGTCAGCTATGTTTTCTATGAAATCGAAAGCGGTACTGATTTCATGAAACTCTAGATACCATTGTCTAGAAGCTTGTTTCAGTCCATATATTGATTTCTTATGTTTGCAGATCATGTCTTCCTGTCCTTCAATTATGAAGCCTTCAGGTTGGTGCATGTAGACTTCTTCTTCCAAGTCTCCATTTAGAAAGGCTATTTTCACATTCATTTGATGTAACTCCAGATCATAATGAGCTACTAATGTCATGATAATTCTAAGAGAATCTTTCCTGGAAACAGGAGCAAAAGTTTCATTATAGTCAATGCCTTCTTTCTGATTAAAACCTTTGAAAACAAGTTTGGCTTTATATCGTTCAATTTTACCATTGCAGTCATGTTTGGTCTTGAAGACCCACTTACAACCGACTGCTTTATGTCCTTACGGCAATCGAACGATTTCCCAAACTTGATTATTATCCATAGATTTCCGTTCATCTTTCATGGCATCAATCCATTTAATAGAATTAACATCCTTAATGGCTTGTGAATAAGAAATTGGGTCCGTAGTTCCATCAGATTCTATTAGATAAAGCATATAATCATTAGGAATAGTTGTTCTTCTTTGTCTTTGAGATCTTCTTAATGCTAATTCCTGTGGTACTTCATCAACATTATGATTGGTGATAATTTCATTATGGAATTGTTGATCATTTATTAGGTTTTTCTCATTGTTAATAGGTTTAACAATGGGATGATTCCCAATATCTTTCGAAATAGAGGGTAAGATAATGGGTACCCTTATTTCATGAATGACCATTTCTTGTTATTTTGTACGCCCACTGATTTCACCATTCTCATAGAATTTGGCATTGCCGGTTTCAACAATTCTTGTACTATGGTTAGGACAATAAAATCTATATCCTTTAGATTTTTCTGGGCAACCTATAATGTAACCACTAACTGTCTAAAAATCCAATTTCTTTTCATTTGAATTGTACAGTCCAGCTTTAGCTGGGCAACCCCAAATTTGGAGATGTCCTAAACTAGGTTTCCATCCTTTCCAAAGTTCAAAAGGAGTCTTTGGAACGGCCTTACTTGGAACTCTATTTAAGATGTAGACAGCTGTTCGTAATGCATCCATCCATAATGATATAGGTAAATTTGCATGACTCATCATGGATCTAACCATTTCCATGTATGTCCATTTTTGCCTTTCAGCTACACCATTCTGCCATGGACATCCAGGCGTTGTGTATTGTGCAACAATTCCAAGTTTTTGAAGAAGTCTAGCAAAAGGTCCAGGATATTGTCCCGTTTCATCATACCTTCCACAGAATTCACCACCCCTATCTGACCTAATGATTTTCACCTTCCTTTCTAATTGTCTTTCGACTTCAGTAATGAACACTTGTACAGCATCCACTGACTGAGATTTTTCATGTAACAGATAAAGATAGCAATAAAGTGAAAAATCATCAATAAAAGTGATGAAATATTTCTCTCCTCCAAAAGTTGGAACATCAAAAGGTTCACAAATATCTGTATGTATTATTTCAAGAAGTTGTGCACTTCTTGTGGCTCCTTTCTTTGTGTTTTTTGTTTTAATACAATAAACACATGCTGTAATGTTAGCGAAGTCTAGGTCCGGTAGGACACCATCTTTCACTAACCTCTTTATTCTTTCATTGGATATATGACCCAGTTTTTTATGCCACAAGAAGTAAGAATCATTCTTGGATGACTTTCCTTTAGTTTCTTTTCTATGCAGGGTGAGTTGGATTTTAGCATTTTGTTTAAGATGAAGTTTATAAAGTCCATCAATTAGTATTCCAGAACCAATAAGACTAGAATTTTTAAATAAAATAAAATTTTCATTTCCAACTTCAAAAGGATATCCAAATTTATCAAGTACACTTACAGAAATCAAATTACGGGAAACAGACGAAACATAAAGAGTTTGACATAAATCTAACTAATAACCGCTATCTAAAATAAGATGAAAAGTTTCAATAGCTTCAACTGGAGCTTTATCTTTATTCCCCATGAAAATGAAATTCTCACTTGGGTTTGTGGTTTGGATCATAATGAATTCCTGCATAGAATTCAAAACATGAACGTTAGCAGCAGTATCAATCCACCAAGTAGAAGAAGGTACATTAATAAGATTTGATTCGAAATGACTTACGAAACCCATTGGGTTACCTTTCTCTTCGAACCATGATTTGCGCTTAATGCAATCTGCCTGGAAGTGTCCACGTTTCTTGTAGAATATGCAGACATCATCCTTCTTTTTCTTCTTGGATGGTTGAGTGGCATCATCCGATTTGGGTGGTGCTCTTTTATGCTGTGAGTTGTTCTTTTTGCCAGCTTGTTTTCCAACCCCTTGAGTGAAATAAGCAACTTTAATGCCTTGCGAGCCTTGCCTAGACTCCTCTTGAACTAGTTTGTTAGTCAATTCATTTAGACTCCACTTTTTCGTAATAGGGTTGTAATGAATTTTGAATGGTTCATACTGAGGAGGTAAGCTAGTGAGAAAGAATTGGACGAGAAAAGCATTGTCCATAACCAATCCCAAGTTCTTAAGTTTGGCAGCAAGGTTAATCATTTCAATGACATGAGCGCTCATTGAGCGAGAACCATCAAACTTCATGGTTACAAGATCTTCCATAAGTTTCCCAGCAAGGGATTTGTCTGCAATCTTGAACCGATTTTCAATGGATTGCAAATATTCTTTTGCACTTTCAGTTTTGGGTAGGGAGGTTTTGATGTTGATATCAATCACCATTCGCATAAACATCATGCTGAGCCTATTAGATCGTTCCCAATCATCATGGAGTTTGTTTTCCTCAGGCGTACTTGTGTCAGTAAGTGGGGCTGGCTTTTCCTTAAGGAGAGCCATGTCCAGTTCAAGTACGCCCAATGAAAACTCAACTTGCTCTTCCCATTCTGAGTAGTTGGTTACATTGTGTTTGACGATAGACATAGCGTACGAATTAAGGTTTGGGGGCATTGCAACTGCAGATATAAAAGAAATGTAGGCTTCTTTATTAGAATAAAACACATGTCATAATAAGAGGTTAGGTTGAGCGCCTCCAGTGGGTAGGCAGTAGAACCATACTCATGGAAGAATGACAAACATTAATGTTTCATGCGTTATTGTGCAAGCAGCGGCCGCTGTGGACGGGACTGCATGCACAGACCAGAGAAAACAAGGAAATTAAGCACGAAAACGAAAACTAAAACAAGAGAGAAAAGAGGAAAACCAGATCGAACCAGGTGGTCACCTACTTTGTTTTTTTTTTGCATAAACATTTGCCATTCTTTCAAGTAATCCAAATAAATTCCATACATGAATTTAACATATAAACAATTATTTTGCAAATCATAGATAAAAAATTATCTTGCAAGTTCCAGATCATGAATATAATGTCAAACTAGGAAACAATTATTTTCAATATGTATACTTTCTGAAAAGTATTCGCATATAATTAGTTGTTCCATATTATATAGTAGGTCAAACATTGAAGTAGAAAAAATTAACTTTTGCGGATATATAAACTTTCCAGATCCTGATCTAAGCATACAGTAAATAGAACAATATTGATAATCATGATTACTATAGCAACTTAAATAATATGAATATTAAACCTGAATCATATTAACACTAATAATCATTATCGTCATCATAGTAAATTTACAAACATCACATTGTAGATCTATGATAGTTTCGTTTTATATATTGATGGATAATCATGAATTCTAAAACCATTCTCTGATACCACATGTAATGTATATCTTGCGAATAACATAAACCCTAAGATCTAGAATTACATAATTATCACATATGTAATGAATCAAT
This sequence comes from Allium cepa, assembly GCA_030765085.1. Taxonomy (NCBI): domain Eukaryota; kingdom Viridiplantae; phylum Streptophyta; class Magnoliopsida; order Asparagales; family Amaryllidaceae; genus Allium; species Allium cepa. Next base: position 468,662,663 of record CM060931.1, read on the forward strand.
AAAACATCCCTCCAGACATCTCGTATATGAATCAGCAATGGTTGTTGTCGAAAGCTGTTTCAATGGATAAAGGAAATGGTTTCTCTCTCTTTTCCTATATCCTTCTTTATGTGTTTTTTCTATATACTTTGTGATGGGAAAAGGTTAATATTTATAGGAAGAGAGAGGATCAAATTTTTAGATTTGTAGACTTAGTCTTGATCGTCCATCAAGATCAAGATGAGAGAAATTAACGCTCTAGATTATAACCGTTTTATTGATTAGCATATCAATATGAAAACCCTTTAGATTCTATTGACCACAAAATGAGGAAGGAAACGTTTGAGGAAGAAAATGGTCAAATTTCCTTACAAAATAAGGAAAGAAAATCCATTAATGTTTTCATATTAATTTCCTTACAAAACGGTCAAATTTCCTTACAAAATAAGGAAAGAAAATCCATTAATATTTTCGTATTAATTTCCTTACAAAATGGTCAAATTTTCTTACATATAGATGATGTTGTTTTTGACATAATTCTTATACATTTTGAAAGACAGTTGGGTAATCTTAGAAGCCATCCTAAATGATCTAAAGGCCACTTACAAAGCATAAAGGAATGTAACTTTTCACTTGCATTTGAAATGTTAACTATTAAATAAAAAGCACCGATTTATATAACGTAATTTCATCAATTTTTTCTATAAACATAACCTTGTCTTCTAGATGAAAATTTATGTCTTAACAACAATTATTTTTCTGTGTATGCTTTAAAGGAAAATACTACTTTGCAGTGGCATAAAATATATAATCTGTCGACATAGTCAAATTTAAAAACTAAAACTTTTAACAACGCAATCACAAATAAGTTGTTTTACAATAGACCGTATGCGAAGCACGAGTTCACACTAGTTAAATAATAGAATATCTAGATCATGCAAGTGACTATTGAGTAATTCATCAATTCATCATTAATGCCTACACGAATCAAGGAATGGTGGATCCTTAACAAACAAAAACTAAACCAGGTCAGCAAGATATGAAACAAGATGTACTTACTAAAATCAAAATGAATATAACTCAACCATAAAAGAAATTTCATCAAAGAGGTTAAGAAAAGGTTCATATAGCTGTAATCGATAAATATTGAACAAAAACTAGGGAAATCTTTGAACTCATCTGATAAGAAAGAACTGATAATTCGCAGCTATTCTAACTCAAACTGAAAACTAAGGTTGAGAAAACACGCTCACCAATTTCCTGTTCCGCTAAGTTAGGGCTACCAAAATCGAAATTGACGATAGAGATGCTTAACCAAAATCGAAGCGGTGGATGAAGGAAGATGATTTGTGGTGTTGAAATCGAAATCGATGTATGGAAACTGGAAATTGGGGAGGAAATGGAAACTGGAAATCGACGTATTTTCTTTTTTCTCCTAGTAAATGAGAAATGGTGGCAAACAAAATAAACACTGGTGTGTGTGGTGGCAAACAAATCAAACACTAATAGTTTTGTCAACGTTGAAACCTTGAAACAATTTTCTCACAAACGCATTCTACATCATAAAACTTTTAAACGCTGACCATGATTGCTGTTAAAACTCACTTTTCTTGTAATGACTGGCAACATCACCTTTGAACTGTAAGCCAATGAGAAAGGAGTATGTCATATTGTCGTCTTAAAGAAGTGTGATAGGCCATAATGCTAGAGGAAGTTCGTCCACCCATGCTCCTTTTGCCTTTTCGAGTTGCTTTTTCATGAGTGTCTTTAGAACTTTGTTAACTACCTCCACTTGTCTGTTAGCCTGTGGATATGCTATTATGGAGAAGATTTTCTTTATTCCACAGAATTGACAAAAACTGACGAACTGCTTAGTGTCAAAATACAACCCATTGTCTAAGATGATCTAAAGGAGAACTTCATACCTGCATATCACGTTTCTAAAAGAATTATGACCTTGGCGGTTGATACCTTAGTTAAGAGTTCAACATCGACCCACTTAGTAAAATAATCAACCACCACTATAACATACTTAGCTCCACCCTACGCCATTGGAAGTTCTCCGATTAGATACCTTAGAACATGAATGGCCTTGGGCGAACCATGTGAGTCAACTCAGTGGAGTCAACCTTAGAATCATATCAAACCACTGGCACTTGTCAAACCTCTTTGTATACTCCTCGCATCCTTGTTTGATGTTGTCTAGAAATATCCATATTGCAACACTTTCTTTGCCAAGGTTTTTCTTCTATAATGATCTCCATAGCTCCCTTAGTGTATGTTTTCCAACACTTCCATAGCTTTTCTTCCAATGACGCATCTTAATAGTGGGTTAGAAAATCCTCTTCAATACAACACCCTATCTTAATTGATGAAATGAGGTGCCTTTTATGGGACTTTTCTACCCTTTTTCCTATTACCTGGTAATACTTCTTCACTTAGATATTTTTATTAACGGTGCCATCTAGGTATCCTCATCATTGATAGTTGGAATCATGTTTACCCCTTCAAAGTTAGGGCTATGCAGGGTTGCAATGGGTAACGATCCCAACAAAGACCCAACTCTCGAACTTGCTCACTTTTCCTGCTTATCCGCATCTTGATTATCTTCCTAGGGGATGTGTTTGATCACATAGTGCTCTATTTCATTAAGTAAGATCTTTACCTTCTCAGAATAGGATTTTAAAAACTCTCCCTTAGTATGGAATTCTTCGAGCATCTGATTCAACATCAACTGCGAGTCACTGGGCATGCACAGCGACTTGATTCCCTGCTCCTTCGCTATTTCTAACCTTGCTATTAAAACTTCTTATTCCACTTCGTTGTTGGTTGCCTTGAATCCCAATCGTATCACATAGCTCTGCTTCTTTCTTTCTGGTGTCAACAATATCACTCCTGCGATGGAGTTGTAAAAACAACACTTTAATGGGCCCCAATTTCGACTAAATCGAAATCCAAGTCCATTAGGGCACAGATCGATGGTTTTGTTAACCTATAATAAACACAAGTATATTAGAGTGCAATAAATATAAACTTATAGCATAACTGAAACATATAATATAGCATATGCATTGACTAAGGCTGCTACCTCGAAATACATTCTATGGATATTTAATTGCCTTATCTGCGCCGGGCATAAATAAGAAGACTTCACCATCTGCAGTTCCTATCTTGCTCTAGTGTTCAATCCTTATAAATCTAACTTGTGGGTTATTATAAGGAGAAGGGTCAGAACAATGTTCCGTTGATTGGAAAATTACATACTTTACCCATCCCATTAATTTATGGCGACTGATTTCCATTTAAGCATTATGTATATTGTTACGGCTAATCCGTCTAAACCTAAGTGCACGTACAATAAGCCTAACATAACCTTCTCTAAGGTACCATTTTGTGTGTGTATGTGTATACATATTCATATTTATCTAAAAGTTTCACTATCCAAAATCTTTGCCACTTAATACTTCTTAAATAAGGAAGAGGCAGACGCATCGGCCATTTACTACCTCAAGTCCCTGAAGCAAGCCCTTCGTAAATGTCAATGCTAGTCAATCGGTTCTAGCTATAAAGACAGATGTCCAATATATACAACTTTGTAGTATGATATATAATTTAATTAACGCGGTCTCAAAGACTTATCTAAGGGTTAACTAGCCCACCTACGACTAACTAATTTTTCACCTAACCATTACCTTGAGGTCTGTGCATCTTCCATACGGATTCTACACTAGTAAAAGCGAAATCCATCAAGGCGTAACCCAAGTCTTTGCTACCGCTTGCATGAGACCACTGAGCATCAAATCCTATTTACCGACCTGCCACTAATATCGGTATTACCTACTGGCAGAATAATTGACATAGCCAGCCGATCTATCACAACTGCATCCCATTTAGACTAATTTGAGTAAGTTACGGAAAATGCCTCTTTCAGTTACTTACTACCACTTATTAGATGTGAAGTAGATCCCATTCCCCAAAAAGTACTAGTCATTTAATTCTTTAAATCCGAGGCAAATCCTTAGTATATTTTCTCCTACCTATCTGCAACGTATATCCCTTTCCCACAAGGCCTATGGTTCCACATGTCTTAAATCAATAGTAAGTGTACACAGCTGTTGGTATCTTCTAAGTGAACGACATACTTCTATTATGTAACTCAACTGACCTCACGTCCCAATCCATTAAACCAAACCCGCCACCTAAAGCCTAACTGTTGGGCTAGTCCCACTAATTCGTGTTTGTCCTAAACGTATAATTTAAGCTATATAATTTGCTACTATAAAAATTTTACAACTTGCCACATATAATTAATGCTTACTTATTCAATACATTCTTATTCCTAATTTGTGACGACGCGAATTTTGCCCGCTCGAAAATCAACATCCATACTTTACATCGTACTCGGATGCCGTAGATTCGACCGTTCAAATTCGAGTCGCCGGAGCTTATAACAACATTAAGTAAGCAACACAGCGGAAAAGAAGAATAATATGTTGATATAAAACACTGATACAATATCTGATACAATAGATATCAATATACATCAGAGATATGATACAATAAAATAGCAGCGGAAAAGAAAAATAGATAACATCTAGCAGCGGAACAATATAACTCTAAGATAGTCTTCAAGGAAGAACTCCAAAAACTGCAACTCCATTTCCAAGAACCAATCCAACAATAGCTCGAACTCTCAAGAACGATGCACCAAGATAAGCAAGACTGGTGTGATCCAAAGACTGAACTAACTCCAGATAATCCACTACATCTGACTATCTGAAAAACCCAACTCTAGACTGCTCGTGTAGAAAATAATGAGCACCCAGAGTTTAGGAAAGAAACAATAAACTCCGGCTCAGTCATGAGACTGGTGTGAGCAACAAAACAGTTTATCTTTTAAAAACAAACAACAAGAAAATTTTAAAGTCAATTTGCAATGCTTTTGGAAAATGAAACTACCATAATGCCTCCCGCACACACACACAATGCAGACGCAGAATCGGAGAAGATTTCTCCTTATGATAGTCAAAGATGCTTGATACGCATTAAAAAGAAACATTTGGTATTATTACTAGTGCATAGTGTAGGAAAAATCATTTCGAAAGTAAAGATATAAATCTTAGCCAACATACGACCATTATCGTATGCCTACTATAGCTACCATCCAAACAGTGAGGCGCCACCATAAGTGAATGGCAGGTTCTATAACTAAAACCATACAAGGTGCGTATTGTTTTATTTGGATTTCCAACAAATCAAGTATGAGTTGATAATTAATTTCATTTCTGAATAAAGATTTGTAAAGTAATTGGTAATTAATATAAATTGTAATATAAATTTTGAATTAATCAAGAATTTAATTGATATTTGAAAATAAACAGTATATAAAATGGATTGACAATTGAATTTGAAATGAAATTGATTTGAAAATCTATGAATAAACCCATGAAACTTGAAAATCATGACAAAGCAAGTAAATGTAAGTGTCTATAGTAAAACAAAGTATAAATAAGACAATGGAGATTTATAAAGTACAAACAAAAAAAAAGTATATAGGAAAACATCAACATACAAAAGGCTGCCAGGTAAGTAAGAAAATATATAAAGTCATAAGGCAAAGGAAATCAATACAAATAGCTTGGCCACCAACAACAGGATATTAGCCACTAAAATAAGTTTTAGCCAAAATGAATTAGCATAGTCAACAAACAAAAGAAAATATCTATGTATATAATATCTTTAGCTGTAAACAAATATGGGAACAAGCAAGTACATAATATTTTCTCTAAGCACACAAAGTATATTTTCCCAGTCAAAACAAATACATGCAAGTGTAGGCAAGCATAAACAAACTGTACAAGCAAACATAATCAAGTATTCGAACAAGACTTAAGCAATTAATGCAGCCATGCATGTTGTACCGACAACAATGTATATCCCTGTATAATACAGCATCTTCAGCCATGACTATTGTACAACAAAATATTATATCACTTGTACAACATAAACCATCACCCTATACATTACAACATCACCTGTAACTTCATTTTATATACATCATCTTCTCATTTCAGTTTCGTTCACCATTATAAACTGAAGTAAAGATCATTCTTTAACTTAAACAATCATTCAACATAAAACATCAAAGCAATCAAAGAAAATCTAAGAACAAGGAAGAAACTTCAGCTAACAGTTCAAACCAGAGTTTTCAAACTTTGAAAGTTTAAAAAGATTTCAACTTGAAGACTTTTGGAAAACAAGATGTTTAAAGTGAGTAACAACAACTATTTAAATTTGAATCTATGTTGCCATTGCTCTGTGTATATGCATATATCAGTGATATCTCTTCTCTGTTACATTACAGAGTATCAGACAACATCAAAATTCAATTTCTTCTTCCCTAATCAATATTAGGCTTTGATTTTAAAATAAATTAGTTGTGTTTATGTACGAATGATAACTTAAAAATAGTTTCATGACATAAAAATGTATATAGATGGAAAAATCAAATTTTTACAGTGGTAACTTCAAAATTCGAATGTCATGAAATATTGATTCAAATATATAACTGGAATCCTTACTGGAAGCGATGATTTTTACGGTGGGTTTGATGATTTTTAGAGGTGGAGTTTGAGAGCAGTTCGAAGATGATCGAAATGGGTAGTTTGACCAATTTCCGGGGACACGTGGAACTGGGGGTGATGGTGTTGTTCGTGAAGATGGAGAAGCCTACGGGGGTCCTAGGAAAAATACTGGTTGGATTTGCCATTGAACGTGGTGACGGCGGCGAGCAGTTTTTGCTCGTAAACCTAGTTTTAGCGTGGGGTTGTTTTTCGATTCGTTCGTCTTCGATCGAGCATCGAGCTGCTCGAATTTTGGGGTAATGGTGGCTGTCGAGTTGATGGGGTCGTGGCCGGAAGTTCGAGTGTTCTGGTGGTCGGAGCGTCGAGCAGTCGACGTTGACAGGTTTGGGTTGGAGGTTGATTTCGAGTTCTAGGTTTCGAATTTCACTCGAATTCGCGTTCGAGTTGAACTGGCCGGAGTTGGGTGGTTGGAAGCGGCGCTGGGGATGACTTTCGACTTGCTCGAAGCATGGGTGGCGACCGGAAGTGGCGAACGATGATGTGCACGTGCACGGTGGGGAAATTTATGGTGAGGCTATATTTTCGGGTGGGTTCGAATTTGCGTAGTGGAGACTCGAAGTAGATCGTGGTTTTCTCGGGGAAATTTATGTTTGGGGACAGGTTTCAAAACCTGTTGCTAGTTTAAATTTTCAAACGTTTTTTTTTTCAAAGTAGAAATTTTTGAAACCTAAGTTTGATATAATTCCAGTTTTAGGTTTAGTCTGGAAATAAAAATTCCAATTGTCTAATGATTTTAAAAGTATTAATTGAATTTAAATTTAAATTCAAATTGCTAAGTAGTATGTTTTGAAAAATAATGACGAGATATAAAATTTTAGTAAATCAATGTTCTTGTGTAGAAATGTTTTCAAGTGTTTAAATTAAATAGATTCAATTGATTAAAATTAAGTAATCGGTTGAGATAAAATGGTTATCTCAAATAATTTTTGATTTCTAATTGACTTAAAGGTTTAAAAATTAAAATTATCTGTTAATGATGATTTTGAGATTTAGATGTTGAAATTAAGTGATCAGTAAAGATAAGAAGTTGCCTTGATTATTAAGATCTAAATTAAAGGATCATTATTGATTTTTAATGATAATTTCTTAAAATAACTAATGAAAGATTGATTATAAATGAGAGTAATTAAGGTTGGATAATTAATGATTTAAAATTGATTCATCAACTGTTTAAGAGTTAATTAATTTAAGGAAAAAAGATTAATTATTGTAATTAATTAAGGTTAAGTAATTAAAGGATTAAGTATAAAAAGGGTAATTAATAAATAATTATAGGTTAATTAATTTAAATGGTTGGAACATTAATCAATAATTAATTAACCAGGATTTGTAATTAAATTCATAAGTAAATGATCTGATTAAATAAATCACATAATTAAATTAATCCTACTTATGGATGTTTGAATTGTGTTGGATGTTGAATTGTTTGATACGCTAATATGTGATGCTTCGAGATGTACCCTGATTTGTGTTGTGACCTGTAATGAAATTGATTCTCTGTGATGTAAATTGTTATCTGTGATACATTGGTATATTATCTGTGAGTCTGTATATGGAAGATAAGCGTTATAGGTTATACCGCTTATCAATTATACTTCTGTGTTTGATCTGTGATGATTGAAATGATGTTGCACTATTGTGTTAAACCCCTGGACCACACTTTTACACACATCAATATGGATATCACGTGGAAATCGGTTAAGTCACAGATGATTTAAATTTAAGGTTTTTGAAATTGAAATTCGATTTCAATAAATTTTTGAAATGGATTTGGGGTTTAATATGGAAAGCTTTGGAAAGAAGTTTTAAGAGAAAAGTTACTTTAATAACTTGGTAAAGCTTCCAATTTGAATATTTGATTTAAAATTTGAATTCAATATTTCATGACATTCGAATTTTCCAGAAAATGAAGTTACCACTGTAAAATTTTGATTTTTCCATCTATATACATTTTTATGTCATGAAACTATTTTTAAGTTATCATTCGTACTTAAACATAACTAATTTATTTTAAAATCAAAGCCTAATATTGATTTGGGAAGAAGAAATTGAATTTTGATGTTGTCCGATACTCTGTAATGTAACAGAGAAGAGATATCACTGATATATGCATATACACAGAGCAATGGCAACATAGATTCAAATTTAAATAGTTGTTGTTACTCACTTTAAACATCTTGTTTTCCAGAAGTCTTCAAGTTGAAATCTTTTTAAACTTTGCAAAGTTTGAAAACTCTGGTTTGAACTGTTAGCTGAAGTTTCTTCCTTGTTCTCAGATTTTCTTTGATTGCTTTGATGTTTTATGTTGAATGATTGTTTAAGTTAAAGAATGATCTTTACTTCAGTTTATAATGGTGAACGAAACTGAGATAAGAGGAAGATGTATATAAAATGAAGTTACAGGTGATGTTGTAATGTATAGGGTGATGGTTTATGTTATACAAGTGATATAATATTTTGTTGTACAATAGTCATGGATGAAGATGCTGTATTGTACAGGGATATACATTGTTGTCTGTGCAACATGCATGGCTGCATTAATTACTTAAGTCTTGTTTGAATACTTGATTATGTTTGCTTGTACAGTTTGTTTATGCTTGCCTACACTTGCATGTATTTGTTTTGACTGGGAAAGTATACTTTGTGTGCTTAGAGAAAATATTATGTACTTGCTTGTTCCCATATTTGTTTACAGCTAAAGATATTATATACATAGATATTTTCTTTTGTTTATTGGCTAAGCTAATTCATTTTGGCTAAAACTTATTTTAGTGGCTAATATCCTGTTGTTGGTGGCCAAGCCATTTGTATTGATTTCCTTTGCTTTATGACTTTATATATTTTCTTACTTACCTGGCAGCCTTTTGTATGTTGATGTTTTCCTATATTCTTTGTTTTTTTGTACTTTATAAATCTCCATTGTCTTATTTATACTTTGTTTTACTATAGATACTTACATTTACTTGCTTTGTCATGATTTTCAAGTTTCATGGGTTTATTCATAGATTTTCAAATCAATTTCATTTCAAATTCAATTGTCAATCCATTTTATATACTGTTTATTTTCAAATATCAATTAAATTCTTGATTAATTCAAAATTTATATTAAAATTTATATTAATTACCAATTACTTTACAAATTTTTATTCAGAAATGAAATTAATTATCAACTCATACTCGATTTACATTCGGGATCGTTACATAATTTATATGCTTCGACATTGGTTCTCTCATAATATATAATAAATGTCTATTACCCATAATAATTAGTCCTTAATGCCAAAATTGGACCATCTCTAATTAATCCTCGTTTAATTATTTTAATCTATTTACCCGTTTCAGAGTCACATATTATGGCTATTTATTTTTCTATAAATGCCATACTAATTTCTAATGACATTTGTTTACTAGTTTCAAAATCAACCTATTATGCCTATTCATTTCCCCATAATGTCATATTAAATTTTATAACGACATTTATTTACTAGTTTCAAATCAACATACTATGCCTATTCATTTTCCAATTTATGCCATATGCCCTTGATCTGTCCCATTAATTCACTTTCAACTCTTTATTAATTACATATTCCTTGCTTGTAAAATTTGTAATTAATGCACATAAATCATGGTCCATTAATTATTACGCTGTTAATAACTAATACGTACATAGTCATAAATTACGCTACTTATATATTTTTATTTTTGAACATTAAGACTGTTTATATGTTTATAATTATATGTATATATTTCTAATTACTTTTTTCTAAACTAGAACATTCCTTTCCATATTTTAATTTATCAGACCTATCCTTCTAAGAAGGATTACCATTATAATTTTCCATAAATTAACTAAAAGTGAGAACTTACTTCGTTTGAAATTACAAGAGAAGTATTTTTGTTCTTTTATTAAAATAGCAATATAAATCATGGAAAACAATATCCATATCTTAGACATCTCTTTCTCTTTTCGGTATATTCCTTGTTAATTTAAAAGACATGTTTTATACATATTTTAGAATTGGATAACTTATGGAAATTACATGGACCCACTCTAAATAAATCAAAACATGAAAATTCATATTCCAAAGGCAGCCTAATTTACAACCCAATAAATCTGGAATAATTTGACAACTTTACAAACATTCTACAAATGAATATTTGGGACCGATTTCCAACTTTTAGATTGGATTGTACATGCTAGTCATATTCCAATTATCTATTTTAGTGAATGTGTAGACACTAATCCTATACACTTATTTTAAGCCTACAATTCATCAAATCTTATTTAGGATAATAATTAAATAAGAATTCAATGAGATAAATTTCAATGCTATAAATAAATTATATAATTTCCCACTCACCATTTTAAACTTTCCAACTCTCCAAATCTAAATCCAATTCTTTACTTGACTTCTATTTCACTCTAATTAAAAAGAATATTTATAACAAGGTGCATACATATTATTAGAATTACATATCTGAGAAGAGATTGGAGGTTAAGGGGAATATAGCTTGAAATTTACTTCTTTCTACGATACTAATTCACTTTTTCTCTTTTATTTTCCGCCCTTCTCCAATTTGTAAGTGTACATATAATATGCATAATATTTTATAATTTTTAGAAATAATGGAAAAGGTAACAAATAGCGAAGCTTCCCTGCTTGAATCAGAAAATATGAGAAGATAAGTGAGGGATTAGGCATTTATTTATAGGCGCACGAAGCAACATGACCGTTAGATAAAAATAATTAAATCAGTGACGAAGCAACATAATCGTTAGATTAAAATAATTAAATATGTGCTGTTGGCCAAGGTTCAAACTCTAGCTGCCACCATATGGCAAGTCAACTACTCTCCTATAGGCGGTCGACCGCTAGCGGTCGACCGGTCCAATAAAAGGATCAACCGATGGGGTCCCGTATTTAATGTTTACTTATTTCCATTTTTCGTATTTAATTATTTTTGCTCTTGAAACTTCAAATGCTAATTACTTTCTCGTTTGAGCTCCGATCGCGAAACTCCATATAACAAATTTTCTTTGAAAATCGTCATGAATGGAATGGTGTAACTTTCGTGACCAAATTCCAACATTTCACAAATTACAATTTTGGAACCTTATTAATTATCGTTAATTTTATAGGATGTTACATTCTTCTCTCAGAAGAATTTCATCTTGGAAATTTTTAGAACTAGGTCAACCTTTAGTGGAAGAGATGGGTGAATTTCAAAAAAATTACCATTTTGGATCATTAAAGAACATATGAGTCTAAATGCATTTAGATTGTATCTAAATTTCTTTCAAATAAAATCAATATTTTGTTAAATATGGTAATTTAAGGAAATTTAAATATACAAATGTATATGATATAATAAATGTATCAAATACATTTATTTATGTCAAGTGTAAGTGCGGTGTATAAGTGGTGTATATATGTATAAATGAAACATGTAAAAATAAATTAAGAGAAGGAAATTATTTGTTTCCCTCTGTTACGATATTCAATTAATATAGGGAAGATATGACAGAATATTGAAGGAGAGAAACATATTATTTCTTTCAACATTTAATTATGCAATTAATACATTAAGTAGCATTTATTACTTATCAATCAAATCTACACATGGATATGATAGAATATGAAAAGAGGGAAACCTGTCATTTCTTTCACCATTTAGTTGTGACAATCAATACATTAAATGACATTTATTATTTATCAATCAAATCTACACATGGATATGATAGAATATGAAAAGAGGAAAACTTTCATTTCTTTCACCTCTTAGTTGTAACAATTAATACATTAAATGACATTGATTACTTATCAACCAAATCAACACATGCCATCGTTGTCTAAATTTTGTTAATGAAATATATGCATACATTCATAATAACTATGGATACATATATACAAAGTGAAAAACTATTGATGGTTTTAAATAATTTGAAATCCTAAATTAACATTAATAGAACAAATTCCAATTGAGAAAATGTTTAACAAAAAAAGGTTATATTATTGCTCATAATCTTTATACAAATTTGGTTTAAACAAAACATTTATATCACATATAACTGATAATTAAAATTTAATAATTTGGATCGGAAAGCATATATTTGAAAACAATATAGCATATGGTATATGTGTATATACATTTGTACAAAAGGTTTTTGGTTTTATAGTTAAAATTTTTCGTTAAATTTTTAATTAGGAAAGAAAAAATACATCAAACTTTACACAAAACTTTAAATATAGAAAACAACAAATAATTAAAATTTGCACTAAAGTCCATTCATTAATACTAAATCAAGGTATCCACTTTTGTTTTAATAAGGATTATAACAATTTTACAAAAATTTAACATATGTAATTAAAATCAAATTCAAGGAATTGTAAATAACTTAACTATATATATATAATCCATTAGCATTTGAATAAGTAAAGATTATCTCATAGTATACATAAATCTCATTCAAAGTCAATTTTTAATTTCATAACTATTCACAATAAAATAAAAAAAATTGAATATGGTAAGCATGCGTAAATTTGTAATAAGAAATTACAGATCCAAACAAGACAGAGAATGATGACAATTTATCAGAAGTAATATGAGATCCAAGACATGCCGACTTATCATAAACATGTATTAAAAGAAAATGATAAACAAATATAGATCAAAATAATAATCCAATAAAATGTAAATATCGAATTATATGCACATATAATTACCTTAGGATGAAGCATGTAGAAACCCCTTGAATGGTAAAAGAATACCTGGTCCGATTGATCACTCTCTAGATCTGATAAACCCTTCATCCCACTTTAATTTGTGGTTCTCCTCAGATTTCAAAAATCACCATCCCACTTTGCAAGAGAAGAATGAACCAACGTTTTTAATTTAGTTTGATGTTGATTTGAATTTGTTTTGATGTTTTTTCTTTTGGATGAAGTTTAAGCTATGGATGAACGATAGAGAAAATGATGAAAAAGAGAACAATAAATGAAAATCATGTTCTGTACATTGTACTTTCAAAAATGAGGAGGTTTTTTTTAATAAAATTAAAAGAACCTTTTTCTATTCTCCTATCAGAATTTCGTCCTTTATTTCCTCTTTCTAAATTTCAGTTAATCTCATTAATTGATTTCCTCCTCTTACCATTATATGGCTATCCAAGCACATTCCAAATATGAAACTTTTCCAAACAAAAGAAAACAACTTTTATGTAATTATTTTATTATATAAAACAAGTTCAAAATTTTACCGATATCGCATATTGATATATGCAAATATAACTTTTATATATATGCGTTAAAATAATTAAACAACAACCTTCAAAACATCAAATAAATTTAGAATAATTAATAACTAATAATTCATAAATATTAATTAACTTAAATAGTTTGCAACATCTTACAAACTAATTAAATTGTGTGGTTTTCGAAGAAATCGAAAATGCGGTTGTGCGACTCAAAGGTGTGAATTCAGTGAGCGATTAATATTGAACAATTCAATATTAATGTTTACACATCACTTAGCTGGTGGTATGACAGTTTGGCTGAATTCATCGCTTATAGATCTTTTCGGTAAAATCTAATTTTACTTATTATAAGCGCCACCTGATAGTGACAATTATTTACACCAATTCTCTTCGTCAAAACTATATCATATTAGGACTTATGGAATTTGGTAATGGTCAAAGTTCCAATATCGTCCACATTTAACTTTATAGTCCAAACACAAAGTCCTTGGCTCAATAATAACAATTATTATTAACCAAAATGATCTGACCAAAGACTTTGACTTTGAATTGACCATGATACTAACCCCATATAACTAAGGAGGCGAATCCTCTCTTGAATAGTGCTTCATTTCCAATATTTCCACTCGACTCAACTATAATCACTCGATGGAACGCCATGCCATGATTTGACTATAATCAAAGCAGAGCTTGCATATTGAAGATTCATAGTATTCTCAAGTCGAGAGAACTGTGTAAATCAGCAACATCGATATTTTCTGTTTGACCTTAGCTATTTTAACCAATAGAAAACTATCGAGTGTGTCGTTCCACAGTTATCCAATAACTATCGGTACGTAACCCCTAGGTGCCCACAGCAGTCATGAGTAATACATTGCCCAACATTTGGAGAGCGTTACATACTCTAGTCTCAATGGATACATCGATATCCAGTCCTGATGCATCTTGACTAGGAACACTTAGAATGGTATATTTGTTTTATATGATAAATTACTAACGGTTACAACACTTCGTAACTACTACCACAAAATATGTCATTTACGGATTTTCTATTAAATATTCTTTTAATTAAATTAATTAATTAATATAACCACATTATATTAAGTATATAATAGAAAGAAACACCATTATTATGAATAAGATTGTTCAACGAGTTAGATATATGTAACAAATTACATAATTGCCCCTAGGGCATACCCCTAACTCTATCAGAAATTACCCAAGGGTTGAATCATGTGACATAACATGCAACCAATCTAAGCTAACCAACCAATTATTGTACATCCAATTTTGCAGCTAAACGTCTACAAGTGCAAAGTGTATCATAACATATAAAACATGTATGCAGAACAATTCTAAGTCGACACCTCCTATACGAATGTATCCTTTTAAAACCATTTTAAAAATATGATGTAAGTTACCTAGATATATTTGCAGTTCTATATGTATGCAAGTTTTCAAAAATCATTTTTCACATAATAATTTCCACTCCCACGAGTAGGAGCATGATTCAACCAATTTTGCATCCAATCTTTACTATCCAAGACCTAGCATACAATTGTTAACATCCAAATTTTTGAAAATTTAGATTTCTAAATCCTTACTCATATACCCAAAAAGAAATTTAGATGGAAAATCTTACATTTCCACCCTTCTTTTGGATACATATTCCATTATAACTCAAAAACTTCTCTTCTACCCCCAATTCCTTTTTAACCATTCCAAGTACAATTTGCATTAGAAGGTTTATTTTGGATGTTAAAGCATAATTATCCTAAGCACAAGTTTCGTTTCATTATTAAAAAGGTATGGAAACAGAAATTTCCAAAGCTAAAACAACATTTTCCCTTGTTATTATCTATGTTTAGTATACTATCACCCTCATCGGACAATAAAATTCGTACTTACTCACACATCGATGCTCCTTACGCTAGTATATTGAGTTAAAATATCATAAATTTTCTCATTTCAAAAGAAAACTTTTATAAAAAAATTCCAAAAAAAATTCCAACTTGCAAAACAGTTTGAAGAATCGAATACCCAAAAGCATCAAACATTTGTCGCTTTATCCTTAAAACAAATCAGGCCACATCTTCAAGAAATCGGGATCGATCAACGAGTTAATGCATATGATTGACCCTAGTATAGTGCAGTTAATCCTAGATTTGGGGAACCATTTATTTTTACTATAAAACAAAAAATTACTTACAAGCGTAATTATGAATTTAGCTTTTTAGACATAGGGATAGTGACCTGTGATTCTTCGACTACCTTTCCCTTCCCTCTACTTGCTAAAATTTATTTTTCCCAAACTTCTAAAGTTTTGGGGTATGTTTTTGTAATATCTAGTTGCAAACTTAATTTACTAATTATTTTATGAACTTGCAGTCTAACCTGCATTTGATCGCTAGTTAAGTATCCATATGATATCTGCTTATTTACACTATTTCTCAATATATTCATATTTATATAACGGTCTAATCCCATCCGTAAAATCAACACAGTGATAAAATATGAACAAAGCTCATATGATGTTGTGCGCTTTTTCAATAACCTAAGGGAGACAACTAGCAATTACAAGCCAAAAACCCTAAAAGAAAAAAAAATCTGAAAGTTTTCATTCATCATTAACTAGTGTTGATGATGTTGTGGCCCTAATACTTCTTAGTAAATTAAGATGGACATTCCCAATATGCCATTCAACTATTACCTAACTTCCTTAACTCTCTTTCATGGCTTCGAATAAATGTGGTCCTTTTGTTACTTCAATTAATGTACCCAATTATGGGATAATTGTGCACTCCCAGAATGAAGTGGGCAAGATGACTATGCACATTAAGAATAACTCAACGGAAAATTGGTTTGGTGGAATAACTCCTACTGCCTATCTTACCATCAATAACCTAAAGTCAACCAACATCCTTTAGGTGTTGTGCCATCTTATTATTTTCTTCACCAATCATACCACTATCTTCTTCCAATCAAAATCTCTTGACAATGTCCTCAAACTTTGGTATTTCTTCCTCTATATCCTTGATCCTACATGTGAGAGTACCACAAGACTCATAAAATTGTCCTTTAGTACCATTCCTTATTCTTAAAAGGTTTCTTCTCATGCTTCCACACATTCCCTATAAAATATTCCTAGTATCATACTAGTACTACTTAAATTCGATGGGATTCCCTATCGCTACCCTACAAGAATTTGCAGCTATTTTATTTATAGCCTAAATCCTTACCTCGTCTTATCTAGGTTGTAATCCCTACCTACTTCTTATTAAAAACTTAGTTTGGTTCTCACCGTTCTTTATAAAATTAAAACTTCACAATCATGAAGTACATGATTAAAAAACTTTATCTTTAAAAATATAAACTTAGAAACCTTTTTATTAAATTAAAAAATTCAAAAGTTTCTTGGTTTCCTAAAAGGAGCTATGAAAAATTTCCATTTCGAAAGACTTTATATATCAAAGACTTACATCTTTAAAAGTAAGATTTTTAACCCAAAAACATTTATCACGTTTAAACCCAATTGTCATACCAACTATTACATTTCCAACAAAATAGATTTTATAACATTAAATAATGAAAACTAGAGTAGACAAGGATAACTTTCACCTTACTATTTTCCTATACTCATGTTATCTCCACTTCAACCTTTTACAGAGGTTTTAATAGCAAAAGAGGAGGGGTTCTAAAAGGTATACATAATTGCAACGTCTAATTAAGCGTCTATCGAAATTATATGCATAACTACTACATATCCATACTTCACATCCTATTCATACCCTTATATTATTTTTAACTAGATTACTAATCCCATTACACACACACACACACATTCCTAATGCTACTTATATCTAATTATCGGACATTCTTAGCCTTTTATACTCCATTTTCATCAAGTTCCATTTCCATTTATCCAACCTTTGAAAAAAAAATTAAAATGGAAATTCCAAATTTACAAATAGAAAATAACATCGACCTTAACCTACGCTCTATTTTACTCTTATCTCAAAAACGAAATATCAAAATATTTAAATCTAAACTTTTTGACTCGGTCAATGTGAAATTAAGCATTACAAAAATGAGAAACCCTTTTTATCAAAAACCTTTAATTCAGAACTTTTAACTTAACAATTTCTGCAATTATGAATTTTCAAATTTCCTTGCGTTTTCAGAATAACAACTTCATACTTGTTTGTATCAAAATTAGGCACGACACTCTTCGGATGTGATTGAAGAGAATAAAGTGAAGAAAGTAAAAGGAAAAGGAGGCTGATCTAACAACCACACTAATAAAATCATGCAGAAATAGAAAAAGACAAGAAATTATAGTGGTTCGGCATTGTAGCCTACATGCACCTTGAATTGTTATACTGTTTATTGATGACTCCCAGCTGATTACAATAGTACAAAGCACTAGCACTCAAGTTACAATGGAGTTGCGGCAGAGTAACGACATAGAAGAGCCAAAAATCCTTTTTATGTAGGCGTAGGCGTTCAATTTATAGGAGTGAATCTGAAAATATCTCCCCCAAATCTCAGAATACCTCTTCTCACACGTGAGTGGGCCTACCAGATCGATTTGGGGTCATTTGGATCGATCCAAGTGCATTTTTTATCAATCAAAATTGGCTCCATTTGAGCTGCGATCGATCATGGTAGGTCTTCAGGTGATATGCAAGCTTTTGATAAAATTTCATAGCATTTGGACTTGTAGTTTTCAAGTTATGATCGATCCAAGGTTGATTTTGTAAGCAGGCTGATGGTTGCATATCGATGCATTTGTATTGTTACTCCTTCGTATCGATAGGCTGTGTATCGATCAATTGTGCATTGATGAAGTGGAGCGACAATTACGCAGAGATCTTTCTTTCATGCTTGCAGACCGATTCCTTTGGTTTGACTGCTTCCTTTCGTATGCATCTAATGCCAAGCTTTTTGTATCGATGGATCCTCATTGCTTTCGTATCGATGCATGTATGTTGCCTTCATATCGATGCATGGATGTTGCTTTCATATCGGTGCTTGGTTGATTGATACGAAATGGGTATTAATGGGATCTATACGAATTGGCAGTGGTTGAGCAGATGAACTTTGGTCGATGCTATTGCTTGATGGATATGAAGGAGATGGACACGAAGTTGAATGGATCTTGATGGATGCGAACTGATATCTTCTACATGGATTTTTATCGATCCATAACTTGAGCATACGAACTCTGATTGACCCAAAATTTGGAATATTTTCTTTTATAGCCTTGTCAGTCATACCATGATAATTGTAGCTCGATCTAGACTCGGACCAAATTTGCCTATATCCATTGTGGACTCATAGATGGCCAATCTTAGGGATGAATCGTCTTCAATCTATTGTCAAGTCCTTGGTGTCACGGCCTACCAAAAGGCAGGATAACATTTTCCCCCTAAAGTACGTCCTATGTGAACATGACATGCTTTGAAAAGCTGTAATCTTTACTCCGAAAAAGTTCTATTCTGATTTGTTGAACAGTTGTCTTTTCGCCAAGAGATGTAACCCTTGACTAATTTCCAGTAATATAATTGCTGAACTATAGACTGCCAATGATCACGCAGTGTTTTATTGTAAATGAAGGTTGAGTGCTAGAAATTTGTTGTTTGCGGTTCTGATTGTCATCAAGTAAGCACTCAATTCCTGTTAACTTTGAAATTAAAATGTTAGTTTGTCATACATGCAAGTATGTTAACCAGACTCATGTTCGCATTTGCACGTTCATGGGTCATTATCAAGTTCTTTTGTTTTTGTTGGATCGAGTTTCATATAGATCCTCTCCTGGATTGATGTGAAACTCAAGTTGTAACAATGATTGATGGTTGCTTTAATTCACTCCTTCGTATCAAGCCTCTCCTAGATTGATCTAAATGTATGCTTCGTATCGATGGATATGAGGTTTTGGGTTTTCGAACAGATGGATACGAAATTGATGTTTCATATCAATGGATATGAAATATATGGTTGTTCATTGATGGGTACGAAGTGCTAGACTCTAGATCGCTTCGAGTTGATGGATACGAAGGTCGTTCTTCGCATCAATGGAAATGATCATTCCAGATATGCTTGTGCAGCGTCCTTCGTATCGATAGTATTTTGAAAGCTTCTTTCGGTTTTTTCCACTGGGATACGAAACGTCTTTCCTTTGGTTATGAAGGCATATATAAAGTTTTTGTACTTAGATAAATTTTCCACTTGCCTTTGTTTAAAATTTTCACTTCATATCAATCTGAAAAGAGATAGAACTGTAGAAGCCTTCGTCTCCAATATAATTACCTTTCAATCGTTAAGCCAATTCGTTCGAACTAGGTAAACGATTGATTGAAACCTGTTAAAATGATAAAATTCAAGCCTTAAGGCCGTTTCATCCTAGGCTGTGGTCAACTCCGGCGTTGCTGATGCTGGAACGTGGCTGGAGTAAGGTCGAGGAATTACTCTAATAGTTGGTCAGAGAAAAAGGAGGAAGAAAGCACGAGGGAGATAAAGGAGTCACTGACCTCCAAGCTTTATGAAATGCATGTAGATGGCAAGGCAGATCGATACGAAATGGTAATGGTTGGAGGTGGATGGAGCCAGCTTTTGTATCGATGGTAGATAGGGGAAGCTGCTTCGTATGATCTGGAAATTGTAAGAGTTTGTACCGATTGAATTTGATGGATACGAAACCGCTCGCCTTGGATCGATACGAATAGCATTGGTCTGGAGCTGATCAATAAGAAGAGTATCGATATGAATAAGCTATCGGTCCAGGCTTTGCATCGATATGAAATTAGACTTGAGGGGAATGATACAATTTGAACCATGATGGATACAAAATATAACCTTTTGCATATTCAAACACTTGACTCCGACGAGCTTTAGCCTTGCATAACTGGACTTGACCATTAAACTGCATATTTGACTATCCTTCAAAGCTCGTCGATGGAACTATGATTTGAAAAACATAACAAACTTTAACATGGACCGTTCTTTGAAGTCAGGATAGCATGGTTGAGTCGATCAGCAATGACTGTCACTCTGGTCGAATCTCAAAGTCTTGTAGTTTTACCATCTTTCGAACTTGTAGAAATTTGAAGTATTATGCACAACTGCACTACATAATAAGATCACTCACTTTACACCGAGGAGTACACGAGTTTCTTTCCATCTAACAATGGTTTTTACTGAGTTTAATAGCTATGGATCCCAGAATCTTAGGGTAGCAGAAAGTTCAGAGTTCTCCATTTCCAATTATAAAAATACAGAAATTACGGCAGATGTAGTAAGTCCTGCTCCGGATGAACTGCCGGGTGCAACTTTATTTTTGAATCCAGAGGACTCGGTTCGTTCCAAAATCTCCGAAGATATGTTAGGTAGAATCTATCTCAAGCACAAATTATCCCTAGAATATGTTCTACTAATGGGGTCGGAAGACAGAGCGCACAACCCTCGAAAACGTTTACTGCTTGTAACAAATTTATGTGCGTAATCGGAACGTTGCCCCCATTAAAGCAATTTATCTGGCATGTGCTGTTCTTTTTTAGGATTGCTCCTTCTCAATTGCATCCGAATAGGTATGCGCTTCTCAACAGCTTATATATCATCTTTATGGAGCTTCTTTTCCGACCTCAGACCGTCGAAGGGATCAAGTACTTGTTTAACGTCAAGAGTCGAGGAGATAATCCTTCATTCACTTTCCTAGAAGAAGTCATGAACTGCCAAGTAGTGGTAGGTGCTTAGAATGAATTGAGCTACTTGAAGACTGAGTGGTTCATTGTTAGATGTCCACCAGGATTCGCTAGACGGTAGTTAGTTAGACGTAAGTGCTTTAAATTCTTCGTCAATTAACTAGATAATAGAAGTTGGCGCTGAGTCTAATACTGTGTTTCTTTTACAGCTTAGATTCCACGGCCTGAAGGAGTGCAATTCAAGGAGATAGTGAGAACTCTCTAATTGGTGCCTGCTGAACTTAGAGAGATCGATGAAGTCCTTTGCGATGATAATTTGATCGTCGTAGTGATCATAGAGAGAGGCCAAAGCATTGGATTAACATGAGTTCCTAAAGTGTCTTCGGTATGGCAAGGAGGAAGGAGAGCTCCTGGAGTTACAATCAGCGAACGAGGCGAAGATGAGAATGCGGCAGCTAGACATAGGCCCGCGGTTGTGCCTCCACGGGGCCTTCAATCACTAGGATAAAAAAGAAAAGGCAAGACTCTCGCCCATAAATCCAAGAGGCGTAAGACCGCTGTAATGTCTTTGCCTGTTGTGACCACTATAAGTCCGGAGACTTCTCCTTCGCAAATGGAAAATTCATTGAGAGGATAATCAGACATCCCTATTTCGAATAATGTATTTTCATTCTAGGATCTTGGATTAGAGGGACTCCCTTCCCCGCCGCGAATTGGCATAGGCTTAACTTCTTTAGAGATGGGGGAGCCAATTCCTACGAGCAAGGCTACCAAAATCGGTCTGTTGGGGGGTTTTCACATGCATACACGCACTTCACGGCACCGTACAATTTATAATCACATGTTTTCTAATCTCTTGAGATGACTAATTCTGCTTGTTTTTTCATTTTATAGACACGATGGTGAGGCAGGGGTCAATGCTCAGCAATCTTCGCTCCAAATGCCATTCTTCCAGCTCTTACTCTGAATCTCATACGCGTGAAAGTGAAAGAGACAACGATCGCGACAACCACTCCTGTCAAGAGAGTGAGCATTGTGATAGGGAGAAGAAAGGTCACATCAAAGTAGGTGCCGCTCTCGGTCGTGATTGCCACCACCTAAAGGTTCCTCAAAACCATCCAGCTGTGTAAGGTAATCTTTTGAAACTGCACTCAAGTAGCGTCTCTTCATACTTCGAGATCCGACAATCACCACCGTAGAACGGAAACGAAAACTCTCGTCTCTATAAAGCAAGTCGATGTCGAGCCCACAGGGGAGGGAGCCATCTGAATTACTAAGTTAATAAAAGATTTTTCGACTATCTGTTTTGATGGTTTCCACTTTCCTCCAAACATGAAAAGAATTCCCAACGACATAGAAAGACTGCTGCAGGACTACATGCATGATGCATACAGCCAGTATAGGGAATGGGTTAAGATATGTAAGGGAGTTTCTGCGGTATCTTTCGAGCGGGCTAAGACAATTGAGAAACTGGAGGCCAACCTTGCTTAGAAAGAAAGAATAATAGAAGTGCTTAATAATAAAGTTAAATCTTCAAGGAAATCGGAGATGGAGGTTGATAAGAGAGCCGATGAGGCTAGACTATCCATGGAAAACATGCAAAATACTCATATGGATCTATTGCAGGAGATGGGTCACCATGACACTATCATTACTCAAGAAAGGGAATCCACACGGAAAGAGGTTGATTAGCTAAGGGCGAAACTAGCCGATGCCATCAAGGAAAAAGATGAGGCCAATAAAGCCGCCAGGAGGCATGTGAAAGGTAGTGGGACTTAAGAAGGAGAGGGATGCAGAGAATCTGAAGGTCAAAGAAGCTGATGCCAGGATGATTGGAAGGCGGTGGAGGCCAGGATGGAGAATGAATTTGAAGATCTCCTGGTAACGTACAACGCCAACGACTTAAGAAACTGCAACTTAAATTGGCTCGGCGAAGATTATCCTTTTCAACTATACAAGGCCTGGAGTCGCTTGGTAGATGATGAAAAGGTGATCCGCAATGCTACGATTATCGATGAATTCGAACTAGAAGCTCAAATACTTGGTATCGAAGGTCCTCCATGATACAATCGTCACTCTTGAAAATGAAAAGTTGGCTGCCAAATATCCAGACGCTGGAGAAGGATCTGGGGTTAAGCATCATGAAGTAGGTTTCGAAGCGCTCTAAGTCTCTCAGTCTAAGCCTACTTCTTCAATCGATCCTCTAGTTGTCCTAGGATGTGACCCTAATAAGCCACACCTTTCTCCAAAACATGAACGCGGCTTCGAAGGCACATCAGCTCAACACAGGAGTCAACCCGAGGAAGGTATTTTGGACACTTCTTCCCTTCTTCCAAATGTGGAAGCACTGCCAGAATACGTTACTAATATTTTCTCATATCTTTATTCAACTCTATATTCTGCATCAATCAATCCTCCTGCAACTCAAGAAATGCATCACAAGCATAGTGGAAATAGTGGAATTCATCGATAGATTTTGTACTTACTTTCTCAAAGAATAGTGGAAATAAAATTTCTTTTTGCTTTTTGGCACAACTCTATATTCGTTTGTTTAAGTATTTTAGCACTCGTGTTTCAATTCAATGTACTTGTGAGGCTTTAGTTTCTGAGTCGAACTTGAGCCCGATCGCTAAATCCTAAAGTCATGGCTTCGGGTCATAATCAAACATCGAGTAGAATCCCAACGTTGCACTGTCTCGGTTAGCGGTTGGTACCTGAGTTATGGCCCTAGTCCCTGGGAGAGTTGATGTAGCCAGTCAACGGTCATTTTCCACCTTTGCTTATTTTAGTTTAACTAAGTCAGAATAAAGTTAAAGTGAAATGAGTTTGAGTGGTCGGGCCACACTCACTCATCTGCTAGTATTTGCATCCGCACTTTGGGGATTGAACTTGTATGTCGTCGGTCGGTCATGCCTGCTTATCGCATAGAATCATATCCACGCTCCGGGGGCATGAGCTAATTTACGGGCGGTTAGTCACTCCTGTTTGGTATTCGAAATTATATCCACACTCCGAGGACATAAGTTAATTTATAGGCGGTTGGTCACACCCGTTTAATGTTTGGAATCATATCCGCGCTCTGGGGACATGAGTTAATCTACGGGCGATCGGTCACGCCCGTTTAATGCTTATACTCTGGTCTACACTTTCAAAACCAAATTCAATTGATGGGTGGTCAGTCACCCCCATCTAACGTTTAGGATTAATCCGCACTCTAAGGACATAAGTTGTTTCATGGGTGGTCACCTTTTTAGTGCTTATACTTCGATCCGCACTCTCGGGACTAGAGTTAGTTGATGGTGGTCAGTCATACCCATTTGGTAATTACACTCCAGTCCACACTCTCGGGACCAAAGTTGATCGATGGGTGGTCAGTTATACCCATTTGATGTTTATACTCTAGTTCACACTCCAGGAATCTGGAGTCGGTTGATAGATGATCAGTCACATCTGTTTAAGTATTAGGGTCTCGTTGTCACTCGAGGAACAAGGAGGTTGTCAAGGATGTGGATGGTTGGATCACATCCACCTTGATTTAGCAAGCGAAGTCGTAGATGTATGGATCCATCCTCTTCGAACAGGAAGAATGAAGGCGAGGTCATGGATGGACGGATCCATCCTCCACGAGTCTATATTTTGGAGTTTTTTACTTCATCTCGCACTCTAAGAGCTGGAGTTCATTAGAGGATGGTCGTGTTTCAATCCTTCTTGATTTTATCGTTGCTTGCCCTCGGGCATG
Organism: Allium cepa; assembly: GCA_030765085.1. Lineage (NCBI taxonomy): Eukaryota > Viridiplantae > Streptophyta > Magnoliopsida > Asparagales > Amaryllidaceae > Allium > Allium cepa. The sequence continues at coordinate 468,687,980 of CM060931.1, forward strand.
AGGTCTCACTTAGCGAGTGACCAGTCAGATCACAACCACTCCCTATTTGAATGAGTCCCGCCGTATGATGGGACTTAGCTCTCCATATATCGCGACAGTTGTACGACGCATTTCAGGAAATTGCCACTCTGGCTTGTTGAGTCTGCAATTTACTACTGAAATAAGAAAGTGTGGCGAAGTCAGTTGCCTTATTACAACTTCAAATTCAAAAAATGCATAAACAAGTTTCAAAGGAAAAGCAGACTAAAATGAATAAAAGACAGTTATGTGTAACAACAATAGAGACTCTCGTTGTTCCATGCCCTTGGTGAAGTGAGACCGTCAATAGTTAATAGTTTGAATGTTTCATCTCCAAGTATCCATTCAATGACATACGGTCCTTCCCATGTCGGTTTCATATGTGAAGGGAGCGGATAAATTCTCTTAAGTACGAGTCATCAACTTCGAAGGTTCTGGTTCGGACCTTAGCATTGTATAATTGGGCGACTCGACTTCGATGTGCGGCTGCCCTCAAATCTGCCTCTTCACGCTTCTCATCTAGTAAATTTAGAGATTCTGCAAGTAGGATGGCATTCGTCTTTGGATCACAATAGGTCACACGGTGAGAAGGTATTTCTAGTTCAACTGGAATAACAACTTCAGAGCCGTAGGAAAGTGCAAATGGAGTATTGCTGGTCGTGGACTTGTGGGTGGTTTAATATGCCCGTAGGGCCATGGGAAGTTCATTGACCCACTTGCCTCCAACCTTCTCCTGTCGTTTCTTCAGAATGGACTGGATAATTTTGTTGACATCTTCGACTTGTCCATTGGCTTGAGGACGAGCTACTGCTGAGAACTTCTTCTGGATGCGGTAGCACTGACAGAAATCTTTGAACTCGACATTATCCAATTGGGTCCCGTTATCAGTTACAATGGTGTGTGGGAGATCAAATCGACAGATGATGTTGTACACAACAAAGTTGATTACTTTCTTCGTCATGATACTGGCAAGGGGATCACCTTCTGCCCATTTAGTAAAGTAGTCAACTGCAATTGTGGCATACTTTGCACCACCCTTGGCTAAAGGTAGATACCCTACTATATCGATGCCCCACATGGTAAACGTCCATGGACTGACCATTTGAGTGATTTCAGTAGGCGGGGCTCTCGAAATCTTGGCATGCTTTTGGCACCTATCGCACTTCTTGGCATAATCTAATGCGTCTCCGTTCACTATCGGCCAGTAATATCCATATCTGAGTATCTTTTTAGCAAGGGCTTGCCCTTCGGTATGGTTGCCACACCCTCCCTCATGCACATCATGTAACACTTGTTTGATCTTATCGTGGGTGATACACCGGAGTAAAGGAATATAATATCCTCTCCTCTACAGGACTCCATCGTGGATAACAAATCGTGAAGCTTTTCGGAGAACCTTTCTTTTCTCATTTTTGCGCTTGGGTATAGCTCTGTGCTCAAGATAGTTTCTGATTATAGTCTTCCACGACTCCTTCTCGGGCGTTGCCTCGTACACCCAGTCTGCTCTATTTGATCGATATTGAGGGGCGGTGTCTCAACGGGGACAAGTCCCATCTGTTGTGCTTCACTAGTGCTGGCCAGTTTCACTAAAGAATCGGCTATTTGATTGTGCTCTCAGGGAATACAATGAATAGCATAATAGTCAAACAAATTCAACACTTCTTGAACCCAAGTAAGGTAGGTATCCAATCTCTGGTCTGTGGTTTGATATTCTCCTCGAACCTGACATACAACCAATTATGAATCGCAATAAATCTCCACAGTAATAACCCCCAAGTCTCTGGCAAGTCTTAGTCCAGCAAGCAAAGATTCATACTCGGCTTCATTATTAGTTACGCAGAAGTCAAACTTTAAAGCATAGCATATGGATCGACCTTCTGGAGTTTTGGCCACCACTCCAGCACTTAGGCAACGGTCGTTTGATGCACCATCAGTGTATAGCTTCCATGTACGCTTAGGAGATTCACTATCTTGGGGAAAATCCTCTGGTATGGTGAATTCAGCTATGAAGTTTGCTAGAACTTGTCCTTGAATAGCTCGCCTTGGTGATAAATTTTATTAAATTGACTCAGGTCAATATTCCACTTTCCCAATCTACTGGACGTCTCGGGAAGTGTTAGTATCTGTCGCAACGGTTGGTCAGTGTAGACAGTGATCGGATGAGCCTGGAAATATGTACGGAGCTTCCTCGAGGCTATGATTAGATAATAAGCCAGCTTTTCCACCTTCAGGTTCTTTCTACTCCTTTCAATCTCTTATTGATATAATAGACCGATCATTGAATCCGATCCTCTTCTAGAATTAACGCAGCACTGATTGCGTATGCCGAAAATGCAAGATAGACATACAATCTCTCGTGATCAATCTGCTTCAAAAAAATGGGAGGTGTTGCTAAGTGTTGAAATAGTGCTTGGAATATGCCTTTACACTCCCCTTTCTATTCAAAATCTCGCTTTCCTTTTCCGATCAGATTGAATAAAGGAATGCACTTGTCCGTAGATCTGGAAATGAATCTACTTAAGGCTGCCACCTTCCAATTGAGGCTTTGCACCTGCTTTATGGTTCTGGGAGTTTCGAGATCTCGAATCGCCTAGATATTTTTAGGATTGACTTCAATTCCTTTGGCGTTAACGATGAATCTGAGGAACTTTCCTGATGCAACTCCGAAATGAAACTTCAATGAATTGAGCTTCATTATGTACTGTCGGAGTATGCTAAATATTGTTTCCAAATCACTGACATGGTTGATGGACAGTCGAAACTTCACGAGCATGTCGTCCATATACACCTCCATGGTCTTTTCGATCTGGTTAGCGAACATTCGGTTAACGAGCCTCTGATAAGTTGCTCCAGCGTTCTTGAGTCCGAACGGCATCACCTTGTAACAATAGAGTCCACAGATCGGTAACGAAGCTAGTATGTTCTTGGTCAGGTAGATACATCGGTATTTGATTGTAGCCAGAATATGCATCCATGAAAGATAAGAGCCCATGTCCGGCTGTTAAATCCACAAGTTGATCAATTATGGGAAGAGGGAAACTGTCTTTAGGGTAGGCTTTATTCAAATCTGAATAGTCCACACATGTTCTCCATTTCCCATTTGACTTTTTGACAAGCACTAGATTAGATACCCACTCGGGGTATAAAGCATCACAAATGAACCCATTCAACTTGAGTTTATTTACTTCTTCCTTCAGGGTGGTAGTTCTCTCTGGATCCATACCACGCCTTTTTTGTTAACTGGGACATGTCGTGGGTTAATATTTAATGCATGGCTCATGATATCTAATGAGATTCTACACATGTTTGAATGAGTCCAGGCAAACACATTAAGGTTTGCCTGGAGAAAATCAACCAATTCCTATCTCATCTGGAGGCTGAGTTGAGATCCGACCTTCACTGTCTTAGAATCGTCATTGTTGTGGATCGGAACATCAATTGTCAACTCTATCAGGGAAGCCTGGTAATCTTTTACTTCCTCCTCATCACTATTGCCTTAGGGATAAAGGTCCTTGCGGAATTAGTTATGGCGCCCGGGCCAAGGCCCAGGTGTTAGCTGTCAATTTTCAAAAAATCAGACATAAAGAGATTCCTCTACGCCCTTTCCTTTCTCCTTCTGTTGTGCATCTCACAGCTCCGCAACATAACAGGCGCGTCTAGCAGCCTGATCACCATGTACTATTCCGACCTTGTTATCAATAGGGAACTTCAGAGTTAAACACCATGAGGCAAACGCTGCCTTAATGTCGAAAGGCTCGATTGGCACAAGAAAGCATTATAGGGGGAATGTATGTCTAATACCACAAACTGCAACATCCGGACTCTCCGTAGATCTCCAATAACTAATTCAATGGGTGACTCTACCATGCCAGCTGGTATGGTTGCACTTTCGTTAAAACCATGAATACGTGATTGACATGGTTACAACTCTTTCGCTTCCATCCTCATTTGGTCATAAGCGCATTTAAAAAAATGTTCAAAGAGCTTTTGCTGTCAACCATGATCCTCTTCATCCAAGCAGGACCTATCTAGGTTGAAATGACCAACGGATCAATAGTAGGGGCCTCGACTCTATCAGCATCCTAGTTTCTAAAAATGATGTCGTATGTCATCGTCCTCTGTTTTTTTGTCGAGGCCCCATCATCAACATTATTACAGCATTCAAAGTCCACGTGCCTAATTGAACTGGCATATGACTCCATTTCGTTCTAGCTCCGATCAGCCGGATGAGGACCACCACTCATAGTGTTTATTACGAACCTCTCGCCAGTATGTGCAGGTTCTTCGGTCCTTGCTTGGCCTTGACCTTGATTTGGATTAGATGGTCCCGCACCTCCATCCTGTAGGTCCCAAACAAACTGCTCCAACTTCCTTTCTCTAATCAAATTCTCGATGATGTCTTGCAAATGACGACACACATTGGTGTTATAGCCATAGCAATCGTGGAACCTACGGAACTTCGTGGTTTGAGTTTGCTTTTAAGATGATGGTTTTGGAGCTAGGTTCTTATACTATCCGATATTACAAGTCTGAAGGTAAAACATTTCCAACGATGTGTTTAGGGGAGTATATCAGTCGAACATGAGAGCTTTATGTCTCGGTCTGCAATTTGGGTCTCTCTTCTTTCCTTGTCCTCCATTACCCTTCTGTCGACCTTGCTTATTTTGAATATTCAATTGCACTTTGCCGAAGTTCTCACCAGTCTACTTCACATCAACATTACTTTAAATGCCTTCACCACTAGGCCCCACTACGTCTTGCTTCCTATATCATCTAGCATCTTCTCTCCTTAAGAACTGGGTCATCTTAGCATAGAAACGATCCAACGAAGCAAAGGGTTTCCCAGCCAACCAATCACCAAACTCGGAATCAGAACTGATCCCTTTAGTCAATGCCATCAGAATAGAATTATTATTGGGGTTGCTGATCTCTAAACAAGCAGCATGGAACCTTTCCAAATAACGTCTAAGAATCTCTTTTGGAGCTTGAATAACACTGGATAAGGTGTTGACATCCTTTGGTCTAGTAGCGTGCATACGGAACTTCTCAACATACTTAGTAGCCAATTGATCAAAACATGAGATGGATCTGAATGGTAATCGAGTGAACCACATAGTTGCAATGCCTCCCAAAGAGATAGGAAAACTTCTACACTTAACTGCATCCTCAGCTCGAGAGGCATTCATGAGCCATTCATACTTTAAGATATGTTGGTTAGGATTCGAATTTCCTTTGTACACCGGAAAATTCGGCATCCTAAATCGATGGGGTGGATCTGCATAAAGAATGTCATTGGTGAATGGAGGATGATTATAGAGATTCCCCAATCATCATTTGTAAGGCCTTGACTTTCTCTGATTATTTGGCGTGTCATGGTTGGAATGTCAGGCATTTGGATGTTTGGGGCCAAGGCATAGTCGGGTTCCGTTTTGTGGGAACGGTCCGTTCCATGCCTTCTTGGCTCCCAATCTTCAAGGAAGTGAAGATTCCGAGCATGAACGTGTTGACGAAGGGCTGGATCCGGTTGGTTCTAGATCTCGGCTTCCAGATCCATTGCGGCGAAGACTGAGTGGTCGTGAGTGGTGTGGTAAGTGCCCCTCTTTAAAAGGAGGGTCCAGCTTGGTGCCTTGTAGAAGGACCAATCTCGGCCTATCCGAGATTCACGGCATGATGATGCTCGGAGGCTTTTGCATAATATCCATCCAGCCGACGACGTGTAGATCTCTAATTGAAGTCGGATGAAGCCAATCTTTCGGTTGAGGAATGAGAGACATGATCCCTTTTAGATTTCCTTCTCCTTTCTTCGTTCAGCTGGTTTGTGAGCTTCGTATTGGCACGGATCTGTTGAGTGAACTCCTGACGACTCTGAATAAGCTCTTTCATAAGGGTCTGGAACTCCCCCTAGTCATAGGACCTTGTGGATTTGGAGTTCCAGCTAATGTCTGGCCCGTTGTGGTCAGCTACATAGGATTTTTCCTTTCTCTTCCTTTCGGATCTGCAGCATTTGAAGCAGTTCTGGTAGTACACACCGTGATGAAAGTAGCTCTTTCCTAGATCTGGAGTAATTTGAGTAGAATGGAAGGAAATACTGGAAGACAGATCTTGATATCCTCCTTAGATTTTAGCAATCCAACAATGGCAGTAGATCCACTGAATCGGAGAAAAATGGAGTTTTCTCAGGGAAAGCACCAAAGTGTTTGTACCAAAATTGGGCACAACACTCTTCGAATGAGATTGAAGGGATTAAAGCGAAGAAAGTAAATGAAAAAAAGAGGCTAATCTAACAATCACACCAATAAAAGCATGCAAAAATAGAAAAAGACAAGAAATTATAGTGGGTCGACATTGTAGCCTACGTTCACTTTGAATTGTTCTACTGTTTGTCGATGATTCTCAACTAATTACAATAGTACAAAGCACTAGCACTTAAGTTATAATGGAGTTGCGACAGAGTAACTGCGTACAAGAGCCAAAATTCCTTTTTCTATAAGCGTTGGGGGTGCTATTTATAGGAGTGAATCTGGAAATATCTCCCCCAAACCTCGGAATATCTCTTCTCACACATGGGTAGGCCCACCAGATCGATCTGGGATCATTTGGGATCGATCAAGATCGATCCAAGTGCATTCGTATCATTCAAGATTTGCTCCATTTGAGTTGCGAACGATCATGGTGGGTCTCCAGGTGATATGCAAGCTTTTTTGAAAATCTCAAAGAATTTGGACTTGTAGTTTTTGATTTATGATCGATCCAAGGTTGATTTTGTAGGCAAGCTGATGGCTGGGTATCGATGCTTTCGTATCGATACTCCTTCGCATCGATAAGCTGCGTATCAACCAGTTGTGCATTGATGACGTGGAGCGACAATTATGCGGAGATCCATCTTTCATGCTTGCAGACCGATTCCTATGGTTTGACTACTTCCTTTCGTATCCATCTAATGCCAAGCTTTTCGTATCGATGGATCCCTATTGCTTTCGTATCGATGCCTGGACGGTGCCTTCGTATCGATGCTTGGATGTTGCTTTCGTATTGATGCTTAGTTGATCGATACGAAACGGGTATTTATGGGATCGATACGAATTAAGCAGTGGTTGAGCAGATGAACTTCGATCGATGCTATTGCTTGATAGATATGAAGGTGATGGACACAAAGTTAATGGATCTTGATGGATATGAACTGATATCTTCTACATGGATTTTGGTCGATCCATAACTTTAGCATACGAACTCTGATTGACCTAAATTTGGAATATTGTCTTTCATAGCCTTGTTAGTCATACCATGATAATTGTAGCTCGATCCCAACTCGGTCAAAATTTACCTGTATCCATCGTGGGCTCATAGATGGTCGATCTTCCGGACGAATCATCTTCAGTCTCTAGTCAAGTCCTTGGTGTCACGGCCTTGCCAAAAGGCGGTATAACAATACTTAATTTTTTGAAAAACCCATTCAAAACATTTCAAGGAAATACTCAAAATATTTTTTCAAATTTTTTCACATGGGGTTGGACGTAGAAATGGACTATAATTGCCATTCTTTTTAGACTCTCCTTCTGTTTCGTTCATCCGTAATTCGTCTTCGTCTATAAATTTGGCTTATCTTCTCATGGTATTTAGTGCTCACCTTCTTGTGGACACTTGCTCCAGTTCACATCTTTCTCCACTCCTATCATTCATTACTTCCAAATGTTGGTGCCATATAGATTCTTATCTCCCGTCGGTCTTGATGAAATGTATTATATCTTCAATTGGAAGTCCATCAAAATCCAAAATTATAAGGTTGCCTAGGTCCAACAAAGGATTCAAGTACCATTCTGCTTCAAGGTGCTTTTATATGTCACGGTCATTCCTTTCTCGGTCCACTCCTTACGATATGACCTCCACCCTGTGGGGTAATTAGGATAGAAGTATAAATTTAACTCTATTTATTTTTCCAACTCACGGTCTCCTCGCCCATCCTTTTGGAATAAAGTCGCAACTACTTCTATAGTCATTTATAGAGTTAGCCATATAATTTATAAATAACTATAAGTAAACATTCAAATACCTTCTCTCAACCTATCGTAATTCCTATGATCGACTAACCTAAGCCCTGATACCAAATGTAATGACCCACACCGTAACAGGCATGAATTTTGACTAAATCGAAACCCAAGTCCATTAAGGCATAGATCATTGGTTTTGGTAACCTATTATAAACACAAGTATACCAGAGTGTGATAAATATAAACTCATAATGAAATTGAAACATATAATATAACATATGTATTAACTAATGCTGCAAACTCAGAATGTCATTCTCTGGATATTTAATTTCCTTATTAGCGTCGAGCATGAATAAGAAGACTTTACCATTTGCGGTTCCCATCTTACTCTAATATCCTGTCCTTTTAAATTTAACATGTGGATTTTTATGAGGATGGGAGGTCAGAACAACGTTATGGTGATTGAAAAATTACATACTTTACCCATCCCATTAATTTATGCCGATTGGTTTAAGTTTAAGTGTTATGTCTATTATTTATGACTAATCCATTTAATCCTAAGTGCACATAATACATGCCGAGCCTAACAGTCTCCAAGGTACCATTGTGTATGTGTGTGCATTCAAATTTATCTAAGTGTTTCACTATCCAAAACACCAACTACATAATACTACTTAAATAGGGTGGAGACAGACTCATCAGCCACTTACTACCTCAAGCCCCTGAAGCGGGCCCTTTGCAACGTCAAACTAGTCAATTGGTTCTACATATAGAGACTGATGACCTCTACATACAACTTTAAAATATAATGTATAATTTAATTGATTTACTACTAACACAACACAAAGACTCATCTAAGGGTTAACCGCCCTACCTCCAATCTACTTATTCTTTACCTAACCATCTACCTTGAGGTATGTTCATCTTTTATACTGATTCTATAGTTGTACAAAGTGAAATCCATCAGGGTATAACCCGAGTCTTTGCTACCACTCGCTTGGAATAGTTGGCATTAAAGCCTATACGGCAAAACTACTACTAAATACCGGTACTAACAATTGACGTAACTGACATAATCCGCCGACCTTTCGTAGCTGACATCCTGTAGCAATTGATATTTTACCTATCGAAGGATCGTAAAATATTTTTATTTTATTTATAAGGTCGTATGTTATGGATATGACTCTTGAGGATATCTTACACATATGTGATTTTTTTCAAATTTCTATGTGATCATTTTAACCCTGAAAATCTTGTTCGGACTATAACTTTTGATAGGAGTCGAATTAGGGTCTCAACCTAGCTTTATTGCTTCGGGATAATGGTTTCCATTTCCGTAGAGTGGTCATAACAGAAAAACAGGTTTAGGGTTAGAAAGTTATGGGTTTTTTAAGTTTTAAGAACTGCTGGCCAGGATTAGTGTGTAATTAGTGAAGCCCATTAGTTGACCCATAGCCTAATTATAGAATCACTATAAATAGGGCTGTAGAAGTCAAATGAAAACTTTTTCTCTCATACTAAATCAGGTCTAAATAACTCTAATTTCATCCTAATTTCATCCAAAATCATCCAAATTACTCTCTAAATCAAACTGGATTAGAGATTATTGAATAGGTCATCAATTAGAAGACGGAGATAATCCATTTGGCCAATTTGCATTGCTTTGGTTTTTTCGGGTTAGATCCACAACAATATCGGTTGAATTTGGTAATTAGTAAGTGTTTTATGCCTTCTCACTATATTATGCATGTTTATATGGTAGGATTGAAGGATTTAACATGTTTTAAATCAATTTTTGACCATAAAACCTTTTCTAACTTTTATTACATGTTAAATTATGAAAGTGATCAAGATAGGTTAGAAATTACCATTGCTTGTGCTCATATGTACATGTTATATCTAGATCCTTGTCTTGATGGATTGTGTGTTCGATATGATAAAATTACTTGTTATTCTATCTTTCGATGATACGATTTGATGTTGTTTTCTAGTGTTGTGATTGTACAGGAAGTTAGGTTGGAGAATTGAGCATATCGGAGGCATAGATGGTTGGAATTGGATGAAACTTGAGGAGGAAGCTTTGGAGGATAGGAAGTTCTCGGGGTCCAAGTCGCAAGCTCTAATTCCTCAAGTATAAAAGCCGAAACCAATATGAGAATTTAGTACTAACATATGTAGGACAGTCCATGGTGGCGCGACTTTGGGAAGGCAGTGGTATAGCTAGTAAAGGTTGCTTATGGTGTTGGATTGGTGATTGGTTAAGTGCTTAAAGGTATGACTACTTGTTTCTAGGAGATGAAGTTGGTTGCTTTAAGGAGTAGACTTGCTCTATCGTGACATGTTTGCGTAGAGAGGTCAGGGTTAAAGCACCTAGGTATGAAGTACTAGAAGCAAGGAAGGAGTGGAAGGAAACTTAGCCATGGAGTGGCTAAGTGAAGATGTCAGCATCAAGTTGAGAGGTCAGCACCGACTTCACGTGGTGAACCTAGGGATGGTGGAACTTCTAGAGACCGGTGTTGAAGTTTTATAGGTCGTGTTGGAGCTTATGGCTTGTTCGTATCAGGTTAGATTATGATGCAACGGTATGATGAAGGCTATAAATCTTCTATTTCAAACTTATGATAGGAGTAAGTGTCGAAGATTGAGGACTCTGTAACCTTCGGTTTATGACTCGTGTAGGGAGTAGGTATCGAAGGGGCTCGTATTAGGAGTTGGGGAGTGGAGGAACTTAGTGGATTCCTGTATAATGGAAATTGGATTGAGAATGAAAGGCTCGGTATCCAAAAAGGAGAAAAAGAGCGCTCGGGTGAAAGTGCCAAGGAATTGTTGGTAACTCGGAGTGCTTTCTATTGTACTCAAAGTAGGGGTATTATAAGTTGGGATGCCTATAGGTCAAACGAGGGACTTGTATACTCTGGTAGGTCTAATGTCTGGCTTTGGGCTATGAGAAACGTATCTCACTTTAGGCTACATGATACTAGAGTACAATGGATAATAGGTATTTTTCATTAGTCCCTGGTAGCAAAGAGGTCATACGAGTTATCATATATTCAAAGCATAAGGGAAGAGTGACGGTAGTGATTGTTTGATGGATGCTATGGTTGCTTAGTTTCTTTCTAGGCTATTACTCAGAATATCATTAGGAGTACGTACATGAGATAGGGAATTGGGATATCCACTATTGTATGTGGTATTGTACCTTTATGATATTATGGAGTAGCATATTATACCATGATATGCTAACTCTTTGGTTACAGGGACAGGTCAGATATGGTTCATGCACTGTTGTTCCTTACCATATTACCTTTATATATTTTTGAGATACATTTATCGCTCACACCAAACTATTTTCTGTATCGAGGTTTTATGATTTGCTTCTTATTATCTTGGGTACTCTTACATGAGTAGAGTAGATAATAGGTCTAGGTTACGCAGTAGTTGTTCGAAGGACGAGCTAGATGGAGCTATCATGTACAATATACATATACGGAGTCTATGCTTATTCCGCTGAGAAAAACTATGGAGCTGTGGCAATGCTAGCCAAATTCTTCTTACTACTGTATTTGAGACAGTTGTTAAGTTTGATTCCATTGTATAAACTCTACTATTGATGTATAACTCTATGGATACTATACTCTGATGATGATTTATTCACATTGTTATCAGTGTCTCTTCTGTTGTATATGTGATATTATATTTTGTCCTTGCATTGTGAGATATACAACAGGTTTTATGCTGCATTTGTTTATTTCAACTCTGATGATCATCTTTATATCGGCCGGGCACGACTGTAGTGCATTTTTAGTTATATTGGTGCCGACGGTATAGGACAGTCGTCACATTTGGTATTAGAGCATTGGTTACAAGATTAACCGAAGTTGATATCATGATCCAGTATAGATAGGGTATGTGATATTGCCTTAGACCAGATCGAGAGTTTCTATGTATGTGTATCTACACACACACACACATAAGAGAGTGCTTACTTGTTCTAAGTTTGGTTTTCAAAACTATATAATAATAGAATCTAAGTTGCATGCACAAAAGCACTATAGCCACAGTTTTTTTTTATGAGAGACTGACCATTCTTGTTACAGCTAAGAATGAGCCAGTATACAAGAAATCCTATGAGTTCTACTTTGGGAGTGGAAGAGGAAGCGGGATCAGGAGCTGCTATGCCTGATGTCCAAGCCATGTTCAATGTTATGATGGGAAACATGATGGGGAGTGCAACTAGAGTGGGAATTAGTTGAGGTGCTCCAGTGCAAGCGTCTAAGGCTAATTTTGCAAGCTGAGCAAGGAGTACTCTACTATTATAGGAAATCCATTTTATGGGATGGAATTAGCCATAGAAGTATAGAATTGGATTGATACTTGTGAAAGCATCTTAAGGGTTATGGAGGTGGAATATGCTATGGAAAGAAAGTTGGCTTCAAGATAACTACAAGGCCAAGCCATGAACTGGTGGAATGCGATTACTATTGCTAATTTGGACAACAAGTTTAGTTGGGTCCAGTTTAAGGCGAGATTTGAGGAGAAGTTTATTCTGACCGTCCAGAAGTAGATTTTATTTATAAAATTTGCTAATCTCAAGCATTGAGATATGACGATTTCTAAATACGTGGCACAATTTAAAGCTTTATCTTAGTGTGGGAATTCATTCATCGACACTCTATTGAGAAAGAATGAAAAGTTTGTCATTGGGTTATATGACTATCTTGGAGAGAAGCTAGTAGACCATATTGAGGAGCATTTTAAGAAGTTAGTAGAGAAGGCACTTCGTCGTGAAAGCCTACACCCTAAGGCTAAGACTGCTGCTGTTGTTTCTATTAAGATGGGGGACCCAAACCACACTAAGGCGGTGAAGGCAAGAAGAAGTGGAATGGGAAGAGGATACAGTCCCAGGGAAAAGGTGGTAAGAAGAAGGGTAAATGAGAACTTGTTTGTTACGGATGTAACAAGGAGGGCCACTTGATCAAGGATTGCAAAGTGAGTGATAAGAAGAAATGTTACAACTGTGACAAGCTAGGGCATTTGAAGAGGAATTGTCCAAAACCGGTGAAAGATAAGCAGGTTATGAAAGCTTATGCTTTGGATGCAGTTCCAACTTCGTCGAGCGCTCCCTCGACAAAGGAGAAGGGGAAATGGGTCATCATTTAAGGTATGATTTCTATTGGTGATGTTCCATTTTGATATTTATTTGATATTGGTGCTCTAAATTCATTCATATATAGTGACCTAGTAGATAAATTAAGGTTGATACCTAAGACAGTTGACCAGACCTTAATCGTGACAAACCCTATTTAAGGCTCGACTAGCATGTGCGTGGTTTGTAGCGGTTTAGTCTTATTGAATCATGAATGCTCTTCTGTTTGTGATTGTTTTATTTTAAATTTTATGGGGTTCGGGATTATCTTTGGAATGGACTAGTTGAAGAGGTATGCAACCGTAGTGAATTGCGAGAAGCTGTTGGTGACAATCAGGGATATGGATAGGCGAATGGTGGTTATTAAAATCCTACCAAAGGATAGGGTAATGATCAGTTTTCTTTATTTGCTGGAGGTTCCACAAAAGGGGTTATCATCAGTACCAACTACTAGAGAGTATATACGTCTTCGAGGAAGTGATTGGATTTCCATTGCATAGAGAGAACGAGTTTTTGATTCACTTGGTAAATAAAGCCATACCGATAGTTTTCCTTTGAGGCGTATGGCATCTAGAGAGCAGAAGGAGTTGGAGGTGCAAGTGAATGACCTATTGAAGAAGGGGTTCATTCGAAGAAGAAAATCTGAGCGTGGCACACCTGTTGTATTTGCAACCAAGGTGGATGGCTCTTTGAGGTTGTGCGTGATTATCATAAGCTGAATTAAGTGATGAAGAAAGACAAATATCCACTCTCACATATAGATGACTTGTTTGGTTAGCTGCATGGTGCAAAGGTGTTATCTCAATGGATTTGGTAATGGGAATTCACCAGCTTAGAGTAGCAAAGGAGATGTTCCTACTACTATCTTTTGTACGCCACCAGGTTTGTATGAGTGATTGGTGGTGCCGTTTGGATTGACCAATGCTCTTGCATACTTTGTAGATTCTTGAATCGGATTTTCAAGGATCAGTTAAATAGTTCATTCTTGTGTTCATGGATGATATTCCAATCTATTCTAGAACTGAAGAGGAGCACAAGATGCACTTAAGGATTAGGCTAGAGATATTGAGGAAGCACAAGTTGAGGGCGAAGTTGTCACTTCTGGAGGGAAGAAGTGAGATTCTTAGGTCGTGCCATTTCGAGGCAAAGTATAACAGAGGATTCTACGAAGTTGGCAGCGGTCCAAAATTGGAATCGACCCAAGAATGCTACAGATGTGAGAAGTTTTCTAGGATTGGCGGGATATTATATGCGCTTAATAAAGGTCTTCTCGAAGGTAGCGGCATCATTGACCAGTTTGACAAAGAAGAATTAGACTTTTGTAGTGATGCAAAGTGCAAGCATTAATTTATGACTCTTAAGGAAAGGTTGACGAGTGCACCAGTGTTTACTATTCCAAGTGGGAATGAAGAGTTGACAGTATACATAGATGCCTATGGTACTAGATGAGGAGCGGATTTGATGCAGAAAGGAAAAGTTGTTGCTTTTGCTAGTCGACAACTAAAATCGCATGAAAGGAATTATCCAACTCATGATTTGGAGTTTGCAGTGATTGTTTTTGCTCTGAAGATATGAAGGCACTATTTCTTAGGAGAAAGATTTGATTCGTTTACAGACCAAAAATCCTTGAAGTACCTTTTCTCTTAGAAGGATCTCAACCTTCGACAGCAACGTTGGTGGAATTCTTGACCCTTTATGATTTTAGTATTTCCTACACTCCGAGGAAAGGGAATGCAATCGTTGATGCATTAAGTAGAAGACATGTTGGGTTGGGAGCAATGTTCTTAGAATGGAAGAAAATGGAGCATATTGCTGGATTGGATTTTAGGCCTCGCTACGAGCTAGAACCTGAAATGTCGGCAATTTTATCGATTAGACCTACTCTAATTAAAAGGATCAGTACTAGTCAGATGCGGGATGCTGGAATAGCGTATTACATAACAAAAATAGAAGAAGGAGTAGATTCAGAAGATATGAAGCAATATGAACTCGACCAAGAAGGTTGGTTTCATAAGGATGGAAGGTTGTTTGTTCCCGATGTGTATGAATTGCACGATGAAGTGCTAAAAGAGTGTCATCACTCTAGATTGACTATTCATCCTAGTGGTAATAAGATGTACCAAGACATAAAGTGAACCTACTACTAGGAAGGCAAGAAAAAGGGTGTTGAGGCATTCATCTTGAAGTGTATGAACTACCTGATGGTAAAAGCGGAGTAGAAGAAACCTAGTGGACTGTTGTAACCGCTAGATGTCCCTTAGTGGAAGTGGAAACAAGTATCGATGGATTTTAAAGATGGAATGCCGAAGACTCGAGCAGGGTATGATGGCATTGGGTCACAGTAGATTGGTTGACTAAGAGTGCAAGGTCTGTACCCATCAAGTAAAGTAGAACGACATCCAAGCTGACATAATTGTATGTAAACTGGATAGTATGATTTTACGGTGTACCAAAGAGCATTATGAGCGACCGAGACCCGTTGTTCACTTGTGGATTTTGGAAGAGCTTGCAAGAGGCATTAGGGACGGAGCTGAATCTAAGTACAGCTTATCACCACCGAGAGGGAAAATCGTATACTAGAACATCTTTTGCGAGCATGCATTATAGACTTTGGTGGATCGTGAGATGAATATTTACATTTGATGGAGTTTGCATACAACAACAGTTATTAGTCGAGTATTGGTATGGCTTCGTATGAAGCATTGTATGGAAGACCATATAACGCTCCTTCATGTTGGTGGGAGCAGGCGAGAAATCAATGCTTAGGCCAGAGATGATTAGAGAAACATCGAAAAAGATTGAGATCATTCGACAATGAATGAAAGCTGCTCAAGATGAACAAAAAACACTATGCCGATAAGAGATGAAGGGATTTAGAGTTTTCTATCGAAGAAATGGTGTTTGTGAAGGTTTCTCCTCTGAAGAATGTGGTTAGATTTAGAAGAAAAGGGAAGTTGGCACTTAGATTTGTTGGGCCTTTCCGATAACAGAACGGATTAGAAAGCTAGCATATAGAGTCAACTTGCATAAAATGGTAGGCATGCAGCAATGTCTTTCACGTCTCTTATCTATGGAAATTTATGCAAGACTCGGGCGTGGTAGTTGCACCGGATCTACTAGAAGATGTTGAGGTGGAACCGGAAGTTATAGGATCTTGTAAGGCGCTTCCTGATGTTGATTACGATACAAAACAACTTAGGAGAAAGGCAGTAAAGCTAGTGAAGGTGTAGTGGAGTGGAAGAGATGACGATTGTACGTGGGAGACAGAGGTGAGCACGAGGATTACATGCTTAGAGCTATTTGAGTGGTAAGATCCATTGTTTATCATATCTACTTTCGCCATTATGTGTTATATTTGATAGGTTAGTATTCTGCATACCAGGATAGGTCACCTAAACTATTGGTTGCGTTGCTGCACGATTGATCTATGTGATAGTTGCTTATGATTAATAGGCATGCGAGATGGCTGTGGTTACTTACGCTTTGGCTTGTTAGGGATTTCGAAAGCGAAATTCCTTAAGGGGGGAGAATATAACGACCCGTATTTTACTTATCGAAGGATCGTAGAATATATTTATTTTATTCATATGTGGTCTTATAATCTATAATTTAGTAATATGATTCTTGGAGATATTTTACACACTTATGATTTTTCTCAAATTTTTATGTGACCATTTTTACCCGAAAAACCTGGTTTGAGCTATAACTTTTGATATGAGTCCAAATATGATCTCAAACTAGTATCACTGCTCTGGGATGATGGTTTTCCTTTTCGTAAAGTGGTCATAATAGAAAAACAGATTTACGGTTAGAAAGTTATGGTTGTTTTAAGTTTTAAGAATTACACCAGGATTAGTGTGTAATTAATGAAACCCATTTGTTGGCGCATTAGTCTAATTAGATAATCACTATAAATAAGGGCTGTAGGAGTCAAATGAAAATTTTCTCTCTCATTCTAAATCAGGTTTAGACCCTAATTAGCCCTAATTAATCCAAAATCATACAAATTACTCTCTAAATCAAACCGGATTAGAGATCAACAAATAGATCATCAATTAGCAGATAAAGATCATCCATTTAGATGATTTGCATTTCTTTGGTTTGCTATCCGGATTAGACCTACACCCATATTGGTTAAATCTGGTAATTGGTGAGTGGTTTATGTCTTCATTGTACTATGCATGCTTACATGGTAGGATTATAGAGTTTAACATGGCTATAAAAACTTTTCCAACTTTAATTACATGTTAAATTATGAAAGTGATCTAGATTAGCTAGAAATTATTATTTCTTACGCTTATATATTCATGTTATATGTAGATCTATATTGTAAATTGAGATGCTTATGTTGTTGTTTTGATGGATTGCATGTTCGATTGTATAAAATTACTTGTTATTTATGTTTGGATGATGTGATTTGACGTCGTCTACTAGTGTTGTGATTGCATAGGAATTTAGGTTAGAGAATTGAGCATATTTGGGGCATAGATGGTCGGAATTAGACGACACTTAGAGGGAAAGCTTTGAAGGATAGGAAGAGCTCGGGGTCCAAGTTGCAAGCTCGAATTACTTAAATACAGAAGTCGGCATCGACATCAGAAGTCGGTACTAACATTTGTGGGATAGTCCATGATGGCAGCGACTTTGGAGAAGGTGGTGGTATGACTAGTAGAGGTTGCATATGGTGTTGGATTGGTGATTGGTCAAGTGCTTAAGGCTATGACGATTTGTTTCTAGGAGATGAAGTTGGTTGCTTTGAGGAGTGGACTTGCTCTATAATGACATGTTTTGGGTAGAGAGGTCGAGGTCAAAGCACCTAGCCCGGAAGTACTAGAAGTAAGGAAGGAGTGGAAGGGAACTTAGCTGTGGAGTGGATAAGTGGAGATGCCGGCACCGAGTTGAGAGGTCGACGCCAACTTCACGTGCTGAGCCTAGAGATGGTGGAAATTCTAGAGACTGCTATTGAAGTACTGTAGGTCATGATGGAGCTTATGGATTATCCGTATCAGGTTGGATTACGAAGTAACAACATGATGTAGGAAATTAATCTTCGATTTGTGACCCATGATGGGAGTAGGTGTCAAAGATTGAGGACTATGTAACCTTTGGTTTGTGACTCGTGTAGGAAGTGGGTACAGAAGAGGCTCATATTGGGAGCTGTGGAGTGGAGGAACATGGTGGGTTAAAGGTAATGAAAATTGGATTGACTAACAAGGGCTCGGTGTCCAAAAGGGAGCAAAGGAGGGCTTAGGTGAAAGTGCCAAGGAATCATTGATAACCCGAAGTGTTTTCTGTTGTACTCGAAGTAGAATATTGTAAGTGGGGATGCTCATGGGTCAAACGATTGACCTATATACCCTAGACCTTTTAGGTCTAGTATCTAGGTTTGGACTGCGAGACACCTATCCAGCTTTGGGTTGTGAAATATGGGAGTACAGTGGAGAATCATGATTTTCCATTAGTCTCCGGCAGCAAGGAGGTCATACGAGTTATCATATATTCAGGGATAGGGGAAGAGTGATAGCAGGGGTTGTTTGATGGATGTTATGGTTGCTTAGTTGCTTTCTAGGCTATCCCTTAGAATATCATTAGGAGTAGGTACAGAAGATAATGATATTGGGATTTGGGACATCCGCTATTGTATGTTGTATTGTACCTTTATGATATTATAGAGTAGCATGTTATACCGTGATGTGCTAACTCTTTGGTTGCAGGGACAGGTCAGGTATGGTTCATGTACACTTGTTTCTTACCGTATTTACTGTGTAACGTATAGCATTTTGAGATACATTTATCGCTCACATAAGATTATTATCTGACTCGATGTTTATGTTTTGCTTCTTATTATCTCGGGTACTCTTAAATGAGTAGAGTAGATAATAGGTCTAAATGATGCAGTAGTTATTCAAAGGACGATGTGGATGGAGCTATCACGTACTATATACATATATGGAGTTTATGCTTATTCCGTTGCTGTGGAGCTGTGACAGTGCTTGCCTATTTATGTTTACTATTGTATTTAAGATGGTTTTTGAGTTTGATTCTATTGTATAAACTCTACTATTGATGTATAACTATATGGATACTATGATGATGATTTGTTCATATTATTATTACTGTCACTTCTGTTGTATATGTGATATTATACTTTGTATATGCGTTGTGAGATATACAACAGGTTTTATTCTGCATTTGTTTATTTCAAATCTAATGATCATCTTATATCGACCGGGTACGACTACGGCGCATTATTTAGTTATATTGGTACTGGTGGTATAGGACTGATCAACACACATCCCGTTTAGACTAATCTAAGTAAGTCAAGGAAAATGTCCATTTCGGTTACGTACTACCTCTTAATGGATACAAAGTAAAACTCATTACCAAAAAGTATTGCGTCATTTAATACTTTATATCCCAGGCAAACCCTCGATATATTTTCTCTACTTATCTCAATGCATATCCCTTTCCCGCGAATCTTATGGTTGGGGATGTCCCACATCA
Organism: Allium cepa; assembly: GCA_030765085.1. Lineage (NCBI taxonomy): Eukaryota > Viridiplantae > Streptophyta > Magnoliopsida > Asparagales > Amaryllidaceae > Allium > Allium cepa. Next base: position 468,707,636 of record CM060931.1, read on the forward strand.
GTAGTAAGTGCACGCAATTCTTGGTAACCTCTAAGTGAAGGGCAAACTTCTGTTTGTAACTCTACTAACCTCGCATCCCAACCCACTAAACCAAACATGCCACCCAAAGCCCAATGTTGGACTAGGCTCATTAATTCACGTTTCTCGTAAACGTATAGTTTAAGTTATATAATTTCCTACTGTAAAAATTATATAGCTTCCTACGTATAATTAATAATATTAATCCTTATTTATTTGCTACGTTATTATTCCTAATTTATACATTTAGGCTTAGGTTTCCTTATAATGTCTAATAAATGTCTATTACCTATAGTAATTAGTCATTAATGTCAAAATTGGACCATCTCTATTTAATCCTCGTTTAATTCCTTTAATCTATTTATCCGTTTCAAAATCTACCTATTATGGCCATTCATTTTCCATAATTTCTAATGGCATTTATTTACTAGTTTTAAGATTAACCTATTATGCCAAATCATTTTCCTATAAATGACATATTAAATTTTCTAATGACATTTATTTACTAGTTTTAAAATCAACCTATTATGCCTATTTGTTTTCCCATAAATTTCATATTAATTTCCCTAATCAGTCCGTTAATTATTACGTTGTTAATAACTAATACGTATATAGTCATAAATTACACTGTTTATATTTGTTTTGTTTCTGAACGTTAAGCGTGGTTATACTTTTATATATATAATTATTTCTAATTATTAATTTCTAAACTAGAACATTACTTTTCACATTTTAATTTATCAAAGTTGTCCTTCTAAAAAGGATTGCAGTTATATTTTCCCGTAAATTAACCAAAAGTGAGGTCTTTACTTCTTTTGAAATTACAAGGAATTATTCTTTTCCTTTGTTGAAATAGACAGTATAAACTATGGAAAAGAATATCCATATCTTACACATCTCTATCCTTTTTTGATATATTCCTTGTTAGTTTAAACAATGTGTTTTTATACATATTTTAGGATTGATGCTTATGGAAAATAGAATTCACTTCAAATAAATAAAAATATAGAAATTCACATTTCAAGGGCAGCCTAATTTACAACCCAATTGTAGGTTTGGAATAATTTTACAATTTTACTAACATTCTACAAATAAATATTTGAGACTAGTTTCAAATTTGCAGATCGGGTTGCACATACTATTCCTATTCCAATTACCTATTTTATTGAATGTGTGGACGCTAATCTTATACGCTTACTTTAAACCTACAATTCATCAGATCTTATTTAGCTTAATAATTAAATAAGAATTCAACGAGGTAAATTTCAATGTTATAAATACATTATGTAATTTCTCACTCACCTTTTTAATATTTCCAACTCTCCAGATCTAAATCCAATCCTTTACTTGACTCATTTTTCATTCAAATCCAAAAGAATGTTTATAACAAGGTGTATACATATTATTAGAATTACAAGTCTGAGAAAAAATTGATGGTTAAGAAGAATATAGATTGAAATTTACCTTTTTCTGCAGTGTCGGTTCGCTTCTTCCTTTTCATTTTTCGCGCTTCTCCTATTTGCGTGTGTGTATGAATATAATATTTTATAATTTTTAGAAATAGCGGAGAAGGGAAAATGGTAGAGCTTCGTTGCTTGAATCAGAAAATATGAGAAGAGAAGTGAGTTTGATCGTTATTTATAGGTGCACAATCAATCGTAACTATTAGATTAAAATATATAACAAAATCCAGGCCGTTGGCCAAGGTTCAGACCCTAACCACCACCATGCGACCGGTTGATCGCTCCCATATAGGCAGTCGACTGCTAACGGTCGATTAGTCCACTGAGGGTGTTGACTGGTGGGGTCTCGTATTTAACGTTAATTTATTTCCTTTTTCTATTTAATTATTTTCACTTAGATACTTCAAACACTAATAACTTTTTGTTTGAGCTCCGATCGTGAAACTCTAAATATGAAATTTGCTCAAAAAATCATCACAAAGGCAATGTTGTAAGTTTCATGACCAAATTCCAACGTTTGCTCAAATTTCATTTTTGGAACGTTATTATTTATTAATCGTCGTTAATTTTATGGGGTATTATAGGACTCATGCTCGTTCGATGCTTCATCCACATACATTCACCATTTAAGTGCTCTTCCTTTTGAGATTCCACTTTGTGGTCTCTAATGGTGAAATTTGCAGTAAAGTCTAACAGGGCCTGCCCTTTGATTGATAGGTAATCTCGTACTCACTCAACTCGATACTCCATCTGGTGAGCCTTCCCATGGTATCGGGTCAGTGTTCGACCTGTCTCATGGGTGGTCGGTTAACACTGGGATGGGATGTGATTAGAAATAATGTCTCAATTCCCGCATTGCCATTAATAGGAAATAGGCCAACTTCTCCAACTTAGCATATCTAGACTCTGGCCCCGTCAAGTGTTTTCTCACATAATATATTGGATGCTACACCCGATCATCCTCGCAAACCAGCGCAGCACTCAGGGCATAGAAAAACGCTGCCAAGTATAGATAAAAGTCTTTTCCCTCGACCGATGTAGAAAGAACCGGCGGCATCTGCAAACGTTCCAACAAGTTTAAGAATGTGGCTAAGCACTCGTATGTCCATGTGAAATTTCCTTTTTCCTTCTTGAGTGCATCAAAAAACGAAACACATTTATCCATCACCCTTAATGTGAGCCTACTTAACGCTGCTACATTTCCGTTTAGACTTTTCGTCTCCTTTCGAGTTTCGGGGATGTGTTTCAAAGCCTGGACCTATTCCGGGTTAGCCTCGATTCCCCTAGCATGCACAATAAACCCTAAAAAAATTCCAAAGGATACCCAAAGGAACATTTAAGTGGATTCAACTTCATCCCGAATTCCCGTAGAATTTAAAACATCTCCTCCAAGTGTAAGATGTGATATTCAGCCTTTTTTATTTTACAAGCATGTCATTGACGTATACTTCCATAGCTCTACAACAAAATACACATTTCACAACAAACAATACTAGTTGCAATAGGTCTTTAACAACGGTTCTGCAACCGTCGTGATAGACGAAGTTGTAATGAAGTGATTACATTGTACAACTGTTTTTGACCATTGTAATTGACCATGCAGTAAAGGGTTTGTTACAACTGTTAATGACTGTTGCAATATAGTCTTTTACAACTGTAATTGCAGTTGTAAATCAGTAACAATTTTTTTGAAAATCATAACATTACAACCAACAAAGACGATTGTAATAAATTATTATACAACTGGCAAAAACATTTGTCCATTGATCTTTTGCAACTATTTTGCAAAATAAATGCGAAAATAACAAACATTTAGTTGACCAACATATTATAATACATCATTTAATAATTTAATGACTAAAACAAATATTATCATAAAACAAGCAAAATCACACATTTCGAAAGGCTAAATAAAATCACATTAACAAAGTTCTAACACACATAAAGTTACATTTACAAAGTTCTAACACAGTACGACATATAATCCATAAACACGTACCCAAGCGACAGTTTCAAAATACATCCAGTTCAAAGGTAGAGTACAACACAAAACCCATAAAGTCAAAATGAACATACTTACCAGTCCAAGAAAATGAAGTCTTTGTGTCGAGCGACGGTTGTTCCAAGAGCCTCTTTCAACCTGAATAAAAGAGCTTCAGGATCCATCAGTACATGCTATTGCAATTTTAAAAGAAGCTACTGCGGTTTTAAAACAAATATGGTGAAATGGCCTAAATATGGTGAAACATTCTATTGCAGTCTTTGATGTATAAATATTTTCTTTTCTTTCAAGAACATAGTGCTACAAACCTGAGTTATATTTTGTCAAGGATTTTATACCCATATAGGCAACTTTTCGAATACATTAAGCCAGTTTTAGTGAATTACAAAGTAAGTTGCTTTTTACCTACACGTAGACGGAAAGTTCTACTGTTGTAACTAGTTTTGAAACGACAGAGAACATCAATATTTGAATGGATATCAAATGTCCAATGAGAAGAACCTGATGGTACTAAAGGTACCATTTTATTTTCAAGTATGAATCTGCTTATCCCTATATTCATGTGTCTAAATCATCTCTAACCTTTGTTTATGCGTCATGTTCATTTTTCTTAAATGTTATTGCTGAATATAAAAGGCTGTAAATTGTCAAATACACTAAACTGGGGTTTTAGCACTTTATATGTTTTTACTATACATAACAGTATTTATCCAAGGTCAAATTTTATTGATCAAATACATGTTTTTCAAGATAGTGCTTACATTTATTTTAGGGAAGCATATAATATGATCATGATAGCATATTTATCTTTGTAAAAAGTTATTATTACAAATAATGCCTACAAATATGTACTTTCTCGACAAAAATGTGTTTACTTACAACCATGGTTATAAAATCTAGAAAAACAATTTATAACTATGTTATACAATAATAATAAATCTAAATGGCAATATGGATACATCAGACAAAAAGCAAAGGTTGTCATTGGTACAATGATACCTTTTGTATTTCGAAATTATTTTTGATGGGTTTCACCATATTGTTGTGAACTAGAAAAAAAAAATTCCATAGTTAGCAACCATTTGAAATGGAGCAAATGGACAATTTCTTACGGTTTCCTTTTTTACAGCTTCTGGGTAAGTTTCCTTTTTTACTTCCATGTAGCCTACAACATGGTCAGGTGTGTACTAATATCATTTGAAAATAACTTAATTGTCGGAAAAAAATTGAGAAGCGGAAACATATTAAAAATCTAAAATCATTCCAGTTTTCCCCTAAAGTATAAAATTAAGTGGAGGGATAAGACCCGGTTGCGTTAATCTTCATTTGCTGACTGGTTTAGGTAGTAGCTTATGAAAAGGCAGTCTGCCTCTTACAGTTTCTTATTTACTTCCTTAATTTTCATTAGTCGGTTTGATAATTGTTCTTCCTGACAACGAATATATATTTCCTAAATATATAATTGGGTTACATTTTTGAACAGAGTTCCTTGGTACTTAGATGTTCACTAATAATATCATATCATCTAAGAATATGCTAGGTAAAAAGAGATGACAAATCGCATGCAGTTAATAATGGCGCTAATGTGCGACATGAACTGTAACATGTCTTCTCTTTTATATTCCTGGTTTTGTTTAGAAAATTGGTAGAATCTTAGCAGTAAATCTAAAAGATACAACTTATTTGTTGCACCCAAAATGAACAAACCCATCAACTCAACTCACTGTTGAACTATCACTTAATAATTATGGTACGCGTTTACTTAAATGAGAAAGGGCCTAGAAAGTAGTGATTCTCTCGGCCTAAGCATTAGAAAATTCTGAGAAATGCTTCATAATAACATTCGCTCATTCTTTGATTTCAGGATAATAAGAATTGCTTTTGGTAGGCCAAACTTGAATTTACATGTTTTTTAAATGAGAGTACCAAAGTTGAGTTTACATACGATTCTTTTAGATTATACAAGCCAAACCTCACTTCCAGTTTATTTTAGGCTGTAAGAGACAAGATAAAGCTTTGTAGTTTGTGATTGACTTTCATAAATTGGATCAACTAAACTAAATATTTTGAGTGAACTATGCATATTACCCAGTGTCAAACTACCAAAGGTTTCTTATTCAAAAAACTTCCAAAATTTCTCAATATCCTCTTCAATAAACTCATATAGCTATTTTGACACATTGTTTCTTAAAAAACCGCTCGTCCTTTTCCATTTTTGGCAACAGCTAGAATTCCATTTTAGTTATCACCGGCTAGATTTTCTTCAAATGTATCAATTACTTCATCAGATTATATATTACAGTCCAATAAACAAGGTGTTAAATCTTGGAATCCCACGTGGATTCTAATAACCCAACGGGTCTCGGAATCACATATGCATTCTCATGTCTCAAATAAATCTAAGAATCATCCACGGATTCTCATATCTCAAATAAATCGTAGAATCATCCATGGATTTTGGTACTCCAACGGGCCTTGGAATGATACATGGATTCCAACATCTTAATATAGTACGAAACTCCCCTATAGCACCATGTATGGTCTCGGAGTGGTTATAGTTTTCGAGTCATCTCTTACGAGTACACTATTCCGCATCCCGGGCACTCCAAAAACCAATCACCGATTTTTCGGAATGCTCGATACCGGTTCTTTAGGAAATAATCATACAATACATAGAGCGGGGATCACCTCCTAACTGTTTAAGTGGACGGATCTCCTTATCATTTGCCTTACAAGAACAAAACGAGTTTATATGTACAGTATAGCACTACTGACGATAACTGTATCATATAATCTCCGTGTTTCTTCTAGATATTACCGCATTTAAAATCCTTCGATGTTAAATAGGGAATTTTTTAGTATCACCAAAATTAAGAAGGATTACATATTTAGGCCAAGATTTGATGGTCGGTTATTTAACGTTCAAATAAACAAACATTCCAAACATAGATTATATTTCCCACAGAAATCATTAAGCCTCTTAAAATTTATCTTTCATAAATTAAATCTCTTTCCAAAATATTTATCAAAATATTTGTATACTTGTCTCAACAGTATAAGTATATCCACAAACTGTTCCTTTTAAAAGTTGAAAAAAGTTTTTCATATACTTTTAAATGGTATAAATATATTCTCAAAAACCCTTAAACAGATTTTCTAAGAAATATTATCTATTTCAAAATCATATTAAAATGATCAAACCCAAATGTTGTTTAAAACGGAGACATAAATAATCCAAAATGCCATTACTTTTCGTAAATGTCCTTTATTTTATAAATAAATATCTCCTTTATAAATTTCTCAATCTATTTATAAAGTTTCTTTATAAATCTCCAATTATTTATAAAATACTCTTTATAAATCTCAAAACCCATTTACAATATTTCTCCTTTTCAGATCTCCAAAACTCATTCATAAATTCTTTTATAAATATTCAAAACCATTTATAAACTCTTCCCTTATTTAAACAACTTATCTAATAATTTTTTAAGTCGGTAAGGTTCCATTAATTAACCATAAATTATTCAAAATAATTTTAAATAAAAAAATTTATTTAAATATTCTTCTATTTCATTATCTTTAAACCTTATTCAAAATAATAACTTTAAAATCTCATTAATAATATATTAAATTAATTTTAAGCACAATTATTGTATTAATAAGTTAACTTCAAAACAATATCAATATAATAATTAATTAACTTTAAAACGTTATTAATATAATAATCAATTAACTTTTAAGTTATATTAATATGATAATTAATTAACTCATAAATATGAGGAAATTAGGGAAAAAGATAAACTTAAAAAAAAAATTAGGCTGAAAGACATCAACTTTTATTTTTAGGCTAAAGGACAAATAATAGTTATAGTTATCATTATATTCAACTTTTACACTATATGAAATGCTAGTTATAACTAGCATTATATTCGGTTTTACACTGTAAAAGATTCTAGTTATATCTAGTATTGTCCTTCAGCCAAAAAAACAAACTTGTTGTCCTTCAACTTAATTTTTTTTTCTAAATTTGTCCTTGTGCTTATTTTCTTGTAAATATAATTAAATATCTTTAATTAAAAATTAATGTATAGTTAAATCACTTTGAATAAATCTAGTATCTCTGGTACGGATTGTATTTGCTGCGGTGGGAGGATTAGTGTAACGACCCGCAAATCTGTACCCCTTGAGTCAACACTATTCTACTTCAATCAACTCAAGTTGAACAGAAATACGAACCATTAGTGTTAAAGAAGAGTAGGTAGAAGAAGAAAATAGAAAACAACATCAGAATCTAACCATCGCAGCGGAATAAAATATAATAGATAATAAATGATCTTTACACAAAATCAAATATATCTGTTTATATATTACATCATCAGAGTACATCAATCATAGTTCAATATCAATAACATAAAACTGGATACACAACTACTCAACACAGCGGAATATATATATAACATGTACGAAAGTACGTATCATCATCCAACTCGTCTCCAGAGCTCCACAGCATCATATCCTGTATCCTATAATACTCGGTCTGACCCGCATTATAGTTAAATAACATCCGAGTCAGTCTGGAATACCAGCGTGATAAAATCACACTCAAATTGATTATTAAAGTTTCAAAATCCTTTTGAAAACAAAAGCATCTCGTAAGACCACGCCACAAATAAACATGTCGGGTTTTTACCTTATGATAGCTAAAACACTTTTTATTAAAATCCTATGATTTTATAATAGGGTCTATATGCAAATTAGCCAAAATTGTTACATTCATTAAATTCCAGCTACTAGCCACAAAGTGGGTAATACAAACAAAACTCATAAAAGGCTCATATGGAGAATGGATTTCCAACTAATGACTAGGCACTGGGGTACCACCTGTCACGGTACGTGGCCTAAATCACTGTAGCGAGGATCACTCCCGACCCCCTACAACACAAGTCCGGGACTACCCCTTACTGGATAATCCTGAGTGAGATTACCCCACGGTTGGGATCAGCAACCGCACCACTAAGCTGAAATAAAAAGGGACATCTAGACAGGGATGACCTCACCCTGAATGGGTGCTACCCACCTAGCCTTGCTGCATAACCCCTGATTTTCGGTCATTCCCGGTTGATGAGGCTTGAGGCTAAGCGTTACCTTTTAAAACATATCCCTTAGAATGCCCATCGTCCACCTGACGATGTTCCGAAAGCATTCATCCATACAAGTCTGTCTCGGGTTCGAACAGAACCGAAGGCACTATTCCTACTACATCCATTTTGGAAATATCCTTAGGAGTAGTAGCGACTAGCCCTTGCACTTCACTGCTCCATCATCGAATCCAAACTCGTTTTCCATGAAAACGTACAAACCGGATCGAAGTGGTTTTCGAGAAATAAATCTCGATCCCGGTCTCTTCGAAACGACCAGTGCGTTTGGCCAATATTGATAGTCGGTGATTTAACTATCAATTAATATTCACAAACAACCGTCAAACAATAAATAATTTCCCAAATTATTTATTAATCCCAAAAATATCTTTACAAGATATATTTCCACTTTTCAAACCCTTTTGAAAACAGTTTTCAAACTATCTTCCTTTCTTAGAATAAATTCCAAGTATTTTCTATTTCCACTGAAATCACCAAGCACAAAACTTTAGATTTTTCAAAAAATTTAAAACGCTTTACTTTGAAATATACTTTAAAACATTTAAGTTAAAACTACTTAAATAATTTTTTAAAAATACATACTATATGAATATTTGAAAATAAGGTTACTTTATAAAATATAAAACTAGGTTTTCACTTTTTTTTTAAAGCATCATACTAAGTCACCTTTTAAATAATTACTTCGATAATAGATTTGAAAAATATTTACTTTAGAATTTAGATATTTGGAAATAATAAATTCCTAAAACATGCTTTTTAAAACAGCATCAAAACTTTTTATCTTACATATAAAAGTTTACTTTGAACGTACTTGGCTATCCAGAGAAATATACTTCTCTTCACATTCTTCTTTAAATTTCAAATTTCAAACACTTGAATCAATTTCCAAATTGATTTCTAATTTACTCCATTTTTATTTCAAAATCCATTAATTTCAGATTATATTCCTTAATTATGATTTAAAATACTTTTAACTGAAAATACCAATTTTTGATTTCTCAACTCACTTCTTAATCCTTTTAAATAAATTTAAACTTTAAATTTTAAAATAATTCTTTATTCCTTTAAAATAGTATCACTTAATTTTACAATTCATTAATTTCTGTTTATTCAAAATCTTTTCATACTCGAAGTTATTTATTAATATTGTAATATCACTTCCATTTCATTCTTAATTTATTCAAATTTTCTATAATTATTTCGCTTACAAATTCACTCCTTTTATTTTCTTTCCAAAATCCAATTTTATATTTTTTTTGGTAACTCGTTATACCCAAATATATTCCATCAACCCATAGCATTCAATATTCCAATATAATTCCTCGTAGAATATCAAATAATCACAACAGAGTATATTAAATAATTTAAATAAATGTTGAGGAATCTAGTTGGATCCCTCCGACCTGTTTTCCCTGCATCCAGAGACGTTAGCATAACATAAATACCAATTCCACTTCGAGGTGGAATATCGCGGTATATGGGATTAATATAAATCATCCGCTATTATGTGGAGCATAGGGTCTCATCTGCTATATAATGCTGAAAATCAAACATTCGAAGTTATACTATATACTACTATATATAACATAACACACCGGATCCAATCAATCGATCAATTATTCAAATTTAACCACTTAAATTAAAATTAAAATTCAGCGGAGTGAGATTTACTCACCTTTGCCCCTTAAATTTGCAAATCCACTTCATTCTCCCATTGATTCCACGATTATTGACCTTGTATAAATATTAGATGATTTTATTAATATTTGGATCAATCGAACAATTAATTGCCATTTTATAAATTTAACTAACCAATGAATTTAGTTTAAACTAAAAACTTAATTTTTAAACTGATTTCCATTTAATGAATTAATTAGTTAACAATTCAATCCTAGCTAAATAAGTATCCCTTTTAAGGAATCTTTCAGTGGTTAAAATAAATTAGCTAAGTTAATTGAACAGATTTATCCCCAATTCTATCATTTAAAACAAACTTAGCAATTTTAAAATATGTATATTTCCAGTAAATAAACAAATAAACATTTTCTCCACTGTAATTATTTTATTTTCTATTTCCTGTTTACCTAAAAATATATATGTGCAAAACCGAAAAAAAATAGAAATCAAAACACTACCTTACAGCCTTGCGACCCCAAGAATTGGCGTGACCTCCCCTCCAGATCCACCATGTTGCTGCTATCCTAGGTCCATCCTCTAAGAATCGTTGTACCGTGCCGTCCTTCGCCCCAAGATTGCTCGCATACGCAGTCATTCCCTCAAGCTTGCCTAACGATCGCGAGTGCCTCCTCCAGATCCAACGTCGACACCAAGAACCTCAATTGCCGCGGCCATCGATCCATCTCGACTAAGTCGCGCCTGTCGTCTCTGGCCACCGAACCCACATGCGCTGCCTCGCCCAAACTCGCACCATGCGGCCTTGCCTTTCTCTCACAACGGTCGCAACCCCCAAGCCCTAATCGCGAGCGAAACCCTCACTTAATCAAATTCGAATTCGATCGGCCTCGTTCCTTTGAAATTTTGAACGATCGGCGAGAGAGAGCTCGAGTAAATTGAATCGAACTCGGCCATTTTCTCTGAGGGATTATATGATGTTCAGATCTTTTATTATTTTCATTATATATAAAATGGAAATGTCTTCGGTTGGAAGATAAAGGGTGGCGTGATTTTTAATAGGAAGGGTTCGACTTGGCTTTCAAAAGAAGGAAGATAAGGTAGCGTGTTTAGGAAAGAACTGTAAAAATTTCTGATGTGAGAAAGAAAGTCTGCTGATGTTGAAATATTTTGACCAGTGAAATAATAGGTTATATTATTTTTCAATTTAAATTTAAATTGTCTCGAATTTTGCAACTCAAAATTTCGATCTTCTATCGAGGCATGCCGCTAGGCGTTTATAATGTTATACCCCTATTCCGAACACAATGGAAAAGGTTTCGAGCCCAAATTCGATCATATGGAGAAGATAGCTTTTGAATCGACTATTATCAATTAAATTTTCAGCGCGTTTATATATCGTACGATCACACAACAACACCGATCACTACGAAAATTAAAATCCGATAATAATTCGATATTACGGATCCAATGGAACTGGTTTCGTCGAATTCTGAGACTATGCCTCGGAAGGCTATTTTTAAATTCAATTTAAAACGATAAAATTTCAAAACTTGACAAACCATTTTTAAATTTGATTTCAACACTTCTATTCTCTTCAGTACTATCAATATAAATTTCACAAGCCTTCAAATTATTTTTAACAGGCTTAGAACTCCAGATTCAACATTTTACCCAACTTCAAATTATTTAATTTAATAATTAAATTACCGAAATAAATGGTGATATTTGAATTCAAGTTAAAAAATAACTTTTAAATATTTAAAATCAATTAAATATTCCGATTTTAAATGCTTAAAAATTCCGGGTCGTCACAATTAGTGTGCGTGCGTGCTTGTACAAAAGGAAATGGAGACAAACACGTGAGCATCGGGTGAGTATCTCGCTCATAAATATACCATGCCTAATCTAGTAACTCAATATATTTATGCAAGAATTAATACAATATCTAGGTAAATTGCATTGCCTGTCTCAAAGCATAGATGTTAGTGGCCATGAACGGACCTAGAACTGATCAAGAAGGGCACGACCTGGAGCAAGCTGCTCCAAGCAGCCTCCGACCAATGGACCCGTCGCGAACGACCGATGCACCGATGGATCTTTGCGCATGCCCAGTTTCGGGTATCCGTGTGAGCATTTTGGCATGTGAGTAGGTGTGTGCGCGTGTGTTCGTTCATGGCTGTGCACCTGGGTTACATCTCTTGCTGTTCCGTTTCTTTCTTGAGTTAGACCAACAACGTGGCTTGTTCACTTCAACCTCTCTCATACTTTTGGACTGACCGAGCGAGATACGCAACCAGGTAAGTACAACTAGCCACGGACCAGTTTAAAAAAACTTTGTTTATAATGGCGAAGTCTTCAGCGTTATAAATTTATAACGGCGAAGACTTCGCTATTATAAATTATATATAACATTCACATTTTATAAAGGCGAAGATTTTCTCTTATAAATTTGTAACAGTAAAGTCTTCGCCTTTATAAATTTATAATGGTAAAGACTTCGCCTTTTAAGTCTTTGCCGTTATATCTATTAGCCTATGTTCACTCAACTAGCCAGGAGATCATCTCAAACTAGTCACGGAGAAGTGAACGAGCCACTTCTGTTTGTTCCATGGTTTGTTTAGCAACTGAACAATTAAGTCATTGTTGGTTGTGCCTTAGTGTGTTCCATGGCATCAAGATAGTATATAATATTGAGTAGTAAGTTTATTGTTCTGTTGATACTTTGCTTCCAGTAATTGGTATTATAAGTGAGTGTTCTGTCCATTTAGGCGCTAACTGTCTTTTCATTTTGTTCTTTCTTTTACTTGCTGTTTTTGGTCTGTTCTTTTTTATGGTAAGCTGCACTTGATTCACTTAGTTTTATGTAAATATTATAAAGCGAATCGCTTCTTCCGTGCACACGTTTTATTGAACTGCCTTTGAATGCTTTTGGTTGAATTGATTATGCTTGTTAAAGAATTGTTTATGTCTATATTTTTGTGCCAGGTTCGATCAAAGTTTAAGTCATATATTTTAGTTTTGAAATGTATATGCCTATTTTTATTTAGATTAAGCTAAACTAAATCTCTGCTCAAACTTAAATGTATGTTTCTAAACACTATAGATATATGTGATCTGATTTTCTTATATCTTGCTTTGTTAGAGCATCTCCAACAATTTGGAGTGCGGAAATTCGACTTTCCGCACTTCAAAATGTTAGAGACCTCATTTAGAAATGAGGGCAGGCGCCTGTGTTTATAAAACACCGGGCGCCTATTGAACAGGCGCCTGATGCCCAGACGCCTGTTCAACACTGGTTAAAGCGCCTACACAAGGAACTTTTTCCTCTACTCCCCTCATTTTTCCCTCCTCCATCCTCTTTTCAGATAATTTTTTGAATTCAACTTTGCGTCTAAATGCCGCCCCGTTCGGTCAAAACTGGTAGACACACCGTTCGATATACGACCGATGTCAATATCGAACCTGCTCATGTCCCTCCTGATGCTACCGTGACTCCAGACGATCTTCGATCTTTGCATGACTTGCCCCTACTATTTCGCATCGACATACTACAACTATAGCGACACCACAGGTATACGTTTATTTCTTTATTGCTTGATGAACAACTATGTAAATATATATGTATGATAATTCTTTGTTTATTTTAACATTAAATAATCATATATTTAGGTTCGTCACGTAGCGATGCGAGGTAGTTGGTATAGGTGTATGTCTGAATATTTTGATCAGTTATCGGAGCCGATTTTAGATAGGCTACATGCGTCACCTTTTGGTGAATTTCTTGCTTTACCTAGATTTTCTCATGAAGATCGTTGTCTGGTAGAGACCCTCACCGAGAGATGGTGTCCTACCACTCACACATTTCATTTCCCTTATTTTGAGCTAGGACTGACTCCTCTAGATTTTTATATGCTCACTAGCATAGAGGTTGGTCGACCAGACCGTCTACCTGTTTCATTTGATAGTTCATTTGAGGAGTTCGAGTCATATTCAACTTATTTACTGACTTTGGCCGATGAGGAGGTTAGAGGAGGAGCTGTTACTCTCCCTTGTTTGCAGCGGTATATAGTAGAGTACATGGTCGTTTGGGATATGCACACTCTGGTTATTCGTGTCTTCATATTATACCTTTTTGGGTCTACATTTTTTAGTAACAATAAGGGTACTATTAGGCTTGGTTTTTTGGCTGGATTAGTAAATATGAATGGACTACATATATATGATTATGGTACTGCTATTATTGGTTATTTGTACGTAGCATTAGATACTTATGCACTTCACCAGTCTGGACAGATGTATGGATTTTAGTACATTCTTCCATTTTGGTACTACGAGTATACTTCCAATATGCACCCCCGACTTGTTATAGAGGCGAATGTCACACCTTATATTTACTTTCCTAGATTGCGTCGTTGGGGTCCTCCTATGCATTTGCCCCGTGTTGCACAAGGGGTGCACAATGAGCTGATGGAGGCTAGACAGCAAATGGATATGAGGCGGCATGTTAACATTATCGTTCGTCCATGGGATCAGTACTTACAGTTCCTAGAGCCCGGTCCTGATAATCCACTCACTTTTCAGTTTTCCATGTCGTGACGTAGGATTTGCTTTCAGGTTCCTACATGTCCATTCATATGGTATTTAGGGGAGCGGTGTTGGATGCGGTCGTATGGTATAGTTCGCATTCCATCAGATCCGCTACCATGGGATGATATGTATGGAGGGTTGGACCAGCTTATATTCTTGCGATGAAGGGTGCGGAATGGGTGGATGGTGAGCTATTTATAGTTATTGGAGACTTTGATTCATATTGGGCTCGAGTAGCCCCATGTGCTTACGCGTTGCCTGATTATATTCGGGGTTTGAACTCCGATCATATTGGTCCGCGTACCTCTTCCGGTAGAGTTCAACTACCGCCTGCCACCTTTGAGCCTACATCATCTCAGTACACGTAGCCTCCTACTTTCGACCCCTCTCCACATTCTTTTAGAGAATATGATGTACATGGTTAGGTGGTGGAGTACCCCTTGCAGTATCCTACAGATGACGATATTACGGGTGTGAAATCCGCCGGATTGTATCAGCCTCATCAGGTTTGTACGAATTTTAACTGTTCTTTAAATAACTTGTCATTATATTCTCCACCTATGTATAATTATTTTTTGCACATATCAGTATTCTCAGTACATGGATTATGATAGACGGATGATTGCTGCATTTAAGCGTATGATGCTCGATTATACACAGATGATGTATCAGAGTTACCAGATTGCGGTCCAACAGCAGCAAACTCAGTATGATGCTTAGGTATAGGAATTACAGACCCAGATTCAGCAGCTTCAGGAGCAGCTGCATGTCGGACCTCAGCCTCACGACTTTGATGACATCAACGATGACAGTGACGACGATAGTGGAGACGATGAGGAGATTGATAGTGGTTTCGATCACATAGACTGATGTGCTGCATTTATATGTTTTAGACTGTGTTATTATTTTTCAGACCTTACATTAGTTGGTTGCATATTATGGTGGTGATGATGCTACTGTTATATGTGATTGTCTATATGTTATGGCATTGTGTCAATTATATTTTACGTTGAGTATTGCATTGTGTTGATGTTAATTTACGCTTGTGTTTGTTTATTATTAAGCGTACATGAAGTCAAAATGTTGAAGTAACAAACATAGTTGTGTGTGTTTGTCAAAAATTTTATGGATGTTTGACACGTGGACGTTAATCTTATGCTTCATTTTTTTGATCACGGCCTCTTTATTTAAGATAAAGTATTATATTCTAATGTCACAACATTTGAAAGTTCGGTTAAATCAATCAATGTGTAACATAATATTTTCGGCTATAGAATTGAAACTGTTAGTAAATTTTTATATACAAATGGATCAAATGTGCGATGATGAAGAGATAATGGCAACTCAGCTTTGGGACACTTTTGCTGAACTTTACAATAGCAATGTTGATGGTAGAAGTAGACGTACGCAAGTGGAGTTGAGGACTAGTTATGGGAACTTCTGCAACGCCTGTACGTGGTACAGCACGGTTATCAATGAGGTTATATTTGAAAATTTGTTTTTAAACCAACCCGTTCTACATTTGAAGGACGTTACTTTCTCAAATATCACAGCAAATTCATTGGACATGAGGCTTATATCATACGTCAAAATTGGCTAGAACGACTTGGATATCCATAATTTGAGTTTATTATTGTTGAGTGTATTATTGCCTCTGTGTATGCATATTTATTATTGTCTTGTTTATGAGTAATTTTAACTTTCTACTGCATTGTCAAATCAAAACACAGTTCTAATATTTAAACATAATTAATTTTTAACGTTCACACGCTTCAATATATATGTAAGAGCTTTTCTTCTCAAACACGCAATTGAGTTCTCCACTCCTTCAATCTTCTCATCCTCATATCAATGCCTTCCTGGTCATCATCTATTGACTCTGATGTCGGGTATGTTCCAAAGGAAAGCGAACATACCGATGAAGATTGGAATATCAATTACCAAGACCGACATTACGAGGACGTTGCTTGTGAATTCCCAAATCTTGACCAACTCACACTTCAAGAAGATATTCAACCAGTACACGAACAGTTGGTTCATCAACAATCACAGGAGGTTGAACAAGTACCAAATTTGCAACCTTCGATTGAACAAGAGGCTGACTCTTACACGGTATTTTGCCATTGTGGTTATAAGGTTGAAGTTGTGGTTAGAGATGATGGCGAAGATATTGGTCGTCGAATCCAGTTGTGTCCTTTCAGGCCTGAAGGGTGCAATTATGCAGAATGGGTTGATGAACGGCTATGCCCAAGGGCCATAACATATGCCAATGAGCTGGAACGAGAAATAAGACGTCTCTGAAATATCGTGCACAACTTACAATTTGACTGTAACCGGTAGTTTCTCAGTGAAATGTATTATTGTGGTGTGTATTATTATGGAGTGTATTATTGTGGAGTGTACTATTATGGAGCGTATTATTATTATGGTTGTATTATTATGGTGGTTGTATTATTGTGGAGTCTATTATTATGGAGTGTATTATTATGGAGTGTATTATTGTTTGTGTAAGCATTGTCGTTGATTGTATTAATGTTTGGGTGTTTTAGTAACAATGACTTGTTTCTTTCTGTATTATTGCGTTAAGAATATGGCAACAGTTGTATGATGGGACAAGACAGTGCAGACGTTACATTGCAGATAAGACACTGCATCTACAGTTAATAATGTATGATGGGACGAGACACTGCATCAGCAGTCAATAGTGTATGGAGGGACAAGACAGTGCAGACGTTACACTACAGACAAGACACTGCATCAATAGTTAATAGTATATGATAAGACGAGACACTGCATCAATAGTCATAGAATTTAGATGTGACGAGACACTGCAGTCGTGATATAAATGGAATCTACTTTATAGATGGTGGTTGAATTTAATTAATACTACCCACAAGTGATTGTTTGTTAGCCAACATGTGATTTAAGCTATAAAAGGCTTGCTAGATGCTGAGAAGTATTATTGCTCATTCTTATTTCATACAATTTCAAATATAACAAATGGTGGCAGAAGATTATATATTTTTTGATGATAGCGACGACGAATTTGATGAAATGATGGAAGATCATTTTCGTCGCAAAAAGGAACTAATAAGTGTGGCTGCACTACAAGTTAGTCAATCGAGTAGGCCACACGGTGGATCAATTGTTGGTCGTCGGTATAAAAATCGTATACATTCATGGCACAACGACAGACTGATGGAAGACTACTTTGTTCCAAATCCTACTTACACAGATGCTGATTTTAGAAGAAGATTTTGCACGAGGCATCCTCTATTTCTTAGAATCCTACAATGCATCAAGTAGCATGACAAATATTTTATCTTCAAACCTAATGCATCTCATACAATGGGATTGACTGGAATTCAAAAAATGACAGCTGCACTCAGAATGCTTGCATATGCAGGACCGGCGGATGCGCTTGATGAAAATTTGAAAGTGGGGGAAAGCACGGTATTAGAGTGTTTGGAGCATTTCTGTCAAGCTATCGTGGACATTTACGGTGATCAATACTTATGCAGACCGAACGAGGCGGATATAGTTATGTTATTAAATATGCATGGTAGTAGAGGCTGGCCTGGAATGTTAGGCAGTATAGACTGCATGCATTGGGAGTGGAAAAATTATCCAAAGGCGTACGCTGGAGCTTATCAGGGTAAGTCTCGTAGGTTCTCTATTATTCTTGAAGCCGTAGCGTCGTACGACTTATGGATATGGCATGCATTTTTTGGAATGCCGAGTTCAAACAATGATCTTAACGTAGTCGAACGATCTACGTTGTTCAATGATTTAGCAAATGGTAGATCAACTCCTTGTACCTTTACTTTAGGAGGTAACACGTATGATCATGGATATTATCTTGGCGATGGTATATATCCTAAATGGAGTACCATTGTCAAGACAATTCCTAACCTACAAAACAATAAACAATCAAAGTTTGCAGCGATGCAAGAAGGCCAGAGGAAGGACGTTGAAAGAGCATTTGGGGTTCTTCAATCTAGATTTTCCATAGTCAATAATCTATGCAGACTTTGGTCACCAGTTAAAATGACCAAAATAATATACACTTATATTATTTTACATAATATGAGTATAGAGGATGAAAGGGACATGGAAGAAGATTAATTTTACAAGGGTGCTCCAACACCACCGCCTGTTTGGCGCAACGATATGATTGGCAGCGCACTAGAACTCGAGTTTCATGTAGAAAGCTAAATGTCCTACCGTAGTGTTCAACAACATCGAAGATGGAAAAATGATCTCATAGATCATCTTTGGAGGTTTTCTGGAAATTAGTGAAACTATATTTCTGTTGTTACTTTTCCTACTGTAGTTTATGTTGTTGTTACTTATTATTGTTATTGTAATCTGTGTATCTTTTATTAATGTAATGTTGTTATAATCTTTTTTCAATGTAATGCAATTTCAATGAAAATACTTATATTATTAATTGCTTTCATTCATAACACAATACAAATAATGGTAATTAAAAGATACAAAGGTTGTAGAAACGGTAATTCATTTAATGACCCTCTTCAAGTCTATGCCTCATAATTTCTCTCCTTCTTTGCTCTGTATACTCTAGTCATTCTGCAGACATGTGTGACGTATCCATGAACATTATTGCATCTTCATCTCTTTGCCGGTTTCCAGCAAGAAGTTGATCCATTCTTGATAACTTTTCTTGGTGTTGAATTGCTCGAGTCTCCATTGCCCGGTTAAATCTATCATCAGATTCAAGCATGAGTTTTAGTGTCAACTTGATCCGCTCTAGCCGTCTGCTTCTTTTTGGCCGCTTTTGCTCCCAGTGGCCTAACAAAATGATCTTCGGGTGGGGTTGGGTCTTCTTCTGATCCTAAACCGTAGCTTCCATGCGATTTCCTAGGACTAGAGCTTTCTCCAACTCTAGGCGTTTTACCCCGACCACTATTTGATTGAACTTGTTGAACGGTTTTCTGAAGCGATGATTTCCATTTAACGTGCTCGACCAACATGTCATAAACATGCATGAACTGATAAAAATGTGGTGCGTGTTTACTATCAGGTTTATAGATTTGTTTGAACAACTTGCTTGCGGCCATTCTCTGTTAAAAAATAATTAGTATAATTAGATAACTGTGATAAAAATTAGAATAATGATATTATATTAAAGCTTACCAAATGCGTTTCATTTCCAAATCCACTAGGATTTGTTTGCTTTAACTTGAACATTTGAGAATCGGACGTTTGCGTTTGGCGATTTATTTTTCCATAATGACCTTTGACTGAAGACTGCGTTCTTTTCCGATCGATATTCTTCCGATTGTAGCAATTAGTAACTTTGCCCCAAAAAGATTCACCACTTTGATCGGTCCCTCGAATAGGACCGACCGAGATGGCACAGTAAATGTAGCAAAGTTCGTAGTCTTCCGCAGCGCTCCAACTTGCATTTGTTACTTCTCCCCCAATCGAAACTGTATCGTCTTGTAAGTCGTAGTCTTCAAAACTGGACCTTGCAGCATCGACGTCGAAATCGGATTACATTTTCAGGTGAGATTAGTGGCCGAAAAAAACTGTAATGGAGGAAACAAATTGGTTGTGAATGGAAGAAGAGTGGGGAGTTGTATTTGAACCGAGAAAAATGGCCGTTGGAAAATGACCGTTGGGGGAAATAGGTGGGCGCTTGTTTAACAGGCGCCAGATGCCAGGCGCCTGTTAAACAGGCGCCTAACTCTCAGGCGCCTGTTGAACAGCCGCCTGGCATCCAGGCGCCTGTTAAACAGCCGCCTCGCCGAATCTGCAATTCTCGAGCCGAAGCCCCCCTTTCTACACTTTTGAGATTTCTCAACCTCTATTGGGAGCTCTTCTGGATGCAGATTCAAGAATTCTACACCTGTTGGAGATGCTCTTATGGTCGTATGTAGATATGTAATAAGTTTTGGATGTTGCTTTGCTGTATTTATAATTTTGATCATGGGACATTGCTTGCCATTATATTCCCATTCTTTATTTTTAATTCCGCATGTTCCTTTTGTTTTGTGCGAGAACTTTCACAACACTTGAAATGGTTCTTTTTATAACCAATATAATATATATGGTACATATATTTGACTTCTTTTGTACTGTTCACTTACGCTACCAGGAGATGGTTGAATTCAATATTTTGCCCGTTTCTTTTATGCACGTACAGAAGTAAAAAAATACATATTAGCCTTGAGTTTGAAATGTTTCGGGTTATTTTAAATATACGATTTGTATTACTTCTGTGTTTTCTTTTGCTAACTGACTTGGGTTGTTGTACTCTTCATGTTTTGTACTATATATGTTTGGGATGCTGATTTCTATATATATAATGTAGGACATTTCTATGTTGTGGACCTAGTTTGTTCACTTAATTACTATTATAAAAATAAAGCTCTGCTATGGACGTGTGCAACTCTCTATTTATTTGTATAGTGAGTTTTAGTGATACTTTAACCATATTTTTTTATACAATTTGAAGTTTCTTTGTCTAAATGAATTTTTGGAATGAACTTATGTAACTATGTAATAGTCCCTAATTAATGCCTTATAATAGTCAAAGTGTATTATCTGATATTTTAATACATTATTTTGGAGTTTTAAATTATTCTATTGACTGTTAACTTGTTTTTATGTTATATATTATAAATATTAATTTATTTGAAATGTGAATGATAATGGAAATTTGTAGATTAATTTTTGTATGTAATGTTTAACTTTGCAAACCAATTTTTGGGAAACAATGAAATAATTTTTATATGTAATATTTTGGTTAATGAATTATATAATAATTTGAGTTGCATTTTTTTTTATATTACACGTGAATGTTTAATAATCTGTTTTTTTCATATTATTTATGAATACTTAATAAACAGATTAAGTAGAAAAATGACCGAGAAATTAGTTGTTTGTTGTGGATATTGAACTGCATTTAAATTTAGAATGATTATTTAATTGACTTTAGAACCTTCATCATCTTTCTTCTTCTAGTATATATATAACTCTCATTCAGTTCCAAGTATTCAATTTTCACATAAAATAATATGTTGTGAATAATTTATTCAAAAATATTGATTTGTTTATTTTATAATCTATTTTTATATTAGTAACTAATTTCTCATTTCTAATTTCTATATTCTTTATATTGATTTTGCTGATATGAATGGCTCACCGATGAGTTAGGTTTGGTTTGCGTTTAATATGATACGATGATGACATTCTTTCTGTTTGATTTATTGATATTTATTCTATGTAGTGAGAAATCTGAATAAACGGATTTATGATACCGTCTGGTATAAGACTTTCGTTAAGACTTTTTCGGTTATTCTTTGGACTCATTATATAAAATAAAAAAGGAGGAGTGTGATATATGAGCACTGAATAAATGGACTAGTAATATGTGGTGGTATAGGACGCCATTGTGTTATTTATTCAGTTATTCTTTGCTCGTGGATGACACTCAATGCGAGGTATGTGATGTTGGGGGACTCACCACGGTGAGCACATATGGGGGCTACTAGTTAGCCACATAGTCTGTGTACATTATATGCCTGCTTACTTTAGCCTGACTCCCTTTATGTTTCGGGAGTGAACCAGATTGGTCAGTATACATCCTGGCAGTCCGAATATAGGGCCACGCCCCAAATCTGCGGCACCATTATTGTTATGATTTTTCGATGTACACCACGAGATAGATAGTTGGTTGCCTCTTGTGTCACATAGGCCAGCAATCAATTACCATATAGGGGCACATGTCGGTAGTCGTGGCCGAAGAGGTTACGCGTTGTCGAGCCTATAATGGATCATTGTCACGATACCGAGAGGAAACCAATGATTGTATGAGTCATGTCATATGGACCATATGTGGCTTTTGGAGCAAGGAGACATGCTGTCAGTCTTCCGTCTGGTTCAGGTATATGTGGTGACGGAAGTATGCTTGATAGACATATATTATGTATGGATGAGATTATACTTGAGACTATGCCCAAAGTATGATCAATCTCGTATCCTTCTTAGGCAGACGGTCTATTCTTTACAGGCAGATGAACTATGTGTTGTTGATTATATTTGGATATTGTTATGAGCTGGCTCATACCTTTCTTATTGATTTTATTGATCTGATATTGATATTTTATAATATGAGATTGATGGAGATAGTAGGCATTGTTTCATTACTACCCGACTTCGCTTGAGGATGTCTCATTACTGATTGTTTTGGCTTTGATGACGATTTCTGGATATGTATGATTCATCCATTTATATTGATTCTATGATTAAATGAATTTCTTTGTGGGTGATGACATTTATTGAAATCGGTATTGACTATTTCATATGAATTTGAGTTATTTGGTTAATGTGATACCTTGTTGACTATTTATGGTTATATATATATATATATATATAAGTTTATCCTATTATTTAGTGATTATATAGTACTTCCATTATTATTATGTGACCTAGATTAGACATAGACTAACCCATGTATTATTTTATAATGCTCGGGTCAGTCCGAGAAATTCTAGGTATAGAGACGGCTTGACCAGTATTTGCTTTAATGGGCTTAGAGGACAGATGTTAGGATGGTCCATGATACTTAAATGACATTTATTCTCTGTATACTTAGCCACTAAGTTGTATATATATTAATTATATATCATTAAACTGAGATAGCTGATAATTGAGTTGTATTGTATTCTTTTAACATTATTGTGTGTGTGTGTGTGTGTGTGTGTGTGTGTGTGTGTGTGTGTGTATTACGTGTTATCGCTGTGATTGACTCTGTGTTCTCTGTGATGTACTATATATTATGTATTGTTCTTTCCTAGAGGCATACATGTTTATTATTTGGTACCGACAATGTGCATGTACTGATGAGTTTTATCTTCGATGTTTTAATACGTACCAGTGTTAGTCTAAGGGAATATTCACGTATGTATCCCATATAGCCTTATTATTCATATTATCTGACAATATTACTCTATAATACTCTTTGATAGTATGAGTGTAGAAGAGGGGTGTTACGGTGTGACGCCCCACCTCTATACTCACATTAGCCAAGGACACTACGGAGTAATGCCGTCAACTAGCATGAAGAATTAGGCTGTTGAGGAGCGACCATCTGTGTAATTGCTTTGTGTTGATACTGATATGTCAGATAGTATTACATGCATTTCGTTTCAAGAGGAAATCTGACACGTCAATTATAAACTCAAAACTACTACACAGTGGCTATGTGATCTTCGAAAATAAATATAAAATAAACATAACATAAATCAGTCATAGATATTCTTATCACAAAGGCGGAAACATATATGAATATAACACATGAAAGCGTACATCGAAGTAGTGGTCATACAAGATCCACTACATCACAAAAGAATAGGTACAAGTGCTAATATGTATACATCAAGGAGTCTCTATCTCGAATGTATAAAAACAAAAACTACTAAGCTAAATTAGTTAGCCAAAAGTCAGATGAAGGACCATGATAAGAAGTCAAGCAGAAGCACCTAAAATACCTCGGTTTGACCCGAGTATTATTTAATAAGAAAATAATAAATGGATCAGTCTAGCTATAAATATCAGATAAAATGAGATAGGATAAGAGATATGGTAAAAAAGTATGATAACAAAAATGTCATACTGTGACAAGTACACATTAAATAACAACCACAAAAATCATACAATATCTCAAATCTACTCAAACGCTAAAAAGAATGTCATATTCTTTATTTTATTCACCAAATCACAAATATTGATAAAGCTTGTCAATATAAATCTCAAAAATTGGTGAAACACAAATTCTAGAAATCATCAATTATAAATCCATAAATCATAAAGGGGGAAGGCCTATCACAAACGAAAGCATGAAAAATCACCAACACGTGTATCATAAACGGAATGCAATTCCATAAACCGAACATCGACGCACCTAAAAAGATACGCCCCATGCACAGTCGAACATCGTCGCACCTAAATAGATACGTCCCATGCATAAACAAACATCGACGCACCTAGAAATATATGCCCCATGCATAAACAAACATCGATGCACCTAGAAAGATATGCCCCATGCATAAACCAACATCGACGCACCTATAAAGATACGCCCCATGCAAAGTCGAACATGGACGCGCCTAAAAAGATATGCCTCATGCATAGACGAACATCGACGCACCTAGGAAGATACGCCCCATTCTCCGACTTATCGAGCCAATTTCTTCATGAACGGTCCAAAGATCATGGGTCGCTAGCCCATAAAAATGAGCCGAAGCTCCATAAAACGAGGTACGGTCCCCCACGTGGACAAAGAGACATCGCATATCGCTAGTGTAAATCACAAATTGACCATCATTGATCAATAAGTGTAAATTACACTAAGGTAATAAATAAATGAGCTTAGCTTCATGTCCTATAACCACTGGCTTAACTTAAATATTTACGAACAGATTGTAGATTTCCACTCGAAAATTGTCACGAGAGTTCAATCGAACAATTCCAAGAATTAACCGACAAAGTAAACGCAAGTGTTTCATACCACTTGTTTTGCCAAGTCGTTTAACTAGATTTCTCGAACGAATGAGGTAAAGGTTTGTATATACTAATAGATCGTAAAAAGGTTTTGAAAGAGAGCTTTATATTGAAAGTAAATGTTCAAATCGTTTGGATGAAAGAGTTTTAGTATTTACTACTGGTATAGAAACCTTTGCATTTTAAAGTGACAAACCATAGAAATGATTGTAGAAGCAATCAATCACCAAAAATTCACATACGAAGATGTGAATTAAATCCATAAAAATCGATACCAAATCCATCAAAATGGATATTCCCAAAAATCCAAGAAAAAAGTCATCAAAGTCGATAATAAGTAATAACAACTAACCGGATCAATAAAAGTCTATAAACAATGGAAATTTACTCAAAAACTAGGCAAATAGGCAAAACTGCACTGTTCCAGACGTCTGAAATTACCAACCAGACGTCTGAACCACAAATCAGATGTTTGGTTGGCAATTTCCAGACGTCTGGATTTTGTCTCTGCCTTTTTCCTTTTTAGGGACCAATTCCAGACGTCTAGATTTTTCAACCAGAAGTCTGAATTTGAAAACAGACATCTGGATTTTCTTTCAGATGTCTGAAATTTCCTGCTAGGCAAAAATCTGCCTGGCCCAAAAAGGGCAAAAATCCAAACTGGAAGCGATCGGACGAGCGATGAAGACTAGGGATTTATGCCAAGTGACAACCCAACCTTATAGGCTCTTCGATACACCCCAAATAACATGTCCAAACATCCAAGATAGGATTTTTAATGATTTTGACTTCAAAACACAAAATTGGAAAATTCACCAAATCAATTCAAATCAAAAGCAAATGAACATGAATAGATGTTAGGAATTCATACTTAACAATAATGAAAGCTATAGACATACATTTGAGTTCAAAAAATCACCTTTAAACTCAAAAACAATGAAGAAAAAGATCAAAAACAAAGGAAAGATAAACCACTCTTCAATTTCAACTCTAGAAGCTTCAATCTAAGCTCATAAGAAAAATATTTTCTAAGTTAGGGTTTAGAAATTTCTGAAAATGGAAGAGGGATTGAGATGGAGAAGATGAAGAGGATGCCCACCTAAAGCTTCTCTTTGATTTCTAGAGCTTGAATTGGAATTTCCTAAGAATCTAGGGCTTAGGAATTTCTAATTTCCTTTCTTTCCCCCATTTTTCTCTTAGCTTGAGTGTTAGGAAACAAAAGAGGAGTTGGATGAAGAGTTAGGGTATTAGATGAGTCAATGGGCTGAAACCCAAAGCCCAATAGAAAAATTGCAAAATTCTTCTCAACTCCAAACATATCAATGTTTATACTCAAAAAGGTCGCAAACACCATTTTATACTCGGTGGAAGTGGTCTCGAGTCCTAATTCGACTGTTTGCAAAAAGTAACGTTACGGGCTTTAATCCGACTAACGATGCAATGTTTAAATAAACTATTTAAATATACAATCATAAAATATGCGTGTTGTTCCATACGGTTTGATTGAATCTTCAGCCCTACCTTTTGGCATCTCATGCTATCTGAAGATCCACAATATCAAGGAAAAATCCATAGAGCTAAAACATCTGTGCACATGTTTCTGGAGATAGAAACCGATACATGATTAGGGTCTCAACACTGGACTTGGAAGAATTCACTCTAGCAAAAGATGAATGCGATGCGTCTTTCCAACACATTTCCCAGAATGATATTGGATAATGATGTCAACTTGGAGGAATTCAATTACAGTTAGGAAACAAACATCATCTAAATAATCAAAGCTTGGAATTAAGCAACAAAGTCCCTAGTTCATGGAGATAGGAGCTATCATGTTAGTCAAACTGGGGTAAACGAACGTATTGCCTAGGAGTCCTAGTCTCTCGAAAATATATAGACTTAGTATTTAGAGAAATCAAACCTATGGACTAGGTCAGATACACCAGCGCTTTGTTGAAACGAACTCAATTGAGCATGAGTAGGGATTAGCTATAGAACTAGCTAGACCAAGCTACCTCATATTTCTGAACAAAGCTATGAAATAGAATATGCCGAAATGACTGTAGAAGTATTACTTACATGTATTGAATTACAGTAAATGAGTATGTTGCACATGAACATAGGAGGTGCAACAGCGAGAAAAAGTAATGCGTGGAATCGAGCAATTAAACCAATAGTCCCAAAGACAGAGGCTAGTGTGCAGGTTGAATTTCGAAAAACGTAAAGGAAGTATAATTGCAATTAATCAAGTCATGTGCTAGTTTCCAAAGACTGAAATTGTACCTGATCGAACTTCAACTAAAACTCTATAAGAGCAGTCGTGCCTTGTAATTTAACTATAATCAATCATCCCAATATGACAGGAATAATAGGAAAATTCTATGTTGCAAAGCACCCGGCTTCTGGAGGAGTGGAAGTTCCTCCGCCGGACTAAAGATTGGACGATCGGAAAGTCATTTTCAACAATAAAACTTGACATTCAACCCTGTATGGTATGTTTTTAAATAATATCCTCGTATAACCAATGCCTAAAATCCAAGAGAAGTCAGCATATGTTGACCAGTCAGGCTTTGAGCGTTGATCGAGGCAGATGCAGTGTGTTATCTGTATGAGAAGAGTCCAGTGTCCTGAATACCGCAAACGAACACTCTAGCATAGACAGAATGCTTACATTTGAAAAATATCCATATCGTCCTTTGAAATTATCTTTTCCACACTTACCCGTTATCGATCAACGATCGATAATGGAGCTGTTGTCTGAAGCGACGGAGGAAACTTTTCTTTTCAGGATCTATCAAGGCCTGAAAATCTGACCTGTTTAGAGCTAACAATAAACCACACATGTCCAGCCCAAATTGACTGGAAAGACCAATCTTGATGAGAAAGAAAGAAAAGATAAGAAGAGAAGAAAGAGAAAGAAAGAAAAGAGAAGAAGACGAAGAAACAGAAGAAACTAAAACAATTACAGAATCTGACAATCACAACTGAAAAACATATAACATCATGTCATAAAACAGAAACTATAATACATACATCCATTAGATTACAACAATCAATCACAATCATCAGCTTGGATAGTTATAACAATTTGTCCTTACAATTGCTGATAACTCAAACAATAAAATAGCGAAAAAATAAACATATATGTGAATATGACAAGAAGACCTCCAGCTCGTCTACTGAAGCTCCAAAGCATCAAAATTTAAATATTTAAATATACTCGGTCTGACCCGAGCATTAAAAGGGAAGAACGTCCGGATTAGTTTGGTAAACCAGCGTAAGAAAGCACAACTCAACTGAATTTATTTTTGAAGTTATAAAAGCTTTCCTTTATCAAATAAAGGTATCTCATAAGACCACGCCCATACATAAACACTGATGGATTTTTATTACAATAACCAAAGCATTTCATATCAAATCCTGTTATATTATACAAGTGTCTAGTATATAAATAATATTAATCATAGCCGAAATTATTACATTATTAAATTCCAGCAGGCTAGTAATAAATGCAGGTTCTACAAACAAAATGGTAGGCACATAGTGGAGAATGGATATCCATACAAATGGCTAGGTGAAGGGACTACCTTCCAGCAGTACATATGTAACAACTCGTAAATTTTAACGATTTTTATAGCGTAATTAACTAAAATTTTGCTTGAAAATAAAACAAAAAAAATTGCAATGAAAATTCGATATTTAAGACGCGTCTATTAAAACATAGCAAATGGAAAATTTTCATTGAAAAATATGAAAGTTAATTCTATTGTGTAGTTTTCAATTTCAATTTAAATCAGTTAAATTAATGAAAATAAGATATTTTTGAAACTTGAATATTTTTATATAATAAATTGGTAAACCATTTTTTGAGTGAGACGTCATATTTTGTTTTGCCAAATTTTGACTGCTCTAGCTCTGCTTATTTTATTTTCGGCTTTTTAGCAGCATTTTGGCAACGAATATCAACTTTTGATATGATGATCGTATCACTCATATATGTGTACCATTCTATTTGTCTTGTCATGCTGATCTCCATAGTATATTCATTCCTGTGTTTCAACGTCCGGTATGTGGTGAAATCTTTGAAACAAATATCTATATCTGTATCCATTTTGAATCTCTAAGGTGTTTGTGACTTTCCATTTGTCCACCGGTTGAAAAATTAATGGACGCTAGCCTTTATATTTTTGAAATTCAACCCATTACCATCTCTATTCCACCATTTCATTTATTATATAGTGGTTCGTTTTCTCTGTTTTCCCTTTCGTTTGTTCTGATTCTTGTTTATAAAAATATATTATAAATCATAGTTTTATATTTGTCTCTGGTAAACCCGTTCTTCCTTCCCAGTATTGCTTCTTCCCACTTATCAAACTCAAGCCACCATCCACTTACAAATAAAAAAAAGAACAATTTTTGTTTGAACACATTTCACATCTGTTTCTGAAAGCATGTATATTGCATACATATTTCTTCTCCTTGCTGAAGCTTGTTTCCATGATTTCTCAAGTCAAAAACCTGTTCATTTTCTTTATCAATGAAACCTGCTCATTTTCCTTTTTCTTCGACCACTGCATATCTTCCCACCTCAGCCACCGCATCCAACAACCACCGTATGCCTAGCCTCCGATCTTATATGACCCTCCACCCATCGGAAACCTACCACCGCCTGCCTTAAGCCTACCCTCTTCGACAGTCGCTCTAAGGAAACTGACCGTCTCCCCTCTCCAGATCTGCCGCCTAGCTCCCCCTTCCCCTCATCATCGCATTAACGAATGAGCAGCCCCCTCTTCTAAATAATAATAATAATAATAATAATAATAATAATAATAATAATAATAGGAGACGAGTTACATATGTTGCATAGTAGCCTGTCACCTTCCTACACACATCCCGAACTCCTCACCTTCTTGTAGACGCATGACCCGAGCTACACAAGATAGCCCACCCATCTCCTTGGTCCAACTCGCCGACTGCCTTGTTCCCGTGCCACCTCACATCATAGCTAGACCCATCTCCATGTGGCCGAACACCGCAACACCACTAACCGAAGGCTTTCCATCACTTTCCATCCATTTCAGCCCATGTTTTGTTATATATAATATATATATATTGATATTTTGTTTTTTAAATTTATATAGAGTTTTAAAAAAATTAGTAAGTATATATAAAAGCTTTTATAAGTTTGCTTAGTTATACTTTTTACTGCTCGTTTTCTTCCATTCCGTTCTTGCTTTTGGAAAGCACATATTATGTAATTCAAGTTTTATATAAAAATAAAAATAAAATATAAAGTATAAGTTTATATAAGTTATAAGTCTAATTTTTTGTTTATATATAAGTTTATATAATTTATATGTATAATCTATTTGTTCGTATATATAAGTTTATATATATATTATAATAAAGTAAGTTTATATTGGTTTTATAATAAATATTGATTTTAAAATATAATATATATGCAAGTTTATATATATAAGTATACATAAGTTCAAATATATATAGAGATTTTATTTTATGTGTGTTTAAATTAAGTATGGATTTGAAAATATAAATATAGATTTTATTTTTAATATATGTTTTTAAATTGATTTAAGAGAATATATATAACATTTTTTGTTCAATTTATATCAAGCTAGTTTTGATTTGTTTTCATCTTTTCCAAGCTTTCAACTTTGCTTGCCAAATTCGCATTCCTCGTGTCGTACTTTGGAATTTGTGCTTGGATCATCGCATCTTGTTCTTGTTGTTTATCTAGCCTTGAAAGGTGAGCAATCACTCACGATTAACATTCTTATGTTTAGTAAATTGATTTCAAATGAAATGACGTTGGAAATATGTTGTAGAATCTGAATTTCTAGTTATTTAATTGTTGAATATGATATGTTAATATTTGCAATTGTTTACCTATGACAGATGACACTGTGACCTTTTAATTATATATTTAAATCGTTAATTGTGATATATGCTTGTCAATTGATATATTATGCTATTTCATGTAATAATTCTATTGTTATCGCTCTGCAAGTTCCCTGTTAGTTTAGAAATTCCCTATGGGTTGAAATGATACATACTTGAACGATCTTATAGATTGGGAAAAATCGTTATGGGTTGAAATGATAGACCCAAGCGATTTTCATTGATTTTCGGGATTGGTGGTTGAAATGATATATACCCATAAATTTAAATAATTTCAGATTGAAATGATAAATATCTATATCACTTGACCATAAGATAGAAAATTTTATACGGTCACCATTGGACTATTTTTGAAAAATGATTTTCAAAGTTTGAAAGGAAGTAAGTAGGTTTTAATAAATATTGATTTTTAAATAAAATACAAAGATATCTTTTTTTGTTAAATTTAGATTTTTTTTTTAAATTATATGGTTTAGAAATTTTAAAATTGCAAGTTAAGTGTTAAAATGTAAATTATAAAATTTTACTTATAACTTTATTATTTTTAAATTATATAATTAAGATTTCAAATAGATTTAATATTAAAAAATTAATATAATAAACTAAATAAAAAATTAATTTAACTAATATATATAATATGTTTTAAACTATATGAAATTATATTAATATTTTGAAAATAGATTTTCTAATAAGTCTAATAAATTAAGGTTGGAAAGATAAATTGAAACTGGTTTTAAATTTAATTTGTTTAAGAATTGTATTTAAATACAAATTAATTTGGAAACTTATTAACTTGAGATTTTCAAAGATATAATTTTATAACTGGATAACTTGATTTTGATTAAAGGTGAATAAATGAATATTTTAAGACTTATATAAGACTGAAATTGAATATCTACTTTTGATTTAAATTTGAATTTAGATTTTATTTAAATGTTTATAAAAGTGATTAAATGAATATTTTTAGATATTAATATAATTGAAGTTAGATATCTAATTATTGATTTTATTAAAATTCGTAATTTGAGATTTCATTTAAATGTTATCAAAATAATTAAGTGAATATTTTCACATTAAAATTAAAGTTGAACTTTGAAATATAAATGAGATTTATCAAATTGAGTAACTGTAATTTGTTTGAATAAACTTTGAACCAATTGAATTGAAAGTGGTTTAAATTGGTAGTTCAAACCTGGATTTGAAATCGATATGAATTAAAGATGGTTTTAATGAGATTTTGAATCGAACCTTTTAATTGGAATTGTTGAACCGAGATTGATTTGAATTGAATTTTGGGAGCTAAAGCTGATTTGAATTGATTTGTGAAATTGGAACAAACAATTCTAACTTGAAACTATTTTCAATATAAAGTATTTTAATATATAAATCATTTTTACTATATAAACTCTTTTTAATATATAAAATATTTTAATTTATAACCCATTTTTAAATATATAAACTATTTTAATTTATAACTATTTCAGTATATATAAACTATTTTCAATATTTAAACTAATTAAGCTAGAATTGTTATGACATAAAGTGAATATTATTTTCGAAAGTAATATGATTCGAAAGTAATATGATTTCGAAAGTGATATGATTTTGAAAAGAATATGATATTTGATATGAACTACGATCGTTTGAAATGATTTTAAAAGTGGTTTTATAAAATGACCATGGTGTAAAATAAGCGTTTGGGTGTTAAAGAGACTGGGATCGTATATTGTCATACTCTCTGCAAATACCGAAAACCACTTTAACAACTGTATACGTGGTGGAGATTCCAGAATGAAGTAGGATGGTTTGGCGACGATTCTATATGAGGTATTAACGCAGCCCTGACTTCCATGAGTCAGCTTGATGTGGCTAAAATAGGAGCTATACCGGGCCAAGTGGAGTCGCTCCCCATATCGGGCACATTTTTTCGATACCATTCTATTGCTTTTGAAATTCGATTGCATGCTTCTTTGATTTGGGAGTGTGTCTCGAGGTGGACAGTAGTAGCTGTTATGCGTTACCACCAGTCTGAAAGTGCAAACGTTAGAATCCTACCATGGCATTGCCTCACGTGCCTTGTCACATGCCTTATCGCGCCTTCTACGAGTTTGTTTTGTACCGTACCCATGGAGTGCCCTTTGAGTAAACCACTGGTTGGTGGAGCTTTCGGTATTATATAGACTACGGAAATATATAAAATGTGTTAAGGGGGATATGGGTAACGCCTTAACGCTATTTTAATAGTTTACTTTACTATAGACTTTATATATGTAGCGTATTGTACTATGTATGTAGATAGTTTAACGCATCCTTAGAGTATGGGAATGCCAAACATCCTTTAATTTATTTGTATTTCAATTGACATTTCACTTGAGTTGAATTTACTAGGTATAAGAATGTTAATCCTTACTCGAGTGTTTTGTGTTTTTCTTTATGCTCGGGTCAGACTGAGTTTCACTGCATTTGAGACTTACCTTTGGAACTTGGAGTTTTGCTTGAAGATCTCTCTTATATCTGTTCAACCTTCTGTTATTTCCAGTTGCTTTTGTATCTGAGACTTCTTATACTTGAGATATTCTGTTGTATTTTTTTGAACTCTAATGTTCTATAGTAATTTCATGAACTAATTTATCTATTCCGCTGCTTAATGTTGTATTACTCTCTGTGTGTGATTCTATGATTTATTTATTTACTATAGATGCTGAGTTTTTCTAAATATAAATTAACAATATGTTTTTTGAGCAATTCAAGTCTGACATGATTGGATGATTGTCGATTTCAACGGTTTGACATAGCGGATCGTTACAAGTGTTATCAAAGCTATGGTGTAGGCAGAACTTAGCAATGGTGTAGAAACTCATTAGAGGTAGGGTAGTGATACCCTAGAATGAGTAGAATAAATTATGGAATCATATTTGTTAGAGCTTTAAATTCTTCGGTAAGATCCTCCTAGATTAGGATTTCTTTCGGATTTTGGAACTATCCCCTTTGTTTTGAAATCATTCTTGTCATTTTCCTGTTCGGGTTCTTTGGATACTGGAGCATCCCATAGCACTATCTCGGTTGATCTCAATAGTAGTAAATTGAACACATCTTTCCATTTCAATTGGCAACTTTGTCCTTATGTGTGACTAATCCCATCGATGGTCCCGCCAACCTTAATATGATTTGTAAAGGGGTGAAACTCCTTTACAACAGCATCGAAATAACCGAAGATTTATATGTCCTCAGTTTGGATGTTGTTATCTCTTGCAAAACCCGAACCGTTTCTCTTATAGATGACGAGGGTAATTCTTTTGTGATGAAATGTCGATTTCCTTAGGATTAAGCAGGCAGCTTTATCTTTTGCTCGATTCTCAGCCTAGTGATCTCGATTCCACTTCGATAGTCAAAGATTATCCTAATGTTTTGGTGAAGTCACTTCCCTACCTCCAACGCAGGAAATTAAATGCCGAATCGATCATATTTATGGAGCTAGACCTTTAGTCCTTCCTTCCGAATGAATGGTTTCTACAAATGGTTAGTCATTCCTTATGGATTAACCAATTCTCCTGTCTTCTTCGCCGATCTCATGAATCATGTTTTCCGCGATGTTCTCAACAAGTTTGTCGCTATTTTCATTAATGAAATTCTCGCTTTT
This sequence comes from Allium cepa, assembly GCA_030765085.1. Taxonomy (NCBI): domain Eukaryota; kingdom Viridiplantae; phylum Streptophyta; class Magnoliopsida; order Asparagales; family Amaryllidaceae; genus Allium; species Allium cepa. The sequence continues at coordinate 468,742,586 of CM060931.1, forward strand.
CCATATCTCGATTTCTCTAGTTAAGGCCTCCACGATTAATATTAGTTTATTCATCTTTCCGTTTTTGTAATTTAATTATCTTATCTTTCTTTCAAGCCTATTTTCTTGGTTGGAATTCTCTGATTAGGCTCCCTCTAAAATTTGAATCTTTATCATTGTTCTAGGATTCATTCTTTAATTTTCCTATAAGGGAGTGTATTTGAAATTAATATAAAATATTTTATATTGTGTTATTTGAGTTTTTAAGTTTGATTTGTGGTTTCGATCGATTCGTTTAGCCAATGCTATCAATAGGAAATCGAAAACATTTGAACAGAGCAAACTGGCACAATATTGTTTTTGAAATTGGTAAATAAAATATAATTTATGTATGATTATATTTTATATATAAAGGTAAAATTTTCTGAAATTAAATAGCTAAATGAATTGTTTTTTAGAAATGATAATACTAGATTATCATTTATTGTTTTGTTACATTCATAAATCATTAACTATTGTTGTGTATTATAAGAAGATGAATTTTTAAACATGGTTTACAAATCTAATTTGAAATGAAATGAAATGAATTTAAATTAAGGATTTGAGAATTAAATTTCCAGTGTTTTTCAAAATTTGGTTTCCAAAGTTTGAAAAATATATATCATTTGAAAGTATTTTCGAATAGAAATTATTTCTAAAATTTTTTAAAAGAAATAAGTTTTTACTCTCCTTATATGGTGCTGGAAAATAATTTCGATGATGACTGCAGCATCATTGTCATTCATTTTCGAGTCTCAAATTGGGGAGACCACTTAATAGCTTTGCTACAATTTTTTTTTGAAAATGGATTTGATTTTGAATTTCTCGAGCATGATTTGATTATATAAAATATATATGTATGTATGTGTATATTTATTACAAAATTGGTTTGAAGTGAAACTGGAAATTTAATTTTTAAATTATGTGTTAGTTAATGGCTTTCAATTATTGAAATAAAGAATATTTTTTGAATAAATGGGAGTGTCTAAAATGAGAAATGGAATTGGAACAATTTGAAACAGTTGAACTAGGATATAATTCATTTGTATAATATTCCATTGGGCTCTAAACATATATAACTTACTTGAAATATTCAAAAGTTAAAATTTATGAGAATATGTAATTGAATAGTATAAAATATAAGATATGGGTAATAAGAAGTTAAAAAAAAATGAAATGAAATTTACATGGCTTTGAATTAATTGTTGTATCTGGCTCTTTATATTTTGAATCTATTTTCCTTTCTATTTCTTCTATTCTTCTATCTCGTTCCTTTTCGAGGACGAAAAGTTTTGAGTAGGGGAGAGTGTAACGACCCATAAATTTTAACGATTTTTATAACGTAATTAATTGAAATTTTGCTTGAAAATATAATAAAAAATTTTGCAATGAAAATTTGATTTTTGAGATGCGTCTATTAAAACATAGCAAATAGTAAATTTTCGTTGGAAAATATGAAAGTTAATTCTGTTGTGTATTTTTCAATTTCAATTCAAAACAGTTCAATTGATGAAAATAAGATATTTTTGAAACTTGAATGTTTTTATACAATAAATTTATAAATAATTTTCTAAGTGAAACATCATATTTTGTTTCACCAAATTTGGACTGCTCTAGCTCCGTCTATCTTATTTTCGGCGTTTTAGCAGCATTTTGGCAGCAAATATCAACTTTTGATAGGATGATCGTATCGCTCATATCTATGTATCATTCTATTCGTCTCATCATGCTAAACTCTATAGTATATTCATTCGTGTGTTTCGGCATTGCATATGTGGCGAAATCTACGAAACGAATAGCCGTATCAGTATCTATTTTGAACCTCTAAGGTGTTTGTGACTTTCCATTTGTCCACCGGTTGAAAAATTAATAGAGACCAACATTTATATTTCTTAAATTCAACCCATGACCAACTCTATTCCACCATTTCATTTATTATATAGTGGTTCATTTTCTCTGCTTGCCCTTTCGTTTGTTCTGACTCTTGTTTACAAAAATATATATTATAAATCATAGTTTTTACATTTGTCTTCGGTAAACCCGTTCTTCCTTCCTAGTATTGCTTCTTCCCACTTATCAAACTCAAGCCACCATCCACTTCCAAATAAAAAAAGAACAACTTTCGCTTAAATAAATTTCACATATGTTTTTGAAAGCATGTATATTGTATACATATTCTTCTCCTTACTGAAGCTTGCTTCCATGATTTCTCATGTCAAAAACATGTTCATTTTCTTTATCAATGAAACCCGCTCCTCTTCCTTCTTCTCCAACCACCGCCTATCTTCCCACCTTAGCCACCGCGTCTAACAACCACCATATGCCTAGCCTCCGATCTCAGATGACCCGCCACCCATTGGAAACCTACCACCGCCTGCCGCAAACCTTTCCTCTTCGGAAGCTGCTCCAAGGAAACCGACCGTCCCCCCGCTCCAAATCTGCCGCCTAGCTCCCTCTTCCCTCACCATCCCATCATCGAGTGGGCAACTCCCTCTTCTAAAAAAATAGAGAAAAATAATAATAATAGGAGACGAGTTGCATATGTTGCAAGGTAGCCTGTCACCTTTCTATACCTTCCTACACGCATGCCGAACTCCTCACCTTCCTATAGCCGTAAGACCCGTGTGACGACCCGGCTTCCTACGCCTAGGAAGACGTGTCATCAATAAGGAAGAAAGGGGTAGAAATAGAAAAGAAAAGAAAAGAAAGAATAACAACATCAGAATCTCACAGCAGAATGGAATAAAATATAATATATCAACATAACTATTACATGGTTATATACATCAGAGTTATACAATTTCATACAACATGACAATCATATACATATCAGACAGAACATACATCTCAAATATCATGAACTAACTAACTCAGCGGAACTATATAGATAGCTACATACGTCTGGTCTTCTGGTCCAACTCCTCCAGAATTCGTTAAAGCTAACCTGAATCCCTTGGCTACCCGTAAATATTTGGGTACCCGAGAGTTTATGAAAACAAAATACAAACTCCGGGTCAGACATGGGTCTGGTATGAGTAAACGGGTTAAAGTTGCTTAACTTTGAAAAACATTTAAAATAAAGGTATCACGTATGACTTCCCACACATAAATACGGGTAAGTTTTTACCTTACGCTAACAAAAACATTTTATAGGAAATCCAGTGATATTATAATAGTGTCTAGGGTTTTCAAGTAAAATACAGAAATAGCTGAAATGCTTACATCTCACATTTCAACATAGTTGGGCACAATCAAAACGTACGGTGCTTATTGGAAATTGGATCCCATACAATGGCAGGGCTACTGGGGTACCGCCCGTCACAGTACGTGGTCAAGATCACAGTACCAAGGAGCCACCCTAACTCCCCTACAACACAAGGCCGGAACCATTCCTTACTGAACAGTACCGAACAAGATAACCCCGCAGTTGGCTGCAGACCAACCGCCCACACAGCCGAATAAAAGGGACATCTAGACAGGGGTATACCTCATCCTGCTTGGGCATGACCCACCTAACCTTGCTGCACATCCCCTGTTTTAGCCATTCCCGGTTGATGAGGCTTGAGGCTGCGTTTACCTTTTTAGAACATAATTCTTAGAATGCTTATCGTCCGCCTGACGATGTGCTGAAAGCATTCAATCCATACAAGTTCGTTCCGGGTTCGAACGAAACCGAAGGCGTTATCTCGTTACACTCGTTTTGGAATCACCCTCAGAGTTAACGACGATAATCCTTGCATTCTGGAAACACCATCTCGATCTTCACTTCATTAATTAATTAATTAATTATTTAATCTGTTAACTATGATTTGTTAATTTATTAACTATCAATGATAAATTAAATTCTTAATTACAAACAAGATTATTAAAATCTTTAATTACAAATTTGATTATACTTTGACTATTTATTAAAAAACAATTATAAAATGTATTACATACATAATTAACTTTGATTTTAAATAATTAACTCATTCTTGTTTTCTATAAATCTTTAAAGTTCTTCTTGGCTTATACTGTTTGTAAACATTAATAACCTGATTAATACTAGCTTATAAAACTTCAACTTAAATTACAGTTAACAAAATTCACAAAATTCCAGGCATTGGAGATCCGAAGCATACACCATGCTCCACTCGGGTAGTACTCGAGTCCATCCATTTCATCTCTCGCGTCAAACTCCTGTCTTCTCTCCTTCCTCCCCTGTTCTTTCTCCTTTTTTATTAAAGCTTAAGTTAAAACTGTTGAAACTTTAAAGAAAACACACGCGCTTCACTCTCTCGACCCAGGAACAAAACTCGAAGTAAACACGCGACTAACTCGAGATTCACTCGAGTCAAAAATTGCCCAGACCCTTCCTCACTGCCATGCACGTGCACGGCGGTCCACCGCCGCGCCACCACCACGCGTCATCGCCAACAAGTCATTCGCCACCTCCTCACTTGAATACAAAGCCCAGAATAACACGACAACCTCAAAATCAAAATTATGCCCAAAAGTCGAACTGTTTCCACGAACACAGTGGACAAAATCACCTCATACCCACCGACGCGACCGCCATAGACATCGTGGCTCCGGTCAAATCTTGCCATCACCCTACTCTAGCCTCTACCCAAATCCTAAGGCACTCGGTGAAACCTCGGCGTCGCGACCTTCACGTGAACAGAGCACTAAATTCCGACCCTTTAAACCCTACTTTCGATCAATGCTCAAAAATCTCGCATTAAAATTTTTTTTTAGCATTTTTCTAGTGATCTATACTCTATACACAAGCTTCATATAAATTTTCATCATTAATCATTGTGTGAATCACCTGAAATTCATGAAATAGCTTCTACAGTTCATTGATGAACTGCTCCATAAATAGTTTGCCAAAATTTTTGGTTCTTGTCTTAAACATCATATTATTGTATGTTAAATCAATATATAAACTCAAATTTTCAATTTAAGTTACTTGAAATTTTTACTATATTTATACTTTATACTGTAAATTCAACTTACAGTATTCATGCTATTATCAAAACATAAATATCCAAAGTTTACAATCATAACAGAACATTGTTATATCACATAGTAATTCAATTCATAGGTAAACTATTCAAATTAAATTTCAAAAAGGTTGGTTTAATCACCAAAAATTGTTGTAACAGAGAATATTTGATGATGCAAGGTACTGCAGTTTTGCAAATTCCTGTAACCTTATTGCTTCTGGCTTTTGAACCTGAAATTTGTTTATATTTTTTTTCTTTCTTTTGGTGTTCTTCAAATTTGTGAAGTTTTGTTTATATTTCTCTTTTTTTTTCCAGGTTCTATGCTTTTTCAGTTACAAATGAATTAAAAGATAAGAAGATGTATACAAATATTTATAACAGTGAACAATACTGTCTTCTTGCACAAGCTTAGGCTTGATAAAATATCTTGCCTTATTTTATTATGTACTCAAGCCTTAGACAATTCAAATTTCGGCTGAAAGATAATAATTGTGTTTTTCAGTACATAAAAGTAGGCTAATTAAATGTTTATGTTAACATATATGCTAATATACTATTAATGCTTGCTGACACAAACCTATGGTGCAAAGATATTTGCAGATTGTTTGTACTAAGATGTTTTACTGATGTGAATGCTTGCTCTCTCTTATTTTAGCATATAAACCAAATGTTTGTTTACAGGGTTTTATTTCTTATGCATATACAGTTTGCAGGTTTCATTTGTGTTTGAACTAAAAGTTTTCATTTCTATTTATATCTTATACCTATTATATTTGTACTTATGTTTATAATCCTACTATTATGTTATATTTATGTTAAATATATAGAAGCCCATGTTTATAACTATATTTATAAGTATTTATATTTATATAGAAACTCATGTTAAATATTTATAAGCTTAATTTATTTTAGTTATAAAAGTTATTGTGTAGAAATAGTACTTAAATCTTATTTTTATTTAAAGTTAAATTTTCCAATATTGGATTTGTAATATATTTTCACCTATGTATTTTATATTTATATTTAATATGAATACAATTGTATTATTGTACTTATTTTTATTAACTACATTCTTATATCTGATATTAAATGCCATTTATACACAACTTTTAATTTAATTAATTAAATCACATTTAATTTTAAATGTTGTTAAAGAGTCTATTTATATTTTGAAATTATAAATTCTTTTATAATCCATATACAACTTAATAATATCCAAAATATTATTTATTTATAAATGACAATATTATATTTTATTTAAATTTGGTCAAAAAATTATGATAGTAATAGGGTCAAAATTCCGGGATGCCACATTCCTCCCCCCTTAAAAGAATTTCGTCCCCGAAATTTAAACAACAGTTAATTTCAAAAACTTAATATTATCAATCCAAACATACATATCATTCATACAAAACAAACAGTCAAACAGTCAATTCTGACTACATTACTAATTATCCGGACATAAATTTGGGTAAGCTTTTCTAAAACTATCAAGAGTTTCCCAGGTACAATCTCTGGGATCCTCACTCCATTGCACCTTGACGAGTTTCACCACTTTGTTCCTTAGCCGCTTCTCGTCTTGATCTACAATCTGAACAGGATGTCTAACTACAGTCAGGTTGGGTTCAACTTCTAAATCTTCCTGAACAACTGGTTCTATTACTAATGATGGGTCATGGATATATTTCCTTAAATGAGACACATGGAATACATTGTGAATCCCAGACATTCGTTCTGGTAATTCAATCCTATAGGCTACAGTTCCAATTCTTTCTAGCACTCGGAATGGTCCAATATATCTTGGAGCAAGTTTTCCCGTCTTACCGAATCTTATAGCACCTTTGATTGGGGAAACTTTGATAAAAACTAAATCTCTGATCTCAAATTCCAAGGGTCTTCATCTCTTATCTGCATATTTCTTCTGACGATCTTGAGCAGCTTTCATCCTTTTCTTGATAAGCTCAACCTTCGCAGAAGCCTCACGAATAAGATCGGGTCCAAGTACAAGTCGATCATTCGATTCAATCCAACAAGATGGGGATCTACACGGTCTTCCGTACAGAGCTTCATAAGGAGCCATCTTAATACTCGCTTGATAACTGTTGTTATAGGAAAATTCTACTAGATGAAGATGGTCTTCCCATGATCCACCAAAATCTAATACACAAGCTCGCAGCATATCTTCCAGAATACGATTGAGTCTCTCAGTTTGTCCATCCGTCTGAGGATGATAGGCTGTACTTAATCTCAAACTTGTTCCCATTGCTGATTGTAGAGCTTCCCAGAATTTGCTAGTAAAAATAGGATCACGGTCACTTACTATGCTGATAGGAACACTATGTAATCTAACTATCTCCTTCAAGAAAATTTCTGCCAAGGAAACTGCAGTACGAGTTGCTTTAACTGGAATAAAATGGGCACTCTTCGTTAAACGATCCATAATAACCCATATTCCTTCATTTCCTTTTCTGGTTGTAGGCAAACCATCGATAAAGTCCATCGAGATCATCTCCCACTTCCAATCCGGAATTTCCAAAGGTTGCAATAGTCCTGCAGACTTTTGTTGATCTCCCTTCACTTGCTGGCAAATGGCACAACTATTTACAAAAGCAGCTACATCCTTCTTCATATTCGGCCACCAGAAAACTCTCCTCATATCTTTATACATCTTCGAAATTCCCGGATGAATATTCAATTTAGAACGATGACACTCAGCTAAAACTTCTTGTCTCAGTTCATCAATATTAGGCACACACAAACGACCATTAATCCTTAAAACACCTTGATCGTCTATCCTGAAATCCGAATATCGACCGTCTCTAGTCCCAAGAATTATTTCCTCAAAAGATTAATCCTCCGTTTGCTTACTAATGATCCTTTCTTGGAGAGATGGAACGACTTCTAAAAGAGATAAAACAGCATTTCTACTAAGAGCATCTGCCACGACATTCGCTTTCCCCGGAGTATACAAAATATCCAGATCATAAGATGCCAAAAATTTGACCCATCTCTGCTGTCTCAAATTAAGATCTTTTTGAGAAAAAATATATTTCAACGGTTTGTGATCCGTGAACAACTCAAACTTTTCTCCCAAAAGATAATATCTCCATATCTTCAAAGCAAAAACAATAGCTAACAGTTCTAGTACATGCGTAGCATAGTTCTTCTCATGTGACTTCAATTGTCGACTAGCATACGCAATCACTCTACCGTTCTGCATCAGAACTGCACCCAAACTAACTAAACATGCATCCATATATACTTCAAATTTGCTCTTCCCATCCGGAATAGCAAGTACTGGTGCACTAGTCAGCCTTGTCTTCAATTCCTTAAAAGCTTCTTCACACTGAGGTATCCGCTTGAAATTAGTTCCTTTCCTTGTTAGCTTGGTCAGATGCGAAGAAATTTTAGAATAATCCTTAATGAATTTTCTGTAGTAGCCAGCCAAACCCAGAAAACTGCAAACTTCCGTCGGTGTCTCCGGTTGTTTCCATTGCAAAATAGTTTCAACCTTTGCTGGATCTACTGAAATGCCTTCACCAGAAACAATGTGCGGTAAAAATTTAACTTCTGATTTCCAAAAATGGCACTTTGAAAACTTTGCTTTCAACACATGCTTCCTTAGAGTCTCCAATACAATCCTCAAATGATGCCTGTGCTCCTCTTCCGATTTGGAATAGACTAAGATATCATCAATGAATACCAGCACAAACTTATTCAACACATCTCTAAAAACTCGATTCATGAGGTCAACAAAATAAGCTGGAGCATTGGTTAATCCGAATGGCATAACCAACCACTCATAAAAACAATTCGGTCCCCTAAATGCTGTCAAAGGAATACTATCTTCAGCTAATCTCAATTGATGGAAACCTGAAGCTAGATCTAGTTGAGAAAAGATAGAAGCTCCATGCAACTGGTCAAAAAGATCATCGATGCGGGGAAAAGGATATTTATTTCGAATGGTCACTTTGTTCAATTCTCTATAATCAACACAGAACCTTAGTGAACCATCCGATTTGGTGACAAACACTGCAGCAGAGCCCCAACAAGAAAAACTGGGTCTAATCAAACCCTTCTCCAAAAGATCTTGCGTCTGCTTAACCAACTCTTCTCTCTCTCGAGGAGGCATTCTCCTACTGGGTTGAATCACCGGTACAGCTCCTGGAATCAAATCAATACAAAACTCAATCTCTCGATGTGGCGGAAGACACTTAACTTCTTCAAAAACATCAGGAAAATCTTGAACCACATCAATTTCCTCAACTTTCTCTTGAGAAGTTTCAACTCCTTGCAAAAGACTACTCAATTGAAATCCAGAACTATCACACGACACTTTGGCAATCCTACCCAAATCAGTCTCCAATGAAACTGTCCTTTCATCACAATTCAGGACTTCTTTATACTTATAGAGCCAATCCGTTCCCAAAATAAGATCAAATCCTTTAAAATCTAACACATACGGGTCACAAGAGAAACTGTGGGACAAATAAGAAAGCTTCAAGTCCTTACAGATCGTATCCAATTTTGTTGCTCCACCAATAGGATTAGATACAATAATGGGTCGATCCACGGTACTAGGGTTAAGAGAAAACTTTTCTACTGATTCTGAAGATATGAAACTCAAAGATGCACCCGAATCAAATAAAACTTTAACATACTTGCCATCTAAGAGTAAGGTACCTTCCAAAACTCCTTTGCCTTGAGAAGAAGAAGATGAACCTGCTTCCAAAGCAAAAACTTCATCCTGAAGTGTCCTCTGCAAAAGTGGACAATTCTTAATCATATGACCGGGCTGACGACAATTAAAACACAACGATCTCTGGACTACTACTAATCCTGGATCACTCTGACGTTGCTGCTGAGATCTTCCTTGAGAACACCGATCCGCCAAATGTCCAATTTGCTGACAATTATAACACTTACGGGGTCCGTTATTGCTTCTACCCGATTTCTTTCCCTTAGCTTGCCTTTTCCAAAGTGGGTTGAACTTCCTTTTATTTGGGTTGACGGAATTCCCTCTTGAAACTGTTGTTGTTGCCTCCAATTTCTTGCTCATCAAATCTTCATATCTCAATGCCATATCAACCAAATCAACAAAAGATCCTTTCAAGAGCACCATCATCTTATTCTGGAATTCAGACCTCAATCCTTGCACAAACTTTTCATTCTTCTTGAGGGAAGTATCAATGAGTCCCGGTCCATAACACGAAAGTTCGTTGAATCTGGTCTCATACTCAGAAATAGTCATGCTTTCCTGCTTCAAATTCAGAAAATCCTGGTACAATTGAGTTTTCCTTGCCGTCGGCATAAACTTCTCCTCAAATAACTCCTTAAATCTTTCCCATGAAATATCCTCTTCAGGAATATTTGCAATTGTTGCATCCCACCATGATGCTGCGCTTCCCTGCAATTGCCACGATGCCATATCCCTCTTCTGATCATCCGCCAATCTCATCCTCTTAAAAATACGCTCACAAGAACGTAACAAGGCTTGAACTTCAATTATCGATTCTGAACCTTTAAATGATTTGCCTCCAAGATCGATAAAATCTTTACATAAGGCTGCAAAACTAACTTGAGGCGGTACTGGATTAACAGCCTCTCTAGCAATTTGACTTCGAACATCATCAGTTGAAGTACTGGCCCTAACTCTGTCTCTTCTTCTAGAACTCATGTTGGCCTCCTAGATAGATAACCAACAAATTTAGATAGGTATATATATTTATATGAAAAATACAAATACGCACTCTCAAGATAAATATTACTCCAGAGCATAGGTACTCGCTCAACCTATCGCTCTGATACCAGCTGTGACAACCCGGCTTCCTACGCCTAGGAGACGTGTCATCAATAAGGAAGAAAGGGGTAGAAATAGAAAAGAAAAGAAAAGAAAGAATAACAAAATCAGAATCTCACAGTGGAATGGAATAAAATATAATATATCAACATAACTATTACATGGTTATATACATCAGAGTTATACAATTTCATACAACATGACAATCATATACATATCAGAGAGAACATACATCTCAAATATCATGAACTAACTAACACAGCGGAACTATATAGATAGCTACATACGTCCGGTCTTCTGCTCCAACTCCTCCAGAATTCGTCAAAGCTAACCTGAATCCCTTGGCTACCTGTAAAAATTTGGGTACCCGAGAGTTTATGAAAACAAAATACAAACTCCGGGTCAGACATGGGTCTGGTATGAGTAAACGGGTTAAAGTTGCTTAACTTTGAAAAACATTTAAAATAAAGGTATCACGTAAGACTTCCCACACATAAATACGGGTAAGTTTTTACCTTACGCTAACCAAAACATTTTATAGGAAATCCAGTGATATTATAATAGTGTCTAGGGTTTTCAAGTAAAATACAGAAATAGCTGAAATGCTTACATCTCACATTTCAACATAGTTGGGCACAATCAAAACGTACGGTGCTTATTGGAAATTGGATCCCATACAATGGCAGGGCTACTGGGGTACCGCCCGTCATAGTACGTGGTCTAGATCATAGTACCGAGGAGCCACCCTAACTCCCCTACAACACAAGGCCGAAACCATTCCTTACTGAACAGTCCCAAACAAGACAACCCTGCAGTTGGCTGCAGACCAACCGCCCACACAGCCGAATAAAAGGGACATCTAGACAAGGGTATACCTCGTCCTGCTTGGGCATGACCCACCTAACCTTGCTTCACATCCCCTGTTTTAGCCATTCCCGGTTGATGAGGCTTGAGGCTGCGTTTACCTTTTTAGAACATAATTCTTAGAATGCTCATCGTCCGCCTGACGATTTGCTGAAAGCATTCAATCCATACAAGTTCGTTCCGGGTTCGAACGAAACCGAAGGCATTATCTCGTTACACTCGTTTTGGAATCACCCTCAGAGTTAATGACGATAATCCTTGCATTCTGGAAACACCATCTCGATCTTCACTTCAGAATTCACGACCTAACGTTTAATTTGGATCGATGTGGTTTTCGGAATATCAATTGATATCCGATCCCGGTCTCATCGAAATCCAAACGCCATTTTAAAGTCCAAGTTGTCTAATTAACTTAACAGTTTAAATTTAACAATTGAATTTATATAGCAATTTAATACAGATAAATAACATCAGATAAACATATAGCAATTTCATACAGATAAATCATACACAATCATCACAGATATATCCAGAATATCACAGAACATCACAGAAATAAATAAACATCATAGGCAATCAATATAATCATCTATTCATATCAACAAGATTGATTTGTTTTAAACTTAATTGCAAACTTAAACATAAATTATACTTTATTCATGCTTAATCAATCACACATTAATTAACTTATTTCCATTTATTAATTACTTATTAATTATTCACTTAATTAATGAATTAATTCTTAATTACTAATCAATACCTTCATTATTGATTTATAAAACTCAATTACACAATTTATTTAATTAATCATTAATTGTTAATCAACTTAATCGTTTAATTATTAATTAGTTATCTAATCTGTTAACTATGATTTGTTAATTTATTAACTATCAATGATAAATTAAATTCTTAATTACAAACAAGATTATTAAAATCTTTAATTACAAATTTGATTATACTTTGACTATTTATTAAATAACAATTATAAAATGTATTACATACATAATTAACTTTGATTTTAAATAATTAACTCATTCTTGTTTTCTATAAATCTTTAAAGTTCTTCTTGGCTTATACCGTTTGTAAACATTAATAATCTGATTAATACTAGCTTATAAAATTTCAACTTAAATTACAGTTAACAAAATTCACAAAATTCCAGGCATTGGAGATCCGAAGCATACACCGTGCTCCACTCGGGTAGTACTCGAGTCCATCCATTTCATCTCTCGCGTCAAACTCCTGTCTTCTCTCCTTCCTCCCCTGTTCTTTCTCTTTTTTTTAGAGCTTAAGTTAAAACTGTTGAAACTTTAAAGAAAACACACGCGCTTCACTCTCTCGACCCAGGAACAAAACTCGAAGTAAACACGCGACTAACTCGAGATTCACTCGAGTCAAAAATTGCCCAGACCCTTCCTCACCGCCGTGCACGTGCACGGCGGTCCACCTCCACGCCACCACCACGCGTCATCGCCAAAAAGTCATTCGCCACCTCCTCACTTGAATACAAAGCCCAGAATAACACGACAACCTCAAAATCAAAAATATGCCCAAAAGTCGAACTGTTTCCACGAACACAGTGGACAAAACTACCTCATACCCACCGACGCGACCGCGATAGACATCATGGCTCCGGTCAAATCTTGCCGTCACCCTACTCTAGCCTCTACCCAAATCCCAAGGCACTCGGTGAAACCTCGGCGTCGCGACCTTCACGTGAACAGAGCACTAAATTCCGACCCTTTAAACCCTACTTTCGATCAATGCTCAAAAATCTCGCATTAATTTTTTTTTAGCATTTTTCTAGTGATCTATACTCTATACACAAGCTTCATATAAATTTTCATCATTAATCATTGTGTGAATCACCTGAAATTCATGAAATAGCTTCTACAGTTCATTGATGAACTGCTCCATAAATAGTTTGCCAAAATTTTTGGTTCTTGTCTTAAACATCATATTATTGTATGCTAAATCAATATATAAACTCAAATTTTCAATTTAAGTTACTTGAAATTTTTACTATATTTATACTTTATATTGTAAATTCAACTTACAGTATTCATGCTATTATCAAAACATAAATATCCAAAGTTTACAATCATAACGGAACATTGTTATATCACATAGTAATTCAATTCATAGGTAAACTATTCAAATTAAATTTCAAAAAGGTTGGTTTGCTCACCAAAAATTGCTGTAACAGATAATATTTGATGATGCAAGGTACTGCAGTTTTGCAAATTCCTGTAACCTTATTGCTTCTGGCTTTTGAACTTGAAATTTGTTTATTTTTTTTCTTTCTTTTGCTATTCTTCAGATTTGTGAAGTTTTGTTTATATTTCTCTTTTTTTTTCAAGTTCTATGCTTTTGCAGTTACAAATGAATTAAAGGATAAGAAGATGTATACAAATATTTATAACAGTGAACAATATTGTCTTCTTACACAAGCTTAGGCTTGGTAAAATATCTTGCCTTATTTTATTATGTACTCAAGCCTTAGACAATTCAAACTTCGGCTGAAAGATAATAATTGTGTTTTTCAGTACATAAAAGTAGGCTAATTAAATGTTTATGTTAACATATATGCTAACATACTATTAATGCTTGCTGACACAAACCTATGGTGCAAAGATATTTGCAGATTGTTTGTACTAAGATGTTTTACTGATGTGAATGCTTGCTCTCTCTTATTTTAACATATAAACCAAATGTTTGTTTACAGGGTTTTATTTCTTATGCATATACAGTTTGCAGGTTTCATTTGTGTTTGAACTAAAAGTTTTCATTCTATTTATATCTTATACCTATTATATTTGTACTTATGTTTATAATCCTACTGTTATGTTATATTTATGTTAAATATATAGAAGCCCATGTTTATAACTATATTTATAAGTATTTATATTTATATAGAAACTCATGTTAAATATTTATAAGCTTAATTTATTTTAGTTATAAAAGTTATTGTGTAGAAATAGTACTTAAATCTTATTTTTATTTAAAGTTAAATTTTCCAATATTGGATTTGTAATATATTTGCACCTATGTATTTTATATTTATATTTAATATGAATACAATTGTATTATTGTACTTATTTTTATTAACTACATTCTTATATCTGATATTAAATGCCATTTATACACAACTTTTAATTTAATTAATTAAATCACATTTAATTTTAAATGTTGTTAAAGAGTCGATTTATATTTTGAAATTATAAACTCTTTTATAATCCATATACAACTTAATAATATCCAAAATATTATTTATTTATAAATGACAATATTATATTTTATTTAAATTTGGTCAAAAAATTATGATAGTAATAGGGTCAAAATTCTGGGATGTCACAACCCGAGCTACCCAAGACAGCCCACCTATCTCCTTGGTCCAACTAGATGACTGCCATGTTCCCGTGCTACCTCACATCATAGCAAGACCCATCTACCTGTGGCCGAACACCACAACACCACTAATCGAAGCTTTCCATCACTTGAGAGCAACAACAACAGTCATCCGTTCATTACATTCCATCCATTTCAGCCCGTGTTTTGTTATATATAATATGTATATATATATATATATATATTGATATTTTGGTTTTTAAATATATATAAAAGCTTTTGTAAGTTTGCTTAGTTATTTTTTACTGCTCGTTTTCTTCCATTGTATTCTTGCTTTTGGAAAGTACATATTATGTAATTTAAGTTTTCACATTAAAAAAAGAAAATATAAAGTATAAGTTTATATAAGTTATATGTATAATTTGCTGTTTATACATATAAGTTTATATAAGTTATATGCATAATCTATTTGTTTGTTTATATATTTTTATATAAGTTTATATGTAATCTATTTGAGTTTATATACATATTATAATAAAGTAAGTTTATATTGATTTTATAATAACTATTGATTTAAAAATATAATATATATGTAAGTTTATATATTAGTTTATATGTATATAAGTATATATGAGTTTGGTTTTCAAATATACATAGAGATTTTCATATGTGATTAAATTAAATATTGATTTGAAAATATATATATATAAATTATTTTTAATATATGTTTTTAAATTGATTTTAGAGAAATATATATATATATCATGTATTTTGTTCAGTTTATATCAAGCTAGTTTTGATTCGTTTTCATCTTTTCCAAGCTATCAACTTTGCTCGTCGAATTCGCGTTCCACGTGATGTACTTTGAAATTTATGCTTGGATTCGTCGCATCTTGTTCTTGTTATTTCTCTAGCCTCGAAAGGTGAGCAATCACTTACGATCAACATTCTTATGTTTAGTAAATTGATTTCACATGAAATAACATAGGAAATATGTTGTTGAAGTTGAATTGCTAGTTATTTAATTGTTGAATATGATATGTTAATATTGAAATTGTTTACTATGACAAATGACACCATGACCTGTTAATTATATATTTAAATTGTTAATTGTGATAAATGCTTTTCAGTTGATATATTATGCTATTTTAAGTTATAATTCTATTGTTATCGCTCTGTAAGTTTCCTGTTACATTAGGAATTCCCTATGGGTTGAAATGATACATACCCAAATGATATTTTAAATTAGAGAAAATCGTTATATGTTGAAATGATAGACCCAAGCGATTTTCATTGATTTTGAATTTTGGGATTGCGGGTTGGAATGATATGTAACGAGCCGTAAATTTTCGATGGTTAAAAATTGTTAATTTAATAAGATATTGTGATTAAATGTTGGAAGAAATAAAAATTTGTGATAATAATAAGAATATAATTGGAACAAAATGAAACTATATTAATTTAAGGTAACTGATTACTGCTTTAAATATAATTACAATTAATTAAAACAATTGAAGAGTTACAGTTGATATAGATTGTCAATAAATTATAGTAATGTATGTATTAATTGATAATTAGATTTAAAGAGTAAGTGGCAATTTAAATGTTGATTGATTAATGCAATAATATGTAATAAAGTGAAATTGAATAAAATTAGTGTAATGTAAGTTGCTATAACAGTTGGTGGTAAATAATGAACTTACAAATGTTATAAATGTAGAAATGGTGACAATGGTTATTTGTTACCAATTCATTTAATCAATTGCAATTGAATGTCATTAAAAGTTACATTAATGTGAGTTAAGACAATAATGGTAAATTGTGAATGTAATAAAAGGAATAGAAATATAAATTTTATTCATGATTTAATAATTGATTTAATAAAAGAGTGAAATGAAGGTAAATAAATTACTTTGGATTTTAAATTTTAAGTAATGTGAGAAATTAACAAAATAATTCAATATAATTGAAATATAGAGTTAATACAAATAAAAAGATTGAAATTATAGGATATTAGTGAAGTAAGATATAAATAAACGTTAACTATGTTAATAGAGAAATAATTAATTAAATAATGTTGAAATCAAATTTGATCAAATTATTGGAATCAGATTATAATTAATTGGATTTAATTACGGTGAAATTTGAACACCGCAATTAGTGCAATAACCAACACTGAATTGTTATGTAAACTTGTATTAAGTCATAGTCGTTTCAAATCAATCGATCTGGTCCATTTATTCTATTTTTCAGCTTAGCCTATTTATAGTCAATTATAAACCCTAATTGTTTCTTATTCCATTTGCATGTACGTCTGTTTCATCTGCCCACTCCTTCTCAATGACAGAACCAAGTCCAATTACAAAATCCTAATTCCCAAATTGCAAATTCAATTTCAAATTCAATTCCAAAATCAAACTCTTCCAAACCCAATTGAATTATATATCGTTTTGAAGCTCTCGACGAGCGCAATTCTCTGGCGGAATTTGTTTCTGTATCTAAACAATCGTTTGGCCGAATATTAACGATTTGCTCTCAGTCATTCATAGATCATTTCCTTGTTGGACGGTGGATCTTCGTCGATGCGGCGATTGGGAAGTGCAATGTCGTAGAGGTCATTGTACAAAATGCATCTGTATGGATGGTTCGTAGAGATGGTCATCGGAATCGCCAGAATTGGTATAAGATCGGTGGCGGCTGTGACGAGACGGATTTTACCCGCTCGAAAATCGACATCCATACCTCAAATCATATTCGAATGCCATAGATTCGACCATTCAAATCTGATTCGCCGGAGCTTATAACAATATTAAGTAAATAACACAGCGGAATAAAAGAATAATACATTGATATACAGCTTTGATACAATATCTGTTACAACAGATGATCCAATAGATATCAATATACATCAGAGATATGATACAATAAAATAGCAGCGGAAAAGAAAATGATAGATAACATCTAGTAGCGGAACAATATAACTCTAAGATAGTCTTCAAAAGAGAACTCCGAGAACTGCAACTCCATCTCCAAGAATCAATCCAGCAATAGCTCGAACCCCCAATAACGATGCACCAAGCTAAGCAAGAATGGTGTGATCCAAAGACTGAACTAACTCCAGATAACCTACTAATCTGACTATCTGAAAACCCAACTCTAGACTGCTCGTGTAGAAATATAATGAGCACCCAGAGTTTAGGAAAGAAACAATAAACTCCGGATCAGTCGTGGGACTGGTGTGAGCAACAAAAACAGTTTATCTTTTAAAACATTCAACAAAGATTTCTAAGTCAATTCGCAATGCTTTTTTTTTTTAAAATGAGACTACCATAAGGCCTCCCGCACACACACACAATGCAAACGCAGAATCGGAGGAGATTTCTCCTTATGATAGTCAAAGATGCTTGATACGCATTAAAAAGAACATTTGATATTATTACTAGTGCATAGTGTAGGAAAAATTCATTTCGAAAGTAAAGATATAAATCTTAGCCAACATACGACCATTATCGTATGCCTACTATAGCTAACCATGTTCAATAGCAGGTTACCGCCACATTCCATGGCAGGTGATACAACTAATACTGTACAAGGTTCGTATTGTTTCTTTGGATTTCCAACAAATGGTCAGGCCAAGGAACTTCCCATTGCCACATGAGAACGCCTCTGGAAGGACGTCCCCGAGAACCAAACCGGATCTCTGCCAACACATGGGCGGGTTACCCCTAACTGAGTAACAACTGACCGAATATGCCATCCCCCGGTCCTTTGGGACCTTTAACCGAGCGCTCGTAATCAATTCAGACAATCATAAAGTGTTTTCAACATGAGTAAGTATCTGGGCTCCATACCATGATACCACCCTTTTCCAGAAGGAAATGCACATACCCTAAAGGGCGCTACCCCTCATAACTTTGCCGCATCTTTCCTGTTTTGACCATTTCCGGGGTGTGAGGCTCGACGAAGTCACGTCCACAAAAACATACTTTACACAAAAGCCATGCTTTGGGTCAACAAATGGTCATAGAAATGATCACCAAGATAGACGATCAAATAAATGATCCTATCACAAATAATCAACATAATGATCATTTCACAGCAACACTCAGCATGTCACATTACCAAATTGGGAATATATCGCTGATAACCATCAACTATATAACCTCTGAGCACGTACGTCTCCGAGAAGGGTGTTAAGCTAAGAGAATAAATTCTCCGCCAACAACAGAAATATATTTGAAAGAAATCAGCTTTATATCTCAATTTGTAATGTCAGACATACAATCCATACAAGTCTGTTCCGGGATCGAACAGAACCGAAGGCACTTACAAAGAAGTCCTTGCAATCCGGATATTCACAATCCCGATCGGATTTCCCATCACTTAGGGAGTTTCTATACCGGCGCGACCCGGTGCAGAAACAATCGATAGGTCATCCTATCGCTTTCGCAAATACCCGGTCTTCATCACCGGTCTTCAAATGCTATCCATAACGACGTATCACATATTCGGAATGGGTTATACGACACAAAGGTCCTTTCCCGGCTAAACCGAATAGTGAGCACGATATTTCAAAAACAAATGGATAATGGGATTTCAATTAAGTCACAACTTATTACCCAAAACCTTTCTTCAAATGGCTTAACAAATTACCATTTTCAATCTTTAAACAAAAAGATTCATTTTCACAACCTTTAACGGTTTAAACAATTTTCACATTTTAATCTTTTAAACAAAAGATTCATTCACAGATTTTCCAAATCAATTTTCATTTCAATTTAATTAACTCGTTAAATCTTTAAATCAAAGATTTAACTTATAGCCTTCAAAACAATTTCATTTCAATTTGATTTAAACAAATCATCAATTTAAATCTGTTAAAAATAAACAGATTTAATTCATAGTTTTCAAAAAGAATTCATTCATAACTTAGGAAAATCATTTCTCCTTTCAATCTTGAAATTCCCCTAATTAACTGGAATCTCAGTTCTTATCTAAAAGTGTTTATCATTTGAAAACAACAGTTTTCATTTTGGAAATCTGATTCATTTATACGAGTTGAAATCCTTGGGTTAAATTCAAATTCCCAAAACCATAACTTTAAAATGGTTTAAATTCATACAAACATGTTTGTAATATCTTTAACCATAATTTCCAATCATCGAATTCAATTCCAAATATCGAATTCAAATTCAAATTGAATTATTTAAATTGGAGATTTTATCGAGTTATTCAAAATAGCTTTTATCTGTGAAAACCTTTTTCAAAAGCTTTACCGTTTAACCCAAAACCATTTTCAAAATCAATTTGAAATTAAAACTTTAATTTCAAAAACATTAAATTTAAATTATCTGTGACTTAACCGATTTCCTCGTGAAATCCATATTTGTGTGTGTATGGTGTAGTCCAGGGGTTATACACAGTAGTGCAACATCATTCAATCATGACAGATCACATACAACAATATATCTGATAAGCGATATAAATTATAACGCTTATCTTCATTCACAGATATATTTATATATCACAGATAATAAATTTCATCACAGATTACAACACAAATCAGGATAATCATAAAGCATCATATAACAGGGATATCAAACAGTTTAACATCCAATATAATCCAAACATCCATAAGTAAGATCAATTAAATTGTCCGATTAATTCAAATTAGATTAATTACTTATGAATTAATTACTAATCCTGGTTAATTAATTGTTAATAAATTATAAACCATTTTTGATTAGTTATTCTTTAATCAGTTATTAATTATCCATTAATAATAAATTAATTAACCTTTAATTATAATTCATCAACCTTTAATTATTAAATAATTAATCTTTAATTATTTAATTCACTATTAAATTAATTATCTTTAATTAATTACTTTGTTTATCCTTTTAAACCTTGTTTAATAAATCACCTTTATCACATTAGATACCTTAAAAGGTTAAGATTTAGTTTAAACAACATTTTATCTTAATTTTCATTTTAAACTACATAATACATTATTAAACTATTTTGTAAAATAATGTATCTTGATTAAATAAATTTAAAACTTAATCATTTTGAAAATCCTTTATTTAACTTTAACTTATTTAAAACTTTAATCATCTCCTTATTTTAAAACTTGGGTTTTATTTAAAATTGTTGAAAAGTAGAAAAACTTCAAAATACAAACTGTTTTGAGTGGCTCCTGTAACTACTTCGAGTCACCCCCAAGACAAACTTGTCTTTGCTTCGGGTTACTCAGAAATTTAACCCGAGAGAAAATATTTTCCTTTATTTTTCTAAGTCCCAGAAACCTACTCGACATTCCACTAAACGACACGAGTCTCCCTTCGAGTCTAACCCCAATTCCCCCGAGAAATACTTCGAGTCTTCCTCCACGCCACTTCTTCTTCCACAACCCAAAACTGTTCAGATACACGATGATACGCGCGCACATGTACGCCTGAATAGTGATGCTCCGACCCTCCTCGCGACCATCGGCAAGTCGATGACGACTATCTCAACCTAGCCGACCCCCCAGAAGTTTTGATATCACCGTGGTTCAACTTCAGGTGATTCGATCGAACAAACCCAACGGCACACCACCACTAAACCGTCTCGTCTTCCCACGTATGGCCATCAGAAGCCACGAAAATCTAACTGAAGCTTCACCGAGATGTGATGCCTCGACTGGCATCGGAGACGTGAATTCCGATCACCTATAGGCGGAGCGGCGATCACGTTTACAACGTGAACCGGAAACAGTTTTTGAACCCTAGTTTAGATTCGAATTCACAATATATGCAATAGAAAAATTCTTCAACATTTTTCCCGAACTCAACGTTGATCAATCTTGCTTTAACCAAAATCCTAGCATTCGATTTCAATTCGATCACCAGATAATGATCAAAATGCTATTTTTGTTCATATTCAAACTGCACGTGAAATACTCAATTAAAAATCAAAATTTTTGTTTTAAAAATCATGTTTTCGAACAACAATTCACGACTTGTACCTGAATCCATGAATTAAGAGGTTTCAATTTTTCACTTATTTAAAACTTTGCCAGTTTTCTTGATTTTCAAGGATGTTAACAAGTTGTTTGAACTTAAATAAATCTTAAGTTTTGAGTATAGGCTATAACAAATAGTTTTGGTTTGAAACTTAAGTCCAATCAGTAAATAGAACAAGTGCAAAAGAATTTTTCTTTTTTTGATATAAAAGTCTTGTGTTTGGAAGTTTAAACAGAGGACATATTTGAATATCAACCTGCACACAAATACTTCCATCATTCAAATTCACTCAGAGAATCCATACATTCACAAACAGTTATTCACAGATGTAAAGGCAACAAATTCATATCTTAAAAATAAATGAAAACATCTGTTACTCACAGGTAAAAGAACAAAGAGGTCTAGTTTGCTCACCTTATTTCCCAGGAAAACAAAGTAGTGAAAAATGTTGAAAAAGGTTTTGATAATTCAAGTTGAAAGCCTTCTGGTTTTGATCTCTAGTTTGTATTGTTTTGCTTGAGTTTTGAATGACGTTCTTTTTCTCAGTTTCTTTCTTAACTTTATTTTTTAAATGAAACGAAGTGGTGATGAAGAAGATATAAAGAAAGAAGTATATTGGGATAGAAGTATACAGGGTATACAAAACTGGTACATGTGATATTATTTGTTTAGTACAATACAATGTAGAGATATAATTTTTTTCTTTGTTTAATAAGCATGGCTGAGATGTATTATTTTATTTTGTACAACTAAGTGATGTTACTTTGTACAATATCAGTTCATGGCTGAAGATAACTCTCTGATATCTTGCTTTAACATACTTGTATACATATTGCTTTTTGCCTTACTTCATCCCCTACCTACCTGTCCTTGTTTATATGCTAATATATTTGTTTTTTTGTTTTTTTTTGTTCTTTTTTTTTTACTTTGCCTTACATACTTACTTATACTTTGCTTGTTTCATAGCTTTGTATTCTTTTTTTCTGTTGCTTTGTTTTAAATTATGTATGTAGTTAGTTTGTGGATATTTTGCTTTGTTTATGTTATTGCAGTATTGTACTTTGCTTTAGTTTTGTTTTACTTTAATAATTATTGTTTTATATTTTTCTATATACACATACATATATAGTATTTAAATTCAAATCAAATATATATATATATCTATATATTTTTAAATTTACTCATATATGCTCAAATACATATATATACAATATTAAAGTTTAAATGATTTATACAGAATTTATCTGTATCTGGGGAAACTCGCTTAAATTTCCAATTAGCTATACAATTTAAATTAAAAAATTATATAAATTATCAATTTAAATTTATATAGAATTCGGGGTCGTTACAAACTTCCCCCTTAAAAGAATTTCGTCCTCGAAATTCGCAGGCACGAAAACAACACAGAGATAGACAGATTCGATCTCCTATAATTCCTCAAACTTAAGATATGAATTCCAAACTCAAGTCGGAATATCTCAGAATACATACCAATTTGTCCCTCTTCGGACTTCAATATTTACAATAAATTACAATAGAATTTCTAATTTGGTTTTAAACGAAATTGTTTTATCGATATAATTCAATTTAGCCTTCATATTCTATTAATCAATTTTAACTCAATTTAAAATTTCTAATTCATTTAAAATTTCCAATTTATATTCATTAAGGTTTAAATCGAAAAGCTGATAAGAAATCGATAAAGATACGAAGTAAAAATTTCTTACAACGATTCGTAGAGCATCACCGCACCGAAACTTCTTTTTTGAGCTGTCACGAAGTAATCAAAAGAATTTTGGAAACGAATCAAAAGAGATTGAGAAGAAAGTTGTTTCCACTGTTGTTACAGAGTATTGACCAATTATAGTCGTATTTCCCTGTCCCCTATCTCGTTCTCTTCTTGCACTCATACTTACTATCAGTGGATAGTAAGAGAATTTACTGAGGCGTTAAAACGGATATCTTAGGGATTACTCATTCTAGGGTTTACTTCATCCTATCTCTAATGAGTTACTTAACGTGTTATACTCCTGAGCTAAAGTTCAACCCTTAGCTCTGATACCAAATGTGACGAGACGGATTTTACCCGCTCGAAAATCGACATCCATACCTCAAATCGTATTCGAATGCCATAGATTCGACCATTCAAATCCGATTCGCCGGAGCTTATAACAATATTAAGTAAATAACACAGCGGAATAAAAGAATAATACATTGATATACAGCTTTGATACAATATCTGTTACAACAGATGATCCAATAGATATCAATATACATCAGAGATATGATACAATAAAATAGCAACGGAAAAGAAAATGATAGATAACATCTAGTAGCGGAACAATATAACTCTAAGATAGTCTTCAAAAGAGAACTCCAAGAACTGCAACTCCATCTCCAAGAATCAATCCAGCAATAGCTCGAACCCCCAATAACGATGCACCAAGCTAAGCAAGAATGGTGTGATCCAAAGACTGAACTAACTCCAGATAACCTACTAATCTGACTATCTGAAAATCCAACTCTAGACTGCTCGTGTAGAAATATAATGAGCACCCAGAGTTTAGGAAAGAAACAATAAACTCCGGATCAGTCGTGGGACTGGTGTGAGCAACAAAAACAGTTTATCTTTTAAAACATTCAACAAAGATTTCTAAGTCAATTCGCAATGCTTTTTTTTTTTAAATGAGACTACCATAAGGCCTCCCGCACACACACACAATGCAAACGCAGAATCGGAGGAGATTTCTCCTTATGATAGTCAAAGATGCTTGATACGCATTAAAAAGAACATTTGATATTATTACTAGTGCATAGTATAGGAAAAATTCATTTCGAAAGTAAAGATATAAATCTTAGCCAACATACGACCATTATCGTATGCCTACTATAGCTAACCATGTTCAATAGCAGGTTACCGCCACATTCCATGGCAGGTTATACAACTAATACTATACAAGGTTCGTATTGTTTCTTTGGATTTCCAACAAATGGTCAGGCCAAGGAACTTCCCATTGCCACATGAGAACGCCTCTGGAAGGACGTCCCCGAGAACAAAACCAGATCTCTGCCAACACAAGGCCGGGTTACCCCTAACTGAGTAACAACTGACCGAATATGCCATCCCCGGTCCTTTGGGACCTTTAACCGAGCGCTCGTAATCAATTCACACAATCATAAAGTGTTTTCAACATGAGTAAGTATCTGGGCTCCATACCATGATACCACCCTTTTCCAGAAGGAAATGCACATACCCTAAAGGGCGCTACCCCTCATAACCTTGCCGCATCTTTCCTGTTTTGACCATTTCCGGGGTGTGAGGCTCGACGAAGTCACGTCCACAAAAACATACTTTATACAAAAGCCATGCTTTGGGTCAACAAATGATCATAGAAATGATCACCAAGATAGACGATCAAATAAATGATCCTATCACAAATAATCAACACAATGATCATTTCACAGCAACACTCAGCATGTCACATTACCAAATTGGGAATATATCGCTGATAACCATCAACTATATAACCTCTGAGCTCGTACGTCTCAGAGAAGGGTGTTAAGCTAAGAGAATAAATTCTCCGCCACCAACAGAAATATATTTGAAAGAAATCAGCTTTATATCTCAATTTGTAATGTCAGACATACAATCCATACAAGTCTGTTCCGGGATCGAACAGAACCGAATGCACTTACAAAGAAGTCCTTGCAATCCGGATATTCACAATCCCGATCGGATTTCCCATCACTTAGGGAGTTTCTATACCGGCGCGACTCGGTGCAGAAACAATCGATAGGTCATCCTATCGCTTTCGCAAATACCCGGTCTTCATTACCGGTCTTCAAATGCTATCCATAACGACGTATCACATATTCGGAATGGGTTATACGACACAAAGGTCCTTTCCCGGCTAAACCTAATAGTGAGCACGATATTTCAAAAACAAATGGATAATGGGATTTCAATTAAGTCACAACTTATTACCCAAAACCTTTCTTCAAATGGCTTAACAAATTACCATTTTCAATCTTTAAACAAAAAGATTCATTTTCACAACCTTTAACGGTTTAAACAATTTTCACATTTTAATCTTTTAAACAAAAGATTCATTCACAGATTTTCCAAATCAATTTTCATTTCAATTTGATTAACTCGTTAAATCTTTAAATCAAAGATTTAACTTATAGCCTTCAAAACAATTTCATTTCAATTTGATTTAAACAAATCATCAATTTAAATCTGTTAAAAATAAACAGATTTAATTCATAGTTTTCAAAAAGAATTCATTCATAACTTAGGAAAATCATTTCTCCTTTCAATCTTGAAATTCCCCTAATTAACTGGAATCTCAGTTCTTATCTAAAAGTGTTTATCATTTGAAAACAACAGTTTTCATTTTGGAAACCTGATTCATTTATATGAGTTGAAATCCTTGGGTTAAATTCAAATTCCCAAAACCATACCTTTAAAATGGTTTAAATTCATACAAACATGTTTATAATATCTTTAACCATAATTTCCAATCATCGAATTCAATTCCAAATATCGAATTCAAATTCAAATTGAATTATTTAAATTGGAGATTTTACCGAGTTATTCAAAATAGCTTTTATCTGTGAAAACCTTTTTCAAAAGCTTTACCGTTTAACCCAAATCCATTTTCAAAATCAATTTGAAATTAAAACTTTAATTTCAAAAACATTAAATTTAAATTATCTGTGACTTAACCGATTTCCTCGTGAAATCCATATTTGTGTGTGTATGGTGTAGTCCAGGGGTTATACACAGTAGTGCAACATCATTCAATCATGACAAATCAAATACAACAATATATCTGATAAGCGATATAAATTATAACGCTTATCTTCATTCACAGATCACAGATATATTTATATATCATAGATAATAAATTACATCACAGATCACAACACAAATCAGGATAATCATAAAGCATCATATAACAGGGATATCAAACAGTTTAACATCCAATATAATCCAAACATCCATAAGTAAGATCAATTAAATTGTCCGATTAATTCAAATTAGATTAATTACTTATGAATTAATTACTAATCCTGGTTAATTAATTGTTAATAAATTATAAACCATTTTTGATTAGTTATTCTTTAATCAGTTATTAATTATCCATTAATAATAAATTAATTAACCTTTAATTATAATTCATCAACCTTTAATTATTAAATAATTAATCTTTAATTATTTAATTCACTATTAAATTAATTATCTTTAATTAATTACTTTGTTTATCCTTTTAAACCTTGTTTAATAAATCACCTTTATCACATTAGATACCTTAAAAGGTTAAGATTTAGTTTAAACAACATTTTATCTTAATTTTCATTTTAAACTACATTATTTATTTATTAAACAATTTTGTAAAATAATGTATCTTGATTAAATAAATTTAAAACTTAATCATTTTGAAAATCCTTTATTTAACTTTAATTTATTTAAAACTTTAATCATCTCCTTATTTTAAAACTTGGGTTTTATTTAAAATTGTTGAAAAGTAGAAAAACTTCAAAATACAAACTGTTTTGAGTGGCTCCTGTAACTACTTCGAGTCACCCCCGAGACAAACTTGTCTTTGCTTCGGGTTACTTAGAAATTTAACCCGAGAGAAAATATTTTCCTTTATTTTTCTAAGTCCCAGAAACCTACTCGACATTCCACTAAACGACACGAGTCTCCCTTCGAGTCTAACCCCAGTTCCCCCGAGAAATACTTCGAGTCTTCCTCCACGCCACTTCTTCTTCCACAACCCAAAACTATTCAGATACACGATGAT
The DNA here is from genome assembly GCA_030765085.1 of Allium cepa. NCBI lineage: Eukaryota > Viridiplantae > Streptophyta > Magnoliopsida > Asparagales > Amaryllidaceae > Allium > Allium cepa. The sequence continues at coordinate 468,770,418 of CM060931.1, forward strand.
ACGCGCGCATGTGTACGCCTGAACAGTGATGCTCCGACCCTCCTCTCGACCATTGGCAAGTCGATGACGACTATCTCAACCTAGCCGACCCCCCAGAAGTCTTGATATCACCGTGGTTCAACTTCAGGTGATTCGATCGAACAAACCCAACGGCACACCACCACTAAACCGTCTCGTCTTCCCACGTATGGCCATCAGAAGCCACGAAAATCTAACTGAAGCTTCACCGAGATGTGACGCCTCGACTGGCATCGGAGACGTGAATTCCGATCACCCATAGGCGGAGCGGCGATCACGTTTACAACGTGAACCGAAAACAGTTTTTGAACCCTAGTTTAGATTCGAATTCACAATTTATGCAATAGAAAAATTCTTCAACATTTTTCCTGAACTCAACGTTGATCAATCTTGCTTTAACCAAAATCCTAGCATTCGATTTCAATTCGATCACCAGATAATGATCAAAATGCTATTTTTGTTCATATTCAAACTGCACGTGAAATACTCAACTAAAAATCAAAATTTTTGTTTTAAAAATCAGGTTTTCGAACAACAATTCACGATTTATACCTGAATCCATGAATTAAGAGGTTTTAATTTTTCACTTATTTAAAACTTTGCCAGTTTTCTTGATTTTCAAGGATGTTAACAAGTTGTTCGAACTTAAATAAATCTTAAGTTTTGAGTATAGGCTATAACAAATAGTTTTGGTTTGAAACTTAAGTCCAATCAGTAAATAGAACAAGTGCAAAAGAATTTTTCTTTTTTTGATATAAAAGTCTTGTGTTAGGAAGTTTAAACAGAGGACATATTTGAATATCAACCTGCACACAAATACTTCCATCATTCAAATTCACTCAGAGAATCCATACATTCACAAACAGTTATTCACAGATGTAAAGGCAACAAATTCATATCTTAAAAATAAATGAAAACATCTGTTACTCACAGGTAAAAGAACAAAGAGGTCTAGTTTGCTCACCTTATTTCCCAGGAAAACAAAGCAGTGAAAAATGTTGAAACAGGTTTTGATAATTCAAGTTGAAAGCCTTCTGGTTTTGATCTCTAGTTTGTATTGTTTTGCTTGAGTTTTGAATGACGTTCTTTTTCTCAGTTTCTTTCTTAACTTTATTTTTTTAAATGAAACGAAGTGGTGATGAAGAAGATATAAAGAAAGAAGTATATTGGGATAGAAGTATACAGGGTATACAAAACTGGTACATGTGATATTATTTGTTTAGTACAATACAATGTAGAGATATAATTTTTTTCTTTGTTTAATAAGCATGGCTGAGATGTATTATTTTATTTTGTACAATTAAGTGATGTTACTTTGTACAATATCAGTTCATGGCTGAAGATAACTCTCTGATATCTTGCTTTAACATACTTGTATACATATTGCTTTTTGCCTTACTTCATCCCCTACCTACCTGTCCTTGTTCATATGCTAATATATTTGTTTTTTTGTTTTTTTTGTTCTTTTTTTTTTACTTTGCCTTACATACTTACTTATACTTTGCTTGTTTCATAGCTTTGTATTCTTTTTTTCTGTTGCTTTGTTTTAAATTATGTATGTAGTTAGTTTGTGGATATTTTGCTTTGTTTATGTTAATGCAGTATTGTACTTTGCTTTAGTTTTGTTTTACTTTAATAATTATTGTTTTATATTTTTCTATATACACATACATATATAGTATTTAAATTCAAATCAAATATATATATATCTATATATTTTTAAATTTACTCATATATGCTCAAATACATATATATACAATATTAAAGTTTAAATGATTTATACAGAATTTATCTGTATCTGGGGAAACTCGCTTAAATTTCCAATTAGCTATACAATTTAAATTAAAAAATTATATAAATTATCAATTTAAATTTATATAAAATTCGAGGTCGTTACAGCGGCCACGTCACATCCTAAGGCAGTCTTGGCGTGCGCGCCGACGTGGCGAGATGCGGCCGTGGTTGAGATCCACTCCAGCGTTGTCAGATCATGTTCTGGTGTTGGCGTTCGATCATGGATAGCGGCGGCCTAGGTGTAGTTCGAACGCATAAGGCTGAGCGACGATGTACAGGTGCGAACAAACGTGTGTTGTCAGTGATGACGTGGAAGGTATTGTTCTGTTTTCAAAGTTATATTTTTTATATTTTAATTCAAATCGTATAATGATCGAGTATGTATAACTTTTGCATACAAACTCGAATTCATGCACGGTTTGATCTGTTGTGATCATATCGAAATTTCAGACATTTTGATACTAGTTCGGATGAATTCTGAGGTTGTTGTGTTTTGGGCCCTAAATTTGGATTTAAATTCGATTTAAAATCGAAGGTGAGTGTTTTGACCCACTCACAATTACTAAACTATCTTATGGTAGTTAAATTAAATTTATGATGTGATTAGAAATTTACTGATTGCTGTTTGGTATATTTAAATTGTCATTCTGGTTAAATTTGAATTTTATTGCACTTAATCACCATTTAATTTAATATTGAATTTAGATTGTCAATTTAGTACCTGTTATTGATTATCGGTATCTATTGATGTTAGTTGATCTATTTGGATGATGATTGTGACGGATGTTTGATTGTTGATATTGGATGATTGGATGTTTAATTTTATATTGTTATAATATTGCAAGTTCCCTATGGGTTGAAATGATACATACCCGAATGATCTATAGATTAAGGAAAATCGTTATGGGTTGGAAATGATAGACTCGAGCGATTTTATGGATGTATATTAATTCAGGATTGTGGTTTTGAAATGATATATAACCGTAAAATTTTAAACAGCGGATTGAGATGATAAATATCTGTACCACTTGACCCTAGGGTAGAAAATTATATACAGACACCGGATTGGTTAAATTAAATGATTTTTGAGTGTTTAAAATTTTAGAATTCAGTTAACTGGTATTTTGAATAGGAATTGATTTATATAAACTGAATTATTTTCATCACTCCAAGTGTAAATATCGAAAAGGGAATTGATTTAATAAATTGTTCAAAGGATTTAAATTGAAATTTCAAGGTTGAAGCATCGAATATAAATGAATTTATCGTAATTGAGTTATTGGAATTGTTCGGATATAACTTTGAAATCTAATTTTAAACAAATTTAAACCATTTTGTCAATTAAAACTATTTTAATTTATTTTAAATTTATTATAACCTATTTAATACAATTTAATCTATTTCACCTATTTTAAACTAATTAAATTTGTTTAATCTATTTAATACAATTTATATATATTTAATCTATTTCAAATTTATTTAATCTATTTAAAAATCTACTTAATATAATTTAAATCTATATTTAATCTATTTAAATCATTTTAAATTAATTAAATTAAATTAAAATCTATTTATACTACCTTTACTATTTAAACCATTTTGAATATATTTAAACTATTTTAAACTATATAAACTATTTATAATTACCCAAACTATTTTCTAAAATTTCAGAATGTGTAAAGTTGAAGTATTTATAATTAAATCCTTAATAATGATAGACCTAAGTTGGAATTTGAAATTGATACCTTTTGAAAATGACATATTTGTGTAACAGGATGATTTTGGAACGAGGATTTAATTAACCTGTCTTATCGATAAATTCAAAAACGAATATGACTTTGAGAGTAAATATGATGTTTGAAAGTGAATATGATTTCGAAAGAGATATGATTTGAAATCGAATATGATATTTGGATATAAATTTTGAATTGACTTTCGAAATGTAAAAGAACCATCCGGTGTGAAATGAAAGCGTTTGGTTGTTAAAGTGACCGGGATCGGATATTGTCATACTCTCTACCAATACCGAAAACCGCTTTAACAACTGGTTTGGCGATTCCAAAAATAAAGTAGGATGGTTTGGCGAATAATTTTTGTATAAGGTATGACGTGACCTTGACTCCCGTGAGTCAACTTAGATGTGACTAAAACAGGAGATATACTGGGCCAAGTGAGGTCGCACCTCCAATCGGGCATATTCCTTCGATACCATACTATTGCTTTGTGATTGATTTGGTGGCCATCCCTCGATTTTGATATGGGAGTGTGTTCGAGGTGGGCGGTAGTAGCTGCTATGCAGTACCACCAGTCTGGGAGTGAATTTGGTATATCTACCCTGGCATTGCCTCGAGTGCCATGTTCACATGACCTAGCGCGCCTTCTATGATTTTTTGTACCATACCTATGGAGTGCCCTTTGGGTAACCTCCGGTTTATAGAGGAGCGTACGGTATTGTATAGACTATGGGAATATATAAAATGTGTTAAGAGGGATATGAATAACGCCTTAACGCTATTTTAGTACTTTTACTTTACTATAGACATATTATAATAGCGTATTGTACTACATAGTAGATAGTTTAACGGATCCTTAAGAAATGTGAATCTTGAACATCTCTTAAGTTATTGCACTTACGTTAGATACTGGATAGGAGATGTCAAACCCGTGAGCATCTCTGACGACGTCGCACTCAAATTTACCGTTGATTTAACTTACATAAGATCTTTTACTTCTGACTCGAGTCTTTTGTCTTTTCAGTTCATTTGGTTTAGCCTGAGCATTTCAGGGTTAAAGACCTTATTTCTGGATGATAAAGACGACGATTTGTACTAGCATTATTTATTATATTCCACTGTATCATGTTGTTCCGCTGCATTTATTATTTCTTTCTTCCTATTTTGGTAACTCTGGTTCTGTATTGTAAAAGAATAGTCAAATGTATTTATAAAACAGCTTCATGTACTGTTATTTGATTATTATATTTTACCATTCCGCTGCGAGATTCTGTATTTGTTTTATTTTTTTCTCTTTTTCTTATTTACCCTATAATAATCTGCCATTTTGAATGGTTTGAGTCTGACATGTATGTCTAATTAAAGCATCCAAAAAGGCATGTTATTATAGTTGGAATTAGAGCTTCGGTTTAGCGATAACCTTAGCTTTGTGGGGTCTGACTCTTTAGAAATAGGGTAGTAAAACCAAGAATGAGTCGCTAAGTGTATATATGAGAGAGCGTATTTGTTAGTGTTATAAAACATTTATTTAGTATTGTGTTAATTTGTTCCGTCATTTATTTATAAATTTTGGTGGTGCATAGAACGCTATGACATTGATAGGGATTTCTAAACACTTAATAGGACACACCGACACAATACTTGTTTTGAAATATTAGTAAATGAAATAATTTTTCCTATTATATGTTTTATATATAATAATAATAAAATTTTGTAAATTATATACTTGGATGTGATATGCTATTTGTTAGGTAGAAAAACATTATAAATATTGGTTTGGGAAAAAATTAAGATTTACAAATAAAACGAACATAAACGGGAATTTGAGAACTTATGTTCCGGGAATTTCTGAAATTTCTTTCGAATGATTTTCGAATATAATATTAATACTACTTAGAAGTAGTCCTTGATATAAATATTTTAAGATGAATTTAAAGAAATGTTTTAGAAGGTGTATTTTGGAATGAAATAAGTTTTTACTCCCCTCTTTGTCGTTGGAAAATAATTTTGGTGATGAGTGCATGCATTATCGACATTCATTTTTGAGTTTCAAAGTGGAAAGGCCTCGTATTAATTTTATTGCATAATTGTTTTGATAAATTAATCTTAATTTTTGAACTACAAATATGTTTTAATATATAAAAGATATAATTATATATGTTATTATTTTAAATTAATTGAAATGAAACCCGACTGTTTAGTTCTCAAGTTTCCATAAATTAGAAATTGAAATTATTATAATGAATGGAACCTGACTATATTAATAATTGAAATTTCTAAGATGAAAATAAGAAATTGATGTTAAAATGACTAATGAAATAGATAAGGAACTGAAATTTTGAAAATAGTAAATAAAAAGGAAAATGAAAATAAGAAATGGTAACTATTGAGCATTTTGTTAACTAAATAAATAAGAGAAACCTATGTAACTTTCTATTGTATTCTAAAAGATAAATATATAACTTGCTAAAATATTAAAAGTTGTAATTTTAAATAGGATATGTGATAGAATAGTATATAAGTAAAACTCTAGAAAATGAAAGTGTTCAATAGATTTACTTTTATAAATAAGAATTCTAATGTAAATTTTTATTAACTGAAGTATGGTTGAAATGCTACTAATTAAATGTAATAAAGGGGAATAATGTAAGAAAAATGATTTTTAAACGTAAGTTAACATTTAGGCTATTTATAATCAGATTAAATGGTAATAGGTGAATACTGTAAATAAATAATTTTAAACTTGAATCAATATTGAATCTATTTATAATTAAATTGAGTACTACTTAAGTAGAATGAATACAACTTCAGAAAACATTGAAATAATTTAGAAATGGAGTTAATATTCAATAATACTTTATATGAACAAATGAATGTGAAAAAGAAATAATCTATAAATGGTGAATTGAACTGTAAATAAATTTACCTAATATTGTATAATCCAATAATTGAAATAAAAACAACTTATTTAGGCAATGAATGTAAAGTAAGAAAATGAAAGAAAATGGCATTGTATGAATAAGGAGAAATGAACTTTTGTAAGTAATAATGAATGTAAATTATTGAAAATAAACATTATATGTATGAGGAAAGAAAAGTAAACGATGAAGAAAGAAAGGGGGTAAAATCCAAATAAATTGTAAATGTGAATTAAACTGAAATAAAATGCATAAAGTACTTCAATAATGACCTTATTTATGATCCCAAAAAAATTCAAAATGTATATAACTTATGCAAGTAAAGAATGTGAATAAATGAAATAAGCCTTACATGAATGAATGAAATTTAAAATTTGGTAAGTGATGAACGTGAATTAAAGAAAAATCATTGTATGAAAAGAAAAAAAATGAACAATAAATGATGTGGGAAGATAAATATAATAAACTTAATATTATTTGAAGTTATTGTTTGTTAGACTTATGGATTGGTTGGAAAAGGATACTTCTATTTTGTATAAAGATGTATAAATAATCTATAAGTTATCTACGACTGTTGAATGTATGGTTTACTTCATAGTTTATTTATCGTTTTATACGATTAGAAGTTTTGAACCCGATCAAACCATTTGTCTTGGTTGCTATGGATGGATGATTGCACTTTTTGTTGAAAATGATGTTTGTACTGTTGTTTGCAATGACTATTGTTATATTGTGATGATTTGTTTGTTATTTATTGAGAACCATTTAATATTATCTTTTAATTAATTATTAACCTCTTTGGATTATATAAGTGAAATATAGGTTTATGGAAGCAATTGCTACTACTTTTGGTTTCATAAAATAAGCGTTGTTTGCCCAACAAATAGGTCCGTTCTCGGATTACGGTTATATAGCGATATTATATTGTTTTTCCTATTATTGGGATATATTATTTTGAAAATTTTGATATATTTTGTTATTATTGATATTATTATTTCTTCCAAACCTCTCCGTACAAAGGAGACTCTGTCAATTTTTTTCGTAAATTTTGGACTTAGAAAATTTTGTGAAAGATTTCCAAACTTTTATTGATTTGAGTATAAAAGGACGGTTATAAATTGATATATTTTATTTAAATTATTTAATTTTGTAAATATATTTGTTTATAAATTTAATATTTTGAATAAGATATATTTATTACTAATTTCCTTCTTTTCCCTCCTTTTCATTTTCGAGGACAAAAAGTTTTGAGTGGGGGAAAGTGTAACGACCGTAAATTTTCGATAATTAAATTTTTTTAATTTAATAAGATATTGTGATTTAATGTTGGAAGAAATAAAAATTTGTGATAATAATAAAAATATTACTGGAATAAAATGAAACTGTATTAATTTAAGGTAACTGATAACTGCTTTAAGTATAATTCCAATTAATTAAAAGAATTAAAGAGTTATAATTGATATAGATTGTCAATAAATTATAGTAATGTATGTATTAATTGATAATTGGATTTAAAGAGTAATTGGTAATTTAAATGTTAATTAATTAATGAAATAATGTGTAATAAATTGAAATTGAATAAAACTAGTGTAATGTAAGTTGTTATAACAATTGGTGGTAAATAATGAACTTATAAATGTTATTAAATGGTGACAATGGTTATTTGTTACCTATTCATTTAATCAATTGCAACTGAATGTCATTAAAAGTTACAGTAATGTGAGTTAAGACGATAATGTAAATGTGAATGTAATAAAAGGAATAGAAATGTAAATTTTATTCATAATGTAATAATTGATTTAATAAAAGAGTGAAATCAAGATAAATAAATTAATTGGGATTTTAAATTTTAGTTAATGTGAGAAATTAACAAAAAAATCAATATAATTGAAATATAGTAGTTAATATAAATAAAAAGACGGAAATTGTAGCATATTAGTGAAATAAGATATAAACAAACGTTAACTATGTTAATAGAGAAATAATTGATTAAATAAAATGTTGAAATCAAATTTAATCAAATTATCAGGGTTAAATTATAATTTACTGGATTTAACTACAGTGAAATTTAAACAGTACAGTTAGTGAAATAACCAACACTGAATTGTTATATAAACTTGTATTAAGTCATTGTAAGTGTCTAAGTGATTAAAAGTGATGCAATTTGTTAACTATCAAATTTGAATGAAAAAGCGATTTAATTAATTAATTATTAATTTATTTAATTAACGTGAAAATAGCATTTTGGCCACTGATTTGTATTTCGAAACTAGTTTCATCAGATCCGTAACGGTGAATTATTGTAGGATTTCAAGTTTCGTGGCGATCGGACTTATCGTTCGATCATACGTACTCAAAACGCCTAGAAATCAATTTAATTGAAATCAATTTGAAATAAGTTGTTTTTAAGATAACTTCTTCATACGATGGAATTAGGATCTGAAACCTATTCCGTTGATTTTAAAACTATCGAAAACATTTATTTTGATATATGGAATGACCAGTTTTTGTTTCGGAGTCAGAACGGGCTTTTTGGGTCGCATAGTCGTTTCAAATCAATCGATCTGGTCCATTTGTTCTTTTTTCAACTTTGCCTATTTATAGCCCGTTTTAAGCCCTAATTGTTTCTTATTCCATTTTTTTGTACGTATATTTCATCTGTCTACTCATCCTTGTCAATGACAGAACCAAAATCCAATTAGAAACCCTAATTCCCAAATTGCAAATTCGATTCCAAAATCAAACTCCTCAAAACCCTATTGAATTGTATATCCATTTTGAAGCTCTCGATGAGCGCAATTCTCTGGTGGAATTTTTTTTCATATAAATCATCATTTGGCCAAAAATCAATGATTTGCTCTCAGCCGTTCATAGATCATTTCCTAGTTGGACGGTGGATCTTCGTCGATGCGGCGATCAGGAAGTGCAGTGTCATAGAAGTCATTGTGCGGCATGCATCTGTACGGTTGGTTCATCGAGATGGTCATCGAAATCGCCAGATTTTGCATGAGATTGGCGATGGCCACGTCACGGCCTGAGGAAGTCTTGGCGTGCGTGCCTACGTTGTGAAATGCGGCCGTGGGTGAGATCCACTCCGGCGTTGTCAGATCGTGTTCTGGTGTTGGCGCTCGATCATGGATAGCGGCGGCCAGGGTGCAGTTCAAAAGCGTAGGGATAAGCGATGATGTGCAAGTGCGAACGAACGTGTATTGTCAATGATGACGTGGAAGGTATTTTTGTTTTCAAAGTTTGTATTATTTATATTTTAATTCGAATCGTATAATGATCGAGTGTGTATAACTTTTACATACGAAATCGGATTCATGTGCGGTTTGATCTACTGGGATCGCATTAAAATTTCAGACGTTTTGACGGTGGTTTGGATAGATTCTAAGGCTGTTGAATTTTGGGCCCTAAATTTGGATTTAAATTCGATTTAAATTCGAAGGTGAGTGTTTTAACCCACTCATAATTACTAAACCATCTTATGTTAGTTAAATTAAATTTATGATGTGATTAGAAATTTATTGATTACTGTTTAGAATATTTAAATTGTCATTCAAGTTAAATTTGAATTTTATTGCACTTAATCATCATTTAATTTAATATTGAATTTAGATTATCAATTTAATAACTGTTATTGATTATCAGTTATCTATTGATGTTTATTGATTGATTTGGATGATGATTGTGATGGATATTTGATTGTTGATATTAGATGACTGGATGTTGTATTTTATATTGTTATAATATTGCAAGTTCCCTATGGTTTGAAATGATACATACCCGAATGATCTATAGATTAAGGAAAAATTGTTATGGGATGAAATGATAGACTCGAGTGATTTAATGGATGTATATTTAATTCAGGACTGCGGTTTGAAATGATATATAACCGTAAAATTTTAAACTGCGGATTGAAATGAGAAATATCTGTACCACTTGACCCTAGGGTAGAAAATAATATACGGACACCGGATTGGTTAAATTAAATGATTTTGAGTCTTTAAAATTTAGAATTTAATTAACTGGTATTTTGAATAGGAATTGATTTATATAAACCGAATTATTTTCATCACTCCAAGTGTTAATATCAAAAAGGGAATTGATTTAATAAATTGTTCAAAGGATTTAAATTGAAATTTCAAGGTTGAAGCGTCAAATATAAATAAATTTATCGGAATTGAGTTGTTGGAATTGTTTGGATATAACTTTGAAATCTATTTTTAAACTAATTTAAACCATTTTATTAATTTAAACAATTTTAATTTATTTTAAATCTATTATAACCTATTTAATACAATTTAATTTATTTCACCTATTTTAAACTAATTAAATTTATTTAATCTATTTTAAATCTATTTAATATAATTTAAATTTATTTAATCTATTTAAAAATCTACTTAATATAATTTAGATATAATTAAATCTATATTTAATCTATTTAAATCATTTTGAACTAATTAAATTAAATTTAAATCTATTTAAACCACCTTTACTATTTAAACTATTTTAAACTATATAAACTATTTATAATTACCTAAACTATTTTCTAAAATTTCAGAGCGTGTAAAGTTGAAGTATTTATATTTAAATCCTTAATGATGATACAACCTAAGTTGGAATTTGGAATTGATACCTTTTGAAAATGACATATTTAAGTAATAGGATAATTTTGGAACAAGGATTTAATTAACCTATCTTATCGATAAATTCAAAAATGAATATGACTTTGAGAATAAATATAATGTTTGAAAGTGAATATGATTTCTAAGAGATATGATTTGAAATCGAATATGATATTTGGATATAAATTGTGAATTGACTTTTGAAATGTAAAAGAACCATCCGGTGTGAAATAAGCGTTTGGTTGTTAAAGAGACTGGGATAGGATATTGTTATACTTTCTGCCAATGCCGAAAACTACTTTACAACTGTGTACGTAGTGCAGATTCCAGAAATGAAGTAGGATGGTTTGGGGTTTGGCGAACGATTTCTTTATAAGGTATGACATGACCCTGAATGACGTGGGTCAGTTTAGATGTGACTAAAACATGAGCTATACCGGGCCAAGTGCGGTCGCACTTCAGATCGGGCACATTTCTTTGATGCCATACTATTACTTTGTGATTGATTTGTTGGCCACCCCTCGATCTTGAAATAGGAGTGTGTCCCAGGTGGGCGGTAGTAGCTGCTATGCGTTACCACCAGTCCGAGTGTGCAATTGCATATCTACCCTAGCATTGCCTCGAGTGTCATGTTCACATGCCCTAGCGTGCCTTCAATGAGTTTGTTTTATGCCATACCTATGGAGTGCCTCTGGTTAAACCTCCAGTTTACGGATGAGCATACAGTACTGTATAGACTATGGGAATATATAAAATGTGTTAAGATGGATATAGGTAACGCCTTAACGCTATTTTAGTACTTTTACTTTACTATAGACATATTATAATAGCCTATTGTACTACATAGTAGATAGTTTAACGGATCCTTAGGAGATGTGAATCTCGAACATCTCTTAAGTTATTGTACTCACGTTAGACACTAGATAAGATATGTCAAACCCCGTGAGCATCTCTGACGCCGTCGCACTCATATTTACCATTGATTTAACTTACATAAGATCTTTTAGTTCTGACTCGAGTGTTTTGTCTTTTCAATTTGCACGGGTCAGCCTATGCATTTCCGGGTTGATGACCTTATTTCTGGTGGACAAAGACGAAGATTTGTACTAGTATTATATATTATATTCCACTGCATCATGTTGTTCCGCTACATTTATTATTTCTTTCTTCCTGTTTCTGTAACTCTGATTCTGTGTTGTAAAAGAATAGTCAAATGTATTCAAAAAACAGCTTCATGAGCTGTTATTTGATTATTATATTTTGTCATGCCCCTACGAGATTCTGTATTTGGATTATTTCTTTCTCTTTTTCTTATTTACCCCATAACAATCTGCCCTTTTGAATGGTTTTAGTCTGCCATGTGTGTCTGCTTAAAGCGTCCAAAAAGGCAGGTTGTTACATGATATATACTCGTAGATTTAAATAATTGTAGATTGACATGATAAATATCTATATCACTTGACTATAGGATATAAATTTTTATACAGACACCATTGGTCTATTTTTGAAAAATGATTTCCAAAGATTGAAAGGAAATAGTTGGGTTTTAATAAATATTGTTTTTTTAAATATAATATAAAGATATCTTATTTTTGTATTTTTTTTTAAATTATATGTTTTAGAAATTTTAAAATTATAAATTAAGTTTTAAAATGTAAATTATAAAATTTACTTATAAATTTATTATTTTTAAATTATATAATTAAGATTTTAAATAGATTTAATAATAAAAAATTAATATAAAAAATTAAATAATAAATTAATTTAACTAATACATATATATAATATGTTTTAAACTATATAAAATTATATTAAAATTTTGAAAATGGATTTTGTAATAACTCTAATAAATTAAGGTTGGAAAGATAGATTGAAATTGATTTGAAATTAATTTTTTTTAAAAACTGTATTTAAATAGAAATTGATTTGAAAACTTATTAACTTGATATTTTCGAAGATGTGATTTTATAATTGGATAATTCGATTTTGATTAAAGGCAAATAAATGAATATTTTCAGATTTAAATAAGATAGAAATTGAATATTTAATTTTGATTTAAATTTGAATTTGAGATTTAATTTAAATGTTTATAATAATGATTAAATGAATGTTTTCAGAATTTAATATAATAAAGTTGGATATCTAATTATTAATTTTATTAAAATTCGTAATTTGAGATTTCATTTAAATGTTATCAAAATGATTAAGTAAGTATTTTCAAATTAAAATTAAAATTAAAGTTGAATTTTAAAATATAAATGAGATATATCAAATTGGTAACTGTAAATTGTCTAAATATTTAACTTCGGAACCTATTGAATTGAAAGTGTTTTAAATTCGTAGTTCAGACCTGAATTTGAAATCGATATAAATTAAAGATGGTTTTAATGAGATTTTGAATCAAGCCTTTTGATTGGAATTGTTGAACCAAGATTGATTTGAACTGAATTTTTGGAGCAAAAGCTGATTTTAGTTGATTTGCCAAATTGGAAGAAACAATTCTAATTTGAAACTATTTTCGATATAAACTATTTTAATATATAAACCGTTTTTTATGTGTAAACTCTTTTTAATATATAAATTATTTTAATTTATAACCTATTTTTAAATATATAAACTATTTTAATTTATAACTATTTCAATATATATAAACTATTATCAGTATCTAAACTGTTTAAGTTGGAACCGTTATGATTTAAAGTGAATATTATTTAGCAATATGATTTCGAAAGTGATATGATTTTGGAAAGAATATGATATTTGATAAGAATTATGAACTGGTTGAAATGATTTTAAAAGTGATTTTGTAAAATGATCACGCTGTGAAATAAACATTTGGTTGTTAAAGAGACTGGGATCAGATATTGTCATACTCTCTGCCAATACCTAAAAACCACTTTAACAACTGTGCACGTGGTGGAGATTCCAGAATGAAGTAGGATGGTTTGACGACGATTCTATATGAGGTATTAACGCAGCCCTGACTCCCACGAGTCAGCTTGATGTGGCTGAACAAAAGCTATACCAAGCCAAGTAGGGTCGCTTCCCCTATTGGGTACATTCCTTTGATACCATTCTGTTGCTTTTGTGATTCGATTGGGTGCATCTTTGATTTGGGAGTGTGTCTCGAGGTGGGCGGTAGTAGCTGCTATGCGTTACCACCAGTCCAGGAGTGTAAACGATAGAATTCTACCCTGGCATTGCCTCACGTGCCTTGTCACATGCCTTATCGCACCTTCTACGAGTTTATTTTGTATCGTACCTATGGAGCGCCCTTTGATTAAACCATTGGTTTGGTGGAGCTTAGGTATTTTATAGACTATGGGAATATATAAAAATGTGTTAAGGGGGATATGGGTAACGCCTTAATGCTATTTTAATAGTTTACTTTACTATAGACATTATCTATGTAGCTTATTGTACTATGTATGTAGATAATTTCACAGATCCTTAAGGGATGGAATCCCAACATCCTTTAAGTTATATTGCATTTCACTTGAGTTGATTTACTTGCATAAGAATGTTAATCCTGACCCGAGTGTTTTGTGTTTTGCTTTATGCTCGGGTCAGCCTCAGTGTCATAGCACTTGAGACTCACCTTTGGAGCTTGGAGATTTGCTTGGAGATTTACTTAGAGATCTATCTTTTATCTATTTAGATTTGCAGTTACTTCCAGTTGTTTATGTTTTAGACTTGTCATTTGCTTATGTATTAGAGATTCCTTTGTATTTGGATTTCTGTTGTATTTTACTTTAGACTCCGATATTCTATAATAGCTTCATGAACTACTATTCACCTATTTCCGCTGCTTATCATTATATTACTCTGGGTCTATGATTCTGTGATTGATTTATTTACCGTATATGCTGAGTTTGGCCAAATATAAATTAACAATCTATTGTTTTGAGCAATTCAAGTCTGACATGTGTAGATGATTGTCGATTTGAATGATTCCAAATGGCAAGTCTTTACATTAATATGTTTAAACCCAAATATAAATTATTTTCAAATCATCATTTATTCATCTTCATATAGGGGAAAATGGTTATTTTTGTGTATGACTTGATTTAGGAAAATTTACCTAGACATATTAATGTTGTTTTGTAGGAACTTGAGTGAATTTTGAAAGTGGATTCACATATTCATGATGCACAAGAGAAGGAAACAAATGAAGAACATCAACTAACCACTTACCATGATCTACAATTGGGAGCTAATGCACATCTTAGTGGAGATAAAAGTTACATGCACATGTAATGGTGGATTATGCTCATGTAATGACAACTTGGAGGCCATACTTCCTAGAAGGGTACTTTGGGTAGTCCCTTGAAATATAGATTAGGGTTTTAGGCTTATATAAATACCATTTATGTTTCATGTAGTGATAGCCACAAAATAAACATAAAACTCTCTTTCTTTTTTTAATGGATTCTTGGCCTTTTCTTATGTAATTTACTTATGCAATTTAATTTTATGCTCTTTTAATTATTGTTCTTACTTTGTATAATTATTATAGTTATGCAAGTAGATTAGCTTTTATTTTATTTTAATTAGCTATCTTCTTACTTTGCTTGCATTTTCTTCTTGTTTATGTTTATGTTGCAATCTACATTTGTTGAAATGATAACAAATACGAGAAGCTAAACCCCTTCAATTTATGGTAATGAAGCTCTCTTAATCATGTAGATTCAACATATTTATTAACTTTTGATCTCGTATTATGCTTAACGGAAATGTTTGATGCGTTAATTTTGTTGTTTAGCTTTGAATTTGATAGCTTATGTTATTGACGCCAAATAGGCTATGCTTAAACAAACATAAACACAAATTACCTCTTCATCTACATATGATTATGGTAATGAAATGAATTTTAAAATCAAAATTTGATGATCTATATTACTAATCAATAGTAAATAGATCGTGCTTTGAACAGATTTTATTTTTGATTTCATTACCATTTTCATGAAAGTTAACAAGTGGTTTAGCGGGTGTGTTAAAGTTTGATGACTTATGTTGGGCTAATTAATAGCACAAATAGGTCAAACGTATGATAAACACATCAACTAAATTCACTAATGACAAAAAAGGTCATAATTTCAGTATGTTGATTTATGAGATCATGAGAAGGAAATTACTTCCAAATTGCCTTCTACTCTCATATTTTTATTCACTTTCTTTTGTTCGTTTTTTTAAACATTTTTAGCTTAACACAACTTCAAATCTTAGTTTAATTTGATTGGGTAGTATTTTAAATCAATACAATTCCCTACAGATTGATACGTACTCGCTACGTACTAAAATTGTACATCGTGCGCTTGCGGTTATTTTTATTACAATTTTTCGATGATTTTCTAATTCATTAGGAAATTAGTCGAATAAATACAGGGTAGATGCGACAAGGCTATGTGGTTCGCAACCATTAAGATACGATCACCCCCTTCTAGATATATTTATTCCCGCTATGATGTCGGGTTTTAAATTATGGTGGATGTATGCTATGAGGGCCCTCGATGGGTCGGTAACGACCGGGGTGATGACGTATTCAATACTATCTAGTAAGAAAGGGAGGTCGTCCTTATGTTGGCAGAGGGCAGATGTACTGTGCCTCGGTACATTCCTTTAGATATGTGAGTACGGATATTTGAAGTGGTTTGGTACTTCATTATGATTTCCAGAATTACTATGATCATTCTTTTTGAAGTTGTTCATCTTTCTATATTTTAGAAAATTTCGAAAGTTCTTTGTCATGAAAGCTATTTCTTCATCATCATCACTTCCCAAGTCTGATCCATCTGTTAATGCATTGAATGCAATTGTCTTCTTTTCGGATCCCTTTTTATTTCTTCTCCCATGCATTTGTACTTCGAACGACATTAGATTTCCAATTAATTCTTCAATCTTTAAAGTACTGATATCATTTGCTTCTTCGATTGCAAGAGTTTTCGATCCCATTCTAGAGTAAGAAACTTTAGATTTTTTCTGACTTGATCTTCTGTGGAAAATCTTTTTTCCAATGATATTAGAGAATGCACGATATCCAAAAATCTACTATACAAATCTAAAATGGACTGATTAGAATTCATTTTGAATAATTGAAACTAATTTGTGAGTACGGATATTTTGGTCTATTTGACTTTGCTTGTTCCTTCATGAGTAACTTGCAAAGTTTTTCAGATATCATATGCAGACTTAGAAACAGATACTCTATTGAATTCATTCCTATCAAGTGAACAAAATAAAATATTCATAGCTTTGGAATTATTTTGTGCAATAGTATTTTGCTCAGCAGTCCACTGTGCAAAACTAGTCGATGGTTCAGAATATTCAGTTAATGTGATATTCCAAGTGTCTAATCCTATTGATTGTAAATATATTTTCTTTCTACATGTCCAATATGCATAATTACTGCCATAAAAATGTGGTGGTCTGGCAGTTGACTAACCCTCTACAAATGAACCGGTGATAGTGTTAACAAACTAGTGTTGGTAGCCATTTTTTAAACTTTTCAAAATTCAGATTATGAAAACTTTGAAAACCAATGCTCTGATACCAAATGTGAGCAATGCGGATTACCGATCTTAAGGCTGGAGTAACACTAAAAGGAGGTGAATAGTGTTTTGTGGATTCTCTAAATCTTTTTGTAACTTATGTAATTTAATAACCAATAAATGCAATTCACAGACATAGATATAATCACAGAATCAGACACAGTTGCAAATACTAAATAAAAGCAGTAAAGGAAAGAACACACTAGGATTTTATACTAGTTCGGAGTTACCCTACATTTAGTCCCGTACAAACGTACGGATTTCTTATCAAAATAATCTCCCAGATTACACCCTCAGTTTCAAGGATACGAGATACACCCTCCTGTATTCGAGTCCAGGGCAAAATCTCTTGATTTAACCAGGATAAAAGATCACCTAATTGATTTACGGGAAACAATCACATAGTTTCCAATCACAGTTTGATGGAGAGAGACTCGATACACTTTGTCTTTCGATCTTTGATTACAAATGATCCTATAACTTTGAATAGCATTGAGATCTTTGAGATAAAATGGTAGATAATCAAACTAGAGACGATCGAGTTTGATTCACTTAGGATTTTGGCAGAGTTTGGTTAAGAATGTTTGAAAATAAGAGTGGAAGAGAAAGAGGAGAGAAAACAAAGAAATCTTTTGTGATGGTCATGTCCATTCCTGAAACGTTTTGATGAATAGACACTTCTTTTGAAAATTTGAATTTTAAAATCTATGGCTAACATGTCGACATGGGGGTATAGGCATGTTGATGTGCCTATGTTATTTTTTAAAATTTATTTTTCTTTAAAATGATTTCTACTCTAAAACTTGTCGAAACAATTTCTAAACTTTGTAAACCATTTTCAATATAGTTTAAGCTAATAAAAGAGTTTTAGAAAGTAATCTTAAAATGTATAATCTGTAATATAAAAGTAATATTAAAAACTAATTATATACTTCTTTAAAATATATTTTTGAGATTTAAAGCTAAAATATTAAAATCAAGAGAAAGTTTAAAAACAAGAGATGATTTTGAGATTAAAATATTTAAAGATGATAAGAATAGTTTTTGAATTAAGGCTAAAATATTTAAGTTGATAGAGATGGCTTTTAAAAAGTTAGTTTTTTTGAAATATTGTTAAAATAAATTATTTTGAATATTTCGTGGATTCCATTCCACTAGAGAAAGTCGAGAGTTCCATCCCACTATTAAAGCAAGAAGGTAGATTTCATTCCACAATTAAAATGGGAATAAAGATTTTAGTGCTATTATGAAGTTTTAATATAAATCTAGATTCTATTACTTATCTTCATATCTTGAACTCCTGATAATCTTGATACTCATGAGTCATCAGTCTTGATTTCTACAATCTTGAATTCATCGGTCTTGAATCTCTATATTGTACAGTCTTCATTCTTAGTGCCTATATATATATATATATATATATATATATCCAGCATATACATATATCTGAACAAAGATATTAGTAAATATATTTTATAATAAGTCCTAAGGTTGTTGTCATCAAAACCATCATCTAAGGAACTAACAATCTTCCTCTTTTTGATGATGACAACCTATGTTTATAAAATAAACTCCACCAAACTCTGACTCTACTCTGACTCCCCCTTATTCCAACAACTCCCCCTTAACCTACTAACTCCCACTTAATCTACTAACATCCTAACTATTCTATTTTATAGTTCTAAACATTTATCATCAAAAAAAACTAAGCCTAAACTATATAACTCCCCTTAAATGAATACTGTGGAACTAAATATTAATAACGAATTATAATAAGCGAAACATAAATCTATTTTTATCATATATGATGTTACGTTACACATATATATGAAACATAGACACGAATATATACAAGTACACAAAATATAAAAACATAATATAATAACAATCTAACGAGAGTTCTTGACAATTGATGACTTGTGAAACGAATAATTAGGGTAATGGAGACAAAAGTTTCATATTGTTCAACCAAATTACCATTTTTGTCAAAACAGACTTCTCCAACGCAAACAATAATATCATCCTCGTCCATTTACACTTCTTTCTCTTCTTCTTCATTATCCTCCAATGGGTTATGAATATGTATGTTATAGGAATCATCTTCAATCACAATATCGTCCTTGTACATTTACGTTTCTCTTGTTCCTTTGTCATCCTTATTTGCATGACTTGTAATTCAGTCAGCATTTGTAGAGAATCCTTCATACTTTTCCTTGATCTTCATTACTCGAGCTAATGTAGTACGTAGGAATAGAGAAAAATTAAGAGAAGGGAAGGAAATGGTTGAATTTTGGTTTGATTTAGAAGAGCAGGCCATTACTTTGTATTTTCAGAAGTTTATTACCGAGAAAATGAAGTGAGAAGATAGATGAATTTGAAATATTGTAGTTATATACCACCAAACTGATTTTAAAGGGAAATTCTAATTTTCAAATTTGATCGTTGTATGTCGACATGGGGGAGGGGCATGTCGACATCCCTTTGAAAATTTTGTTTTTCTCTATTTATTTAAATATATATGTAACTATATCTATATTCTATATCTTGGTTATAGAACAAATACACGGTTCTCTTCTTAATTTAGTAAAGGTTGATTGATTCAAGGGTTTGGTTAGAATAACAGCTATTTGATTCTCAATGTTGATAAATTCAAGAGAAATAATATCTTTACTTATATTATCTCTGAGAAAATGATGTTTGATATCAATATGTTTGGTTCTGGCATGATGAGTAGGACTTTTGAATAAATTTATTACACTTGTATTGTCACAATAGATTAATGATTTTGAAATATTTAATCCAAAATCCTTTAGGGTCTGTTGCATATTGATAACTTGAGAACAAGCCAAAGCAGCAGAGATATACTCTACTTCAGTTGCTGCTAGTGAGACAGTATTTTGTTTTTTTCTAAACCAGGAAACCAGAGAATGTCCTAAAAAGTGACGGGTTCCACTTGTACTTTTTTGGTCTGATTTACAATTAGCATAGTCAGCATCATAATATTAGATTAAATTAAATGAATCATTTTTAGGGCAAAATAGGCCATAGTCTAAAGTGTGTTTAACATATCTTAGGATACGTTTAACGGCTTTTAAATGGGTTTCTTTGGGTTGAGATTGGTATCTTGCACAGAGACAAATACTATGCATGATATTAAGCCTACTTGCAGTATATAGAGTAGCGATCCAATCATTCCCCTTTATAGTTTTTGGTCAACATCTTTTGACATGTCTTCTTTATTCATTGCTTCATTAGTTGCCATATGAGTGGGTTTTCCACTTGCAGTGATCATACCAAACTTACTAGCTAGATCCCTAGCATACTTTTCTTTACTAATGAAAATACCACTATCTAATTGTTTTTTGCAATCCAAAAAAGAAAGTAAGTTCACTATATGACTCATCTCAAACTCTTTTATCATTATCTTAGAAAACTCTTTTCTCATTTCATTGTTTGTTGGTCCAAAAATGATATCATCGACATAAATCTGTACTGATTGTATATCATTTTTGTTTCTCTTTAATAAAAAGAGTATTATCTACTCTACCAATTTCAAAATTTAATTGTAATAGGTAAGATCTTAGTCTGTCATACCGGGCTCTAGGAGCTTGTTTCAGACCATATAAAGCTTTCTTTAATTTATAAACGTGATTTGGAAATTTTATTCTTCAAAAAGTGGAGGTTGTTCAACATAAACATTCTCTTTAACAAAAACCATTTAAAAAGGCACTTTTCACATCCATTTGAAATAATTTGAAATTATTGCGGTTTGCGAAAGCAAGTAGAATTCAAATGGCTTCTAATCATACTACAGTTGCGAAGTTTCATTAAAGTCTATTCCTTCTTCTTAACAATAACCTTGCATGACTAACCGAGCTTTATTTCTAACGACCTCACCTTGTTCATTCATTTATTATTATAAACCCATTTAGTTCCTATTATAATTTTTTCCTCGGGTCTAGGAAAAAGTTCCCATACATCATTTCTGGTGAATAGATTCGGTTATTCTTGCATAGCAAGAATCCATGAATCATAAGATGATGCTTCCTTAGGATTTTTAGGTTCAATAGCTGATATAAAAGCTACATTACTCATCTTGTTTAGTTGATTTCTAGTTCTAACAACAGATTCAATATTTCCTAGTATATTTTCTATAGGATGATCTTTTAAAAGCCTGATCCCTTTATTAGGATGAACAGATTCATAATTTGTTTCATTTGATTCATTATTTAAGGTAACAAAATCATCTTCATCATTTATTTGAATAAAATCTTTGAAAATTTCATCAAAAGATACATGCATTTTTTCTTCAATAGTATTAGTTTTTAAATTGAAAATTCTGTATGCTTTACTTCTATTAGAATATCCGATAAAGATTCCTTTGTCGGATATAGAATCTTTATTGGATTTAGGATCAAATTTATCCAAATTGTCCTTTGTATTTAGAATAAAACATTTACTTTCAAAAATATTAAATAAGACACCTTTGGTTTCTTATTGAAAAGAAGTTCATATGGAATTTTATTGGTTAGAGATCTAATTAAAATCCTATTCAAAATGTAACAAGCTATAGTGATTGCTTCAGCCAAATAATTTCTTGGTACTTTACTATCTAAAAGCATTGTTCTTGCACACTCTTGAATCGTCCTATTTTTATGCTCTACCACTCTGTATTGTTGTAGAGTTCTTGGAAAAGAAAATTTATGAGTTATTCCTTTTTTATTATAGAAATTCTAAAAAAATTCATTTTCAAATTCGCCACCATGATCACTATGAATAGTTTTGATTTTTGAAGAAAGTTGATTATGAATTCCTTTTGCAAAAGTTTTTAATAAATCAAAAGCATCACTTTTATGTTTTAGAAAAATTGTCCATGTAAATCTAGAATAATGATCTACAATTACAAAAAAATATTTACTATGATTTATTGATTGAATTTGAGATGGACCAAACAGATCTAAATGAAGTAACTCAAGAAGTTTTGAAGTTGAAATCATATCTTTCAATTTGAATGAACCCTTCCTAAGTTTTCCTAATTGACAAGCATCACATATACTATCTACTTTAAAATCCATTTTAGGAAGACCTCTTACTAGATCAAGTTTTGAAAGTCTATATAAGAGTTTGAAATTCAAATTCCCAAATATTTATGCCAAATCCAAGGGTCGCTTGTATTAGCCAAAAGACAAAGGTTATCATTTGAGATTTTCATACTGAGAATATAAATATTTTTCTTCCTAATTCCTTCAAAGATAATATTTGATTTATTATCTTTGATGTGACACATATCCTTTTCAAATTTAATTTTGTAGCCCGTGACACATAGTTGACTTACACTAAGTAAGTTGTGTTTTAGATTTCTAACTAACGGAACATCAAGAATAGTAGGAGTTTTAGAATTACCGACATTGCCAATGCCAATCACATATCCTTTTGAATTGTTTCCAAAGTTGACCATTCCTTCATCTTTATAAATTATGTCATAAAATATCTCCGGATTAGTATTCATTTGTCTTGAACATCCACTATCAAGTATCCATTTGTTTTTCTTGATTTGCACCATTTGTCCATTAAGTGTTGATTCTTCAAAAGCCATATAACACATATATTCTTGCACAACACACCAATTCAAGTAGATAACTTGATTTTCTATAATAACAATATGCAGACTTATGAGACAATGATGATTTGGATAGTTTTGAACTAGTGTTAACATAATCTCCAAAAATTACCATTTTAAAAAATTCAAAATTGAAATTATGATAACTTTGAAAACCAATGCTCTGATATCAAATGTAAGAAATACGGATTACGAATCTTAAGGTAGAATTAACACTAGATGGGGAATGAATAGTGTTTGATTAATTTTATGAATCTTTTGAAATCATTTCAAACATAACCCAAATAGTTGCAATTCACAAGCACAAGGACAATCATAGAATCAGACACAGATGTAAATAGTAAATAAAAGCAGTAAAAGAAAGAACACACGGGAATTTTATACTGGTTTGGAGTTACCCTACATCCAGTCCCACATAATTTCTTGTGTAGATTTCTTTTCAAATATAATGTCCATATTACAACCTTGATTTTAAGGCCATGAGATACACCCTCCTGTCTTCGAGCCCAGGACAAACTCTTTTTGATTTAACCAGGCTATAAAATGAGTTACAGGCTACAATCGCACCTAATTGATTTACAAGCCACAATCACATCGTTTCCAATCACATTTTGAAAGACTCGATATACTTCAATCTTTCGATCTTTGATTACAAATGATCCCATAACTCTGAATAACACTGAGATTTTTGAGATAGAGTGGTAGAGAATTCAACTAGAGACGATCGAGTTTGATTCACTTAGTATTTTGGCAAAGTTTGTTAAGAATGTTTGAAAATAAGAATGGAAGAGAAAGAGGAGAGAAAACAAAGAAACCTTTTGTAAAAATTCGTTGAAAACTACTGGTATATATAGGAGAATATCGGTCATGTCCATTCATGAAAGGTTATGATGAATAGACACTTCTTTTGAAAATTTGAATTTTAAAATCTATAACTACCACATCGACACGAGGGGTGTAGGCATGTCGGCATGCTTATGTTATTTTTGAAAATTGATTTTGCTTTAAAATGATTTCTATTCTAAAACTTGTCAAAACAATTTTTAAACTTGTAAACCATTTTGAATATAGTTTAAACTTATAAAAGAGTTTTAGAAAGTAACCTTAAAATTTATAATCTATAACATAAAATTAATATTAAAAACTAAGTATAAACTTCTTTAAAATATATTTTTAATATTTATAGCTAAAATATTAAAATCAAAAGGTAGTTTAAAAACAAGAGATGATTTTGAGATTGAAATATTTAAAGATGATAAGAATAGTTTTTGAATTAAGGCTAAAATATTTAAATTGATAGAGATTATTTTTAAAAAGATAGTTTTTTTGAAAAATTGTTAAAATAAATTATTTTGAATATTTCGTGGATTCCATTCTACTAGAGAAGGTCGTGGGTTCCATCCCACTATTAAAGCGAGAAGGTGGATTCCATTCCACAATTAAAATCAGAATAAAGATTTTAGTGCTATTATGAGGTTTTAACATAAATCTAGACTCTATTACTTATCTTGATACCTTGAACTCTTGATAATCTTGATATTCATGAATCTTTGGTCTTCATTTCTACAACCTTGAATTTGTCAGTCTTGACAGTTTTCATTCTCTGTACCTGCATATACATATATCTATACAAAGATATTAGTATTTATATTTTATAACAAGTCCCAAGGTTGTTTTCATCAAAACCATCATCTTAGGAACTAACTGGTACGACACTGTGGAGGATGGTGGATCAGTGGGTTTGAGCTGCGGCTTCAGGCGGCTATGGAGAAGCAAAGGTGAATGATGGTGGAGACTTCGTTGCTGTTTGGTGATGGGTGTGGTGGCATGAGCGAGTTGGCTAGAGGTTGCTGCTCGGCTCGGACCTGTAGGCACTAAGGTGGGTGAGGTTGTAGTGTCGGGTCTGGTTGTGGTCGAATTGGTGGATTTGGCTATGGTCTGGCAAGGGAGTGAGGCAATGGGCATTTCAGAGAAGGGTACTCAGGTGGACTGCTGGCGGTGACTGATGAAGGAGTGGGTTGTCGAGTGGGTAGGCTGTTGCGTGGATGGTTGGATAGACTGTTTCAGTTGTTGATGTGGGCATAGAGTGGGAAGAGAGGTAGAGGGTGGCTTCGGAACTGGTAGAGGCTGTGTCGACTGGGAAAGTGAGTTGCGGCCAAGGGAAGAGTGAGTTTAGGTGGTCGGTGCAGAAGGCGAGAGGAGAGGAGCGAGTTGAACGGAGCAACGTAATGGGAAAAATGCAAATGAGCAGGCTTAAATATAAAAGCTTTAGGTAAAAATACAAACTATATATTATTATTTTTATCTTGCATGAGTCAAAGCAAAAGGTAGAATGGGAATGAGAGAATGGAAGAAAATGAACGAACCAAAATTAAAAATGAACCAGCAAACTAAAAATTGAATACTGGAAATGGAAAAAGTCAAGAGCTGACTTTCAAGAAATATTAATAGCAAATAGCTGTTAGGTTTAACACGGTAGATAATTGAAAGGACACATGAAAACAAAAGACTTCAAAATGGGTACCGATACAGCTAACCGTTTTGCATATTTCGCCGTGCACCAGATGCTGAAATGCACAAATGAGTATACAGCAGAGATCAACACAACAAGACAAATAAGATGGTATATGGATATCAAAGACACGACCCATCTATCAAAACTCGATTTCCGCTACCGAAAATGCAGCAAAATCACTAAACATAAGATAAATAGGGTTAGAGAAGTCCAAATTTGGCGAAACAAAAGATGACATCTCACTCCGAAAATGATTTACATTTTTCCTATATAAAAATATTCAGGTTTCGAAAATATTTTATTTCCATAAAATTAACTGATTTAAATTTTAAATTGAAATTTTCACAATAGAATAAGCTTACATATTTTTGGATGAAAATCTACCACTTGCTATGCTTAAACAGACACTTACCAAGTATCAAACTTTCATTGCAATTTTTTTTATTATATTTTTTCGTGAAAATTTTAGTTAATTACGTTGTTTAAATCGTTAAAATTTTCGAGTCATTCACTTAAAATACCCAATATGCTCATCTATATAATTAAATTAGATTAATATGGAAGTAAAAATATGCACCTTTACATGCACATCAAATACCACCACACTTATCTTTTTATTCGTCCTCGAATAAACTAAAACTAAGATAAATCCACTTTCATAGGAAACACGATTGCATTGAGCATATGCAACAAGCCATTAAACCTCTAGTTGTCCCTAGTAGGACGAGTGTTTTCTCGTGAGGGTTTTTAGCGGATACTACCCACAAAATCCAAATGAAACAAGAAATTTTCCTAAATGCAAGATTTATTTACCAAGAGCTGAATGCAAGTTTTTGAAAATATTTACAAATGAAGAATTCACTTTTAAATTAACACAAATAAGTTAAATATAAGTTTCGGTCATCAGCGTGAAATTTAGTCATTTTATTCATCAAAACATTTAACAAAAATTAAGTTATCATCACAATTAGACTCTAGTTTGGCAAGTTGTTTCGGTTGATAACATGGTGTAACTATGAAATGGATCCTTCGTAGATTATCAAAGTTTTTCAAAGTGGTATTTTCATTTCTTTTGAATAACAAATCGAAACAAACAAGTGAAAATAGTGCTTGGATTTCAATTGCTTACTCTCTCTTTATTCAAATTTTTTATTTATATTAACAATATTTACATATGTCTAACTCGGATAAACCGAGGCCAGATATACCACCCATGCACTGGCTTGCGGGCTTACGTGAGGGGGGGTACAAAGCGTGGCGGGTGAACACACAAGTTTGTACACCTATCAACCATTGGCATTATTAATAAAAAAAATTTATATACATACACCTAACTTAGATAAACTGAGGCCAGATATACCGATCATGCACTGCCTTTCGGTCTTACGTGAGAAGGGTACAAAGCATGGCGAGTGTACGCACTTACGTGTGAACACATGACTCTAGGTGTTAACAAATTATATACATATATACAAATATATATTTTTTTATTTTTTTTTTGCAGATAGAGTTTTGCAAAATCATCTTAGCACCACTTAACTTAGAAGATCAAAAATGTTATAGCATTTGCTTCAAATCAACCACTTTTTAAACAAATATTTACGATTAGGATATACTTCATAATTAACACCCATGAACCTTCCTATATACTAGTAAACCATCATTACTTGTGATCAAACTTTATTTTTATTTTTGTTAAGACAAATAAATTTTTAAAAATTTCAATTTAATAACCAAAATTTATACTTATCCTGTAGCGTTTCTTCAAAAATAAATCAAAATGCTAGAAAGAAATTTTGTTTTGGAATTTTTTTTTGCTTTTTTGTCTTTGTTTTTTTGCCTTTTTGTTTTT
Source organism: Allium cepa (assembly GCA_030765085.1). Classification (NCBI taxonomy): domain Eukaryota; kingdom Viridiplantae; phylum Streptophyta; class Magnoliopsida; order Asparagales; family Amaryllidaceae; genus Allium; species Allium cepa. The sequence continues at coordinate 468,798,044 of CM060931.1, forward strand.
TCGTTTTTGGTTTTGAAAAGAAAATGCAAAAAAAAAACATGAAAAATCAAAAATGAAGATGAGACTCCCCCCACACTTGATTTTGACTATGTCCCCACAGTCAACACAAGTTCAAGGAGAAAAAAAATGCCTTATATTTATATGAAAATTAAAAGACTCCTATTTGCACGACATCAGAAAATATACTGTTAAAGAGTAAATGAAATGGTCTTCCAAAGAGCAATTCATTTTCCTCGTCAAGTATGAGAGATAAAGATTAAGCACGGAAAACCAAACCATAAAAGATTTCAAAGTTGAATGTTGATTTGGAAAAACGAATGTCGTTTTAAAAATCAAATGAATTGTTTTATTTTCAATGATTTTTGTGGTAGATAGAACGATTGGTTAAAGTTCAAGTTTATTTTCACCAAATTCAAATTCAAACCTATCGTTAAAAACTTCTTCGGAATTATTTAGTTCAAAATCAAAATGGTGATTTAAATCTTCCCCTTCAGAATTCAACAACTTATCTTTGAAAAGTCCAAAAAATTTATGTTCACAAAATTCGTCTTTCTTTGTTGAATTATTCACAACTTCATTGCATATATCATGTTCAAAATCAAATGTTATTGTATTAAATTTTTCAAAATCGAAAAAAGGAAGTTCGAATTTTAAATTTGGTTCCACACTCTCAAAAGAATTGAAATCCAACTCAATTACCGCATTTTCAACAACTTCATTAAGATTGTCATTTTCAATTTCAAAAGTTGTCATTTGAAAATCGTTAATTTTGGTAAAAAGTGGATTATTATTTGACTTGTCACACATTGGATTTTGATTTTGTTTCTCATGTTGTTTCATATATGTTTCAAACAACAAATCCATGTGATCGTTGCGAATTTTTTCCCTTTGCTCAACAAAATCAAAATTATAATTATTAATTTGAGAATTTTCAATTTGAAATTGTTGAGAACAAAGATTGTCCATTGCACCATAATTGAAACTATTCTCATTGTCAACATCAAAGTGGTTCGCATTTCCATTTTGATTTTGAAATTTATTTTGGATTTCGAAGTTGTATTGGCATGAGTTATAATCAAAATCATTTAAATTTTGAAGTGAATTCAAATTTTGATTATTTTGAAATCCTTGACTTGACTTATTGCACTGATATAAGTTACTCAAGTTATTTATCATTTGATCTTGTTGTTCAAGTAAAGACGAAATTTTTTCAATACTATTTTCAAGAATTGAGGATTGGTCATCATTTTGAAAACTTTATGGTGAAAAATTCAAATTGTTTGTATAATAGTTGTCATTAAAATATCAATAAGAGTTTGATGTGATACTATAAGGATTATATTGATTTTCACAACTATTGTAAGATTTCTATGAATCGGAAAATTAGGACATTTTCAAATATATAATTTTTCAAAAAAAGAAAAAGTATTTACCAAAAGGAATATATTTTTCAAAAGGGAAATTTGATTTTTGTTTGGTTTTTTGGTTTTTTCAAAATTCTATTTTCTTTTTTTATATGTTATTTTGGAAATATTATATATATTTTTTGGATTTTTTTTTCTTAAAAAAATTAACTAAATTTTTTTTTTGGATTTTTTATTTTGATTGAAAATTTTCAAATGAAAAGATTAAAAAAACAAGTTAAGGAAAATTTACAAATATTTTTAGTTTTGGATTTTTTTTTAAAAATATGCATGAACTAATGCAACTAAATGAATGCAAGGACTTAATTATAAATTTTCTATCCTAAGTAGCTCCTAACCCAAAATTGTATAATCACACTTTGTCTTAATCCAACAAGATATTTCTTAGCCAGGTAATGGACATGAGTTATTAGTGCACCATGAATTACCATAGCAAAGAAACTGAAGGTTTAAGTACCTTCAGAGAAACAATCAGTATAATATATACAAATCACTGTAATATTTGTAATCGATTATTGCTCTGCCGTAGCCTAGACACCAAGAATATAAATTGTTCAAAAAAGACAACTTGTCAAGCTACAATTAAGCCCTAGGTGAACTCGTGACACCCTTAAGTCAAGTGCCTAACCATTATTATTAGCCATTATAAGATGATATGCAATTTGGGGACCAAGGAAGGGGTTAAAGAAATCCCCCACCTTATGTGGATTTGGGTGTTTCTCTTAGAAAAAGAAAATAAGATGAGACGAATGCAAATCCAAAATTAAACGCGAATTAACAATGCAACTATAAATGAAATATGTTTTGTTTCTGAACTTTTTTTAAAATAAAATGCAAGCAACCAACAATGTAAAACAAATAAAAGCAAGGAAAAAAAGGGCACAACACCAGAGCGTGCAGAATTATTAGCAAATTTTATTTTAAAGCAGCGATTTTTTTTAAGCAAGCAAACTCAGCAATTATTTAGCTGTAGTTTCTTTTTCTTATCTGCTTTGGCAACCTAAAACTAAAAAACAATATATATATATATATATATATATATATATATACATATATCGGTTTTTCTTGTTTATTTTTTTATTTCTTTAGTTTTCGTAAAACGAATTACCCAAACTAAAGAAAGTTTTTTTATATACAAAAACAAAAGGAAAGTGAAATTAACTTAAACAAGAAGGAAAAATAAACAAAATAAAACTAACCCGGCCCATTTCAAACATGGCCCACGGCTACTCAACCTAAAAAAAATTAATGCCATTCTTAGCTAAATGAAAGATGTCGAACAATATTCTTTTAATAAAACAAAAACAGATGCAGAGAAAAGAAAAAATATTACAGCTTCGAATCGAATTCGCGAGAAGGGCTGGACTGGAATTTGAAATCGGGTAGGAGACGGATCACGGTTGTAGTTTAGTTGGTCGCGATTTTTTTTGAAGGTTCGGTGCTGTTTTGCTTGGGTTTTGGTTTTGTTCTAGGCGACTATAGAGTTCTGGTCGAAGGGGATGTGTTTCTTGTTGATGGCAAGTGTGTTAAGAGTAGTCGTTGTAGTATAATGTGAGTATTCCCACACGTCATGCGGGTGACCCGGGTTCGATCCCTGGCAACGACACCAAAAACTTGTTGATTCGACTAATTTCCTATCGATTTAGAAAATCGCCAAAAAATTGTAATAAAAAAAACTGCAAGCGCACGGCGTACAATTTTAGAACGTGGCGAGTACGGGTCGATCCGCAGTGAATCGTGTTGATTTAAAATTCTATTTAATCAAATTAAACCAGGATTTGAGGTTGTGTTAAGATAAAAATGTGAGAAAAACTAATAAAAGAAAGTGAATAAAAATATGAGAGTAGAAGGCAATTTAGAGGTAATTTACTTTCCAATATCCACATAAAACAACATAATGTAATTTTGATCTCTCTTTTCTGGTTATTAGTGAATTTAGTTGATGTGTTTGTCATGAGTATGGCCCATTTGTGCTATTAATTAGCCCAACATAAATCATCAAACTCTAATACACCAACTAAACCACTTGTTAACTCTAATGAAAATGATAATGAAATCAAAAATAAAATATATTCTAAGCATGATCTATTTACTATTGATTTCTAATATAGACACTCAAATTTTGATTTGAAAATCCACTTCATTACCATAATCATATGTAAATAAAGAGGTAATTTGTGTTTATTTTTGTTTAAGTATAGCATATTTGGTGCCAACAACATAGGCTATCAAATTCAAAGCTAAACAACAAAATTTAACCACATCAAACATTTCCATTAAGCACAAAAAAAGATCAAAAATTAACAAATATGTTGAATCTACATGATTAAGACAACTTCATTACCCCTAAATTGGAGGGGTTTAACTTCTCATATTTGTTATCATTTCAACAAATGTAGATTGCAACATAAACATAAACAAGAAGGAAATGCAAGAAAATTAAGAAGAGAGCTAATTAAAATAAAATAAAAACTAATCTACTTGCATGAAATAAAAATTACACTAATTGTATAAAGTAAGTACAATAACTAAAAGAGCAAAAAATTAAATTGCATAAGAAAAGACTAAGAAGCCATTAAAAAGAGAAAAGGAGTTTTATGTTTATTTTTGTGGCTACCAATAAACTGACTAAAAGGTGGTGCTAAGAGCATATAACATGAAACATAAGGGGTACTCATACAAGCCTAGAACCCTAATCCATGTTTTAGAGGACTATTTAAAATACCCCACTAGGAAGTGTAGCCTCTAAGTTATCATTAGCATGAGCATAACCCACCATTACATGTGCATGTAACTTTTATCTCAACTAACATGTGCATTAGCTCCTAATTGTAGATCATGGTAAGTGGGAAGATGGGATCCTTAATCTTGCACGAAATGATTTATTTCCATCCTCATTTGTTTCCTTCTCTTATGCATGCATGAATATATGAAGCCTCTTCCAAAATTCACTCAAATTTCTACAAAAGAAGATTAAAATGTCCAAGTAAATTTTCTTAAATCAAATTATAAACAAAAATGATCATTTTGCCCCTATATGAAGATGGATAAATGATGATTTGAAAATAATTTACATTTGGGTTTAAACATGTTAAAATACCCTATATGCTCATTTATTTAATAAAATTAGATTAAAAATGGAAGTAAAAATATGCACATTTATGTGCACATCACTCTGTTTCGATCATTTTCGAGTGTGAGGCCAAAGGTCACGATTACCTTTCACGTAGCACATCATCTTTCTTTGAATGCCACATTGTCATTACTTCGAATGCTATTGACTTTCACAAACATACAATCTCTGAGCTCGTACGTCTCGGAGAAAGGTGTAAAACTAAGAGAAGCTTCCTTCTCTGCCATCAAATTGATGTACGTTTATAAAAGTCAATGATGTAATCTCAAGAATGCAATATCAAACAGCCATCTATACAAGTTGTCCAGGAACTGGACAAACCGAAAGCACTCTCCTACCACATCCTGTCGGGAATTATCCCTAGAATTAGTAGTAATTAGTCCTTGCTTTGGATATTTCATAACAAAGAGACCACCTTTACTATATGTATATTAGGAATTATCCCCAAATAGTTAACATGCAGTCCTTCATTACGAAAATCTCAAACATCAATGTCTTCCAATACCTGCACATTCAGACACAAACGTTGGTTCGAAGTGGTTCTGGGATAAATCCGACCCTGTTTTCTCCAGACCAACAATGATAAAGAGGCCAAAGTATTTGACAGTCGGTTATTTAACTTTCAACGTAACAACCAATACGGTGTTTAGTGCAAAAATGGTGGCTAAACATGTGTTGGTTCTCCTTATCTCCAAACAATTTAATCTTTAAATTGTATGATTTTGTCATTTGGAAGAATTATGATCTGCCTTGTAACTTGCTTAGTGACTTTTGGTTCATACTTCGGGCTCTACTTGCTGTCCGGCGCTGGTTTATTCGGGTCATCAATATGGTGGATTGCTTGGAGCTATTTCATTGCTTGAAGGCTTGCTTAAAGCTCTTGGTCCATTTGCTTCGGGTCATTAGTGCTATTTGATATCATCATTCCTGCAACTATTTTTGTGGCTATTTCTTTGTTTTTTCCTATGTTCTCTCCGTAACTCTTCATTTATACTTGTAATATTTAGATGTTATAAATAAAGGTAGAGGCCCTTTTAACCCTGCTGGCTTTGCCAGAAAAAAGTAACAACCAATATCCAGCACCATAAGCAATCACTAGGCCTTTTTAATAAATATTTTATTAATTAAATAAATCTTTAAATATTCATTTCAGATTTACCTTTGAAAAGGATATATTCTAAATGCAATGGAACTAGTCCTGAGGCTTAATTCGATCATAAGCGGAAGATAGCTTTTCAAACTCAATTATTTTAATTAAATTCTGAAATTAAATTTCTACGCATTTCAAGCTTGCATAGCCAAACAACATGTCCGATGCTATAAAATTTGAAATCCCACAATAATTCACTATTACGGATGCGATGAAACTGGTTTCATCAAAATCCAAGACGGTGGCCAAAATGGCTATTTTTACTTGTCTATTATAATATAAAATTTCCTATTTCTAATTATTCACATTTACACCCGATAATTTCAGTATATTTAATAACTTACAATAGTCAAAAGTATGGGTCATTACATTTCCTCACTCAAAACTTTTCGTCCACGAAAAGGCGTTAATACGGAATTTAACATAAAATATATTTCTCAAAATAATTAACTTACAAACATAAACATCTTATTTGCAAAACTATTACTACGCTTCTACTACGCTACTTCGATATCGGTTTTACGGAAAATATAATATATACATAAAAACAAGTTATAAAATTTTCAAATTTTCAAAAAAATTCGAACTCTAGGATTTATAAAAAAATTTGGTCCCCTTGGCGCGGCTCGATCAGAAAAATTTTACAATATAATATATAGCACAAATATACCAAATATTTGTGCCAAATATACATCCCATCTCAATGATGAGGCATTCCGAAGGGCAAAAATATAAAATCGCGATACGTAATCCGAGATACGTATACTGACAGACATTATCTATTATAATGTACACTATTATATATAGATAGTTTGGCGGATCCTTTGGAGATGGAAAAACCTATAGCATCTCTTAAGTTATTGCACTCATATTTCGTGATATTGATTTGACTTACATAAGAGTATTTTAGTCCTGGCTCGAGTGTTTTTTTCATTACGCTCGGGTCAGTCCGGAGTTTTTTTTCCAACGTATTGAAGATTATTCTCTAGAGAATGAAGACGAAGATTTGGTATATTACTGTTATTATTATACCCTGCATCATGCTATTCGGCTGTATTGGTTATTTATCCCTGATGTATATATAACTCTGATAAATGTGTATATTATAATCATATGTATAGTAAACATCTTTATCACCTTGATTATTTGATTATTATATTTTATCGTTTCGCAGTGAGATTCTGTGTTTGTTTTCTTCTTCTCTTCTTATTTTATTATTTAAACCCATATCTTATCTACATTCCGGATTGCTTAAGTCGGACGTGTGTGGATTATTGTCGATATAAATCTTTTGAAATATGGGTCGTTACACATATATTATAACACTATCATTTGGAGACACGCCAAATAGATTTCTATAACCGTACAACTTCTGAGTTCGTATGTCTTCGGACGGGTGTTAAATATAGGAAGCAATGCACCTACACCACCAAGCCTTTAGTAAAATCATAAGAACTGATTCGTGTTTTTCCCGATGGAAGGTCAAGACATAATTCATTGGTCAAAATGAATGTCTCATAGAACATCGTTACGACAACCCAAAACATTAGTATAGTGATCCGATTAATATACATACATACATACATACATACATACATACATATATATATATATATATATATGTAACATCCCGCCTTTTCGCACACTTTAAAACGACACACATGCCGATTCAAAGCATACGCAAGGGCGGATTGTTATGGGGTAAATAAGAATAACAGAGAAGGAATAAAACAAATGGAATCTCACAGCGGAAGGATAAAATATAATAATAAATATACAGTTCAAAACAGTTTACAAAACAGTTATTTCACTTATACAATGAACATCAGAGTTACACATACCAATACAACAATGCAGCGGAATATAGAGAGTGTGTGGTGCAATACTATATATATAAAATAATGCTGAATCTTCGTCTTCGTCCTCCAAAGCTAAACCTGCTATCCTGAAATGCTCGGACTGACCCGAGCGAATTTGAAAAGACAAAAACACTCGAGTCAGACTAGAAAATCTTATGTGAGTTAAATAAACAGAAATAAATATGAGTACAGTAACTCAAGAGATGTTCGGGATTTACATCTCCTAAGGATCCGTTAAACTATTTACTATGTAGTATATTGCGCTATTATAATAGTGTCTATTTATAAAATAAACTTACTTTTTAATAGCGTTAAGGGGTTACCCATATAGCCCTTAACACGTAATAGTCCCAGTAGTCCATCCAATATCATAGTCCCTCCTGATCGGGAAGCCACTAGAGGATACCACACGGGCTACGGGAGAAAACCAAACTCGTACAAGGCGCGATAGGGTAGGTGACACGGCACAACTAGGCAATGCCAGGGTAGATATACCAATTGCTATCCAGGCTGATGGTAACGCGCAGCGCGCAGCTGCCGCCCACCTCGAACTAACTCCCCCAAAAATCAAAATATAGAAGTGGCCACTGAATCAATCCAAGTCAAAGTATAATATCGAAGAGGAGCGTCCGATCAGAGGAATGACCTCATTGGCCTGAGAATCGCTCCTGTTTTAGCCACCTTATGCCAACTCACGGGAGTTGGGTCCACGTATTTACCTTACAGGAAACGTCGCCACCACCTACTTCATTCTGGGAACTCCACCGCGTACACGGTTAGTCAAAGTGGTTTTCGGTATCGACAGAGAGTATGTCCATATCCGATCCCGGTCTCTTTGCCAACCAATCGTTATTATAACACCGCGGTCATTTAAAATTTGTTTATACTTTAAAACCAGAATATCATCCATTTCAAAACCATAATATTACGATATCATTCCAAAACCCAAAACCATAATTTACCACTTATTCCAAATAAAATTCCTTTCCAATAATTAAAAGGCTTTAGCTTCATAATATCTGAAAATCGAATATTTTCAAAGCTTAATATTTTTGGAAATCCATAATTTCAAACCATAACTTTTAAACTCAAATGGTTTGGATATTCAACGGTATACGAATTAAAAAGGTTTAACTTTACTGTTGCTTTATAAAGAATATATTACACGGCTTTTCAAATATTTCTTCTTTTAAAGTTAAACCAAAATCCAAAATATTACCTCAAGTCCCAAAACCATTTCAATTTTATATATATTTATATCCATTTTTTAGCATTAATATTTCAACTAAAGTTGGATTTTTATCCTTTCAAAATCAATATTCTATTAATTAATCTTGACCATTCACATAAAATCCATAATTAATAAAACTTCAATTTCTAGTAAAATATATATATATAAATTTTCCAATTCAATTTTTACTGGAATATCCATTTCTATTTATTTTGGGAAAATCCAATTTCAAATATCATATCTTAAAATTTTCAACTTTACATTTAAACATAGGATATAAATTTACCAACTCCATTTTCTAAATTTCTTCCATTTCAATAAAGAAATTTATCCACCTTTTTAAATTCCTAAATTTTAACTTCATAAGTATATAAATATGGAATAAAATATTTATACAATATAAAATTTAAGATTTATAAACCGTATTCAATCCAAACCATAGAAATCACATTAAAATAGTTATATATATACCGCGGTGCCTGTATATAATTTTCTATCCTATGGTCAAGTGATACGGATATTTATCATTTCAATCCGTAATTTAAAATAAAACTTTGCGGTTGTATATCATTTCAAACCGCAATCCCGAAAATGTAAAATGCATGCTAACTGGCAGTTTAATAATATCCACATAAATCATCCATTCAACAACACATCCATCACCCAATTTCAACCATCAATCAATATCAATCACTATCAACCAATATCAATCAATAAAAATTTTAGTTCGATAATATGCAACGGGTAATAACTGTCAGTTCATTCAAATTAAATTTCAACTATTAATCTAACCATTAATATTTAGAGATAATTTATATAACCGTTAACTAGCATTTCATATGCAAACAAAGTTCCTAACAGTCAAATAAATACGCAATAAATTAATTAAATTAACAGCTAAATCAAATAAACTGCAATTCAACAGATGTGGATGAAATAACATGCCAAAAGCTCATAAATAAATTTCTATTCATTTCTAAAATTTATTTAACAAACATAAAAGCTTCTAGTAATTGTGAGTGGGTTAAAACACTCACCTTTTGAATTTAAATCGAATTTAAATTCAATTTAAACTCAAAAATTCGTCCGTCTCAAAATTCGTCCAAACCAGCGTCATCGAGTCCGGAATTAAATTACGATCCTAGCAAAAAAAAATTTCGTGTGAATCCGACTTCGTATGAGAAAGTTATGGCGAAAAATGGTGATTGAAAACAATTTAAAATGAAATACAAAATGGAACACAATCACCTCCATTGCCACGTCAACACACAAATCAACGCACGCACAGTACCTACCTCCTCACGCGTTCAAAGCAGCAGCCGCCTAAAGCATGAAACCCTATTGAATTTTTGCCGCAAATCTGACCGTTGAACTGCCAAACAAATTACATAGATGCGCTCCCCATCGTCCTCTCTCCAATACCCAGAAACCGTTTTCCGATCCGACGAAGTTTTGCGCGACGATGATGAACGGTTTTGGGGCTGTTTGAATTTATTCTGGATGAACGACAGCTCCAATTGAAAAACGAATTTCACCAGTATTTTACGCGTATCGAATACTTCAACATATATTTTTTCTGGAATTTTCTGAAATTTTTGAGTTTTGACTTTTGATTTTGAACTGTGGATGGATCTGGAATTGGATCTGAGATGTATGCATTTGGGGAAGAGAAAAGAGTGAAGAAATGAACGTACAGCAAATGAAAAAGAAAGGAGCTAGGGTTTATAGATGTATATTTATAGATAGGCTAGAGGTAGGGTAGCTAGACTGGATACGCGAACGTGCGTGACAAACCATGGTCCAAAAAAGCCCGCTATGCCTCCGGAGTCGGATTTGTTAAAACTATATATCCAAATAGGTGTTTTAAAATATTCTGAACGCAATGGAAAAAGTTTCGCGACCAAATTCGATCGTATGAAGAAGTTATGCCAAAAAAACAAAAATTTCACATTGATTTCAAAATGCGTAAATTTCAAGGCGTTTCGAGTCCGTACGATCAAACGACAAGTCCGATCGCTACGAAACTTGAAATATTATTATAATTCACTGTTACGGATCCGATGAAACTGGTTTCGTCGAAATCCGAGTCCGTGCCCAAAATGGCTATTTTTATATTAATTAAATAAATAGGCAAATAAATTAATTAAATTCAATCTTTAAAATTTTTGACTTTAAAATTGAAAATTTGATCATTTTTATAATTTCACTTTAGTTACAACAAATTAAACAAACCCAGATATCAATGTCAAGTAAATAAATTTGTAAATTCAGTGTTTGAATTCAATTACGGTAAATTCAGATATTGTAAATTCCAAGAATTTACTTAAATTTAACTTTGACTATGACCTTATAGTTTACTGCGTATTATTACGTCAATTAATATAACTTTACGTTTATTTCAAATCAAAAAAAAAAATTATTTTATTAACATCAAAAATTTACCATTTCATCTTACCATTTATTTACGTATCCTTTTATTGCACTGATTGAAATAAATTCACTTATTAAATTTTTAAGTTCGTTACCTATCCATCTTGATTTTAATTCCATCTATAAATCAAATTCAGTTAGCCTTAACGTTACTACACTAAATCTACTATCAGTTTTAATTTATATAGAATTATATCTTAATACTTACCATTTATTTATAAATTAGGTTACCTTCCAATAAATCTGATTCCTAAGCATTTGATTGGATTGCCATCTTTACTATGTCTATTATTAATTAGCTTCAAATTCTACAATTTCACCTCTTAAATCCACCTTTTGCTATATTATAAGTAAAATTTACATTGGTTACATAAATGTATCCTTTATTTACATTTATTACAAACTTATTTCCAGTTCCAACTAACAATCTAAATAAATGAATAGGCAACCTACCATAAACACTACCGTTACCTTTTTGTCACATACAAAATCCTTTATTACAAAAATCAATTTCTGCATATATTTTCATACTACAAATTCAATTTACTTATGTTCAAATTATAACCAAACCTGACCTTTAAATTATTTTGTATAAAATTGGGATTTCATTAAGTTTCTTAATTATTACCCTTAATTGGCATTTATCATCTTGTATTCTCGTTATCATTTCATAGATATGATTCCCAATTCCTTATTATTGACTTAAAATGTCATTACTTACATTGCATTAAACGTTGTTACTTAAATCTCTACCCAATAGTAATTAATACTCTAAATAAATATGCTTACTCCTTTCGTTATTTATTCATTATCACAAGAAACGTTTAATCATTTGTAATTTCAAATTACCTACATTGATTGTATATATATTTTCCATTATTATCATTTATTAGAATTCTATTCAACTTTCCATCTTATGCATGTAGTTAACCTTTCTATTGATTTTTCCTTCAAAATTTTCAGTTATTTCTTATTTAATCGCTATAAATTAAATGTATGAATGCGGAGTCTTGCCTATTAACGTATTAAATAAGCCTTAAAATCAATTAATGCCCCTCCTTAGTTTAACCTCTTTTTATCCGTATTTATTTTTAGAGTAACCCTTGGATTAAATTCCCAAATCACCAATTCAATTAATTATACCTTTCAATCCAAATGTAAATCTTCCACCTTTGAATTCTTATATTAAATGAATTTTATTCTAGGCAATATTTTTTTACAAATGTTTACTGATTCCACATTTATAGGTTTCTTAAATTTTACTCCATCTAAATGTGACACATTTTTATTTCATTTCAAATCAATATATATATTCATTCCTATTCAATATATATATTCATTCCTATTCCTTTCATTTGGTTACTGCATTGAAATCTATTTATTAGCTAATACTACGTTACTATCATTAATTAAATTTTGGATTATATTCCAATTCCTATAACTAGGCCTTAAGTCACCATTTTATATAGTTTTAATTTAGCGTTTATTTAAATCTTCGTTTATCGTTTAGAATTTCTACTAAATTGAAATGCACAACTTATGAACTTTAACCAATTTAGTCCACCTAATAAATTTTTCAAATGTTTGTGTGTATGTAATCCAATTCAGTTATTGTTACATTAATACCATTAAACCAACAAATTAAGACTTATAACTACAACACAACTTTCAGTTATTTTCAAATCTATGTCATATAACCTTTTAAATCTCTACCTGTAATTACAGTTACTATCTAACTCCTACATTCATCCTTTTAAAATCCTAAGACTTTAATTTTATACTGGATTAAATTAGCAAACATATAAATTAAATTTATAAAAATATCATAAATTTATCAGGTCGTTACAATATATATATATCCCGCATACTATATAAAACATTTTCTTTCGGAAATCATTTACTAAACTACCGTGTTATAGTCCATTCCCTCCATACTTCTCGAAAACATCTATTACAATAATAAAAGTTGAAATATATGTTTTCGATGCTTATCCCATTTTAAAACACTTTCAAAACCATTAAATTCCTTTTAAAACCATTACTTCGTCAAAATATTATTTCAAAAATCCTTTAAATAAAAATCCATACTTATAAAACTATTTTTATAAATCTCCTTTCAATTTTATAAAACTTCTATCTATTACAATTCCTTTATTTACAGAATGCAATTAATAAATCCATTCTTTTCTAAAATTAATTTCGTTATCAAAATCCACTATAAACCTGTTTCCTTAAAAATCAATTTTATTTATAAAATCCATTTATAAGAAAACTTACAAAACAACTTCGAATCCATTTATCAAACATTTATAAATTCCAATTATAAATCTATTTCTTTATTTATAAAAATATCTCTTCCATAAATCCTTTATATAAACTTATTTAAAAATCCCAAATCAAAGTATTTCTAAAAACTATATTTTTATAACATCAAAAATCATAGCTTTTATTTGTTTAAAAATGGATTGAATTCTTTTTATAATTTAAAAATCATTAAACATATTTATACTTCCAAATTCACTTTCAAATGCATTTCAAATCAAAATCATTATTTTTAATATTTCAAAGTATCAAAAATAAGGCCTAGTGCTACCATGGCACTAAATAAGTCAAATCACATTATAGACATCAACGTGACATCAAACATCGTATATCAGTATATATATACATATACATATATATATATATATATATGAAAAGTAAATTAACAGTGGTGAGGAATCCTTTGGATCCCTCTAACCTGTTCCCATGCATCAAATACAACATATAATCATAAAATTATAAATCAAATGCTTTGAGACGGGATTCGTATACAAAGGGTCATCCGCTCTTACACGGAAACGTAATAGGGTCTCATACGCTCCAATAGGTAGGAATATATCCAAACCAACTAATATATATAGTATTTCATTCAAACAAGCAACAATCATCAAAAATAAATTTATTTCCACTTATATAAAAATATAAGTAGGTCAGAGAGGTGAGTTTACTCACATAAATGCTAGAAATCACAAAAGCACTCCGGTTTGAATTAAAATTGAACGGTCGTTCAATTTATCTCAAAATTCCAACTAGCTCCGAATTCGTCCAGTCTAACTCCATACCGTAGTGCTTGCTGATACGAATGTAATGCAACTTGTCGCGCTCGAAACGGACCTCGTACGAACAAGTTATGAATTATTAAATGTACGTATAATTAAAAATACAATTAACTAAAAATTAACATTTTAAACATTCACCCATTTCTTCTTTCCCTCCCAGGCACACAGGCAGCGTACCCGTTTCCAAATTTTTTTATAATTTTTGCTCCGTTCAAATCGCGCACACCAAAACCAAGAACCGCCGCCGCTAGCGCTACCTTGCCTGACCCCCCAACCTACATGCGTCGCCTATGCGCATATATAATTTTTTTTATTAAAAACTTCATCGTGTGCCACCACCTGCACCGCCGAGACCATCGCCGACCTCCCCCGCCTCCCTCCACGTCGCACGCAACCTCCACCGCTTAGACCGAGCCAATGCCACCTTGGGCGCGCGCACGATTAACGTCAACAAATCCATGGCCTGCAGATGAACGCGGGTCGATTTTGACTGCCTCGGCTCGTCGTTCGATGATTCGACCGTACATTAGCTTCATATCGATGTGCTCTACTTTTCCCTAGTTGAAGTCACTAGCAAATTTCACCTCTACAGGCTCCGATCAACGTCGGCCATTGGATGGTTGAGTTTAATGGCGGCTGAAATATCTTTTAGGGTTAGGTTTTGCAAAATGGAAGAAGGTTGAGGTCTAGAAAATAAACCCGGCACTATTCATCCATGAAAATTCCAAACTCCAAATGAAGTATGCCGTCTGACATTCTATATGTTATGCCCATATTCCGAGCACAATGGAATATATATCGAAAGCCAATTCCATCATATTCAAAAGATAGCTTTTCAAATCAAATTATTTTAATTAAATTCCTTTAATTAATTTCTACGTGTTTTGAACTCGCCCAATCAAATGGTAAGTCCAATCGACATGAAATTCGACAGAATACTATAATTCACTATTACGGATCCAATCAAACTAGTTTCGTCAAAATCCGAAACAGTGCCAAAAATGACTATTTTTACACGTCAATAAAAATCAGTAATTTTCAAATTCAGTTTATTCCCTTTTAGATCAAACTAAAAGTTCACTTACCTAATTTAAATATATTTTAAATCAACTTTTGATATTGTTTTCATTCATTTTAAATTCAAGATTCGGTTATTTAAAAAAATTCAAATATTAAATTTAACAAATTAATTATCTAATAATTCGTTATATTTGAAATATAAGTTATTAAACTAATAAAATTAACTTTTAAATATTTAAAACCAAATAAATATTTCAAATTCGAATGACTAAAATTTTGGGTCGTTACATGACCATTGGAGTACAGAAACGGAAAGAGCGATACGATTGAATCATCCACTATATATGATTTTGGAATAAATTGTCGCATTAGAATTCAAAAAGACGACCGGATCTTAACTAAGTCCTCAAAAAGAAATAGTTAAAGATAAAGAGCAAGACTTCACTCAGAACGACATACAATCGTTCGAGACAAAACTTAGCTTCATCGTCGGCCGAGTTAAAACTATATAGGTCAACTCCAAACCTATGTCATGCACCCTTTTATGGACCCCTGTGCAAATTACGGAGCAAAGATTGCATAGTCATTACCAGGAATTGAAATTCAGATCAAAATTAAAAAAAATGAATGGCTATTAGAAGTTAGTCAATTTAAAACAACAACTTGAGCGATTTATTGAAATTCACAGAATAGTAATCCCAAACTTATCTTGTTCCAGAGCACACTTTGTTTCCAACAAAAGAGTACTCTGGAGGGGGGACTTTTAACTAATTTATAACCCAGCAGAATTTGATAGGAGTTAGAACATCCAGATTAAGCTAGAATGACTTGAAACTTGAACAAGACATCAAAGAGGACAAGCCAATGGAACTTAAAAGAAACAAGCCAAAAGTCCACTAACTAGATGGATCGATCCATGGATCGCTAGAGATCCAAAAGGAAGCATCATGAGTTTTCAAATCCTCTTGCATCATGATCTACCACCTCTTCCAAGCATACTTGCCAAGTTTCATCACATTCCAATCAATCTAGCTCGTGAAGTGAAGACTCATCTGATTCAAGCTGTTTGACTAAAAGCGGCTAACTTAAAATGGATCTGGAGAACTCATGCGTAGTTGGATTGACTTGAAATTTTGAGAGAACACTTATAAAACATAAAAGAAGGCTCATAAGAAAAAATGATCATTTAGAGGTTGTTTGATGGATTGCTAGAGACCTAAATAGATGGATCGTCAACAATCCATATAGGATAGACCTTATAACTGAAAATTTATCGAGTAGGTACCACACACCCTAGAGATAGTACCTGCAAAGTTTCGTATGGTTTGGTTAAGTTTTGAGCTAGTTATGGATGATTCTTCTTCGAATTAGGCCAGTTTCATCCATCAGGTACGACCCATGAGGAGTGGGCCCCATGTCTTATGATTTATAGGAGGATCTCTTATTCCTCTGCATTGCATGTGTGAAATTTCATGTGATTGGGTTACGTATCGAGTGAGTTATGGATGATTCTTCTAGACTAGATGACCCATGAAGATAGATGATCAAATGAACTCCAAACAACTTGATCTTTGGATAAGGCAGTTAAATAGAAGATAGAAAGACAACCAAACTAATTCACTCAAAAATATGCTAAGTTGATGGGTAGATAGCGATCCATCCCCTATGTATAGCTAGTGACCCATCCTGATAGGTCGAATCACCCTCAAACTTTCCAAGCTCCTTCGTAGCACTAAGTAAAGGCCTTTGGTAGAAAAATATGCAAAGTTGATGGATAGCTAACGATCCATCTACTATGGATAGTTAGTGCTCCATCCCCTATGGATAGCTAACGCTCCATAGAAATGACTCAGATTGATTTGAGATTTTCGATGATGGCTTGGCATAACAACTGGACTCTTTTACACTTGAACTTCCGGCCCAACACCCACTGAATTCCCTATAAATACTCAAATGTCTGCAACATAAAGAGGATCTACTAGACTGGTTGATGGAACTATGTAGAGATTATTCCTCATTCTTCTCCTCCCACACAATAGTCATCTAGGGGTTCACTGTGATTCTTCAGTGAACTCTTGTACTTGTCACTTGATCGAACTTAGAAGATTCAACCATATTGTCATTCGATTCAACTTGTAACAACAATTAGTTAATGGAAATTTATAAAGTGGACATAGCCGAATCACTATAAAAATCTTTTTGTCTTTTTACTATTCCTGATTTTTTTACATTTAGTTTCTATATTATTGCTCTGTAAGAATAGGATCGGTGCTTTCACACTCAATTCACGATGTTAATCAATTTTTGGGTTAACAAGCATTAAACATGTTATCTTGAATTATGGTTGCCTTGCTCACTTCAAATAACAAGCATTTCATACTCTACGAAATTTTATCTTGAATTTATATGATATTTATCCATATTCTTGTATTGCTTTATATTTTAAAACTTACAGAAGATAATACATAGTCTCAACCAAATAAACACTTAAGTGACCAAGTTACGAATGTATTTAATAGTTGTTTGACTTCAGCTCTTGCATGGGTCTTAAAGTGGCAACATGCCTGACAAGCATATTATATATTTCTTTGTTAATCCTAGTTTGGTATATTTGTATATTTCAATTAATAGACAAATTTATCGATTATATTGATATTTGTTAAAGTGGGTAATTTAATTTTATACAACATATGTTCTTACAATATTAGAAATGCTAAATGTTATCATTTTATTTTTCTAATAAGGCTCTAACTATACTTTTATATTCCTCAAAACCCTAAGAGAAAGAAATAACTCTTTCAATTCCTTTAGTATTTGTTAGGAATCGCTTGTCTTGGGATTCTGACTTTGAATTTGCTCAACAAACCATAGGCCCATAAGCGATGGATGATTCCTTATCGATTGTATCATATAAAAACCTAACCTTATTCCTTGCCCTAATCTTTATCTCTACCTTAAGCCTGCTCAACAAATCAAGAGAGATTATTCACTCTTACTGTGATATCCAGGAAATTTGGCAATATAAATTTAATATTCTGTGTTAAAAAATAAATTAATTTGATAATTTTTGATAATAAATTTTGAATTTGATTTAATAATCATGTTTTAATAAATACTTAAATTGGAAGATTTTATCTTTTAAAAAGCTAATAAATTGTTTTCTGTTTATAATATATAATTGTATATATTGTAAATTGATAAACTTTGATTTTTGAATTTGGTAAATGAATTAATTTTCTAATTTTTATTTTTATTTGGTAAATTTGAAATTTGACTTAAATTTAAGAATTGGATTTTCAAATAAATTTAATAAATAATGTTATGGTTTATACTATGATAAATCTTATTTGTTTTAAAATTTTATTTAGCTTAAAAATATGAATTTAAATTAGATAAATATAAAAGCTATGTTTTATTTTATATTACTAGAAATTTATGTATAAGAATTTACAACACAAATTACAAATGATCTTAATTTGTTTATAACCTCTTTTATAAATTATTTAATATTGTTTAATTTTTTATTTTCAAATGATAATTATAATACTTAGTTTTTATAATCCTAAATAGATTTTTAGAAATAGATTGTTATTTTTAATTTTAATAAGAGTTATATATGCATCTATATATAACTTGATTTTTAAATTTGGATTTAATGTCTTGAATTTAATAGACTAAATACTTCAATATTTTTGAATAAGCTTATATTTAAAATTTGTTGTTTTCATTTCTTTTTAATTTAAAAAGAGATAAATTCATTTATATATACATAAGAACTAGTACATTAAGATTTAAAAGTTTTTATTAACATTTTAAATTAAAATACTCTTAATTTACATGTGTAAGTTTTTTAATACACCTAAGTAGACATGTGTTAAGGCCTAAACTAAGTTAAGTGACAAATGTTAAGAATAGAAACAAGTGTCCTTTAAACTTTTCTTTTTCTTTAATTTTTTTAATTGAATCAAAAATTTACTTATATAAACTTATCCCTCCTCATTTTATCTTCTTTCCTTCCTATTCTTCTTTTTCAAAACCTCAAGAAATTCTTCAGCCAAAGAAATCTAAAAATCAATATTCAAATTAAAATTTAATTTCTTTGATTCATCTTCTTCAACAAAACAGATGTTCTGTTCAATAAAAATCTGCCAATTTCTTCTTCAAATCGGTTTGAATCTTCCTCTAAACCAAAACCATCTAAACCATACCCAATCTTGAAATGCAAATCTGCAAAATTTCCTTAGAAACCAAAATGAAACCAATTTACAACTTAAAGGACCTACATGCATTTCTGTTTTGAACTCCATCAAAAGACTGCAGATCCTTCTTTTCTGTTTTGAAAACTTCATCAACCATGCCTGCAATTTCTTTTCCTGGAAACAAACGTGCAACTGTAAATCTGGAAAACACATGGTACTACAACAACTTCAAGTTTTAAAAGCAAGGCATTTCAGTAAAATCAAGATTTGAAGTTTAAAAAAGAAGAAGAAGCAACTCCAGTTTCAAGCATTTTCAAGAATGTGCTCTGCTCATATAAATCTGTGAGTAAAACTTTTACTTAAAACTAACTTAAGTATTAAATTAGTTGATTGTTTATTTCTGAAAAGAAGTGTGTTTGCATGTTATATTTCAAGTTCATTTTCATAGATGCTGAATATATATGCTTGCTGTTGAATATATGATCTTGCCTGTCCAGAATTCAGATTTTATTCCTGATCAAATTCCATGATTTCATATTCAAACCCTTGTCATAATTTATGATTTACACAAAGTATGGTATGTATCATATGTTAAAGTTTTAATTTTATTAAATAAAAAAAATGAAACTATATTGTCTCTGAAAAACACCCAATGCAACAGAGCAATCTTTTGAAAAGTAAGAATTTAATCATCGAAATTCTTTGATTTAAGATTATCAACAGGTTACATTATCAATGACTTGATTTCTTAAAACCAAAATTTGAATTTTTAGTTGAATTTGGTTGTGTATTTCTGGTTTAACCAGAAATCACATTTGGGGTTGGTTCTGTCAACTTAAGGGGTCGGGGTGGCCATGGTTTTCTCTGGTGATAGAGTAATGATCGTAGATGCAAGGAAAAATGGTAGTTGATGGATTAAAGCATTGTGGTAGTGGAAATAACTCTAGAAACGATCGAGTGATCTCGGATTTGTGTGGGTTATTGATGAAGTATGGAAGTGAATGTGGCCGGAGGTGGTACTTCTCTGATGATCGGAATTTGGAGTTTGAGGCGAATTGCAGATCGACATTGTTTTCTGTTTTGAGCTTGAATGCTCAATTTTGAATTTGGGGTTCTGCAAATTGTTTGAGGGATGGAATCGAGTTGGGGGATGGTCGGCGACTTGCGAGTGTCGTCGCAAGGGGTCGGAGTTGATGGAAGCGGTGGTGCAGGTGCACGAGGTTCTTGGAGTATCAGCTGTTTGTTTTTGGGGAAGAAGGGTTGCTCGAGACTTGTTTCGGGTTGGATTGTGTTTTTGCTCAAAGTATAGGGTTGATTTTCTCGAAGTAGTTGTGATATGGGCTCGGGTATGTTGGTTGTTGCAGGTTTGGTTAAACCTGACAGTTCGATAAATTTGTATAAATGCAAATGAAAGTTACTCGAGTTTACTCGATTTTATTTAGTGTTTTACTCGAGTTATTTTAGTGTTTAGCTCGAGTTAGTTGTTCAAGTTTGAAACTTGTCCTATTTCAAAATTTAAAATAAATTTTAAAACATTAAGCAAAGATTTAAATTAAGTTTTAAATCTAGTTTTAATTATGGATTCAAGTATAAATTGAATCATAGCTAAAAATGAATGAAGTTTTAAAACTCAAATTTGTTTAAAATAACTTAAAAAGGGATTAAGTGTTCAAAATGGTTTTTAAAGAAATTTGAATTTAAATTGGAAATTGAAATGTAAAGAATTGTTTAAATAAAGTTTAAACTGATTCAAATCTAAATTTGAATCTTTGACTTAAAATAAATTTAAGTTTTATAAAATTAAGTGTTAATAATTTTGAATGATTAAAGAAAAATTTAAATGTCTGAATTTAAAAAGGAATTTGTTTTAAATCTTGTAAAATTTCTTTTACAAGAAAAGTATTATTTATCATGTAATGTAAAAGTTTTAAATTGATTTTAAAACTGGTTGAAGTTAAATTTTAATTTAATGATTTGTTATGCATTTAATTATTAGAGTAATTAAATGAATAATTAATTTATTTAATAAATTAATGAAATGGTAATTAAGGGTTTAATCTTAAAGGTTTAAGATTAATTATTTTTAGAATAATTTACTTGTAATTTTAAGAATCATTAATTAAATAAGATTTGATTTTAATTAATGATTAATAATTAATTAATCAAGTGATAAAAGATTAATTAAGTTATACTTAATTAATTAAATAATTAGGGGTTAATTAAATGGATTATTAATGATTAGTTAATTTAATTAATAATGATTAAATAAGTTAATTATTTTAGAAAAATAATTAATGAATTGTTTAATAGTTAATGAGGTTATTAACTAAGGATTATTTTATAATTAATTAATGTGATTAATTTCCAATAATTAATTAGATTAATTAATTTAAAGATAATCATTTGTGTAAATTGTTAAGTATAATTACTTATGGAAGTAAAAAAGGAATTAATTACCTATTGTAATTAATTGAGTTTAATTTGATTAGGTTAAGTTAATTAATTCAGTTTAATTAATTTAAAATAATCATTTGATGATTTATGGAGTATAAGTACTTATTGTAACTAAATGAAGAGAATTACTTAGAGAAGTAATTAGTGGGTAATTACTGTATGTATAATTGAAAGTGAATTGACGATGAAGTAATTTGAGTATAATTACTTTGTGAATTAATCAAGGGATTAATTGGAAATAATTAATTAAGAAGTAATTAATTTGTTTGGTGAAGTAAATAAGGGTAGTTAATTACTAAATGGAGTTAATCAAGGGTGATTAACAATTATGGTTTAAATAAAGATTAATTACTTAATGTAATTAATTTAAATAGAAATGTAATTAGAGATCATTAATTATTATAATTAATGATGTAATTAAGAATGGATTTAATAGGAAATAATTAATAAATGAAGGAATTAATTTATATAATTAATTAAGAATTAATGTAATTAATTCATAGTTAATTAATTAAGGAAGTAATTAAAGATTAATTACTGTATTTGATTAAGTATAATTAATTTGAGAAATTAATTAGTGGATAATTACTTGAACGTAATTAAAGGTTAATTAATCAGGGATGATTAATTAAATTTGAATAATTGATTTATGATTGATTAATTAATTGATAATTAATTAATAGTGATATAAGCAAGTTGATATTTGTGAAGTAATTAATTTAATTCATTTTAAATTAATTAAAAATGAGGTAATTAATTTAATTCATTTTAAATTAATTATATTTGGTGTGATTATTAATCATTGCTTATATGGATGGATGATGTTGTTTGCCTTGAATTGTTTGATCTCAGATATGAGATAGATAATGTTGAGTGATATGGATGCATTGGTTGCATTGTGATGATCATTTGGATTACCTTTTGGATAAATAATATGGTTTATCTGTTATGATGATAATATTGATTATCTATTGTAAATCTGTGATTTATCTATCTGTGTATAAAGATAATTGAATTGTTTTTAACCTTTAAAACAACTTGGACCTAAAAGACACGCTTTGGATTTCGATGAGACCGGGATCAGGTTTCCATATTTGGATATCCAAAACCACATCGATCCAAATTAACGATAGGTCGTGATCTCTTGTGAAGAGTGAAGACTCGAGGTGTAAGAACTATTCGTCAGTATAACTCTGGGGGTGATTCCATGATGAGTTTGACGGAGCTAGTTCTTATAGGCTCGAGATGGTGATTTAGAGTGCAAGGGTTATCGTCGTTAACTCTGAGGGTGATTCCAAAATAAGTGTAACGAGATAATGCCTTCGGTTTCGTTCGAACCCGGAACGAACTTGTATGGATTGAATGCTTTAAGAACATCGTCAGGTGGATGATGAGCATTCTAAGAGATGTGTTCTCTAAAGGTAATCGTAGCCTCAAGTCTCATCAACCGGGAATGGCTAAAATAGGGGAGGTGCAGCAAGGCTAAGTGGGTCATGCCCAAGTAGGACAAGATTTTCCCCTATCTAGAGGTCCCTTTTTATTTCGGCTGTGTGGGCGGTTGGATGTACACCAACTGCGGGGTTGTCTTGTTCGGGACTGTCCAGTAAGGGATGTTTCCGGTCTTGTGTTGCAGGGGAGCGGGCGTACTCCTCGATACGTTGATCTAGGCAACGTACTGTGACGGGCGGTACCCCAGTAGCCCAACCATTGTATGGAATCCAAAATCCAATAAGTGCCAACGGTTTTAATTGTATTACCCACTTTTGTGGCTAGTAGCTGGAATTTAATAATGTAACAATTTCAGCTATTTCTTATTCACTTGAAAACCCTAGACCTATTATAATATCACTGGATTTCCTATCAAATGTTTTGGTAAGCGTAAGGTAAAAACTTTTCCATGTTTATGTGTGGGAAGTCTTACGTGATACCTTTTCTTTTCAAAGGTTTTTTTCAAAGATAAGCAACTTTAACCTGTTACTCACACCAGATCCATGTCTGACCCAGAGTTTATCTTCTGTTTTCTTAAACTCTTGGGTACTCAAATTTTTACGAGTAGCCAAGGGATTCAGGTTAGCTTTGACGAATTATGGAGGGGCAATGGAGCAGGAGGCTTCTGCGTTATAGATATATAGTTTCCGCTGTGTGTTCTCTGAGTTGGTATCTCTTTGTTATTGTATTGAGTTGTATAACTAGACAGGTGTTTATAACTGTCTAGTATGTGATGTATATTCTGTGTAACTCTGATAGTTGTTTTATATTTATGTAATATTTATGTTATTAATATAATTTTATTCGTTCCGCTGTTGAGATTCTGATGTTGTTTCTTCTTTCTTCTCTTTCTTTCTCTTTCCTATCCCTTTCTTTCTTTATGATGATATGACTTTTCTGTGGAGAAAAAATCGGTCGTCACAGGTGGTATTAGAGCGCTAGGATGAGTGAATACCTAGGCTTTGAGGTGATTTCTTTCTTGAGTGAGCGTATTTATAATTTTGAATATATATATATATTTACTTCTACCTATTTGTTGGGTTACCTGTTCGGGTTTTTCCAATAAAAATTATAGAGGTAGATAAGGCAGTGGGGTGTGTAACACGACTACTACCAATGGTTGGAGTTTGAGTGTTGAGGTTGGATATGAATTTGTCGAGACTATAGACCGAATACCGTCTCGAGTGAGTTGTGCAGAGTATAGGATTTCATAGATCTCTGAAGGTAAACTGTTAAGGTTCGGAGTTCATCTTTGAGTTGGATGAGTAGAGTTTGGATCTGTCGATTGGGTAGAAGAAAATAATGGTATCATGATCCCTTCGGAATTAGTAGTTGTGTGATGAGATGCAGTGACTATGGATGTCTCCGAAGATTTTTTATTTAGAACAGGTTTTGGAAGTATATCTGCTTCGATGTTGTGGCTGGGTTCAGTAGGATGTTTCTGTCTGGTTTGAGGTCCGATTTTCTCGAAGAGCTTGGGATTAGGAGGTCTTTGGCGTCGGGGTCAGCAGTGTAGATCAGAGTATTCTGTGTGCTGGCAAGAAGGTCTTCTGGTTAGAAATTTTTCTGAAGGAGTTTAGAAGCAGGAGAGTGGATTCCATTTCTGTGATGGATGGGCTAGTTAAGCGTAAGCTGTTCTGATTGGTAAAGAGAGAACAGTTTTCTTTGGATATTGGACTGATTGATCGCAAAAGTGACTTGCGATAGTTTGAGTGTTCTCTTGAGTTATCAGAAGTTTGTCCGCATCGAGAGGTTGAGTTTTCTTATCGACTGGATTCCAGGAGTGCTACCGGTGGTTCAGTTTAGTAGAAGGATCAGGTGGGGCATCTGAGTTTTCTTTATGGATCTGTTGAACCATAATTCTGAGACGTGTTGTCCAGTTTGTGCTTGAGTTCTGCATCAGCATTTTCTTCTACTCCAGATAAGAGTTATGCAGCGGAAGTAGTTTGGGAGTGCTTTTGTTTTGTCTCTTCCGGATAGGAGAAGTAAGTTAGTCTTCTGATGTTTGTGGAGTAGGGTTGGTGTTCCTGGTTTGGATTTGATCTTAAGGAGATCATTCTATTAGGTTGTTTTGGCCCAGTTTGTTTCTAGAGACATCAGCGAAGGTTGAGCTGATCGGGAGAGATGAAGGCAGCCCAGGATCGTCAGAAGTGTTCTGTGGATAAGAGACGAAGGAGTTTGGATTCCGGAGTCGGAGATTTTATTTTGGGTAAGTTTTCTACGATCTAAGGAGCTATAAGTTTGGGAAAGACTGGGTTAGTCAGCTCCGAGATGATTTGGATCTTTTCTATATTCTTGCGAGGGTTGGTATTTGATTTTCAAGGTTGAATTGTCAGTTTGGATAAATGGGATTCGATGTGTTTCACTATCTCTGAGAGAGTACGTGTATGATTTATCTCTGGTTATGGAACCAGCAGTTCAGGAGGATATGATTGCTGTGTCAGACTTGTTTATAGTCTGATATCATGTTTAGTTTTGTAGATTTAGTTGGATAGGAGCTCTGTAGCTTAGTAGTATTGATTGTTTGGAATCTATAGAGCGAGTATCCCGATATTTATACCGAGGAAACTCGAGGAAATTTTATCCAGAATTTTTCTGGATAATTAGATTTGTTTTGTTTGAATGAATTGGTTGCTATGGTTGTTAGCATATGATTAATATATGCTTGTGTTTCAAAATTAAATCTTAAGATAGATTATTAAATTACCTTTGCTTTTAAATTTCGGGGACGAAATTCTTTTAAGGGGGAAGGAATGTGATATCCCGAAAATTTGGCAATATAAATTTCATAATCTGTGTTAAAAATTAAATTGATTTGATAATTTTTGATAATAAATTTTGAATTTGATTTAATAATCATGTTTTAATAAATATTTAAATTGGAAGATTTTATCTTTTAAAAAGCTAATAAATTGTTTTCTGTTTATAATATATAATTGTATATATTGTAAATTGATAAACTTTGATTTTTGAATTTGGAAATGAATTAATTTTCTAATTTTTATTTATATTTGGTAATTTTGAAATTTGATTTAAATTTAAGAATTGGCTTTTCAAAGCAATTTAATAAATAATGTTATGGTTTATACTATGATAAATCTTATTTTTTTTTTTAAATTTTGTTTAGCTTAAAAAGATGGATTTAAATTAGATAAATATAAAAGCTAAGTTTTATTTTATATTACTTGAAATTTATATATATAAGAATTTACAATACAAATTATAAATGATCTTAATTTGTTTATAACCTCTTTTATAAATTATTTAATATTGTTTAATTTGCTATTTTCAAATGATAATGATAATACTTAGTTTTTATAATCCTAAATAGATTTTTAGAAATAGATTGTTATTTTTAATTTTAATAAGAGTTATATATGCATCTATATATAACTTGATTTTTAAATTTGGATTTAATGTCCTGAATTTAATAGAATAAATACTTCAATTTTTTGAATAAGCTTATATTCAAAATTTGTTGTTTTCATTTATTTTTAATTTAAAAAGAGATAAATTCATTTATATATACATAAGAAATAGTAAATTAAGATTTAAATTTTTTTATTAACATTTTAAATTAAAATACTCTTAATTTGCATGTGTAAGTTTCTTAATACACCTAAGTAGACAAGTGTTAAGGCCTAAACTAAGTTAAGTGACAAATGTTAAGAATAGAAGCAAGTGTCTTTTAAACTTTTCTTTTTCTTTTATTTTTTTCATTGAATCAAAAATTTACTTATATAAACTTATCCCTCCTCATTTTATCTTCTTTCCTTCCTATTCTTCTTTTTCAAAACCTCAAGAAATTCTTCAGCCAAAGAAATCTGAAAATCAGTATTCAAATTAAAATTTAATTTCTTTGATTCATCTTCTTCAACAAAACAGAAATTCTGTTCAATAAAGATATGCCAATTTCTTCTTCAAATCTGTTTGAATCTTCCTATAAACCGAAACCATCTAAACCATACCCAATCTTGAAATGCAAATCTGCAAAATTTCCTCAGAAACCAAAATGAAACCAATTTACAACTCAAAGTACCTGCATGCATTTCTGTTTTGAACTTCATCAAAAGACCGCAGATCCTTCTTTTCTGTTTTGAAAACTTCATCAACCATGCCTGCAATTTCTTTTCCTGGAAACAAACATGCAACTGTAAATCTGGAAAACACATAGTACTACAACAACTTCAAGTTTTAAAAGCAAAGCATTTTAGTAATATCAAGATTTGAAGTTTAAAAAAAAAGCAACTCCAGTTTCAAGCATTTTCAGGAATGTGCTCTGCTCATATAGTTCTGTGAGTAACACTTTTACTTAAAACTAACTTAAGTATTAAATTAGTTGATTGTTTATTTCTGAAAACAAGTGTGTTTGCATGTTATATTTCAAGTTCATTTTGATAGATACTGAATATATATGCTTGCTGTTTAATATATGATCTTGCCTGTCCAGAATTCAGATTTTATTCCTGATCAAATTCCATGATTTCATATTCAAACCCTTGTCATAGTTTATGATTTACACAAAGTATGGTATGTATCATATGTTAAAGTTTTAATTTTATTAAATAAAAAAAATGAAACTGTATTGTCTCTGAAAAACACCCAATGCAACAGAGCAATCTTTTGAAAAGTAAGAATTTAATCATCGAAATTCATTGATTTAAGATTATCAACAGGTTACATTATCAATGACGTGATTTCTAAAAACTAAAATTTGAATTTTTAGTTGAATTTGGTTGTGCAATTCCGGTTTAACCAGAAATCACATTTGGGGTCGGTTCTGTCAACTTAAGGGGTCGGGGTGGCCATGGTTTTCTCTGGTGATAGAGTAATGATCGTAGATGCAAGGAAAAATGGTAGTTGATGGATTAAAGCATCGTGGCAGCGGAAATTTGGGATTGGGGCATTTAATCCTAGTTTCTATTCATCAGTAAAATTGGGTCGACGCTAACTCTAGAAACGATCGAGTGCTGCCGGATTTGTGTGCTTGATTGATGAAGTATGGAAGTGAATGTGGCCGGAGGTCGTACTTCTCTGATGACGGAATTTGGAGTTTTGAGGTGAATTGCAGATCGACATTGTTTTCTGTTTTGAGCTTCAATGCTCGATTTTGAATTTTGGGGTTCTGCAAATTGTTTGAGGGCCGGAATCGAGTTGGGGGATGGTCGGCGACTTGCGAGTGTCGTCGCAAGGGGTCGGAGTTGATGGAAGCGGTGGTGCAGGTGCACGAGGTTCTTGGAGTATCAGCTGTTTGTTTTTGGGGAAGAAGGGTTGCTCGAGACTTATTTCGGGTTGGATTATGTTTTTGCTCGAAGTATAGGGTTGATTGTCTCGAAGTAGTTGTGATATGGGCTCGGGTATGTTGGTTGTCGCAGGTTTGGTTAAACCTGACAGTTCTGTAAATTTGTATAAATGCAAATGAAAGTTACTCGAGTTTACTCGATTTTATTTAGTGTTTTACTCGAGTTATTTTAGTGTTTAGCTCGAGTTAGTTGTTCAAGTTTAAAACTTGTCCTATTTCAAATTTAAAATAAATTTTAAAACATTAAGCAAAGATTTAAATTAAGTTTTAAATCTAGTTTTAATTATGGATTCAAGTATAAATTGAATCATAGCTAAAAATGAATGAAGATTTAAAACTCAAATTTGTTTAAAATAACTTAAAAAGGGATTAAATGTTTAAAATGGTTTTTAAAGAAATTTGAATTTAAATTGGAAATTGAAATGTAAAGAAATGTTTAAACAAAGTTTAAACTGATTCAAATCTAAATTTGAATCTTTGACTTAAAATAAATTTAAGTTTTATAAAATTAAGTGTTAACAATTTTGAATGATTAGAGAAAAATTTAAATGTTTGAATTTAAAAAGGAATTTGTTTTAAATCTTGTAAAATTTCTTTTATAAGAAAAGTATTATTTATCATGTAATGTAAAAGTTTTAAATTGATTTTAAAACTGGTTGAAGTTAAATTTTAATTTAATGGTTTGTTATGCATTTAATTATTAGAGTAATTAAATGAATAATTAAATGAATAATTAATTTATTTAATAAATTAATGAAATGGTAATTAAGGGTTTAATCTTAAAGGTTTAAGATTAATTATTCTTAAAATAATTAACTTGTAATTTTAAGAATCATTAATTAAATAAGATTTGATTTTAATTAATGATTAATAATTAATTAATCAAGTGATAAAAGAATAATTAAGTTAACACTTAATTAATTATATAATTAGGGGTTAATTAAATGGATTATTAATGATTAGTTAATTTAATTAATAATGATTAAATAAGTTAATTATTTTATAAAAATAAGTAATGAATTGTCTAATAGTTAATGAGGTTATTAACTAAGGATTATTTTACATTAATTAATGTGATTAATTTCTAATAATTAATTAGATTAATTAATTTAAAGCTAATCATTTGTGTAAATTGTTAAGTATAATTACTTATGGAAGTAATTAAGGAATTAATTACCTATTGTAATTAATTGAGTTTAATTTGATTAGGTTAAGTTAATTAATTGAGTTTAACTAATTTAAAATAGTCATTCGATGATTTATGGAGTATAAGTACTTAATGTAATTAGATGAAGAGAATTACTTAGAGAAGTAATTAATGGGTAATTACTGTATGTAATTAATTGAAAGTGAATTGATGATGAAGTAATTTGAGTATAATTACTTTGTGAATTAATCAAGTGATTAATTGGAAATAATTAATTAAGAAGTAATTAGTTTGTTTGGTGAAGTAATTAAGGGTAGTTGATTACTAAATGGAGTTAATCAAGGGTGATTAACAATTATGGTTTAAATAAAGATTAATTACTTAATGTAATTAATTTAAATAGAAATATAATCAGAGATCATTAATTATTATAATTAATGATGTAATTAAGAATGGATTTAATAGGAAATAATTAATAAATGAAGGAATTAATTAATATAATTAATTAAGAATTAATGTAATTAATTCATAGTTAATTAATTAAGGAAGTAATTAAAGATTAATTACTGTAATTGGTTAAGTATAATTAATTTGAGAAATTAATTAGTGGATAATTACTTGAACGTAATTAAAGGTTAATGAATCAGGGATGATTAATTAAAAATGAATAATTGATTTATGATTGATTAATTAATTGATAATTAATTAATAGTGATATGAGCAAGTTGATATTAGTGGAGTAATTAATTTAATTCATTTTAAATTAATTAAAAATGATGTAATTAATTTAATTCATTTTAAATTAATTATATTTGGTGTGATTATTAATCATTGCTTATATGGATGAATGATGTTGTTTGCCTTGAATGCTTTGATCTCAGATATGAGATAGATAATGTTGAGTGATATGGATGCATTGGTTGCATTGTGATGATGATTTGGATTACCTATTGGATAATGATAATATGGTTTATCTGTTGTGATGATAATATTGATTATCTATTGTAAATCTGTGATTTATCTATCTGTGTATATAGATAATTGAATTGTTTTAAACCTTTAAAACAACTTGGACCTAAAAGACACGCTTTGGATTTCGATGAGACCGGGATCGGGTTTCCATATTTGGATATCCAAAAACCACATCGATCCAAATTAACGATAGGTCGTGATCTCTTGTGAAGAGTGAAGACTCGAGGTATAAGAACTATTCGTCAGTATAACTCTGGGGGGGATTCCGTGATGAGTTTGACGGAGCTAGTTCTTATAGGCTCGAGATGGTGATTTAGAGTGCAAGGGTTGTCGTCGTTAACTCTGAGGGTGATTCCAAAATAAGTGTAACGAGATAATGCCTTCGGTTTCGTTCGAACCCGGAACGAACTTGTATGGATTGAATGCTTTCAGAACATCGTCAGGTGGACGATGAGCATTCTAAGAGATGTGTTCTCTAAAGGTAATCGTAGCCTTAAGCCTCATCAACCGGGAATGGCTAAAACAGGGGAGGTGTAGCAAGGCTAAGTGTATCATGCCCAAGTAGGACAAGATTTTCCCCTGTCTAAAGGCCCCTTTTTATTTCGGCTGCGTAGGCGGTTGGATGTACCCCAACTGTGGGGTTGTCTTGTTCGGGACCATCCAGTAAGGGATGGTTCCGGTCTTGTGTTGTAGGGGAGCGGGCGTACTCCTCGGTACGTTGATCTAGGCCACGTAGTGTGACGGGCGGTACCCCAGTAGCCCAGCCGTTGTATGGAATCCAAAATCCAATAAGTGCCAACGGTTTTGATTGTATTACCCACTTTTGTGGCTAGTAGCTGGAATTTAATAATGTAACAATTTTGGCTATTTCTTATTCACTTGAAAACCCTAGACCTATTATAATATCACTGGATTTCCTATCAAATGTTTTGGTAAGCGTAAGGTAAAAACTTTTCCATGTTTATGTGTGGGAAGTCTTACGTGATACCTTTTCTTTTCAACGGTTTTTTTCAAAGATAAGAAACTTATACCTGTTACTCACACCAGATCCATGTCTGACCCAGAGTTTATCTTCTGTTTTCTTAAACTCTTGGGTACTCAAATTTTTACGAGTAGTCAAGGGATTTAGGTTAGCTTTGACGAATTATGGAGGAGCAATGGAGCAGGAGGCTTCTGCGTTATAGATATATAGTTTCCGCTGTGTGTTCTCTGGGTTCGTATCTCTTTGTTATTGTATTGAGTTGTATAACTAGACAGGTGTTTATAACTGTCTAGTATGTGATGTATATTCTGTGTAACTCTGATAGTTGTTGTATATTTATGTAATATTTATGTTATTAATATAATTTTATTCGTTCCGCTGTTGAGATTCTGATGTTATTTCTTCTTTCTTCTCTTTCTTTTCTCTTTCCTATGCCTTTCTTTCTTCATGATGATACGACTTTTCTGTGGAGAAAAAGTCGGTCGTCACACTTACCTATCATACTATAATATCCTAAGTATGATGCACCATACCTTGAATTTTCTCAACAAATACAAGCATGTATCATACCTTGTCGAACAATATATTAATAGTGCTACACATAACATTCCTAGCCTAATTTTGCTAAAAAACTAGCAAGTATGAAAGTAATCTATCAATACGTAAATGATAGAGGACAACTTTTGTAACAACCCCCTTTTCCATACAATTCAAGCTGACAAAAAACCATACATGTCCAACTCAAATCAAACGGACGTTCAATTTTAATCCTAAATTCCATCTAGCTCTGAATTCATCCAATCCAACTCCATAGCGTAGCGCTCACTGATACGAACGCAATGCAACTTGTCACGCTCGAAATGGACCTCGTACGAACAAGTTATGGATTTATGAATATACGAGATAATAAATAGTTAATTAACTAAATTAATAAAAGGTTTAATTTAAACCTATCTCCCTCCATCCTATACACTCTTGCTACGCTGAGAAAGAAAACACAACTCGACGAAATTTCTTTGAACGTCGTGCTCCCATCACCTCGCCGAAGGCCAATCCAACATCGCCGCCGCAACCCCCTTTGCCTCCTCTACCCACGGTGTGACGCCCCACCTCTATACCCACGCTAGCCAAGGACACTACAAGGTAATGCCGTCAACTAACACGGAGAATAAGGCTGGTTGGGAGCGACCATCTATAGCCTTGCTCTAGCTATCTATTGAATACATCGACAATAGTCATACCAAGCAAGTCGACATACCCAATGAATACTTAAAACAAAACCATAGATGGTTGGAGGATCTGTCAGAACAGAATATAACAACTCAAATGTAATATACATCACAGAACAATAGATCATCATATACACATATACAAATACATAACAGAGTTTACAAAATAATACATGTCAAGTGGTGTAGCAAACCACAATATACAGACGAATCAAAAGAGTACATATATCAGAGTTACAATAAAAGGACTACACAAAAAGCTTTAACAAAAAGGAACAAGCTGAATAGTCCATGCGGAAGCAAAATAGGCTAAGTCCAAAAGCACCTAACCTGAAACATCTCGGTCTGACTCGAGTATAAAATACACGGGTCAGTCTAGCTAAACAAATCAGTTAGATAAACTGAACAACAATAAACCTGCAAGGTTACAACGTATAACAAATATCTCTAAAGGAGATAACACAATCATCTAACAAAAGATGAATCATATGATCACAAAACAAGCCTCATATCATCGGCAACATATAGAAACAAAGGATACGAATATCCCAAAGCAAGCCAAAAGGCAAATAACAAATACCCAGAAGGTATACAAGTTCCACAAGGTAAACGCTACGCATCATGCGGCTCAAAAAGACCAACACCGAAGGGCGATACCTAGGGAATATACATATGAATGAAACATCAGAAAATTTGCTCGAGCTCAGTACTGTACAAACAAGGATCAATGAGCCCGAAGACTCCAAACCCAATATCACCCATGCGGCTCATAACGACCAACATCCGAAGCGATACTAAAGGGCAACCCAATATCACCCATGCGGCTCATAACGACCAACATCGGAAGCGATACTATAGGGCAACAAACCCGAAGGCACAAACCCGAAGGAACATACCCGAAGGCAACAAACCATAGTGGTGAAGGTCGAAGACCCAGTACTGGACACCACTAACTGGCGGAATATGTCATAATTCTCAAAAAGGAATCCGAAAAGTGGTAACGTGAGTCCCATAACCACTCGTTCGCACTAAACGGTTTACTATCCGTTAGTTAATTTCACACTCAAAGCAGTACAAAGTTCACCTCATATCATCAGTAAACCAAACCCGAAGGTCAAAACGATCAATTGAATAGGTCGGGGATTAATCAGAAAAATAAACGCACAGATTCATAGTCCGTGTTTTGCCCAACCATTTAATCACCCTTCCACTTCGCTCGAAGTGCGAAATTGTGTGTGCTTTAAATAGAATTTATAAATTGGAGAAGCGAGCTTTTAATACAATTTGAAGAAATCATTTATAAAACCCGTGAATGAAGTCAAAAAGGAATTATCAAGGTCAAATATGCATAAACAACTGATTGGAATCAACAAGCGTCGATTAAATTTGGAAAACTAAACGAACAAAGCAATTTTGGCAAAAACAGCATATTCAGACGTCTGAAAGAAGAGATTCAGACGTCTGAATCTGGAATTCAATTTCTTTTTCAAAAGAGAATTCAGACGTCTGAACCCAAATTTTCAAACGTCTGAAATAGGCAATATTTTACCTATTTCCTTTCTGATTAAAATTAGCCAATTCAGACGTCTGGAATATAATTTCAGATGTCTGAATCTGGGGGTGAAAAAGTTCCCCATAACAATATTCAGACGTCTGAAATTAGGATTTCAGACGTTTGAAACATGATGGTCAGGCATTTCCTGAACCTAGGCCAACTATGGCCAAACAAATCGGAAGCAATCGGATGCGTGTTGATTATAGGCTTACGTCAAACGACTACCCAACCTTAACGACACACCCAAACACTCCGAACAACATAAAACATCAACCATATAAGGATTTTCATAGATTTGGCTTCAAAAATCATAATTTGGAAATTACACCAAAGCAAACCAAATCAAAAGCAAAAGCATATGAACAAGTGTTAGGAATCCATACCCAACATTAATAATATCAAAAGAAGTAGATGTGAGTTCAAAACTCACCTTTTACCCAAAAGCAAAGAAGAAGGAGTTCAATTTGCAAGGAGAAGACCAACTAATCTCCACTTCAACTCTACTAGCTTCAATCTAAGATCAAAACAAGTATTTTCCTAAGTTTAGGTTTAGGAAATTTCTGAGATTGAAGAGAGAAAGAGATATAGAAGATGAAGAAGAGGCTTACCACAAGATTCACTTTGATTTTGGAGCAAGAATCAAGTTGGAAGTTGAAACTAGGGCTTGCAATTTCTATTTCCTCTTCCCCTCCACCATTTTCAGTTTTCTTAAGCTTAAGAAATGAAATGAGGGTGAAAGGATGAAGAGTTAATGAGCTAGGGGGTTTAGTTAGCTAGTGGGCTGAACCCAAACCCAAAACCCAATAGAAAAAGAGTCAAAATTTCACAAACTCCAAACATATCAAAGCTTATACTCAAAAAGATCGCAAACGCCATTTTGGAATCAATGGATATGGTTTCGAGTTCCAATTCGGCCATTTGCAAAAAGTAACATTTTGGACCTAACAATCCGACTAACGACACTATATTTAAATATAAAATCGTTAAATATGCGGGTTGTTACACACGGCCAAGACACGGCTTCCCCTCGTCACTAGAAAATGCTCCACCAACCCAAAACATCGACCATGAACATGGCCCAAAATCGATTATCTCTCCTTATTAGACGATGATCCAACCATTGATCTTGTAGTGCTTGTCGAGCTCTCCATTTTTCTAGTTAAAGTCGAAGCCTTAAAGCGCATGGATGGAGACAAATCGAGGGACGAAGGCCAGTGAATTTTTGACATTAAATTTTAGAAATGGGCGGCTGAAGAAACATAGGTTTGGATTGCAAAACTAAAATCTTCAAGTCCTTCTAGAAAATTTCATGGCACTATTCATTCGTGAAAATTTCGAACTCCAAACGAAGTGTGTCGTCTGGCGTTCCATATGTTATATCCCTATTCCAAACACAATGGAATATGTATTGAAGGCCAATTACATAATATTTATAAGTTAGCTTTTCAAAATCAAATTATGTTAATTTAAATTCTTTCAATTAATTTTTATGCGTTTCGAACTCGCACGACTGAACGATACGTCCAATCGCCACGAAATTCGACGGCGTATAATAATTCTCTATTATGGATCCAAACGATGCGACCAAACTGATTTTGTCGAAACTCGAGACTGTGCCTTGGAAGGCTATTTTTACACGCATTTAAAATGAATAATTCCTAAAATCAATTAAATCTCTTTTAAATCAAAGTTAAAAGTTTACTATATTCCTTATTCAAATAGAATTTAAATCAATTTTTGAAACTGTTTTCATTCGTACTAAATTCAGAATTCAATTATTTAAACAATTTCGAATACTAAATTCAACAATTTAATTATCAAATAAATCGTTATATTTGAAATCCGAGTTATTTGACTTATAAAAATAAATTTTCAATATTTAAATCAATTAAATATTCCAAATTTGAATGACTAAAATTTATGGGTCGTTACACTCTTCCCCCTTAATAGAATTTCATCCTCGAAATTGCCAAGTAAGGAAAATGCCTCAAATCCATTAACTTTTCAAAACCAATCCATTGAAATAGATTATACAATTTCTAAGTCTTTAAACTCAATTCGTAGATTTCAACTAATATCATTTCAAGTTAAAAACCTAAAATGCAAATTTTAGTTATCAACTTTTTTTCAAAATTCTCAAAAAATTTCTAATGCCTTAAATTTACAAAAAAATTTGCTGGCGCTTTTGCGCAGCTCGATCGTAGTAAATCACAATATATATAATCATAAGTATACATCTCATCTTCGATGATGAAGCATCCCGTAGAGGAAAATATATAAATACGGTATGTAGTCTGAGATGTGTACCTTATTGTTAGCATCAGCAAGCATATACAATCAATATAGGGTAAGAGCGAGTTCCAAATGCGAAGTATACGTTATCCGCACCTATTAAACACTCAACAATTGATGAAAATAAGTATATGGAAAGTAATATCAGTATATATATAACATAGACTAATACAATAACTACATGCAATTTTAGTGAATGTAACAAGAGAACTTATTGAAAAATAACATCCATCCAATTTATCATCATATAAATTTGCATTTCCAAATGTCAACATTATATACTTCCATTTCTTGTTAACCTGCTATTGATTCATTTTTTGTTTATTCCTATTTACTTGATTTACATTCAATTATTAACCTTCACTTTAATTATATTCAATCTCAGGTGAATAACAATTCACTTACATTCACTTATTTTATTTCTTATTTACATCAATTTATTCATATCCAATTCATTCATGCCAATTAATGCACATTCCATATAAATATGCATTCCATTAATCTATATTTAGTCAATTTCATTCAATGCCTTTGCATTCAATTGATGTACATCAAATACAATTATTCTCATTGATTTTTCTTACACCCCCCTATTCACATTCATTTAATTTGCATTCAATACAAATAAATATCTTCATATTTTAAACGTTTGTTTTTTGTATAAGATGAATGACAATATGTAGACCGGAATAGAAATATCAGTGCACTAATTTTTCAGTTTTAACCATACACTTTCAGTCTTCTTCATTAGTCTTTCAATAAAAAACACAACTTTTTCCATTATTTTATATGTTTATATTTTTTGAAGGCTTTACCACTAAAAACATGATCATGAAAGAGCTACTTCTCTTTTTAGTTATTTTTATGTTTACAATTTCTAATTGGTAAGTTAGCTTATGAAAACTTATTTTATTAGTAATTATCATGCAGCAAAGGTTAAAAGTTGAAGAGCAACAAAGTTTTATATTGGCATATCGATAAGAAATAAGATAAGTATTAGTTGGTACCAAATCAACATTGGTTATTTGATAAATTAAGCGAAGATGAAAATAAAGAAACTATAATTATGAAAAAAATTGGAAAGGAATATAGATGATTAGATGCTTGAAGAAAAATGAATACAGTATAAAAATAAAGAAAACAATAAAGATGCACATTATACAAATTTCTTGGTTTTTATGATCCGCTATTATGATTTGTGTTTGATAGAATAACCAAGTAAACATATTGTAATCTGTAAATTATAAACAATCAATCTTTGATAGTAATTTCACATTATCGATCCAAATATTTGAAAACTTCACATCAGTGTAACATTATAACGATACAATATCGCTTATAACATGTTTACTGTTGTTATCCCATATTATCATGATATTTTAAAATATCTCATATTGGTACATATCTGATATATACCCGATATGAATATTGACCTGTTAAGTAGAGACATTATTTACAAATGATTAATGGTTGGATCTGGTTTACATTTCAAACAAAAGATTAATGCTTTGTTAGATTGCATTATTATGCGAAACAAAAGTGGTGTGGAAAATGAGCAATTGAAAGCGGAATAAGAGAGGAAAGTTTAGCGAAAAGATAATGCGTTTTATAACGTGGAAGACTTATTTGAAAATAGTATTTAACTCATCTATCATTTGTAATTAATTTTGTTATTGTTTTTTCTGTTTGTTTTGTGTATTTAAAATAATACAGTTAATTGAATTTAAATTATTTTTACATTATCTAATATTAGAAAAATTGCAATAAAAAATAGATGATTTTTAATAAATACTAGTATATTGGAATTCAAATACAAATACATTATTGCTCACTAATCCAACTCCTGATTTGTTAGAACATAAGTGACTTCCTATTCGAAATATGGGCCATCGTTCTGCTGTATAGCCATACATTTTGCGATGTTGAACGCCATTTCCGTGCTACTTAAAGAACATGCACTCGTTGCCGCATCCGATTGGTGTCTCCGAGGCACAGAAGCTATAGTCAATTGGTATGGATGTGAAGCAGTCTGGGGAAGAGCATGAAACTCAAGATCATTGCATTTAAAAAGGTCCATGTCCATATGTGTATTGAAGTGGGCAAGGGGAGCCTCGGGCACTTTGTACTTGCACGATGGAATTTCGATACAAACGTAAAACATTTAGCTCAACTCCC
The DNA here is from genome assembly GCA_030765085.1 of Allium cepa. Lineage (NCBI taxonomy): Eukaryota > Viridiplantae > Streptophyta > Magnoliopsida > Asparagales > Amaryllidaceae > Allium > Allium cepa. Next base: position 468,837,187 of record CM060931.1, read on the forward strand.
TAAACTTTGAAGGCGAGGAAAATTTGAATCTTTATATCTCTTAGCCATCGTATTCTATCGGTCATTGTCTTTGTCAACCGTGTCTTTCTCCACAATTCAGTACCTTCCTTCAGCATGTATCAAAAGGTTCCAAGGGTTTAAGGAGAGTTTTATATAGTCACATTTTTTTCATCCGAGTAGTTGTATATTCCACGCCCATTTGTGTATTTAAAGTAGTAACAATGTCCTTGTATCAACATCTTACACGCCAAGAACAAGAATCACTGTTGTCATATCAAATATATATGAATGATAGGGTACAATCCACATTGTTTATGGTAAAAGAGCAAGACGGTTCACTGGTAAATAATCTGGAAAAAAATTCAAAAAATATATTATTAAAAAAGCATAAAAATTATGCTTTTGAAATTAGTTCCCCGAAGTAGATAATCATTTAGGTCGTTCAAAGGTTTGAATTTTCAAATTTAAGGGTTTAGGGGAGAAGTTGCTTAAGAGATGAAGAGGAGAAATGAATAAATGAGAGGATTAAATGGTGAACCATTGGCTAATGAAATGTTGCATCTGACGTGAACAATTCATTTTTAACAATTCAACTAAGTGGAGTAAACGCATTGGTCACCGCCTTGATGAGTCAAAGGTGTTGGACGCGATGCCAACGTAAACGGAACAAAATTTGGCTAAAAAAGGACCCTTATGAGTTATGCAGTTTGATGTAACAATCTAAAATATTTTAAAATGTGAAGTTCAGTTCCATTTCAACATTCAATTGTGCTTTTTTATCTAAAATAATTAACACTTCATAAATTCACTTTTCATCTTTATTTATTCCGGATTATCCTTGAATATGCAATACACCAAAAAGAATTGGGAATAAGAAAGTAGGATTTCAGAAAAACGACAACAAGATATAGAACCATGCTACCCTTTAGCATGATTTTGGTGCAAATTGCACTGAAGGTAGCGTGGTTTAGGAATAATCAATGCTACACTATAGCAAGGTTAACGTACAAACCATGCTACTTGCTTCAACATTTATTTTCTTTTCCTGTTGTTTTCTACTGAATGAGTACTAGTTATTGTTTATGCTCTCCTTTCGATGTTTGGAAACCAAGATGGAATACTCAACTATTAATTTAGCCTTGTATCGTTTTTTCTAATGGCTCTAGCGTAGTTGGTCATAGATTATTGATTTGGACATCTAAATTAAATTTTGGTTCCACCTTTAACTGTTGATTTTGATATTGATGTTTGGGAAAAATACTTGTATCCTCAACCCAATGGTGGAAAACAAAAACCTAACCCTAATACCAATCCAATATCTAATGTTAACTCTCGCTCCTTTGGTAGAACTTTAGGTCAGGAGAGGAGGGTGATAGATGATGAAGGCTCCATTCGCGTGGAAAGTAAGAAGGGAAGATTGACTTGGGTTTTCAGTGGAGAGGGAGGTACTGTGACCGACGGAGAAGGAAATCAAGAAAATGTAATGTAAGATTAGGTGCAACGAAGGGCGATTTTGTTGGGTCGAGGGAGGATCTTGTAATAACCCATATTTTCCTATAAATTAAGTAATAAAATAAACTTAATAATTTAAACTTGAAGATCAAAATCATCATTTTTTAAAACTCTTGAATTTGGAAATGAAATTAAAGTCATTGCGATCGTTTCATTTTTCTAATGCACGCTATATACTAGTTTGTCCAAATCAGAGTCTGTGAGATTAAGTTACGAACATTTTTGAAGATTGGAGTTTAAATTTTGAATTTGAGCCAAGTTAGCAAAAACTGAATGGAAACTTTACTATTTATACCAAGTCGTTCCTTCATTTTAAAATTTTAAAATCATTTTCCCAACTACATATTCTTCCACTCTCAAAAAGACAGAAACCCTATCTCAATCGAACACAAAATTTATAATGACCTACCATTTAAGATGCCTCGATTCACGTATAAGATGTCGTTGACATCATCGATCTTGCAGACGACGAATCATTTTGAGATAAAATATAAAACATATCACAGAGTTATCTACAATATTATACACTTTCTAAAACTCACACCGAAAGGGATAAAATATAATACCAAAAAATACCATAATCCTAGATAAATAAAATAAACTGTAATTAATAGTGTTCAGTTATAAAATATCTCTAAACATGGAAAATAAATAAAGAGTCTGAATGTCTCTATAAAAATATCAAATAAACAGTAGATAGCTAATAGATAAGCAAATGCATGCCTCCGTCGAACCATCACGCCTCCAAGTCACTACTAGTCCTGTCTATCAACCTACCAGACTATAACTAAAAAGGAGAAAATTATAAAGGGGGTCAAACATACATCTGATGAGTGAATTGCATCATATAAGTGTATAATACTAATAAGCTAGTAAAACAACACTTATGCTCGAAAACCATACCGTAACCCATGTCATCTTCACCGAACAAGTCTTCTAAACATAATATAATACTATAGAGACATCATACGTTAAGGTCTCACTAAAATATACTCCATGTCAAATCATATGCACACGATCATGCCTATATTCTCAACTTACATGCTGAAGACTGACAGCAACATGATCAAGCTAGAAGTTCCAACTTATTATCTATGAAAATGCATGCGACCTGCTAACAATGAACTATTTGTCTCAACCTATTATTGCCAAATCGTAAGCACTCACCATTGAGGAACTATTATCTCAACCCATTATCGCCACATCGTAAGCGACTCGCTACTGAATAATAAAATGTCTCGGTCCACTATTGCCATATCGTAAATGACTCGCTATCGAGGAACAATATGTATCAGTCCAATATCGTCACATCGAACACTAAGGACTCAACACTTCTGAATGTACCACATCATCAAATCATAAGCGACTCGCTACTAGGTAACTACATATCTTAGCCCATTAATGCTAATCATAAGTGACTCGCTATCAAGTGACAAAATGCCTCTGCCCATTATCGCCAAATCGTAAGTGACTTACTATTGAGGAACAAAATGTCTCGGCCCTTTGGAATAATGACAATGTGAATGCACGCAACCTACGTCAAGAGGATTTCGAGCCAAGAAGGTGTGGGACGGACAGTAGACAATGATTGAACCATTCACATAATGTGGAGCACGACTACCGCTTGGATCTAGCTATCCAAACATCGAACTTGTCGGCTATTGGTCATACAGCTAGTAAGGGAGAACCTGGGTATGACCAATGATGATTGGGAGATCTCAAAAAGCCAAACCCCTTTCATAGAAAATAATTTACATGTGGAGTATCCAAGGAGATTTAACATGTCGTTGATTCCTGCTTACGAGGGAAAAACCGACCCCATGTAGCATATCATGAGATATGAATGGCTGGTGGATTCCGCATGAGCAAATGATGCCTCAAAATGCAGGTGTTTTCCCATTACTCTTTCTGGCATAGCGACGATGTGGTTTATGAGATTAGCCCACGATCAATCCTTAGATTTGATGATTTAGCAATAAAGTTTGTAGAGCAGTTTCGTATGTACGAAACTCACCCCAAAGATGTAATGTCCCTATCAAGTATGATCCAGGCTCCGGGAGGATCGCTGAAAGATTACTTGGAAAGATTTCATACGACTACCACAGAAGTCAGTAATTCGAATGACTATTCAATATTCATGGCGATTGGTTATCTGTCAAATCACCTGCGACATTGGAGCATTTCTATGCCAAAGCCGCTCAATATTTGAGGAAAGAGGAATCTAGATGCTCTAGGAAGAAGAATGTCATCGGATCAGGTGGAAAGAGAGTGCAAAGCAACATTAGAGTGAAACAGTCCGAGGAGAGTTCTAGAAAAGTTCAAGTAAATCTCTAAAATAAACTGAATCAATAAGAGAAAAGCGGTGATAGGAACCATAAGAGGAAAGCTAAGGAATCCAATGTATGATACCTACACAATGCTGAATACCTCTCTCTAAAATGTCTATTTATCTACATGCAATACCATGCAATATAGGAAGCCACCTCCAAAGGCTTGATGGCGAAGCAAAAGCATACTGGAAAATATTGCTGGTTCCAAGAATGCTATGGTCACAACACAAACGAGTGTAGGCATCTCCAGGATGTTATCGAGGAGTTGATTTGGAAAAGAGAGTTACAACAATTTGTTAAAGCCTCACAGGATGGAGGGCAGGGGACATTCAACACTAATAGAGGACAAGCATCGCACAAGGCTGAGGAGCCTGGGCATACTGGTGGTAGGTTAGAGATCAATACAATAGTTGAGGACCACGTCCAACTGATAAGAGTTGGCATGAGATGGAGCGGTATGCTAGCGCGATCGAGCATATGAATTTTGAATGTTGTTCGAGTATAAAAGATGGAGCGCCGGCAAAACAGCAATGTACAATAACAGATGACATTGTTTTCAGAAACAAAGATGCAGATAAGGTGGAGGCACCGACGATTGACCCAATGGTCATTTTGACCATGATCGGCCTTGCCTTAATGAAGAGGATTTCGGTTGACTGTGGAAGTTCCGTAAATATAATTTTCAAAAAGGCTTACGATCAGACGAGGATGGTAGCCAAGGACTTGAAATTGTCCAAAGTCTGCATTTATTTCTTTAACAATGTTGCCACCGAAGCTGTCGGATACATCAAATTACCTATAGAGTTGAGAGAAGGTGATCGTAGGAGAGTGCGGATGTTGCCATTTGTTGTCTTGGATTTTGACTCTTCATACAATGCTTTTCTGGGCCGCCCAACCCTAGTTGAATTCCGGGCAGCTCTTTCCCCATGGTGTTTGACTTTAAAGTTCCCAACTGATAACCTATTGGAGATGTGCATGGTAATCAGGCGACTGGACATGCACGTTATGTGACTGAATTGAGGGACACTCAACGGAAGGAGAAAGGCAAGGGTATGGATAAGTCTCTCCGCATCCAAACCGCCAAAGATTGACAATCTGTGTCAAGGCCTTGGCTCGGGCACCACAGTCGGTTCTATAAAGACATAGATCCGAGGGATGACGAGAAGGAGCCCAAAGAGACCAAGGATGCACCGACTAAGCTGACGATTGACGTTACGGTCAACCACGGCAACCCATCACGGGTCCTAAAGATCGAATCACAGCTCAGCCCATTGATGATGAAAGAACTTGCTGGTTTTCTCTGAGCGATTCTTAATTTGTTCACTTAGACTCATTCTGACATGTGTGGGATCTCGCCTACCATTATGAGTCATACATTAAATATCGACCCAAGGCATGTCCTGGTGGAACAGAAAAGGCATGGCATGGATCCGGAGAGATCTGCTGCCCTTAAAAAGGAGGTGGATGGGCTTAAAGGCAATAGGTTTATTCACGACACCCTCTACCCTAAATGGGTATCTAATCTTGTACTTGTGAGAAAGGTGAATGGAAAGTGGCAAACATGCATAGATTTCTCGGACTTGAACAAGGCATGCTCGAAAGACAATTTCATCCTTTCAAGGATCGATCAGTTGGAAGACTTAACCGCATGACACGAATTGCTAACTTTCATAGATGTGTACTCTAAATATAACTAAATCCCGATGCACATTCTCGATCAGGAGCACATCAACTTCATTACCGATGTTGGATTGTGTTGCTATGTGGTAATGCCATTTGGATTAAAGAATGATGGAACGACCTATCAACGCTTAGTCAGTAGAATGTTTAAAGATCATATTGGAAAGACGATGGAGGTATATGTGGATGATATGCTCATGAAGTCACGATAAGCAAGCAACCACATTAGAAACTTAATATAAATGTTCAACATTCTCCAATATTACATAATGAAGATTGATCCTATGAAGTGTTCTTTTCGTGTTGCATGAAGAAAGTACTCGGGTTTTATCACAATGCTTGCGGAATCGATACTAATACCAAGAAGATTCAAGCAATTCGCAACATCCAAGTGACTAAGACCATCAAGCAAGTACAAAGTCTAAATGGTAAGGTTGCGGCCCTAAGTTGATTTATTTTTAGAGTCACCGATAAATGCATTCCTTTCTTCAGTTGGATAGGAGATGGAAAAGAAACTTCGAATGGACACAAGATTGTGAAGACGCATTCCGAGCTTTGGTAAACCACTTAGAGAAGCCTTTCGTCTTGTCATAGCCGGTGGATCATGAAGAATTGTATATCTGCTTGGTTATATCGATACATGCTATAAGTGTCGCACTGCTTCATGAGGATAATCCAGAGACCGGTATATTATGTTAGCGAGCGATTAACAGGAGCTAAAAGGAACTATCCAAAGATAGCAAAATTGGCATACTGCTTGTTGCTTGCTTTGCGAAAGCTTAGCCTCTATTTTCAAGCTTATCCTATCAACGTGTACACCGATAGCCGTTACAACAGTCCTACAGCGACTTAAGACGTCTGGAAGGTTACTCAAGTGGAACATCGAACTGAAGCAATTTGATTCTCGGAGAGCCATCTAAGGACAAGAACCGGTGGACTTTATAGTAGAATTCACTACACATGATGATCTCCCAAAGAGCGGTGGATCCTCCACCATTCGATGGAAAATGTGTATGAACGGATTATCCAATGATCGTTGTTCTGGAGCCGGAATTGTGGTAGCAACTCGAAAGATCAATAAATTTGCTATGCTTTGAAGCTTGATTTCCTTGCAATGAACAATGAAGCTGAGTATGAAACCCTGATTGTTGGACTTAGGATTGCTAGAGAACTGGGAATAAAGTCTCTTGAAATCTTTTATGACTTACAGTTGGTAGCATACCAAGTTAGGGAAAATTACCAAGCTAAAGGACAACGACTCACCCCATATCTTATCCAAGTCTAAGAGTTATTGACTGGTTTTAAGTATTTTGACATCATGCACATTCTCTGAAATCAATACAAAGAGGTCGACTCATTGGCGAAGTTTGCTAGCACTGGGGATGCTCAACAGATGGGCTTGGTTCCAATCGAAGTACTAGATGCTATAAGCATAAATCGAATGGAAATTGTCATTCAGGAAGGGGTCATATATAGAAAAGGTTTCCCTGTCCCTCTGCTCTGGTATATCGCTCGTAATGAATTAAAATGAGTCTTAAAGGAAATTCATAAAGATGAATGTGGCAATCATGTAGTGAGGCAAACCCTAGTGAAGAGAATACTCCATTTATGGGTATTATTGGCTGATTGTCAACCGAGATGCTGCCGATTACGCTAGGCGATGTGACAGACACCAAATGTACGCAAAATTTTCGAGAGCTCCGTCGATGGAAAATGAAAAAATGGTCAGTTTATGGTCGTTTTCCATATAGGAAAAGTATTTGTTCCTTACCGATCTCTACAGGTGGTGCGAAGTACGCCATCGTCCCAGTTGATTACATCACCAAATGGGTTAAACTAAAACCTTTAGCCACAATCACGACAAAAAAGTAATCAACTTCATTGTCCGGAACATCATCTGTCATTTTGGCCTTCCATGAATCATTGTAACTAATAATGGAACCTAATTCGACAGCATTGTATTCAAAGACTTCTGCCATCCGCATCATATTGAAAAGAGATTTGCGGCAATTGCTTACCCTTAGGCAAATGGATAAGTTGAAGCTGTGAACAAAATAATAAAGTCCATTCCGAATAAGCATTTGGAAAAGGCTAAAGGCAAGTGGGTGGATGAACTTCAAACAGAGTTATGGGATTACAGAACCACCCACACCGCGACTGGTCATACTCCATTCACCCTAGCTTACGGCTTTGAAGCCGTCATTAAGTCGAAGTCCATTCTCATCGAGTAACTTACTGCGATCCTAGAACGAATAGGGATCTCCTTTTATAATCTCTAGACTTTGTAGATGAGAAGCATAGAGAAGTTGATTTGAGGGCATCTACACATCGACACTAAGTCGCCCGATACCACAACACTAAAGTCCAACCTTTGAAATCAACGGTCTTGTCTTAAAATGGGTTTTACCTGCCCCGATGCACATGAATCAAGCTTGGGAAGGGCCATATATCATTGAACAAATGCTTGGAGAGGGAACTTTTAAGATATCGACTTTTGATGCCATCACACTCCCAAGAGCATGGATTAACGAGCATTTATGATGCCATTTCACTTAGTTTATTCTTTTTCACTTAGCTTTGTTCAATTTCCGAATTTTCTTTATCATTTGATTTTTCAAATATGTAATAAGACAAATTATGTCATTTCTTTCCATTTGGCAAATAAAATTTGAGATTTCCATCATATCTATGATTGTTGTAGCATTATATATTAGCTGCAATACCCGGCTAACTAGTATTAACATATCCGAGCAAGTTCTCAGATTTTGGAGCTAGCCAATTACATAAGTTCAAGATTGACTAAACAAAATGACAGTGGTCTGACCGTTCATTTGATAACTCTCGCTCACAGCCCGATGGATGGAATACCTAATGAGGAATGGATGTGACTCAACCATCTGATAACTAAGTTATTCCAACCAAGCGATGAGACAGACATGAGCCAAAAGCGATCATAATACGATCGTTCGCTCGCCAAGTTAAACCCCAAACTTAGGGGGAAATCAATCAATTAAGGAAAGTACAGTCCAACTATTTTTCGAAATAACTCTAAGTACCCAGAGTGTGGACGGAATATAAACACGAATTGAGTGCGATCCGCTTGCCCGCTGACTAACTCTTATCCCCATAGGTGGATGTATGTATAAACAAATAGATGAGTGCAGTTTGACCACTCACTACTCCATAAACACTGACCTGAAACTGAATATAGAGGTATAAACTCACAAAGGATGGATTTCGACCATCAATTGTCTAACTCCGCTAACCTGAGACTGGAGGCAGGAGTATAATCACTTGAACTACTAAATCCGATGGCGTAACACTAAGGCTTGAGCCCGGTGTTTGGTGCAACTTAAGGCCATGACCACAACCATGTGAAGGCGGTAAAAAAATTAATTAATGGATGATTATCCAAATTAACGAGAACCGAATTACAAGTACATTGAATGGAAAAGTAATAGCTCGACTACTTAGACAAAATTTACACAAGAGTTCAAAAAAAGTGAAAGAACTTTATTTACATAAGCTTGGACAGTTAAGTACAAGTATTCATAGTAAAAGAATCAAAAACAACAAGGGTCGATCTCATACAAATTCGATCAACAAAAATCCAAAAGACTTGAGAGCATGGGTGCAAGCAAAGAATCACTTCCTGCTCGGCTTCTTCTTCTTCTTCTTCTTCTTCTTCTTGGAATCAGGGGAGATTTTTCTTAGTCTTTCTCCACTCCTCTTCTCCCCTCTCTTCCCACTTCCTTGGCCTTTAACCGGAGTAGACTGGGTTGACCCAGCAGGTGCATCTTGAGCAAATTCTGGTTGAGGAGCGGAGGCATCCACGGTTTCTTTAGGCAAAACAATAGAGATAGGAGGGGGAACGATCTCCATTATCTTCTGCTTAACTTTTGCCTCAAGATCAATGTCTGCTTCAAGTTTTTGTGCCATTCCTTATATAGAGGGGCCTGATAAGGATCGGGAAGCTCCAATAATCACAACATCGTCATTAGTATGAATCTCCTGATGCGAATCGCTTTCTTCCCTCAATAAAGTGTCCACCAGGTGCTCGTCGATCATAAAAGTTTCTTCTTCTAGGACATTTTGGGTTATTGTCGAAGCCATGATAGCAACAGACTTCGTCGTTAGCACTAGAGGCCCCGATTAAGATTCTTCAGGAAGAGGTGGAACTGAAGCCAACGGATTTAAGAAAATACCTTCTCTTGATTGATCTCCTACATGAGTTGGAGTGCTTCCGGAGCCTCCTTCTATAATCAGGGAAAGCTTGCTAGATGTCGCAATACGCAGCTTCTCCGAATTAACCGGGTTCGATATAAGGATCCACAATGGTGCTAGGAATAGATTGGGTAACTGGATTCTTATCATCTTTGAAAATATGTGACATAGATCCAGAACCTTCACCGTCTTTATGTTGAGAAGTTGTGTCGTGCTCTTTTTAGAGTAAAAGTTGGATTTCATGAAGAACTTTGGGTTCATCATCCAATAGAATTTCACCCTCTAGCCTCATCAAGTCGATTTGTTTAGTACCGAGAGCCTCCTTCTCCTCCCAAACAAGACGCTCCCAAGCACGTACAAGATGGTAGGGGTAATCACCCCGAAGCCACTCCAAGTTTTTGTACTTTATGATGTTGGCGTTGTAAAGAATGAATAGTGGATATAATTCTCCATGATCACCTTCCCGACTTTTTCTTTCACGGTTTCCACTTCTCGCTTAAGGAGAGCATCAACGCCTTTGGCTTTTTTGACATCTGCATCTCTTTCAAGCCTAACGGTAACCAACTCCTCGTAGGCATCTTGACCAATTTTTTATGCCTCCTCTTTTTCTTTGGATTCGTGCTCAAACTTAGTTTTTTTACTGAGCAGCGGTTTTTTGGGCCGCGTCCCTTTCTAGCACCAATTTATGATTTCGATAATGAAGCGCTTTGACTTTTGCCAAATGCCTGGCTTTCTCATCTTCAAGTTCCTTTATGGCTATTTCTGCTTTTCTATCGGCTTCTGCCTTGAACTTCTTGAAAATTCTTACTTGTTGGTTAGAGTTTCAATGATCCGTTTGTCCTGGGCTTCTTGGCATTTCAACTTCTCAATCTCTACCGCCCTTTCCAAGGTACCTTGGAAATCCTCTCCGCCACCTCATCCACTCATTATACTGCTTATGGATATCATTTACACAATCCATAGTCATTTTTTGAACTTTTTCAAGAATTTTCTTAAGACTAGGAACTAAGAGAAATCCATCAAGACATACATTTCGGAAAGTCTGATTTAAGTTGGGCCATGCAAGCAATGGCATCGGCTTGTTGTGTTTCGATGACAACTTGGGTGTCAGTGCTTTCTTTGCCCGACCTTTGTTGGTGAACATCATGATGCCGACGATCACTGGGTCGCTGAGGATGAGACGGGGGAAACGACTGTGAAGAAACTAAAGTAGAATGGGGGTCGCGAGAGGTGTTAATAGGAGGGATATCATCGTGGCGATGTTGTTGCCTTTCAGAATCTGTAGGGGAAGGAGATCTAGATCTGGATTGATATTTGTCATGGGAGGACCTGTCTCTATCACCTTTATTCTGATAATCACGATCCTAGTTGTAGCGACAGCTTCGGTCATATTCACGACCACTACCATAGCGATATGATCCCGAGCGAAAACCGGGATTCTGGCATGATATTTCTGGTAGAGACTGAAACATGTGCTTCTTCCTCATTATTTTTTCTACAAAGAAAGATAAAATACGAATAAGTTCTGATTATTGAAGGACTCAGAATAAGTGCAACGCAATATTGTGAAGTGTGTGCGAACGTGCGTGTCCTTACATTCCCCCAACGGAGCGTTAATGAAGCTTTACTAGCAGGAGTAACCTCTCCACTAGTGGTAGGAGGGATTCCAGTCTTAGCTCTGGAGGGAAATTCTGATCCACCAATGCTCATGTCAGTAAAATGAAAGGCATCAACATCCTCCAATATCGAAAGATCGGATAATGCCTCGAATGTTTCGTCCAAGTGTTCTGAAGGTTGAGAGGCAGACTGATCTGAAATAGCCTGAGGGTCGATGGATAACTTAGGCTATTTAAAAAGGTGGCTCTTGGGGAACCTGCATAGAAGCTTCTTCCTTCCTTTTTTTCGAGAGTGGGGGGCTGTGAAATTTGAGAAGATCTAGCCGTAGCCCCAAAACTCACATCATCACCGAGGTCGTCATCCTTATCTCCCGTTGTGTCTTTATCAGTAGCTTCCTGAGTTCCCTTAACTGGGGACATGATAGGATTAGCTTGATGGCCTTCATCACCATCTGCATCTCGTCGCTCAGCCACTGTAACTCCAACAGTGACCACAATCCTTATGTTACGACCCTCTTCCATCAGGCCGTAGCTAATGAGACACTATTCGGTATGAAGATTCTCAATATCTATATCTTTTGATGGAAACGTTTGTAGCGCCGAGACCGGGTCTGAATATTGTTTCCCATCAGACCGTGAATAAGAACTTCGACAAACCAGAGAAATTTCTTAGTTCAGGATACGACCTGGATACAAGCACTCAAGAAATTAAACGAGTAACACTTACGTCCTTCTAACCACTGTCTGGCAAAGTCGAGCGAGCAGCAAATATATAACGACTCGCTTTTAAAGGCACTCAGCTTGTTCTAAGTACCAATCAAGATCTACCACTTCTTGGCTGACTCGAGGAATGTATACGAAAGGCTTCCCATTCGATGCTTGAAGGTGAAAAAAAAAATCAAATGTCCTCGGGTGTTAGAGGGAGAAACAAAAACTCCATAAATGCCATGTATGTACAGTTAAGCAAGGCACAGCCGTTTGGATGCAGTTGTGTCGATACTGACCTCATATGATGTAACATTTCTTGGATGAATGAGTTAAAGGTTGGGACGCATCCTGCCCAACACATGAACTTGTTGCATACAGTGAACCCTTCAGGGGGCATATAAGCTCTATCATCCTGAGTCGGGACTCGCACCTCATCAAACGGAATCTCGTGTCTGGCATATGTTCTGCAAAGAGAGGCTTCATTAACCTTCAAAGCCACAGAATCCTTCGGATCTTCCAAAAGTATAGCATTTTCCAAAGTGTAAGGAGCATGGTTTATCACTTCTGCTGGAATAACGGGAACGATAGAGAAGAGGTCAAATGATGGGTAGGAACATTTCGAGTGTTCTGCTTAATGACCATGGGAAAATTCATCGCAGGTCGTTGCGGAGCTCGATTTGTCACTCAAACCATTGTGCTATGAAATCTGTTTAGAATACATGGTAGCTAAATGCCCCAAGCACCTGGAACCCATGACTACTAAACTTAGTAGATAATCATAATTAAAAAAATAACTTGTTTCCCCCATACAAAGTGTGTGCTAGTGCAGAGTGGGGTAGCGTCTTGCGATACAATAAAAACAGTTCAGAATTAAAGGCTACGATTGTGACGAGACTCCAGGGTTTGAATCATAGTGGCCGTCATTGCTGACCGTCTCAATCGACTTTCTACGTCAATGGCAAGGGGTTTGGTTTAGTCTTCGGGATCATATGTTGGCATGTTGAAGTTCGAGTTGTAAGTATAAAAGTGGTTGAGCTTCAAAATTTTATCCAAGGCATTGGTAACAAACGTAAGTATGTAGGGAATTAATCAAGTTTGTTCCACAGTTTGATTGTCATGCAAATTTAATGTGCAAGTCATTTCATATGCAAGTCATGTATGATCATTAAAGTATTCAAGACCGAAGCTCATCGCAAAGTTTAGATTGAAATTTGAGGATTTTAAGTGTGTTTATCCAAGTTAAATCAATAACCGACCCAAAATAATGTTAGACCGATCGAAATCAATGCCTGCGACTGATCATTCCTATGCAACTGTTTCATGACAGATTGTTCTCCAACCTTCGATTTTGGTCCACACTTCACTCCAGTTCGAAACTCGAAGCACCAATCCAAAATCGATCGGCCAACAACCCCAACAAATAACGACCGGTCCAAATTCTCTTTATATTTCTGAATACCAATCCATCATAACGATTAGTCAAACTCCATTTCATTCCCCTATGCCAGTAACTTCGCTACATCCACTTCGTTAGAAACGATCGATAGAAAAAAATCTCCCCCCTCCCTTGCTCCAACTAATCGAATCACAATAACTTGGATTATGCAAGCTAGAACAAGATCCCATTATCTCATCACTAAGTCCTAACAAGTAAGAGGAAAATCGAACCTACCTATGTATCAAAGTAGGAAAGAGATGGTGATTTAGATTTGAGTGTGAAGCAAAATCAGTAGGAGATGGCCACGGTGATGGTTGGCGTAGCAAGGGGTCAGGTTGACCTATAAAGATGGTTGCAAAATGAGTATGGGGTTGGATCGGAAGGCTCGGTAGATCGATATTGGAGGAGAAGATGAAAATGGATTTTTCTTTTCATGTTTGGTTCGGGTAGGGATGATTAGAAAGTGAAATGAAATGAAGAGAACGGTCTAAGTACACGAGTATATTTATGAAGGTTATGCTACAAATCATCGAAGTTTGAAGTTCAATGGAAGCCAACTGATGAACGATCAGGTAAGATCATTTTGTGATGGCCTTACACCTATGTGTTCTTCAAAACCTATAGTTCGTTCAGATGGCCAAACCAGGAACGATCGAGCAAGATCGTTATGCGATGGATTCATGCCGATCCATCCCCAAATAAAAAAGGGGCAAGAATGATCGGACCCGAATCAGTCTCAAAAGGATTTGGCCCAATCCAAACTAGAAATGTATTAAGTACGATCCATTTACTTGATGGATTCATGTCGATCCATTTCATCACAAAAATGCAAATGATCAAATTAAATTCCCCCAAATTAGCAATGACCCATGAACGTATCTGAAAGCCAACAACAAGAATGTGTACATGAACGGTGCACGTGTGTATCCTAAAAATTCAATTTTTGAAATTGACAGAAATTGAATTCTCACCTGGAGTTAACTGAGAAAGAACCGGACTATGCGACCGAGGTCCACTGGATCAATTGAACTAGGTACATCTATTAACTGGTAAATAACAATTCAGAATTTATACTATCAGAAATCATTCAATCATTATGTCAAGCAGAAAGAGATACGACACTTTAAGTAAAGCGATTCATCAAAGGGTTGATAATTATTTAGAAAGCTAAATGAATTCCTTTTCGATGGCTCTAACTTGCATTGATTCAAAGCATGTCATGTTGAAACAAGACGTGCTTTGTGGGCAAGTGTTATCTAGCCTTTTGTCCCGGCTATATTCGGACTGATTAGACAAGTTAAATTTGACTATCATCGAGATTGACAAGTTAGATTAACAGTAGAAAAGCCCAAAGATCAGGCACAAATGATAATATGAAGCACTGGCGGAGTAAAAGCAGAAGACGGATTCAATAGAGCGATAAAAGTATGAAAACACACCATGTGCTGAAGATGGATCGGCTACGATCCATATTCGCCTATTATGGATCATACCGAATCGATATTATAGTTCAATGTAATGGAAAACAATTGATATCTCGAATTCTACAAGTCAAATACAGATGAAACTTTAGAAGCATCAATATATTGAAAAGTGGAGCCCACCATATCGATCCAATGCCAAAGCAAGCCAATACAACGATCGGCACCGATCGTTATTCTCAAGGATTTGGGACCCTCGATCGATATCGTTACCTCTTCTAGACCTGAAGACTCTGTTGTCGAAATTTCAGGAAGATATTTCACCGTCTCCACCATAAATATAGACTTGATTGTTCATTTGGGGGATCTTTACACTACTTGTTACCTTGCACTTCTTTTTAACTAAGGGCTTTACTCCGATCCATCTTTCTATACTCAATAATTCAAGTGCTTAATAAAGTTATTGCTAAAAGTGTGCATAGGATTTCAGTGCCGAACCACTGCAAATTGCGATGTTCTTGTTATTGCTTTGATTTTCTGTCATTTAATTGTTTGTTTTTCTCAGTTTTCATTTGACATTCTTCGTTTATTTCTCTACAAACTCTCTATTATGTGTTTATTGCCAATTTTTTTAATGCAAACACTATCTTTTCATATTTCAACTTTTAAACTTTGACGCTCGATCACCTCAATATCGTATCGATCATAACACCTTCATACGCACTCCAAATGATGTAAACCAAATTATTGAACGAATCAGAAAAATGGGACGATCGTAATGGCGCTGGTTTCATCATCAAATTACAAAGTTGAAAAAACGATCATTTTACTCCTTATTTAATTTAGTCTAATTTATTAACACGTTAAATTTAATTATTTTCATGTTGTTATATTATTAACATTTAAGTATAATATTTATTGAATTTTTAGCGTATTACAAAGACGAACAAAATAAAGAAGATGATAGACCTGAATATATTGATTGGGATGCCTTGATTTCAAATCAGGCCTTTGAATTTAAGAAAAAACACAATAAAAATGAATTGTTTCAAACTAACTAGATTCAGAAGTCCAAACCCTTATTTAGACATTTAGAACCTAAGTCAGAGTCGGGGTTAAGAACCAAACATCTGAATGGCTGTAACAAAATTTTTGTACAGGAGATCAGACGTTGAATTACTACAGCAAACCTAGGTTGGATCTGTACCTGGTGTACACCAAGTAGGATAGATTGGAGAAACTTGTTTCCACTCCTTGTCTTTTGGAGGTTCACATAGCTGAATGGAGTTATGCAACAAGCTCGAAATGTATCACACTTCGTGACATCCTAGGTTTCCACTTCATGAAGTTGTTAAACGCGACACTCATCGTGGAGAGCGATCACGTCGCAATTAGAAGCTTCCATCATTCGTAGTTCAGTTCTAGTCACTTATGGGTGAAAGCGAAAAAGAGTAAGCAGAGAAATCCATCGTAGTAGGATCTATTATTTCTGCAGAGGAGTTGAATCGGCTAATTCACTCCTTGTTGCTAGTTGTGCAATGGTATACAACGTATGACGCTAACACTAACGAAGAGGTTACTTAATGCTTAAGTAATAAATTATTACTCACTACACCAAAAGGGACCAATTTGAAACGTTAATAAAATGTTAATAAAAAATTTAGAAACACTTTACAAGTGTTGCGGATAAGTATGTTGCAGAATTTTGCAACATGTGTAGTACGTTTCAAATTGATAAACTACAACTCTTACTAAGTATTTGAAGTTGATAATCAACAACACTTATTGGATGTTTCAAATTGACAATCAACAACACTTATTACATGTTTCAAGCCAATAAATTTCTACACATATTGAGTGTTCCAAACTTATAATCCGCAACACTCATTGGATGTTTCAAATTGACAATCTAGAACACTACTTAGGAGTTCCAAATTTACAATTCAAACTGATTTTGTAAATTGTTCATCTCATACTAAAAATATATATGAACAATATATGAGCAGTATATAAACAACATATCAAAAATATAATACACACACATACATACACCACATCGAGCAACATTGAACATTGAACTATGGAAAAACAAAGCTAGAACTTCATTTCCAAATTGCATCAAAAACTAGTGTATCACCAATTCCTATGAATCATCCCAAACGTGATTATATTATATTGGAGACTACAAAATTAACCTAAAATAGTAAATTTAGGTATTCGGTAACCCTATCTCAAGCAGGACCGGTAGACTGAGCAGGAATATATCATAGAAACACAAAATCAAACGTTACATTAAAGCTTTTATCAAGAGTTCAAAGAAAGAGTTAAATGGGTTTCTTGGGGAGTATTCAAAGTTCAAACTGATTAACAATAAGGGGACATGCGTATGGATTACATGCCAATAATTTAGAGTTATGAAACAATACAGTGATCATATTTGTAAACTAGTATTAACTTTAAAATCCACTATTAACTGTATTAAATAATGCATTCTATATAATTTGTGCTCTTTCTGAAAGGAAAAAAAGTAACAGTGCTTACCTAGAGTCTATTTTACTGTCAAATTGACTCCATTTTCAGTGCATTCAATATATTCAATCTTTGCTTGAATAGTCTTCCTTGCATGTACAAGTGCAATTACCATCATTGTTCATGCATAAGCCTTTACAAGGATGATACCTTTTGCATTCATCAATATCTGGAGATATTTGTGAGAAATGCTATGTATTAGTGACTTGACCACAATATATACCAAATATGATAAACATAAGAGAATATATGTAATCATGAATATGATTGAGATAACTTACTAAGATAGCCATGTTGAAGATATGGATTACCCTCGTAACCTTATTGTATGGCTGCCACTGCATGACCATGAAACGTGAAGTACAAAAATGAATTCAGAACGACAGATTACTTGGAAGGAAAGTAAATTCAAAACTAGAAATTACTTGAAATGATACATGCATAACAAGCATAAGAGTGACATTCTATGCACTAAAATACATGTATTCAAAGTTAAAAGAAATTGGAAGTGGTTTACTTACGGGACAATAGGAACAACTGTCGGGAACTTTCTATTATGTGTAAGCTGCTTGCCACTGTCCATTTGTTCCCACCACGTCAGTGCACAATATACGCCTTGATCTTCAGCAAATGGAGTTCCTTTCTTCCAATGAAAGAAATGGTAGATTATCTAAGACATGAAATTGAAATAACATATTATGATCAAGGAATTACATAGAGCTTCAAGAAAGAAAAAAGAAAAAATCCATAACTGTGCATTCACCGACTTAATCTTTGATATGTTCTCTGTATTGCTGAATATTGTATACCTTGTTATGCGTGGTGATTATTTGTTCAGGAAAACAGTTCCTTGCTCGTAACTGAATTGATGCAAATCCCACTTAGTGTCTAATAGAAAGAAATTCAGATACTTGCACACTGTTGAGATTATCCCCAGCGATCTGCCTTAATTTTTTCCAGCTAGTTGCCCTCAAAGAGGAGTCAAACAGCCATGTGACTGTTTCTTCTTCTTTTATGCAACCCCGAACTAGAAGCAAAGAAATTCTTCTATTATGTAGATCTAGTACATCGAAACCTTTATTTACATTCAGTTAGTTGTTTAGTCATATCTTTACATTGGTCAACATAACTCACAAGCATAAGGGACTCTATGGAACTCGTATAGAACACATTAACTTATGTTGAATATTTTTGGAGAAAGAGGGAGAGAATATAATAAGAGGGGTTTTTTTAATTTTATTTTATTATATTATATTGCAGTAAACTTTTCTTTATTTATTATTTATTTCTTGCTTGATTGATACAAAATGAGGGGAGAGCTCTTCTATTTATATGACTCAATAGAACATTCTATATATAGAATACTCTAGAAACATGACTCATTTGACAACTCTAGAAATGACTCTTTAGTCAACTCTAGAAACATAAATATATAATTCTTATTTTTAGCAACTAATATAAAATTCTAGAGCTCTCACCAAATTCTATCAAATACAAGAAGACTCTAGAAACTTTAATGATAAGAAACTTCTATAAATTAACAAATCAAGTTTAATATTTCAACACCCCTTTTAAACTAGATTAGTGACTCCAAGCAGCTCAACCAGACAAAATCTTCATGCTTGAGAGGCTTGATGAAGATATCAGCTACTTGATCATGTGTCTTCACGTATTCTAGTTACACATCCTTTTTGGAGACGCACAATCTAATATAGTGATAGCGTGTATCAATATGCTTGCTTTGATCATGGAAAACGGGATTCTTAGCCAAAGCCTGATTTGTTGTCCACGAAAATCTTGTTCGGCTTCTCTTGTGGCAGTTTCAACTCCTCTAGTAGATTTCGTAACCAAATTGCATGGCAAACACATGAAGTAGCAGCTACATACTCTGCTTTGTATGTGGAAAGAGTGACAATTGACTGTTTTTTCGACATCCATGTGAAGGCTATATCTCCCATGTAAAACACGAAGCCACTTGTGCTTTTTCGGTCATCCATATCTCCAAGCAAATCACTATCATTATATCCAACAAGATTGTAATTATCAGAAACAGAGTAGTGCAATTCAAAGTTTGTTGTGCCTTTAACATAGTGAAGAATCCTCTTTACTGCCTTCAAATGAGTTATTGTTGGGTTCTCCATGTATCGACTCAGAATGTTAGGTCTTGTACACGTTAAATATTGCAAGCTTCCAACCAAGCTTTTGTAGAGTGTTGAGTCCGTTTTTCTCCTTCCTCATGCCTTGACAACCTGGTTCCACATTCCATTGGTGTGCAAACTGGATTAGAGTCATCCATCTTGAACTTCCTCAATACTTCCTTAGCATAGCCTTCTTGAGTGATTAGAATGTCTTTATCTTCTTGTTTTACTTCAATACCGAGGTAATAAGACATGAGCCCAATATCAGTCATCCCAAACTCTTTCGTCATCTCTTTCTTATAGTCTTGAAACATCCTTTTGGAAGTGAAGCTAATTCCCATGTGTCATTCTTCATGATGGCCTTGATTTCTTCGTCCATAGCATTTTTCCAATTCTTCTTTTGCAAAGCTTCTTGGAAGTTCATAGACTCACAATCCACAAATAAACAAAAGAGAGTAAGATTGTCTTGATTTTTCTGTTACCTCATAAATTTCTTGAAGGCTTTTAAAGCGTGAAGCCCTTTCACTTGAGCTCTCATCTTCTTGATAACTTGTGACAGGAGAAACTAGTGGAGAAGTAGGCTCCTCCCTTAATTGCTCGATCCTTGGTTGTGGTATTTCATCTTCTTCAAAGTATGAAAAGAAGTTGTAATTTTCATTATGTGATCTCCAATCTCATTCTCCTTCTTCATCAAACACAACATCTCGACTAATTATTATCTTCCTCATATCAGGATTGTAGAGCTTATATCCTTTAGAGTTGGTGTCATACCCGATGAAAATATACTTCTCACTTTGTCATCCAATTTTCTTCGCTTCTCATCTGGTACATGTATACGAGCTATGCTTCCGAAGACTCTTAGATGAGAAATATCAGGCTTCCTTCCACTCCATGCTTCTTGTGGTGTTTTCCCCACACACTTCTTGTTGGAGATCGGTTTGATAGATAAACCGCACATGTCATAGCTTCCGTCCAAAATTCCTTTGGCAACCTCTTACTTTTGAGCATGCTCCTTGCCATTTCAAGAATTGTCTTATTCTTCCTTTCTGCTACACCATTTTGCTGAGGGATCTAGGCACTGCCAGTTGTCGTCCGATTTCATTATTTTCACAATACTTTTGAAATTCTTTTGATGTGAACTCTTCCCTACAGTCAGATCTCATGGCTTTAATTATAAGGCCACTTTCCTTCTCAATATGGGCCCTGAACTTTTTGAAGTTCTCAAAAACCTCTGATTTCTCTTTTAAAAAATACACCCATGTTTTTCTTGAAAAATCATCGATGAAAAGATGAAAATAGTTACTCTTACCAAGTGAACTTGGCTTGATCGAACCACACTGTAACAACCCGCATATTTATCGATTTAATATTTAAATATTTTATTTAAATATTTTATCGTTAATCGGATATTGGTCCGAAAAGCTACTTTTTGCAAACGGTCAAATTAGGACTCGAGACCACTTCCATTGAGTTCGAAATGCCGTTTACAACTTTTTTAAGTATAAACTTCGATAGGTTTGGAGTTAGTGAAATTTCACTAACTTTTCCCACTTTGGACTTTGGGTTAGTTTAGCCTATTAAGCCCAAGTTCCAACCCTCTTCTCCTCACTCTTCATAAATTTCCTAACTAACTCAAGCTTGGGCATTAATGGTGAAGAGAATGGGAAATTAAAACTCCAAGCACAAATTCAATTGCAAATCCAACATTCAACTCCAAATTCAAGTAGAAGATATTGGATTCAAGCTTTGGATTGCTTCTCCTTGCTTCTCCTTGCTTTCAAGTTTCATCTTCATAAATTTTAGTGCAAAGGTGAGATTTTTATCTCACAATTCTAGCCTATAACCATATTGGACTGTTGGGAATGATTCCCTATCATGCTTGCACGCACATTTGCATTTGGTTTGGATTGGATTGGCGAAAAACTCCACTTTTTAGTGTTTTTGGTGAAAAACTGCCCCTAGGTCGTTCTGCCATTGTTAGGTCGTTCTGTGTGAAAAGTCGCACTGGAGTTAGGTCGTTTCCGACCTTAAAATGGCCTATACCTTTAGGTCGCTCGGAGTTATCTCATTAGGTCGTAGGTCGTATGGACCTTAGGTCGTAGGTCGTTCTGGCCATTTCTAACGTCTTCGGAGTTAGGTCGTATGACCTTAGGTCGTAGGTCGTATGGACCTTAGGTCGTAGGTCGTTCTGGCCATTTTCTAACGTCTTCGGAGTTAGGTCGTATGAACTTAGGTCGTAGGTGGTATGGACCTTAGGTCGCTAGGTCGTATGACCTTAGGTCGCTAGGTCGCATGACCTTTATATTTTTAGGTCGCGCCTCTTTTAGGTCGCGTCTCTTTTAGGTCGCGTCTCCTTTAGGTCGCGCCTAATTTAGGTCGCGTCTCCTTTAGGTCGCGCCTCTTTTAGGTCGCGTCTCCTTTAGGTCGCTTAACCTTGTTTTCCCTCTAGGTCGCGTGGCCTTTAGACCCTTAGGTCGCGAGCAGTTAGGTCGTTAGACCTAGATTGCCTTTTCCCCTTAGGTCGTTGGACCGATAGGTCGCTTTACCTGTGCTCACGTTAGGTCGTTCGACCCATTCATCTTTAGGTCGTTCCACTTGCCTATCTCGTAGGTCGCTCACGAGTTAGGCCTATAACCCGTTAAGTCGCGAATACTTTTAGGTCGTTAGACCCTTGAGTTGTTAGGTCGTTAGACCTCATTTTGTCTTCACTAGGTCGTACCGTTTTGAACGGGGCGCTGCCCCCTGGACCCCCGCGACCTGACCGGGCAGGTCGAACCCCGTAAGCGGTGGCGTTGCCCCCGCACCCCCACCTTGGGGGGTTACCACCCCACCTGGACCCCCCCTCCGTAGGGGATCTTATCTGAAAAACATTGAGCTGATTTCCTTGGATTTTATTCGCATCCCCGTATGCGATCTTTGTAACTGATTGTTTCTACACTTGCTTATGTGTTTTGTCACTTTATAATATAAAGGTTTCAATACTAGTAGTAAATATCAAAACTCTTTTAACAAACAATTTCAACTCTATTTTTAATAACAAAGCTCTTTTCTTAAACCGTTTTCCAATCTATTAGTATATACAAGCCTTTACCTCACTAGGATGAGAAATCTAATTAAACGACTTAGTAAAACAAGTGGTATGAAACGCTTGCGTTCACTTCGTCGGTTAATTCTTGGACTTGTTCGATTGAACCTCTTGTGACAATTTTATTAGTGAAGATTTACAGTTTGTTCGTAAATATTTAAGTTAAGCAAGTGGTTATGGGACATGAAGCTAAACTTCTATATTTACTAGCTTAGTGTAATTGACACTTCTCGTTGATCTTGATGATCGCTTTATGAATTAGACTAGCAATTGCGCGATGTCTCTTTCATTGCAAGGTTAGACTAGACACCACTTGTGTGATTCCATTCACACATACCTTTCTGCTTTTTGGTTAGTCTTGACCTCAATCTGTGTGATTCCATTCACACATGCGGGGTAGCTCCCCATGGTCTTCGGACCGTCATGTGATAGGCCTCTTTCCCTTTTTATGATTTCTGGATTTCTCGTGTTGATTTCTGGAATTTATGTCATTGACTTGTTATGAGAACAAGCTTAGGGTATGATGCCCTCTTCGAATCTTTGAGAAGATTCTTATGATATTGATTATCTCTTATTGATTGATCTTCTGTTGATCATTATTTACATACTTATAGTGGTATGTCGTTATGGATGTTTATGTTTATGCCATATCTTTTATGTTATATCATGTCATCTGATATTTATAGCTAGACTGATCCGTTTATTATTTTCTTAAATAATACTCGGGTCAGACCGAGATGTTACAGGTGCTTCTGCTTGACTTCTTCCCAGGGATTCATCACTCTGACTTTTGGCTAACTGTTTAGATTAGCAGCTTTTGTTGTATACACTTGAGATATAGACTCATAGTTGTATTCTTTTGTATAGCACGTGTTGCTATTCTTTTGTATTATCGTGGATCTTATTGACCACTACTCTGATGTACACTTTCATGTGTTAGTTATATATTCATATCTTCTTCCGCCTTTGTGATATGGATATCTGTGACTGATTTGTGATATGATTATTTCTATGTTTGTTTTTGAAGATTATTTATAGCCACCGTGTGATAAGCAATTACATGGATGGTCGCTCCTCAACAGCCTTATTCTCCGTGCTAGTTGACAGCACTACTCCGGAGTGTTCTTGGCTAGCGTGGGTATAGAGGTGGGGCGTCACACACACACATCCGTATGTATGAGTTCCAACGGCTTTTTAGCACTTGAGTATGACTCCTTTGGAAATCCTACTTTAAATCGCTTTCCAAGTAAACATCCTTCGCACACTTGATTTGGATGGCTTATGCATGGTAATCCTCTTACCATTTCCTTCTTGGATAGCAATTCTAGTCCTCTGAAGTTAAGATGTGCAAAACAAAGATGCCAAAGCCAAGCAGTACTTTTATAACACACCTTAAGGCATTGTGCGCCATCACTTTGAATCTTGAGCATAAACATTCTATTTTTTGACGTTGGTATTTTTGCAATAAAGTTACTTGCACCATCTCTTATAGAAAGATTATTATTTTTTAATCGAATATCATAACCTTTCTCTAAGAGTTGTCCTAAGCTCAAAATGTTGCTCTTCATGTTTTGCACATAGTAACATCGGAAATGAATTAGTGCTCTCCATTCTTCAATCGGAGAAGAACCTTTCCTTTGCCTTTCACTGCTATCTTTGATTCATCTCCAAATGCCACATTGCCCTTCACTGACTCTTCAAGCTCCACAAACATATTTTTTCTTCCACACATATGGTTGCTTGCACCACTATCTAGGTACCATTGGTTTCCCTCTCTTTTATGATTTTCTTTGTAAGTTAGTAATAATGTATCAGCCTCTTGGCTTTTTTCTTCAACATAATTGGTCTTCTCTTCAGCTTTATTATGCTTTGAAGCTCTACATTCAGAAGCATAATGTCCAAATTTATCATAATTGTAGCATTTAACACGTGACTTGTCATGTAACGACCCTGACTCGACCTTCGAAAAATGGCACCGAATACGACACTCGTATTTAAATGCCGCAGGTCCAAACGTCGAACCTGGTCCGCCGGAGCTTATAACATATTAAGTATAACAACAAAGCGGAAGAAAAGAGTAATGCATTTGATATTCAACATTTGATGCAATATCCAGATACAATGAATATCAATATACATCAGAGATATGATACAAGACAATAGCAGCAGAAAGAAAAGATAACACCAGCAGCGGAACAAAATCTCCAATAGAGAAAGTAGTCTTCAAAAGAGAACTCCAGTATCGGTAATCTCCATCTCCAAGGCACCAATCTAGAAATAGCTCGAACTCCCAATAACGATGCACAAAGATAAGCAAGTGCAGTCCCGATCCAAAGACTGAACTAGCTCCAGATAATCTACTAAACCTTATTATCTAAAAAACCCAACTCTAGACTGCCCGTGTGGGAAAATTGTGGACACCCAGAGTTTAGGAAGAGAACAATAAACTCCAGGTCAGTCGTGGGACTGGTATGAGCAAACAAAAACATTTGGTCTTTAAAACAAACTAAAGAACTCAAATTTGAAATCCTCAATTCCCTTTAGAAAATGAAACTACCATAAGGCCTCCCGGCACACACACAATGCAATCGCACACTTGGGGGAGATTTCCCCTTATGATAGCCAAATATGCTTAATACAAGAAAAATTCTTTGATATTATTACTAGTGCATAGTGGAAAATCTTTTGAAAGTATAATTTTAATCCTAACCAGCATAGGTACCATAATATTATGCGTACTATAGCTCCCATGTTAAATGGCAGGTTCTACAACTAAAATCGTATAAGGCGCGTATTGTTTTGTTTGGATTTCCAATAAATGGTCAAGCTAAGGAACTTCCTACTGTCCATGGGTACGCCTCTGGCGGGACGTCCCGAGAACCTAACCGGATCTCTGCCAACACAAGGTCGGGTTACCTCTGTAACTAGGTAACTACTATTCGGGCATGCCATCCCCCAGTTCTTTGGGACCTTTATCTGAGGTACCTCTAATCCAACAACCACAAAGCAATCACAAAGTAATAGATCTACAGTATCCACATGAGTGGAGTATCTGGGCTCCATACCATGATACCACCCTTTTCCAGAAGGGAATGACACACCCTAAAGGGCGCGACCCTCATAACCTTGCCGCATATTTCCTGTTTCGACCATTTTCGGGGTGTGAGGTCTTGATGCAGTCTCGTCCACAAAGCTACGCTTTACACAAAAGCCATGATTTGATCAACAAATGATACACAGCAGTACTCAGCATGCCACACTACCAAATTTGGGAGTATATCACTGATAACTATCAACTACATAACCTCTGAGCTCGTACGTCTCAGAGAAGGGTGTTAAGCTAAGAGAATAAATTCTCTGCCACCAAGTAGAAATGTATTTGATAGAGATCAGTTTAACATCTCAAAGTGTAGTGTCAGACATACAACCATACAAGTCTGTTCCGGGTTCGAACAGAACCGAAGGCACTTCCGAAGAAGCCCTTGCAATCCGGGTATCCACAATCCCGATCGGACTTCCCATCACTTAAGGAATCTCTATACCGTAGCTACTCGGTGCAGAGACAGTCGATAGGTTATCCTATCGTTCTCGCATATACCCGGTCTTCAACACCGGTCTTCAATTGCAATCCATAACGTCGTATCACTATTCAGAATGGGTTATATGACACAAGGTCCCCTCCCGGCTAAACCGAATAATGAGCGTAATATTTAAAAACATATGGATATGGAATTTCAGTTAAGTCACAACTTCAAAAAAAAACAAAATCTTTCATCAAATGGTTTAAACAAATTACCATTTTAAATTCTTTTAACAAAAAGATTCATTTCACAAAGTTCACCTAGTTTCACAAAGATCTATTCATAGATTTTCAAAACAATTTCCATTCCAATTTGGATTAACTCATTAAATCTTTAAATTAAGGATTTAACTTATAGCTTTCAAACCCATTTCCAAAGATTTATTCGTAACTTGGAAAACTATTTTCATTTTAAACTTGAAATCCTTTTAACACAAATTGGACGTTCATTTCTTATGTGAAAGCTTTTATTTTTTGAAAACAATTAGTTTTCATTTCGAAAAAATCTAATTATATCTATACAAGTTAAAATCTTGGGTTAAATTTAATTCCCAAAACAACGCTTTTAAAATGGTTTAAAATCCCAAATAAACACATTTATAAGTTGAACAACCTTTTTAAACCATAGTTTCCAAATCATAGAATTCGATTTCAAATGTTGCGTTCAAATTTAAATCAAATTATTTGAATTTCAAAACTCAATCAAGTTATTCAAAATAACTTTTATTTTTGAAATTCATTTTCAAAAGCTTTCAATTCCAAAACTATTTTGGATTCAAAAAATCAAACTTTAAAAACTATTTCAAAATCTGTGACTTAACCCATTTCCATGTGCAATCCATATTGTGTGTATATAAGTATGGTCCAGGAGTTTTACATAATGAAAGTGCCACAACATCAATCAGAACAGATTCAAATACAACAATATATTTGATAAGCGGTATAAACTATAACGCTTATATTTGATAAGCGGCATAAACTATAACGCTTATATTTGATAAGCGGTATAAACCATAACGCTTATCTTTTATTCACATATCATAGGTATATATCACAGATAATATATTACATCAAACACAGCTCAAATCAAAACAGAACATATTAGGGTATCAAACAATTCAATCATCCAATAGAATCCAAACATTCCTAAGTAAGATCAGTTAATTATCTGATTAATTCAAATTAGATTAATTACTTATGAATTACTAATCCTGGTTAATTAACATTAATGAATTACAAATCATTTTGATTAATTACTCTTTAATTATTTATTAATTTACCATTAATAATAAATTAATTAACCTATAATTAATCAACCTTTAATTATTGAATACTTAACCTTTAATTATTAAATAATTAACCTTTAATTATTTAATTCACTGTGTAATCAATTATCTCTAGTTAATTAAATGATCCTTGATTAATTATCCTTTATTAATTTCACTAAGTAATTAGCTTTTATTTAATTACATAAAGTAATTATCTTTTTTTTAATTACACAAAGTAATTATCTTCAATTTGCTTCCACAATAAATTTATCTTTAGATTAATTATCCTCTATTAATCTCAAATTAATTGCTTATGAATTAATTATCAACTCTTGATTAATTAATTACAAATCATTTGATGAAATAAATCAACCTCAATTATTTATCGTAGTTAATTAATTGTTCCTTAATTAATCACACTAAATTAATCATTCTCTTATTTATTAATTTAATTAATAATCTTAAGTTAATTACACAATTAATTAATCCTTAATTAATTAGCAATTAATTAATAAAATTACAATAATTGATTGTCATTAATCCCTTAATCAACTTGAATCATTAAATAATTACTTTTTAAAAGTGTAATTATCTTTAAATAAATTACCCTAAGTAATCTTTAATTTGTCATATAAATAGATTGATCGCTTTGATTTATCTTTCCTTAATACTAAATAAATCTTTAAGTAATTAAATCTTTAACTCCTTAACAAATTAACCTTAATTACCTATCCTTTTAATGCATTAAACAATTTCATTTAATTATCTTTGTAAATAATCAAAGATTTAATGAGATAATTAACCTAATACAAAATTATATAACTAACGAGTTTAAAACAAATTAACTTTTTATATTTGAAACTTAATTTATTTTTCCCTTGGAAACTTTTTTTTTAGTTTAAATATACTTTTGAAACTTTGCTTAACCAAAAAATTTACTTTGTAACTAGAAACAAAATCTGTTGTACTAAATTGAAATCCGGTGACAGTTTCAAACAAAACCTGAGACACAGACCCATCTACTTCGAGCCTTCTCCCGAGCATCACCCACATCACTTCAACTTCGAGTCGCGCCGTTATCTACCCCTAGTCGAAACCCGAGTTACCCCTTTCGTCCCCAAATCATTACAACCCAGACATGACTGCACATGCGTGCACATGCACGGTTGCCTGAGCCACCTCCGACCAACCTCGCGACCACCCATGACTCACCCATGATCCCTTCGCCTTGCCTGAGCGCCCAGAAACCACGATGTCACCGTGGTTCAAAATCGAGCATGTCAGTGTCCAACTGGAACAAAACCAGTCACCTTAAAATGCCTTGCCCGATCATCTCGGCCATCTAAACGCCGCGCCAGCACGATTACAACCTCGTCTCGACCTCCAGCCATTATCCCCCCTGCACCGGTCCACCCCGATCCATCCATGGCAACGAATTAAATTCGAGAATGACATCGAACAAAACACGTCCTTAAACCCTATTACGACACCGACCAACCACCACGGTCATCAGAAAATTTATTCACCATTTATCCTATGAACCTCATCGCCTAAACCCCCTCTAGTATCAAACCCGAGGCCCAATTGTATGTTGATCATCGGAAATTTACCAAAACATATATTCTGTTCATCTCATATTTTCTCACAGCCTACCAAACTAAAAATCATAAATTTACTTTTAAAAATCCTTTTTTGCTAGCACGAATCTAATTATGGATTCGAAATACAAGATTGGATGCATTGGGTTTTCTATAAAAAATTCCACTGTAATTTCCCCCTTTTCTAATTATTTACCAATTTTTTTAACCTGATACTATTTGAAAATTTAAGTCAGGAAAATATAAACACTTTCCTTTTGAAGATCATTATCTAAATCTTTGTTAATTTTGAGATGTGAAGAGAAAAAAATTTGCTTTGGTTTCTTTAAAAACTGTAACTTTGAAACAGAGAAGTGTTTGTACACACAGTAACCTACATACACACATTCAGGCAAGTTTATATCCATGAAAACACATTCCATAATAAACATTCAATACCAATCACATGCAAAACCAAAGTAAAATTGGTTTTAAAAGTTTGCTCACAGATTCACAGGCATTGGATTCAAAGAACTGGTTGTTAAAAAATTAAAGTTGCTCACCTAATGATGAAGTTGAACAGAGAACCAGCAAGCTTGAAATTTGAAACTGAAATTTGTTTGATGATTTCTCTTTAGTTTGTTTTCACTTCTGCTTTGATCTGTAATTTGATTTAAATCTGTTGATCAGAAGTTTGCACACTTGACTCTGAACAGAAAAGCAAGGCTTGGAACTGCATCTAACCTTGAACTTGATCTATTTCCAGGTCGAAAGCTTTTGCATTCTTGAATTTGCTTCACAGATTTTCTTTGTCTCAGGTTTTTGAATTTAGATGAGGTGATTTCCAGATATGAGATGTTTTGATTTTTTTTTTTTTGTTCTGCTATCTTTGTTTTTCTGCTTATACTCTTCTCATCATTTCTTTTTTTCATGGGTGTTGAGATTTTAGATACTCAATCTATTGTTACTTTTTTTTCAGATAGCTAAGATATTATATGATTGAGCATGGGAAGATGAATTTTTTTTTATAATTTTAAATTTCATTATTTTATTCAATTAAATATATTGGATGCCATATGAAAAAAAATTATTATGTAACCTCAATGCATGTTGATTGCTTTAATCCATCTCTTTGGTATATGTTTATCATTTGTAATTTACAAAGACAAGAAATTTTTTTAATAAATTTTTATATCATATTTATTTTATAAATGAACATACCCCTTTCTTACTTAATCTTTATATTTACAATATATAAAATATAAATTACACCTTAATGATTTCTAAAAACCAAATATTTTGTTTTTCTAAAACATTTATTTTAAATGTAGATTCAAATTCTCAATTCACTAGAATTAAAAATCTATTTATGCCTATTTATATATTCATAAATATAATTGTGCAATTTAAATTTAAATTCAATGTTTACATTTGTAAAATGTTTATGTTTCCTTTTATATTTATATTTACACAACAAAATTTTATCCCAATCAATTTTCACATTGCAACCTTTAATTTAGTTCGCTATTTTTATATACATATATATTCTTTTATACATTTTACATTCATACATTTCTTTATTATTTATTTTTGTACAACTTTATAAAACGAAAAGAATGATTTAAACATTTTGATTTCATATTAAAAAATAGTCACATTTATTTATATAAGAGAATTGAATCTTAAAAATAAATCTTTTGAAATTTATTACATCTCCCACATATTAATATAATTAAAAATTTAGAAAACAAACTGTCGTTATCTTTTTATTAATCTCAAGCTTTTAATTTCTATTTTGTTTTTAGTACATTTTATTTTGAAATTCAATATTTTTTCATAAAATACTTATTTTTATATTTTAAATCAAATTTCTGTTTATTCTCAATACACTTATTTTTCCTAAATCCAATATTTATTTGTAAGATACTTATGCGTAAATTTTAAATTAAATTCCTATTAATAATAAAAAATTATTTATTTATTCTAGAAATCTCTAATTAATTCATAATTTATTTTCAAAAATTAATTTAATTGCCAAATCAAACTTGGTAAATTTTCAGGAATGTTACAGATTCCCCACATTGAAAAAAAATTCCGTCCCCGAAATTTGCAAGGGAGACAGCAAAGAAAAGATGAAAGATAGAGAAATATCTTTCCAAATCAAACTAGATATCAATTCTGTATTTGGATTACTAAATCAGAATATCAACAATAGATATAAGAACAAGCTCATGCGATACTAGACAGGATGCTCGGGTCATCCAGTCTACGAAATGCAGGGCACTGGTTAGTTCGTAGAGATAACTAACCGTTTGTAGAATATATCGAGACACGGACAATAGATAAATGGATTTAATCTTCCACATTTCTCAAACACTAGATATGGATTCCAAATTCAAGTCGGAACACCCCAAAATATATACCAACTTGTCCCTCTTCGGACTTCAGTCTACACAAGAAATTACAATAGAATTTCGAATTTGATTTTAACCCATGTCGTTTTGTTGATACAATTCAAATTTAGCCTTATATTTGTTAACCAATTTAACTCAATTTTAAAATTTTCAAATTCATTAGAGTTTAAAATGGAAAGCTAATAAGAAACCGATGAAGATACGAAGTAAGGATTTTCTTCAACGTCGTAGGGCCACCATCACACCGAAACTCCTTCCTGGAACTGCTACGAAGCCATCAAAAAGAATTGGGAATCAAATCAAAGGAGATTTGATAGAGAAGGTTATTTCCACTGTTGCAGGACATTGATCATTTGTAGTGGTACTCCCATGTCCCCTATCTCGTCCTCTTCTTGCACTCATACTCACTATCAGTGGATAGTAAGAGAATTTACTGAGGCATTTGAACGGATATCTTAGGGATATACTCATTCTAGGTAATACTTCACCCTATCTCTAATGAGTTACTTAATGTGTTATACTCATGAGCTAAAGTTTCAACCTTTAGCTCTGATACCAATATGTAATGACCCTGACTCGACCTTCGAAAATCGACACCGAATACGACACTCGTATTCAAATGTCGCTGGTCCAAACGTCAAACCTGGTTCGCCGGAGCTTATAACACATTAAGTATAACAACACAGCGGAAGAAAAGAGTAATACATTTGATATTCAACATTTGATACAATATCCAGACACAATGAATATCAATATACATCAGAGATATGATACAAGACAATAGCAGCGGAAAGAAAAGATAACACCAGCAGCGGAACAAAATTTCCAATAGAGAAAGTAGTCTTCAAAAGAGAACTCCAGTATCGGTAATCTCCATCTCCAAGGCACCTGTATGCGCCAAAATTGGTCACAAACCCTAGGTATCGTGAAAATACCAAACAATGAATATAAATCAGCAATATTCGAGCACAAGTCTCAGATCTAAGCAAGCAACAAACAGCAATCCAGAAGTAACAGTCAGAAACACAAGATTTATAGTGGTTCGGCTATCTCCGGCCTACGTCCACTTCAAAGTTTTTTATCTTTTTATTGATGTCCTTTGCTGATTACAAATGATTGCAGCAGTTACAATGAAGAATTTCGAGTATAACAATAGTAGTGAGATATAGGATCGAATCCGGATGAGTCTGGACGTTGAATGGCCAAAAAGATCCTTTTTCTTTAGGCTTCAGGGAGCTATTTATAGGCGTAGGAGGCTGAGATCGCGCTCAAACTTCGGGAGACTTCTTCTGGCATGTGAGTGGGCCCACGCGACCGACCCCACCAAGTTTCGACTCGATCTGTGATCGATACGAAGCAATTTCGTATCCATCAAAAAATGATCCTATCGAGATGAAACTTGGCAGGATTATTCTTTAGCATGTATGGAAGCAGCTGTGAAAATTTCATTGCATTTGGATCAATGGTATAGGAGATACGGTCGATACAAAATTGATCTGCTCGATGGCTGTTTGGTTCTAATCCATTCATTCGAACCAATCACTTCGACTCGATGGCAATGTGTGTGAGCAGGTTGACGTGGCACTCACTCTTCGTGTCGATCCGTTTTTCACTCTGGTTTGGTCGAGTCACTCCGAGTATTTCGCCGCGTTCGCATCCATAACTCACGTGTCATCTCTGGCTTGTTTGACTTGGTGGATTCGAACAAGCAAGTATTTATGGATTCGAACAAGGACCCCTGATGGATACGAAGTGGTCAGTGCCTGATGGATGCGAAGTCATCTGATGGACTCGAGGCGGATGGATACGAAGGACTTGCATCCTTGACCAATACGAAGACGATGGATACGAATGGAAGCTTATCCATGGATACAGATCATGTCTAGCTGGATGGATATGAAACAGGACGTTGCCGATCGATACGAAGCGCATGTCCTGTTGATGGATACGAACTCGATCGGTGTGAATTTAATGGATACGAAATGTGACGTAATGATGGATACGGATTCCATCGATACGATGCTAATGCTGATTGATGGATACGAAAATGTGACTTTTTTCATCAACTTGCATCGATCATATCTTGAGCATATGAACTCGGATTGACTTGAAATTTGGAATGCAGGTTTCCTTGGCTTTGCTTGTCATGTCTCGTCAATTGCAGCCCGATCCGGACTCGAACAAAATTCATCGATATCCATGGTTATCCTGCAATGCACAGTTGATATTCATGACTTGTTATTATTGATTTTCAGTTGATTTTTGGGTATCTCATCTTTGCCAAAAGGTGGGATAACACTTTGCCCCCCAAAACATGCCATTTGGTAAAAGGTGTGTTTTGATCAGTCTCAAATTGAATGTAGTGAGTTCATGTTTTATTTAGAGTTTATAGCATTTTCAATGAAGTCCATGGTTGTTCGAAGCCAAATCGTTATCAATTTCTTCCAGTGGAAGTTAAGAATGCAATTCTACAGTCTCTCCGGACTATCGATGGTCACTCCGGACCCTTGCCAAGCCCATTCTAGACTTAGCGATCGAATAAAAAGATCCCATTGCACTCCGGCGTTGCTCTCTATTCCTTGCACTCCGGCCCCAACTAAGGCGTATAACGATGTCTTGGTTATTCTAAACCGACCATAGCCTTTCCGGACTCTTGCTGGATCCCATCCTGTCACTCTCCGGTGAAGGGGAAGCAGCGTTAAGTGAGTCGATCCTGTCGCTCTCCGGCGAAGCAACTCACTTCTTGCACCCCGGTTCAGTGTATCTGAACATTAAGCGATGTCATGGCCTAAATCGTGGGCCGATCACAGCCTCTCCGGGCTCTTATCGAATCCCGATCCAATCACTCTCCAGTGAATGGGAAACGACGTTAAGTGAGTCGATTCTGTCGCTCTCCGGCGAAGCAACTCACTTATTGCACTCCGGACCCCGCCTCTCCGGGTAGGGTCATAAAGCTATCATTTTCATGTTGACATTTAACATTTACCCTTTAACTCTTCCGTCAAAGGTTTATTTCAAGAAATTCAAGTTTATTTATTAAATTCAGGTCCTAGATGTTCAATCCCAAACATCAGGTGAAAACTAAACATTGCCACTCCGGGCAGATCGGTCTATCTCCATCTCAGAGCATGCCTAGGGATCTCTTCGGTTCCCGTACATGAGTAAGTGGAATAGCCATTTATTTTTAAAATCAAATCTAAGAAAACTAATCGAACAAAGTCCGCATCCTGAACTTGGCCCTTGCCATCATAATCAATTGATGACGAGTCGTGATCCTAATCCAGGATCAGTTTTGTTAGGTGGAGGCGGCAGCTGTTCAGGTCTTACGACCGCGGTCCGTTCTCTGATATACTGTGGCAATCTGCCACTCCTGGCATGTTTTTCCACCTCATCTTTTAGGTGACGGCATTCATTGGTAGTATGCCCATCCAGCTCGTGGAATAGGCAATATTTTCTGGTTCTACGCGCCCGCTCAGTAGGATCTCTCCTGGGTGGTTTTCGATAGGGGAGTTGCCCTCGAGTTTCAGTGTAATCCATTCCAGGCTTGCCGTCAGATCTGTATATTGCCTGAATCTGGGCTCTCGGAATTTCTTCCGTTTATCAGGACCATCACGTCTATCCTCATGCTTTCTCTTTCCCTTGTCCGCTCCGGACTGTTCCCTAGCGGTTCCTTCGCCCTGCACAACATTTATTTCTCGCCTTTCGCCTCGTGATTCTTCCAGGCGAATGAATCTTTCAGCCTCATGATAAAATTCTCCCAAATCTTGCGGGGGATCTCTTGTCAAAGAATCTTTGAATTCGGTGCCTTCCCCAACTCCTGCCACCGCCGCCATCAAAATCATCGATGGATCCGGGCGATTTACAGAAGCCACTGTTGCATTGAATCGCAGTAAAAAATCTTTTATGGACTCTCCGGTCCTTTGTTTATTGAAGATAGGGTCATCACACTCTTGGGTCGCGTTACGTGGACCCTGAACTATCTCATGAAGCAATCTACAAGCTCGCCTCATGTTCCGATTGATCCAGTCTCCGGCTGTCTAAACCAAAGCGCAGTTAAATCTGACAAGTATAGAGGGAAGCATCGAGCTATCACTTCCTCGGATGCCCCCAGCACTTCCATGTGCCTAATGTATCTGGTAATATGCATCGTTGGGTTGACTTCCCGTCATAGGGATCCAGCACAGGCAGTATGAACTTTGGAGGGTTCCTTGCATTCCTGATATTCGTAGTGAACGGACTCCGACTGACTTCTTCTAATCCTCCACTCGATAATCCTCCTCTCATGATTCGTCGCACTAGACCAATCATTCTTTCATCTCCATCCGGGGGCTGCCCCCTTGTCATGTTTCTACCCTGCCCCCCAAGTCTCAAAGGGAACTCTGGTACATACTCTTCATGTGGCTCAGTGACAGTAGCATTGGCTCCAGCCTGCTAAGCTTCATATATGAGTCTTCCCGTGTCTGATCCTGAGGGTCTGCCCCCAAGTCCTTGTTGATTGCCTTCAGGTCCTGCACTACGGTCTTGAACCTGACCTTCATTGGCTTCCACAATCCTTACTCCCTGTCCTGCACTTGCGGTCACGGTAGCTGGTCCAAGGTTCTGCGCGTTCGCTGCTCTCATCTGTTCAAAGAAATTCTGCAGCATCTCCTGTTGGCTTTTCATCATTCTTTCATGCATTAAATTAGCCATAGCCGCCATCTCATCCCAGGTGATGTAGATCGAAGCTTGTCCTTCTGCAGCTCCAGAGGATGCCTCCTGGCTCCCTCCTTGTTGGCTTCTCTCAGCTCTTTGTCTTGTTTGTCGAGTCATTTTCTCTAAGTCTGAATTCTTCAAGCTTTTCAGATCTGAACTTCTACCCGATGTAGCGGGTGCTAGTTCTTCTCAATGAAAGCACCAAAGTGTTTGCACCGAAATTGGTCACAAACCTCAGGTATCGTGAAAGCACCAAACAAAGAATATAAATCAGCAATATTCGAGCACTAGTCTCAGATCTAAGCAAGCAACAAACAGCAATCCAGAAGTAACAGTCAGAAACACAAGATTTATAGTGGTTCGGCTATCTCCGGCCTACGTCCACTTCAAAGTTTTTTATCTTCTTATTGATGTTCTTTGCTGATTACAAATGATTGCAACAGTTACAATGAAGAATTTCGAGTATAACAGCAGTAGTGAGATATAGGATCGAATCCGGCAGAGTTTGGACACTTCTTCTGGCACGTGAGTGGGCCCACGCGACCGACCCCACCAAGTTTTGACTCGATCTGTGATCAATACAAAGCAATTTCATATCCATCAAAAAATGATCCTATCGAGATGAAACTTGGCAGGATTATTCTTTAGCATGTATGGAAGCAGCTGTGAAAATTTCATTGCATTTGGATCAATGGTTTAGGAGATACGGTCGATACGAAATTGATCTGCTCGATGGCTGTTTGGTTCGAATTCATTCATTCGAACCGATCACTTCGACTCGATGGCAATGTGCGCGAGCAGGTTGACATGGCATGCGCTCTTCGTGTCGATCCGCTTTTCACTCCGGTTTGGTCGAGTCACTTCGAGTATTTCGCCGCGTTCGCATCCACAACTCACGTGTCATCTCTGGCCTGTTTGACTTGGTGGATTCGAACAAGCAAGTATTCATGGATTCGAACAAGGACCCCTGATGGATATGAAGTGGTCAGTGCCTGATGGATGCGAAGTCATCTGATGGACTCGAGACGGATGGATACGAAGGACTTGCTTCCCTGACCGATACGAAGACGATGGATACGAACGGAAGCTCATCCATGGATACAGATCATGTCTAGCTGGATGGATACAAAACAGGACGTTACCGATTGATACGAAGCGCATGTCCTGTTGATGGATACGAACTCGATCGGTGCGAAGTTGATGGATACGAAATGTGACGTGATGATGGATACGGCTTCCATCGATACGAAGCTAATGCTGCTTGATGGATACGAAAATGTGACTTTTTTCATCAACTTGCATCGATCATATCTTGAGCATATGAACTCGGATTGACTTGAAATTTGGAATGCAGGTTTCCATGGCTTTGCTTGTCATGTCTCTTCAATTGCAGCCTGATCCGGACTAGGACAAAATTCATCAATATCCATGGTTATCCTGCAATGCACAGTTGATATTCATGACTTGTTATTATTGATTTTCATTTAATTTTTGGGTATCTTAGCTTTGCCAAACGGTGGGATAACACTTTGCCCCCCAAAACGTGCCTTTTGGTAAAAGGTGTGTTTTGATCAGTCTCAAATTGAATGCAATGAGTTCGTTTTTTATTCAGATTTTATAGCATTTTCAATCAAGTCCATGGCTGTTCGAAGCCAAATCATTATCAATTTCTTCCAGTGGAAGTTAAGAATGAAATTCTACAGTCTCTTCAGACTATCGATGGTCACTCCGGACCCTTGCCAAGCCCATTCCAGACTTAGCGATCGAATAGAAAGATCCCATTGCACTCCGGCGTTGCTCTCTATTCCTTGCACTCCGACCCTAGCTAGGGCATATAACGATGTCATGGTTGTTCTAAATTGATCATAGCCTCTCCGGGCTCTTGCTGGATCCCATCTTGTCACTCTTCGGTGAAGGGGAAGCAGCGTTAAGTGAGTCGATCATGTCGCTCTCCGGCGAAGCAACTCACTTCTTGCACTCCGGTTCAGTGTATCTGAACATTAAGCGATGTCATGGCCTAAATCGTGGGCTGATCATAGCCTCTCCGGGCTCTTATCGAATCTCGATCCAATCACTCTCCGGTGAATGGGAAACGACGTTAAGTGAGTCGATTCTGTCGCTCTTTGGCGAAGCAACTCACTTCTTGCACTCCGGATCCCGCCTCTCCGGGTAGGGTCATAAAGCGATCATTTTCATGTTGATATTTAACATTTACCCTTTAACTCTTCGGTCAAAGGTTTATTTCAAGAAATTCAAGTTTATTTATTAAATTCAGGTCCTAGATGTTCAATCTCAAACATCAGGAGAAAACTAAACATTGCCTCTCCGGGCCGATCGGTCTATCTCCATCTCAGAGCATGCTTAGGGATCTCTCCGGTTCCCTTACATTAGTAAGTGGAATAGCCATTTATTTTTAAAATCAAATCTAAGAAAACTAATCGACCAAAGTCCGCATCTCGAACATGGCCCTTGCCATCATAATCAATTGATGACGAGTCGTGATCCCAATCCAGGATCAGTTCTGTTAGGTGTAGTCGGCAGTTGTTCAGGTCTTACGGCCGCGGTCCGTCTCTGATATACGGTGGCAATCTGCCACTCCTGGCATGTTCTTCCACCTCATCTTTTAGGTGACGGCATTGAAATTTGGAATGCAAGTTTCCATGGCTTTGCTTGTCATATCTCGTCAATTGCAGCCCGATTTGGACTCGGACAAAATTCATCGATATCCATGGTTATCCTGCAATACACAGTTGATATTCATGACTTGTTATTATTGATTTTCAGTTAATTTTTGGGTATCTCAGCTTTGCCAAAAGGTGGGATAACAGTACCAATCTAGAAATAGCTCGAACTCCCAATAACGATGCACAAAGATAAGCAAGTGCAGTCACGATCCAAAGACTGAACTAGCTCTAGATAATCTACTAAACCCGATTATCTGAAAAACCCAACTCTAGACTCCCCGTGTGGGAAAATTATGGGCACCCGGAGTTTAGGAAGGGAACAATAAACTCTAGGTCAGTCGTGGGACTGGTATGAGCAAACAAAAACATTTGGTCTTTAAAACAAACAAAAGAACTCAAATTTGAAATCCACAACGCCCTTTAGAAAATGAAACTACCATAAGGCCTCCCAGCACACACACACAATGCAATCGCACACTTGCGGGAGATTTCCCCTTAGGATAGTCAAATATTCTTAATATGAGAAAAATTCTTTGATATT
Source organism: Allium cepa (assembly GCA_030765085.1). Taxonomy (NCBI): domain Eukaryota; kingdom Viridiplantae; phylum Streptophyta; class Magnoliopsida; order Asparagales; family Amaryllidaceae; genus Allium; species Allium cepa. The sequence continues at coordinate 468,876,624 of CM060931.1, forward strand.
ATTACTAATGCATAGTGGAAAATCTTTCAAAAGTAAAATATTAATCCTAGCCAGCATAGGTACCATGATATTATGCCTACTATAGCTGCCATGTTAAATGGCAGGTTCTACAACTAAAACCGTACAAGGCGCGTATTGTTTTGTTTGGATTTCCAACAAATGGTCAGGCTAAGGAACTTCTTACTGTCCATGGGTACGCCTCTGGCGGGACGTCCCGAGAACCTAACCGGATCTCTGCCAACACAAGGCCGGGTCACCTCTGTAACTAGGTAACAACTACTCGAGCATGTCATCCCCCGGTCCTTTGGGACCTTTATCCGAGGTACCTCTAATCCAACAACCACAAAGCAATCACAAAGTAATAGATCTACAGTATCCACATAAGTGAAGTATTTGGGCTCCATACCATGATACCACCCTTTTCCAAAAGGGAATGACACGCCCTAAAGGGCGCGACCCTCGTAACCTTGCCGCATCTTCCCTGTTCGACCATTTTCGGGGTGTGAGGTCCTGATGCGGTCTCGTCCACAAAGCTACGCTTTACACAAAAGCCATACTTTGATCAACAAATGATACACAGCAGCACTCAGCATGCCACACTACCAAATTTGGGAGTATGTCACTGATAAATATCAACTACATAACCTCTGAGCTCGTACGTCTCAGAGAAGGGTGTTAAGCTAAGAGAATAAATTCTCCGCCACCAAGCAGAAATGTATTTGATAGACATCAGTTTAATATCTCAAAGTGTAGTGTCAGACATACAACCATACAAGTCTGTTCCGGGTTCGAACAAAACCGAAGGCACTTCCGAAGAAGCCCTTGCAATCCGGGTATCCACAATCCCGATCGGACTTCCCATCACTTAGGGAATCTCTATACCGTAGCTACTCGATGAAGAGACAATCGATCAGTTATCCTATCATTCTTGCAAATACCCGGTCTTCAACACCGATCTTCAATTGCAATCCATAATGTCGTATCACTATTCGGAATGGGTTATGTGACACAAGATCCTCTTCCGGCTAAACCAAATAATGAGCGTAATATTTAAAAACATGTAGATATGGAATTTCAGTTAAGTCACAACTTTTAAAAAAACCCAAAATCTTTCTTCAAATGGTTTAAACAAAATACCATTTTAAATTCTTTTAACAAAAAGATTCATTTCACAAAGTTCACCTAGTTTCACAAAGATCTATTCATAGATTTTCAAAACAATTTCCATTTCAATTTGGATTAACTCATTAAATCTTTAAATTAAGGATTTAACTTATAGCTTTCAAACCCATTTCCAAAGATTTATTCATAACTTGGAAAACTATTTTCATTTTAAACTTGAAATCCTTTTAACACAAATTGGATGTCCATTTCTTATATGAAACCTTTTATTTTTTGAAAACAATTAGTTTTCGTTTTGGAAAAATCGGATTATATCTATACAAGTTAAAATCTTGGTTAAATTTAAATTCTCAAAACAACACTTTTAAAATGGTTTAAAAACCCATATAAACACATTTATAAGTTGAATAACCTTTTTAAACCAAAGTATCCAAATCATAGAATTCGATTTCAAATGTTGAATTCAAATTTAAATCAAATTATTTAAATTTCAAAACTCAATCAACTTATTCAAAATAACTTTTATTTTTGAAATTCATTTTCAAAAGCTTTCAATTCCAAAACTATTTTGGATTCAAAAATTCAATCTTTAAAACTATTTCAAAATCCGTGACTTAACCCATTTCCACGTGCAATCCATAATGTGTGTGTGTGTAAGTGTGGTCCAGGGGTTTTACACAATAAAAGTGCCACAACATTAATCAGCACAGATTCAAATACAGCAATATATTTGATAAGCGATATAAACTATAACGCTTATATTTGATAAGCGGTATAAACTATAACGCTTATATTTGATAAGCGATATAAACCATAACGCTTATCTTTTATTCACAGATCACAGGTATATATCACAGATAATAAATTACATCAAACACAGCTCAAATCAAAACAGAACATATCAGGGTATCAAACAATTCAATCATCCAATAGAATCCAAACATTCTTAAGTAAGATCAGTTAATTGTCTGATTAATTCAAATTAGATTAATTACTTATGAATTACTAATCCTGGTTAATTGACATTAATGAATTACAAATCATTTTGACTAATTACTCTTTAATTATTTATTAATTTACCATTAATAATAAATTAATTAACCTATAATTAATCAACCTTTAATTATTAAATACTTAACCTTTAATTATTTAATTCACCATGTAATCAAATATCTCTAGTTAATTAAATGACCCTTGATTAATTATCCTTTATTAATCTCACTAAGTAATTAGCTTTTATTTAATTACACAAAGTAATTATCTTTTATTTAATTACACAATGTGATTATCTTCAATTTGCTTCCATCAATAAATTTATTTTTGGATTAATTATCCTCTATTAATCTCAAATTAATTGCTTATGAATTAATTATCAAATCTTGATTAATTAATTACAGATCATTTGATGAAATAAATCAACCTCGATTATTTATCGTAGTTAATTAATTATTCCTTAATTAATCACATTAAATTAATCATTCTCTTATTATTAATTTAATTAATAATCTTAAGTTAATTACACAATTAATTAACCCTTAATTAATTTGCATTTAATTAATAAAATTACAATAATTGATTGTCATTAATCACTTAATCAACTTGAATCATTAAATAATTACATTTTAAAGTGTAATTATCTTTAAATAAATTACCATAAGTAATCTTAATTTGTCATATAAATAGATCAATCGCTTTGATTAATCTTGCCTTAATACTAAATAAATCCTTAAGTAATTAAATTTTTAACCCCTTGACAAATTAACCTTAATTACCTATCCTTTTAATACATTAAACAATTTCATTTAATTATCTTTGTAAATAATCAAAGATTTAATGAGATAATTAACCTAATACAAAATTATATAACTAACGAGTTTAAAACAAATTAACTTTTTAATATTTGAAACTTAATTTATTTTTCCCTTGGAAACTTTTTTTTAGCATAAATATACTTTTGAAACTTTGCTTAACCAAAAAATTTACTTCGTAACTAGAAATAAAATCTGTTGTACTAAATTGAAATCTGGTGACAGTTACAAATAAAACCCGAGACACAGACCCATCTACTTCGAGCCTTCCCCCAAGCATCACCCACATCACTTCAACTTCGAGTTGCGCCGTTATCTTCCCCGAGTCGAAATCCGAGTTACCCCTTTCGTCCCCAAATCATTACAACCCAGACATGACTGCACATGCGTGCACATGCATGGTTGCCTGAGCCACCTCCGACCAACCTCGTGACCACCCATGAGTCACCCACGATCCCTTCGCCTTGCCTGAGCGCCTAGAAACCACGATGTCACCGTGGTTCAAAATCGAGCATGTTAGTGTTCAACTAGTATCAAACCCGAGGCCCAATTGCCTATGAACCTCATCGCCTAGTTCAAAAATTCACCATTTATCCTATGAACCTCATCGCCTAAACCCCCTCTAGTATCAAACCCGAGGCCCAATTGTATGTTGATCATCGGAAATTTACCAAAACATATATTCTGTTCAACTCATATTTTCTCACAGCCTACCAAACTAAAAATCATAAATTTACTTTTAAAAATCCTTGTTTGCTAGCACGAATCTAATTATGGATTCGAAATACAAGATTGGATGCATTGGGTTTTCTAAAAAAAATCCACTGTAATTTCCCCCTTTTCTAATTACTTACCAATTTTTTTAACCTGATACTATTTGAAAAATTAAGTCAGGAAAATATAAACACTTTCCTTTTGAAGATCATTATCTAAATCTTTGTTAATTTTGAGATGTGAATAAAAAAAATTGGGTTTGGTTTCTTTAAAAACTGTAACTTTGAAACAGAGAAGTGTTTGTACACACAGTAACCTACATACACACATTCAGGCAAGTTTATATCCATGCAAACACATTCCACAATAAACATTCAATACCAATCACATGCAAAACCAATGTAAAATTGGTTTTAAAAGTTTGCTCACAGATTCACAGTCATTGGATTCATAGAACTGGTTGTTAAAAAATTAAAGTTGCTCACCTGATGATGAAGTTGAACAGAGAACCAGCAAGCTTGAAATTTGAAACTGAAATTGTTTTGATGATTTTGATTGTTAAATATGTTGAGTTGTTTCCAGCTTTTGCCTTTGATTTTTATCTGAAACCTTTCTTTAGATTTGAAACTTCCAGATTTAATTTCTCTTTAGTTTGTTTTCACTTCTGCTATGATCTGTAATTTGATTTAAATCTGTTGATCAGAAGTTTGCACACTTGACTCTGAACAGAAAAGCAAGGCCTGGAACTGCATCTGACCTTGAACTTGATCTGCTTCCAGGTTGAAAGCTTTTGCATTCTTGAATTTGCTTCACATATTTTCTTTGTCTCAGGTTTTTGAATTTAGCTGAGGTGATTTCCAGATTTGAGATGTTTTGAATTTTTTTCTGCTATCTTTGTTTTTCTAGTTATACTCTTCTCATCATTTCTTTTTTTCTTGGGTGTTGAGATTTTAGATACTCACTCTATTGTTGCTTTTTTCAAATTTGCTGAGATACTATATGATTAAGCATGGGGAGATGAATTTTTTTTTATAATTTTAAATTTTATTACTTTATTCAATTAAATATATTGGATGCCATATGAAAAAAAATGATTATGAAACCTCAATGCATGTTGATTGCTTTACTCCATCTCTTTTGTATATGTTTATCATTTGTAATTTTCAAACACAAAAGAAATTTTTTTAATAAATTTTTATATCATATTTATTTTATAAATGAACTTACCCCTTTCTTACTTAATCTTTATATTTACATTATATAAAATATAAATTACACCTTAATGATTTTTAAAAACCAAATATTTTGTTTTTCTAAAACATTTATTTTAAATGTAGATTCAAATTCCCAATTCACTTGAATTAAAAATCTATTTATGTCTATTTATATGTTCATACATATAATTATGCAATTTAAATTCAAATTCAATGTTTACATTTGTAAAATGTTTATGTTTCCTTTTATATTTATATTTACACCACAAAATTTTATCCCAATCAATTTTCACATTGCAACCTTTAATTTAGTTCATGATTTTTATATACATATATATTCTTTTATACATTTTTCATTCATACATTTCTTTATTATTTATTTTTGTACAACTTTATAAAAAGAAAAGAATGATTTAAACATTTTGATTTCATATTAACAAATAGTCACATTTATTTATATAAGAGAATTAAATCTTAAAAATAAATCTTTTGAAATTTATTACATCTCCCACATATTAATATAATTAAAAATTAAAAAACAAACTGTCATTATCTTTTTATTAATCTCAAGCTTTTAATTTCTATTTTATTTTTAATACATTTTATTTTGAAATTCAATATTTGTTCATAAAATACTTATTCTTATATTTTAAATCGAATTTCTATTTATTCTCAATACACTTATTTTTCCTAAATCCAATATTTATTGTAAGATACTTATGCTTAAATTTTAAATTAAATTTCTATTCATAATCAAAAATTATTTATTTATTCTAGAAATCTCTAATTAATTCACAATTTATTTTCAAAAATTAATTTAATTGCCAAATCAAACTTGGTAAATTTTCGGGAATGTTACATGTCATACCTTGAATTTCCTCTCCCACGACCTCTTGTTGAACTTTCTTCTCTTTTATTGTAGTAGTTGTTGTTTTCATAGTTGGGCCTCCAACCTCGTTCATGTCCATATGCACGACCTCTTCCTCTTTCTTGGCCACCACCTCATCTTTGTTGGCTTCGAATATTTTCTTCCTTTTTTGAATCAATCCATGTCTTAAGGATTTGCTCCATAGTCTCTTCCTTCTTTCTTTTCTTTTCTTCATTAGCTTGCAACAAGCCTAGAAATTCCTCTGTTGAAATGGTCTTCAAGTTTTTTGTTTCTTTAATGACGGCAACAATATGTTCGAAGAAGTTCAAGGCCCATGTTGAGAAGGAAAGTGGCCTTATGATTAAAGCCATGAGATCTGACCGTGGAGGAGAGTTCACATCAAAAGAATTCTAAAAGTATTGTGAAAATAACGGAATCGGACGACAACTGATAGTGTCTAGATCCCCCAGCAAAATGAAGTAGTAGAAAGGAAGAAGAGGACAATTCTTGAAATGGCAAGTAGCATACTCAAAAGTAAGATGTTGCCAAAGAAATTTTGGATGGAAGCTGTGACATGTGAGGTTTATCTATCAAACCGATCTCCAATAAGAAGTGTGTGGGGAAAGATACCACAAGAAGCATGGAGTGGAAGAAAGCCTGGTATTTCCCATCCAAGAGTCTTTGGAAGCATAGCTCATGTACATGTACCAGACGGGAAGCGAAGCAAATTGGATGACAAAAGTGAGAAGTATATTTTCATCTGTTATGACACCAACTCTAAAGGATATAAGCTCTACAATCCTGATACGAGGAAGATAATAATTAGTCGAGATATTGTGTTTGATGAAGAAGGAGAATGGGATTGGAGATCACATAATAAAAATTACAACTTCTTTCCATACTTTAAAGAAGATGAAATACCACAACCAAGGATCGAGCAATTAAAGGAGGAGCCTACTTCCCAACTAGTTTCTCCTACCATAAGTTGTCAAGAAGATGAGAGCTCAAATGGAAGGGCTCCACGCTTTAAAAGCTTCAAGAAATTTATGAGGTAACAGAAAATCAAGACAATCTTACTCTCTTTTGTTTATTTGTGGATTGTGAGCCGATGAACTTCCTAGAAGCTTTGCGAAAGAAGAAATGGAAAAATGCTATGGACGAAGAAATCAAAGCCATCATGAAGAATGACACATGGGAGTTAGCTTCACTTCCAAAAGGACACAAGGCGATTGGTGTGAAGTGGGTATACAAATCAAAAAAAATTGCCAAAGGAGAAGTTAAAAGATACAAAACGAGATTGGTGGCAAAAGGCTATAGTCAAAGATCTGGCATTGACTGTGATGAGGTATTCGCTCCAGTCGCTCGATTAGAAACTGTTAGACTAATAATCTCTTTAGTAACTCAAAATAGTTGGAAGATAAATCAAATGGATGTGAAATCTGCTTTCTTGAATGGAGTTCTTGAAGAAGAAGTTTATATCGAGCAAGCACAAGGCAATGAAGTCAAAGGAGAAGAAGACAAGGTTTTGAAGCTAAAGAAGGCACTTTATAGGTTGAAACAAGCTCCAAGAGCTTGGAATGCTCGAACTGATAAGTACTTCCATGAGAGAAACTTCATCAAATGTCCATATGAGCATGCACTCTATTTTAAAATCCATAATGGTGATACATTGATTATATGCTTGTATGTAGACGACTTGATCTTCAAAGGTAGCAATCCAAGCATGTTTCAAGAGTATAAGAAAGAGATGACGAAAGAGTTTGAGATGACTGATATTGGGCTCATGTCTTATTACCTCGGCATTGAAGTAAAACAAGAAGATAAAGGCATTCTAATCACTTAAGAAGGCTACGCTAAGAAAGTATTGAGGAAGTTCAAGATGGATGACTCTAATCCAGTTTGCACACCAATGGAATGCGGAATCAGGTTGTCAAGGCATGAGGAAGGAGAAAAAACGGACTCAACACTCTACAAAAGCTTGGTTGTAAGCCTTGTGATATTTAATGTGTATAAGACCTGACATTCTATATGCGGTAGGAGTTGTGAGTCTATACATGGAGAACCCAACAATAACTCATTTGAAGGCAGCAAAGAGGATTCTTCGCTATGTTAAAGACACAACAAACTTTGGATTGTACTACTCTATTTCTGATAATTATGAGCTTGTTGGATATAGTGATAGTGATTGGAGTGGAGATATGGATGACCGAAAAAGAACAAGTGGCTTCATGTTCTATATGGAAGATACAGCCTTCACATGGATGTCGAAAAAACAGTCGATTCGCTCTTTCCACATGCGAAGCAGAGTTTGTAGCTGCTACTTCATGTGTTTTCCCTGCAATTTGGTTACGAAATCTACTGAAGGAGTTGAAACTGCCACGAGAGAAGCCGACCAAGATTTTCATGGACAACAAATCAGCAATTGCTTTGTCTAAGAATCCAGTTTTCCATGATCGAAGGCAAGCATATTGATACACGCTATCACTATATTAGAGTGTGTGTCTCCAAAAAGGATGTTCAACTAGAATACGTGAAGACACGTGATCAAGTAGTTGATATCTTCACCAAGCCTCTCAAGCATGAAGATTTTGTCCGGTTGAGAAATCTGTTTGGAGTCACAAATCAAATTTAAAAGGGGGTGTAGAAATATTAAACTTGATTTGTTAATTTCTTGAAGTTTCTTATTATTAAAGTTTCTAGAGTCTTCTTGTGTTTGATAGAATTTGGTGAGAGCTCCGGAATTTCATATTAGTTGCTAGAAATAAGAATTATATAATAGTTAGTTGCCAAAAGAGTCATTTCTAGAGTTGTCAAATGAGTCATATTTTTAGAGTATTCTATATCTAGAATGTTCTATTGAGTCATATAAATAGAGGAGCTCTCCCCTCATTTTATATTAATCAAGCAAGAAATAAATCATCAACAAAGAAAAGTTTTCTACAATAAAATAAAATAAAATAAAAAAAACCCCTCTTTCTTATATTCTCTCCTTCTTTATTCAAAAATATTCAACAAGATGGTCCTATAATTTTATTATAGTTAAATGGTCATACCACGAACTAATTGAGGTTAATTTTTACCTGGACTCTGAGTTATCATTTTAGTAACTAATCAAAATGAATACTTATTGATTCACTGGCAATTCTTTACAATATTTTGGTCTACAAACTGTTGGAACATATGAAGAAAAACTTCGTAATGATAGTTTTACAACACATGCATTCGTTTGGTTATGTATGTTAGAATTTGTTGAGCAGTGATGCTGTTTTGATTTTGATGGTTTTGAATGTAAACGAAAAGGAGATAATGTTTTATTGATGATTGAATAAAATTCTAAGTACTAAACGGTTGATACAGTGAGTTGTATATATAATTTTGACATAAAGGAAGTGGGCTGAGAAAATAAGTTGCAGCCCATCAGAAAGAAAAAAATGCATAAGAACATTGGTTCGGATTCGAGTAGCGGGTTTACTCGTGTAACCGCACCAGTTGCCTTTGATATATCTTATCCTTAACAGTCAGCCGAACCTTATTTTTATCTCCCCCTCAAACCAAAAACTAGGGTTTCCAAGAGATCGATTCTCATCTAAGATCTTTGAGCCGATTCTTCAAATCGATGCCATAAATCCAAAAATTAATGGGTGAGAGAGATGAAATAGTAGCCAGATCTGATTATTCGTTGAGGATCTGACTTCAGAAGCAACTAAAGTCTAAGGTTCTCTCTCACATCCCCTTGTTCTGAGCTATTTCTCTTTGGAGGATGAGCTTGATGCTTCGATTTGAGGATCCGACCTTCGGTGTTACAACTAGTAGGATTCGGTTCTCCTCTTTGGCAAGTTTTAGCTTCAACCTTTGACATAGTTTTTGGAGGAGTCTGATTTTGATCATAAATATAACTGGAGATGGAGATCACTTTTAGGTCATCTCAGAATCTCATGAAATTCCTGGCCGACAAAGCTTTGGTAAGGATGCCTACCCTTTGGTAAGTCATAAGTATATGATTGACTTGAAGTTGATTTTTGAGTACCTCATCTCGAACAAAGTATATATTGATTTCTATATGCTTTGTTCTAGAAGACTGAGTCAGCAGACATATACACAGTACTTTGGTTGTCACACCATAATGTTGGTTTGATATTAGTTTTGATTTTTAACTCATTAAGTAAGGATTGAATCCACATTATCTCTATAGTAGCACTAGCAACGCTCCTATATTCAGCTTCGGTACTTGACCTGGATATAGTAGATTGCTTCTTTGAACACCATGATACCGGATTATCTTCAACATAAATGTAATACCCTGAGACTAATTTCCTATCGTCGAGATCAGTTGCCCTATCAACATCAGTGAACCCAGTTATATTGAGATCTTTACTTGTCCTTAGTGATAGTCCATAAGCAGCTGACCGTTTTAGATACCTCGGAATCCTTTTGACAGCTTTCCAGTCCTCACTTAATGGTTTCTGCATAAATTTAGATATTTTATTAACACTAAATGATATATCAGACCTTGTTATGGTTGCATACTGTAATGCTCCCATAACACTTCTATAATGTTTAGTATTAAATATTGGTTCTCCCCTGTATTTGGAAAGTTGTTGATTGAATATCATAAGTGTTGGTTGAGGATTAGCTTTATCCATTTTTTCTTGTAAAGAATCTCATTAATATACTTTCTCTGGCTTAGAATTATTTCTGAACTTGATTTTCTTATCACTTCTATGCCAAGAAAGTAATTTTAAGTTTCCAAGATCTTTGACAGAGAATTGTCTGTCTAGGTATTGAATAAGACTATTAACTGCAGCTTCATCATTGCCTGTATTAATTAGATCATCAACATATATTAGAATGTATATAACAAAATCTTGAAAAATTTGATGAATAAAGAGTTGTCTGACTTGGTAGACTATAACCCAATCTGACTAGAGTGGTGTTCAGTCTATCAAACCAGACTCTTGGAGCTTGCTTAAGGCTATATATTGCCTTATTTAACTTGCATATATGGTTTGAATTTTAATTATATCCATATGGTTGTTCCATATAGATTTCTTCTTGCAAGTACCCATTCAAAAAATCATTTTTAACATCAAGTTGCCTAATACTCCAATGTTTGTGTAGAGTAATAGTGAGAATTATTCTAATAGTTTTTGGTTTGACCCATATTGTTGAGTATACCCTTTAGCTACAAGTCTAGCTTCGTGTCTAGCTACTATCCATCTGGATTTTTCTTTAACTTATAGTTCCATTTGCAACCAATAATATTTTTGTTGTTTGGAGGACTGACTAGCTCCTTTGTTTTGTTTCTCATGAAGGCATTATATTCCGTATCCATAGCAGCTTTCCAATTGCTGTCTTTTGCAGCCTGCTAAAAGGTCTTTGGTTCCTCTGTTGACTTGACAGTATTATAAATTTTTGGTTTGTATATTCCAGTTTTTGATCTTGTGATTATAGGATTACCGGATTTTACTTCTGACACATCTACAGTTGTTGAATCAGAGCTGCTCCTAGATGAGCTTTGCTGAATATTTGTATCTTCATTTCTAACTTGTTGAGCTTGATCATTTGTGCCTACAGGAGACTGACTGTGATAGTTGGAAGCCTCAGCTGGTTCATGACTTGATTGGTCAGGCATTGCAAGTTGTGAATCATGAGCTCTTGCAGTCCTTTCAGTCTCTTTTTGTTGCCATACATTAGAGTATACAGGTATAGACATTTTTGGGTGGTATACTTTCATGGTTGTTTTTACATCTGAATTACTGAAAGGAAATACATGTTCATCAAACACAACATGTCTACCAATAAAAATTCTTCCATTATTATCAAGACATTTGTATCCCTTTTGATTAACTGAATATCCTAAAAATGTTCATGGTTTAGATCTGAAATTCAGTTTATTAGTGTTGTATTGCCTTAAATGAGGAAAACATAGACATCCAAATGTCTTTAAGCTATGACAGTCACGTCCGACTCCATATAATCTTTCATTAGGACTTATCCTCTTCAATACTTTTATTGGTAATCTATTAATTAGATATACTGCTATACTGAATGAGTCGGGTCAGAATTTTAGTGGTAAAGATGCTTGTGCTAAGTGAGTAAGACCGAATCAACAATATGTCTATGTTTTCTCTCAATTAAACCATTTTTCTCAGATGTATATAGACATGTTGTTCTGTAAACTATACCCTTTCTATTAAAGAAATCGTAAGGGTTTTATACTCACTGCCCCCATCAGTCTGCATAGTTTTAACTTGAAACCCAGTTTGTTTTTCAACCAATGATATAAACTGTTGCACAACATTGTATGTTTCAGACTTAACTTTTAAGAAATATATCCAAGTATATCTAGAATAGGCATCAATAATGGATATATAGTACCTGTAATAATAGTCTGAACATATTGAGGCAGGACCCCAAAAATCAGTAGCAATCTAACTCCAGTGGTTTTGAATACACCGTAACAGGGTCATTAAATGCTAATTTATGATTTTTACCCATCTGATAGTAGGTGCAAACATATGGAGTGGAAATATCATCAGACAATCTTATTTTCACTAAGTACTTGCTTAAAATGTTTACATTGGGGTGAACAAGTTTATAATGCCACAAATCAAATGTTCTTTTATTTTATTTTTGTTTGAGTAGCCTCAGATAGATTGTAGCATTTTTGACTTTTTACAATATTGGAGTTAACAAGATTGAATCTGTAAAGGCCTTTGTCAGTATCACCTTGCAAAAGAGAGCCTTTAGTTAGCATATCTTTGACCAAGCAATATTTGGGAAAGAATTCAAAATAAACACTGTTATCTTTAGCAAACCGAGACACATTAATAAGATTCTTTTTTATTTTTTGTACTCTTAGTAAATTATTTAAGAATAATTGTCTTGCACCTTTGATACAACATCCACTAGCATAAGTAATTCTAATAGACTCAACATTGCCATGCATATTGATGTTTTACCTTTATACTCTTTATTTCCAAGATTTATGTTGTTTAGACTGCTTTCTAAGTGATTTGTTGCTCCTGAATTAGGATACCATGCTTCATCTTGAATGCGTTCTAGTCTAGTAACTTGATTTATGCTGCTTTCTGATTGGTTATTTGATTTTTGTTGCACTTGTGCCATGTTTGCACTTGGGTTGTTGTTTCTTTGATTATTTGAATTCTGACCTGGCACATAATTCAGATTTAGTCTGAAGTAGCACTTAGGGGCTTGTGACCAATTTTCTCAAAGATCTGACACTTTGGCTTATTGTTGTTATTCCATCTTGCCTTGCCTCTACCTCTTGCTGACATGTTGTTTCTTCATGATTGTTGGTTTGACTTGTTGTTGTATTGATTTCTACCTTTATAATTTGATGCATAGTTAATAGACATGTCTGAATCAATAAGCTTCTTGAAATCAATTCTTCCTTCATGTGCAAGGAGAATTGAATGTACATCTTCTATAAATGGTGTAATTCTTTATGATGATATGATAGTTGCTACTACTTCATATTCTTAACTTAGACTACTTAGAATGATTAAGACATGATCTGATTATGAAATTTTGTGACTTGCTGCTTCGAGTAAGTCGCATGTTGTCTTAGTTCTTGTAAGATATTCTCCCATATGTAAAATTTTCCTTTCTGATGCTGTGAACTTGTCTTTTGTGATGTATGATTTTGGCAGCAGACTGTGAATTGAATATTCTTTCTACTATGGACCATATTCCTCTTGCAGTTTTACTTCCAACGACTTGTGGTAAAAGCTTAAGACCGATAGAAGATAACAACCATGAGCAGATTAAATTGTCTTGTCTTTGATACTTTGTTTATTCTTCAGTGCTAACAGTTTTATTTTCTTGGCCAGTTATGAATATGGGTGGTATTCGAATGGTGCCTAGAAGAAATCCTTTAAGGCCATAACTTTTGACAGCAGTTTCCACTTTAACTTTCCAAAGAAGATAATTATCTTCTTCAAGATGGGTAGTAATTAATTGGCTCTGAGGGCTTACAACGGTTTTTAAAAGATTTTCTGTGGAAAATTGATGAGAATTTGAGGGAGTATCACTAGTAGTAATGGAATAATCCTAAGGTTTTTGACGGATTAGGCCGATGAACTAACGTTGGACAGAAGAAATTCATTGTGACGAAGGAAGCTCGATTAGAAGATGAATGCCTAGTATCGATGAAGGATTCGAAGTAGAAGCTGGAATGATCTAGAGAAATAGAATTCATCTAGTGATTCGGTCAACTAGGGTGGGACAATAGTAACATTAATTAAATTAATTGCGGCCTTGCAAACGTTTTGGGCTTTATAGATTATATTAAGTGTGCGGCTTCATAAAATGATCATTTCTACGCTGAAACATTTTTTAAAAAATAAATAAAAATAAAGTAGAAACACTTAGACCATAAAAACACTTTAAAACTGTATTAAGACTAGCAACGTTCCAAAAGTGTTTCAAATCCAAAAAATCATGTATTTCTAATTTAACCTTTTGGCGTAGTGATGGGGATTATTAATCCTAGGATTGTTAATCCGAATGTGTAGGCTTGGCATTGTGAAGTAGACCCGGTTAGGTGCAACTCGAATAATTATCATTTATTATTAGCTCAACATATAATAAGCGGTTACCATTGAGAGTTTGAAATCAATGTACATATATGTGGTCTATTATTGGGACATACACTGGAGACGCTTTTAGGAATTATTCAATGTCGGTATGTTCCACCTGTGAGTTTGGAAACTCTCGTAACCATAATTGGATTTAAGCACATTAAGGATAACCAACCCATAATGTGAAGATAAATTATTTCTTATGCATATGTAGGACACACACTAAAGTGCAACTGTAGGTGAATGTTATAACTAAACTTTATTTACTCATAAACACCATACCACTAATGATATAATTAACTCACTAAACCTTGCCCGATCCCTTCCCTTACTTCACTTTAACTTTATTTTGAGTGGATAGACCAGTATGCGATTTGGCCAAGATACAGTGCGTGTTAAAGTCGCTCTCCACATACTTTATATTATATTATTTCCATCAATCAAACTCTTATGTATTATCATTTTAAGACATTATTGTATGCACCATGTTTATGTTGAGACTACTATCCGATTGAGTTATTTTCAGTACTTATATTTATTTTCTTCTCCTGTAAGATCAAAAAGTGAAAAATATTTAAATTTTTATACTTTATAATGCAACTCCAAAAACCTAACGATTCATACTATTGAAGTGACACGAGTTCAGAAGCCACTTTAGGGCTTAGAACAGTGTATGAGGAGGTGTGGGTTGTAACATCCCCAAGTATTAGATTGCAGTTAATTCTATCGGACTATAAACAACAACCAAAACATGTAGGCGTCAGAGAAAATGAAAGTGTAAAATCCCGTAAATCCATACCTCTTGAGTCGACCATAATTCACATCAGTCCAACTCAAATTGAACGTAACATAAGAATCTTTAGGGTAAAGAAGAAAAATTAGAAGAAGAAAACATAAACAATGGCACAGAATCTCACAATCGCAACGGAACAAAATATAATATATGATAACAGATTTTTATATAAAAGAATCTGTAACAGTTTATATACTTACAATCATCAGAGTACAACAATCTATACATCAATTTGGACAGTTATAGTAATTTGTCCTCATACAGCGGAAATATAAGTCAATTACGGAAATACGCCTCCGTCAACTTGCTCGTCTCCTAATCTCCAGAGCATATGTAATACTCGGTCTGACCCGAGCATTATAATAAAATAACACCCGAGTTAGTCTAGAAAACCAGCGTGAGAAAAACACACCTAATTTGAATTATTAATTTTTTTAAATCTTTTGAAAACAAAGGTATCTCGTAGGACCATGTCACACATAAACACGACGGGTTTTTACCTTCCGATAACCAAAATATTTTTATCAAAATCGTTTGATATTACAATAGTGTCTAAACCAAGTAAATATAAAGTAGCTGAAATACTTGCATTTCACGTTTCAGCATTGTTGGGATAATCAAAACCGTACGATGCTTATTGGAGAATGGATTCCATCGAATGAATGGGCCACTGGGGTATCGCCCACCACAATACACCTCTAAAACAATGTACCAAGGACCACGCCGGGATCCCCTGCTACACAAGACCTGCCTCCCCTAACTTGGATAGACTGAATATGTTTTCACCCCGGGTGTTCCCACCCTTACTATCGAAAGCTCCTTTCATACACAACCGTATCCATAATATATAGCTTTTCGAGGGCATCTAGAAAGGAGATGACATACCCTGTTGGGTGCGACTCACTTAGCCTTGCTGTATCTCCCTTGTTTTAGTCATTCCCGGTTGATGAGGCTTGAGGCCAAGCGTTACCTTTCAAGAAAACAATTCTACTTAAAATGCTTATCGTCCTCCAATGACGATGTTCTGATAGCATTCGTCCATACAAGTTGCCCTGGGTTAGCACAAACCGAACCACCATCTTCATCATCTTTATGGTATTCATTCGCAACGTTCAAAATAGATCGAAGTGGTTTTCGGATAATTAAATACGATCTCGGTCTCTTCGAAACGATTAATGAAATTGGCCAATATTGATAATCGGTTATTTAACTATCAATTAAACATCTATAAGCAGCCACTAGGCCCAATTTTATAAATCTCCAAAATATTTATTGCAAAACATCTTCACCAAGATATATATTTAATCTCTTTAATATTTCTATATTTGAAACAATTTCAACACTTGTGTCCATAACAGGATATTTATCCATTTTCAATACTTAGAAATATTTCCAACTTCCATTTTTATAACACTTAGAAAATATTTCTATTCCAAATCATTCTCCACTAAAAACATTTTCAAAACCTTCCTTTCAATACTTAGGAGAATATTTATGCGTATAATTTCCAAAATCATTTCAATATTAATCTTGGGAATATTTCATAACTTATTCCATAAGTCTACGAAATTTAATAATTCTTCCAACGGTTCCCCAAACCAAATATACTTATCATCCCAACCAACCCTTTATAATTCCTTAAAATGAATTCAAAATCTCGAAGTTATCGCATCTAGACATCGGAAATTTTCTTAAGTCTCTAACATTCCATTTATAAAATTTCTCTTATAAAATCACATACTTTAATAAACCCTGTCTTTACATCTCGAGAAAATTTTATAATTAAATTTCAATCATTTCAAAACTATATATATATATATATATATATATATATATATATACAATGAGCATTTTTAAAGAAATAGTAATTTATTTTTGAAATATGTTCAAGTTGTTATTTAAAATATTGAAAACACTTTTATAAACATCAATACCTCATTTTTAGATAAACCAATAAATTTTCAAAGCTTATTTTCAAAGTTAGAATTTATCAAATAAATGCTTAATATTTGAAAATCTACTTACCGTAGTATTCCAATCCCAACTAGTTTAAAATTCCATAGTTTTTAAATAATAAAATTTTACTTTTAAAACAAACTAAAATTTCAAAAAAATTTGAAATCTCAATATCCAATTCAACTTATAAATTCCTCTCGATTTCCATCACATCGCTTCCATTCCAATTTTCTTAACCATTTTCACTTTCAAAAATCGTATTTACTATTTTTCTCACCCTATTTCCATATACTAATATAAATTCTTCCTGTAAATTTATATTCCCAATTTATCATCTTGATATTGATTTCCTTTATTTCATAAACATCGTTTATGAATTTGTAACTCTTTTGAGTTTTTACTGGTTTATAAAAACAATCATATTTACAAAATTCCATTTTAAAATCCATTTCTTTATAAATTCCATTTGTAACTTTCAATCTATTTTTAATATCGACTTCAATTCCTTTTTATATTTTTCGAATACCATTTTTAAATTATTTTATATAATTCATTTTTAAAAATCTCTACCTTTAAAATAATTTACGAACAGTTAAGTGCAGCTTAAACAAAAATCTATTATTTTTATTTTCAATACAGTTTTCTTTAAAATAACCCAATTTCCAATATAAATATTGTTATATCCAAAATTCCTTTTTTATTCGTTCGAATTCTAAAGAATAATATTTATGGTATTTAAAAATAACAAAATTAAAGGCTAGTGCTACTATAGCATTCAATAATTTAAATTTCAACAATAATCGATAACGGGTTATCTAAACACATCATATATCACTACATATGAAAAATAAACAATGTATTAAGGAATCCAGTTATGTAACGACCCGTTAAATTAATAATATTTAATAAATTAAATTAAATTAATTTCTAATTTGTTTAAGTATAAATGTAGAAATTTGGTATAGTAGTTGTAACCTAGTGTAACAATAAAATTTTATGACAATAGATTTGGATAATGTAATTTGTCACTTTTTGTTAAAAGTAAATTTTAAGAAATCAATAAATGTTGAATTGAGAATATTAATAAAAAATATTAACTAAAATGAGATTCATTAATATAAAATCAGTAGTGAAGATGTCACCTTTGGTTGTAATAAAGGTGAATGCTATTAGTGGATGTCAACACTTAATAAAATTTATTTAGAATAAAAAGAATTTAAATGCATGTTTGAATAGAGTATTAAATTGATAGATTAAGCGTAAGTAATTAGAATTTAACCCTATAAGATATGAAACTGAATGTATGAATATAATTTTGTAGAAATAGTTAATTAACAACTTATTTGTGCATACCCAATTTAATATAAATAACAAAAGGGCTAGCACTTGATGTGCCTAAGTATTAATATATTGGAACTATAATAAAATAGAGAGTTTGGTAGTAAATAGAAATAAAAAGACCGTTATTAACTAGTAAATTAATAAATGGATTCTAACAATAGGTAGAAATTAATGCGTGTATATTGGGCATTTGCGGATTACCAATTTTTCTACCTATTCATATAATTTATTTATGTAAATCTAAACCTACGGCAACATTTTGTTAATAAATGTTGGAAGTGAATTTGAATATATCAAAGGATAACAAGTGTTTAGGTTAACCATTTATTTTATTTAGTTAAGAAGGGAAATAGATTGAAATAAAGCTAATTAATTTTTTTTGGTTGTTAATGGGTATAGTTAAATAAGGAGAAGTTATAGGAAATAAAACGCGCACTAATGAGATGTAATATAATTCCAAAGTTATTTATACCCACAAATAGGTTAATTACTGTATAGAAAGAGTCTAAATCAATAAATGAATTTATTAAGATTACATTTATAATTTTATAACCTTTATGCTGATTTAAGTTCAATTAATTTATTTGATTAAATAGTGCAATAGCGTAGTTTTGTGCGGTAGTTGAAATAGCTAATTCTTTTAGGTGAAGTTAAGGCTAATTCTATGTATATATTTGACCTATTGTTGATATAGATTCTAGGAAGCAAGATCTATTAATTAAATGGAGTATTAGATTCAATAATTGCATTTATCGCATAAATAAAGAGAATATAACGGTTAAATTTGGCGTTATTGAAATTAAAAAGGAATGGGGGAATAATAATTTGAAATCATTGCAATAGATATTAATTTAAAGTTACCTTAAATAAATTAAGGTAATAAATGGAGGATAGTGTAAATATCTTTATAATACGATGATTTGTGTAGTTAGGGTAGTCTGATTTGTCACTTAAGATGGAGGATTTTTATAAAATGTAATAAATGCAGTTTAAATTAAGGCATTGACGTTTGGGTATTTAAGAAGTGATAAACTAAAATTTATTTATTTATTTGAAAATTTGAAATCCAATTTGAGGATTTATTGCAAATAAGTGAAATTTGTGTTTAACCATTACATCGATAGGAATAAATTAAATTTAAGGTTATATTAATAAAATTTGGACTAGAGAAATGATATGAATCGGTTTTAGAAGCCTTAAATGTAAAATGGGAAGTAGACGAGATTTCACGTTACAACCATTTTTAAAAATCCTGATGTATGTAGAAATATTTATGAAATATAACGTAAACAAATGTTGAATCAAAAGAATAGAGTCAACACTTATTTATTCATTTAATGTGATATAACTACGAGTATGATTTATTGCAAATTACATGGAAATCTAATATATAGGACATTACCTAAAAAGGAAGAGTAGATAAAATTTATGATAAACATATTTGTATATGAAGGTTATTGATTTAAGGAGAAATTGGGCAAGTTTTATGTATTTGGGTTAAGTGCAACCTTTAATAGATAAATTTAGTGCAATTAAAGAAATTGACATTTAATATTTCGATAACTTAAAATTTGATGGGATAAGAACATTTGGGTAATGAAGGGATGACAAATATTAGCTATGATTCTAGAAGGAATTAAATAGATAATGGGAAGATTAAAATCAGGTTCTAAGCAATAATTATTAAATAACAGAAGTTTAGGAGTAAAGTGAGATAATTAAAAATTTTAATCATTCATATAAGTCAATTGTTTAGTAATATGAGTTAGCTAATAAATTTAACTTGGGCAATACCTATATATTGGAAACACATTTGTAAAGTGTAATTAATTGAATTTGGTGAATTGGGAATGAATCCAAGGTTATAGGAATTGATGTAATACTACGCAAATAAAAGGTAACTGCATAAAATCAATGTTTCGTAATAAATTGTATTGATAATTAAGTAGGAATGGGTTTGAATTTGAAAAAAAGGAAAATTTATTATTTGCTTACCCATCTATTCAATCTATTAAATTTGATCAGATCCATTTGCAATTAAACGAATTTATTTACAAGTTAGTATGTATTTAGCTGATAACTATAAACTAATTAGGGCAATTGGGTATATATATTACCAGTTAAGTTATATAAGATAATGGTTGACTTAATTAAGGGAGTTTATGTAATAATTTCATTTATTTTGTAAGTGGAAATAAAACGTTAATGATAACAAGTATTCAAAATTTACCATCTATTTAGTATATTAAGTATAATTGATAATCAACTGCAGCAAGTAATAAATAATAAATACGTAACGTTAAATGAAGTAATATTTGAAATTTAATATTTAGGAACTATGTAAATATAAGTGCAGATGAAATTGGGGATATTTACATATTGAAATATGAATCCAATGATAAATCAATCTAATTGACAATAAATAATGGAAAGTAAATTTAATTAAATTTTGGAAATTTAATATATATATATACAGTTATAAACCCTAGCTCCATCCTATTGTCATTTGCTGTATATTCATTTCTTCATTCCTTCTTCTCCTCAAATGGTTGCAAAACCTAGATCTACTTCAATCCAAATTTCAATGAAAATGCAAACACTTCAGAAAAATTCCACAAAAAAATATATGTTAATGTTCTCGAGGCACGTAATCTACTGGTGCAATTCGTTTTCTGTTTTGAACATTCGTTTGACCAGAATTAATTCAAACAGTCCGTGACCATTCATCATCGACGTCGCAAACTTCGTCGGATCGTCAAACCTTTTCTGGGTTTTGTAGAGTGGACGATGGGGATCGCATCTATATGGTTTTAGTGTCGATTCAACGGTTAGATCGTCGTAGATCTTCGATTAGGGTTTTTGGAAGGGGGCCGCGTGCGTTTCTGGGAATAGAAGGAGTGACGTGGCACATATATTTGATCGTAATTAAATTCCAAAGGTGAGTGTTTAAACCCACTCACAACTACTAGAAGCTTTTATGTTTGTTTAAATTAATTTTAGAAATGAATAGAAATTTATTTATGAGTATTTGGCATGTTTATTTTATTCATATCTGTTGAATTGCATTTATTTAATTTAACTGTTAATTTAATTAATTTATTGCGTATAAATTTACAGTTAAAATTTATTTGTTTGTATATGAACTGCTAGTCAACAGTTATATAATTTATTACTGAATATAGACTGTAGATTAATAGCTGTTAAATTTAATTTGAATAAAATTGCCAGTATTACCTGTTATGTAGTACCAAAAATAATATTGTTATTGATTGATATTGATTGATGATTGCGATTTGGATGATGGATGATGTTGATGAATGGATGTTTATTGTATATCATTAAATTGCAAATTATCATGCATATTTCATTTCATTCGGGATTGTGGTTTGAAATGATATATAACCGCAAAATTTTATATCTTTTAAATTGCGGATTGAATGATAAATATCCGCATCACTTGACCATAGGATAGAAAATTATATACAGGCACCGCGGTATATATATAACTATTTTAAAAGTGATTTCTATGGTTTGGATGTGATATGATTTATAAAATTTAATTTTGATATTTTATGAATATTATTCTTCCATTTATATATATACATATGAAGTTTAACTTTTGAATTTAAGCTGTGTATAAATCCGTTAAATAAAATGGAATAAAAATTTAGAAATGAGATTGATAATTTATAATATATCTTAAGTTTGGAAATTTTAAAGATATGATATGTATAAACTGAATTTTCCTAAATAAACTTAAAAATGGATATTCTAGTATAAAGTAAAGTTGAGAAATTATTTAATTACTAGAATTTGGAGTTTCATTTATAAATTGTATGTGGATACTCAAACCTAAATAATAAAACATTTAATTTGTCGAAAGAATAAATTCCAACTTTAGTTCTGAATATTAATACTCCAAATGGATTTATATATATATAGAAATTAAAATGGGTTTTGGAACTTGAAGTGATATTTAAATTAAGGTTTAGACTTTAAATAAAGAAATATATTTGTAAAACCATGTAAATTATTTGCTTTACAAAGTAACATTTAAGTTAAACCATTTAATTCATATACCGTTGAATGTCCAAACCATTCAAGTTTTAGAAGTTATGGTTTTAAATTATGATTTTCAAAATACTATGCTTTGAAAATATTTGATTTTCAGACGTTATGAAGTTAAAGCATTTTGATTTTGGAAAAGAATTATATTTGGGATAAGTGATAAAATATGGTTTTGGGTTTTGAAATGATATCGTATTCATGGTTATGAAATGGAATGTTTATTCTGATTTTTAAAGTATAACCTATTTTTAAATGACCGCGGTGTTATAATAACGATGGGTTGGCAAAGAGACCGGGATCGGATATCTGACATACTCTCTGTCGATACCGAAAACCACTTTGACTAACCGTGTACGCGGTGGAGATTCCAGAATGAAGTAGGTGGTGGCGACGTTTCCTGTAAGGTAAATACGTGGACCCGACTCCCGTGAGTTGGCATAAGGTGGCTAAAACAGGAGCTATTCCCAGGCCAATGAGGTCATACCTCTGATCGGACAATCCTCTTCGATATTATACTATGACTTTGGATTGATTCAGTGGCCACTTTTATTTGATTTTGGGGAATTTGTTCGAGGTGGGCGGTAACTGCGGCTACGCGTTTCCATCAGACTGGGTACGCAATTGGTATATCTACCCTGGCATTGCCTTGTTGTGCCGTGTCACCTACCATACCGAGCCTTTACTACGAGTTATGTTTTGTACCATACCTGTGGAGTGCCCTCTGACGACGCCCAGTACGGGGGAGATTACGGTACTGTATAGACTATGGGAATATATAAATGTGTTAAGGTGGAAAATGTAAAGCCTTAACGCTATTTAAAAGTAAGTTTATTTTATAAATAGACACTATTATAATAGCGCAATATACTACATAGTAAATAGTTTAACGGATCCTTAGGAGATGTGAATCCCGAACATCTCTTGAGTTACTGTACTCATATTTATTTCTGTAAATTTAACTCACATAAGATCTTTTAGTCTGACTCGAGTGTTTTTGTCTTTTCAAATTTGCTCGGGTCAGTCCGAGCGTTTCAGGATCGAAGACTTTAGCTTTGAAGGACGAAGACGAAGGAGTCGTATTATTATTATCTATAGTATTGCACCACTCATACTGTTCCGCTGCATTGATTGTATTGGTAGGTGTAACTCTGATATTTATTGTATAAAGCAAATCAAGTGTTTGTAAACTGTTTTGAACTGTATATTTATTATTATATTTTATCCTTCCGCTGTGAGATTCTATTTTGTTTTTATTTCTTCTCTGTTTTTCTTATTTACCCCATAACAATCCGTCCTTCCGTTATGTTTTGAATTGGCACGTGTGTCGGTTTAAAGTGTGCGAAAAGGCGGGATGTTACAGTTGGTATCAGAGCTTTGGTTTAGCGATAAACTTTGGCTTTGTGGGGTTTGACTCTTTGTTAATAGGGTAGTAATACCCTATGGGAGTCGCTGAGAGTATATATATGAGAGAGCGTATTTGTTAGTTTTATAAAAAGATTTTGATATTGTGTTAATCTGTTCCACTTTGTATTTATAAATTCTGGTTGATGCATGGGACGCTATGTCATCAATAGGGATTTCTAAACACTTAATTAGGACAGACCGACATAATATTTGTTTTAATATAGGTGAATGAAATAATTTTGCCTATTATATTTTCTATATATAAAATTATTTTTATAAAGATATATATATATATATATTTGGTTGCTATAGATTGGGTGTTAGGTAATAAATATTTATAATAATTGAAGCTAAGCTGAAATTATAATAAATCAAATTGGAGATTTTTGAACTTAAGTCCGGGATTTTGAAATCTGCTTTCAAAGGATTTATGAAATATAATGATTTGGTTTATAAATATTTTCTTATATAAATATTTAGTATAATTCGAAGGAATTGGTTTAAAGAGGATTTTGAAGAAAATAAGTTTGTACTTTCCTCTCTGTCGCTGGAAAATAATTTCGGTGATGACGGCCGCATCATCGACTTTCATTTTCGAGTTCCGAAGGGAAAGGCCACTGTAGTAAATTCTACTGCAGATTTGTTTTGAAATTATTTAAAATTTTAATTGTTTAAAGGTAATTAGAGATATAAAAGTTGTAAGAAATTAATTACCTATTATTTTAAAGAAATTTTGGAATTTGACCCGGTATTAATTCTTGAATTTCCATTAATTAGTTGTAAAAATTTAGGTTAGTGAAATAAAAGAAGTAATCAATGAATTAAAAGAGTTGAGATTAAACTTGCATAAGTTCTTTTGCTTTTTCTTTAACATAAATAACTTACCAAGTATAAAAAGTTGAAATGTAAATTAAGAGTGGAATAGAATATTATGCAAGTAGGATTTTGGAAAAAAAAATGAAGTATTCAATAAATTACTGTTATAAATAAGAATTTAATGGTATTAACTTAAGTGATGATTGGAATTTTACTAAAATTAAAGGTTGTATTATTAATAGGTGATTTTAACCTTAAGAAAGTAAAAATGAAATTCCTTAATTTATAAAGTTTGATTGTAGGGTTATTAACTTAAGTATGCTTTAATTTCCCCTATTCTAATATAATGGAAAGTAGGAAAAATATAAATGACTGCAATCCATAGTTAATGAATGAGTAAAATCTTTCACTTATAGGAATGCAAGTTATAAGGTTAATAAATTAAGTATAAGTAGAGGGTTATTGTAATTAAATATAATGGAAACTTCAACATTAAATAAATGAATGAGATTAAAGGTAAGTTGAAATTGTAATTTATAAAACAAATATATATTAATTAAAGGAATGGAGAAGAAACTTGTAAATTTTCACTTACATTCTTAAAACATACATAACTTACCATATAATAAAAAGTTGCAATGTTAGTAGGAAAATGTAAGGGGAAATCTTACAAGTGAAGAGTAAGGTAATAAAGGTATTCTATTAATTTGCTATTATTAATGAGAATTAATTGTGTAGACTTAAGTTAAATTGGAAATTTTACTATAAGTAAAGGTAAGTAGTATAAATAGATGATAGAAACTTTAGTAAATAAATTGGAATACAAATATAATGAATTTTGTGATAAATGGAAAATGAAAATTTGTAAGAAATAAAGAAATCACTCCATAAATGAAAGAAAGAAAATCAAACCATTGAAGCATGAGATAAATGTATAATAAATAAATTTGGGTGTTGGTTTGAATTGTTATTGTTGATTTATGTTTATTGGGTAAGGAATTTGAAGTTGTTGGATGAATAAATAATCTTTCTTTGTTCCATCTAAGACTGTTGAGTAAAGGATGCACTTGATAGTTAATTTCATTTCATACAAATTTCAAGTTTGAACCCAAACAACTATTTGGTTGATGGATTAAATGGTTGCTTTGTTGTGTATGTATGTTGTTTGTAAGGTTGATGGTTGTTGAATTGTTTGGTTGATTAATGATTGAATCCACTTGAATAGTTCACTTTAAAATAAATATTTAACCTTTTAGATTATATAAGTGAATACAGGTGATGGAAGCAACTGCTATTGCTTTTGGTTCCAAAATAATAAGCGTATATTGCCCGACAAATAGGTACGTTTTCGGATTACGTTTAAAGCGCTATTTTTCCGTGTTGGGATATAATATTTTGATAATATATGTAATATATTTGTATATTTTGATATTATATTTTCTCCAGAGTCTCTCCGTACCAAGGGAGACTCTGCCAAAATTTTCCGTAAATTTTGGACTTAGAATTTTGTGAAAATATTTTCCCAACTTTAATAATTAAGTATAAAATAATATAATGATTATAAACAGGTATATTTTATTTAAGAAAATAAATTTAGTAAATTATTGTTATAAGTTAATATTTGGAATAAGATGTACTGTTTTATTCTTCCTTCTCCCTTCTTTTTCCTTTTCGGGCATGAAAAGTTTTGAGTGGGGGAGAATGTAACGACCCGTTAAATTAATAATATTTAATAAATTAAATTAAATTAATTTCTAATTTGTTTAAGAATAAATGTAGAAATTTGGTATAGTAGTTGTAACCTAGTGTAACAATAAAATTTTATGACAATAGATTTGGATAATGTAATTTGTCACTTTTTGTTAAAAGTAAATTTTAAGAAATCAATAAATGTTGAATTGAGAATATTAATAAAAAATATTAACTAAAATGAGATTCATTAATATAAAATCAGTAGTGAAGATGTCACCTTTGGTTGTAATAAAGGTGAATGCTATTAGTGGATGTCAACACTTAATAAAATTTATTTAGAATAAAAAGAATTTAAATGCATGTTTGAATAGAGTATTAAATTGATAGATTAAGCGTAAGTAATTAGAATTTAACCCTATAAGATATGGAACTGAATGTATGAATATAATTTTGTAGAAATAGTTAATTAACAACTTATTTGTGCATACCCAATTTAATATAAATAACAAAAGGGCTAGCACTTGATGTGCCTAAGTATTAATATATTGGAACTATAATAAAATAGAGAGTTTGGTAGTAAATAGAAATAAAAAGACCGTTATTAACTAGTAAATTAATAAATGGATTCTAACAATAGGTAGAAATTAATGCGTGTATATTGGGCATTTGCGGATTACCAATTTTTCTACCTATTCATATAATTTATTTATGTAAATCTAAACCTATGGCAACATTTTGTTAATAAATGTTGGAAGTGAATTTGAATATATCAAAGGATAACAAGTGTTTAGGTTAACCATTTATTTTATTTAGTTAAGAAGGGAAATAGATTGAAATAAAGCTAATTAATTTTTTTTGGTTGTTAATGGGTATAGTTAAATAAGGAGAAGTTATAGGAAATAAAACGCGCACTAATGAGATGTAATATAATTCCAAAGTTATTTATACCCACAAATAGGTTAATTACTGTATAGAAAGAGTCTAAATCAATAAATGAATTTATTAAGATTACATTTATAATTTTATAACCTTTATGCTGATTTAAGTTCAATTAATTTATTTGATTAAATAGTGCAGTAGCGTAGTTTTGTGCGGTAGTTGAAATAGCTAATTCTTTTAGGTGAAGTTAAGGCTAATTCTATGTATATATTTGACCTATTGTTGATATAGATTCTAGGAAGCAGGATCTATTAATTAAATGGAGTATTAGATTCAATAATTGCATTTATCGCATAAATAAAGAGAATATAACGGTTAAATTTGGCGTTATTGAAATTAAAAAGGAATGGGGGAATAATAATTTGAAATCATTGCAATAGATATTAATTTAAAGTTACCTTAAATAAATTAAGGTAATAAATGGAGGATAGTGTAAATATCTTTATAATACGATGATTTTGTAGTTAGGGTAGTTTGATTTGTCACTTACGATGGAGGATTTTTATAAAATGTAATAAATGCAGTTTAAATTAAGGCATTGACGTTTGGGTATTTAAGAAGTGATAAACTAAAATTTATTTATTTATTTGAAAATTTGAAATCCAATTTGTGGATTTATTGCAAATAAGTGAAATTTTTGTTTAACCATTACATCGATAGGAATAAATTAAATTTAAGGTTATATTAATAAAATTTGGACTAGAGAAATGATATGAATCGGTTTTAGAAGCCTTAAATATAAAATGGGAAGTAGACGAGATTTCACGTTACAACCATTTTTAAAAAATCCTGATGTATGTAGAAATATTTATGAAATATAACGTAAACAAATGTTGAATCAAAAGAATAGAGTCAACACTTATTTATTCATTTAATGTGATATAACTACGAGTATGATTTATTGCAAATTACATGGAAATCTAATATATAGGACATTACCTAAAAAGGAAGAGTAGATAAAATTTATGATAAACATATTTGTATATGAAGGTTATTGATTTAAGGAGAAATTGGGCAAGTTTTATGTATTTGGGTTAAGTGCAACCTTTAATAGATAAATTTAGTGCAATTAAAGAAATTGACATTTAATATTTCGATAACTTAAAATTTGATGGGATAAGAACATTTAGGTAATGAAGGGATGACAAATATTAGCTATGATTCTAGAAGGAATTAAATAGATAATGGGAAGATTAAAATCAGGTTCTAAGCAATAATTATTAAATAACAGAAGTTTAGGAGTAAAGTGAGATAATTGAAAATTTTAATCATTCATATAATTCATTTGTTTATTAATATGAGTTAGCTAATAAATTTAACTTGGGCAATACCTATATATTGGAAACACATTTGTAAAGTGTAATTAATTGAATTTGGTGAATTGGGAATGAATCCAAGGTTATAGGAATTGATGTAATACTACGCAAATAAAAGGTAACTGCATAAAATCAATGTTTCATAATAAATTGTATTGATAATTAAGTAGGAATGTGTTTGAATTTGACAAAAAGGAAAATTTATTATTTGCTTACCCATCTATTCAATCTATTAAATTTGATCAGATCCATTTGCAATTAAACGAATTTATTTACAAGTTAGTATGTATTTAGCTGATAACTATAAACCAATTAGGGCAATTGGGTATATATATTACCAGTTAAGTTATATAAGATAATGGTTGACTTAATTAAGGGAGTTTATGTAATAATTTCATTTATTTTGTAAGTGGAAATAAAACGTTAATGATAACAAGTATTCAAAATTTACCATCTATTTAGTATATTAATTATAATTGATAATCAACTGCAGCAAGTAATAAATAATAAATACGTAACGTTAAATGATGTAATATTTGAAATTTAATATTTAGGAACTATGTAAATATAAGTGCAGATGAAATTAGGGATATTTACATATTGAAATATGAATCCAATGATAAATCAATCTAATTGACAATAAATAATGGAAAGTAAATTTAATTAAATTTTGGAAATTTAATATATATATATATATATATATACAGTTATAAACCCTAGCTCCATCCTATTGTCATATGCTGCATATTCATTTCTTCATCTCCTTCTTCTCCTCAAATGGTTGCAAAACCTAGATCTACTTCAATCCAAATTTCAATGAAAATGCAAACACTTCAGAAAAATTCCACAAAAACATATATGTTAATGTTCTCGAGGCACGTAATCTACTGGTGCAATTCGTTTTCTGTTTTGAACATTCGTTTGACCAGAATTAATTCAAACAGTCCGTGACCATTCATCATCGACGTCGCAAACTTCGTCGGATCGTCAAACCTTTTCTGGGTTTTGTAGAGTGGACGATGGGGATCGCATCTATATGGTTTTTGTGTCGATTCAACAGTTAGATCGTCGTAGATCTTCGATTAGGGTTTTCGGAAGGGGGCCGCGTGCGTTTCTGGGAATAGAAGGAGTGACGTGGCACATATATTTGATCGTAATTAAATTCCAAAGGTGAGTGTTTAAACCCACTCACAACTACTAGAAGCTTTTATGTTTGTTTAAATTAATTTTAGAAATGAATAGAAATTTATTTATGAGTATTTGGCATGTTTATTTTATTCATATCTGTTTAATTGCATTTATTTAATTTAACTGTTAATTTAATTAATTTATTGCGTATAAATTTACAGTTAAAATTTATTTGTTTGTATATGAACTGCTAGTTAACAGTTATATAATTTATTACTGAATATAGACTGTAGATTAATAGCTGTTAAATTTAATTTGAATAAAATTGCCAGTATTACCTGTTATGTAGTACCAAAAATAATATTGTTATTGATTGATATTGATTGATGATTGCGATTTGGATGATGGATGATGCTGATGAATGGATGTTTATTATATATCATTAAATTGCAAATTATCATGCATATTTCATTTCATTCGGGATTGTGGTTTGAAATGATATATAACCGCAAAATTTTATATCTTTTAAATTGCGGATTGAAATGATAAATATCCGCATCACTTGACCATAGGATAGAAAATTATATACAGGCACCGCGGTATATATATAACTATTTTAAAAGTGATTTCTATGGTTTGGATGTGATACGATTTATAAAATTTAATTTTGATATTTTATGAATATTATTCTTCCATTTATATATATACATATGAAGTTTAACTTTTGAATTTAAGCTGTGTATAAATCCGTTAAATAAAATGGAATAAAAATTTAGAAATGTGATTGATAATTTATAATATATCTTAAGTTTGGAAATTTTAAAGATATGATATGTATAAACTGAATTTTCCTAAATAAACTTAAAAATGGATATTCTAGTATAAAGTAAAGTTGAGAAATTATTTAATTACTAGAATTTGGAGTTTCATTTATAAATTGTATGTGGATACTCAAACCTAAATAATAAAACATTTAATTTGTTGAAAGAATAAATTCCAACTTTAGTTTTGAATATTAATACTCCAAATGGATTTATATATATATAGAAATTAAAATGGGTTTTGGAACTTGAAGTGATATTTAAATTAAGGTTTAGACTTTAAATAAAGAAATATATTTGTAAAACCATGTAAATTATTTGCTTTACAAAGTAACATTTAAGTTAAACCATTTAATTCATATACCGTTGAATGTCCAAACCATTCAAGTTTTAGAAGTTATGGTTTTAAATTATGATTTTCAAAATACTATGCTTTGAAAATATTTGATTTTCAGACGTTATGAAGTTAAAGCATTTTGATTTTGGAAAAGAATTATATTTGGGATAAGTGATAAAATATGGTTTTGGGTTTTGAAATGATATCGTATTCATGGTTATGAAATGGAATGTTTATTCTGATTTTTAAAGTATAACCTATTTTTAAATGACCGCGGTGTTATAATAACGATGGGTTGGCAAAGAGACCGGGATCGGATATCTGACATACTCTCTGTCGATACCGAAAATCACTTTGACTAACCGTGTACGCGGTGGAGATTCCAGAATGAAGTAGGTGGTGGCGACGTTTCGTGTAAGGTAAATACGTGGACCCGACTCCCGTGAGTTGGCATAAGGTGGCTAAAACAGGAGCTATTCCCAGGCCAATGAGGTCATACCTCTGATCGGACACTCCTCTTCGATATTATACTATGACTTTGGATTGATTCAGTGGCCACTTTTATTTGATTTTGGGGAGTTTGTTCGAGGTGGGCGGTAACTGCGGCTACGCGTTTCCATCAGCCTGGGTACGCAATTGGTATATCTACCCTGGCATTGCCTTGTTGTGCCGTGTCACCTACCATACCGAGCCTTTACTACGAGTTATGTTTTGTACCATACCTATGGAGTGCCCTCTGACGACGCCCGGTACGGGGGAGATTACGGTACTGTATAGACTATGGGAATATATAAATGTGTTAAGGTGGAAAATGTAAAGCCTTAACGCTATTTAAAAGTAAGTTTATTTTATAAATAGACACTATTATAATAGCGCAATATACTACATAGTAAATAGTTTAACGGATCCTTAGGAGATGTGAATCCCGAACATCTCTTGAGTTACTGTACTCATATTTATTTCTGTAAATTTAACTCACATAAGATCTTTTAGTCTGACTCGAGTGTTTTTGTCTTTTCAAATTTGCTCGGGTCAGTCCGAGCGTTTCAGGATCGAAGACTTTAGCTTTGAAGGACGAAGACGAAGGAGTCGTATTATTATTATCTATAGTATTGCACCACTCATACTGTTCCGCTGCATTGATTGTATTGGTAGGTGTAACTCTGATATTTATTGTATAAAGCAAATCAAGTGTTTGTAAACTGTTTTGAACTGTATATTTATTATTATATTTTATCCTTCCGCTGTGAGATTCTATTTTGTTTTTATTTCTTCTCTGTTTTTCTTATTTACCCCATAACAATCCGTCCTTCCGTTATGTTTTGAATTGGCACGTGTGTCGGTTTAAAGTGTGCGAAAAGGCGGGATGTTACAGTTGGTATCAGAGCTTTGGTTTAGCGATAAACTTTGGCTTTGTGGGGTTTGACTCTTTGTTAATAGGGTAGTAATACCCTATGGGAGTCGCTGAGAGTATATATATGAGAGAGCGTATTTGTTAGTTTTATAAAAAGATTTTGATATTGTGTTAATCTGTTCCACTTTGTATTTATAAATTCTGGTTGATGCATGGGACGCTATGTCATCAATAGGGATTTCTAAACACTTAATTAGGACAGACCGACATAATATTTGTTTTAATATAGGTGAATGAAATAATTTTGCCTATTATATTTTCTATATATAAAATTATTTTTATAAAGATATATATATATTTGGTTGCTATAGATTGGGTGTTAGGTAATAAATATTTATAATAATTGAAGCTAAGCTGAAATTATAATAAATCAAATTGGAGATTTTTGAACTTAAGTCTGGGATTTTGAAATCTGCTTTCAAAGGATTTATGAAATATAATGATTTGGTTTATAAATATTTTCTTATATAAATATTTAGTATAATTCGAAGGAATTGGTTTAAAGAGGATTTTGAAGAAAATAAGTTTGTACTTTCCTCTCTGTCGCTGGAAAATAATTTCGGTGATGACGGCCGCATCATCGACTTTCATTTTCGAGTTCCGAAGGGAAAGGCCACTGTAGTAAATTCTACTGCAGATTTGTTTTGAAATTATTTAAAATTTTAATTGTTTAAAGGTAATTAGAGATATAAAAGTTGTAAGAAATTAATTACCTATTATTTTAAAGAAATTTTGGAATTTGACCCGGTATTAATTCTTGAATTTCCATTAATTAGTTGTAAAAATTTAGGTTAGTGAAATAAAAGAAGTAATCAATGAATTAAAAGAGTTGAGATTAAACTTGCATAAGTTCTTTTGCTTTTTCTTTAACATAAATAACTTACCAAGTATAAAAAGTTGAAATGTAAATTAAGAGTGGAATAGAATATTATGCAAGTAGAATTTTGGAAAAAAAAATGAAGTATTCAATAAATTACTGTTATAAATAAGAATTTAATGGTATTAACTTAAGTGATGATTGGAATTTTACTAAAATTAAAGGTTGTATTATTAATAGGTGATTTTAACCTTAAGAAAGTAAAAATGAAATTCCTTAATTTATAAAGTTTGATTGTAGGGTTATTAACTTAAGTATGCTTTAATTTCCCCTATTCTAATATAATGGAAAGTAGGAAAAATATAAATGACTGCAATCCATAGTTAATGAATGAGTAAAATCTTTCACTTATAGGAATGCAAGTTATAAGGTTAATAAATTAAGTGTAAGTAGAGGGTTACTGTAATTAAATATAATGGAAACTTCAACATTAAATAAATGAATGAGATTAAAGGTAAGTTGAAATTGTAATTTATAAAACAAATATATATTAATTAAAGGAATGGAGAAGAAACTTGTAAATTTTCACTTACATTCTTAAAACATACATAACTTACCATATAATAAAAAGTTGCAATGTTAGTAGGAAAATGTAAGGGGAAATCTTACAAGTGAAGAGTAAGGTAATAAAGGTATTCTATTAATTTGCTATTATTAATCAGAATTAATTGTGTAGACTTAAGTTAAATTGGAAATTTTACTATAAGTAAAGGTAAGTAGTATAAATAGATGATAGAAACTTTAGTAAATAAATTGGAATACAAATATAATGAATTTTGTGATAAATGAAAAATGAAAATTTGTAAGAAATAAAGAAATCACTCCATAAATGAAAGAAAGAAAATCAAACCATTGAAGCATGAGATAAATGTATAATAAATAAATTTGGGTGTTGGTTTGAATTGTTATTGTTGATTTATGTTTATTGGGTAAGGAATTTGAAGTTGTTGGATGAATAAATAATCTATCTTTGTTCCATCTAAGACTGTTGAGTAAAGGATGCACTTGATAGTTAATTTCATTTCATACAAATTTCAAGTTTGAACCCAAACAACTATTTGGTTGATGGATTAAATGGTTGTTTGTTGTGTATGTATGTTGTTTGTAAGGTTGATGGTTGTTGAATTGTTTGGTTGATTAATGATTGAATCCACTTGAATAGTTCACTTTAAAATAAATATTTAACCTTTTAGATTATATAAGTGAATACAGGTGATGGAAGCAACTGCTATTGCTTTTGGTTCCAAAATAATAAGCGTATATTGCCCGACAAATAGGTACGTTTTCGGATTACGTTTAAAGCGCTATTTTTCCGTGTTGGGATATAATATTTTGATAATATATGTAATATATTTGTATATTTTGATATTATATTTTCTCCAGAGTCTCTCCGTACCAAGGGAGACTATGCCAAAATTTTCCGTAAATTTTGGACTTAGAATTTTGTGAAAATATTTTCCCAACTTTAATAATTAAGTATAAAATAATATAATGATTATAAACAGGTATATTTTATTTAAGAAAATAAATTTAGTAAATTATTGTTATAAGTTAATATTTGGAATAAGATGTACTGTTTTATTCTTCCTTCTCCCTTCTTT
This sequence comes from Allium cepa, assembly GCA_030765085.1. Lineage (NCBI taxonomy): Eukaryota > Viridiplantae > Streptophyta > Magnoliopsida > Asparagales > Amaryllidaceae > Allium > Allium cepa. Next base: position 468,911,456 of record CM060931.1, read on the forward strand.
TTCCTTTTCGGGCACGAAAAGTTTTGAGTGGGGGAGAATGTAACGACCCGTTAAATTAATAATATTTAATAAATTAAATTAAATTAATATCTAATTTGTTTAAGAATAAATGTAGAAATTTGGTATAGTAGTTGTAACCTAGTGTAACAATAAAATTTTATGACAATAGATTTGGATAATGTAATTTGTCACTTTTTGTTAAAAGTAAATTTTAAGAAATCAATAAATGTTGAATTGAGAATATTAATAAAAAAATATTAACTAAAATGAGATTCATTAATATAAAATCAGTAGTGAAGATGTCACCTTTGGTTGTAATAAAGGTGAATGCTATTAGTGGATGTCAACACTTAATAAAATTTATTTAGAATAAAAAGAATTTAAATGCATGTTTGAATAGAGTATTAAATTGATAGATTAAGCGTAAGTAATTAGAATTTAACCCTATAAGATATGGAACTGAATGTATGAATATAATTTTGTAGAAATAGTTAATAACAACTTATTTGTGCATACCCAATTTAATATAAATAACAAAAGGGCTAGCACTTGATGTGCCTAAGTATTAATATATTGGAACTATAATAAAATAGAGAGTTTGGTAGTAAATAGAAATAAAAAGACCGTTATTAACTAGTAAATTAATAAATGGATTCTAACAATAGGTAGAAATTAATGCGTATATTGGGCATTTGCGGATTACCAATTTTTCTACCTATTCATATAATTTATTTATGTAAATCTAAACCTATGGCAACATTTTGTTAATAAATGTTGGAAGTGAATTTGAATATATCAAAGGATAACAAGTGTTTAGGTTAACCATTTATTTTATTTAGTTAAGAAGGGAAATAGATTGAAATAAAGCTAATTAAATTTTTTGGTTGTTAATGGGTATAGTTAAATAAGGAGAAGTTATAGGAAATAAAACGCGCACTAATGAGATGTAATATAATTCCAAAGTTATTTATACCCACAAATAGGTTAATTACTGTATAGAAAGAGTCTAAATCAATAAATGAATTTATTAAGATTACATTTATAATTTTATAACCTTTATGCTGATTTAAGTTCAATTAATTTATTTGATTAAATAGTGCAGTAGCGTAGTTTTGTGCGGTAGTTGAAATAGCTAATTCTTTTAGGTGAAGTTAAGGCTAATTCTATGTATATATTTGACCTATTGTTGATATAGATTCTAGGAAGCAGGATCTATTAATTAAATGGAGTATTAGATTCAATAATTGCATTTATCGCATAAATAAAGAGAATATAACGGTTAAATTTGGCGTTATTGAAATTAAAAAGGAATGGGGGAATAATAATTTGAAATCATTGCAATAGATATTAATTTAAAGTTACCTTAAATAAATTAAGGTAATAAATGGAGGATAGTGTAAATATCTTTATAATACGATGATTTGTGTAGTTAGGGTAGTTTGATTTGTCACTTATGATGGAGGATTTTTATAAAATGTAATAAATGCAGTTTAAATTAAGGCATTGACGTTTGGGTATTTAAGAAGTGATAAACTAAAATTTATTTATTTATTTGAAAATTTGAAATCCAATTTGTGGATTTATTGCAAATAAGTGAAATTTTTGTTTAACCATTACATCGATAGGAATAAATTAAATTTAAGGTTATATTAATAAAATTTGGACTAGAGAAATGATATGAATCGGTTTTAGAAGCCTTAAATATAAAATGGGAAGTAGACGAGATTTCACGTTACAACCATTTTTAAAAATCCTGATGTATGTAGAAATATTTATGAAATATAACGTAAACAAATGTTGAATCAAAAGAATAGAGTCAACACTTATTTATTCATTTAATGTGATATAACTACGAGTATGATTTATTGCAAATTACATGGAAATCTAATATATAGGACATTACCTAAAAAGGAAGAGTAGATAAAATTTATGATAAACATATTTGTATATGAAGGTTATTGATTTAAGGAGAAATTGGGCAAGTTTTATGTATTTGGGTTAAGTGCAACCTTTAATAGATAAATTTAGTGCAATTAAAGAAATTGACATTTAATATTTCGATAACTTAAAATTTGATGGGATAAGAACATTTAGGTAATGAAGGGATGACAAATATTAGCTATGATTCTAGAAGGAATTAAATAGATAATGGGAAGATTAAAATCAGGTTCTAAGCAATAATTATTAAATAACAGAAGTTTAGGAGTAAAGTGAGATAATTGAAAATTTTAATCATTCATATAATTCATTTGTTTATTAATATGAGTTAGCTAATAAATTTAACTTGGGCAATACCTATATATTGGAAACACATTTGTAAAGTGTAATTAATTGAATTTGGTGAATTGGGAATGAATCCAAGGTTATAGGAATTGATGTAATACTACGCAAATAAAAGGTAACTGCATAAAATCAATGTTTCGTAATAAATTGTATTGATAATTAAGTAGGAATGTGTTTGAATTTGACAAAAAGGAAAATTTATTATTTGCTTACCCATCTATTCAATCTATTAAATTTGATCAGATCCATTTGCAATTAAACGAATTTATTTACAAGTTAGTATGTATTTAGCTGATAACTATAAACCAATTAGGGCAATTGGGTATATATATTACCAGTTAAGTTATATAAGATAATGGTTGACTTAATTAAGGGAGTTTATGTAATAATTTCATTTATTTTGTAAGTGGAAATAAAACGTTAATGATAACAAGTATTCAAAATTTACCATCTATTTAGTATATTAAGTATAATTGATAATCAACTACAGCAAGTAATAAATAATAAATACGTAACGTTAAATGAAGTAATATTTGAAATTTAATATTTAGGAACTATGTAAATATAAGTGCAGATGAAATTAGGGATATTTACATATTGAAATATGAATCCAATGATAAATCAATCTAATTGACAATATATAATGGAAAGTAAATTTAATTAAATTTTGGAAATTTAATATATATATATACAGTTATAAACCCTAGCTCCATCCTATTGTCATTTGCTGTATATTCATTTCTTCATCTCCTTCTTATCCTCAAATGGTTGCAAAACCTAGATCTACTTCAATCCAAATTTCAATGAAAATGCAAACACTTCAGAAAAATTCCACAAAAAAATATATGTTAATGTTCTCGAGGCACGTAATCTACTGGTGCAATTCGTTTTCTGTTTTGAACATTCGTTTGACCAGAATTAATTCAAACAGTCCGTGACCATTCATCATCGACGTCGCAAACTTCGTCGGATCGTCAAACCTTTTCTGGGTTTTGTAGAGTGGACGATGGGGATCGCATCTATATGGTTTTTGTGTCGATTCAACGGTTAGATCGTCGTAGATCTTCGATTAGGGTTTTTGGAAGGGGGCCGCGTGCGTTTCTGGGAATAGAAGGAGTGACGTGGCACATATATTTGATCGTAATTAAATTCCAAAGGTGAGTGTTTAAACCCACTCACAACTACTAGAAGCTTTTATGTTTGTTTAAATTAATTTTAGAAATGAATAGAAATTTATTTATGAGTATTTGGCATGTTTATTTTATTCATATCTGTTGAATTGCATTTATTTAATTTAACTGTTAATTTAATTAATTTATTGCGTATAAATTTACAGTTAAAATTTATTTTTTTGTATATGAACTGCTAGTCAACAGTTATATAAGTTATTACTGAATATAGACTGTAGATTAATAGCTGTTAAATTTAATTTGAATAAAATTGCCAGTATTACCTGTTATGTAGTACCAAAAATAATATTGTTATTGATTGATATTGATTGATGATTGCGATTTGGATGATGGATGATGTTGATGAATGGATGTTTATTGTATATCATTAAATTGCAAATTATCATGCATATTTCATTTCATTCGGGATTGTGGTTTGAAATGATATATAACCGAAAATTTTATATCTTTTAAATTGCGGATTGAAATGATAAATATCCGCATCACTTGACCATAGGATAGAAAATTATATACAGGCACCGCGGTATATATATAACTATTTTAAAAGTGATTTCTATGGTTTGGATGTGATACGATTTATAAAATTTAATTTTGATATTTTATGAATATTATTCTTCCATTTATATATATACATACGAAGTTTAACTTTTGAATTTGAGCTGTGTATAAATCCGTTAAATAAAATGGAATAAAAATTTAGAAATGAGATTGATAATTTATAATATATCTTAAGTTTGGAAATTTTAAAGATATGATATGTATAAACTGAATTTTCCTAAATAAACTTAAAAATGGATATTCTAGTATAAAGTAAAGTTGAGAAATTATTTAATTACTAGAATTTGGAGTTTCATTTATAAATTGTACGTGGATACTCAAACCTAAATAATAAAACGTTTAATTTGTTGAAAGAATAAATTCCAACTTTAGTTTTGAATATTAATACTCCAAATGGATTTATATATATATAGAAATTGAAATGGTTTTTGGAACTTGAAGTGATATTTAAATTAAGGTTTAGACTTTAAATAAAGAAATATATTTGTAAAAACATGTAAATTATTTGCTTTACAAAGTAACATTTAAGTTAAACCATTTAATTCATATACCGTTGAATGTCCAAACCATTCAAGTTTTAGAAGTTATGGTTTTAAATTATGATTTTCAAAATACTATGCTTTGAAAATATTTGATTTTCAGACGTTATGAAGTTAAAGCATTTTGATTTTGGAAAAGAATTATATTTGGGATAAGTGATAAAATATGGTTTTGGGTTTTGAAATGATATCGTATTCATGGTTATGAAATGGAATGTTTATTCTGATTTTTAAAGTATAACCTATTTTTAAATGACCGCGGTGTTATAATAACGATGGGTTGGCAAAGAGACCGGGATCGGATATCTGACATACTCTCTGTCGATACCGAAAACCACTTTGACTAACCGTGTACGCGGTGTAGATTCCAGAATGAACTAGGTGGTGGCGACGTTTCCTGTAAGGTAAATACGTGGACCCGACTCCCGTGAGTTAGCATAAGGTGGCTAAAACAGGAGCTATTCCCAGGCCAATGAGGTCATACCTCTGATCGGACACTCCTCTTCGATATTATACTATGACTTTGGATTGATTCAGTGGCCACTTTTATTTGATTTTGGGGAGTTTGTTCGAGGTGGGCAGTAACTGCGGCTACGCGTTTCCATCAGCCTGGGTACGCAATTGGTATATCTACCCTGGCATTGCCTTGTTGTGCCGTGTCACCTACCATACCGAGCCTTTACTACGAGTTATGTTTTGTACCATACCTATGGAGTGCCCTCTGACGACGCCCAGTACGGGAGAGATTACGGTACTGTATAGACTATGGGAATATATAAATGTGTTAAGGTGGAAAATGTAAAGCCTTAGCGCTATTTAAAAGTAAGTTTATTTTATAAATAGACACTATTATAATAGCGCAGTATACTACATAGTAAATAGTTTAACGGATCCTTAGGAGATGTGAATCCCGAACATCTCTTGAGTTACTGTACTCATATTTATTTCTGTAAATTTAACTCACATAAGATCTTTTAGTCTGACTCGAGTGTTTTTGTCTTTTCAAATTCGCTCGGGTCAGTCCGAGCGTTTCAGGATCGAAGACTTTAGCTTTGAAGGACGAAGACGAAGGAGTCGTATTATTATTATCTATAGTATTGCACCACTCATACTGTTCCGCTGCATTGATTGTATTGGTAGGTGTAACTCTGATATTTATTGTATAAAGCAAATCAAGTGTTTGTAAACTGTTTTGAACTGTATATTTATTATTATATTTTATCCTTCCGCTGTGAGATTCTATCTTGTTTTTATTTATTCTCTGTTTTTCTTATTTACCCCATAACAATCCGTCCTTCCGTTATGTTTTGAATTGGCACGTGTGTCGGTTTAAAGTGTGCGAAAAGGCGGGATGTTACAAGTTAGATCCCTCCAACCCATTTTCCTGCATCCACGGATGTTGATACAACATAAAAAAAATACCAATCCCATTTCGAGGGGGATATCGCGGTATATAGGATCATTCGCTATTATGCGAGCCGCACAGGATCTCATCCGCTATAATATGCTTGAATATCACTCCAAATACTAATATATATCACTATTCATATTTAACATCCAAAAGATAAAATTTATAGATGCAACCAGCACTCAATATTTTATTTTAACTTTTTAAAATAAATACTAGTAATCCAAAAGAGTGAGAATGTTCTCACCATCATTTTCCAAATTGCTAATCGATCCAATATTTATATTTCTCTGCACCGGTTCCTTTTGATTTAAACCTCTTAAGTAAAAGATATGAGTTTATTAACATTTAAATTTATTTAATTCAAATACGACTTAATTAAATTAAAATTTTAAGGAGAATTACCCTGAACAGTAATCCATCCTCCAAAATAGAATCACCAAGGCCGCAGCATCCCCATAGATCCCAATGACTCGGCCTTAAGTCCATCACCAACTCGCTGACTTCGACCCCCTTATACATCACGACAATCCCCCGCCTTCCCACGTCAGCACTAGAGAACGCAACCACTCCATAGTTGCCTCGGTCCTTCCCCCCTTCGGCCGTAACTGCCATACGCCTCTTCCCCACCCAGCCTTCATCCCATCACGTCGCCAATCGAACGCGACTCTCTCCAACCCTAGATGCAACATGAAGCCACCACCACCACTTCTTGCTCGCACGCCTTGTCTTCACGTCACCGCTCCCCAACCACCTATGCTTGCGCATCCACCTTTTTTCCATTGCGCGACCAAAACCCAAATCGTGACTAAACCCTGTCTTCCCTCTGTATGTCATTTCCCTCCACTGTGGCCGCGCTTTTGTCGAGCAAAGGCGCATGCAACTTCATGAAATTGCGATCGACTCGTTTTTTTGGAATGTGGAAAAAATATGCGATTTATTTTGTTGGTTAGCTTCCAACTGAAGATAAAGGAAAACCGTGTTTGAACAATATGATTTCATGAATTTCAAAATGAAGAGAGAGGCAAATTTTCACGTCTTAAACAAAGGACGACATGCGTTCAAAAGGTAGGACAGCATTAAGGTGAGCATAGGGAGTTAGGAGTTTGACATTTGATTTGATTTCATATAATTTTATTTAATTATAAAATATCTCATTTTAGCAAATTAAAATTTTGATCTCCTATGGAAGCGTGCCACTAGGCGTTTGTAATGTTATACCCCTATTCCGAACGCAATGAAAAAGGTTTTAAGTGCTAATTCGATCGTATGGAAAAATAGCTTTTTGAACCCAATTATTATATTAAATTTTGACATTAATTTCAACGCGTTTACATCCTGTACGACCAAACGATAACTTCAAAAGCTAAAAAATTTGAAATTCGATAATAATACATTATTATGGATCCAATGGAACTGATTTCATTGAATTCCGAGATAGTTCTCTGGATTGTTTTTTTAATGCGTCAATTTGAACAAACTATTTTTAAAATTGAACAAGTCACTTTTAAATTCAATTTTAAAAAATTTATTATCTTCATTATGATTAATATAAATTTTACAAGCCTTTAAATTATTTTTGCCGGGCTTAAAACTCAAGATACAATAATTTAAAATATTCAATTTATAAACTTCAATAATTAAATTATCAAATAAATCGCTATATTTAAATTCTAAATTTATGTTATAAATAAACCCAAATTTTCATATTCAAATCAATCTATAATTCAAATTCAATATTTAAAATCATTTATGTATTCAAAATCGAACAATGAAAAATTCGGGCCGTTCCATTTATTCCCCCTTAAAATAATTTAGTCCCGGAAATTGCTAAGGCAGGAAAATACTCCAAACTCATTAACTTATTAAAACTTACTTAGTGAAAAATCAATATTTCGCTTTTCTAATCTTTTTCCTTCATCCAAAACAATTACTTCTTCATCGTAAACCAAAATCCTTTATTTCGATTATAAATTCGAAATCGATTTCCGTTAACAAAAATTTTATAACACCTTAAATTTTCAAAACATTTCGACAGACTTTCCCTTGTACGGAGATCCTTTTGCAATATGACAAGAGATATAAATATATATACATTGACCCACACGGTCGAAAAACAGAATATATAAAAATATTTTATATTTTTCGCAGTATTTAATCCGAAAACAAACCTTATTTTAGCATTTTTAAGCAAGCGGCTTATTTTAGTTTGCAAATTCGCGCAATCAAAGTCTAGCAAAACAACTCCAAGTATCTGTACTTACTCAATTTAACACGTAAGTACCAAATATATGAAATTCCATGTCATTTCATTTATTTTACTAGTGTAAAGACATAAGTTTCGTAAACTTAGCATGCTAAACATTTATCATAAGCAATTTATAAGGTTCGGATACTAATTTAATTGCTTTCAATCAATCCATTTACTACTTCATTTACTACTTCATTCAATCTGAAATGATTTACAACCTAATTTGCCCACATTTGATTCATGTTTGTACTAAACAAATTAATATTCATTCCAAAATGATTAAAAATCAATTTATTCACTTTCCATTCATTTGTAGAATATAATTTATTTTCGCTTACGTCAAACGACCAATTTTTTCTATGCAAATTCGGCGATATTTGCTTAACAAAATGTCCACTTTAGTTTATAGCTATTTTAAATTTATTCCAACTCAATTTATATTTAATTCTATTTCATTTTAAATTTATTCTCAATCAATTTATTTGCATTCCATCCATATCCACCTTCATTGCTTTCAAATCCATTTTATTTAGCTCGGAAACATTCCATGCTATTTTATTTAATTGTCATGTTACAAATTTATTTGTGTCAAGCTTTTATTCAAAATATTTACATAAGTTAATCTAACTTCAAATTATTTCAACTTCATAACTTAAGTTTATTTCCTTTGCAACAAAATTCCGTTCCAAATTTTTGTTTTGATTTTTATTCAATCAAATTTCATCCAAATTGCTAATTTATTTGATTAGTTCATTCATTTTGTCCACTTCAAATTTTAATTCCATACTCAAATTCATTATCGAATTTATTTAATTCGTATCCAAGGCCATATCAATGTATTTACACTCAAGTCATCACTATTTTAAACAATTTCTATTTTATTCGATAATATTTTTTTCAATTATAATTAATTCGCTTACCATTTAAGCCGAATTTTAGTTACCCAACTTCTGTTTCCAATATCCATTTTTAATCCACAATCCAATTTTTAACTTAATCAAGTTAGTTTTCATCTTCACATTTATTTAACTAATTAATTATCTAATTAGTTCACTTCAAATTTATACTCAATATCTGATTATCATTTCAAAAATCACTTCTTTTAATTTTATTGAGTTCAAATTTCCTTTTTATAATTCAAGTTTGGGCTTTATTTCTTCACTTTGAAATATTACACCATTTTTATTTTGGGTTTTCTATTTCACTTTTCAATTTTAGAAGTCACACATTTCGCTTTTCCATCAATTTTTTATACTCGAATATATTCACGTTTTATGTTTAACTCTAGATTGTACATTTATTTAGAGAATAAGTATATTTTTATTCGATTAATTTCAATTTTTATAAGTTATTCCAAATTTATTTATTCACGATTCGAATTTTCACTTAAATTTTATCTCATTCAATTTTTTTACTTTATGGCCATATAATTATTTTACAACTCAAAAATTATATTTATTTCAATTCAATATTATTTCAAATCAAATTCACCCTTTTTTATTTTAAATTTTCAATTCTCTTAACCAACATTTCAAAACCATATTCGAATTGTCCATACTTAAACTAAATTTCACTCCAAGCAAATTTATTTTTACTACATTCAATTTCATATCACCATTTATTTCATTATATATTTCAATTACTTTGCTTAGGTTAGCTCTCATTCATTAATAAACTATGTTAATTAAATTCAAATCCAGTCAATCTAATTCCTAAAATTTAATTTACTCAACTTAACTTAAGTTGAACTCCATTTTTACTTTCTCAATTTAAATTTAATTCCAGCTTCAATTTTCACACTTCCCTCCTTATAAATATCATCTTCTATAGGATTCCAGAATTTTTTAACACCCGGTATTTATTTCAAATCACTTTCAAACCAAATACACACACACACACACACACAGACACACACACACACACACACACACACACTCTTTTTTTGGTATAACAAACCACCCATTCAAATTTCAAAATCAAACTGATTTTATCGAAAACAATTCCCTTTGGAATTTTTAGACAAAACTTATTTGCCCAAATAATCTGAATCAAATTAATTTTTGCAGCAATCCGTTACTTAGAAACTCAAAAATGAATACTGATGATACGGTCGTCAGATTAATTACTATTCATATTTAACATCCAATAGATAAAAATTTATAGATGCAACCAGCACTCAATATTTTATTTTAACTGTTTAAAATAAATACTAGTAATCCAAAAGAGTGAGAATTTTCTCACTTTCATTTTCTAAATTGCTAATCGATCCAATATTTATATTTCTCTACACCGGTTCCTTTTGATTTAAACCTCATACATAAAAGATATGAGTTTATTAACATTTAATTTTATTTAATTCAAATACGAATTAATTAAATTGGAAATTTGAGGAGAATTACCTTGAACAATAATCCATCCTCCAAAATAAAATCACCAAGGCCGCAGCATCCCCATAGTTCCTAACGACTTGGCCCTAACTCCATCGCGAATAACTTTCCATCCATCACCAACTCGTTGACTTCGACCCCTTTTATACATCACGACAATCCCCCGCCTTCCAACGTCAGTACGAGAGAACGCAACCACTCCATGGTTGCCTCAGTCCCTCCCCCCTTCGGCCGTAACTGCCATATGCCTCTTCCCCACCCAGCCTTCATCGCATCACATCATCAATCGAACGCGACTCTCTCCAACCCTAACTGCAACGCGAAGCCACCACCACCACTCCTTGCTCGTGCGCCTTGTCCCCACGTCACCCCTCCCCAACCGCCTACGCTTGCGCATCCACTTTTTTCCATTGCGTGACCAAAACCCAAATCGTGACTAAACCCTGTCTTCCCTCTGCGTGTCGTTTTCCTCCAACGCCGCCTTGCTTTTATCGAGCAAAGGCATCGCGTGTGTGACTTCATGAAATCGCGATCGATTCGATCGCGTGATAGTTTTTTTTCAGAGTTCAACTTCGATTTTTTTATTTTTTGGAATGTGGAAAAAATGTGCGATTTATTGTATTGGTTAGCTTTCGAAATGAAGATAAAGGGAAAGCGTGTTTGAACGATATGTTTTCGTGAATTTCAAAATGAAGAGAGGAAAATTTTCATGTGTTAAACAAAGGACAACACGCGTACGAAGGTAGGACGACATTAGGGTGAGCATAGGGTGGCTACGAGTTTGACATTTGATTTGATTTCATATAATTTTATTTAATTATAATATATCTCGTTTTAGCAACTTAAAATTTCAATCTCTTATGGAGGCGTGCCGCTAGACGTTTGTAATGTTATGCCCCTATTCCAAATGCAATAAAAAAAGTTTTAAGTTCTAATTTGATCGTATGGAAAATATAACTTTTTGAACGCAATTATTATATTAAATTTCAATATTAATTTCAACGCGTTTACATCCTGTACGGCCAAACGATAACTCCAAAAGCTAAGGAATTTAAAATACGATATTAATATATTATTACGGATCTAATGGAACTAGTTTCGCTGAATTCTGAGACTGTGTCCCAAATCGCTATTTTAATGCGTCGATTTAACTTATCAAAGTATCTTATTTGATAGCAGCACAGTTTGGCCAATTACTATTAAAAGCCAATGATGTTTATTTTGGTTTAAAATCTTCCTTCTAGTTTACTAAATTGGTTGTATATTATGGTGGTTTTTTAGTAAGATTCCAGTAGACCACTCATACCATAATGGGGGGTGTGTGTGTGATTTCATTTTAGCAAACAAAGTTTCAAAAGTCGTTCTACCTTGATAAATAAAAAGGTTAATAGCCATTTTCTAAAAAGAAAACAACAATGCTCCACTAATTTTTACCTTCGTATGTAAATTCAGTCCCCGCCAAATATTGCCGCCTACTTTCCCGCCAGATTCATCAATAAATATCAGTCTTGATGCCAGCGAACTAATTAATATCCGCAAAACAAACCTTTCTCTTCCTTCATCAACCCTTAATTAATAACTTCTTACGCATTAGAATACTAACAGAAAATGGCAGTTGCTCTTGGACCAAGCAAGTTTTATGGAAGCAGCCTACCTCGACCAAGATTCTATAAAGATGTCAAATTCGCGTCGGATCGGGTCGATCCACCGCCATCCGCTAGCGATCCGCTTCTTTATTGGGCCAATGAGGCTCACTAGTCCATGGGTGATCTCAGCTTCAAACACCTACGCTTACAAGGTAGAATCGAGGGATCAATCGACAAGCTTCGCACTGAAACCTTGAAATCCGATAAGAAGAAGTCAAAGATTCGGTTAAGTGCAGAAAAGGCCCAATTGGATGCGGAGAGGATTCGAAATATTGAAGAAGATGAGTTAGTGGAATTGGAATCTGAATCAGAACATGAAATTGAAGTTAAAATGAAGCCTGAAGCGGTGAAAAAAATGGCCAGGAAATTAGTGGATGAGTTCGAAGAGGTTGCTGATTATCCATTGAAACCAGCTGGTCATCAGACCCGGAGCCAGAGATCCAGATCTGGTAAGAATGTTGTTAAGCGATCTATTAGATCTGATAGTTTTGAAAAAAGTTATTCACCTTGTAAGACTCCAGTTAAGAGATCCAGAGCTGATTGTAGTTCTGTTAAGAAATCACTAGTTAACGTTGGTATCGCTAGGACTTCTTCTTGAAAAGATTACTTGATGGCTTAATGCCATAAGTTAATTTTTGCTTTTGTTTTTCCTAATTGGGTTTGACAACCTAATGAGCTAATGTAGTGTATTCATGGTTGTTTAGTGCAAATGTTGATCCTATGTTGATCTATTCGTTTATGTATAGTGTTGGCCTTTTATTTTTGTATTTTTATTGATTTAACTTTAACTGGTGGAGCTTGAGATTAACTGTTGGTATGAATTGTTCTTGCTGAGTGGAGTAGGAGCATACTTTGAAGCTTATTTTTTAGTACTCCAAAGCAGAACGTTTGTTACTTGTATATGACTTTCAATCCGCCAAGTTGCAGTAGCAATGTCGCAAGCAGTTGCCATCTTTTCTCTTCTCCTTGCTGCAGATCTGGTTCAGCCTTGATTAACATGTTTAGACATGTAACAAGGCCCAGCCCTGTTGTAAGGTTGCTAAGGGGATGCTTAGAGCAACATGTCGGTGGAAAGCACTAAAATTTAAAATTTCTTACAAATAACGGGGTAAATTCGAATAAAAGGATTGCTGTAAGATCGTTAGTTAATGTTTTGTTGTTTTGAATATCAAACAAACTAAATTAAAGTTTGATTTAGAAAAATCTGTGTTTCAATTTTGGGAATTTGTATGTCAAATACATGCAAATAATTTTAATATATAATATAACATCTATTTTATTTTTATATAAATTAGGTTCTTGGTTGGACCTTTTTTTACAACCAGCTAATAACTTATCTCACTAAAATTTCAAATTTTATTTTGATTTCAACATTAAATTGCAATAATTTTTGTAGAAGTATCATGTGAACAAGTTGTTTTCATAATTAAATTGTGCAGTTAAAGCTTCGTTTAATTCCTGCTATAGCGCACAATGTTATTTACTCGCTGTGTTATTTCAATTTAGCGCCACTAAATAATATATCCGTTTTAAGTTTTATTATTTTCTGCTCCATTCGTTAAATCAAGGTTTTCAGTATTCGCTTTTAGCAATATTGATAAACAAAAGTTGATTTGGGTGGTTTTTTTAAAATTAAATCAATAAAGCTAGGTTAAAAATCAAATTTTAAGACATGATTGTTCAACATAAGTTAGATATCTATTGTAGTCATTAAATATAGTCTGTATAAATCATGGGATTTTTCTGTTTTATTATACAAAACTATTTTTTTTGCACTAATGGTGTGAAAATGAGAATAAATTAACTTAAATTTTGATTTTATTTATAATGAATCTTTTTGCATCTCTGTTATTTTCCGTTATATCTTTGTTTTATTCACTTTAACCTTTTGCACCTCCACGGGCCACGGCTATAGAACCGCTACGCGTTTTAACTGCACAACCACTAAATCATAAATATTATGATTTTTTAAATAATATGTGTTATATATTATATATATATATATATTATATATATATATATATATATATATATATATATATATATAAACGTAGTCCTTAAATGTTTTTTGAAAAATTGTAACTTTTCTATATAGATAACGTATTTAAAACTGTATCGTTCAAATGCAACTTTAAGTGCATTATTCATATCCGTAGGTTAAAAATTAATAAATATGCAGTTAAAATTATAACTACATTATATTAATATAGTTAAATTCTGCATTAAGATCAAATATAACCGTATTTTCTAAATGAAGTTAAATTATAAAATGCTTTAAGGCCATAAAAAATTATCAAATGCGGCCAAATTATTACCGTATTACATAAATGCTATTAAATTAATTCAAAAAATGATATTAAATTATAATTGTATTTTCTAAAGTATTTACATTTAACTGCATTTTCTTAATATGGCTAAATTATAAATTGTATTAAGATTGAATAAAATTATCAGATGCAAACAAAATTATCACTGCATTAGATAAATATAGTTAAACTGATTCAAAATATTATGTTAGAATATAAATGCATATAAAGCATTTAAATATAATGTATTATCTTGATGCAATTAAATTATAAAGTGCGTTAAGGTTATATTAAATTATAAAATGTTGCTAAAATAATTACCACACCACATAAATGTTGCTAGACTAATTCAAAATATATTAAATTATATCTACGTTTTTTAAAGCATTTAAATTTGACTGTATTTCTTAATACGGTTAAATTATAACTATATTAAAATTGAATAAAATTATTAAATGCAAGCCAAAATTATCACAACATCATATAAATGCAGTTAAATCAATTCAAAATATACAGTTAAAATGTAATTGCATTTTCTTAAAGCATTTATATATAACTGTATTTTCTTAATGTAGTTAAATTATAAAGTGCATTAAGGTTGAATAAAATGATCGGCCAAAATTATTATTGAATCACATAAATATAGATAAAATATTCAGATGAAATCATTACTGCATAATTCAAAAGCAAATAACTTTTAATTAAGTTAATAGATAATGACCGCATTACCTTAATGCAGTTAAAAGAACTATATAAAAAATTATTCCCATCCAAAATAAAAATAGTCGCACAAAGTAGTAAGACAAGTAACCACATTACATAAATGCACTTAAAACTGATAAGTAAAATTATGATTTTCAAAATTTTAATTTTAGATATCAACAATGGATAACATTGAAAAATTTATTAATTGTAATTTATTGATGAAAAAGAGTCTTAAATTCGATTAACCTACAAACATTTATCACAATATAAAGATTGAAATTAAATGAGTTGGTGGGTGGTGGTTTTTGTTGCCTATGATGTTTGTTAGAACCTTGATTTTGATCAATGACAAAGGAGCTTTGCAATCAACAACGATATTCATGAATCTTCGTATAGCGGCTATAAAGGAAATCTCCGGAGGATAATCTCTAGTTAGTTTTGTGTTAATCTAGATATATACAATGTACAATCTATCCTCAAGTAACACAAACACGAACACATCGACAAAAAGTTTTATGTTTTAAAAAACGACAGTCCAAGAAAACCTACAGTTCAGTCGACTGAACTATGCACCTCAGTCGATTGAGTCTGTGTACATACACGAATATCACTTATGATATTCAGTCTACTGAACTTCTTGGTCAGTCGACTGTCTGCAACTGTCGTATTTTTTTTAAATGGTGAAGAGACACTTCCCTTTGTCGAAGAGGAGTATCTCTTCCCTGAGGAGTTGCAAACGATTCTTTGAACCATTACTCTTCACCAAGAGTTGCAAATCATCAACATATATATAAACAACAGATTCAAGATCATTTAACTAACTGATTTGACAATTTCTATCTCTCTTGAAATCAAAAACTATCTTTGCTCTTGAATTCATATTCAAACTACTTGTTTAAAACAGCAATCGATTTCTTCCATATCTTCACATACACACAATACATACATTTGAGGAGAAGATTATAGCAATGGTGTATTTTAAAAGACTTATCAGTACAATTCAAAGTGTACATTCAGTCAGAACTACTCTCAACTATTTGAATCCTGTTGTAGTATCCTCGGGTGGGAAAATCCTGTTGTAGTATCCTCAGGTGAAAAATCATGTTCGATTGTCCAGGCGGTGTAATACTTGTTCCTCTGGGTTAAGAGAGAGTTTCGATTAAATCCAGAAGGAGTCTGGGACTGGACGTAGGACGGTGCTTCGAACCAGTATAAAAATATCTGGTGTTATTTTCTTTACTGCTATTTACTATTATCACTATTCCGCACAAGTAATTAGTTTAGTTAATATTCCATATTACTCGATCCTTAGCCACTTTCATTTGGTATCAAAGCAAGGACATCGTATAACCATAACACCGTTATTCGATACTGAATAGCATGGAAAATCACAATAACACTAGTTTTACCGAAGGTCAATCCACTGCATGGCCACCACTATTCAACGGTTTGAACTATAGTTATTGGTCTACTAGAATGAGAATATTTATGCAATCAAATAGTTATGAAATCTGGAATATCACTCAAACAGAACATCACATACCTACTACTCCATTTGCAGAATGGTCCAACACACAAAAACTAGATGCCACCGCAAATGCGAAAGCCATGAACATGTTATTTTGTGCTTTAGACAAAAATGAGTTTAATAGAGTTAGCACGTGCACTACTGCTTATGAAATTTGGCGAACACTAAAAGTAACTCATGAAGGTACAAACAAAGTTAAGCAAAGTAAGATTTCAATGCTTAAAAATCAGTTTCAAAACTTTAGAATGAAACAAGATGAGTCTATAAATGATATGTACTCTAGATTCCAAGACATATATCACTCACTACTGGCACTAGGAGAAAAGTATACAGATTTTGATATTGTGTCAAAACTTCTCAATTCACTCACGGATGACTGGGAGAGAAAAGTTCTAGCTATAGAAGAAGCTAACGATATCTCTACCATAAAACCAGAGGAGTTGATCGGTAATCTAATGTCTTATGAAGTTAATCTACAGGCTAAAAGAGTACAGGCACAAGATAAGAAAACAATAGCATTCAAAGCTGAAAAGGAAGAATCAAATTCTAATGGTGAAGAAATCGATACGGCACTTATCGCAAAGAATTTCAAAAAGTTTTTTAAATATAACAAGAACAATCGATTTGGACAAAACAAAAATGGAAATAATAGCACCAAACCATCATCATCAAATATAGAATGCTATGAATGTCATAAGAAAAGCCATATGAAGAAAGATTGTCCCAATTAGACAAACACAAGAATAAGAAAGACAGATACAAAAAGAAGCAAGCTTTTTCAGTAACATGAGATGACTCAGAATCATCTTCCTCATCAGATAGCGGCGGCGATAGTGACAAAGAACAAGCAAATGTTTGCTTTATGGCTACAAGCAATGTAACGACCCGCCTTTTTGGACAGTTTAAACCGACGATCAAACACACACGTCGACTCAAACCATTCAAAAGGGCAGATGGTTATTGGGGTAAATAAGAAAAGAAAAGAAAGAGAAATAAAGGAAATGAAACAACACAGAATCTCGCAGCGGAACGATAAAATATAATAGTCAAATAAACAATTCATGAAGCTGTTTACAATACTTTGATCATTATTTATACAACCTTTATCAGAGTTATACATATACAAAAGAAAAAATAAAATAATGCAGCAGACAACATGATGCAAAGATAATAAGAGTAATAGTATACCAAATCTTCGTCTTCGTCCTCCAGAATAGATCTTCAATAAGCTGAAAAACTCAGGTCTGACCCGAGCGTAATGAAAAGACAAAACACTCGAGTCAGGACTAAAATATCCTTATGAAAGTTAAATCAATCGTAAATAAATATGAGTGTAACGGCGTCAGAGATGTTTACGGGGTTTGACATCTCATATCTAGTGTCAACGTGCGTGCAATAACTCAAGAGATGTTACGGGATTTTCCATCTCTCAAGGATCCGTTAAACTATCTACTATGTAGTATAATACGCTATTATAATATGTATACAGTAAAGTAAAGATATTAAAATAGCGTTAAGGCGTTACCATAATCCCCCTTAACACATTTTTAGAATGCCATAGTCTATACAGCACCGTAATCCCCACCGTAAACTGGTGGTTATCAGAGGGTACCCCATAGGTATAACACAAAACAAAACGTAGTGGCCGCGAATAGGATAATCAGTATGACAAGGTACATGAGGCGATACCAACTAGGATACTAGTAGTTGCGTGATCTGTACTGATATTGACCATAGCCAGCAGCTACCCCAACGCCGCGAAACAACACTCCCAAATCAAGGGGTGCATCAAAATCGAACCACAAATGTAATAGATATGTTATCGAAGAAGTGTGTCCGTTTCAAAAATCATTTTTCGCCCCAATATCTCATTTCGATTTCAAAATCATTTCGAATTTCAATTTAGGTTGCAACTTCATTTAACCCAATTCGTATTTAAATTCAAGATTTAAACATAAACATTTCACCTTATTGACCAGCTTGAAATTTTGAAAATAGTTTTAAGTAGTTTAAAAGTAGTTTGAATAATTAAAATAGTTAAAATACTTAAAATCTTTAAATGGATTTCGAATAGATAAATTAATTTAATATAGTTAAATGGATTTAAGATAGATGAAATATAATTAAAACAAGTTAACATGGTTTAGGCTGGGTTAAAAATAATTTAATATAGTTAATATAGGTTAAAATAGTTTAAGTATTTGAAGATGGTTTATATAACAGAGTAGTTTGGAAAACAAAATGAAACAGCTTCAAACCAAACCATTTCAATTTATAACTTCCCAATTCAAAACAATTTCAATTTCCATTGTACCGATTCAATTTCGATTTCAATTCAAATCAATGTCAACTTTGACTTCAAATCAATTCAATTCTACATTCACCTTCAATTAATTCAATTTCAATTTATAACGATTTGGAGATTGATTTTCCAAAATATCAATTTATAACACTTAACAAGATTATCCTTCAATATTCAAATTTAAATCCAAATTCAAATATGATTCAATTCCAAGCCCCATTTCAAAATATCATTTTTATATCACCTTTACTTCGTAATACTCAAAGCTCGGAATAATGTTCAATCTTTAAAACAAATAAATTTTCGAAATTCAATCATATCCAAATTTTAAATTTCAAAGTCTCAACTTTTTTTTATTTAACAATTTCTTTTAACCAAAATTTATTTCAACCTTCCAAACTCAATTTTTTCGATAAATTCGATTTCTATAAATTGATTTCTATTTATAACTTTTAAATCAAAACATTTAAATAAATTTCAAATCGACGATTTTAAAAATTATTAATTTAGCCAATCCGGTGTCCGTATATATTTCTATCCTATGGCCAAGTGATTATTTATTTCAATTAAATGTCAGGGATGAATATATATCACTTAAACCAAATCACAGTGTCATATGTATGCATAACAGGATATATAAGCAAATAAACATCCAAACATTTAAATATCAACCAATAGCATCCAACGAAATACATCATCCAATAGACAATACAATTCATGGCAATTTCATAGTTATCAATATCAAGTAATTTAATCGCAATTCAATTTTAATTTCAATTTGACTGTCAATTTAATTTTCAACGGTGAATTCAAATGACAATCTATATGACAATTAAATTTTATAAAAAAACGACAAATAAAATTCATATCACTTCATAATATCAAATTTGACTACCATAAAGATATTCAGTACGTTGTGAGTGTTATAAACACTCACCTTGATTTTCCGTTGTCACCGAGACGTTCCGGTTTGGAACTAAACCGGACGACTTCCGATTTTAGCCCAAATTTCAACTGTCTCCAAATTCATCCAAACTAGTTTCATTTCGAAGCTCTCGTCATTACGATCGCAACGCAAAAAGTTTCGTTCCAATCGGACCTCGTATGTAGAAGCTATACATTTTATAAGTTATCGACATTTGAATTTTATAAAACAATTTATATTGTTATTTAAAATAAATTCATACCCAAAGCAAAGAAGCCCAGCCCACCAAACTCCATCTTCTTCAAATGCTTGTACGTCAAAAAAAAATGCACAAACCCACCATTGCCGTGCACCAATCTCCGATGATACGGAGCTCCGATGCTCCATTCGACATGTCGTCTTCGCCAAACTTCTTCTCTTCGAAGTCTCCACCATCTCGACCACAAAGCTACACGCTCGGTCACACCTAGGAAGACGCGACCTGAAGCACTCCTCACGACCACGATCAGGTCGTACGCTCCACACAAGAGCCGCACGCCACAAAACTCACCACCGAGCTGCTATTGCGCATCACGAACTTGAATCAAAGCTTCGTTTCGCGAATCCAAGCCTATATCCTCCACGATTTCCAACCCTAGTTCACGCCTAAGAATGGCTTCGACCCCAATGGTTGCCGCACCAAGCACGAAGCATACCAGATCAAAGATAAAGCAAAAATAGGATTTTTAAAATTGGTTTCGTGATTTTCAATCGAGTATTGGAAGAGACAGAAATTTTTGAAGTTTGGATTCATTATTTTCCTACCGCCTGAAGCTTGCGTGCAAATTTAAAAGGGAGCAGACCTGATTCCTGCGTGTGGGATGCTTATTACAGTGATGTGAAAAGAAGCTGATGTGAAAAGTTGACTAGACAATATATGAATTTAAATTTCAAAATATCCCAATTTATGCAACTTAAAATCTTGAACCCCTATCGAGGCGTGCTGCTAGGCGTTTATAATGTTATACCCTATTCCGGACGTAATGGAAAATGTTTCAAGCCCTAATTCGATCGTATGTGCAAGTTACGGAAATAAACGATCAATTTTAAATTAAATCGATTAAATTAATTTCTAAGCGTTTCGGCTTGCCCCGGACAAACGGTAAATCCGATTGACACGAAATTTAAAACCTTACAATAATATAATATTACAGATCCGATGAAACTGGTTTCGTCGAAATCCGAGACTGTTTGAAAAATAACTATTTTAACTCGTCAATTAAATATTAAAATATTTAATTTTCATAAATTTACTTTTAATTCGATTTTAAAAGTTCTACAACATCATTCTAACTTTAATATGATAAAATAAAATTTTACAAATCATTTTTAATCATATTAAACCCGTTATTCAATTATTCAATAAATTCCAAATATTAAATTTAAACAATTTTGATTATCTAATAATTCATTATCCTTTGAAATATTTGAAATTGAACTTATAAGATTCAACTTTTAAAACCAATTCACATCTTAGAACACTATTTCCATTTTACAGTTATTCAATTATTCAATAAGTTTTAAATATTTACTTTAAACAATTTACTTGTTCAATATTCAATTATTTGATTTTAAATAGATTTTACTTATCAATCAATTACTCTATTATACCCAATGAATTCAATCATTTATTATCCTATCCAACTATTGATTGCAAAGGCATTCACTAAGTAGCATTTATTTTTCAATACTTATTACTATTCAAATCTTCGAAACCAATCTATTAAAATTTGTATTTCTTTTTAAATAATTCACAATTCTTATTCACTTATCTACATTTGTTTTTCCATATATTCCCTTATAACCAAGTTATAACACTTGAGTCAATTCAATTAGATTGGAACTACATTCAATCTATAAATAATTACTTGGATAATTATTGTTGCAATTCATTCCAGTTATTATTATTCCAAACAAATTACAAATTTTTTTCTAACATTAAATCACGAAATCATATTAAATTAGCTATTTTAATTATCGAAAATTTATGGGTCGTTACACTCTCCCCCACTCAAAACTTTTCGTCCCCGAAAAGGAAAAAGAAGGGAAAAGGAACTAAGTATAGAATTCAACATTAGATATATTTTATTCAAAGTTACCAACTTATAAAACAATGAAATTCTATTTATAAAGTCATAACTACACTTCCCCTAAGTTACTCTGAACGGCTTTCTAACTTTAAAAGTTAGTTATCAAAACAAGTTATAAAATTTTTAAAACTCAAAAATTTTCTAACACCCGAATTTACGAAAAAAATTCGGCAGAGTCTCCTTTGCGCGGCTCGACCGGGAAAAAAAATGACAGTATATATATCACAAATATACATCTCATCAAGTGATGAGGCATCCCGTAGGGACAAAGTGTAAAAGTACGGTATGTAATCCGAGATATGTACCTTATATATTATTAGCGAGCGTATACGGCTAATATAGCACGAAAGCGAGCTCCAAATGCGAAGCAAGCGCAATCCGCACCTACTAAACACTCAACAAACCATGAGAAACATGCATATATGAAAATAATATCAATATACATCATATAGCAACATAACAACTACATGTGCCAACATAGAAAATGCAACAAACAACAAATGCATCCACCAAATCAATTATCATCCAACTATCATCCAACGAATCCATAACCAATCAGTATAAATTCACTTCTCATTAATATTTATTGACTCGGTTTTCAATTTTAATCACAGTTGACTCATTAACGTTGGATTTTACTAACATTCATTCTCAATTCAATTAGTTAACGTTCACTCATTTATATTTACATTAGTTCACTTCCAATTTGAATCAAATTAAATTCTATTTAAATTCATTTTAGTTCCAATTTGATTTCAATGATTTATAGCTTTCAATTTCATTAACACTTAATGAATTATATACAATCAACTAACATCATATAACAACCAAATCATACCCAACATAACCAAATTATTAATTTTACATTCAATTTGGTTTATCTCTTTCAATTCCAATTGATTCTTAGCCACACCAAATTCTTTTGTTTATATTTACTTCATATTCAGTTTCAGTTAATAACCAAGTTATTTGCGGAACATTTTATTAATCATCACTTTAATTTATAGTCATTCCATAGAAGTCTAACTTCTTATATATGACTTTTCTTAGTTTATAGTTATCTCAAAAGTTACAAATTTATCTTCACATATTTTTCTTTTTTGTTGCAAATTAATATTTAAAGTCTAAAACCAGTTTACAAAGACATTGCTTGACTCAATGGCCTTTTTCTTAAGTTCACTTACTTGTTCCATTTATCCATTCATCATTTCATGCTATATTTAAGTATATATAATTTTTATCACAATCAAAAATTTCCATTTATATACATTTTAATTACTTTTGAGTTTTCCTTACTTGTATATTTCAATTACTTTCAGGTTCTGTTTATTTATACAATATCTCATTACATGTCCAAAACATCATTTTAACTTTTTTAATATTTGGTAAGTCATATTATATGTTATTAGAATGCAAATTTGGTATTATACTAATTTATAGAATTTCATTTTACTTAATTAGAATGTTCACAAATTTAATCTATTTAAATCCACTTTACCTTTCAACATTAAAGGTACACTATAACTCTAAAGTTCTTCCAAAACATAAGCTTAGATATCTTAATCCTCTTATTTTATAAATTCTGGTTATTCACATTTCATTCAAATAATTTGAAAATTATTAATTAACAGAACTTAGAAATTTAAATGCCCGGTTCTTTTCAAATCGTTTGAAATAAATATATACACTTATATCTTTAATATATCAAATCATACCTTTGGAATTTAAACCAAAACTCATTCACCCAAAATAATTTCGAAGAAAAGCAAAGCTTCTTAGAAGTCTTCCCCATTTTGAGACTCGAAAATGAACGTCGATGATGCTGCGCAGTCATCACCGAAATTAATTTCCAGCAACAGAAAAGAGGAGTACTGAATTCATTCCTTCTTTTAAAAATCCTTTCAAAATATTTCCATAAACATTTTCCAACTAATATTACTATATATTTCTTCAAAGCTTTGAGAACCATTGTCAAAACCTCCGGGTCTTAAATTCAATATTTTCCAATTTAAATCTATTTTAATTTATAAGTCACCTTTATAAAATATTCTTATAGGATTTTCTTTCTTAAAACATTCCACAAGTGTTTTATCATTGTTCATTTTGTAATTCACCTTATTTATTAAATTACAATATCTAATTAACGATAATAACCTAATATTTTCATTCCTAACAACCAGGTAAGCTAGATAAGTCACAGTAATTTTTGAAAATTTTCCTTCATATACAAAATATAATTAGAGCAAAATTATTTCATTTACCCAATTTCAAAACAATACTATGTCGAATTGTTCTGTTTAAGTGTTTAGAGATCCCTATCAATGACGTTAATTACTCGTATTGACCAGAATCCATAAGTCACTCAACAAATCAACCGACACAATATAAAACATTTTATATCACTAACAAATACGCTTTCTCATATGTACACACTCAGCGACTCATCATAGGGTATTACTACCCTATTTATAAAGAGTCAGACCCCACAAAGCTAAAGTTATCGCTAAATCAAAGCTCTGATACCAACAGTAACGACCCGCCTTTTTGGACAGTTTAAACCGACGATCAAACACACACGTCGACTCAAACCATTCAAAAGGGCAGATGGTTATTGGGGTAAATAAGAAAAGAAAAGAAAGAGAAATAAAGGAAATGAAACAACACAGAATCTCGCAGCGGAACGATAAAATATAATAGTCAAATAAACAGTTCATGAAGCTGTTTACAATACTTTGATCATTATTTATACAACCTTTATCAGAGTTATACATATACAACAGAACAAATAAAATAATGCAGCAGAAAACATGATGCAAAGATAATAAGAGTAATAGTATACCAAATCTTCGTCTTCGTCCTCCAGAATAGATCTTCAATAAGCTGAAAAACTCAGGTCTGACCCGAGCGTAATGAAAAGACAAAACACTCGAGTCAGGACTAAAATATCCTTATGAAAGTTAAATCAATCGTAAATAAATACGAGTGTAACGGCGTCAGAGATGTTTACGGGGTTTGATATCTCATATCCAGTGTCAACGTGCGTGCAATAACTCAAGAGATATTACGGGATTTTCCATCTCTCAAGGATCCGTTAAACTATCTTCTATGTAGTACAATACACTATTATAATATGTATACAGTAAAGTAAAGGTATTAAAATAGCGTTAAGGCGTTACCATAATCCCCCTTAACACATTTTTATAATGCCATAGTCTATACAGCACCGTAAGCCCCACCGTAAACTGGTGGTTATCAGAGAGTACCCCATAGGTATAACACAAAACAAAACGTAGTGGTCGCGAATAGGATAATCAGTATGACAAGGTACATGAGGCGATACCAACTAGGATACTAGTAGTTGCGTGATTCGTACTGATGTTGAGCATAGCCAACAGCTACCCCAACACCATGAAACAACACTCCCAAATCAAGGGGTGCACCCAAATCGAATCACAAATGTAATAGATATGGTATCAAAGAAGTGTGTCCGCTAGAAATGGCGAACCTCAATGGCCCGGCGCGGCTCCTGTTTTAGTCATATCAGGGGTCATCCAATATCGTTCTCTTTCTTCAGTCAACGCGTTCACCAAACCATCCACTTCATTCTGGATCAACACTCCGCGTATATTAGTTATTAAAGTGGCCTTCGGTATCGACAGAGAGTATGTCCATATCCGATCCCGGTCTCTTTAATAACTACATATTATTACACCAGTGGCTCTTTTACATTTCAATCGATTCATAATTGATATCAAAATATCATATTCGCTTTAAAAATCAAATCCATTTCAAATATCATCGTATTTATTCAAAATGTAAGATTCCGTTTCAAAAATCATTTTTTGCCTCAATATCTCATTTCGATTTCAAAATCATTTCGAATTTCAATTTAGGTTGCAACTTTATTTAACCCAATTCGTATTTAAATTCAAGATTTAAACATAAACATTTCACCTTATTGACCAGCTTGAAACTTTGAAAATAGTTTTAAGTAGTTTAAAAGTAGTTTGAATAACTAAAATAGTTAAAATACTTAAAATCTTTAAATGGATTTCAAATAGATAAATTAATTTAATATAGTTAAATGGATTTAAGATAGATGAAATATAATTAAAACAAGTTAACATGGTTTAAGCTGGGTTAAAAATAATTTAATATAGTTAATATAGGTTAAAATAGTTTAAGTATTTGAAGATGATTTATATAACAAAGTAGTTTGGAAAACAAAATGAAACATCTTCAAACCAAACCATTTCAATTTATAACTTCCCAATTCAAAACAATTTCAATTTCCATTCTACCGATTCAATTTCGATTTCAATTCAAATCAATGTCAACTTTGACTTCAAATCAATTCAATTCTACATTCACCATCAATTAATTCAATTTCAATTTATAACGATTTGGCGCTTGATTTTCCAAAATATCAATTTATAACACTTAACAAGATTATCCTTCAATATTCAAATTTAAATCCAAATTCAAATATGATTCAATTCCAAGCCCCATTTCAAAATATCATTTTTATATCACTTTTACTTAGTAATACTCAAAGCTCGGAATAATGTTCAATCTTTAAAACAAATAAATTTTCGAAATTCAATCATATCCAAATTTTAAATTTCAAAGTCTCAACTTTTTTTTATTTAACAATTTCTTTTAACCAAAATTTATTTCAACCTTCCAAACTCAATTTTTTCGATAAATTCGATTTATATAAATTGATTTCTATTTATAACTTTTAAATCAAAACATTTAAATAAATTTCAAATCGACGATTTTAAAAATTATTAATTTAGCCAGTCCGATGTCCGTATATAATTTTCTATCCTATGGCCAAGTGATTATTTATTTCAATTAAATGTCAGGGATGAATATATATCACTTAAACCAAATCACAGTGTCATATGTATGCATAACAGGATATATAAGCAAATAAACATCCAAACATTTAAATATCAACCCATATCATCCAACGAAATACATCATCCAATAGACAATACAATTCATGGCAATTTCATAGTTATCAATATCAGGTAATTTAATCGCAATTCAATTTTAACTTCAATTTGACCGTCAATTTAATTTTCAACGGTGAATTCAAATGACAATCTATATGACAATTAAATTTTATCAAACAACGACAAATAAAATTCATATCACTTCATAATATCAAATTTTACTACCATATAGATATTCAGTACGTTGTGAGCGTTATAAACACTCACCTTGATTTTCCGTTGTCACCGAGACGTTCCGGTTTGGAACTAAACCGGACGACTTCCGATTTTAGCCCAAATTTCAACTGTCTCCAAATTCATCCAAACTAGTTTCATTTCGAAGCTCTCGTCATTACGATCGCAACGCAAAAAGTTTCGTTCCAGTCGGATCTCGTATGTAGAAGTTATACATTTTATAAGTTATCGACATTTGAATTTTATAAAACAATTTATATTGTTATCTAAAATAAATTCATACCCAAAGCAAAGAAGCCCAGCCCACCAAACTCCATCTTCTCCAACTGCCTGTATGTGAAAAAAAATGCACAAACCCACCATTGCCGTGCACCAATCTCCGATGATACGGAGCTCCGATACTCCGTTCGACATGCCGTCTTCGCCAAACTTCTTCTCTTCGAAGTCTCCACCATCTCGACCACAAAGCTACACGCTCGGCCACACCTAGGAAGACGCGACCTGAAGCACTCCTCACGACCACGATCAGGTCGCACGCTCCAAACAAGAGCCGCACGCCATAAAACTCACCACCGAGCTGCTATTCCGCATCACGAACTTGAATCAAAGCTTCGTTTCGCAAATCCAAGCCTATATCCTCCACGATTTCCAACCCTATTTCAAGCCTAAGAATGGCTTCGACCCCAATGGTTGCTGCACCAAGCACGAAGCATACCAGATCAAAGATAAAGCAAAATTAAAATTGGTTTCATGATTTTTAATCGAGTATTGGAAGAGACAGAAATTTTTGAAGTTTCGATTCATTATTTTCCTACTGCCTGAAGCTTGTGTGCGAATTTAAAAGGGAGCAGACCTGATTCTTGCGTGTGGGATGCTTATTATAGTGATGTGAAAAGAAGCTGATGTGAAAAGTTGACTAGATAATATATAAATTTAAATTTCAAAATATCCTAATTTATGCAACTTAAAATCTTAAACCCCTATCGAGGCGTGTCGCTAGGCGTTTATAATGTTATACCCCTATTCTGGACGCAATGGAAAAGGTTTCAAGCCCTAATTCGATCGTATGCGCGAGTTACAGAAATAAACGATCAATTTTAAATTAAATCGATTAAATTAATTTCTAAGCGTTTCGGCTTGCCCCGGACAAACGGTAAATCCGATTGACACGAAATTTGAAACTTTACAATAATATAACATTATGGATCCGATGAAACTGGTTTCGTCGAAATCCGAGATTGTTTGAAAAATGACTATTTTAACTCGTCAATTAAATATTAAAATATTCAATTTTCATAAATTTACTTTTAATTCGATTTTAAAAGTTCTACAACATCATTCTAACTTTAATATGATAAAATAAAAATTTAAAAATCATTTTTAATCATATTAAACCCGTTATTCAATTATTCAATAAATTCCAAATATTAAATTTAAACAATTTTGATTATCTAATAATTCATTATCCTTTGAAATATTTGAAATTGAACTTATAAGATTCAACTTTTAAAACCAATTCACATCTTAGAATACTATTTCCATTTTACAGTTATTCAATTATTCAATAAGTTTTAAATATGTACTTTAAACAATTTACCCGTTCAATATTCAATTATTTGATTTTAAATAGATTTTACTTATCAATCAATTACTCTATTATACCCAATGAATTCAATCATTTATTATCCTATCCAACTATTGATTGCAAAGGCATTCACTAAGTAGCATTTATTTTTCAATACTTATTACTATTCAAATCTTCGAAACCAATCTATTAAAATTTGTATTTCTTTTTAAATAATTCACAATTCTTATTCACTTATTTACATTTGCTTTTCCATATATTCCCGTATAACCAAGTTATAACACTTGAGTCAATTCAATTAGATTGGAACAACATTCAATCTATAAATAATTACTTGGATAATTATTGTTGCAATTCATTCCAGTTATTATTATTCCAAACGAATTACAAATTTTTTCTAACATTAAATAACGAAATCTTATTAAATTGGCTATTTTAATTATCGAAAATTTACGGGTCATTACAAACAATGAAGTACCATCTAAGAAAACAGGAAAATGGATTTTAGACAGTGGCTGCTGAAAACACATGACAGGAAACAAAGATATTGTTTGCGCAAAAAATGGGCAAACACCTCCAAGTCGTGTGATTTAGTTGATTTTATGTGATTCTTAATGATTTAGATGAGTTATGTAAATATGAAAAAAGCAGGGGCTGAAATGTAAAAGACACACAATTTATAGTGGTTCGACCAGAACGTGCCTACGTCCACTTTATATGTTATTATCTTCTTTCTTTCAGATTACAAGTACAATGCTTTATGTACAAGCATATGAAAGTAGTTTGAAAGTTCCTTCCGTGCTTGAGCTCTCAAACTTGTCTGCCATTGTTGTACCCCTGCCCCTCTATTTATAGAGTGAGGTAGGGGGCAGGGGTCTTGGATGTATATAGCTGCTGGTGGGCCCGGGCTGAAGCAATCTGGACTGGCAATTATCTGGTTTGGCGAGGCTTCATTCGGCCTTGAAAGTGTGGTGTTGGACCGGTAGGACTTTGGTCCGGTACCAGCCTGGTCCGGTACCAGCCTTGCCCGGTGGTAGGAGTGTTGTGATGGACCGGTGTGGCTGGTCCGGTGGTAGGGTTTAGACGATGGATCGGTGGAGCTTTGGATCGGTCGTAGAGGAGAGGGTTGGTTTGGTATGTGTTTGGACCGGTATGCCGAATGGAGTTTGTGGAATGTTGGTTCGGTGGCCGAATGGGGATGACCGAATGTTGGTTCGTGGCCGAATGGGAACCTATGGCCGAATGTCCTTATGCCGAATGAGCTTGTACATTGAGAATGCCGGATGGACTTCTACGCTTGTATTGAGCCTTGTGTTTGTTGAACGAAGTGGAGGTTGCGAGCCCGGGTGAAACTGTGATTTCTTGGTCTCGAGATCTTCTGGGTGAGAATTCGCCCAACATTTGCCCCCCAAAGTGCAGCACGTGCTTGCATCTGTCGCGCTTTGTTTCCTTATGGTAGGAAGGCTTGTTTTGTAATGTCATGGGCTGGATGTTCATATCCTGTTGATGTCCTGCAAAGGAATTTACAGTTTTAGTGTGATTTCCGGTAACGACCGTTCAGGATCGAAACATTTGAGATGAAGTGAATCGCGCCGTTCGAGGCGAGAGAGTGCGCCCCGAGGGGGCTTAGCATTATCGATGCCGGATTCACGTTAGAGTGGGTCCCTGGATCGTTTGTCAAGGTGGTTTATTGCCAGCTCAGAGCATGCCTAGGGATTGTTCTCGACCCCGTACATGTGTAAGTAGCTTAGCCATTTCTGAGTTAGCAGGACTGAATAGTCATCCAACTGATGAGTTTCAAAAGGATGTCAAAGCGTAAATTCTCATGACGATAGGGTTGATAGCCATTCAGAGCATGCCTGTGGACCGTTCGTGGTCGCATACATGTGTAAATGGTTAACCCGTGTTGGTGGGAGATTTACTACTCATTCATCGTTATTATAATTCCTATCTTATCAGTGGGTCCTAGAGCTCGGTACTTATCTGAGTGAGGTGCCCTGCATGCCCCCAATTCCTGGTTTTTGTTGGTAGAGACAGTTTCGTTCGGCTTTTGGTTGGTAGAGACGGTCTCATTCGGCTTTTGATTGGTCCGGTATATGAGTGTTGGTCCGGTATTCTGGTCCGGTAGGCCGAACCAGTTGGTTCGGTAATCCCGAGCTCGCCTATATATAGAGGCTACACCCCCTTTAGCTTCTTCTTACCGAACCAGAGAGAGTCGAGCCAATTCTTAGCCGATTCAACCTTCTGCCGAACCTAGCTTATACCGAATCAGGTATATACTCTTTCGCCGAATGGTCTTTACCACCGAATGGATCTGATTGCCGAATATACGCGTAAGGCTTTCAATGCCGAATGGTGCTGTGTACCGAATGAACTTGAGATACCGGTGCCGAATGAACATGAACTTGTACTACCGAATGAACGTGAACTTATACTACCGAATGAACTTGAACTTGTACTACCGAATGGTCTTGAACTTCCAGTGCCGAATGAACTTTGTATTCGGACTCTGAGTGGAATTCCAGACTTATGCATGCTTGCTTGCTTATACTTTTGTTCTAACATCATGTTTTTTCACTTCTGTGTATGCAGATAAATGTCTCGAATGCGGAAACACGATCAGATAGACGGAAGTCGAGGGATGGAGGAGAATCTTCTTCTGTGCCCCCAGCCCAATCGGGGTCCGAGGAGCATGGAACTGCTTCGAGATCGCTGGTGGAGGGGTATGGACCCCAGGAGCTCCTGGTCTCCCCTCCCGACTGCTTCCCCAGTTCTCTAAAGAAGGAGCAGCTTGATGCTATATCCCGTTCTTTCGGGATAGATAGGACGCTTATGTTGCTTCCGGGAGTCGGGGTGATGCCATACGACCCTCCCGAAGGGTATTTCGCCTACAGCAGGTACCATTGCATGTGCGGGGCCATTCCCCCTATCAATGCCTGGGTTGTTAGCTTCCTTACATATCTAAAGGTGGCGCCTTTCCAGCTTCAGCCCAACTCGTATGCCATCTTGGTGTGCTTATATTCTATCTTCCAGAAGAGGTACGGGCGCTCTCCATCCAACCGGGAAATTCAGTATCTATATAATCTGAGGGGCTATAGGAAGGGGTCCCCCTACATTAGCTTAGAGTCGGCCGTCTCCTTCAAGCCGGTCCTGGACCTGTACTCAAAGTACAGCATGTTCAAGAAGGAGTGGTTCTTTGTGAGGGACGATTCTGTCTCCATTCGTCGCTTCACTTCCGGATGTAAGTTAACTCTTTATTCGTAATTCCTGTCTTGATTGCAATTCCTTTCCTTATGTGCTTCTGTTGTTTGTTAGCGACAGGTGGCTTTGCGGTGGTGGAGAGCGATCGCCTAGTCCATATGGCAGCAGAAGTTAAGGCTATCTCCGAGAGGGACAGGTCAGCCGCCTATCTGATCAGGAACGCTACCCTCCTGGAGTACAACTTGATCCTGCCGCACCAGTCCGTGGTTAAGCAGAGGGACACGGTTGAGGAGAAGGCCGCTAAAGCTAAGGAGGGGGCCACAGTGAAGAGTGGCAAGAGGAAGCCCTTTGCACAACACCCAGTCGTGGGGGGTAAGAAGCTCAAGTAGTCTGATGGCCCCTCTCCTAGTACTCGCCCGATCATCCCGGAGGGGGAAGGTGTGGAAGAGGGCGAAGGAGGCGATGTGGGAGGAGAGTCAGAAGGCGGAGGAGATGGCGATGGAGATGGTGATGGTGATGCTGGTGCCTTAACCTCTGGGAAAGATCCTGAACTGGATGAGGCCCTCCGTCAGGCCTTCGGGGAATCGGAGGAAGAATCGGAAGCGGAAAAGGCAAAGGAGGCGGGCAAGGCTGTGGCTGGTGCCGATCCATCCCCTAAAGGCTCCTTAGCTAGGGTAACTTCGGCGGTGCAAGGTGAACTTTTGACTTCCGCCGATTCCATTTTCGATAAGGACTTAGGAATATTTTATGGTTCACTTCCGTCCTGGAATGAGATTCAGGACTTATTGCAGTATCCCACTCCTCCGCAGGGTTTGTATAATAGACGTGCCTTCTCACTTTTCTTTCTTTTTAACTTAACATGTTTCTTGAATTGTGCACCATTGTATGTTCGTAACACTTATCTTTTATTCCAGGGGCAGGCCAGGTGGTTAAAACGTCAGACGTTCGACACCGCCTTGAACAATTCAAGTTGATGAGAGCTTCTGATAAGCCGAAGCCTCTTACTGGTCGTCCTGGGGACGTGGTCAAATACCGTCCTCTTCTTGGGGTCATTGAAGAGAGCATTCAAAAAAAGAAGAGGAGTCGTTCCTTATTTGAGCCTTCCCCTGGTCCGCAGCTTCCCGTTCAGCCTCCTCGTGATACCACGGAGGAGAGCACGGAGTTTATCCCCCCTCCTCCTCCTTCTAAGAATCCCACTGTTATCCGTATAAGGCGTCCTAACGTGCCTCGTGACCCCTTTGCCGGTCATCCCGATTTAAATCCAAGCTCTCGGGATATTTCATTTGATGAGGCCACGGGTGAACACCTCCTTCCCCGCAACCCCATGGTACGGGTGTTAGACGAGGCTAAGTCCCTAGATCTTGATCTGCTTACCACTCGGGTAGTTACCATGGGAGACGAGGCCAAAGCTAATATCGATCGGGTGGCTGAAGAGACCAAGAAGTTAATGAAGTATCATGCTCAATTGGTCAAGGCCGGGGAGGAGATCGGGAGTGCTAATATTCGGTTGCGGCTGAAGGTTGCTGATCAGGCCGAACAGCTTGCCGGTCAAGCCGTTCAGATTTCTCAGCACGAGGAAGCCTCCAGGCGGCTGAAAGAGACCATGGAAAAGGCTAGTAGGGCGGAATTACGGAAGATGGAGGCTGCCTGTAAGGAGCGGATCGACATGGCCATTGCGACAGTGGATGAGGTTCGGAATGCGGATCTCGAGCAGGTAGAGGAGTTGTCTGGAAGGCTTGAGGCTGCGGAGATGGCTCAAGTCAAGTTAAAGGAGGAGATGGAGGAGATGAGGAGGTCTCTCCAGGCTGACTGCTCGAGATACCGATCAGAGAGGGATGTCGCTGTCGTCAAGTTGCAGGCTTCCGAGGCCCGGGTGAGGGAGTTCGAGGAGAATGAGGGGATGATGGACGAGATGCTGCAGGACATGTACTTCCGCACTTGGAAGGAGGGCAGCTTGTCTTGGATGGATGACTATCCCCGGGTCATGGCCAAGATATATTTTCGGACTTTAGAGGGGGCCAGGGTCGATGCGGGTAAGGAAGGTGGAGCGGCTTTTAGTCTGGATGTGGTCACTGCTCAGTTCTCGAAAGAGGAGCAAGCGGCGGTGAAGGAGGGGATGCGGTTGCTTACTGCGGAGGAAGCGGGTGTGCAACTGGAGGATGAGGATCAAGCGGCGGACGCTGGTGAGTTATTCTTCTCTTTTCCTTTTCTTTCTGGGTTTCCATAACTTGATCGTTTATCGTTTGTTTAATGGATTCCTCTTCTGAATTGGAAAGGTGGAACTTCCGATCAACATGTTGGGGGTTCCGGCCCTGCGGCCAAGTAGGCTTGGGAAGTTGGTGATGGAGTGTGGACGCACCTGGTTACTTGTCCAGATTCGGCCGCTTTTTATTTCTTTTTACTGTTGTTTACGTTAGTCCAAAACATTGATGTGACTGTAATAATATTATTTGCAGAGAATAACTTGGTGTAATTTTATAATATAAGCTGATTTTGTTATGTTTAAACGTTGTTGTCATTTTGATGTGCCGCGTGAGAAGTATAACTATGTATATGCCTGTGATTTTAGTTGTGTTTGACGTTAAGCATTTGCTTGAAATATAATTTCATGTTTTGCAATGTTAGTGTGACATATGAATAAGCTATAGTTATGTATTTATGTACAAGAGAAGAGAGTACCGCCCTTCATGTTTTATTTGCCGGCGGTGGCTTCGAGCTTCTTGTGTAATTGACCATGGATATATCTGAGTACCTTGCCACCCAGTACGCAGGCTTAGATTCTCATGAGTGAACGCTCTCTATTTGATTTCCTGTACTTTAGAGTTTGTTATACAGGATAGGAGAAAAGTATTTAAATGAAATGGAAATATAGAAAAAGTAAAACTTCCAGTCACGGAAGGCCGTCGATGTGCTTAAGTTCGTGGCAAACGGGTTTTGTAGTCACTTTCCCTAGCTGTGGGTCTTGGAGACATTTGTCACCCATCTTACGCCTCCGCGGGGAGTTTTCTTTTTTACCACAGCCGCACTTAAGACACATCGGAGCCGAGATCGCGCACGGTAACTACCCGAACCATTATGGTCCGTAATCGTGTGTATTATTCGATTTACCGTGGCCGGCTAGCGTGGGTGCCGTTGGCCGTGAACTACCCCTGGCTGGCCACACCTTATGTTGGGGCTTAAAGTAGGTTCACAGTTGCCGGCGAGCCGAACGCCGTAATGAGCTACCATCGGCTATAGTCGGCCTTTATGATGACTTATAATCGACTCATTACAGTTGGCTTTGAGGGCAGGCGCGAGCAATGAGTTAACCCGCAGCAGAGGGATGCTGGAGCAAAAGAGTCTCATTGGCGAGTGCATAGAATCGTAGCGTGCCTGTTAGGCCTTGTCCAGATGAGGCCGTGGTGCGTCTTGAGTGGAGATGCCATAAGATTTTGTTCAACAGAAAAGGATAAAGCTTAACAAGCAGCCAAGATATAAAGGAACAAGTTAAAAAGAGACAAGATTTTTTAAAGTGGTTCGGCATGAAAATGCCTACGTCCACTGATTCTCTTTGTTAATTCACTTCATATGGGCAGTACAAGTTAAGAAAAGTATCGACGGAGGTGTCGGATGTTCCATGCCCTCTGGAACACCTCTCCGTCCACTGTTGACAAAATATAAGCTCCGTTGTGGAGATCTTTATGAATTACATATGGTCCGTCCCAGATGGGGTCCAGTGCCCCGGGGCGCGGAAAGATTCGCCTAAGGACAAGATCTCCTTCTTGTAAGATGCGATGTTTGACTTTGGAGTTGTATAGTGCTGCCACTTTTTGTTTGTGAGCTGCTGCTTTGAGTGCTGCATCGTTTCTCCTTTCCTCAATCAGATCCAAAGACATGAGGAGGAGTTCTTCGTTTTCTTCTGGATTGTAGTGGATCCTACGGTGGGAAGGAACAATAGTCTCAATAGGGAGCATTGCCTCCGATCCGTATGCCAAAGAGAAAGGAGTATGTCCCGTTGATGTTCTGAAAGATGTGCGGTAGGCCCAAAGTGCCGTAGGAAGTTCGTCCACCCAAGCGCCTTTTGACTTTTCAAGTTTCTTCTTGATTAGGGTTTTGAGAATTTTGTTGACAGCTTCGACTTGTCCGTTTGCCTGAGGATAAGCTACTGATGAGAAGCTTTTATGAATTCCATGCTCTTGGCACCAGTCGGCGAATTCTTCGCTGTCAAATTGGAGTCCGTTGTCTGATACGATCTTGAGTGGTACTCCGTACCTGCACAGAATATTTCTGATCAAAAAGTTGATAACTTTTGCTGAAGATATTTTATTTAGGGGTTCCGCTTCCACCCATTTGGTGAAATAATCGACTGCCACTATAGCATATTTGGCTCCGCCCCTGCCCGTTGGCAGTTCGCCAATTAAATCAATTCCCCATACAGCAAAGGGCCAAGGGCTGGTTATTTGAGTAATCTCGTTTGTGGGTAGTCGAGGAATCTTGGCAAATTTCTGACATCGGTCGCATCTCTTGACGAAGTCTAAGGCATCCTTGTTTAGTGTGGGCCAGTAATATCCATATCGGAGTATCTTTTTCGCCAGAGTCTGCCCTCCAGTGTGATCTCCGCAACTTCCTTGATGGATGTTGAATAAGATTTCCTTGGTTTCCCTTCTAGCGATGCATCTGAATAAGGGGCTAGAGAAGCCACGCCGATAGAGGATGCCCCCTTGTATAGTGTAGTGGGGAGCTTTCCTCAAAATTCTCCTTACTTCATCATGTTTGTCTGGTAGTGTGCCGTCCTGCAAATATTTTCGGATAGGGGTCATCCAAGTTCCTTCTTCGATTGCAGTTATCAGATTCACTTGTTCGAAACTTGGGGCTAGCTGCCTTGAGATGGCTAGTGCTCCGGAAATGGTGCTATTCTTCATACTAGCTTGCTTTGCTAGTTCATCGGCCTCTTGGTTATCTTCTCGAGGAATGTGTTTGATTAGATAATGGTCCAATTGATCGAGCAGCAGTTTGGTTTTCTTTAGATATGCTGTGAGTTGTTCTCCTCGTGTCTGGAATTCTCCTAGTACTTGGTTTACGATAAGTTGATAATCACTATGAAGACATAAAGAATTGACTCCAATTTCTAAGGCAAGCTCCAATCCCGCTATTACTGCCTCATACTCCGCATCGTTGTTAGTGGCCGCGAATTCTAACCTTAATGCATAGTACATCTTTCTTCCCCTGGGGATGATTATCACAATACCTGCCCCTGAGCCTTGTTCGTTCGATGCTCCATCTACAAAGAGGTTCCACTTGATGTCTTTTGCTATTTCAAACTGATCCTTGCCTTCGTTGGTAGTAAATTCGGCAATGAAATCGGCCATGGCTTGCCCCTTGATAGCGGTGCGAGGATGGTAGGTGACGTCATACTGACTTAGTTCAATGCACCATTTGAGGAGTCGTCCAGAAGTGTCGGGACGATGGAGCACCTGTCTTAGTGGCTGATCGGTTAGAACTCTGATGGAGTGAGATTGGAAGTAGTGTCGCAGTTTTCGTGACGCGATCAATAAACAATATGCCAATTTCTCAAGTTTAGGATATCTGGCTTCTGCCCCTGTAAATCTCTTACTTATAAAGTACACCGGGCGTTGTGTGCGGTCTTCTTCTCTTACCAGGGCAGCGCTTAGAGCATGAGATGATACAGCGAGGTATAGGTATAGCTCTTCGCCTTCGTTTGGAGTTGAGAGTACTGGTGGTTTCTGAAGGTGTTCGATCAGGTTAAGGAAGGCTTTTAAGCATTCATCGGTCCATTCGAACTTTCCTTTGTCTTTCTTGAGAGCTTCGAAGAAAGGGACGCACTTGTCAGTTGCTTTGGAAATGAATCTGCTTAGGGCGGCCACCTTTCCGTTTAGGCTCTGCATTTCTTTTCGAGTGGAAGGTATCCTTATTTCTTTTAGAGCCCGGATTTGTTCAGGGTTTGCTTCAATTCCTCTGGCATGGACAATGAATCCTAAGAATTTTCCCGATGACACTCCGAAGGAGCACTTTAGAGGATTCAGCTTCATTCCATATCGGCGAAGTACCTGAAACATCTCGCTCAGGTGGCTTACATGATCGTCGGCTCTCCTGGACTTTACCAACATGTCGTCCACGTATACTTCCATAGTTCGTCCTATTAATTCCGCGAACATCTTGTTGACGAGGCGCTGATAGGTAGCTCCGGCATTTTTGAGTCCAAAAGGCATGACTTTGTAACAATATAATCCCCGGTTTGTGATGAAGCTAGTGTGGTCTTGATCGGGAGCGTGCATGGGAATCTGGTTGTATCCGGAGTATGCATCCATAAAAGATAAAAGTTTGTGCCCGGCAGTGCTGTCCACAAGCTGATCGATTCGGGGGAGCGGGAAGCAGTCTTTCGGGCAAGCGTCATTTAAGTTGGAGAAATCAATGCATGTTCGCCACTTCCCATTAGCTTTCTTTACTAGTACTGGGTTAGCGATCCATTCTGGGTAGATGGCTTCTTGTATGAAGTCATTAGCAAGTAGGTTCTTTACTTCCTCATCGAGGGCTGCTGATCGTTCTGCTCCCATGCTTCTCTTTTTCTGCTTTATCGGTACCTTGGTGGGATCGACGTTCAGCATGTGGCATGCTATGTCTGGGGAGATTTCTGTCATATCGGCATGTGTCCACGCAAATACATGTAAGTTGTGGCGGAGAAAGTCAATGAGTTGATCCTTCAATTCTGTTTTTAGCTGAGATCCTATTTTTAATAGTCTACTTGAATCATTTTTGTCTACAGATACGAATTCCATGGCCTCCGCAGGCTCAGCGGTAGCCTCCTCCTCCTTATCCCTGGGGTCTAATTCATTGAAAGGATCGCTGGTGTACCGAAGAGGAGGGGCTTTCTTTAGTTGCTATGCTTCCAAGCTTTTCATGCAGAGGGTAGTCTCTGCATCTTTCCCTTTATTCTTTCTACGGTTATTGCGAAGTTCAGTTACATAGCAATCTCGAGCAGCGTCTTGATCTCCTTCAACTTCTCCTATTCCGTTATCTGTTGGGAATTTCATCTTTAGGCACCACGGGGCTAGGACAATTTGAAAGTCAGACAAGGCTGGTCTTCCCAAGAAGGCGTTGTAGGCCGAGTGGTTTTCTATTAGTACGAACATTTGTTTTCGCACAACGGAGCGGGGATGACTTCCTATTTCGACGAAGAGGTCAAGTTGCCCGAGGGGTATTTTCGCATCTCCAGTGAAACCGTGCAGGGGTTTGTTGCAGGGAGACACATCCTTCATTGACAGCTTCATTTTGTCGAAAGCATGCTTGAATAGGATATTTACGGAGCTTCCTGTGTCTATTAGAATTCGGAAAACTTTAGCTGGACCGAACCAGGCAGAGATGACCATGGGATCCATATGCGGATACTGACTTCCTTCTAAATCACGCCTACTGAATACGATGTCGTCACTCTCTTTCCGTTTCGGATGGTGTTCTTCCATAATGAAGTTAACATAGCCTTCAGCATTTCTAAGTGACTTGCCGTATCTTTACATCTCCGCTCAGCTTCTGTCGGCGATGTGTGATCCTCCCGAGATGGTATGGACCACTATCTTCTCTTGACTAGAGCCACTGGTGTTGCGATTCCCTCCGCCTACTTCTGGGACGGGTCGCTTTGGGTTCTCATTGGCAGGAGTTGGAGTCCTATTCTGACCTTTCACATAGCGTTCCAGCCTTCTTCTTCTGATGTGTTCTTCGATCAAGTCCCGGAGATGGTGGCATTCATTGGTGTCATGTCCGTGGGATTCGTGGAAGCGGCAGAACTTTCCAGACTTGAGTGTGTTATCAGATTCTTTCTTATGCGGGGGGCGCTTGTA
This sequence comes from Allium cepa, assembly GCA_030765085.1. Taxonomy (NCBI): domain Eukaryota; kingdom Viridiplantae; phylum Streptophyta; class Magnoliopsida; order Asparagales; family Amaryllidaceae; genus Allium; species Allium cepa. The sequence goes on from CM060931.1 coordinate 468,951,429, forward strand.
TCCGAGTTCGCCCTGAGTGGCTAGAAAGATGTTTTCGATTGTTTCATTCAAAGGAGTGTAGGAGTCAAATCTCGGTCCTGGTCGATATTGGCGTTTTTCAGCCTTCCTGCCCCCAGCATTGTCTCTAGATTCATTTCTTCGAGTGTCCTTGGCTGCAGCGGGAACCTTGTCCGAAGTTGTCTTACCTTGTTGCCCTTACTGCCTCTCAGTGGCGGCGTCTTCAAGTCTCATATACTTTCCAGCTTCATGGAAGAAATCAGGTAAAGTAGCTGGTTTTTCCTTAGTTAGTCTTCTTGCGAACTTGGTATCTGGGTGTACACCGCTACAGAGGGCCATTAGGGTGAGTTTCTCATCGGCATCTTGGACTGCGGCCGCTGCGGCGTTGAACCGAGTTAGATATTGTTGCAGTGTCTCTTCAGATTTCTGTTTGACATTGGATAGAGAATAAGCATCCTTGGGTTGTTCTACATGGATGCAGAACTGGCTAATGAACCTTTCTTTCAACATCTCCCATGAGCTGATAGATCCTTGGGGTAGATGGCAGAACCAGGAGGTAGCTAGATCTGCTAGGAATAGCGGAAAGCATTTACACAGCACCCCTTCTGTTGCTCCGCTCATGAGCATATGCTGGGTGTATCTTTGTAAGTGTACGATGGGGTCGGAAGTTCCCTTGTAAGGTTCCATGGTTGGCATTTTCCATTCCCGGGGGGTGATGGCAGTTTCGATATTGCGGGTAAAGGGGCTGGTGACCCTAGCGCCTATTCCTCGGTCCCTTTGCTCCCGTTGGACCCATTCTCTGAATAGTCGTGCCATTCTTTCATCAGAATTTGGAGCGGAAAGAAATGAACTTGGTTCTTCCCTGTGGGATCGATCTCGTCCAGATGACCTGTAGGGATGGTATAGTCTATCACTTCTGACGTTATCCAGTGGTTGCCTCTGGCTGCTCGGATGCATGCTAGGACCAGCTACAGTTGCCCCCTGCCTTGATCTTCCCCTGCGGGGTTCTGTTTCGAGCATTTCCATGGGGTCAACTTCGGGCTGGGTTCTAGCTCGGCTCCGTTCAGCGGGGTTTCTATGATTAGGTGGCATGACTGGCTCAGCAACATCCGACCCTCGCCTGGCGCCTCCCCCACTGGGTTCGGTTCCAAGCGCTTCATCGAGTCGGAGTTCAGGCTGAGTCTGGGCGCGGCCCCTATCATTGTTGTTCCTGTTGATGGCTTCCTCGAAGAGGGAAGACCTTTGCTGTCTCCGAGATCCTCCAGATTGAGATTCATCCCATGATTCAGTGTTGCGGTTGGATTCTTCGACATCTCTCAAGCGTGACATGAGTTGGTTCACCAAAGCTTCTTGTTGGGATGCGAAGCGGTTAGTCACTTCCACCACAACTCTGTCTAGGTCTGCTCTAGTGATTACTGCCGGTTGTTCCGCGGCAGGGGCTGTTGGAATTGCCTGACCTACATGTGGCACTGCTGCTGTAGTGGGATGGTTCTTTTGATCTGGATTCACTGGATTTGGAGCGCTGCTAGTTGCAGCGTTCTTTCCCTTGTTGGCGTCTTTTCTTGGCCTGAAAGTCATGTTTCCTAGGCAATGAAGGGTGCTATTGGGAAAGAAGGTTGAATGAGGGAAGCTGAAACTTCGAGTTCGAAGTTCTCAGTGAAAGCACCAAAAATGTTTGCGCAAAAAATGGGCAAACACCTCCAAGTCGTGTGATTTAGTTGATTTTATGTGATTCTTAATGATTTAGATGAGTTATGTAAATATGAAAAAAGCAGGGGCTGAAATGTGAAAGACACACAGATTTATAGTGGTTCGGCCAGAACGTGCCTACGTCCACTTTATATGTTATTATCTTCTTTCTTTCAGATTACAAGTACAATGCTTTGTGTACAAGTATATGAAAGTAGTTTGAAAGTTCCTTCCGTGCTTGAGCTCTCAAACTTGTCTGCCATTGTTGTACCCCTGCCCCTCTATTTATAGAGTGAGGTAGGGGGCAGGGGTCTTGGATGTATATAGCTGTTGGTGGGCCCGGGCTGAAGCAATATGGACTGGCAATTATCTGGTTTGGCGAGGCTTCATTCGGCCTTGAAAGTGTGGTGTTGGACCGGTAGGACTTTGGTCCGGTACCAGCCTGGTCCGGTACCAGCCTGGCCCGGTGGTAGGAGTGTTGTGATGGACCGGTGTGGCTGGTCCGGTGGTAGGGTTTTGATGATGGATCGGTGGAGCTTTGGATCGGTCGTAGAGGAGAGGGTTGGTTTGGTATGTGTCTGGACCGGTATGCCGAATGGAGTTTGTGGAATGTTGGTTCGGTGGCCGAATGGGGATGACCGAATGTTGGTTCGTGGCCGAATGGGAACCTATGGCCGAATGTCCTTATGCCGAATGAGCTTGTACATTGAGAATGCCGGATGGACTTCTACGCTTGTATTGAGCCTTGTGTTTGTTGAACGAAGTGGAGGTTGCGAGCCCGGGTGAAACTGTGATTTCTTGGTCTCGAGATCTTTTGGGTGAGAATTCGCCCAACAGATATGTTGACTAACATTATATACTCGGACGAAGGTTCTGTCACTTTTAGAGATAACTCCAAAGGATACATCATCGGCAAAGGCGATGTGAGCAACAACCCGATAGCATATACTCAGGGGGAGCAACAAAACAATTAGAGAACAATCTTTCCGAATATTTACTCATATCTGAAAAGGAGTTATCATCATCAAAAGGGGGAGATTGTTAGAACCTTGATTTTGATCAATGACAAAGGAGCTTTGCAATCAACAACGATATTCATGAATCTTCGTATAGCGATTATAAAGGAAATCTTCGAAGGATAATCTCTAGTTAGTTTTGTGTTAATATATATATATATATATATATATATATATACAATGTACAATCTATCCTCAAGTAACACAAACACGAACACATCAACAAAAAGTTTCATGTTTTACAAAAAGTTGACAGTCCAAGAAAACCTACAGTTCAGTCGACCGAGTCTGTATACATACACGAATATCACTTATGATATTCAGTCGACTGAACTTCTTGGTCAGTCGACTGAATACTGCAACTGTCAATTTTTTAAATGGTGAAGAGACAGTTCCCTTCGTCGAAGAGGAGTATCTCTTCCCTGAGGAGTTGCAAACGATTCTTTGAACCATTACTCTTCACCAAGAGTTGCAACTCATCAACATATATATGAACAACAGATTCAAGATCATTTAACTAACTGATTTTACAATTTCTATCTCTCTTGAATCAAAAACTATCTTTGCTCTTGAATTCATATTCAAACTACTTGTTTAGAACATCAATCGATTTCTTCCATATCTTCACATACATACAATACAAACACTTGAGGAGAAGATTATAGGAAGGGTGTACTTTAAACGACTTATCAGTACAATTCAAAGTGTACATTCAGTCAGAACTACTCTCAACTATTTGAAGTCCTGTTGTAGTATCCTCAGGCGGAAAAATTCTGTTGTAGTATCCTCAGGTGAAAAGTCCTGTTCGGTTGTCCAGGCGGTTTAATACCTGTTCCTCCGGGTTAAGAGAGAGTTTCGATTAAATCCAGAAGGAGTCGGAACTGGACGTACGACGGTGCTCCGAACCAGTATAAAAATATCTGATGTTATTTTCTTTATGCTATTTACTATTATCACTATTCCGCACAAGCAATTAGTTTAGTTAATATTCCATATTACTTGATCCTTAGTCCCTTTCAATGTTAAAGTAGAGACCTATGTAGTTAATATCAGATAATATCCTGACGTATCGCCTACACACCTCATATCGCTCCTAAGTTGATATTTTTTAAAAATATCGCTTAAAATATCTTTACCGGTATATCGTTCGATATTTGCTGATATATCTCTTCGATATTTAGAGTAAAATATCATATATTTTTTAAGAATATCATTAAATATTGTGTTACCTGAAGGTTTGACCAGGCAACTAAGTACTTGGCATTTGCATACTGTTCGGCATTTACGCGCCGTTCGACATCTAGATCGTTCGGCATTAGAGAACGCTCGGCACTCAAGAGCGTTCGGCATTAGAGAGCGCTCGGCATTCAGGAACACTCAGCATTTAGGAGCGTTCGGCATTAGAAAGCGCTCGGCTTCTAGAGTCGTCCGGCATAAATGGTTCATTAGGCAATCAAGTTCGATCGGCATCTATGGGACGATCGACATACAAGAGCGTTCGACATTGAGAGTCATTCCGTATTGTATATCGTTCGGCATCTATGGATGTTCGGCATGGCAGAGTCATTCGGCATTCCATACCGCTCGACATCCAAACCTTGTTTGGCACATCGCTTCGTTCGGCATAAATCACGTTCGGCATTCAAGATCGATGGGCATCCAGGGTCGTTCGCCACAACATACTAGGTCGGCTTCCAGAGTCGTTCGGCACAAATGCTTCGTTCGACATTCAGAGTGTTCGGCATCACTTCGATCGGCATGAAGATATCGTTCGGCATCACTTCGGTCGGCACAAGGATATCGTTCGGCATTCATGCCTTGTTCGGCATTTTGTCGTTCAGCATCTGTGGATCGGCACACAGAGATCACTCTTTTTGGGCCAAGCTACTTAGCTACCTGGCCCACCAGGGAAGTCCAACCCATCTTCGTCTATAAATAGAGAGGCAGAGGCACAGTGAAAGGGACCTTTTTTGGGAGAATACTGTGGAGACTCTGCCGCATTCAAGACTCATTCAAGACTTATTTTTTTTGCTCAACAATTGTAATCAAATAGTTGAGACACGGATTGCATCTGTAATCGATTATAGAGAAAAACAATAAAGATTAACCTCAAAGTGGACGTAGCTAGTTACGCCGAACTACTATAAATCTGGTGTTCTTATTTTCTGCATTTAATTCAGCACATTATCCTCTGTTTAACTTTACTTTCTTCATTAATCTCTCTACACAATCTTTTTTAAGGGTGTTAGTGACCAATTCTTGTGCTAACATTTGGTACTTTCACTGAGAACCGAATTCTCAAGACGATGGGATCTACTTTGTAGCTACTGGATTGAAAAATCCTTCGAAGGAAATCCAAATCATTCGCAAGACATCTGTTGATTCTACTCAGAGTTACAACCGACAACTCTATCATGGGAAGACCATGAACCAGATCGGCCTCTCACAATGCAGATGTCAATGAAACTACTAGTGTACAACAGATAGGACCTAACAACCAACCAGCAATTCAAGGCGCAGGAACCTCCACCCAGAATCAAGAGGAGGTCGTTTTCCGAACAGAGTTCAACGACTTGATAAGATAACTCAGGGAAAGTAGAAGCCAACTTGTTGAGCAGATCCAAGCCAATACTAATCTCATGACTCAGCTTGCCCAGTAGCAGCATCAGATGTTGGAAGTAGTCCTACTCCTTATTCCTCATCTGATAGTTCGACCTCAGCCGACGAACCTCTTAGGCGTAGACACCGCAAGACAGAGGCTACACAGGCAGGTGCCACTGATCGATCCTCCAGGGATTAGGCACGTGAAGAGACCGGATGCCCGGCTCATCAAGACACAAATCAAGCTGGCCTTCAGGATGCACGTTTGACCGACCGTCAGCAGGCGGGACATCTACCCGCACGGTCCCGTGGAGCGGAACCCAACCTCCGACTGTCCATACAAGCTCCAGATTTATCATCCATGGTCAGGCAGTTGATGAGAAAGAACCAAGGCCTGACCAACGAAGATTGGGGAGTGTCCAGGAGCCATACTCCCTTCACAAATATTATCCTATAGGCTGAATACCCTAAGAAATTCAATATGCCGACTATCCCAGCCTATTAAGGGAAGACTGACCCTAGGCAACACGTGATGAGGTACGAATGGATGATGGATTCGGCAAGGGCGAATGACGCGACGAAGTGTAGGTGCTTCCCAATCACTCTGTCCGGAATCGCCACTATGTGGTTTACTCGGCTTCCTCTGCGGTCTATATCCAGCTTCGACGAGTTAGCGACGAAATTTGTTGAACAATTTAGGATACATGCTACCCGTCCAAAGGACGTAATGTCATTATCAAGCGTAATCCAGGCTTCGAGAGAGTCTTTGAAAGCATACTTATAGAGGTTTTATGTTGCTGCCACTGAAGTTAGCAATCCTAATGACCACGTAATTTTGATGGCGGTAATGCGAGGTGTAGATTCAGACTCGGAGTTTGGAGATTGGTTGGCAGGAAAGCCCCTAACTACATTGGAACGATTCTATTCCAAAGCTCATCAGTTCATACGGAGGGAGGAGGCTCGATGGACGAGAGAGATAATTGGCAATTCATTCTGGAGCTTATGGAGCATAGATGTTTCTCCACAAAATAGTGCATTTGGATCCAATGCATTCTTAGCTCTAGTTCTCAATCTCGATTAATAGTGCTACTGGTGGCTTAATCAAGTCTGCTCGTGGCCTGTGACAAGGCGACCCACTTTCTCCTCTGCTCTTCGTCCTTGTCACTGACTTATTCAACTGTATGATCAAGTTAGCTATATCGAACAACCTCTTTGAAGGCATCAAGCTCCCCAACTTGAATCTGCCCATATCCAACCTTCAATTCGCTGATGACACCATCCTTTTTGCATCTCCCAACGTTAACCACATCCACTACCTTAAAATAGCACTGTACTCTTATGAACTCATATCTGGCCTCTCCATCAACTTTAATAAAAGCTCCATCATCATGCTTGGAAACTCCGATCACCTTGGGCCTACATTTTCCAAACTGCTCAACTGCAACATCGCGCAATTTCCTATCTCATACCTCGGTATTCCCCTCCACCTAACCAAACTACACAGAGCAGACTGGCTCCCCCTCATTACCGAAATTGAAAACAGACTCCTTTCCTGGAAGGCACATTCCCTTTCGTCAGCTGGTCGCCTTGTCCTCGTTAAGTCAGTCTTATCGGCCATCCTTTCATATTGGAAGTCATTTTACAAGCTTCCAACCTGGGTAATCAAAAGAATCGACAAGATCAGAAGTTCCTTTCTATGGAACGGGGGAAGAATAAAGAAGCTCGTAAACTGGCGGACCGTTTGTATGCACACTGACAACGGTGGTCTTGGAATTGTTAACTTATACTACTTCAATCTCGCGCTTCTCGCAAAATGGCTCTGGCGATTTCTCACCTCCGGAACCTTCCTTTGGAAAACATGGATTACCACACTTCACTACCACTCCAATCCACACCTTGTCCTTCACTCCACCACCAGCCTTAAACCGTCCCCATTCTGGACTGGGGTCCTCGCCACCCTCCCCCGTGTTAAATCACTCTTCCAGGTCAATTTGGGTAATGGGGCAAACTGCCTCTTCTGGTTAGATATTTGGTACGACCAACTACCCCTTTCCTCTATCCTCCCCAACCTATATTCTCACTCAGCCATAATCCATGCTACCACATCCGATTCCTTCAACTTGGGCCCTGACCACCTCTTTCCGTCCTCCTACTTTGATCTTGCCACCTTAGCCGAGCTTCACCAAGCAGCCTCCATCCTCCAATCCATCCAATTCCACCCCTTGCCAGATAAGTTCCTCTGGGCCCCTAATCCAACAGCTGGTTTCTCCGTCGCCTCCTGCTATTCTCACCTAAACAACCCTGGACGCCTCTTAAACTTCCCTAGACTTTGGAATTGTCAGCTCTAACCTCGCATGGCTTTCTTCCAATGGTGCCTTATCCACGGCCGCATTAACACCAGAGATAGACTCATTCGTAATAACATCGCGGTGGACCCAAACTGTGCCTTATGCTCTAACGCAACTGAAAGTATACAACATCTATTCATAGAATGTGATTTTTCTTTTAGGGTTTGGGTTGCAATGACCATTCACTTACTCGACAATGTCCCAACAATCACTTCGTTTTTCAAATATTGGCAGTATAATCCCCCCAACAAGCACTTAGATCCCTTTGTGGCTATATTCAGTTGGTGCACTTGGGCCGAGCGAAATGCACAGGTGTTCGGTAGGCCCAAATATCACTTCGATGGAACCAGGCGTATTATTTACTATTTCGCATCTTTAACAGGCCATAGTTTCTCATCTCCATTCAGGCTTCGTCTGCCATTCTCCAGATCTTCGTCAGTTGAATCGACAGGCAGCGCTTCCGCAACTCCTACCTGTAGGCAACCTGGACACCACCGCTGAACATTTTGCAGTTCCTATCTACTATATATACCGATATATGTATTAAGCTTTTATGTATCTATGCCTCTGCTATGTAGTTGACTGTCTGTGTGACTGTTGTGCAGTCTTCTCCCATTTTGGCCAGCAATCAAGCATGTTGATCGTGCTATTTACATATTTTTATGCTATATAACCGGCTGTGTAGTGCCACGCTACACAACCGTCTTGCTCAAAAAAAATCTATCTACCTGTAACACCTTTGAATACAGAAAGCCGCGTCCAAATGAGTCCACTGAAGAACAGAAACGGACAGGGAAGTACTGTCGCTTCCATGAGACCCATGGGCACAATGCTGAGGAGTGTAGACACCTCGATGACGCCATAGAAAATTTGATCAGATAGAAAAAACTGCAGGAATTTGTCAAAAACCCGCAAGATGGAAGGCAAGGAACGTTAGAGTCCGAACGCGGGCCGGCCCCACGCCAACCAGAACAACATGCTCGGACTGTGGATAGATTGATCATAAACACTATTATCGGAGGACCTCATCCTACAGACAAGAATTGGTACGAGATGGAACGATACGCTACCTCCTTGAGGCATGCGGATCATGAATGTTGTTCGAATGTGGAAGATGGAACCCCCGCAAAACAACAACGCATAATGACTGACGATATAGTATTTAGGAGTCGAGACGGGACAAGGTGGAGGCTCCTACTATCGATCCGATGGTTATATCTGCAACAATCGGGCCAGCTTACGTGAAAAGAATCTTGATTGATTATGGAAGCTCTGTCAACATCATCTTCAAGAAGGCTTATGACCAAATGAAGATGGAGACAAAAGATTTGAAACCATGCAAAGCCCGTATTCACGGCTTTAACGGTGCTGCAACCGACGCAATGGGGTACATAGAGTTACCAGTTGAACTGGGAGAAGGTGAGCGTAGGAGAGTGTGAGTCCTACCGTTCATAGTAATGGATGTTGACTCTCCATACAACGTATTTTTCAGTCGTCCAGCCCTGGCAGAATTTAGGGCCGCTCTGCCCCATGGTGTTTGACAATAAAATTTCCGACAGACAAAGGAGTCGGTGTTGTACATGGCGATCAGGCGACCGATCGTGCACGTTATGTGGCGGAACTGAGAGAAGCTCAGCAGAGAGAGAAGGGAAAGGTTGCGGACAGCTCCGTCCGCATTCTAAAGACTCATGATTGACAAGCAGAGCCCGAGCCCTGGCTCGGGCAGCATTCTCAGATCCTTAGAGACATAGATCCGAGAGATGATGATGGGGAACCCAGCGAAACGAATGCAGCATCGACTGAGCTGACGATCGACATTCCAGTCAGTCGGGATGTCCCATCAAGAGTTCTTAAGATTGGATCATAACTCGACCCTTCAGTGGCCGAGGATCTTACTGATTTCCTCCGGACGAATCTGGACGTTTTCGCTTGGACACTCTTTGATATGTGCGGGATTTCTCCTGCAATTGCGAGTCATATGTTGAACATAGACCCGAAACACATTCCCGTAAAATAGAAAAGGAGAGGTATGGACCCAGAGAGGTCCGCGGCTCTCAAAGAGGAGGTGGACAAACTCAAAGACAATGGGTTCGTCCGCGACGCCCTCTACCTTGAATGGGTATCTAACCCAGTGCTAGTGAAAAAAGCAAATGGAAAGTGGAGAACTTGTGTTGATTACTCTGATCTGAATAAAGCATGCCCAAAGGATAGTTTCCCTTTACCCAGAATCGACCAACTCGTCGACTCTACTGCCGAAAATGAATTATTATCATTTATGGATGCGTATTCACGATACAATCAGATCCTGATGCACATTCCAGACCAAGAACACACCAGTTTTGTCACGAATATGGGGCTATATTGCTATGTAGTAATCCCCTTTGGATTGAAAAATGCGGGAGCGATTTATCAGCGTCTGGTGAATCAAATGTTTAAGGACCAGATTGGTAGAACGATGGAAGTCTTGTGGATGACATGCTCGTGAAGTCACGGCAGTCAAGCGACCACATCCGAGACTTAGCGGAGATGTTTGATATACTCAGGCATTACGGAATGAAGATCAATCCTTTGAAGTGTTCATTTGGCGTAGCATCGGGAAAGTTTCTAGGTTTCATTGTGAATGCGTGGGGAATCGAAGATAACCCGGAGAAAATTCAAGCTATCTGAGATATACAAGTGCCCAGAACCATAAAGCAGGTGCAAAGCTTGAATGGAAAAAGTGGCTGCGCTGAGTCGATTCATATCCAGAGCTACAGACAAGTGTATTCCTTTCTTCGACGTGATAAAGAAAGGAAAGAGAAATTTTGAGTGGACATCCGACTGTGAGAAAGCATTCTGAGCTCTAGTAAGGCACTTAGAAAGCCCCCCGGTGCTATCAAAACCGATTGACCATGAAATGGTGTATGTATACTTAGCAGTATCCCAGCATGCTATCAGTACGGCTCTGGTTCGCGAGGAGGACCAGATTCAAAAGCCAGTATATTATGTCAGTAAATGCTTGACGGGGGTAGAAATAAATTATCTCAGGATTGAGAAATTAGCTTATTGCTTGGAATTTGCATCACGCAAGCTTCGCCCATACTTCCAAGCACACTCGATCAGTGTTTACACCGACCAACCCCTGCGACAGGTACTCCAACGACCGGAAACTTCCGGAAGGATGTTAAAATGGAATATCGAGTTTAGTCAGTTCGATATTATCTACTTTCCGCAAAAGGCCATACAAGGGCAAGCACTAGCAGATTTCACCGCTGAATTCGCCATGACAGACGAATCAAACGACCACAATGTCATACCTCCCGTTCGATGGAAGATGTACACCGATGGGGCATCTAACAACCGTTGTTCGGGGGTTGGCATAGTTCTTGTAACTCCTGAGAGCCGATCAGTTTGCTACGTTTTGAAGCTAGAATTCACAACAACAAATAACGAAGCCGAGTATGAAGCGTTGATTGCCGGCTTAAGACTCATCAAAGAATTGGGAGTAAGATCGGTTGAAATCTTTAGAGACTCGCAACTGGTTGTGTACCAAGTACGGGGAGACTACCAAGCAAGGGGGCAGAGACTCACCCCATATTTGGTCCGAGTTCAGGGCTGCTAGCGAATCTCGAGTATTATGATATTTCACATGTCCCGCGTGAGCAAAACTGGGCAGCCGATTCATTGGCAAAATTCGCAAGCACTAGTGATGAGCAACAGATGGGATTGTTTCCTGTCGAAACCTTACATGTTCCGAGCATAAATATGATGGAGGTAGATTTCGTGTTAGAAACAGAAACCGAAAAGGAGTAATGGATGACCCCATTCAAGCAGTACTTGTTACACGGGGTCGTGCCCGAGAGAAGAAGCGAAAGACGACAAGTCATTCGTAAGGCTTCGCGTTATGTGATGCAAGGTGGGTTAATGTATCGGAGGGGATTCTCGACCCCCTTACTCCGGTGCATTGCCCATGATGAGATAGAACGAGTCCTGAAGTCCATGAAGGTGAATGTGGCGACCATACCGGAGGGCAGACGTTAGCAAAGAAAACCCTCCACTATGGATACTATTAGCCAACTGTAAATCGGGATGCCACAGACTACGTAAGAAGATATGACAAATGTCAAAAGTATGCGAAAATCCCAAGAGCTCCGCCGACGGAACTCACACAAATGGTTAGTCCATGGCCATTTGCAATGTGGGGGATCGATATAGTCAGTTCCTTACCCCTACCCAAAGGTGGTGCAAAATACACGATTGTTGCGGTCGATTACTTTACCAAGTGGACAGAAGCAGAGCCTTTGGCCACTATCACTACCAAGAAAGTCATTAATTTCATTGTACGAAATATCATATGCCGCTTTGGCCTGCAACGAACCATCGTTACAGACAATGGAACTCAGTTTGAAAGCAAAGAGCTCAAGGAATTTTGCCAAAAATATGGTATTGAGAAAAAGTTTGCAGCAATTGCTCATCCGAAAGCTAATGGACAAGTGGAGACCATAAATAAGATAATCAAATCCATATTGAAAAAACGTTTGGAAAAGGCTAGAGGCAAGTGGGTGGATGAGCTTCCGACAGCACTTTAGGCTTGCAGAACCACCCACAAGTCCGCGACTGGCCACACTCCATTCACATTAGCATATGGCATGGAAGCTGTCATACCCGTGGAACTTGAAGTTCCATCACATCGGGTAACTTATTATGGACCTGAGTCAAATCGAGATCTCTTGTTGGAATCATTGGACTTCACTGATGAAAAACGAGAAGAAGCTAATTTAAGAGCGGCCGTGTACATGCACCGAGTTGCTCGATATTATAATGAAAAAGTCCGACCGAGAATCTTTGGCGTGGGTGATCTCATTTTGAAACAAGTTTTCCCAGTTCCATCATGCATGATCCCCGCATGGGAAGTCCCATACGTCATTGAATGGAAGCATGGAGAAGGAACTTTCAAGCTAGCGACCGTTGATGGTGCGACACTCCCCCGAGCATGGAATGGTGAACATTTGCGGCATTATTACACTTAGTTCATTTCTATCATATTTTAGTTGCATTTATTTCCAGCAAGTTTTTATTCCTAGTTTACGGCATGTAAAAAGACAATTTAGCTTATTTGCATTAATAAAGGCTTGAAGCCATTTCTTTTTCCCATGAATTGTCGATGTTTCTGTGTATGATAACGCTGTAACAAATGACTAAGAGATACATTACTCTGTCTGATGTACGAACGAGTATAAATGATTCAAAATCTCCAGGTCCCCGGAGTACGGCTGGAGTACTCTAAGTCCCCAGAGTGCAGACTCGAATAAACAACTCAAAATCTCCAAGTCCCCAGAGTGCGGACTGGAGTACTCTTAGTTCCCAGAGTGCGGACTCAAGTATAAACGACTCAAAATCTCCAAGTCCCCGGAGTGCGGACTCGAGTATAAACGACTCAAAATCTCCAAGTCCCCGGAGTGCGGACCGGAGTACTCTAAGTCCGCAGAGTGCAGACTAGAGTATAAACGACTCAAAATCTCCAAGCCCCTGGAATGCGGACTGGGGTACTCTAAGTACCCAGAGTGCGGACTCGAGTATAAACGACTCAAAATCTCCAAGTCCCCGGAGAGCGGACTGGAGTACTCTAAATCCCCAGAGTGCGGACTCGAGTATAAACGACTCAAAATCCCCAAGTCACTGGAATGCGGACTGTAGTACTCTAAGTCCCCAGAGTGCGGACTTGAATAAACGACTCAAAATCTCTAGGTCCCCGGAGTTCGGACTGGGGTACTTTAAGTCCACAGAGTGCGGACTGGAGTATAAACGACTCAAAATCTCCAAGACCCCGAGTGCGGACTAGAGTACTCTGAGTCCCCAGAGTGTGGATCAGAGTATAAGCGATTTAAATGTCCAAATCCCCTGAGGGCGGACTGGATACAAATGACTTGAAGTCATCGAGCCCTTGGCATACGGATTGGAAAATATTCTAAGTCCCCGGAGCGTGGGATAAAAGAATGTGCAATATCGAAAAAGTTGTCAACTCGTTTGAAGATGAATCGAGAAGTTCACGTAACTCGCAGTAGCTCGGGTTTTGACCACAGTTATACAAAACACCAAACAACAACAATCCTCTGAGAGGGAAAAGAACTAAGTTTTATTCATCACAAATAATTTTATTTACATGAACTACGAAAACAAAAATAATTACATAATCTAAACTAGCTCATGTTGAACGAGAGCGAAGGCTACTTCTTCGACTTTTTGCCAGATGACTCTTCCCCAGTGCGTTTACCCTTGATAGCTTTCTTTGACGGGGGAGTGACAGCTGAAGAAGTACGAGGAACATCCATGGGTTTGGACCCGCCTGGGAGGATGACCTTCAACGGCTTGTTCAAAGGATTGTCCAGGTCCATAGCTTGAGGTTCGACCTTGATCTTGACCTTCATTTCCTTCTCTTTCTCAAGCTGCTCCTTCATGCTCAGTTCGGATGTGTGCTCAGAGGCGCCTGCAATTTCAACTTCATAACTCCCATCGATGGGAGAGGAAGTCTCAGATTTGTCCTCGTCAAGCGCTCCGATCACCTGAGCATCTGGACCGGGAGCCTCTCCTGCGTGGGTGGCTTCACTCGTTTTTTCCCCTCACCTCCTTGGCGACATCGCTCCTCGGAGTGGGCTCAAGACCAGAACGGTCTGCACAAAATCATAAAAAGAAAGTATTAGAATGCGATAGTTTCTGGTGAAAAACGAAAACTCTTGGAATATTAAAGCAAAAGAGTTGCCCACCAGGTTCCGGCTGGCTCTCACCCGTCAGGGGGGTCTCACCCTATGGAATAGGGGACAAAACGTGAACGCCAAGGCCAGGGTCCTCCGGGTCATAGCCAATGTGCTATTCAAAAGGATCGAGTATCGACCGACCGGCCGGCTGGGTAGGCACACGAGCTGGAGACTCGATCCCGGATGGACCGGCGATAACTTCTTTCCCTTTCGTTGAGGGGGAGCCTTTGCAATAAAGGGCTTTAGCCGCTGACAGGTCTGAAGGCTCGTTTCCCTTAAGGAATTCTTTTATCAAAGCCCCCTCATCAACCTCCTCGATACCGTGTTCGGCCTTCTTGATTTCTATTAAGGTCTCCCACGCTTCGGCTAAAGATTCGAGATAGCCCTCGCCCAGAAAAGTTAAGTCCTGATGCATGAGAGCGCGGGCATTGAATTCAGCAATAAGCGGGTCGAACATGCTTTTGACCTCTTCTCTACCTTCCTTGGCCGCCTCAAGACGGGAGTCGATTTTCGCAAATGCTATCTTTTTGCCCTCTTCGCGGGCTTCATTCTTCAGTGCCTCAACTTTAGAAAGCTCGCCCTCAAGTTTCGCCTTTAGGAGTCACGTTGCAACGATCTCGTCGCAATACCGTTTAACTCTTCTTGGGTAGCAATCTTCTCTTCTTTCTCTTTGCGGAGTCGCTCCTCAAGTTCTTTAACTCGGAGGTAGAATGCATCCCTCTCTTTTTGCACCAAGTCTTTCTCCAAAGCTAAAGCCCCACAGCGTTGTACCTCCTGGTCGATTTCTTTTTTGTGAGTTGATTCCAAACGAGTTACGGCTTTGGCGGTATCTTTGGCGCTCTGCTGGGCAGCCTCAAGCTGAGATTTGTAAGACACAATCTCATCATCCTGAGCTTTGATAATGTCCTTGTCATGGATAGCCTCACGCTTTAGGCGATCAATCTCATGCTGGCGCTCTATGGAGACTTCTGACACTTTCTCAACAAGATGAACAAACGCGTCATGTTGAACATACGCGTCGTTGGTACAGGCGATAGCGCTCTGCTTAACATCTCCAGGTATATGATGGATCGCTGGGAGGAACTTCAGACCATCAAAGCAGATTTTTGAAAATTTAACTTTAAGCTCGGCCAGTCTCTCCGATACTATTGGATCTGTTGCGGGAACGAGAGGAGACGACTTTGAAAGTTCAGCTCTTCTGTAAGGATCCCGGGACTGCCGTGTGGAAGATAAATCAGAGTGTTGATCACGGGGGACATCGGATTGCGACCCCTTGTGGCTGTGCTTATCTTTGCTTTGCTCCGAGTGAGAAGAGGGATGTTGGTGGTACTTGGACTGATAATATGTTTTCTTTCGAGATGATGAGTCCTGAGAATGGTAGTCCCTATCGCTATCCCCGTCTCTGTCCCGACGTCTTCCGAAACCTGAGTCCCGTCCAGAGTGATGGAAGATAGACGACCCGCAGAGACGATCGAATTCGTGTGTACGCCCCATGTCACCTACACAGAGTTTAAATAACAACGAATTAGCAAAGAGTAGGGTATGGCGGAAATTTAAGTGCAAGGTGGAGTGCATGTGTTTGTGTGTGTCCTAGTGTTTCCCCCCGTCGGACCAGTTTCTTTACTAATGGGAGTTTTTTCTCCCTGAACTTGGGCTTGAACGCCTGCATCGCCTCTGATGGGCGAGTAAAGTTTAAGTGCCTTCGGATCGTCAAAATCATAATTAAGTAGATCGTCAGGTATGGAGAGGTTCGACGGGCCCTTTAAAGAACTTTCTAAACGTTGTGAGGAAGCATCTTTCTCTGTTGGAATAAGAGTAACTTTAAAGGTTGCGCAAACTTTTCCCTCCTTATCTTGTACTTCAGTTTCTTTTTCCTCTTCGAAGGGGAAGATGATGTTTCGATGTCGTGAACTTCGACTATCGGGTCTTGAGTATGACCAACGTTCTCATCTTGTGCTTTGGGTGTTTCGGTTTCCTTGATCTCTCCTTCTTCTAGTGCTCCAGGAGCGTTACGTGCTGAAGACTCGGCTTGTTTTTTCCCTTTGCCAAAGGCGGGCCTGCGTATGGTAACGCCCTGAGGAAGGCATATTCGATGGCCTTCTGCCAACAGTCCAAACGTTGTAAGTGACTCATTCGAAATGAGAGTACGGAGGTCCCGTTCTTCGACAGGAAGGGCTCTAATAGCTTCGATGGCTTCAGAATATCAACGGCCGTCAAGATGTGGATTGATACCTGAAAAGATGGACAAAAGAGTTAGAAAAGGCACGGCTTTGACCAAGCATGAATATCGATCCAGATAAAAGACTTACTTC
Organism: Allium cepa; assembly: GCA_030765085.1. NCBI lineage: Eukaryota > Viridiplantae > Streptophyta > Magnoliopsida > Asparagales > Amaryllidaceae > Allium > Allium cepa. The sequence continues at coordinate 468,968,126 of CM060931.1, forward strand.
CTTCCACCCATCTCTTCACGAAACCAAGAGGGCAACGCACATAAAACCATTCCTGTTTGTATAGGGCAAACTTGCTACATGCCCCAGTCAAGATGTGGCATTTGTGGTGCGGCTCAAGAAACATGAAAGAGGGGCTATCTCTTCGCTTCTTGATGATATATATATGATATCACACGGGGTTGAAGGCCTAGGAAGGACATTCATGAAGAGGATGTAGGTACCGTAGATGAAGGCATGACCGTTCGGGTGCAGTTGCGACGGGGCAATGTCGATGTATTGCAGCACATCTCAAATAAATGAGTTGAATGGTGGCACGCTGCCGACCTAGCACATAAATTTATTACAAGCTGTGTATCCAACTGGGGGCAAGTGTGGACGATTGTGCCCCGATGGAACTAATACGTCGTCAAAGGGTATTCCGTGGACAAAGCATATCCGACGGAGTGCACTTTCATTAATCTTCGAAGCCTGTGAATCGACCGGGTTGTCTAAGAAAATTGATGCCTCCAGGGCATCGAGGGCTAAGTTATGAGCAGGGGAAGTCGACGGGTTTGAAGTATCTGCGACTCCTTGTCTAGAAGACGGCCTAGGTCTATCTGAGATCGTGGCGGAGCTAGATTTCCTGGACATCTTTAATAGAGATTGAATCTAGTAGAACACCTGTTTTAACTATACTTGAAAAACAATCGATGTTAGACTTAACAACACAAGTATTCCCCCCGTGTGGTGTGTGAACTAGTGTGATGATTCAAATATAAGTGCTGAGAAATTGAAAGTCGCAGAGTTGATGGTATAAAGTTGAGATTTGAATTGTCGCCTTCGAAGACCGTCATCGCTGACCGTCTCCAAAAGTCTGCCCTATGATATTTTCAATTTCGGGCTCAGGCATTGGCGCTATATGTTAAAGGAAATTATCCATTTTTGTCGATTTAAGTTCAGGCTTGTGATTACTGAAACTAGGAAGTTATCAGTCCAGATTAGTTCGATATGCTAGTTTGCTTAGGTCCTTGTCCTTGTTTTTGTCATAAAATTAGGCAAAGTGAATAGTTGTTCGGCCTAAATATTGATCGGCCTTCGTTCTGCTCGGCTTAAATCAAGCGTCGTTCGGAATAAGTATCACTCTTCCAACCCTTCCTCTTAGCCATTCGGCACGCGGCAAATCATGCCGAACCATGTTTGTGCAGAGCCATATCGCTCGGCATTCTGCCCTTAACATTATTTGCCTTTTTTCCCTCCATCTCTCCCGATCGGCATGGCCGAGTCGTTCGGCATCCTATCCAATTCGTACTTCCTTTCTATTTCCCCATTCCACTGCTCGGCATGTGGCAAACCATGGCATTCTAGCTAATTCATGCTCCTCCTCTACTCTTCCTTCCAATCTCGTTCGGCATGGGAGAACCATACCGAACCATAGTGCATCTCCCAACAACTTCCTCATGTGCTTACCTCTGACCACTTCTCCCTTCATCCATATCATCTAACCTTAAAACATATCCTAATCCTATTTCGATTCTTTCATCCACGCAACACCTATTTGCTACGGTTCTACCAAAATTTGTGAATTTGGGCCTCATATTAAAACTTTTAAGTCAGGGGAGAGCATTTAAAAAAAAAGAGGGGTCGATACCTAGTAAAGGGATCGAAACTCGGGAGAATTCTGGAGTTGAGGGCGCGGTTTTAATTAATTCCGAATGATTAGGGAAGGAAGTGAGGCAATGAATGATGCAATAAGAGGGAAGGGTTGTTAAATTTTTGGAGTTTGTTGAAAGGCGAAGTTCGTGAGTACAAGATAGCAGAGGTGAAAGTGAAAAAGAGAGGAAGGAGGAAAGTGCCGAACTTATATAGGGGAAGAGAGGGAGCCGAAGGGACAATGACCGGTAGAACCGGTCAAAACGACATCGTTCGGCATCGGCATTCAAGATCGTTCGGCATACATGGAACGTTCGGCTTCGGCTGTACTGTTCGGCATTCGCATGACGTTCGACACACATCGCCTCACCTGGTAATCAAGGGAAGTCACCATTAAGGAAACTAAGCCACAGCTTGAAACAAAGCACAGTGGACTCATGAGTCAAAGCACATCACGTTCGACCACATGATGCACTTTGGGAGGCAAGAGTTACCTGAAGGTTTGACCAGGCAACTAAGTACTCGGCATTTGCATACTGTTCGACATTTACGCGCCGTTCGGCATCCACATCGTTCGGCATTAGAGAACGCTCGGCACTCAGGAGCGTTCGGCATTAGAGAGCGCTCGGCATTCAGGAACGCTTGGCATTTAGGAGCGTTCGGCATTAGAAAGCGCTCGGTTTCCAGAGTCGTCCGGCACAAATGGTTCGTTCGACACTCAAGCTCGATCGGCATCTATGGGACAATCGGCATGCAAGAGCGTTCGACATTGAGAGCCGTTCGGTATTGTATATCGTTCGGCATCTATGGACGTTCGGCATGGCAAAGTCATTCGGCATTCCATACTACTCGGCATCCAAACCTTGTTCGGCACATCGCTTCAATCGGCATAAATCTCGTTCGGCGTTCGAGATCGATCGGCATCCAAGGTCGTTCGGCACAACACACTAGGTCGGCTTCCCGAGTCGTTTGGCATCACTTCGATCGGCATGAAGATATCGTTCGGAATCACTTCGGTTGGCATGAGGATATCGTTCGGCATTCACGCCTTGTTCGACATTTTGCCGTTCGGCATCTGTGGATCGGCACACGGAGATCACTCTTTTTGGGCCAAGCTACTTAGCTACCTGGCCCACCAGGGAAGTTCCAACCCATCTTCGTCTATAAATAGAGAGGCAGGGGCACAGTGAAAGGGACCTTTTTTGGGAGAACACCGGGGAGACTCTCCCACATTCAAGACTCATTCAAGACTTATCTTTTTTGCTCAACAATTGTAATCAAATAATTGAGATACGGATTGCATCTGTAATCGATTATAGAGAAAAACAATAAAGATTAACCTCAAAGTAGACGTAGGCAGTTACGCCGAACCACTATAAATCTGGTGTTCTTATTTTCTGCGTCTAATTTAGCACATTATCCTCTGTTTAACTTTACTTTCTTCATTATTCTCCATACACAATCACTCTTGAGGGTGTTAGTGACCAATTTTGGTGCTAACATATTGTATTTGTCAGAGAAAATGTATTTACAAATAAATATCTTCACATTTTAAATATTTGTTTTTTTGTAAAAGATAAATCACAATATGTGGACCGGATTAGAAATCTCAATGTACTAATTTTTCACTTTTAACCACACTTTCAGTTTTATTCATTAGTCTTTCAATAATGAAAACTCTACTTATTTTATTATTTTGATATGTTTTATTTTTCTTGAAGATTTTACCACTATAAACAAGATCATGAAAGTGCTACTTTTCTTTTTAGTTATTTTTATGTTTGTAATTTCTAACTGGGAAGTTAGCTTACGAAAACTTATTTATTAGTAATGATCATGCACCAGAGATTAAAAGTTGAAGAGTAGTGAAGTTTTATATTGACATATCGATAAGGAATGAGATAAGTATTAGTTGGTACCAAATCAACATTGCTTATTTGATAAATTAAGCAAAAATGAAAACAAAGAAACTATATATATGAAACAATTTGGGAAAAAATATAGATGATTGGATGCTTGAAGAAAAAATGAACATAGTATAAAAATAAGAAAACAATAAAGATGCACATTATATGAATTTCTTGGTTTTTACTTTCCTATATTATGATTTGTGTTTGACAGAATATCCAAGTAAACATATTGTAATATGTAAATTATAAACAAATAATCATTGATAGGAATTTGACATTATTGATCCATATATTTAAAAACTTCACATCAGTATGACATTATAACATGATATAATATCGTTTATAACAGATTCTACACATATCCAATATTTTACTTCTATTATTCCATATTATCACGATATTTTAAAATATCTCATATCGGTACATATCTCATATATACCCAATATCGATATTGACCACTAAGTAGAGACCTAATTTACAAAAGATTAATGGTCAGATCAGATTTACATTTCAAACAACAAATAGCGGTCCGAAGTTAATATCCAGTTCATTTTTCTTATTTTCTTCTCGAACTTGCTTGGGATAATTGTTAGAACCTTAATTTTGATCCATGACAAAGGAGCTTTGCAATCAACAACGGTATTCATGAATCTTCGTATAGCGACTATAAAGGAAATCTCCGAAGGATAATCTCTAGTTAGTTTTGTGTTAATCTAGATATATACAATGTAAAATCTATCCTCAAGTAATACAAACACGAACACATCGACAAAAAGTTTTATGTTTTACAAAAAGATGACAGTCCAAGAAAACCTACAGTTCAGTCGACTGAGCTATGCACCTCAGTCGACCGAGTCTGTGTACATACACGAATATCACTTATGATATTCAGTCGACTGAACTTCTTGGTCAGTCGACTGAATACTGCAACTGTCAATTTTTTAAATGGTGAAGAGACGGTTCCCTTCGTCAAAGAGGAGTATCTCTTCCCTGAGGAGTTGCAAACGATTCTTTGAACCATTACTCTTCACCAAGAGTTGCAACTCATCAACATATATATAAACAACAAATTCAAGATCATTTAACTAACTGATTTTACAATTTCTATCTCTCTTGAATCAAAAACTATCTTTGCTCTTGAATTCATATTCAAACTACTTGTTTAGAACATCAATCGATTTCTTCCATATCTTCACATACACACAATACATATACTTGAGGAGAAGATTATAGGAAGGGTGTACTTTAAACGACTTATCAGTACAATTCAAAGTGTACATTCAGTCAGAACTACTCTCAACTATTTGAAGTCCTATTATAGTATCCTCAGGCGGGAAAATCCTGTTGTAGTATCCTCAGGTGAAAAGTCCTATTCGGTTGTCCAGGAGGTGTAATACATGTTCCTCCAGGTTAAGAGAGGGTTTCGATTAAATCCAGAAGGAGTCTGGGACTGGATGTAGGACGGTGCTCCGAACCAGTATAAAAATATCTGGTGTTATTTTTTTTACTGCTATTTACTATTATCACTATTCCGCATAAGTAATTAGTTTAGATAATATTCCCTGTACTCGATCCTTAGTCACTTTCAATAAAGGATTGGCCTATGCACAACAATAAAGTTGTTAGATTGCATTATTGTGCGAACCAGAAGTGGCATGGAAAATAAGCATTTGAAAGTGGAATAAAAGGAGAAAGTTTAACGAAAAGATAATGCCTTAGCGGAAGGGTTATTTGGAAACAGAATTTAATTGATCTGTCATTAGTAATTATTTTTGTTATTGTGTTTTCTATTTGTTTTTTGTATGTTAAAATAATACAGTTAATTGAATTTAAATTATTTTTACATTATGTAATATTATAAAAATTGTATAAAAAATAGATGATTTTTAATAAACACTAGTATATTGGAATTCAAATAAAAATACATTATTGCTCTCTAATCCAACTTTTGATTTATTAGAACGTAAGCGACTTTCTAGTCGAAATATTGTTCATCGTTCTACTGTACAACCATACACTTTGTGATGGTGTATGTGATGACCCGGGATTTTGGCAATATTATTTATATAAGCATTTAATCTAATCAAATAAAATACAAGCTTATCATTTTAAAAACAAATAAGACTTGGGGCCAATTACCATTTATTTATTTATATATATGTGTATTTTGTGAAGGACATTATAATTTGAAAATTTAAAATAAAGTCTTTCAAAAATATTTAAAATAAAAATCTATCTTATTTACATTGAATTAAATTAAAAGCTTTACCTTATTAACATTTAATCTAAATATATTTATGGATGTAATCTAGTTAATAACGCTTAAAATAAAATCAATCTTATCAATATTAAATATAAGTATAAAAATATATGAATATAAATAAAGTGTTTGATAGTTAAGCTTAAAATAGAAATAAAAAAATAGGGGTTTATGTTAGAAATAAGTATTTAAGTGGTTATTGTGTAAGCAACATAAGATAAACATATAAAAATAACTATTAACAATTTTATATTAAGCACAACGCAAAACCAGACAAGTATGTATGTATGTAAATTTTGTATATGTAAGGCAAGAAAAAAATAATATCTACATACAAAATCAATAGATGTAAATAGGAAAGGGAACATTGCATTTAATCATATCATCTCAAGCACAAAAACAAGGTAATTTCGAAATAGTCAAAAATCATTTTAGTTCAAAAAAAATGAAAATCTTGCTGGTCAAAGAAAAATCTCTGACTCAAAAAAATAAGTTTGTACCAGATAAGCCTACCCCAGTACAAAACTGTTTTCTATATATGCATATTCTCTTGTTCTAGTTCGTTCATAACATAGCGAACCAGAAAATAAGAAGCATCACCATTTTTACAAACTTAAACATCATTTCAACTAAACAAAGTAAGGAAGATTTAAAGGGAAAATCAAGTTACAACTTCCAGAATTGCTTTCTGTTCAAACTCTTCTTTACAGGTGAGTAAACACAATTTTTAAAAGACTTAAGTCTAATTAAATCTGAGTGAATGATTCATGGATAATATTGTGCCTGCAAATGTATTTTTTTTATATAGCTTTGTGTTTATATTTGAGTGTTCTATGTAAATTTATTTTACCTGGTCTTCTCTGTTTGTAGTTGAGGAGTTGAATATTTAATCAAAATTCAAAATATTAGCATCCAACCTTTGTTAGGCTTAAGGTATCAAACAAGGCAAGTTTGTTTAAACTTAAATTATGGCCTAGAATTTGTTTTAAGCTTGGTAGTGAAGTATTGACTCTGTAATTCAGTTTTACAGTGAAAAGATGAACACATGATAAATTCGAATATTATAAAACATTGATTCAATTACATAACTTGAATCCACTCTTGAAAATAGGATTTTTAAAACTTAAATGGAGATTTTTAGTTGAGTAAGCTAAGAGCAGTTGACAGTTGATCAGAAAATGCATTCTAACCAATTTCTAGTGATTAAACAAATCTTGGATGTTGAATTTTCGATCGAAGCTAGCTTCGAGATTTATGATATCGGGAAAATTGTTAAATAATTTTTCTATTGTAAGAGATGATGGAACGAGGCAAATCTAGGGTTTTTGGAGGTGTTTCTGTCGCGGCTAATGGCGAGGTGATTTTGTCCTAATTGTTGCATCGAGTTCGATCACAAGGCTAGGGATCGAAGCGAGGAGGAGTGGTGCTTCTCTGGAAGGACGGCCGGAGTTTCTAGCTGCCGTGATAGTCGTGGCGATCCAGTTTTGTCAGTTTGGTTTTGGTTTCTGTTGTCATCAGATTGTTCGTTTTCGTTTGGTTGATGTTTGCATCGATCTGGGGGTTCGTACGTGATGACGAGATGATCGTCGACTTGGAGGCGTCGTCGGTAGGATGGCAGTGAAGTCCAGACCACCATACACATGCACTGTGCATGTTTGAATGTCAGGTGTTGATGGATGTTTGGGAAGAAAGCCTCGTCTCGGGATGTGCTCGTGTGATTTGTGGTGTTGACTCAAAGTAGTTGAAGACGAGGAGTTGCTCGTGTGTTGTCTCGTGAATTCTGGTGTAGACTTTGGGTCAATCTTGTAGTCCAGGTTGTTAGTTTAAAGTAGCAGTACCTAGATTTTCTTTTGGAAAAGGAAATCTTAGTAATTCAAGTTTTGAACAAAACTAAAATGAGTTAAAGGGGTGAATCAAGATAAAATTTGTTTTTTTTAAAAGAAATAAAATGAATGATTTTCAAAGGGAAGTTTATAAACAAGTTTTAATGCAATGTGTTAAATGAGTTTAAGGTTTTAAATTTCTAATTAGTTTCAAGGATAATTGTTTAACAGAGTTTTTTCTATATTTTAACGGGTTCTAAAGGATATGATAAATAAGTTTCAAGAATACCTATTTATCAAAATTTTATTCAGATAAGTTTGAAAGGTTTTAAATATTAAAATTAAATGTTTAAATTGTTTTGTTTAAAAGAAGTTACACACTTTCCATTATAAAGTTGATTCCAAAAGTGTTTTTTTTTCTAATAAAATATAATGATGAGAATTTAGTATTTAAAATTAAGATAAAAGAATTTATCTTAAATTAACTAAGGTTGTAAGTTAATTAATTAAGGTTAATTAAATGGTTTATAGGATAATTAAGGGATGAATTACCCAGATGTAATTAATGAGATGAACATGATTAATTAATTTTTTAATTAATTAAAGATAGTCGCTTGGTAATTGATTAAGTATAATTACCTAATGAGATTGAAAAGTGTAATTACTTAGTGAAGAAATTGACGAATAAATACTGGATGTAATTAATATGAGGGAAATTACTTAATGGAAAGTAATTACAGGTTAATTACTTAGGAGAATTAATTAAGGACTAATTACTGGGAGTAATTAATTAAGGGATTAATATAATTAATTAAGGAATTAATTAATTAAGATAAGTAATTACGGGATGGTTAATCACTGTTTATGATTGATTAAGGCTGATTAGTGGAAGTAATTAATTAAGAGTCATTAATTAATGTAATTAATGAATGTAATTAATGAAAGTAATTAAAGATTAATTCCTGTAAATGGTTAAGAATAATTAATTTGTGAAATTAATTAAAGGATAATTACTTTATGTAATTAAAGATAATTAATCAAGAATGATTTATTAAGATGGATAATTAAAAGATGATTAATTAATTGATTTGTAATGATTAAGTAAAGGTAATCTAAGTGATTTAAAGATTAGTAATTAATTTAATTAGAGATAAATTAAATTAATTTTATAAATGATCCATCTTGCTTATGGATGATTAAATGATGATTAAGTGCCTTGAATTGATTGATATCTTTGATATGAAATGGTTTGTGATATGATATATTGAGTGGACAATGATAATGTGGTTATCTATCGATGATGAATTGCTGTGTAAAAAGTGACATCTTGTATTTAAAGTTGAATTGTGTTTCACTTGAATAACGTGGGTTAAGAAGGTATTGAATTCGAAGAGACCGAAGTCGGGTATTAGTAAATACCCGAAACCACTTCGATTTGTAATCTATAATAATTCTTTATAGATTTGATATGTAAAATCAGTAGGCTGGAATGAGATTGATTTAAATGACTGGACCATTTAAACTAAGTAAAGATACTTAGGAATTGATTTGTGAATATAACTGTTGACTATAACAAGTTGTGAACTTGTAGTGGAAAATGAGTTACCCCGAGTTTTAAATAAGTTTCACGCTTTAGTATTTTTGTTAGTGGGTTTACTCATGCTGGTTTCCAGCCTGACACGGGTGTTACTTTGATGTAATGCTCAGGTCAGACCGAGTATTACAGATTTTCTGGTAAGGACGTTCTGGAGCTCAGGAGGCGAGCTGGATGGCAAGAACGTATGGAGTGTTTCTGCTGTATTATATTGTTGTATATCTGAGACATGATGATTGTGTATATCCAGTGTCTGTATATATATATGTAACTCTGATGTATTTGACAGATACAAAATTCTTTTATAAACTGTTATTATTTGATATTATATTTTATCTGCTGCGAATGTTAGAATTTGTGTTGTGTTTTCAGTTTCTTTTCTTCTATCTCTTCTCTTCTTTTCCTAACTATCTGGAATTTTTGGGATTGGAAATTCTGGGTCGTTACAGTGTATGCCATTCCGCATTACTTGAAGAACGTGCACTCATTGCTGCAACCGACTGGTGTCTCCGAGGCATAGAAGCTGTAGTCAATTGGTACAGATGTGAAGCAGTCTGGAAAGGAGTGTGAAACTCAAGATCGTTGCCCTTAAAAAGGTCCACGTCCATATGTGTATTGAAGTGGGCAGGAGGATCCTCCGGCACTATGTATTTGCACGATGGAATTTCGATACAACCGTCAAATATTTAGTTCAACTCCCTAAACTTCGAAGGCGGGGAAATTTTGAATCTTTTATATCTCTTAGCCATCGTATTCTATCGGTGATCGTCTGTCAACTATGTCTTTCTCCACAATTCAGTACCTTCCTTCAACATGTAGCAAAAAGATCCAAGGATATAAGGAGGGTTTCAGGTTGTCACATTTTTTTCATCCCCATTTGTGTATTTATCGTAGTGACAATCTCCTCGTATCAATATCCTACACGCCAAGAACGAGAATCAATGTTGTTGTATCTAATATATATGAATGTCAGCTTCCATTCAAGGGTACAACCCATAATGTTTATGGTAGAAGAGCGAGACAGTTCATTGGTAGATATTCTGGAAAAATAATAATTCAAAAAGAGATATTATAGGTAAAAGCATAAAAAATATGCTTTTGAAATTAGTTACTCGAAGTAGATGATCGTTCAGGTGTTTCAAAGGCTTAAAAGTTGAAATTTAGGGGTTTAGGGGAGAAGTTGCTGAAGAGATGAAGAAGGGAAATGAATAGACGAGAGGATTAAATGGTGAACCATTGGCTAATGAACTGTTGCGTCTGACGCCAACAGTTCCTTTTCAATGGCTCAGCTAAGTGGAGTAAATGCATTGGTCACTCCCTTGATGCGTCAAACGTGTTGGACGCGACGCAAACATGAAGGGAACAAAATGGCTGCAAAAGGACCCTTAATGAGTTATGCAGTTTAATGTACAAAATCTAAAATATTTTAAAACATGAAGGTTTGTTCTATTCGACATTCAATTGTGCCTTTTCTCTCTCAAATAATTAACACTTCATAAATTCACTTTTTCATCTTGATTTATTCTGTATTATCCATGAATATGCAAAACTCCATAAAGGGTTGGTAATAAGAAAGTAGGATTTCGGAAGAACGACAATAAGTTGAAGAACCATGCTACCGTTTAGCATGATTTTAGTGCAAATTGCACTATAAGGTAGCGTTGTTTAGAAATAATCCATCCTATACTATAGCAAGGCTAACATAACCATGGTACTTGCTTCAACATTTATTTTCTCTTCTTGTTGTTTTCTACTGAATGAGTACTAGTTATTGTTTATGCTTTCCTTTTGATATTTGGAAACCAAGATGGAATACTCAACTATATATTTAGAATTGCATCGTTTTTGCTAATGGCACTCGCGCAGTTGGTCATAGACTATTTATTTGGAGATCTAAATTAAATTTTGGTTCCACCTTTAACTGTTAATTTTGATGTTGACATTTGGGAAAAATACTTGAATTCTCAACCCAATTAGGGCTGTTATGGTAACGATAAATTTACCATTACCATACCATTACAGGTTACCATTTTAAAGTAAAGTCCGTATACCAACGTAATCGGTATGGTAACAGTAAATTTACCTTTTTTACGGTAGAACATCGATAATATTTTTAAAAAAACAATGGTAATGGTAATTTACCAGTCCATTCACAATACATTGATATTCATGTAAGATATTGTATTGTGGGCATTTAGAAGCAAGAAAACGGTTTAATTTATTTCAGTAATTCAACTCAAATGACGATAAATACATTTCTTTTCTATGTTTTTATTAAGTGACCCAATGAGATATATAATGAATCGTCATTCAGTGTAAAAATATGTCAACTTAATATTTATCTAGACAAACGGTAATTTACCATTATCTGTGTAACGATTACCAACTCATCGGTATACCAGTCAATCGATAACGGTAAACAATTTTAGTTTATCAGTAAAAACGATACAGTAATGGTATTTACAAAATGATAACGGTAACCATTTACCATAATAGACCTAAACTCAATGGTGGAAAACAAAAGCTTGCCCCTAACCCTAATACCAATCCAATATCTATTTTTAATCCTTAATCCTTTGATAGACCTATGGGTCAGGAGAGGAGGGTGATAAATGATGAAGGTTCCATTCTGGTGGAATGTAAGATGAGAAGATTGGCTTGGGTTTTCAATGGAGAGGGATGTGTTGTGGTCTACGGAGAAGGAAATCAAGCATATGTAATGTAAGATTAGGTGCAAGAAGGACGGTTTTGTTGGATCGAGAGGGGATCGTGTAATAATCCATATTTTCCTATAATATGAGCCATAAAATAAACTTAATAATTTAAACTTGAAGATCAATATCATCTTTTTCTTGAAACTCTTGAATTTGAAAACGAAATTAACGTTATTGCGATCGTTTCGTTTTTCTAATGCGAATCTTATACTTGTTTGTCTAAATTAGAGTCCATAATTTAGTTATGAACATTTTTGTACATTGGAATTTAAATTTTAAATTCGGGTCAAGTCAGCAAAAATTGAATGGAAACTTTCCTATTCATATCTAGCCGTTCCTTCATTTTAAAATTTTAAAATCATTTTCCCAACTACATATTCTTCCTCTCTCAAAAAGATAGAAACCCTATCTCAATCCAAAATTTATAACAACCCACTATCTAAGATGCATCGATTCATGTATATGATATCATGGACATCGCAGACCTCGCAAACGGCGAATCGTATTGAGATAAAATATAAAACATATCAAAGAGTTATCTACTATATTATACACTTTATAAAATTCGCAGCGAAAGGGATAAAATATAGTACTGAAAAATACCATAATCCTAAATAAATAAAATAAACTATAACTAATAGTCTCCAGTTACAAAATATCTCTAAACATGGAAAATAAATATAGAGTCTAAATACCTGGAAAAATATCAAATAAACAGTAGATAGCTAGTAGATAAACGAATGCATGCCTCCATTGCACCAACATGCCTTCGAGTCACTACTAGTCCTTTCTATCGACCTATCAGAATATAACTCAAAAGGAAAAAATTATAGAGGGGGTCAAACATACGTCTGGTGAGTGAATTGCATCACATAAGTGTATAATACTAATAAGCTAGTAAAATAACACTTATGCTCGAAAAGCATACCATTACCTGTGTCATCTTCACCGAACAAGTTCGCTAAACACAATATAATACTATAGTGACATCATATGTTAAAGTCTCACTAAATTATATCCTATGTCTAATCATACGCACATGTTCAAACCTAAATTCTCGACTTGTATGCCGAAGACTGAAAACGACATGATTGAGCCAGTAGTTCCAGCTTATTATCTTTGAAAATGCATGCGACCTGCTATCGAGGAACTATTTGCCTCAACCTACAATTGCCAAATCATAAGCGACTCGCCATTAAGGAGCTATATATCTACACCCACTATCGCCACATCATAAGCGACTCGCTACCGAATAACAAAATGTCTCGGTCCACTATCGCCATATCGTAAATGACTCTCTATCGAGGAACTATATGTATCACTCTACTATCGTCACATCGAACACCAAGGACTCGGCTCCTCTGAGTGTACCACATCATCAAATCGTAAGCAAATCGCTACTAAGGAACTACATATCTTAGCCCATTAATGCTAAATCGTACGTGACTCGTTACCGAGTAACAAAATGCCTATGTCCACTATTGCCAAATCATAAGTGACTTACTATTGAGGAAAAAAATGTCTCAGCCCGCTATCGCCAAATCGTTAGTGACTCACTATCGGGAAACAAAATTTTTCATCCCACTATCATCACATCGAACAACATATAACGAGTTTACCAAAACAATACACCTTTCAAAAGTGTGTCTGTAACGACCCAGAATTTTTGATAATTAAAATTTGAATATTTAATTAATTTTAAATATTATTAAGTGAAATTTATAAGGCGAATAAATTTTATTTCGAATAATTGGATTTAATTGAATAATTAAATCGATAATTTAATATGTTAAATTATGGAAATAATTGAAAATTGAGTTAAATATGATTGAAAATGATTTGGAAAATTTTATTTTATCATATTGAAGTTAGAACGATATTTTAGAACTTTTAAAATCGAATTAAGAGTTTATTTGTGAAAATTGAATATTTTAATATTTAAATCGACTAGTGAAAATAGTCAATTTTTGAACAGTCTCAGAATTGGACGAGACCAGTTTCATTGGATCCGTAATAGTTAGTTATTACCGGATTTCAATTTTCGTGTCAATCGGAGTTATCATTTGATCGTGGCAGCTCGAAACGCATCGAATTGTTTTTTAATATTAATTTGGCAAGTTAAAATAGCCATTTTTCAAACAGTCTCGGATTTCGACGAAACCAGTTTCATCGGATCCGTAATGTGATATTATTGTAAGGTTTCAAATTTCGTGTCAATTGGATTTACCGTTTGTCCGGTACAAATTAAAACGCCTAGAAAATCGTTTAAATCGGTTTAATTTAAATTGAACGTTTATAGCCATAACTCGCACAGATGTCCGAATTAGCTTCCGAAACCTGTTCCATTGTGTCCGGAACGCAGGGTAAACCCTAGAAACGCTGGTTACGGCGCGTAAGTCGGATTCGGAATTCCCGGATGAATAGTGTTCAACGATTTCCTATAAATAGACACCCTTCCTTCATAAATTAGAGAAAAAAAAATAAACCTAAATCTAAACCCTAGCCGCCTCTAACATATTCAATGGCCAGAAAACTCTCCTCTTCTCCTTCATTTATCTTTCAATCCTTCAATCGTTTCAAGAAACTTACAACTAGAGAATCGTAGAGCACTCCAAGTACTCCACATCCAACGGTGATGATCATCATCGGAGGTCAGGATTCGCCAGAATCGAGTGGCAAAGGGATGCCGTTCGCACGCAAAAAGAGGGGGCTGGGGACCACCGAGTTGGCCACGGCTCTGGCCGGTGGTGGCTCTGGTGATGGCGCGCGTCTCGGTGGTGCTTGATCGTGCTAGAGGGTAGCGAGGTGGCGTGCGAAATTAGGGAAGGGGGGCGGCTATGGGTTGTTCGGTCCTGTAACTAACGTGCGTGAGAGGGAGAAGGTGTAGTGGACGGGCCGGATGTGTTGGCTTGGGATGGAGGGCCATGATTAAAGCTAGGTTTAAATATAAAATAATTTGTTGTAATTTATATATATAAAAAATCGTGTAACTTCATAATATCATAACTTTTTCATACGAGGTCGAAAATGCGCGAAACCAGTTGCGTTGGAATCGTATGGACGAGCATTATGCTATGGAATTGGATTGGAGTCGTTTGGAGTTAGTGAGAATTTTGGGTAAAATTAAACGTCCATTTAATTTTATTCGAAATAAATCGCTAAAACGAAATTAAAATCAAGGTGAGAACTTCTCACTCAATCGAATCAGTTTCGATTTTATTTTAAATAGTTAGATTTAAAATATTTGAAAATTTTGAGAATAAATAAGTATGGAAATGTTTTCCAATATAAAGTGAATATTTTGAGAATTTATCTTTTTGAAGATAAATTGAAATGAATAATTGAAATCGTATATGCATGGATATTTTGGAATGAAAATTCACTATGGAATTTATAAAAGAAAGGGGAACTTGTTTAAAGATAAATATTGATTTATTTTTGAGGTATTGAAATTTTATATCTTGTAAAGATATTTTGGAAAATAAATAATTTGGAAAATTATTTGGAATCTGGTGATGTTGTGCATATCCATTGATAGTTCAATAACCGACTATCAATATTTCCCTTTGAATGGGTAATTGATGTGATTTGTTTGAATTTGAATGCCACACTTATTTTTGAATAAGCGCTCACTATTCGGGTTAACCGGGAAAGGACCATAGGGTCGTATAACCCATTACGAATATGTGATACGTCGTTATGAATTGCATTTGAAGACCGGTGTTGAAGACCGGATCTTTTTGAAAGCGAAAGGACAACTCGTCGATTGTCTTTGCACTGAGTAGCTACGGTATAGAGACTCCCTATGTGATGGGAAGTCCGGACGTGATTAGAAATTATCCGGATTGCAAGGACTTCTTTGTAAGTGCCTTCGGTTCTGTTCGAGCCCGGAACAGACTTGTATGGATAGTATGTCTGACATTACAAATTGAGATATAAAGCCGATTTCTTTCAAATATATTTCTGTTGGTGGCGAAGAATTTATTCTTTTAGCTTAACACCCTTCTCTGAGACGTACGAGCTCAGAGGTTATGTAGTTGAAGGTTATCAGCGATATATTCCCAATTTGGTAATGTGACATGCTGAGTGTTGCTGTGAAATGATCATTGTGTTGATTATTTGTGATAGGATCATTTATTTGATCGTCTATCCTGGTGATCATTTCTATGATCATTTGTTGACCCAAAGCATGGCTTTTGTATAAAGTATGTTTTTGTGGACGTGACTTCGTCGAGCCTCACACCTCGGGAATGGTCAAAACAGGAAAGATGCGGCAAGGTTATGAGGGGTAGCGCCCTTTAGGGTATGTGCATTTCCTTCTGGAAAAGGGTGGTATCATGGTATGGAGCCCAGATACTTACTCATGTTGAAAACACTTTATGATTGTGTGAATTGATTACGAGCGCTCGGTGAAAGGTCCCAAAGGACCGAGGGATGGCATATTCGGTCAGTTGTTACTCAGTTAGGGGTAACCCGGCCTTGTGTTGGCAGAGATCCGGTTTGGTTCTCGGGAATGTCCATCCAGAGGCATTCTCATCTGGCAATAGGAAGTTCCTTGGCCTGATCATTCGTTGGAAATCCAATTCCCAATACGAAACTCTGTACGGTATTAGTTGTAGAACCTGCCATTTACTTATGGTGGTCACCACTGTTTAGATGGTAGCTATAGTAGGCATACGATAATGGTCGTATGTTGGCTAAGATTTATATTCTATTTTCGAAATGAATTTTTCCTACACTATGCACTAGTAATAATATCAAATGTTTTTTTTAATACGTATCAAGCATCTTTGACTATCATAAGGAGAAATCTCCTCCGATTCTGCGTTTGCATTGTGTGTGTGTGCAGGAGGCCTTATGGTAGTCTCATTTTTAAAAAGCATTGCGAATTGACTTTAAAAATATTCCTCTATTTTGATTTTAAAGATAAATAAACTGTTTTGAGTTCTCACACCAGTCACATGACTGACTCGGAGTTTATTGTTTTCCTTCCTAAACTCTGGGTGCCCACCAATTTCCACACGGGCAGTTAAGAGTTAGGTTTATCAGGATATTCTGGAGTTGTTGGAGGCAAGATGGATGGCATGGCGTATTATTAGTATATAGTATTTCTTTTCCGTTGTTTGTTGTTGTTTGTTGTTGTACACTCTGATGATGATGTAATGAAATGTAATGTAATGTAATAACTGATATAGTTCTTTGTTTAAAGATTATTCATTTATTATTATATGTTGTTCCGCTGCGAATTGTGAGATTCTGATGTTGTTCTGCTGTTTTCTATTCCGTTCTATTTTCTGTTTTCTACCTTATCTATTTTCTATTTTTTCTCTCCTCTTCTCTCTTTTTCTTTTTCTTAAACATTGAGAATTCGTATTTCCATTCATCTTGAATTAATCTATGGAGATTAGTGCATATTCAAGGAGTACGGATTTGCGGGTCTTCACAGGTGGTATCAGAGCATATGGTTAAGCGACAACCATGGTTCTGTTGGGTATTACTCATTAGAGATAGAGTCAGTAGTACTCTAGAATGAGTTTGAGTGTAATAACAGCTATGAGAGCGTATTTGTTAGTGAATATATAAAATTGTTTTATATTTAGATGATTGGTTTGTTGAGTGGTATATAGATTCTGGTTAATACGAGTAATTAACGTTGTTAATAGGGATCTCTAAACACTTGTACAGAACAATTCAACACGATATTGTTTTAAATTGGGTAAATGAAATAATTTTACCTTGATTACATTTTTATATATAAAGAAATAATTTTTCAGAATTATTAAAGTATATATAAGTTGTTGAGTAAGTTGTTTGAATAATCTAAATTTAAAAGAAGAATTGTATAAGCAAATGAATTATAAGAATTGAATTATAACTAAAGTGATTTACAATTGTGAAATAAACTTATATATATAAGGAGTGAAACTATATGGATGGATTGAATGTTAATCAATTGAATGTAAATAAAATTGATAGGAAGTAATGAATGCAGGTGTTAATTCATTAAAATCTAATGTTATTGGAAAGTTGAATAGTTGAATAAAAAAATCAATTAATTAAACCAAAATGAATATAAGCAAAGGGATTTGGTTGTGATTAATATACATTGGTTGATATATGATTGTTAGTTGATTGTATATAATTCATTAAGAGTTAATGAAATTGGAAGCTAAAGTAATTGGAATTCAATTGAAAGTTAAGTGAATCTTAAATAAAATTGAATTTGATTTGGAAGTGAACCAACTTGAATATGAATTAGTGAATATAAACTAATTAAAAAAGAATGTTAGTAAACATCCACTGTTAATGAATCAAATGTGATTAAATTGAAAACCCATTTCATTGAATATTAATGAGAATATGAATGAATATTTATGGGTTATGGATGATGGTTGATGGTTGAATATATATTGCTTTTACTGCATTTGCTATGTTGGCATATATAGTTATTATGTTGCTATATGATGTATATTGAGATTATTTTCATATATGCATGTTCTCATGTTGTTTGTTGAGTATTTAGTAGGTGCGGATCGCGTTTGCTTCGCATTTGGAGCTCGCTTTCGCGCTATATTAGCCGTATATGCTTGCTAATAAAATATAAGGTACATATCTCGGATTAAATATCGTACTTTTATACTTTTTTTCCCTGCGGGATGCCTCATTACTTGATGAGATGTATATTTGTGATATATATACTGTCATTTTTTTTTCGAATCGAGTCGCGCAAAGGAGACTATGGCGAATTTTTCCGAAAATTTAAGGCGTTAGAAAAATTTTGAGAAAATTGGAAAGTTTTGAAAACTTTAACTTTGATTTAGAATTGAAAGTTAAACAATAGCAGTTGTTTTTGAAAAGATAACTAAGTATGATTTGAAAACTTAGTAAAGTTATTGTAAGAAGTTTAACTATGAATTTTGGAAACTTAATCGATTCTGTAACTTTTCTTACTTGTTAATTTCGAGGACGCAATTCTTTTAAGGGGGGAAGATTGTAACGACCCAGAATTTTTGATAATTAAAATTTGAATATTTAATTAATTTTAAATATTAATAAGTGAAATTTATAAGTCGAATAAATTTTATTTCGAATAATTGGATTTAATTGAATAACTAAATCGATAATTTAATATGTTAAATTATGGAAATAATTGAAAATTGAGTTAAATATGATTGAAAATGATTTGGGAAATTTTATTTTATCATATTGAAGTTAGAACGATATTTTAGAACTTTTAAAATCGAATTAAGAGTTTATTTGTGAAAATTGAATATTTTAATATTTAAATCGACTAGTGAAAATAGTCAATTTTTGAAAAGTCTCAGAATTGGACGAGACCAGTTTCATTGGATCCGTAATAGTTAGTTATTTCCGGATTTCAATTTTCGTGTCAATCGGAGTTATCGTTTGATCGTGGCAGCTCGAAACGCATCGAATTGTTTTTTAATATTAATTTGGCAAGTTAAAATAGCCATTTTTCAAACAGTCTCGGATTTCGACGAAACCAGTTTCATCGGATCCGTAATGTGATATTATTGTAAGGTTTTAAATTTCGTTTCAATTGGATTTACCGTTTATCCGGTACAAATTAAAACGCCTAGAAAATCGTTTAAATCGGTTTAATTTAAATTGAACGTTTATAGCCATAACTCGCACAGATGTCCGAATTAGCTTCCGAAACCTGTTCCATTGTGTCCGGAACGTGGGGTAAACCCTAGAAACGCTGGTTACGGCGCGTAAATCGGAGTTCGGAATTCCCGGATGAATAGTGTTCAACGATTTCCTATAAATAGACACCCTTCCTTCATAAATTAGAAAAAAAAAATAAACCTAAATCTAAACCCTAGCCGCCTCTAACATATTCAATGGCCAGAAAACTCTCCTCTTCTCCTTCATTTATCTTTCAATCCTTCAATCGTTTCAAGAAACTTACAACTAGAGAATCGTAGAGCACTCCAAGTACTCCACATCCAACGGTGATGATCATCATCGGAGGTCAGGATTCGCCAGAATCGAGTGGCAAAGGGATGCCGTTCGCACGCAAAAAGAGGGGGCTGGGGACCACCGAGTTGGCCACGGCTCTGGCCGGTGGTGGCTCTGGTGATGGCGCGCGTCTCGGTGGTGCTTGATCGTGCTAGAGGGTAGCGAGGTGGCGTGCGAAATTAGGGAAGGGGGGGGGCGGCAATGGGTTGTTCGGTCCTGTAAGTAACGTGCGTCAGAGGGAGAAGGTGTAGTGGACAGGCCTGATGTGTTGGCTTGGGATGGAGGGCCATGATTAAAGCTAGGTTTAAATATAAAATAATTTGTTGTAATTTATATATATAAAAAATCGTGTAACTTCATAATATCATAACTTTTTCATACGAGGTCGAAAACGCGCGAAACCAGTTGCGTTGGAATCGTATGGACGAGCACTACGCTATGAAATTGGATTGGAGTCGTTTGGAGTTAGTGAGAATTTTGGTTAAAATTAAACGTCCATTTAATTTTATTCGAAATAAATCGCTAAAACGAAATTAAAATCAAGGTGAGAACTTCTCACTCAATCGAATCAGTTTCGATTTTATTTTAAATAGTTAGATTTAAAATATTTGAATGCATGTTTGAATGATGATTGTTATCTATTGATTGTTAAAATAGACATTATGCGCCGTTAGTAAGCGGATGTTATTTATTAAAAACATATACCGCGAATATTTCATAAACAGTGAAATTGGTATTATATATAATAGCAATATATATATATATATATATATTGGCATATGTATATATTGGAGTTATTGATTTCCCGCATTTGTATAGCGGATGAGACCCTATTGCGCCGTCTATTAAGCGGATAATATTTAAATCCCATATACCGCGATAATTCCGTACTGGAGCGGAATTGGTATTGTGCTAATGTTTGTGGATGCAGGAAAACAGGTTGGAGGGATCCAACTGGATTCCTCAACAGTATTTATTTGAATTCAGATATTTTGATATTTGATGGATTATCGTATCGATATATGATGTCGTTGTTGTCGTGATTGACTATTTGGTATGTAGCATCATTGGACCAAGTTTTGGAATTTTAAAATGATTTTTAAAGTGATTTTTGAAAATATACTATATGTTTGGAAATTGATTCATTTTAAATAAATAAACGATATAATTTTTAATGTTATAAAGATTATGAATTTTTGAGAAATATAGTAAAAGGTTGATTTTTGAGAATATGGGATTAATGATTTTATAAAAGAGTTTAATTGGGATTTTTGAATTTATTATAAAAAGTTTAAAAATAGGATTTATAAAATTTGATTATTTTATAAATCAAGAGAATGGTGAAATTATAAAGGAGATTAAAGATGTTTTAAAATAATAGTATAAATTGATTTTATAAAGGATTTATAAATTGAAACATTTGAATTATAAAACGAGTTTTATAAGTGTTTGAATGAAGTGAAAATGGAATGCATAAGTGAATGGAATTTATAAAATTATAAATGGTGAAGTTATAAATGAAATTTATAAATAGTAAGATTTATAAATTTTGTGAAGTTATTAAAGAATATATTTGGATAAATAATTGAATCTTATAAGTTATAAGATTTATAATTATGAAGTTTAAAGGAACGATTGTGCAAACAAATAAATTCTAAGTATTTAACTTATAACATGAACTTTTGTTTTATAATTGAGTTATAAATCGAATAGGTTAATAAAGGAATTTATAAAAGGAAGTTGTTATAAAATAAATAGAAATGGAATTTATAAACGTTGTTTTATAAATTCGCAAACGACTTATTTTGATAAGTAAATTGTTGAAACTTATTAATGGAGTTATATTCACGTTTTAGACAGTGAATAATCCTTTAAAATGAAATGTATAGAAAGGATGAAATTCGTTAACGTAGTATATTCACGTTTTTGAATAGTGAATAATATGTTAAAGAAATTGTTTTGAATGTGATGTTTTAAATAAAATTAAAACAATCTAACGATTGTTTTAAATGCATTAAGATTCGAAACCATAGATTTCAACATTTATTGTTGAAATAGACGTTTTCGAGAAATAGAAGGAAATGGTGGACTATAACACTGTTGTTATAATAAATAATTTCCGAAAGGAAATGTTTTGTATAGTATTGGGATTTATATATCTATTTTAATTTCGAATCCCTATACTAGAGATTTTAGGTTGTCGTAACGATGTTTTACGCAACATTCGTTTTGGCCCAAATAAATATGGTTAAGAGAATGATTTCCTTAAAGAATGAAATATATACTTAATTTAGATTGAAGTATATTGAATATTTTTCCAAGTGTTGAAAATAAATAAAATTTGTGAATTACTTATGAATAAATAAGTATGGAAATGTTTTCCAATATAAAGTGAATATTTTGAGAATTTATCTTTTTGAAGATAAATTGAAATGAATAATTGAAATCGTATATGCATGGATATTTTGGAATGAAAATTCACTATGGAATTTATAAAAGAAAGGGGAGCTTGTTTAAAGATAAATATTGATTTATTTTTGAGGTATTGAAATTTTATATCTTGTAAAGATATTTTGGAAAATAAATAATTTGGAAAATTATTTGGAATCTGGTGATGTTGTGCATATCCATTGATAGTTCAATAACCGACTATCAATATTTCCCTTTGAATGGGTAATTGATGTGATTTGTTTGAATTTGAATGCCACACTTATTTTTGAATAAGCGCTCACTATTCGGGTTAACCGGGAAAGGACCATGGGGTCGTATAACCCATTCCGAATATGTGATACGTCGTTATGAATTGCATTTGAAGACCGGTGTTGATGACCGGATCTTTTTGAAAGCGAAAGGACAACTCGTCGATTGTCTTTGCACCGAGTAGCTACGGTATAGAGACTCCCTATGTGATGGGAAGTCCGGACGTGATTAGAGATTATCCGGATCGCAAGGACTTCTTTGTAAGTGCCTTCGGTTCTGTTCGAGCCCGGAACAGACTTGTATGGATAGTATGTCTGACATTACAAATTGAGATATAAAGCCGATTTCTTTCAAATATATTTCTGTTGGTGGCGAAGAATTTATTCTTTAGCTTAACACCCTTCTCTAAGACGTACGAGCTCAGAGGTTATGTAATTGAAGGTTATCAGCGATATATTCCCAATTTGGTAATGTGACATGCTGAGTGTTGCTGTGAAATGATCACTGTGTTGATTATTTGTGATAGGATCATTTATTTGATCGTCTATCCTGGTAATCATTTCTATGATCATTTGTTGACCCAAAGCATGGCTTTTGTATAAAGTATGTTTTTGTGGACGTGACTTCGTCGAGCCTCACACCTCGGGAATGGTCAAAATAGGAAAGATGTGGCAAGGTTATGAGGGATAGCGCCCTTTAGGGTATGTGCATTTCCTTCTGGAAAAGGGTGGTATCATGGTATGGAGCCCAGATACTTACTCATGTTGAAAACACTTTATGATTGTGTGAATTGATTACGAGCGCTCGGTGAAAGGTCCCAAAGGACCGGGGGATGGCATATTCGGTCAGTTGTTACTCAGTTAGGGGTAACCCGGCCTTGTGTTGGCAGAGATCCGGTTTGGTTCTCGGGAATGTCCATCCAGAGGCATTCTCATGTGGCAATGGGAAGTTCCTTGGCCTGATCATTCGTTGGAAATCCAATTCCCAATACGAAACTCTGTACGGTATTAGTTGTAGAACCTGCCATTTACTTATGGTGGTCACCACTGTTTAGATGGTAGCTATAGTAGGCATACGATAATGGTCGTATGTTGGCTAAGATTTATATTCTATTTTCGAAATGAATTTTTCCTACACTATGCACTAGTAATAATATCAAATGTTTTTTTTAATACGTATCAAGCATCTTTGACTATCATAAGGAGAAATCTCCTCCGATTCTACGTTTGCATTGTGTGTGTGTGTGCGGGAGGCCTTATGGTAGTCTCATTTTTAAAAAGCATTGCGAATTGACTTTAAAAATATTCCTCTATTTTGATTTTAAAGATAAATAAACTGTTTTGAGTTCTCACACCAGTCACATGACTAACTCGGAGTTTATTGTTTTCCTTCCTAAACTCTGGGTGCCCACCAATTTCCACACGGGCAGTTAAGAGTTAGGTTTATCAGGATATTCTGGAGTTGCTGGAGGCAAGATGGATGGCATGGCGTATTATTAGTATATAGTATTTCTTTTCCGCTGTTTGTTGTTGTTTGTTGTTGTACACTCTGATGATGATGTAATGAAATGTAATGTAATGTAATAATTGATATAGTTCTTTGTTTAAAGATTATTCATTTATTATTATATGTTGTTCCACTGCGAATTGTGAGATTCTGATGTTGTTCTGCTGTTTTCTATTCCGTTCTATTTTCTATTTTCTACCTTATCTATTTTCTATTTTTTCTCTCCTCTTCTCTCTTTTTCTTTTTCTTAAACATTGAGAATTCATATTTCCGTTCCTCTTGAATTAGTCTATGGAGATTAGTGTATATTCAAGGAGTACGGATTTGCGGGTCTTCACAGTGTCAAAACACAACAATCAATATACTAAAATGTTCTTCGTCTCACCATGAACCGACGTTGTGAACGACATGAAACTAATGTCATATGAAAGCATTATAAGCATTTAAAGTTTAAAGCATTTTTGTTATTTATGAGATAATTCAATCAAATAATATTAATTTATATCATTGAACGAACACCACTAATGGATTCGTATCGTTGACAAAGACAATTTTGATATATAATATGTCTAGTTTGAAGTACTTTTGTATTTTATGCTTTTTCATTAGGAAGAGATCAAACTTTATCTATTCATAATAAAAAATTGTTTTTTCAATTATTTGGTCATGGAATACTACATCCTAATTATGTATATAAAAAGGTTATTTTTTTTCCAATTTCCTCATTTATTATCTGATTTAAGGCCATAAGGGGGTGAATTACTACGTCTTATAAATATATACATAAATAGGAAGAGTACTACTCAGTGAAACTTTCAAATGAAGAACTCAACAATTTCTCCGTTGTCATGTGCCATTTTCTCCTTGAAACCTCAAAAATTCGCCAATATTCTTTTACCAAATCATAACACTCATCTCCATGGTCGATTTTGTGGGTAGGTCGTCAAAATCCATTAAGAGACGAGAGAGAAATACTATTTTGAAGTTTGATAGAGAAGGGCGTTAATGGTGTACAAAATTTCATTATTGTTCTTCATGTATGAGTCTTCTACACTCAGATCTCACAAATTCCACCTTAAAAAGGATAAGATATCATAGTATTCTTTGCATCCTTCGATTTGTTGTTGGTTTCATCGAAATTCATTTAGAAACAGAGAAGTTATGAATTTTCAAAGTTTGGTAGAGAAGAGGGAAGAGGAAGAAGAACAAAGCCATTAAAAAAATGAGATTTTTGTTTTGAATTTGCTTAGGATTTGATGAAGATTAGTGGTAAGATGTTTGGACTACATAGGATTAGAAAATAGGGATTGCACTTCTATTTATAGGTTGGAAATAACATGTATTTAGCCTAAAAATCATAATTATTATATTACAAAAAAGTCAGCGAGTTTAACTTCTTTTAATTTCTAACTTATTTAATCAAATTCAGCAAGTTATGTATATTTTCTAACTATAAACTGCAATTAAACACGATGGGATAGGTCCCAAAGCCTAATTCCAACTCTTATAAAAATTTACTGTTTTGCCATTTATGAAATGTTATGATTTACCCTTTTAATTTGGTTATGTGATTTCGTAAAATTATGGGCTGTTGCATTCTTCTCCCCTAATGAGTTTCATCCTTGAAATTCCACGATGTGGACAATGCAACTTGCTTTATAACCTACAAATATACAAAACAAACATAGCTATATCCATCTAGCATCCTCATACAACACAAGAAAAAACAAACCCATAGTATATAATACATATGATAGATAAAATATGATGATATGATATGAATGCAAATGCAACTTAATTGGCCTCCTATACAAGGTTTTAAATCTCGGATATCGGTCGTGTTTCGTCTTGGAGATTTTAATGACTCGATCTCGTATCGAGAGAGATCTTGGATGAGACGTGTTTATCTTGGGCGTTAATATCTAATTTACGTCTCGAAGCTTTAAGTTCATCTCGGGACTATCTCTAAGTGTATGTTATGTTTAAAATTAATTTGATTGCACAAAAATATTTATATATACTAAAATAAATAAAAAATTACGCTTACTAAATATTTATCGAATTACTACATATCATTGTTAATGTAAACTTATCACTAATAATCATTTTCTTTCATCTCAATGCTTATTAACCAGTAAAATCACTTATGAAAATGTTTTATAGTCTATTGAATATTTGTAGCAAATAAAATATGGTAATCATTTTTTATCCGATCTTAGTAAACTAACAACCATTTCCTAACCCACTATAATCAAGTCCACTTGCAGATTGACTTCAACTCAACTTCACTAAAATTTGTAAACTTTTACTGTAAAAACTTGAAAAATGAAAGCAAACTAAACTTATTGTACAAACTATTACTGTAAGTAAGAACACCTCCTTAAGTTCATGAAAAATTGAATTTCACAAAAATTAAAAAAAATTCTTAATGTATATACGTGTGAGAGAATGGTCGATGGCGAAGCTGTAGATTTCCAGAAGCGAGCGCAAATTGTTGGAAGCGAGTGCATAGTTGTTGGAAGCGAGAGCGACCTATGGAAGTAAATTTGGTTTTTTTAGAGGAGAATGGTCGATTTTGAAATGTGATTTGTTAAATGGACAATGGAGAATGTGGTTTAGAAGTACTACTAGAATTAATTAAAAGAGAAAAGGGTTGAGCTTAATTTTTTATGATTCGCCGAGATGGCCCAATTTAAAAAAATCATATGTATTCATGTATGTATATTCTATATGTTTGTGCATCCCCACATCCATATGACACTCCATATCAAAGTGCAAGTAAACAATCGCGTCCATAAGCACAATCAGTAAAAGCACGTATAAAAATAACAAATTGCATATATAAAATAATCTAATATAAATTAGAACACCTAACTATAGTTACCTATCCTAGATTGGAATGTATATACATACAAGCCAATACGGCTTAAACTATGCTAGCATAACATGAAGAAAGCAACCATAGCAGCCAAAACACATCATAAGGATGTACATACAACCAATCCTAGCATCCATACATCCATACATCGATGCCTATATCAACTAGCTAGCTAAAGCAACTATACAAACAAAAAATGACCTAATGAGCAAACTAACTAAAAGAGAAAATTATTAAAAGACAACCCTCGATGTCAAAATCGGATTCTCTCCTCAAGTTCCCACGTATTCCTATCGAAAACTTATTTTCGTTGTACTTGGAATAATTTCATTTCTTCGTTTTTATGCCATATCACATCTTCTTAAGGTGTGAATACACCTGTAGAGTAATCCAGACTATGTCTCTACATTCACCTCATAAGCTGTCTAGGCTCTATCATAACCGCTAAATTTTCAAACGTTCGTAGATGTGATATACAAAAAATGATGAACACCCACCAACTTTTCAAGAAGCTCGCTCGAACGTGCTAACTTTCGAACGTGCTAACTTTCATACTCTCTATGCAATTGGGAAAGGCCTTACAACTTATGACGCTAGTTTCCCCCATAATATATGTCAATCGCGAGTCTACTGTTTACCAAGTTACCCATTGTGACGCTAGCTTCCCCTATAATAGACCACTAAACTCATTCAGCTCATAGGCATGACAACAAGATAGCGGACGGTGTTTCCCTCTGAATGGACTAACATTAAGGGTATGTAGGCGAACCCTATATTCCATCACCGTTTGGAGATATCACATTAAGATAATGCCTTGTTTTCGATGAACACAAATTACAATAATGAACTCATAAACTAAATTGTGCATTTTCACCTATTTTTCACGTGCTTCGGGCATTGAAAAGATCAGCCGTTTCCAATTAAGTTTTGTTCATGATGCACCTGTTTTGAGTTAGTTGAGTTATCGTACCCATGCAATCGTTTGAGGTATCTTTTTCTACCATTGCTTTGGGTAGCCATACTTTTTCAAAATCACAAAATTTCATTGGATGCTCAAAACAATTATAATTTTGGCAAACCATTGATTCACATTCGTACTCAACCAGTTGCATAAATACTTCATTATTTTCAATAACTGTAGCTACCTCTACTGGAAATTTAAAGTAATTGTTTATTTCGATTAGCACCCTAGCAAAAGAGATTTAACTAAAATGGTTATAAATATGTTTTCATGTATGTACATGATGTATTGTTCAAAGGTGTTAGAAATTGGATAATTATAAAATAAAATTACACTAAAATTGTTATAGAATATATGAAATAGTGTTGTAAAAATGAAGTATGAGTATTTTAGAAAATAACCAAAGTTATTTTGGATCTAACTATATTTTGATTAACTAATAGTGAATTAGTAAAGCTATAAAGAATTGACATTTGGAAGTGAAATAATTTTAAAGAATTACTGAAAAGAAATCAACTTTGGAAATTGAAATTGAATTATTATTAATTTTGGACTTATAAATAGATTTGAAATGGTTAAATTAAAAAAAAGGGTTATGATTTTATATGGAATAGTTTAACATGAAACGTTTGAAGTAATTTTTTTTGGAAATTCGTTCAAGTATAATTTAAGGAATTATTTTTGATAAAATCTATGATGTTCAAATTAATAGTTGGTAAGATAACAGAGAATTTTGTGACCTTTATATCATACTAGTTTTGTGAAGAATAAGATTTGAGATCAGAGATTTTGATTTAAAATAGAAATTGAAAAGTTACTAATGTTTTTCAGTTGAAATTTAATCGAAACTAGAAAAGAATTATACAACATATAAAGTTTGAATTGATTACGATGAATTAGCTAGAATAGTCAGTACGCTACTAGCGTGCTAAGGACTTGTTAGAAATAAAGTTTATGGATTATGAATTAGGAACATGATCAGTTGTTGCATAGTAATAAAAAGAAGAGGTATTTTGAAAATAATAATAATAAAGATATATTTTCATGAATAGTTTAGGTTAAATTGTTGTTATTTTCGACATATATATATATAACAGTAAAAAAAATATTTTAGGATTTAGTGTAGAAAGTTATTATTTTTGAATTAGATAATAACAATGTGATTGAGAAAAATGAACGATTTAAATAAATATTATTGTTTTGATGCAAAGCGACAATAATATTATTGTTTTGAAGGAAATTTTATGAAAATTATTATTTTTGGATCAAATAATGATGTTTGAGATATTTAGAGTTACATAAATTGAAAATAAAGAACTTCTGAGGTATATTATCGATTAAAAAACTAATAGAGAAAAAGTAATTTTATAATAAATAGTACTAAGAGGATTTATACTTTGGAGGAAATAGCAAGTTTATATGTATTGTTTTGAAGTATTGAAACATATGTGATTAAATATTGTTCGAAATCAACATATGTTTACACTAAGGGATGGGGTACACTTACTTTAGATGTTGAGAAGCATGAGATCGCAGTTGAGTGAAATTTTTTCTAAATGGTGGAAGAAAATTGACTTTAAGGTCAAATTAGTTTTTTCCAACAATCACTTGGATCAAAAGAACTATCTTGCTAAATCATTTCTACAAAATAGTGATTTCATGTTCATTACTTATCACATGATAATCATGCGACATGCAAAAAAAACAGAGAACAAGTTCCACCAAATAATTCAACTGACCATACAATGGACAATACATGCCTCGGAAACGGTGCAGAAGGCATACAAAAGGAAACTTAAATTATACAACAAGACAAAAAATAGAACTAAATAATAGTAATGCTGAAATTGAATTAGAATTTCACGAAACTTTTGTCAAATTCTGACGACACAAATCAAATCAAATGTTCTCAGATGCAATTCAAATATAAACAACACAACAACAGATCATCACAAAGATGCAACACGGTCTCGATTTAAATAACAATTCTCAGCCTACAAAAATTACAGCAAAACATACAAAGGAGCCTGAAGGTAATATAAGCATATCTGAACGTATCATGAAATCAATGAGCCATCACACTAGTGAAGCATCGATAGAGGAAAAACAACATAATTTGATCTCTACAATGACCAGCTAGAGGCCAACATTGGTGTGCATTCCAGAGCCAGCCAAACAATGTAGGAAGCAATGTCAGGAGGACACACCATTGTATTCATAGCTACAAAATCAGCGGATGTGATCGACAACCTTGCATGGCACAACACGGTTTCACATTTAAAATCATTATAAACAAAATGAAATATACATAGAAAATGTAAGCGCTCCTTCTCATTTGGATTTAGGGAGCAACCTATCTTAGTTAGTTTAATGAATATGATGGTGTGGAATGTTTAAACCCCCTTCCAAATAACTTAATGACGCACAAACTTTAAAACAAAGACATGCCTCCATGGTTGGACTATTAGAACAAAAGTTATCAGAATGGATGCTTCAATTTGTATCTGGATAGAATCAATAATGGATTCTTCAATTCATATCTGGATGAAGATTTTGTTGAATAAGGGAAATGCAAACTTCTAGAACCTCCATGTACAGGGAAATACTATACATCGAGGGGAGGAGCCAACATGTCTGTTCATAGTAAGCTAGATTGTTCGTTAATTAATGCAACGACAAATTCTCTTACATTTCTGTCTACTTTGCTAATCATTCCACTAGTGACCACACATCGATCATCTTTAACTTTGCACCAAAAGATCAAACTAGTCAGAGCTATCCATTAAAATATAATAATTCTTGGCATCTGAATAGAGAGTATCGTGCTTCGGTTAAACATGAATGGGAGAATACTTATATCGGTAATCCATTATTTCAACTCTTGTCAAAGCTAAAGAAAATAAAAGAAAGCTTGAAGATATGTACCAAAGAACTTTCAGTCAACCAAAACCCTACCGAGACACTTAAAAAGGAGTTAGACGTATCTTATTCACAATTAGTCAACTATCCAAATGAGGCTCAGGTAGTAAATTCGTAGAGACAAAAGGTAGAACAACTCAGAACTGTTACACAAACAAGCCATGGAAAAATTGCAAAAATCAAAATTCAAATAGCTTACACTTCTCCATGCTAATTTTTTCGACTTCTAATCCACCTCAACATATAGGATGATGATGAAAGCACAGGGTAACTGGACCAATGTCAATGAAAGATTAAACATGGAAGTGAAACATTACTTTACAAATTTATTTAACTCTCCTAGTATAAGCATTATTTTTCACAAATTACTTCTAAAAAATCCTTTCGTAAATTACCAGAAAGTCATTAGATAGAACCTTTCGAAATGAATGAAGTCAAAGAGGCGGAGTATCAAATCGATGATAACAACTTTCCAAGCCGAAACGGTTTCAACTCAAAAAATTTTAAGCTTCTATATGATATTATCAAAAATGATGTCTTACGAGCAATGTTAGGCATTCTATAATTAGATAAAAGTACTATAGAGATTAATCACACTTTTATTTATTTAATTCCTAAAATGATAGACCCACAAACTCTTTCAGATTATAGACCAATCTCTTTATGTAATGTGATTTATAAAGCTTTGGAAAACTTGTTATACAATAGGATGAAGCAATACCTTAATAATTTAATTTCAACAAACAAAATGCTTTCATTTCAAATAGACTCATCATGGAAAACTGCTTGCATATGAAATGGTGATAATGTTGTTATACGATCAGTATACCAAAACGGAGATTAATATGTTATAAGCTCGTTACACAAGTTCACAAATCAGATTTCCACTACTTTGGAATTCTATATTAGTTATTTTGAACAATAACTATGATTTAATTAATTTACAAGAACAAACTATAGCAATCACAACAACTAATTGTTGTATTAAACTATAGCGATAAACAAATGTTGTACTACTTCGTAGAAACAACACAATGTTGAAACAGAAAGATTACGGAATGATGTATATAAATATATAAGTAAACAGAAATCTAACTGGATGAAGAAGGAAATTACGTCCGAGGATTATCGTAACAATTTCCTTAAGACTTTATTCAAAGTCTTTTAAGATACAACAGACGTGATCTGCTCGAGATTGTGATGAGTATGATCTTCTGTGTGATATGTAGAAGCGCATGGATCCGGAGATTAAGAAATAAAGAGGAAGAAGAGAAAATTCGAAGTTATCTACTGATCAGGTTTCCTTCTCCTTTTATAGGCTAATTCCCAACGGTTATTTTTGTTGGGAACAACCGCATCTCTTCGTCTACAACGGCCAAAAACTGTCGTGATTTGCAACAGTCGCCTCTCTTCATTTGCAACGGCTAAGAACTGTCGCGGTTTGCAATAATCACGTCTCTTCATTTGCAACGGCCAAGAACTGTCGCGGTTTATAACAGTCGTGTCTCTTCAATGGCTAAAAACAGCTTTGCAATGCCTATTTTGAAAAGCCGCGTCCAATCCACTAGTCGCTTCTATTTGAATTTGAACAGTAGAAAATTGTTTACTTCTGTGCATCAAAAATATAACACGGTCCACTCTTATCGGACCCGCATCCGGTCCGGTTCCGTACAGTACGAGACGGGCGGGCGGGGCGTGCGTGTTAGTTCATGGCCATATAGGTCATCCCACTCGACAAAATTACCTGACCCTAAAGGCCAATATAGGTTTGAGGAAAGTAGTATATAAGTATGAACATTAACTTATTTTTGACGATGTGGGACAATATCTCATTTACTCTATAAGGATCCTCTAACAATCCCCCACATGAATGATGATATATGTCTCCCCCATACAAAGCGTAATATCACACAGTTCATATGAAAATAATGTTATATCGAGGATAAGTGGATATTTCACTTTGAACTTTCCCTAGCTAAAACTTATCGGATATACTTGGCTAATCGATGAGCTATTTCATCTTGAACCGTTAGCCGTTTGTGCATAACCAAACAATAAGCTTTACAAAGCATTGTTTCCCTTCACATCCAATCTCTTGGTTGTGTTCATTATGGTCTTGAATAAATTTGATTCTACAAGCGTTTTAGAGAATTTAAGCCTATAATATTCTCATAGAGCCGACCCAGCTACACTAACATAGATGATCGCAACCATTAAGAGTATCCTACATATACCACTTGTTAATTTTAAGATATGGTCATCATTAAAAAGCATAGCTTTATCATTTTAATACTTTTGTAGGTATGCATTCTATTGTGCACCATAGAAATGGAGTTGGACTAAGTCCAAAATTCATTACTTCTTGAGTTACTCAAAACCGGTTTGCCTATCGATCCTAGTCAGTGGGATCTCCAATCGCTAGGATAGGTTTCCGTATAAGATAACTCTTGTTGTTTTAGGCTTTTAAACCTATACCCCTCGATGCACTGTCAATTTTCTCTCTTGATAATCCTTTAGTAAATGGATCTGCAAGGTTATCAGTAGTTCTCACATAATCAATGGAAATAGTTCCATTTGAGAGTAACTGCCTAACTGTGTTATGGCGTTGACGAATACATCGTGACTTTCCATTATACACAAAAAAATTCGCTCTACTTAACACTGTTTGATTATCACAGTTTATGCATATGGTCGATACAGGTTTAGGCCAAAATGGAATATCTTCTAAAAATTGACGAAGCCATTCTGCTTCTTTGTCTGCTTTATCTAAAGCGATGAACTCTGATTCTATAGTGGATAGAGCTATGCACGTTATTTAGTAGACTTCCATGACACTGTTGCTCCTACTAGGGTGAAGACATAACCACTAGTTGATTTAGATTCCTCTGAATCAAAAATCAAGTTTGTGTCGCTATATCCTTCTAAGACGGTAGGATATTTTCCGTAATATAGGAAAAAGTTCATGGTACTCTTTAAATATCCCAACACTCTCATTAGGGCTTTCCAGTGTTCCTTCCCTAGGTTGCTTGTATACCTGCTCAGTCGACTTACTACATAAGCTATATATAGTCTTATGCAATTCATGAGGTACATTAGACATTCTATTACACGAGAGTATTCCAGTTGCATTACACTCTCATTAATGTTTTTCTGCAGTACTTTCGATGGATTAAAAGGTGTTCTTACTCCTTTAATTCCGTAATTTGGAATTTTTCAATCACTTTTTTCACATAGTGTGACCGAGTTAGAACATTTCCATTAGGTTTTTTATTATTTTGATTCCCAAAATAACGTTTGCAACTCCTAAATATTTCAAGTCAAAATTGTTGATTAACATTTTCTTTATGGCCTCTATTACTTTACTATTTGGACCAAAGATTAGCATATCGTCTACATATAAACAAATCATCGTGTATGATTGTCCAACTTGTTTATAATAAACACATTTATCACATTCATTTATACGAAAACCATTTTTCATCATGACACTATCAAATTGTGCATGCCATTGTTTTGGAGCTTGTTTTAGTCCATATAATGATTTTACTAATCTACATACTTTGTTTTCATTTTCTTTGGAAATAAAGCCCTCGGGTTGCTCCATGTAAATCTCCTCACCAAGATTTTTATTTAAGAATGTCATCTTTACATCCATTTGATGAATCTCTAGATTATATATGGATGCAATTGCTATTAACATTCCTACAGAGGTTATTCGTGTAACAGTAAATAAGTATCAAAGAAGTCTAAACCTTCCTTTTGACGATATCCTTTGGCCACCAATCTTGCTTTATATTTGTCAACACAGACATCTGGTTTCATCTTCTTTTTGAAGATCCATTTGCAACCAATCGATTTTATTCTAGGCGGAAGGTCAACTACTTCCTAAGTTTTATTACTTAGAATTGAATTAATTTTTATACTTTTGATTGCTTCTTTCCAACATGAAGATTCAGAAGATGACATTGCTTCATTGTATGTTTGAGGTTCGTGTTCTAAAATTTATGTTAAAAAATCTAACATGTATGTTAGAAAATCTGAATCAAATGTCTTGGACATTCTTGCTCCTACGTTTCTTCTTGGTTCACCTTCTTCAATTTCATGATGAGTTTCATCATCAAGTGGCTTGCTTGATTCTTCTTTTGCCCTTTTAGGGATATAATTTCCTTCATTCCTTTTGTGCGGAAACACATCTTCAAAGAATGAGGCATCTCAAGACTCTATGATTGTATTGACATTAATATCAGCTATATCAGACTTGAATACCTAAAATCTACAGGCACTACTATTTTGGACTGGCCCTAGATAGTAACAGTCTACAGTTTTTGGTCCAAATGTGACTTTCTTGGGAGGCGGAATTGTAACTTTTGTCAAGCACCCCCACACTTTGAGGTAATTGAAACTTGGTATGTGTACTTTCCATAACTCATATGAAATTGTTACTGTTTTATTGTGATGAAACTTATTTAATATGTGATTAGGCATATTTAAGTCTTCCCCCCACAAGTTTGTCGGTAGACCAGAGGTCTATAGCATTGCGTTTATCATATCTTTTAACGTTCTATTCTTTCTCTCGGCAATACCATTTTTTGTGGTGAATATGGAGCTATTGTTTGATGAATTATACCAGTATCTTCACAGAATTGTTCAAATGGTGATTCATATTCTCCACCTCAATCAGATCTCAATATCTTGATCTTTTTATTTAATCGGTTTTCTACTTCCGCCTTATATTTTATAAACGATGTAATTGCTTCATCTTTACTATTCAAAAGATATACATAGCAATATCGTGTATAGTCGTCAATAAAAGCGATAAAGTATTTTTTTCCCACCTCTTGTGGGTAATGATTTAAAATCACATAAATCAGTGTGAACCAAACCTAGTGGTTCCATACTTCTATCAAAAGTATGAAATGGTTTTTTAACCAATTTTGCTTCTACACATGTCTCACATTTGTAGTTTTTATCTACTTGGAATTTTGGAATTAATCCTAAGTTTGCTAATTTTTTCATTTTTCGAAAACTTATATGTCCTAATCTATCATGCCATAATAAAATTTCATGCTCAACCAAATAAGAAACTTCCTTTTTACTAATAGTACAATCAGAATACATAGTTTTATTGTCGACTACGGCTACATTTGCCTTAGATAGGCCATCACATAAATAACCACTTCTTATATAAATTCCAGCCTTAGACAGAACTACTTTATCTAACTCGAAGACCAGACGGAAGCCTTTCCTTGAGAGCATAGGTCCAGAGATAAGGCTCTTGCGGATATCCGAAACATGAAGAACTTCACTTAGTGTCATAGTTTTTCCGGATGTAAATTTGAGGACGACGGTGTTGTTACCTTCGATCATGGAAACTGCAAAATTACCTATGTAGAGTTTTTCTTTCTGATCATATTTCTTGTAAGTGGAGAACATAGATATATCAGAACAGATATGACGAGTAGCGCTTGTGTCTACCCACCACTGTGTAGGGTTCTGTACTAAGTTGCATTCTACTCCTCAATGGTTGAACTCAAATTTTCCACTATATTTGCCACCGATTTGTCATTCGTCTTCTTGTGCCTGCAATCTTTAGCTGCGTGCCTAGTCTTTCCGTAGACCCAACATTTGCCTTTAAACTTCTTGGTTTGCTTATCTTTGCATTGATTATCCAGTGCCTTTCTCTTTTTTTGTTGAAGTGTCCTTTCTTCTTTGACCCTTCTATAACAAAGCGCCTCTTCACCTTTTGGGTGTGTTATTTCGCGATTATCCGCCTCAATTTTTAATTTGACAATGAGATCTTCTAAGGAAATCTCATTTTTCTTATGTTTCATATAGTTGCGGTAATCTCTCCAGGATGGCGGTAATATTCCTGTTATTGCTTCAACAAGGAACGATTCTCCAACTTGATGTCCTTCTGGTACAAGTTCATGAATTATAAGTTGGAGTTCCTGCACTTGACTAGTTACAGATTTGGAATCCACCATTTTATATTCCATAAATTTATCTACTATGAACTTCTTCAAACTAACATTCTGCATCTTGTATTTATTTGCAAGTGCGGTCCATATGGATTAAACTGTTTGGTGTGGATGATATACTTTATATAGTACTTTATCCAGACAGTTCAGAATGTAGTTTCGACACAAGAAGTCTGAATGCTTCCATGAGTCAATTCTGAGAAAAATAGCTGCGTCTTTTTTTCTAGTTTGTCCGTCTTTAGGCTTTGGTTCATCCTCCTAAATGCACTTCTATAGCCCTAACATTGTGAGATAAAACAACATTTGATTCTGCCATGTTATGAAGTCATCACCATCTCATTTAAACGGATCAGGCCTGTTGTGGGTAGCACTTTTTGCTAATAGTTCAACTGTCGCCATCTCTGTTTTAGTGAAACAGGAAAGTCTTAAGTGTTATACGATCAGTATACCAAAACAGAGACCAATATGTTATAAACTCATTACACAAGTTTACAAATCAGATTTCCACTACTTTGAAATTCTGTATTAGTTATTTTGAACAATAACTATGTTGTAATTAATTTACAAGAACAAACTATAGCAACCACAACAACTAATTGATGTATTAAACTATAGCGATAAATAAGCGTTGTACTACTTTGTAGAAATAGCACAACGTTGAAACGGAAAGATTACAGAATGATGTATATAAATATATAAGTAAACAGAAATCTAACCAGATGAAAAAGGAAATTACGTCCGAGGCTTGTCGTAACAATTTCCTTAAGACTTTATTCAAAGTCTCCCATGATACAACAGACGTGATCTGCTCGAGATTGTGATGAGTATGATCTTCTATGTGGTATGTGCGCACTGATCTGGAGATTAAGAAATGAAGAGGAAGAGTAGAAAATTCAAAGTTATCTACTGATCAAGTTTCCTTCTCCTTTTATAGGCTACTTCCCAATGGTTATCTTTGTGGGAACATCTGCATCTCTTCGTCAACAATGGTAAAAAACTATCGTGGTTTGCAACAATCGCCTCTCTTCATTTGCAACGGCCAAGAACTATCGTGGTTTGCAATAGTCATGTCTCTTCATTTGCAACGGCCAAGAACTTTCGCATTTTGCAACAGTCGTGTCTCTTCATTCGCAACGGCTAATAACAGCTTTGCAACGCCTATTTTGAAAAGCCGTGTCCAATCTATTCCATTTGAATTTAAATAGTACAAAACTGTTTACTTCTGTGCAGCAAAAATATAACACGGTCCACTCTTATTGGACCCGCGTCCGGCCTGGTTTGGTACGGGCGGGTGGCGCGCTCGTGTTAGTTCATGGCCATATTGGTCCTCCCCCTCACGCAAAATTACCTGAACCTAGGAGCCAATATAGGTTTGAGAAAAGTAGTATATAAGCATGAACTTTAACTTATTTTTGGCGATGTGGGACAATATCTCATTCACTATATAAGGGTCCTCTAACAAATGTTTAATAGAAAAACAATAAATAACATATGTATAAGGTGGGTCTACATAAGACATTTGACAAAAGCAGTAAAGCATTTATATATCATACATTGCTATGCATGGACTTCTTCAAAAAATTCGCACATATGATATAAAAATGTATATCCACTACCATCTTTTCAATACTATTAATGGTAGCCCATTGGGTTACTTTATTAGCAATAAGGGTATAAGGCAAGAAGGTCCATTGTCTCATTTTCTTTTTGCAATTGTAATAGAATATTTTACCATCTTATTAGATATGGAATTTTTTGAAGGAAACATCACTCTTGTTCTTTCTATTGAACCAACTCTCCGTCATTTACTATAAGCAGATGATATCTTAGTTTTCCCAAGAACTAGTACTAAAAATGGAGAAACTATTGCCAATATCTTTCACATCATTTAGGAATCAGCGGGTCTAGAAATGAACGAACATTAAACTACCCTGTTTTTTAGCGAAGGGGCTAAAAAATGGATCACATCAAAAACATCCTCAAAGTCCAATCAGGGAGTCTCCTAATCACATATATGTTAATTCCATTATCTCACAGTAGACTAAAATCCAAAGATTTTGGTGTGCTTTTAGATAGAATAAATAAAAAATTTAATTATTGGAAAAATAAAATGTTGAATGTTCCTGGTAGAATTGAACTAATTAAAATAGAGACTATCTACTAATCATGTTTTGGGATCAATTCTGTCAATTACCAATATCAATCATCACCAAAATAAATTCTACATGCTCTAAGTTTGTAACGAACCGGGATTTTCGACCTTCAAAAATCGACAACAATACGTTCACTACATAGCATGCTGAACAACCGAGGGTCGGAAATAGCAGATCATCGGGATGAAGAAGAAAAGGTAGAAGAAAATAGAAACAATAATGTAGGATCGATTTCACCCTAGAGGGGGGTGAATAGGGTGATGGTATTAATTATAAAAATTAATTGCGGAAGCTTATAAAATTATTTCAACACAGATCACAGATTAATAGCAGCACAGAAAAATAGCAGAATAATAAAATGCAGAGATAGAACGACACAAAATTTACCCAGCTTCGGCAAAACTCTGCCTACGTGCTGCCCCCAAGATTTCTACTAGAAATTAGATAGTCACACTACACACGTAAACTCGCGACACCCGCTGCTGACTAACCTAACTCTACGCTCAAAACCCTGCCACAACTCAGCCACTGAGTTGCGAATTCTCAAGCTATGCCACGTAGCTTGTCCCCTAGTCACACGACTAGCAAATACAACGGTTTGAAAAGAGTTTTAAAATTAAAAACAAATTTAAAAAGCAAAAGGCAATTAAAAACCCTAATTAAAAAATAAAACCCCTTATACTAAGCAAAGAAAACACCGGCCCCTTTTCTTTCTTTTATAATATTTGCGGCTCATTTCCTTTGAGATAGTGGCGACTTCTTCGATCCCAATTAGGGCTTTCGTCCTTCGATCAAAATTAGGGTTTTCGGATGCCAATTTATTTCGTTGCTCTTGTCGATTGATATTGATGCTCTATTTCTCTGAGTAGCTCACGGCACTTCAATTGAATCGAGTTCGTATACGATTTCGGTATGTACTTTTCTTTTTTTGTTTTCTGGTTTGATGCTTGTTTGAACTCTGATGCTTTTAAATTGTCGATGATGACGATTGGGGTTTTAATGCTTGAACTCGATCGATTTGATTTCTCCACACACTGATGATGATTTTCGGTTTGGTATTTATATGAATTCCGAGACCTTAATCACTTCGATACTTTCCTAAATTATGCTTTCCTGATATTGGTACAACTTGATACACAAGGTTTTTATTTTCAAACGTTTGATTTTCCTTAATTAATACGCCAGAGACTTTCCTCTTTTGATTTTTGACCTTTTCAAAGATACGTTCATGAATTTCCTTGTTCACTTCTGTATGCTTCCATGATTTCGACTTGGACTTGTTTATTGCTTGCGACTTCGAGTTGCTTATCATCTGCATCGAATTCGAACTTGATTTACTGCAGGCTTTGACTTGTACATTCTCTGATTGCTTCATTGTTTTCTCGGCATAGACATTTGTATTATGATATTATACTTGCTGATGTTTGTTGGTTTAGCTGTGCACTTGTACTTCTGGTTGGTCTGCAACTTATGGTTGTCGCTGTGTTGCACTGAGCTCGACATTTTCATTATTATGGTGACTGACCATCTTATCTCTGTTGAGTTCCTATAGTTGCATTCACTTCATTGTCACTGTTGCTTTGAGTAATTGTTAACTGCATCACCATATAGCAGTTGCTCGGCCCTATCTTGATTCATTGTTTGTTTCATGTAGCTGTTGGTCTGACTTTTCATTGATCCTTGTACATGATGTATTGTCTCTGACCTATGCACATTGTCGCCTTAGTCCTGTTGCATGCATTGTTGATTCTCTGTTGTTGTTGCCAGTTTGTCTTGTATCACATTGTGCATGCATGTTTTCCTTTGCCTGCTCACTGAAGTCAATGCTTGAATTATTGTAGTCGAGTTGCTTCACTATACTTTGGTTTGAGCCTTGTTGTCCTGTGTCTGATCATGTATCAATGTGCACAGAGTTGTTTGCTGTCATTAACACTTTCATGTATCACTTGATTGACTCATGTATTGTAGTCTTCATGTATGTTGGTTTGTTGAAGTCACTACTGCTCTCTGTTCACCTGCTTGAACTTCTGGCCTGGTACCTTTACTTGTATTCATGTACATTGCTGCTATATTTTTGCTTCACTGCATCTGTTGCAGTTGCTTTGTACTTCACTGTGCTATTGACTTTGGTTTTCATACACTTGTACATGCTTTACTTGGTCCTTGACCTTTGTTGCCTCTTTGTGTATGCACTTGCATACTGCTGCTTGTTGTTTGTGTACTTGAGTCAGTGTTGTCCACTTCATGTTGTCTTGAGTATTGAACTGCTTCCTGTACTTGTATCACTGTAGTCTTGGCTTTGGTTTTTCTTCATGGTCAGTAGTGCACTGTCCCTTGTACTTGTAGTCTTGACTCTATTCTTCGAGACAATTTGCATTCTATTGATATTGAGACCTGTAGTCTTCATTTGCGGCCTTGACTTTGGTTGATGTGTATGTCACTGTTGGAGTTGTTGTGGCTCTATATCTTGTGCAATAGCTTGCATGCTTCATGTTGTCTTGACTTCAGGTTGCACTGATTTTCTGTTGCACTTTGGTCTGCACTTGCATGCATTGCTGTTTGGTTCTTGATCATTTCATGTTGATTTTTGAAATTTCACTTGAGTTGACTCCAGTTTCAAAAACTCGGGTTTGACCTTGTACTGAAGTCGAGATTTTATTTATGTTGCACCTGAGTCGAACCCGTCTTTTTATTTGGGTTTGACCTTGTGCTCACCTGTCCTGTAACATTATCAAGTGTATATCGGTATGCACGGCCTTGTGGCATGTAGTGATTCACTGTGCATGTCGCATTGTTCATGTGTGATGAATTCAAATATAAATCATGACGAACTACCAAAATAACTGAGGCAAATATTATTTTCAAAATCCATATTTTATTTTATGTTGCAAAAATATTTCTTTTTCAATTTTACTGTGTTGGTGAATATTTTTGCAGATTGCTCAGATGCTGGATTCTAACTGGAATGAAGTTGAAGATAAAATACGAGTGTGAGTGATATGTAGTGAGGAATTTATGTAAATTAAATTGTGGTGTAATTGTAATCAAAGTTGTATAGTGAATAGTGAGAGCTTGAATTTGTACTATTCAAAATTGTAATAAATATTTGTTTGAATAAAATTTCTGTTTGAATTCAAATTCTGTGTTATTTAATTTTATTCAGCAAATATTTATTTAATCTATGAAAAATAAAATAATACATTAACAAATACATTTAAACGAATGCATATATGTTTATTATCATCAAACAAAAATCATATAAGCGCATATTCAACAATCTCCCCCTTTTGATGATAACAAACATATATTTAAGTTTTTGAATATGTTAAATGTATTTGATCATTCATATGCTCTAATTGCTCCCCCTATTTAAATGCTTCCTCTCTACACAAAGCTCCCCCTACAAATATGCATACAATTAAATAATATGCAAATGCGCCTAGATGCAAATGGAAAATATTTGACCTTTGCTTGATTTTATTTGACAAAATCTTAACTTTTTTCTCCCCCTTTTGTTATCAGCAAAAGAATGATAGTATTAGAGAAAATAGAGATAAAGTGATTGATATTAATTCAACATTAAAACTCAATTGAATATAAATATTAAATTTCAATAAAAAAATCAAACAAAAGTCATAACTACCCTCGTTAGGCGCATATTCCACTTTTAGAAGTAATGGAAATGATGTCATCATATAAAACCATATAGTTGTATCTGTTTGTGGTACATTTATATCAGGAATTTGAATATCTACTAATCATGCATAATCGTTAGGACTTTTAAATGAGATTAGTAGTATTCCAATTTAATTTTAAAAATGAATTCAAGTATCTTCTAATCACTCATAACCGTGAGGACTTTTAAATGGGATTAGAATCAACTTGTTTATCTAATAAATCAATTTTGATATGCGTTCCATACATGCATAACCGTGAGGACTTTTAAATGAGCATGGAAGCACATAACAAATTCCAAGTAATTCACCCATGCATAACCGTGAGGACTTTTAAATGAGAGTGAATACTTTGGATTTTATTTTGTTTTACAAAATGAAAAACGAATGATTCCTGTTTAAAGTACCACATATCGACAAACTACATTGAATTTTTGATGAGCGATGGTTGATAGAAATATGATAGACATAGAAATGGTTATGGAATCTTTACCCAACAAAAAGTTTTATAACTCTTGTTTGAATTTCTAAAGAAATTTACTAATTATACCGTCTCGAGTCATAATATATGATCAATATTAGCAATCATCACTCTTTCAATCACTATTCATTTTTTTTGATAATCATAGGGAGTCAGATTAGTCAAAATAGCCATTTAAAATCAAATTCAAACATAATTATGAAACCACTTTTTCAAAATGACTAATCTGAAAATATGGTCAAAAATGATTTTCTCGAGGGGGTTTTATAAGAAAATTTTCTGCTATTTGAAAAATATTTGAAATGAAAAATATGCAGATATTTTCTTTGAAAAACGATGCAGTAACTAAATATTTCAAAAATCACGTTCAACTAGTAATTTTCTATCAACTAGATTACTAGTGTAATCTGCATCTGAATTTCTTTTTCACTCAAAATTATCATTAATTGAATTTGATTGACCAGACCATGAAGTATGCAACAAAATATCTCAAAATCAAATTTAACATCTTTTCAAATGACATTCTCTTGAATTTGAAATGAAGCTGAGTAAATAATCAAAAAAATGAATATAGAGTTAGCCAAATTATAACCAAATGTATTAATATCCAACAAAACACTATTTTTGATCCAACCTAATAAAATAAAAAAATTTAGAGAATTTTATAGTGTTTTTGGCATAAATATAATCGGCCAACTATGTTGAACAAGTCAGAATCAAAATCATCATTTTTTCATCATCTCAATATTGGCTGATTTTAATTCAGAATATGGTGCAGATTATCACATTTAATATATCGTTCAAATAAATACACCTTTACCTGTTTTTCCTTTACGATATTTTTCATCGTTGTCCATTGTGATT
This sequence comes from Allium cepa, assembly GCA_030765085.1. Classification (NCBI taxonomy): domain Eukaryota; kingdom Viridiplantae; phylum Streptophyta; class Magnoliopsida; order Asparagales; family Amaryllidaceae; genus Allium; species Allium cepa. The sequence goes on from CM060931.1 coordinate 469,012,153, forward strand.
CTGTCACCTTTTTACTAGGCTAAGGAACTTTGCTTTGTCGCCCGTTGTGTTTCTGGAACAGCCAAATCCAGAGAACACTGTTGTTGTTCCTTAGCCTGTCACCACACCTACATAGGAAAAGATTTATGTGACCTATTTGTTTTTATAGGTCCATGGTTGTTAGTGGCAGAAGATTTAGAAAAATAATTTTGTGGAGATCCAAAACTGTTTATATATGTTCCTTTTGGCACCCAAATTTGTTTAACTTTGAGAGATTTTATATTTGTGCCTTTTGGAACCCAAATTGGTATGGTTTTCACATGTTTGGGTCTATACCAACAATTATTGTGATCGTGTCAATATTTTCTACAAATTGTGCACATGGAATTTTCTTGATTAATATCGCTTTCAACATTTTCAGATTGACTATATCCAAGTCCTTGTCTAATTGTATTACCAGTTTGCTTTCCTAATAGCTTATTCAACGATTTTTCACCTTTTGAAAATTTATCTAAGGTCGTCGACAATTGTTGGACTTGTGTTTTGAGAATTCATTTTCGTTTAACAATTTTGTGAACTTTTTAATAGAGTTCTCTCTCCTTGTTTTTTCACTTTCTTTCAAAATCAGAATTTCATTTTCAAGTGATTTTATATTAGTTTCTGATTTTTTGATTTCTTCTTCGAATGTTGGACACTTATCACACTTAGGGATCCTACTTTGATAGGTTTTAACTAATTGGTCAAGTTGTTTATTTAAATCTATCAAAGTATCTTTTTGTGATTCAAGTTTGGCATACTTCTCCCTAAGTCGTTCAAAACACCCATTCACTTCGTGGAAATATATAAGTAATTCCGAATGAGAAAGTTTTGATACCTCACTTGGCTCGTCATCATCACTGTCAGATATTTCACCATGAAGACACAAGTCTGCTTTTTCATCCTCATTGTTAGCACTTTGATTATCTTCATCACTTGTATTCCACGTGGCAGGAAAACTTCTCCTTTTTGATTTCTTTTCAAAGTCGCGTCGATTTTGAGGACAATTGCGCTTGATGTGTCCAGGTTGGTTGCACTTATGACAGATGATCTTTGGTTCTTCTGGATTGTCTAATATTTTATTTATTCTGCTTTTCAATCTTCGATTTAGAGCCGAATTTCCGCATTTGTAATTCCACCTTTTGACTTTCTTTATTATCAGCTCCAATTCTGCTGCTCCATCATCATTATCATCACTATCACTTTCCGTTGTTCCTTTAAGAGCTATTGATTTCTTTCGAGTATCACCTCCTTCACGTTCTTCCTTGAATTTCATTTCTAGCTCATAACAGTGAGATTTCCGATGAGTTCTTCGACTTTCATTTGTTTCAAATATTTTGATTCTTGAATGGCAGTCACTTTGGCTTCAAAACTTCGTGGAAGGACTCTGAGGATTTTTCGGACTATCTCCAACTCTGTATATGGTTTTCCAAGAGCTTTTGATTTGTGTACGATATTGGAAAGTCGTCCATGCATCTCTTTGACATTTTCTTCTTTTGCCATTGTGAAATTCTCGTATTCGCTGCTTAGCATGGCAAGGTGAGATTCTTTGACTTGAGATGTTCCTTCGTGAGTCACTTATAGTGTGTGCCATATTTCCTGCGCAGTTAGACAATGTAACTCAAATTGATCCAATGAACAGATAATAGAATTCATAGCTCTAGCATTAGCATTTTGTAATTTATTTTCTAGTTCTGTCCGTTGATCCATCGATTTATCTATTTCCTGATTATCTGTAATTATAGTTGGTGCTCTATAACTTGTCTCAACAATGTTCCAAGCGTCAATGGTTTTCAGAAAAAATTTCATTCTATTTTTCCAATAAGCATATTCACCATTGAACATTGGTGGTCTAACTATAGACTGACCCTCATCAAAAGCATTATTAAAAGAAGCCATTTTAAAAATTCAAACTTTTAAACAAAGACTGATTTTTGAAAAATGAATTTTTAAAACAAAAATTGACTTCTATTCCTAGCTTTGATACCACTTGTAGGATTGATTTCACCCTAGAGGGGGGGTGAATAGGATGAAGGTATTAATTATAAAAATTAATTGCGAAAGCTTATAAAATTATTTCAACACAGATCACAGATTAATAGCAGCACGGAAAAATAGCAGAATAATAAAATGCAGAGATAGAACGACACATACCCAGCTTCGGCAAAACCCTGCTTACGTGTTGCCCCTAAGGTTTCTACTAGAAATTAGATAGTCACACGCTTACACACGTAAACTCGCGACACCCGCTCCTGACTAACCTAACTCTACGCTCAAAACTCTGCCACAACTCAGCCACTGAGTTGCGAATTCTCAAGCTACGCCACGTAGCTTGTCCCCTAGTCACACGACTAGCAAATACAACGGTTTGAAAAGAGTTTTAAAATTAAAAACAAATTTAAAAAGCAAAAGACAATTAAAAACCCTAATTAAAAAATAAAACCCCTTATACTAAGCAAAGAAAACACCGGCAACTTTTCTTTCTTTTATAATATTTGCGGCTTGTTTCCTTTGAGATAGTGGCGGCTTCTTCGATCCCAATTAGGGCTTTCGTCCTTCGATCAAAATTAGGGTTTTCGGATGCCAATTTATTTCATTGCTCTTGTCGATTGATATTGATGCTCTATTTCTCTGAGTAGCTCACGGCACTTCGATTGAATCGAGTTCGTATACGATTTCGGTATGTACTTTTCTCCTTTTGTTTTCTGATTTGATGCTTGTTTGAACTCTGATGCTTTTAAATTGCCGATGATGACGATTGGGGTTTTAATGCTTGAACTCGATCGATTTGATTTCTCCACACACTGATGATGATTTTCGGTTTGGTATTTATATGAATTCCGAGACCTTAGTCACTACGATACTTTCCTAAATTATGCATTCCTGATATTGTTACAACTTGATACACACGGTTTTTATTTTCAAACGTTCGATTTTCCTTAATTAATACGGCAGAGACTTTCCTCTTTTGATTTTTGAATTTTTCAAAGATATGTTCACGAATTTCCTTGTTCACTTCTGTATGCTTCCATGATTTCGACTTGGACTTGTTTATTGCTTGCGACTTCGAGTTGCTTATCATCTGCATCGAATTCGAACTTGATTTACTGCAGGCTTTGACTTGTACATTCTCTGATTGCTTCGTTTTTTTCTCGGCATAGACATTTGTATTATGATATTGTACTTGCTGATGTTTGTTGGTTTAGTTGTGCACTTGTACTTCTGGTTGGTCTGCATCCTATGGTTGTCGCTGTGTTGCATTGAGCTCGACATTTTCATTATTATGGTGACTGACCATTTATCTTTGTTGAGTTCCTGTAGTTGCATTCACTTCATTGTCACTGTTGCTTTGAGTAATTGTTAACTGCATCACCATATAGCAGTTGCTCGGCCCTGTCTTGATTCACTGTTTGTTTCATGTAGCTGTTGGTCTGACTTTTCATTGATCCTTATACATGTTGTATTGTCTCTGACCTGTGCACATTGTCGCCTTAGTCCTGTTGCATGCATTGTTGATTCTCTGTTGTTGTTGCCAGTTTGTCTTGTATCACATTGTGCATGCATGTTTTCCTTTGCCTGCTCACTGAAGTCAATGCTTGAATTATTGTAGTCGAGTTGCTTCACTATACTTTGGTTTGAGCCTTGTTGTCCTGTGTCTGATCATGTATCAATGTGCACAGAGTTGTTTGCTGTCATTAACACTTCCATGTATCACTTGATTGACTCATGTATTGTAGTCTTCATGTATGTTGGTTTGTTGAATTCACTACTGGTCTTTGTTCACCTACTTGAACTTCTGGCCTGGTACCTTTAGTTGTATTCATGTGCATTGCTGCTATATTTTTGCTTCACTGCATCTGTTGCAGTTGCTTTGTACCTCACTGTGTTGTTGACTTTGGTTTGCATACACTTGTACATGCTTTACTTGGTCCTTGACCTTTGTTGCCTCTTTGTGTATGCACTTGCATATTGCTGCTTGTTGTTTGTGTACTTGATTCAGTGCTGTCCACTTCATGTTGTTTTGAGTATTGAACTGCTTCCTGTACTTGTATCACTGTAGTCTTGGCTTTGGTTTTGCTTCATGGTCAGTAGTGCACTGTCCCTTGTACTTGTAGTCTTGACTCTATTCTTCGAGACAATTTGCATTCTATTGATATTGAGACCTGTAGTCTTCATTTGCGGCCTTGACTTTGGTTGATGTGTATGTCACTGTTGGAGTTGTTGTGGCTCTATATCTTGTGCAATAGCTTGCATTCTTCATGTTGTCTTGACTTCGGGTTGCACCGATTTTCTGTTGCACTTTAGTCTGCACTTGCATGCATTTCTGTTTGGTTCTTGATCATTTCATGTTGATTTTTGACATTTCACTTGAGTTGAATCCAGTTTCAAAAACTCGGGTTTGACCTTGTGCTGAAGTCGAGATTTTATTTATGTTGCACCTGAGTTGAACCCGTCTTTTTATTTGGGTTTGACCTTGTGCTCACATGTCCCTGTAACATTATCAAGTGTATATCGGTGTGCACGGCCTTGTGGCATGTACAGTGATTCACTGTGCATGTCACATTGTTCGTGTGTGATGAATTCAAATATAAATCATGACGGACAACCCAAATAACTGAGGCAAATATTATTTTCAAAATCCATATTTTATTTTATATTGCAAAAATATTTCTTTTTCTATTTTACTGCGTTAGTGAATATTTTTGCAGATTGCTCAGATGCTGGATTCTAACGAAGTTGAAGATAAAATACGAGTGTGAGTGATATGTAGTGAGGAATTTATGTAAATTAAATTGTGGTGTAATTGTAATCAAAGTTGTATAGTGAATAGTGAGAGCTTGAATTTGTACTATTCAAAATTGTAATAAATATTTGTTTGAATAAAATTTCTGTTTGAATTCAAATTCTGTGTTATTTAATTCTATTCAGCAAATATTTATTTAATCTATGAAAAATAAAATAGTACATTAACAAATACATTTAAACGAATGCATATATGTTTATTATCATCAAACAAAAATCATACAAGCGCATATTCAACAAATAATACAAAATCTCACAATCGCAGTAGAACAAAATATAATATATAATAACAGATCTTTATACAAAAGGAACGGTAACTGTCAATATACATGCCATCATCAGAGTACGACAATCAATAACCAATCGGACAGTTATAATAATCTGTCCTCACACACAGTGGAAATAAAAAAGTACGGGAATATGTCTCTGTCATCCAGCTTGGCTCCCAAGCTCCATAGCATTTTAACCAGAATCTGTAGTACTTGGTCTGACCCGAGCATTATGATAAAATAACACCTGAGCCAGTCTGGAAAACCAACGTGAGAAAACACACTCAATTTGAATTTTTATTATTTTCAAAATCCTTTGAAAAACAAAGGTATCTCGTAAGACCACGTCACACATAAACATGACGGGATTTTCCCTTACGATAAGCAAAACTTTTTATATCAAAGTCATATGATATTATAATGGTGTCTATAGAAAGTAAATTAGAAAATAGCTGAAATGCTTGCATCTCACATTTCAACATAGTTGGGCACAATCAAAACCATACAGCGCTTATTGGAGAATGGATTCCATACTACGACCAGGTATGGAACTACCTTCCGATGAGTGCATCTCTAAACCAATGCACCCGTGTCTGAAAAGAACATCTTGTACCCTACCACACAGGACTGGCCAAGCACTTGACTACTAGTACCGAATATGTTATCACTCCGGGTGTTCCCACCCTTATCGAGCACTCTCTTTCCATGCACATCCATTTCCATAATTATAATATATCCAAGGGTATCTAGAAAAGTGATAACACACCCTAATAGGAGCGACCCACTTAGCCCTGTTGCATCCCCTGTTTCAGTCATTTTTCCGGTTGATGAGGCTTGAGGCAACGTTTACCTTTAGAATAGCATTCATACTCGGAATGCTAACACTGCCTTCCAGGCGACGATGCAATGATAGCATTCATCCATACAAGTTGTCCTAGTTCCGGACAAACCGAATCTCCTCCAATATCACCATCTCCATTAGCTTCTAGATATCAAAATTTGCAATGCACAAATAGGATCGAAGTGGTTTTCGGATAAATAAATCTGATCCCGGTCTCTTCGAAACGATCAACGAATTTGGCCAAATTTGATAATCGGTTTTTAACAATCAAATAACATCCATAAGAAGTCACTAGGCTTTATTTAAATCTTCCGAAATATTTACTTCAAAATATCCTCACAAAGGTATTTATTTCAAAACTCTTCAAGTAATTCAATACTTGAAAACAGTTCCAAACTTATATTCATACATGATATTTTCAAATAATATTCTACTTCAACACTTAGTAAAATATTTCCAAATTCGATTTATAATCCATTACTTAGGAAAATTATCTCTGTAAAAATCTTTCATCCGCAATACTATTCCCAAAACCCTTCATTTCAACACTTAAGGAAAATTTTATAAATTTATTTTTCGAAATCATTTTTAATATCCATACTTAAGTAATATTTTATAACATATCTCATAAATTTTCGAAATTTATATTAATTCCTTTTACATTTTTCCAAAATCGATTATCATCACTTATGATATCGTCTATCTATTTCTAACTTTTTTATGAATTCAAATTCAACCTCGAAGTTCTTGTTTCTAACATTTTAGAAATTTCCTTAAGTTCCCAGAATTCATTATAATATTTTCTTTTACAAAATCACATCTATTACATAAACCCTATTTACAAATCTCGGGAGAATTTATAATAATTCTAATCATTCCAAATATATATATATATATATAAGTATTTTTTTTAAAATAATAATTTTTTTCAAACAAGTTTAAGTAACTATTTAAATATCAAAATACTTTTAATAAACATCAAAACTCATTTCCAACTCATTTTAAATAAACTAATCAATTTACAAAGCTGATTATGAGAAAATTGAATTTCAGTTAATATTATATATTCGAAAATATTACTTTCGAAGTATTTCAATACTAACTAGCTTTAAATTATATAGTTTAATAAATAAAACTTTCCTTTTGAAAACAAACTTAACTTCTTAATAATAAAAACATACTTTTAAAATATCAATAACCAATTCATTTTATAAATTCCTCTCGATTCACAACACGTTGATTTCATTACGATTTCCTAGCCATTTCCACCTTTCAAAAATGATCCACTATTTTTTCCTAAAAACCAGTTCCCATATCTAACATCGCCATCGCCTAATGCCCAGGCTCACGCGAATGGCCCAAGTCCTGAGAAATCAATCGCGACAGTCGCGACTTCCCTCGTCATTGCCTTGCGTTCTTGCCTCGATTATGATCGAGCTCCTTAACTTCCAGGCGCAGCGCCGCTCATCCCAGCGCCTCCTCTCTCCCCATTGCGTACACATACGCACAACCAACCACTGCTCCTTCCTCGTGCGCATCTTCGCTCCCCTCAATACCATCGTGAATTTGATCGTTCCTCTTATGATTTCGACTTGAACTGAACGGGAATGGATACATGATTTATTGTCATTCCCCCTTTTTCTTTTTTTCTTTTTTTGAATTTGATTTTTGTTTTCGCTGGGAAGGAGAAAATATGTGCTCGATTTTAAAAGATTTAGGGCGGCTATACGTAGAAGGTAACTCCAAATGCGTTTGCAGATTAAATTATTCTTTGGCGTTTTCAGATCGCACAACCAAACGGTAACTCAAAATGCTATGAAATTGAAAATCCGATAATAATACACTATTATGGATCCAATGGAACTGGTTCGTCGAATTTCAAGACTGTGCCCCTGACCGCTATTTTAATGCGTCAGTTTAGCCAACGATTTCAAAATTTTGCGAAATCACTAGAATTTTCAGTTTTAAAAACTTATTAACTCAATTATAATTTAAATAGAATTTATATCAACATTAGAAAATCATTCGATTAATATTCAACTCCAGTTCAATTATTTAAACGATTTTCAATTATTAATTCAACAATTAAATTTATCCAATAAATCGCTATAAGTGGAATCTAAATTCATTTTAAAATTTCAACTAAAATCTTCATTTTAAAAAATCATCAATTTATATTCCAAATCCAATATTTAAAATCATTTAAATTTTCAAAATTTTGCGACGAAAAATCCGAGACGTTACATTCCTCCCCTTAAAAAAGTTTCGTCCCCGAAATTGCTAGGGTAGGACGAATCATCCAAACCCATTAACTTATCAAAATCTACTTGTTAAAGCTCTACATTTCACCTTTCTAATCCTTTAGACTTACATTCACTTTCTATTTTCCAAACATTTATCAAAACCCTTTGTTTCTTAGTTAAATTCAAAAATCAAATTTTAGTTAACAAAATTTTCAAAAAATTTCTAACACCCTAAATTTTCGAAATTTTTTGACGGAGTCTCCCTTGTACGAAGAGCCTTTTGCAATATGACACAAGTGATAAATATATATACATCGACACACACGGTCGGAAAACAAAATATATATCAATATTAATTCATTGCGGTATTTAATCCGAAAAGGTACTTTAATTTAGCGTTTTAAGCGTTTTAAGCAAGCGAGTTTGCTTCATATGCAATTTCGCAACCCAAATGTAGCCCCATATTCTCTCTGTACCTGTATTGACTCAATTTAAACATGTAAGTACCAAAAATATGAAATTTAACTACATTTTATTTATTTAAATAGTTAAACACAGACTTTGCATAACCGAACATGCTAGACATGTATTTATAAGCAATTATAAGGTTCCGATACTAATTTAATTGTTTTTAATCGATCCATATACCATTTCATTCAATTCGAATGATTTACAACCAAATTTACTTGCATTCACTTCATAATTACACACATTTCATTCGTATCCATTTCAAATCAATTCAAAATCAATTTATTCACTTTCCATTTATTCACAGAATTTTATTTACTCCCGTTTACGTCAAAAGACAATTTTCTCATGCAAATTTGGTGATACTCATTTAATAAAATAACCACTTAAGCTTATAGATATTTTAAATTGATTTCAAATCAATTTATATTCAATTTTATTCCATTTCAAATTGATTCTCAATCCATTCATTTGCATTCCATTCATATTCACATTCGTTATATTCAAATCCATTTTATTAAGCTCGGAATCATTCCATGTTATTTTATTAAATAATCATTTCACAAATTTATTTGAGCCAAACTTCCATCCAAAAATATTAACTTAAGTTAATTCGTTTATTTCAAATTATTTCAACTATATAACTTAAGTTGGTTTTCGTTGTAATCAAACTTCATTTCATTTCAAATTGATCCTTATTCATTCAAATTCCATTCCATTTACAAAAAAATTCATTTACTTAATCCACTTCAAAACTTAACTTCATACTCAAATTCATTTAAATAATGCCCCAAAGCCATATTCAAGTTATTTACACTTAAATTGAATTTATTTATAACCAAAGTCATCTCTATTTCAATCCATTTCTATTTTATTTGACAACATTTCAAAATATATTTAATTTGCTTATTTTTAAGTCGAATTTTTATTTATAACTCAAATTCCATATTCAATTTCAATTTTCAACTGCAATTCAATTTACTTAACCAATTAAGTTCCATTCCCATATTCAATTAACTAATTAATTTATCCAATTAGTTTACTTCCAATTTATAATTCACAATTAGATTTTTATACCAAAACCTCCTCCATTTAATTTACTTGAGTTCAAATTCATTTAATAATTGAAGTTTGAATTTTTATTTCTTCACCAAAATATCAGACCATTTTTATTTTTGGTTGTTTTATTCCATTTTCAGTTTTATAAGTTGCATAACTTATTTTTCACATTTCCATAATTTCCATACTCGAGTTTATACCTTATTTTAATCAAATTCAATTTGATTCACCACTCATTTGACTTATACAGTTCAAATCTATATTCATTTCATTTAGTCATCTCAATTATACATCCAGTTCTATTAAATTTAAGTTTCATTTCAATAATAATAACTTATAGTTATATAATTATTTCACAACTCAAATTTTATATTTTAATTCAATTTGATATAATTCCAATTCCAATTCAAATTTTATTTAACTTAACTCAAGTTAAATTTTATTCATTTTAACTTACTCAAGTTAAAATTTATATCCAAAACTCAAATTCCATACTTTTCTTTCTTATAAAAATTATTTTCAATTTATAGGTTCATAACTTATTTCCTAATGTTTTCCTAACATTTATATTAAAATTCCAGATTTCAAACACCCGGTTTTTATTTCTAATCATTTTGAAATCATATATATATATATATATATATATATATATATATATATATATATATATATATATATACAGCTCTTTGGTTTAATAAACCATTTCATTGGAATTTTCAAACTTCACTTGGTTCCATTCCAAAACAATTTCCCTTTGGAATTTTCAAAATAACACTTGTTTACCGACCAAAAATCTCCATATCAAATTACTATGGTAGCAATCCATAACCTAGAAACTCGAAATGAACACCGATGATGTCACGATCATCACTGGAATTATTTTCATACCTGATATATTATTCTATTTCATGTTATAATTCTATTGTTATCACTCTGCAAGTTCGCTGTTAATTTAGGAATTCCCTATGGGTTGAAATGATACATACCTAAAAGATCTTATAGATTAGGAAAAATCGTTATGGGTTGAAATGATAAACCCAACCGATTTTCATTGATTTTGAATTTTGGGATTTCTGGTTGAAATGATATATACCCGTAAATTTAAATAATTGCAAATTGAAATGATAAATATCTGTATCACTTGACTATAGGATAGAAAATTTTATACGGACTGTTGGTATATTTTTGAAAAACGATTTCCAAAGTTTGAAAGGAAATAGGTAGGTTTTAATAAATATTGATTTTTAAATACAATATAAAGATATCTTATTTTTTGTTAAATTTAGATTTTTTTTTAAAATTACATGTTTTAGAAGTTTTAAAATTGTAAGTTAAGTGTTAAAATGTAACTTATATATTTATTATTTTTAAATTATATAATTAAGATTCAAATATATTTAATAATAAAAATTAATATAATAAAACTAAATAAAAAAATTAATTTAACTGATATATATATAATATGTTTTAAACTATATGAATGAAAATAGATTTTGTAACAACTCTAATAAATTAAGGTTGGAAAGATAAATAGAAATTGATTTGAAATTTAATTTGTTTAAGAATTGTATTTAAATAGAAACTGATTTGAAAACTTATTAACTTGAGATTTTCAAAGATATGATTTTATAACTGGATAACTTGATTTTGATTAAAGGTTAATAAATGAATATTTTAAGATTTAAATAAGATTGAAATTGAATATCTAATTTTGTTTCAAATTTGAATTTGAGATTTTACTTAAATGTTTATAAAAATGATTAAATGAATACTTTCAAAATTTAATATAATTAAAGTTGGATATCTAACTATTGATTTTATTAAAATTCATAATTTGAGATTTCATTTAAATGTTGTCAAAATGATTTAGTGAACATTTTCAAATTAAAATTAAAGCTGAATTTTGAAATGTAAATGAGTTTTACCAAATTGAGTAACTGTAAATTGTTTGAATAAACTTCGGAACCTATTGAATTGAAAGTGGTTTAAATTTGTAGTTCAAACCTGGATTTGAAATCGATATAAATTAAAGATGGTTTTAATGAGTTTTGAATCGAACCTTTTAATTGGAATTGTTGAGCCGAGATTGATTTGAATTGAATTTTTGGAGCTAAAGCTGATTTGAATTGATTTGTGAAATTGGAAGAAACAATTCAAATTTGAGACTATTTTCAATATAAAGTATCTTAATATATAAACCTAATATATAAAACTCTTTTTAATATATAAGATATTTTTGTTTTTAACCCATTTTTAAATATATAAATTATTTTAATTTATAATTATTTCAATATATATAAACTATTTTCAATATTTAAACTATTTAAGTTGGAACTGTTACGACGTAAAGTGAATATTATTTTCGAAAGTAATATGATTTCGAAAGTGATATAATTTTGAAAAGAATATGATATTTGATATGAATTATGAACTTTTCAGAATGATTTTAAAAGTTGTTTTATAAAATGACCATGGTATGAAACAAGCGTTTGGTTGTTAAAGAGACCGGGGCCATATATTGTCATACTCTCTGCAAATACCCAAAACCACTTTAACAACTGTGTACGTGGTGGAGATTCTAGAATGAAATAGGTTGGTTTAGCGATGATTCTATATGAGGTAATAACGCAGCCCTGACTTCTACAAGTCAGCTTGATGTGGCGAAAACAGGAGCTATACCAGGCCAAGTAGGGTCACTCCCCCATCAGGCACATTTCTTCGATACTATTCTATTGCTTTTGTGATTCGATTGTGTGCACCTTTGATTTGGGAGTATGTTTGAGGTAGTCGGTAGTAGGTGTTATGCGTTACCACCAGTCCGAAAGTGCAAACAGTAGAATCCTACCCTGGCATTGCCTTAATGCTATGTCACATGCCTTATCGCCTATGGAGCGCCCTCTAATTAAACCACTGGTTTGGTGGAGCTTACGGTATTGTATAGACTACAGGAATATATAAAAATGTGTTAAGGGGATATGGGTAACACCTTAACGCTATTTTAATAGTTTACTGTACTATAGACATTTTATATATAGCTTATTATATTATGTATGTAGATAGTTTAACGGATCCTTAGAGGATGGGAATTCCAAATATCCTTTAATTTATTTGTATTTCAGTTGACATTTCACTTGAGTTGAATTTACTAGGTATAAGAATGTTAATCTTGACTCGAGTGTTTTGTATTTTGCTTTATGCTCGGGTCAGACTGAGGTTCACTGCAATTGAGACTCACCTTTAGAAATTGGAGTTTTGCTTGAAGATCTCTCTTATATCTGTTCAGCCTTCTGTTATTTCCAGTTGCTTTTGTATTTGAGACTTTTTATACTTGAGATATTCTGTTGTATTTTGTTTTGAACTCTAATGTTCTATAGTAATTTCATGAACTATTATTTATCTATTTCGCGGCTTATTATTGTATTACTCTGTGTCTGTGATTTTATGATTTATTTATTTACTGTGGATGATGAGTTTTGCCAAATATAAATTAACAATCTGTTGTTTTGAGCAATTCAAGACTGACATGAGTGAATGATTGTTGATTTGAACGGTTCGAAATAGTGGATTGTTACAAGTGGTATCAGAGCTATGGTGTGGGCAAAACTTAGCATATGGAGTAGAAACTCATTAGAGATATGGTAGTTATACCCTAGAATGAGTAGAATCAATTATGGAATCATATTCGTTCGAACTTGAAATTCTTCGCTAAGATCCTCCTAGATTAGGATTTCTTTCGGATTTTGGAACTATACCCTTTGTTTTGAAATCGTTCTTATCGTTTTCCTACTCGGGTTCTTTGGATACTAGAGCATTACATAGCACTATCTCTGTTGATCTCTGTAGTAAATTGAACACATCTTGCCATCTCAACTGGAAACTTTGTCCTTATGTGTGACTAATCCCATCGACGGTCCCGCCAACCTTAGTATGATTTGTAAAGGGGTGAAACTCCTTTACAGCAGGCATCGATTAACCGGAGATTTATATGTCCTCGGTTTGAATGTTGTTATCTCTCGCAAAGCCTGAATCGTTTCTCTTGTAGATCACAAGGGTAATTCTTTTGTGATCAGATGTCGATTTCCTCAGGATTAAGTAGGTAGCTTTATCTTTTGCTCGATTCTCAGCCTAGTGATCTCGATTCCACTCCGAGAGTCAGAGATTATCCTAATGTTTTGGTGAAGTCACTTCTCTAACTCCCAGGCAAGAAATTTAAATGCCGAATCGATCTTATTCCTGGAGCTCGACCTGTAGTCCTTCCTTCTGAATGAATGGTTTCTATAAATGGTTGGTCATTCCTTATGGATTAAACAATGCTCCTGTCTTCTTCGTCGATCTCATGAATCGCGCTTTCTGCGATGTTCTCAACAAGTTTGTCCTCATTTTCGTTAATGATATTTTCGCGTTTCCATATCTCAATTTCTCTGGTTAAGGCCACCGCGATTAATATAAATTTGTCCATCTTTCCATTTTTGTAATTTACTTATCTTATCTTCCTTTCAAGCCTATTTTCTTAGTTGGAATCCTCTGATTAGGCTCCCTCTAAAATTTGAATCTTTATCTTTGTTCTAGGATTCATTATTTAATTATCCTATAAGGGAGTGTATTTGAAATTAATATAAAATATTTTATATTGTGTTATTTGAATTGTAAAGTTTGATTTGTGGTTTCGATCGATTCGTCTGGCAAACACTATCGATAGGAATTCAAAAACACTTGAACAGAGCAAACTGGCACAATATTGTTTTCGAAATTGGTAAGTGAAATATAATTTATGTATGATTATATTTTATATGTAAAGGTAAAATTTTCTAAGATTAAATAGCTAAATGAGTTTGTTTTTAGAAATGATAATACTAGATTATCATTTATTGTTTGTTAACATTCATAAATCGTTAACTATTGTTATTTTATAAGTGGATGAATTTTTAAACATGGTTTATAAATCTAATTTGAAATGAAATGAATTTAAATTAAGGATTTGAGAATTAAATTTCCAGTGTTTTTCAAAATTTGGTTTTCAAAGTTTGAAAATTTTATATTATTTGAAAGTATTTTCGAATAGAAATTGTTTCTAAAATTTTTTAAAAGAAGTAAGTTTGTACTCTCCTCATTTGGTGCTAGAAAATAATTTCGATGATGGGTGCAGCATCGTTGACATTCATTTTCGAGTTTTAAAGTGGAGAGACCATTTAATAGCTTTGTTATACTTTTGTTTTGGAAATGGATTTGATTTGAATTTCTTAAGAATGATTTGATTATAGAAAATGTATATATATAGTATGTATTTATTACAAAATTGGTTTGAAGTGAAACTGGAAATTTAATTTTTAAATTCAGTGTTAGTTAATGGTTTTCAATTACTGAAACAAAGCAAAAATTTTGAATAAATAGGAGTGTCTAAAATGAGAAATGGAATTGGAACAATTTGAAACAGTTGAACTAGGATAAAATTCGTTTGTATAATATTCAATTGCACTCTAAACATATATAACTTACCTGAAATATTCAAAAGTTAAAATGTTATGAGAATATGTAACTGAATAGTATATAATATAAGATATATGTTATAAGATGTTCAAAAAAATGAAATGAAATTTATATGGTTTTGAATTAATTATTGTATCTAGCTCTTTATATTTTGAATCTATTTTCCTTTCTGTTGCTTCCATTCTCCTATCACGTTCCTTTTCGAGGACGAAAAGTTTTGAATAGGGAAGAGTGTAACGACCCATAAATTTTAACAATTTTTATAACGTAATTAACTGAAATTTTTCTTGAAAATATAACAAAAAATTTTGCAACGGAAATTTTATATTTGAGATGCGTCTATTAGAACATAGCAAATGACAAATTTTCGTTGGAAAATATGAAAGTTAATTCTATTATGTATTTTTCAATTTCAATTTAAATCAGTTAAATTGATGAAAATAAGATATTTTTGAAACTTGAATATTTTTATACAATAAATTTATAACCCATTTTTTATATGGGACGTTATACCTCGTTTCGCCAAATTTGGACTACTCTACCTCCGTCTATCTTATTTTTGCGTTTTAGCAGCATTTTGACAGTGAATATCAACTTTTGATAGGATGATCGTATCGCTCATATTTTTATATCATTCTATTCACCTCGTCGTGCTAATCTCCGCAGTATATTCGTTCGTGTGTTTCGGCGTTGCGTACGTGGCGAAATCTGCAAAACGAACAGCCGTATCGGTATCCATTTTGTATCTCTAAGGTGTTTGTGTGTCCACCGGTTGAAAAATTAATGGACATCAGCTTTTATATTTCTGAAATTCAACCGATGACCATCTCTATTCCACCATTTCATTTATTATATAGTGGTTCATTTTCTCTGTTTGCCCTTTTGGTTGTTCTGACTCTTGTTTATAAAAAATATATTATAAATCATAGTTTTTATATTTGTCTCCTATAAACCCGTTCTTCCTTCCCAGTATTACTTCTTCCCACTTATCAAACTCAAGCCACCATCCACTTCCAAATAAAAAAGAACAACTTTCGTTTAAACAAATTTAACATATGTTTTTGAAAGCATGTATATTGTATACATATTCTTCTCCTTACTGAAGCTTGCTTCCATGATTTCTCAAGTCAAAAACCTGTTCATTTTCTTTATCAATGAAACTTGCTCCTCTTCCTTCTTCTCCAACAACAGCCTATCTTCACACCTCAGCCACCGCATCTAACAATCACCGTATGCCTAGCCTCCGAACTCAGATGACCCACCACCCATTGGAAACCTACCACTGCCTGCCGTAAGCCTGCGCGATAGCCGCTCCAAGGAAACTGACCGTCTCCCCTCTCTGAATCTGCCGCCTAGCTCCCCCTTCCCTCACCATCCCATTGCCGAGTGAGCAGCTCCCACTTTTATAAAAAAGAGAGAAGAAGAAGAAGAAGAAGAATAATAATAATAATAAAAATAAAAATAATAATAATAATAATAATAGGAGACGAGTTGCATATGTTGCATAGTAGCCTGTCACCTTCATATGCCTGCCTACACGCATGCCGAACTCCTCACCTTCCTGTAGCTGCAAGACCCGAGCTACAAAAGACAGCCTACCCATCTCCTTGGTCCAACTCGCAGACTGCCTTATTCCCGTGCCACCTCACATCATAGCTAGACCCATCTCCATATGGTCGAACACCACTGATGGAAGCTTTCCATCACTTGAGTGCAACAGCAGTAGCCATCCGTTCATTACTTTCCATCCATTTCAGCCAGTGTTTTGTTATATATAATATATATTGATATTTTGTTTTTTAGATATATATAAAAGCTTTTGTAAGTTTGCTTAGTTATTCTTTTTACTGCTCGTTTTCTTCCATTCTGTTCTTGTTTTTGGAAAGCACATATTATGTAATTTAAGTTTTCATATAAAACTAAAAATGAAAAGTAAAGTATAAGTTTATATAAGTTATATGTATAATTTGTTGTTTATATATATAAGTTTATATAAGTTATATGTATAATCTATTTGTTTGTGTGTGTGTGTGTATGTATATATATATATATATATATATATATATATATATATATATTATAATAAATTAGTAAGTTTATATTGATTTTATAATAAATACCGATTTTAAATTATAATATATACGTAAGTCTATATATTAATTTATATATATACAAGTATATATGAGTTTGGTTTTCAAATATATATAAAGATTTTATTTTATATGTGTTTATATTAAATATTGATTTGAATATATATATATATATATATATATATATATATATATTATTTTTAATATATGTTTTTAAATTGATTTTAGGGAAATATATATATAACATGTATTTTGTTCAGTTTATATCAAGCTAGTTTTGATTCGTTTTCATTTTTTTCAAGCTATCAACTTTTCTCGTCTAATTCGCGTTTCCCATGCCGCTTTGAAATTTATGCTCGGATTCGTCACATCTTGTTCTTGTTATTCCTCTAGCCTCGAAAGGTGAGCAATCACTCACGATTAATATTTTTATGTTTAGTAAATTGATTTTACATGAAATAACATTTGAAATATGTTGTTGAATTTGAATTACTAGTTATTTAATTGTTGAATATGATATGTTAATATTTGAAATTGTTTACTATGACAGATGACACCATGACCTGTTAATTATATATTTAAATCTTTAATTGTGATATATGCTTGTCAATTGATATATTATGCTATTTCAAGTTATATTTCTATTCTTATCGCTCTGCAAGTTCCTTGTTATATTAGGAATTCCCTATGGGTTGAAATGATACATACCCGAATGATCATATAGATTTGAGAAAATCGTTATGGGTTGAAATGATAGACCCAAGCGCTTTTCATTGATTATGAATTTTGGGATTGTGGGTTGGAATGATATGTAACGACCCATAAATTTTCGATAATTAATTTTTTTTAATTTAATAAGATATTGTGAATTTATGTTGGAAGAAATAAAAATTTGTGAAAATAATAAGAATATAACTGGAATAAAATGAAACTATATTAATTTAAGGTAACTGATAACTTCTTTAAATATAATTCCAATTAATTAAAAGCATTAAAGAGTTATAGTTGATATAGATTATCAATAAATTATAGTAATGTATGTATTAGATAGTTGGATTTAAAGAGTAATTGCAATTTAAATGTTGATTGATTAATGAAATAATGTGTAATAAGCTGAAATTGAATAAAATTATTGTAATGTGAGTTGTTATAACAATTAGTGGTAAATAATGACTTACAAATGTTATTAAATGTGGAAATGGTGACAATGATTATCGGTACCAATTCATTTAATCAATTGCAATTGAATGTCATTAAAAGTTACATTAATGTGAGTTAAGACAATAACAGTAAATTGTGAATGTAATAAAAGGAATAGAAATATAAATTTTATTCATAATGTAATAATTGATTTAATAAAAGAGTGAAATAAAGATAAATAATTTAAATGGGATTTGAAATTTAAATTAATGTAAGAAATTGACAAAAAAATTCAATATAATTGAAATATAGTAGTTATTACAGATAAAAAGATGGAAATTGTAGCATATTAGTAAAGTGAGATATAAACAAACGTTAACTATGTTTATAGAGAAATAATTGATTAAATAAAATGTTGAAATCAAATTTAATTAAATTGTCGGAATTAAATTATAATTAATTGGATTTAATTACAGTGAAATTTGAACACTGTAATTAGTGCAATAACCAACACTGAATTGTTATATAAACTTGTATTAAGTCATAATCGTTTCAATTTAATCGATCTGGTCCATTTATTCTATTTTTCAGCTTTGCCTATTTATAGCCCATTATAAACCCTAATTGTTTCTTATTCCATTTGTCTGTACATACATTTCATCTGTTTACTCCTCCTTTTCAATGACAGAACCAAATCCAATTACAAAACCCTAATTCACAAATTGCAAATTCAATTTCAAATTCAATAACAAAGTCAAACTCCTCCTAACCCTATTGAATTATATATCATTTTGAAGCTCTCAACGACCGCAATTCTCTGGCGGAATTCGTTTTTGTATCTAAATCATTGTTTGGCCAAAAATCAATGATTTGCTCTCAGCCGTTCATAGATCATTTCCTTGTTAGACGGTGGATCTTCGTCGATGCGGAGATCGGGAAGTGCATTGTCGTAGAGGTCGTTGTGCAGCACGCGTCTGTATGGTTGGTTTGTCGAGATGGTCATCGAAATCACCAGAATTGGCATAATATCGGCGGCAGCCACGTCACGTCCTGAGGCAGTCTTGGCGTGCATGCCTACGTGGCGAGATGCGGCCGTGGGTGAGATCCACTCCGGCGTTGTCAGATCGTGTTTTGGTGTTGGCGTTCGATCATGGATGACAGCGGCTTGGGTGCAGTTCGACCATGTAGGGCTCAGCGATGATGTACAGGTGCGAACAAACGTGTGTTGTCATTGATGACATGGAAGGTATTGTTTTGTTTTCAAAGTTATATTATTTATATTTTAATTCAAATTTTATAATGATCGAGTGTGTATAACTTTTGCATACGAACTTGGATTCATGCGCGGTTTGATCCCTTGGGATCGTATCGAAATTTTGCAGATTTTGATGCTAGTTTGGATGAATTCTGAGGCTGTTGAATTTTGGGCCCTAAATTTGGATTTAAATTTGATTTAAAATTGAAGGTGAGTGCTTTAACCCACTCACATTTACTAAACAATCTTATGTTAGTTAAATTAAATTTTTGATGTGATTAAAAATTTATATTAGAAATTTATTGATTGTTGTTTGGCATATTTAAATTGTCATTCTAGTTAAATTTGAATTTTATTGCACTTAATCATCATTTAATTTAATATTGAATATAGATTATCAATTCAATACTTGTTATTGATTATCGGTATTTATTGATGTTTATTGACTTATTTGGGTAATGATTGTGATGGATGTCTGATTGTTGATGTTGGATGACTAGATGTTGTATTTCACGTTGTTATAATATTGCAAGTTCCTTATGTGTTGAAATGATACATACCCGAATGATATATAGATTAAGGAAAAATCATTATGAGTTGAAATGATAGACTTGAGCGATTTTATGGATGTATATTTAATTCAGGATTGCGGTTTGAAATGATATATAACCGTAAAATTTTAAACTGCGGATTGAAATGATAAATATCCATACCACTTGACCTTATGGTAGAAAATTATATACGGACACCGGATTAGTTAAATTAAATGATTTTTGAGTCTTTAAAATTTTTGAATTCAGTTAACTGGTATTTTGAATAGGAATTAATTTATATAAACTGAATTATTTTCGTCAATCCAAGTGTTAATGCTGAAAAGGGAATTGATTTAATAAATTGTTCAAAGGATTTAAATTGAAATTTCAAGGTTGAAGCGTCGAATATAAATGAATTAATCGAAATTAAGTTATTGAAATTGTTTGGATATAACTTTGAAATCTGTTTTTAAACTAATTTAAACCATTTTATCAATTTAAACTATTTTAATTTATTTTAAACTATTATAACATATTTAATACAATTTAATCTATTTCACCTAATTTAAACTAATTAAATTTATTTAATCTATTTAATATAATTTAAATCTATTTTAAATTTATTTAATCTATTTTAAATTTATTTAATCTATTTAAAAATCTACTTAATATAATTAAAATCTATTTAAATCTACATTTAATCTATTTAAATCATTTTAAACTAATTAAATTAAATTTAAATCTATTTAAACTACCTTTACTATTTAAGCCATTTTAAATCTATTTAAACTATTTTAAACTATTTTAAACTATATAAACTATTTTTAATTACCTAAGCTATTTTCTAAAATTTCAGAGTGTGTAAAGATGAAGTATTTATATTTAAATCCTTAATGATGATACGACCTAAGTTGGAATTTGGAATTGGTACCTTTTGAGAATGACATATTTGAGCAATATATTGATTTTGGAATAAGGATTTAATTAACCTATCTTATGATAAATTCAAAAATGAATATGACTTTGAGAGTAAATTGATGTTTGAAAGTGAATACGATTTCGATATAGATATAGTTTAAAATCAAATATGATATTTGGATATAAATTGCGAATTGACTTTTGAAATGCAAAAGAGCCATCCGGTGTGAAATATGCGTTTGGTTATTAAAGAGACCAGGATCGGATATTGTCATATTCTCCGCCAATACTGAAAACTACTTTAACAACTGTGTACATGGTGGAGATTCCAGAAATGTAGTAGGATGATTTGACGAATGATTTTTGTATAAGGTATGACATGACCCTGACTCTCATGAGTCAGCTTAGATGTGACTAAAATAGGAGCTATACTGGGCCAAGTGAGGTCGCACCTCTGATTGGGCAGATTTCTTCGATACCATACTATTGCTTTGTGATTGATTTGGTGGCCACCCCTCGATTTTGATATGGAAGAGTGTTCGAGGTGGGCGGTAGTAGCTGTTATGCGTTACCACCAGTCCGGGAGTGCAATTGGTATATCTATCCTAGCATTGCCTCGAGTGCCGTGTTGACAACCCTTGCACACCTTCTATGAGTTTGTTTTGTACCATACCTATGGAGTGCCCTCTGGGTAAATCTCCAGTTTATAGAGGAGCGTACGGTGCTACATAGACTATAGAATATATAAAATGTGTTAAGAGGGATGCCTTAACGCTATTTTAATACTTAACTTTACTGTAGACATATTATAATAGTGTATTGTACTGCATAGTAGATAGTTTAATGGATCCTTAGGGGATATGAATCCCGGACATCTCTTAAGTTATTGCACTCACGTTAGACACTGGATAGGAGATGTCAAACCCTGTGAGCATCTCTGACACCGTTGCACTCGTATTTACTGTTGATTTAACTTACATAAGATCTTTTAGTTCTGACTTGAGTGTTTTGTCTTTTTAATTCGCTCAGGTCGGCCTGAGCATTTCAGGGTTGAAGACTGTATTTCCGGAGGACGAAGACGAAGATTTGTACCAGTATTATTTATTATATTCCACCGCATCATGTTGTTCCGCTGCATTTATTTTTCTTTCTTTCTGTTTCTGTTACTCTGATTCTGTATTGTAAAAGAATAGTCAAATGTATTTATAAAACAGCTTCATGAACTGTTGTTTTATTTTCATATTTTATCATTCTACTGCGAGATTCTGTATTTGTTTTTATTTCTTTCTCTTTTTCTTATTTACCCCATAAAAATCTGCCATTTTGAATGGTTTGAGTCTGGCATGTGTGCCTGCTTAAAGCATCCAAAAAGGCAGGTTTTTACAGTTGGTATCAGAGCTTTGGTTTAGCGATAACCTTAGGTTTGTGGGGTATGCCTCTCTAGAAATAGGGTAGTAATACCCTAGAATTAGTTGCTAAGTGTATGTATATGAGAGAGCGTATTTGTTAGTGTTATAAAAGGTTTTTTGTATGGCGTTAATTTGTTTCGTTTTGTATTTATAAATTTTAGTCGGTGCATAGGATGCTACGACATTGATTGCGATTTCTAAACACTTAATAGGACAGGTCGACACAATACTTGTTTTGAAATATAAGTAAATGAAATAATTTTTCCTATTATATATTTTACATATAATAATAATAATATTTTGTAAATGATATAGTAGGATGTGATATGTTGTTTGTTAGGTAGAAACACTTTATAAATACTGGTTTAGAAAAAATTTAAGATTTACAAATAAAATGAATATGAATTGGAATTTGAGAACTTATGTTCTGGGATTTTTGAAATTTCTTTCGAATGATTTTGGAATATAATATTAATATTATTTAGAAGTAGTTTCTGATATAAATATTTCAAGATGAATTGAAAGAAATGTTTTGAAAGGAGTATTTTGGAATGAAATAAGTTTGTAGTCCCCTCGCTATTGCTGGAAAATAATTTCGGTGATGAGTGCACACATCATCGACATTCATTTTCGAGTTTCAAAGTGGGAAGGCCGTTGTTATAATTTTATTACACAATTATTTTGATAAATCAATCTTAATTTTGAACTCTAAATATGTTTTGATATATAGAAGATACAATTATATATGTTATTATTTTAAATTAATTGAAATGAAACTTGGTTTTTAGTTCTTAAGTTTATATAAATTAGAAACTGAAATTATTATAATGAATGGAATCTTGGCTATATTAATAATTGAAATTTCTAAGATGAAAATAAGAAATTGATGTTAAAATGACTAATGAAATAGATAAGGAACTGAAATTTGAATACAGTAAACAAAAGGGAAAATGAAAATAAGAAATGGTAACTATTGAGCATTTTGTTAACTAAATAAATAAGAGAAACTTGTGTAACTTTCTATTGTATTCTAAAAGACATATATATAACTTACCAAAATATTAAATGTTGTAATGTTAAATAGGATATGTGACAGAATATTATACAAGTAAAACTCCAGAAAATGAAAGTGTTCAACAGACTTACTTTTATAAATAAGAATTCTAATGCTATAAATAGTTATTAACTGAAGTATAGTTGAAATGCTACCGATTAAAGGTAATAAAGGTGAATAATGTAAGAAAAATGATTTTTAAACTTAAGTTAACATTTAGGCTATTTATAATTAGATTAAATGGTAATACGTGATGTTATCCCGCCTTTTGGTCAAGGTCGGGATATCAATAGATTGGAAGGAAAGGATGAATATCAGGATTGGAGATCGATTGGACACAAGGCTATGATCAATGTCGTCAAAATTTGGCCGAGATCCAATCAAGATGGAATCGATTGGGAATGATGGACAAGGTTGGGAGAGGCTACATTTCAAATTTCAAGACAATCAGAGTTTGTATACTCGGGATATGGATGGATCAATATTGGAAGGAACTGATTTCATATCGGTGTTTTCGTATCGATACAATTCGTATCGATAGAAGTGGATTCGGCTACTTATTTGGATCAACACATTCGTATCAATCAGGATGGATCCAGACTGTGGATTTCATATCGATACATACGTATCAATTGGATGGCGAAGTATGTCATGCATTTCGTATCGATCAGGGGTGGGATCGATACGAAGGATGAAGCGGTCTTCGATGGGACTTGGATAAGCATTTCGTATCGATCAATTATTGATCGATGCGAAGGGTCCACTCATGCATCGATACAAAGAGGACCGAAGGGCGTACTCAGGATGGCCGTGTTGGGTGGATACGAAGGGTTCAGGAGCCATGTTCGTATCAATCGTGTTCGTATCGATCGATACAAAGGAAGCAGTCAACTCGGTGCCAAAAGTGGATCTCCCATGGACTTCCGAGCCACGTCATCGATGCAGCTAATATGAGGGGATGGAGACGAACGCTTCAGCCTTCACGAAAACTACAACTTGCGACGATCATATCTCATAATATACAAGTCCAAATGCCACCAAATTTTCACAGAAGCTTGCGTACGGTCTAATGAATGTTCATGCCAAATTTCGACTCGATAGGATCAAATCTTGATCGATACAAATTCGTTCGTATCGATCACAGATCGAGTCGAAATCACCTGGGATCGATTGCATGGGCCCACTCACATGCCAAAAGGGGTCTTCTGAGATCTGAGCAAGATATTTGCAACCTACGCCTATAAATAGCACCACAGAGCCTACAAAAGGGGAACTTTTGGTTCTCCGACGTCCAGACTCTACTGAAATCACTATTATACTCGAACTCCATTGTCGTACTCAAGAATTATAGTTGTAATCCGCTGTAACCAGCAAGCAAAGTCAATAAAAGATTGACCTTTGAAGTGGACATAGGCCGGAGATAGCCGAACCACTATAAATCTTGTGTCTCTGTCTATTTCTTTCTGTTTAAAGTTTATTATTCTTCATTTTTCATTCTCTACATTACTTAGATCAGTGATTTGTGATCATATACTATTGATCTGTGTTCATACACGGGTGCTTCCACGACATTTGAGGTTTGTGACTAATTTTGGCGCAAACACTATGGTGCTTTCACTGAGAAAAGCTAACTCAGGGGTACTATCACTTGGATATTGAATATGAAGGCTTACGAATTTAGATCTGAAAAGCTATGACAAGGCAATCAAGTAGAAGACAAAGAGCAGAGAGAAGTTAACATGAAGGAAGCCAGGAGGCATCATCAGAGGGTAAACAAACTTTGGCTTTCATCACTAAAGACGAGATGGAGATGATGATGGGAGCTATGTATGAAGAGTTTCTAAAAGGCAGGAGGAAATGATGCAGAACCTCCTCAGACAGTTTGGACAAGCAGGAACAGCTGGAGCTCCAAGAGTTCAGATCCATGGAGCTGGAGTGGAAGGACCCAACAGGCCATCGAATGGAGCAGCTCAGCAGGACGCAAACCCTAATCAGTACACGACTGTTAATCAGGATGGATCCAGGCTCGGGGGCACGCCACCTGGCAACGATGTACCAATTAATGGAGGAATTCCAGATGACATCGCATGACAAGATGTTGGTAGGAATGTGGGAGCACGTGATGAAGAGTACGTACCGGAATTCCCTCAGGGACTCGGGGGGAGGGGAAACCCTTGACGGACAACGATGGATTGGTTGAGATTATCAGGCGAATAATGCGTAGAGGTTTGACAAACAGAGATATGGAAGGAGTAAACAGGAGTCTGTTTACTTGTGACATCAGAATAGCTCGGAATCCACCAGAATTCAAGCTACCTACGCTAGAGGTGTACAATGGCAAGGCTGATCCTACCGGTCACTTGATGAGGTACACACGACACATGGAAGTGTTTGGGGCATCGGACGAAGTTATGGCCCAATGTTTCCCTCTGTACATACGGATATAGCTGCTATATGGTTCAGATAGTTGGAAGAGGGATCTATCATGACATAGACCGAATTGGTGGACATGTTTCTGAAGCAGTTTCGGTTCATATCAAAAGGTTGAAAAATGTAATGACGTTAACATCGGTAAAGCAAAAGACAGAAGAATCGCTGAGAGCTTTTTTGACTCGGTTCAATGCAACGGTTGCTTCGGTGGATCGGCCTGATCCATCACTAGTTTTAATGGCAGCAGTGTCAGGAGTCAAGGATAACTCGGATTTCAAAGTGTCACTAATACGGGACCCACCAATGGATCTCGGGGAATTCTTTCTTGAGGCCGAAAGATTCCTTAGACAAGAGGTTGCATATTCGGACATGAAGCTGAAGGAAGTGAATGCAGCCGAGGATGGAGGACCATACAGTGGAAGCTTGGATAAAGATAAAGGAAAGAGGAAATTGGGTGACAAATCTCAACTAGGAAGCGATGGAGAGAGCCAAAATTTTCCACTTACACAGGATTGAACGAGATATTAGAACGGATATTCATGGAGACTCAGAATCGCCTTCCCTATCGAAGGCCGGCAAGGAGAGAAACCTCAGAACGTGAAAGGGAATCAGGAAGGCACTGTCTCTTTCACGATTTGGACGGACATGATACCAACATCTGCATGCATCTAAAGGATATAATTAAGGAGCATGTAAGGAGTGGTCAGTTGTGATAATATGTCGGAGCTTGGAATGCTGTAGTAGAACAAGAGCATCCACTGTCTACCTCAAACAACGATGCACGAGGCCCAGGAATGATGGTCGATTGGTTATCAACTGACAGGGATGATACGGAATAAGTAGAAAACTTTAGGCAAATGGCCAAGTCACTTACTCATGTACGGAGATGGAGATGGCCCTAGGCATGCTCTGAGATGATGATAAACCACGACGCTATGGTTTGTGAAATCTGTTTTTTCTTTTTTTCTTTGGTTTGAACTCCTGGTTTTGTTTGTTTTCTGGTTTGGATATTGATTTTAATTTCTGATGCGAATTTTTGGTTTTTTGATTTGATCTAGATTTTGGATTGGATTTTGATTGGATTTTTTATCTGGCTTTTGGTAGATGGTCGTCGGGTATGGATTATGCCTGACAAGGGGTAAGTCTCTTCGTCCAAATGTGGCGAATTGGCTTATTTAGGTCGTCGAGTATGAACTTGCTCGACAAGGGTCCGAAGAGACCAGGATCGGCCTAGGACTTAGGCCCCATAACATCTATCGGTTACTATTTCAGGTGGTCGAGTATGGACAATACTCGACAAGGGTCCTGAGCGACCAGGATTCGACTAAGGCCATGGTATTACTCAGCGTTCAGGGATAATAGACCATGGACACCAAGGCATTTCTTAGTATTGGTTGTCAGGTGTGGATTACGCATGGCGAGAACCCAGAATAGTTATGAATTCGGATATTGGCTATAGATAGCTAAGAACTCAGATATCGACCCGGAGAGGTCCTGGATTCGGTTATTGGATAAGGATGGGTTAGGACTCGGTAGCCAGGTTCGGATGGATATTGAATTAGCTAAGAATTTGGTTACTAGATTTGGATTCGGACATCGACTCGGAGCAGCCGTAGAAATGGATCGAGATATGGCTATGGCACTCGGATAAGATGGCTATGGATAGAACATGGACTTTGGATATCGGGATCGGAGCTTTTCAAAACACACCTTCTTACCACAAGGCATGTTTTGGAGGGAAAATGTTATCCCTCCTTTTGGTCAAGGCCAAGATATCAATAGATTGGTTGGAAAGGATGGATATCAGGATTGGAGATCGATTGGACACAAGGCCATGATCGATGTCGTCAAAACTTGGCCAAGATCCAACAAAGACAGAATCGAATGGGAATGATGGACATGGTTAGGAGAGGCTACGTTTCAAATTTCAGGTCAATTGGAGTTCGTATGCTCATGATATGGATGGATCGATATTGGAAGGAACTGATTTTGTATCGGTGTTTTCGTATCGATACAGTTCGTATCGATAGAAGTGAATTCGGCTACTTACTTTGGATCGACACATTCGTATTGTAACGACCCAGAATTTTTATTAATTAAAATTTGAATATTTAATTAATTTTAAATATTAATTAGTGAAATTTATAAGTCGAATAAATTTTATTTCGAATAATTAGATTTAATTGAATAATTAAATCGATAATTCAATATGTGGAAATACAGAAATAATAGAAAATAGGGTTAAATATGATTGAAAATGATTTGTAAAATTTTATTATATCATATTGGAGTTATAGCAATGTTATAGAACTTTTAAAATCAAATTAAAAGTTAATTTGAGAAAATTGAATATTTTAATATTTAATTTTCAACTGAAAAATAGCCAATTTTTGAACAGTCTCAGAATTAGACGAAACTAGTTCCATTGGATCCGTAATAGTTAGTTATTATTGGATTTCAATTTTCGTAGCAATCGGATTTATCGTTTGATCGTGGCAGCTCGAAACGCATCGAAATTGTTTTTAATATTAATTTGGCGAGTTAAAATAGCCATTTTTCAAAATGTCTCGGATTTCGACAAAACCAGTTTCATCGGATCCGTAATGTGATATTATTGTATGGTTTCAAATTTCGTGTCAATCGGATTTACCGTTTGTCCGGTGCAAGCGAAAACGCCTAGAAAATCGTTTAATCGGTTTAATTTTAAATTGAACGTTTATTGCCATAACTCGCACAGATGACCGAATTAGCTCCCGAAACACGTTCCATTGTGTTCGAAACGCAGGGTAAACCTTAAAAACGCCAACCAGCACGCTTCGTTTGGAGTTCGGAAATTTCGGGATGAATAGTGTTTTCGTCGATTTTCTATATAAGCCCTTCATCTTTCATTTTTTGCAAAAATAATAAAACCCTAGCTCAAAGAAACTACAGCCGGCCCTAAAATTTTAATGGCCACCATCATCCAATCCTTCTCCTCTTAATCTCTCTCAATCCGTAGAGAATTAGCAAGAGATTTCAACTAACGAATTAAAGAGCACGAAGAGAGCTTCAGATCCATACGGCTACTTCGTCGATTCGTCAACCATAGAGGGAGCTATCTGCTCGCGTTTACCATCAGGTCGGCACGATTCTCGAGGCCAAATTCAGGGCCGAGTTCAACTATGTTCTGGCCGAAGGTAGAGGGAGGTGAGGGGCTTCGTTTGGCACTTCCTGATCGAACTCTGGGTCAACGAGGTGGTGGCAAAGTTAGACCCTAAGTGCGGCCATATGGGTTCTCTTCAACGTGATAACCTGGAGCAAAAACGTGAAGGAGGAAGAGGATGGGGAGTACGGTCCAGATCTAATGGCAGCGAGATGAGTGGCCAGGATTAGTTTAGGTTAAAAATTATAAAAGAATTTGTAATTTAGTTATGTTTTTATTCGTGTAACTTTAAAACGTGATATCTTTTTCATACGAGGTCGAAAACGCATGAAACAAATTACCTTGGGTTCGTATTGATGAATACTACGCTATGGAATTTGATTGGAGTTGATTGGAGCAAGCGAAAATTTTGGATAAAATTAAACGCGCGTTTATTTTTATTCGAAATAAATCGCTAAAACGAAATTGAAATCAAGTTGAGAACTTCTCACTCAATCGAATTGGTTTCGATTTTATTTTAAATAGTTATATTTAAAATATTTGAATGCATGTTTGAATGATGATTGTTATCTATTGATTGTTAAAATAGACATTATGCGTCGTTAGTAAGCGGATGTTATTTATTAAAAACATATACCGCGAATATTTCATAAACAGTGAAATTGGTATTATATATAATAGCAATATATATATATATATTGGCATATGTATATATTGCAGTTGTTGATTTCCCGCATTGTATAGCGGATGAGACCCTATTGCGCCGTCTATTAAGCGGATAATATTTATAAATCCCATATACCGCGATAATTCCGTACTAGAGCGGAATTGGTATTGTGCTAATGTTTTTGGATGCAGGGAAACAGGTTGGAGGGATCTAACTGGATTCCTCAACTGTATCGATTTATTTACAGATATTTTGACATTTGTTGATTATCATATCGATATATTATATTTGGATATCGTGGTTGACTATTTGGTGCTGCTGCATCATCGGATCCATTTTTAAAGTTTAAAAAAAAAATGATTTTTGGTTTTTAAAGGAATTTTTAAAGTGATTTTTGAAAGTATACGTTTTATTAAAATTTTGAATTGATTTATTTTAAATAAATTAATGTTATAAGTTTAATGTTATAAAAGTTATAATTTTTGTAAAATATAACCAAATTAAGATTTTTGAAATAAATAGTGATTAATTTATAAAATGGTTTAATTGGGAATTTTGAATTATTATAAACGGTTTATATAAAAGATTTATAAAATTGATATTTATAAATTAAAAATACTAGAATTATAAAACGAGTTTTTATAAGTAATAAAGTGAAATTAAAAAAATGGATTTCATAAGTGAATTGAGATTTATAAATTTATGAAATATGAATATATAAAATGGATAGATTTTGTAAAATATAAGATTTATAAGTAATCAACTTATAAATCGGGTTTTGGCATTTAAAATGAGATATAAAAAGGATTTTTATAAATAGAAGTTTATAAAAATATAAATGGAGTTTATAAACGTTGTTTATAAATCCGAAATCAATTGAATTTGATAAGTTGGATATAGGAATATATGAAAGGAATTATATTCACGATTTTGGACAGTGAATATATTATTAAATGAAATGGATATGTTTTTGGGGAAGGAACATTATGAAATGAAGTTAATGATTTTAAAGACGTTTTAAAATGCATTAAGTATCGAATACATAGATTTCAACATTCATTGTTGAAATAGACGTTTTCGAGAAATAGAAGGAAATGGTGGACTATAACACTGTTGTTATAGTAAATGGTTTCCGAAAGGAAATGTTTTGTATAGCATTGGGATTTATATATCTATTTAAACTTTGAATCCCTATACTAGTGATTTTGGGTCGTCGTAACGATGTTTTACGTAACATTCGTTTTGGCCCAAACAAATGTGTTTAAGAGGATGATTTCTTAAAGAATGAAATATATACTTAATTTTCGATTTAAGTATATTGAATATTTTCCAAGTGTTGAAATTGAATAGATTTGTGAATTACTTATGAATAAATAAGTATGGGAATGTTTTTCCAATGTGAAATGAAATGTTTTGAGAATTTATCTTTTTTGAAGATAAATTGAAAATGAATAATTGAAATCGTATATTCATAAATATTTTGGAATGTAAATTCACTATGGAATTTATAAATAAAAAGGGGAATTTGTTTAAAAATAAATGTTGATTTATTTTTGAAATTATGAGAATTAATTTACGGATTTGGAACGTAAATATAAAGTAAATCGTTAAGGATTTATTTAGTTGGTTTAAATAAACCATTTTGAAATGAAAGTATTTCCGAGAAAGGAAAATGATTGAAATTTGTTTTCAAAATTGGTAAAGGATTGAAAAGTGATTTGAAAATTTGTTTTCAAATGTTTGAAGTATGGAAAATTTTATATCTAGTAAAGATATTTTGGAAAGTAAATAATTGGGAAATTATTTGGAATTTGGTGATGTTGAACACGCCTATTGATAGTTAAATAATCCGACTATCAATATTTACCTTTAAATAGGTATTTGTTGTGATTGTTTGAATTTGAATGACACACTTATTTTTGAATAAGCGCTCACTATTCGGGTTATCCGGGAAAGGACCTTGGGGTCGTATAACCCATTCCGAATATGTGATACGTCGTTATGGATTGCATTTGATGACAGGTGTTGAAGACCGGGTATTTGTGAAAACGGAAGGATTACTGTCGAGTTACTCTACATCGGCTGATCTCCGATATAGAGGTTTTATCACCCTTAGTGACGGGAAGTCCGGTCGTGATTAGTGAATATCCGGGATGCAAGGACTTATTTGTAAGTGCCTTCGGTTCTGTTCGATCCCGGAACAGACTTGTATGGATTGTATGTCTGACATTACAAATTGAGATATAAAGCTGATTTCTTTCAAATATATTTCTGTTGGTGGCGGAGAATTTATTCTCTTAGCTTAACACCCTTCTCTGATACGTACGAGCTCAGAGGTTATATAGTTAAAGGTTATTAGTGATATACTCCCAATTTGGTAGTGTGGCATGCTGAGTGTTGCTATGAAATGATCATTGATTGATCATTTGTGATATGATCATTTATTTGATCATTTATCTTGGTGATCATTTCTATGATCATTTGTTGACCCAAAGCACGGCTTTTGTATAAAGTGTGGCTTTGTGGACGAGACTTCGTCGGACCTCACACCCCGAAAATGGTCAAAACAGGAAGGATGCAGCAAGGTTATTAGGGGGTAGCACCCCTTTAGTGTATGTCATTCCTTCTGGATAGAGGTGGTATCATGGTATGGAGCCCAGATACTTAACCTATGTTGTTGCTGCATATTTTGTGGTTGTTGGAAATCGAGGATCCTCGAATAGATCGGTTACGATCGGGGGATGACATATTCGTGTCAGTAGTTACCCAGTCAGGGGTGACCCGGCCTTGTGTTGGCAGAGATCCGGTTTGGTTCTCGGGACGTCATTCCAGAGGCGTTTCCATGTGGCAATGGGAAGTTCCTTGGCCTGACCATTTGTTGGAAATCCAAAGAAACAATACGATCTTGTACGGTTTTAGTTGTAGAACCTATCATTCACTTATGGTGGCGCCCCACTGTTTGGATGGTAGCTATAGTAGGCATAGTTCGAAATGTCTATGCTGGCTAAGATTTATATTCTACTTTCGAAATTGTTTTCCTCACTATGCACTAGTAATAATATCAAATGATTCTTTTTAATGCGTATCAAGCATCTTTGACTATCATAAGGAGAAATCTCCTCCGATTCTATGTTTGCATTGTGTGTGTGTGCGGGAGGCCTTATGGTAGTCTCATTTTTAAAAGCATTGCGAATTGACTTTAAAAATATTCCTCTATTTTGTTTTCAAAGATAAATAAACTGTTTTGAGTTCTCACACCAGTCACATGACTGACTCAGAGTTTATTGTTTTCCTTCCTAAACTCTGGGTGCCCACCAATTTCCACACGGGCAGTCAAGAGTTAAGGTTTATCAGGATATTCTGGAATTCAGGAGTTGCTGGAGGCAAGCTGGATGGCATGGCGTATTACTAGTATATAGTATTTCTTTTCCGCTGTTTGTTGTTGTTTGTTGTTGTACACTCTGATGATATGATGTAATGAAATGTAATGAAATGTAATGTAATGTAATGTAATAACTGATATAGTTCTTTGTTTAAAGATTATTCATTTATCTATTATATGTTGTTCCGCTGCGATTGTGAGATTCTGATGTTGTTCTGTCGTTTTCTGTTCTGTTCCGTCCTATTTTCTTTTCTCTCTATTTTCTTGCCTTTTCTCTCTTCTTCTGTCCTTTTCTTTTTCTTAAACATTGAGAATTCGTATTTCTGTTCATCTTGAATTAATCTACGGAGATTAGTGTATATTCAAGGAGTACGGATTTGCGGGTCTTCACAGTGGTATCAGAGCATATGGTTAAGCGACAACCATGGTTCTGTTGGGTGTTACTCATTAGAGATAGAGTCAGTAGTACTCTAGAATGAATTTAAGTGTAATAATAGCTATGAGAGCTTATTTGTTAGTAAATATAAAATTGTTTTATATTGTGATGATTGGTTTATTGAGTGGCATATGAACCTTCGTCAGCACGGCCTGTACAACTATGCCGAAGGGGTTTATAAACACTTGAATAGAACAATTCGACGTAATATTGTTTTAAATTGGGTAAATGAAATAATTTTACCTTGATTATATTTTATATATAAAGGGATAATTTTTCAGAATTATTAAAGTGTATATAAGTTGATTGTTTGGTTGTTGAATAAGTTAAATTAAAACAACACATTGTAAAAGAATAATTGTATAAGCAATTGAATTATAAGTATGGGGTTATAATTAAAATGATTTACACTTGTGAAATAATCTTATATATAAGAAGTGAAATTATATAAGTAAAAGATTTATAAATGTGATTTATAATCTGAAAATAAAATTCCAGGGAAGTGTTTTGAAATGATTTGATATTTGGAAAAATTATTTTGGAGAAATTAAAGCTCTAAACTCTTTTCGGTCGCTGGAAAATCATTCCGATGATGACCGCGGCATCATTGGTGTTCATTTTCGAGTTTCCAAAAGAGGAATTGCTGCCAGATTATTTTAAAGGAAAGTTGTTGGAAAATAAGGGATTTGGTTTTGGAAATTCAGAAGGTAATTTGAATTGATTTCAAAAAAATGGTTTTGAAAGATTTGAAAAGACTCTGGAATCCTATTTAAATATTATGGAAATGATAAATGAGTTGATAACTTATACAAATTGAATTTCGATAGAATAAATTTAACTTAAAGGATGAAGTTAAATTAAAGGAAGTATAGGTAAATCAATAAAATCCAAGTAGTAATTGTTGGATATAAGTTGTATAACTTATAAGATGATGAATATAAGTGAAATAAGTTTTGAACTTATGATAGGAGTTAATAAATTTAGCTTTGGTAAAAAGTTAAATAGGATTGGAATTTGAATTGGATTTATAAGTGAAAACTTAAGTTAAATTAAACAAAAGGTGTTTGGAATGAAATATAACTTAAGTGACGTTGAATGAAGTTGAATTTTGGTATCGAAGTAAATTAATAAGTGAATTAAATAAGTGAAGTCATTGAGAAATTGAACTTGAGTTATATAAATGAAATTCAACTTTAAATTGTTAAAGGAATTAGCAATTGAATTGATAAATGGATTGAATGTTAATCAATTAAATGTAAACAATTGATATGAGACAATGAATGTAAGTGTTAATTCATTAGAAGCTAATAAAGCTGAGAAATTGAAAATTGAATGTTGAACCAAATTGAATGTAAATTGAATAAATTTGGTTATGTTAAATAAACATTGGTTGTTATTTGATTGTTGATTGATTGTATATAAATTCATTAAGTGTTAATGAAATTGAATTAGCGAAATTGGAAGCTATGTAATTGAATTCAAATGGATAATATGTGAACTTGAATAGAATTGAATTTGATTTGGTAGTGAACCAACTTGAATGAAAATTAGTAAATGCAAACTAATTGAAATTGGACATGAATGAATGTTAGTAAATCCAATGTAAATGAATTAAATGTGGTTTAAATTGAAAACCAATTCATTGAATATTAATGAGAATATGAATGAATATTTATTTGGTTATGGATGATAGTTGGTTGATGTTTGCATTTGTTGTTTTGCTGCATTTGCTATATTGGCACATGTAGTTGTTATGTTGCTATATGATGTATATTGATGCTATTTTCATATATACACGTTCTCATGTTGTTTGTTGAGTGTTTAGTAGGTGCGGATTGCGCTTGCTTCGCATTTGGAGCTCGCTTTCGCGCTATATTAGCCGTATATGCTCGCTAATAAAATAAATAAGGTACATATCTCGGATTAAATATCGTACTTTTACACTTTTTTCCCTGCGGGATGCCTCATCACTTGATGAGATGTATATTTGTGATATATATACTGTCATTTTTTTTGGATCGAGGCGCGCAAAGGAGACTATGGCGAATTTTTCCGGAAATTTAAGGCGTTAGAAAAAATTTGAGAAAATTTGAGGAATTTTGAAAACTTTAACTTTGATTTGGAATTGAAAGTCAAACAATAGTAGTTGTGTTTGAAAAGATAACTAAGTATGATTTGGAAACTTAGTAAAGATATTGTAAGAAGTTTAACTATGGATTTTGGAAAGTTAATAGATTCTGTAACTTTTCTTACTTGGTAATTTCGAGTACGAAATTCTTTTAAGGGGGGAAGTATGTAACGACCCAGAATTTTTATTAATTAAAATTTGAATATTTAATTAATTTTAAATATTAGTTAGTGAAATTTATAAGTCGAATAAATTTTATTTCGAATAATTGGATTTAATTGAATAATTAAATCGATAATTTAATATGTGGAAATACAGGAATAATAGAAAATAGGGTTAAATATGATTGAAAATGATTTGTAAAATTTTATTATATCATATTGGAGTTATAGCAATGTTATAGAACTTTTAAAATCAAATTAAAAGTTAATTTGTGAAAATTGAATATTTTAATATTTAATTATCGACTGAAAAATAGCCAATTTTTGAACAGTCTCAGAATTGGACGAAACTAATTCCATTGGATCCGTAATAGTTAGTTATTATCGGATTTCAATTTTCGTAGCAATCGGAGTTATCGTTTGATCGTGGCAACTCGAAACGCATCGAAATTGTTTTTAATATTAATTTGGCGAGTTAAAATAGCCATTTTTCAAAAAGTCTCGGATTTCGACAAAACTAGTTTCATTGGATCCGTAATGTGATATTATTGTATGGTTTCAAATTTCGTGTCAATCGGATTTACCGTTTATCCGGTGCAAGCGAAAACGCCTAGAAAATCGTTTAATCGGTTTAATTTTAAATTGAACGTTTATTGACATAACTCGCACAGATGACCGAATTAGCTCCCGAAACACGTTCCATTGTGTTCGGAACGCGGGGTAAACCTTAAAACGGCCAACCGGCACGCTTCGTTTGGAGTTCGGAAATTTCGGGATGAATAGTGTTTTCGTCGATTTTCTATATAAGCCCTTCATCTTTCATTTTTTGCAAAAATAATAAAACCCTAGCTCAAAGAAACTACAGCCGGCCCTAAAATTTTAATGGCCACCATCATCCAATCCTTCTCCTCTTAATCTCTCTCAATCCGTAGAGAATTAGGAAGAGATTTCAACTAACGAATTAAAGAGCACGAAGAGAGCTTCAGATCCATACGGCTACTTCGTCGATTCATCAACCATAGAAGGAGCTATCTGCTCGCGTTTACCATTAGGTCGGCACGATTCTCGAGGCCAAAGTCAGGGCCGAGTTCAACTATGTTCTGGCCGAAGGTAGAGGGAGGTGAGGGGCTTCGTTTGGCACTTCCTGATCGAACTCTGGTTCAACGAGGTGGTGGCAGAGTTAGACCCTAAGTGCGGCCATATGGGTTCTCTTCAACGTGATAACCTGGAGCAAAAACGTGAAGGAGGGAGAGGATGGGGAGTACGGTCCAGATCTGGTGGCAGCGAGATGAGTGGCCAGGATTAGTTTAGGTTAAAAATTATAAAAGAATTTGTAATTTAGTTATGTTTTTATTCGTGTAACTTTAAAACGTGATATCTTTTTCATACGAGGTCGAAAACACACGAACAAATTGCGTTGGGTTCGTATTGATGAATACTACGCTATGGAATTGGATTGGAGTTGATTGGAGCAAGCGAAAATTTTGGATAAAATTAAACGCGCGTTTAATTTTATTCGAAATAAATCGCTAAAACGAAATTGAAATCAAGGTGAGAGCTTCTCACTCAATCGAATCGGTTTCGATTTTATTTTAAATAGTTATATTAAAATATTTGAATGCATGTTTGAATGATGATTGTTATTTATTGATTGTTAAAATAGACATTATGCGTCGTTAGTAAGCGGATGTTATTTATTAAAAACATATACCGCGAATATTTCATAAACAGTGAAATTGGTATTATATATAATAGCAATATATATATATATATATATATTGGCATATGTATATATTGCAGTTGTTGATTTCCCGCATTGTATAGCGGATGAGACCCTATTGGGCCGTCTATTAAGCGGATAATATTTATAAATCCCATATACCGCGATAATTCCGTACTAGAGCGGAATTGGTATTGTGCTAATGTTTTTGGATGCAGGGAAACAAGTTGGAGGGATCTAACTGGATTCCTCAACTGTATTGATTTATTTACAGATATTTTGACATTTGTTGATTATCATATCGATATATGATATTTGGATGTCGTGATTGACTATTTGGTGCTGCTGCATCATCGGATCCATTTTTAAGTTTAAAAATAATGATTTTTGGTTTTTAAAGGAATTTTTAAAGTGATTTTTGAAAGTATACGTTTTATTAAAATTTTGAATTGATTTATTTTAAATAAATTAACGTGATAAGTTTAATGTTATAAAAGTTATAATTTTTGTAAAATATAACCAAATTAAGATTTTTGAAATAAATAGTGATTAATTTATAAAATGTTTAATTGGGAATTTTGAATTATTATAAACGGTTTATATAAAAGATTTATAAAATTGATATTTATAAATTAAAAATACTGGAATTATAAAACGAGTTTTTATAAGTAATAAAGTGAAATTAAAAAAAAATGGATTTCATAAGTGAATTGAGATTTATAAATTTATGAAATATGAATATATAAAATGGATAGATTTTGTAAAATATAAGATTTATAAGTAATCAACTTATAAATCGGGTTTTGGCATTTAAAATGAGATATAAAAAGGATTTTTATAAATAGAAGTTTATAAAAATATAAATGGAGTTTATAAACGTTGTTTATAAATCCGAAATCAATTGAATTTGATAAGTTGGATATAGGAATATATGAAAGGAATTATATTCACGATTTTGGACAGTGAATATATTATTAAATGAAATGGATATGTTTTTGGGGAAGGAACATTATGAAATGAAGTTAATGATTTTAAAAACGTTTTAAAATGCATTAAGTATCGAATACATAGATTTCAACATTCATTGTTGAAATAGACGTTTTCGAGAAATAGAAGGAAATGGTGGACTATAACACTGTTGTTATAGTAAATGGTTTCGGAAAGGAAATGTTTTGCATAGCATTGGGATTTATATATCTATTTAAACTTTGAATCCCTATACTAGTGATTTTGGGTCGTCGTAACGATGTTTTACGTAACATTCGTTTTGGCCCAAACAAATGTGTTTAAGAGGATGATTTCTTAAAGAATGAAATATATACTTAATTTTCGATTTAAGTATATTGAATATTTTCCAAGTGTTGAAATTGAATAGATTTGTGAATTACTTATGAATAAATAAGTATGGGAATGTTTTTCCAATGTGAAATGAAATGTTTTGAGAATTTGTCTTTTTTGAAGATAAATTGAAAATGAATAATTGAAATCGTATATTCATAAATATTTTGGAATGTAAATTCACTATGGAATTTATAAATAAAAAGGGGAATTTGTTTAAAAATAAATGTTGATTTATTTTTGAAATTATGGGAATTAATTTACGGATTTGGAACGTAAATATAAAGTAAATCGTTAAGGATTTATTTAGTTGGTTTAAATAAACCATTTTGAAATGAAAGTATTTCCGAGAAAGGAAAATGATTGAAATTTGTTTTCAAAATTGGTAAAGGATTGAAAAGTGATTTGAAAATTTGTTTTCAAATGTTTGAAGTATGGAAAATTTTATATCTAGTAAAGATATTTTGGAAAGTAAATAATTGGGAAATTATTTGGAATTTGGTGATGTTGAACACGCCTATTGATAGTTAAATAATCCGACTATCAATATTTACCTTTAAATAGGTATTTGTTGTGATTGTTTGAATTTGAATGACACAATTATTTTTGAATAAGCGCTCACTATTCAGGTTATCCGGGAAAGGACCTTGGGGTCGTATAACCCATTCCGAATATGTGATACGTCGTTATGGATTGCATTTGATGACAGGTGTTGAAGACCGGGTATTTGTGAAAACGGAAGGATTACCGTCGAGTTACTCTACATCGGCTGATCTCCGATATAGAGGTTTTATCACCCTCAGTGACGGGAAGTCCGGTCGTGATTAGTGAATATCCGGGATGCAAGGACTTATTTGTAAGTGCCTTCGGTTCTGTTCGATCCCGGAACAGACTTGTATGGATTGTATGTCTGACATTACAAATTGAGATATAAAGCTGATTTCTTTCAAATATATTTCTGTTGGTGGCGGAGAATTTATTCTCTTAGCTTAACACCCTTCTCTGATACGTACGAGCTCAGAGGTTATATAGTTGAAGGTTATTAGTGATATACTCCCAATTTGGTAGTGTGGCATGCTGAGTGTTGCTGTGAAATGATCATTGATTGATCGTTTGTGATATGATCATTTATTTGATCATTTATCTTGGTGATCATTTCTATGATCATTTGTTGACCCAAAGCACGGCTTTGTATAAAGTGTGGCTTTGTGGACGAGACTTCGTCGGACCTCACACCCCGGAAATGGTCAAAACAGGAAGGATGCAGCAAGGTTATTAGGGGGTAGCACCCCTTTAGTGTATGTCATTCCTTCTGGATAGAGGTGGTATCATGGTATGGAGCCCAGATACTTAACCTATGTTGTTGCTGCATATTTTGTGGTTGTTGGAAATCGAGGATCCTCGGATAGATCGGTTACGATCGGGGGATGACATATTCGTGTCAGTAGTTACCCAGTCAGGGGTGACCCGGCCTTGTGTTGGCAGAGATCCGGTTTGGTTCTCGGGACGTCATTCCAGAGGCGTTTCCATGTGGCAATGGGAAGTTCCTTGGCCTGACCATTTGTTGGAAATCCAAAGAAACAATACGATCTTGTACGGTTTTAGTTGTAGAACCTATCATTCACTTATGGTGGCGCCCCACTGTTTGGATGGTAGCTATAGTAGGCATAGTTCGAAATGTCTATGCTGGCTAAGATTTATATTCTACTTTCGAAATTGTTTTCCTCACTATGCACTAGTAATAATATCAAATGATTCTTTTTAATGCGTATCAAGCATCTTTGACTATCATAAGGAGAAATCTCCTCCGATTCTATGTTTGCATTGTGTGTGTGTGCGGGAGGCCTTATGGTAGTCTCATTTTTAAAAGCATTGCGAATTGACTTTAAAAATATTCCTCTATTTTGTTTTCAAAGATAAATAAACTGTTTTGAGTTCTCACACCAGTCACATGACTGACTCAGAGTTTATTGTTTTCCTTCCTAAACTCTGGGTGCCCACCAATTTCCACACGGGCAGTCAAGAGTTAAGGTTTATCAGGATATTCTGGAATTCAGGAGTTGCTGGAGGCAAGCTGGATGGCATGGCGTATTACTAGTATATAGTATTTCTTTTCCGCTGTTTGTTGTTGTTTGTTGTTGTACACTCTGATGATATGATGTAATGAAATGTAATGTAATGTAATAACTGATATAGTTCTTTGTTTAAAGATTATTCATTTATCTATTATATGTTGTTCCACTGCGATTGTGAGATTCTGATGTTGTTCTGTTGTTTTCTGTTCTGTTCCGTCCTATTTTCTTTTCTCTCTATTTTCTTTTCTCTCTTCTTCTGTCTTTTTCTTTTTCTTAAACATTGAGAATTCGTATTTCTGTTCATCTTGAATTAATCTACGGAGATTAGTGTATATTCAAGGAGTACGGATTTGCGAGTCTTCACACGTATCGATCAGGATGGACTGAGGCTGCGGATTTCTTATCGATACATACGTATCGATTGGATGGCGAAGTATGTCAGTGCATTTGGTATCGATCAGGGGTAGGATCGATACGAAGGATGAAGCAGTGGCCGGTGGGACTTGGATAAGCATTTCGTATCGATCGATTATTGATCGATGTGAAGGACCCAGTCATGCATCGATACGAAGAAGGCCGAAGGGCGTACTCAGGATGGTCGTGTTGGGTGTGTACAAAGGGTTCAGGAGCCATGTTCGTGTCGATCGTGTTCATATCGATCGATACGAAGGAAGTAGTCAACTCGGCATCAAAAGTGGATCTCCCCTGGACTTTCGAGACACGTCATCGATGCAGTTAATATGAGGGGATGGAGACGAATAGATGGAGATGAACGCTTTAGCCTTCACGAAAACTACAACTTGCATCGATCATATCTCACAACTTACAAGTCCAAATGCCACCAAATTTTCATAGGAGCTTGCCTACGGCCTAATGAATATTCATGCCAAATTTCGACTCGATAGGATCAAATCTTGATCGATACAAAATTGGTTCTTATCAATCACGAATCGAGTCGAAATCATCTGGGATCGATCGTGTGGGCCCACTCACGTGCCAAAAGAGGTCTCCCGAGATCTGGGCGAGATATTTGCAACCTACGCCTATAAATAGCACCTCAAAGCCTACGGAAAGGGGAACTTTTGGTTCTCCGACGTCCAGACTCTGCTGAAATCACTATTATACTCAAACTCCATTGTTGTACTCAAGAATTATTATTGTCATCCATTGTAACTAGCAAGCAAAGTCAATAAAAGATTAACCTTTGAAGTGGACATAGATCGGAGATAGCTGAACTACTATAAATCTTGTGTCTCTGTCTATTTCTTTCTGTTTTAAGTCTATTATTCTTCATTTTTCATTCTCTACATTACCTTGATCTGTGATTTGTGATCATACACTATTGATCTGTGTTCAACACTGGTGCTTTCACGATATTTGGGGTTTGTGACCAATTTTGGCGCAAACAGGTGAATACTATAAATAAATAATTATAAATTTGAATCAATATTGAAGCCATTTATAATTAAATTGAGTACTACACAAGTGAACGAATATAACTTCAGAAAAAATTGAAATAATTTAGAAATGGTGTTAATATTCATAATAGTTTATATGGAAAAATAAATGTGAAAAAGAAATAATCTATTAATGGTGAATTTAATTGTAAAGAAACTTTCCAAATATTATATAATCCAATAATTGAAATAAAAACAAATTATTTAGGCAATGAATGTAAAGTAACAAAATGAAAGAAAATGGCATTGTATGAATAAGGACAAATAAACTTTTGTAAGTAAAAATGAATGTAAATTAATGAAAATAGACATTATATGTATGAGGAAAGAAAAGTAAATGATGAAGAAAGAAAGGGGGTAAATTCCAACTAAACTGCAAATGTGAAGTAAACTGAAATAAAATGTATAAAGTACTTCAATAATACCTTATTTATGATCCAGAAAAAACCAAAATGTATATAACTTATGTACGTAAAAAATGTGAATAAATGAAATATGCCTTACCTGAATGAATGAAATTTAAAATTTTGTAAGTGATGAGCATGAATTAAAGAAAAATCATTGTATGAAAAGAAAATAAAATAAACAATAAATGATGTGGAAAGATAAATAGAATAAACTTAAATATTATTTGAAATTATTGTTTGTTAGACTTATGGATTGGTTGAAAAAGGATACTTCTAATTTGTATAGAGATGTATATAATCTATAAATTATCTACAACTGTTGAATGTATGGTTTACTTCATAGTTTGTTTATCATTTTATATGATTGGAAGTTCTGAACCCGAACAAACCATTTGTCTTGGTTGCAATGGATGTATGATTGCACTTTTTGTTAAAAATGATGCTTGTATTGTTGTTTGCAATGACTATTGTTATATTGTGATGTTTTGTTTGTTATTTATTGAAAACCACTAAATATTTTCTTTTACTTAATTATTAACCTCTTTGGATTACATAAGTGAAATACAGGTTTATAGAAGCAATTGCTACTGTTTTTGGTTTCATAAAATAAGCGTTATTTGTCCGACAAATAGGCACGTTCTCGGATTACGGTTACATAGTGATATTATATTGGTTTTCCCTGCTGTTGGGATATATTATTTTGAAAATTTTCATGTATTATTATTAATATTATTATTTCTCCCAGACCTCTAGGTACGTAGAAGACTCTGCCGAAATTTTCCGTAAATTTTGGACCTAGGAAATTTTGTGAAAGGTTTCCAAACTTTTATTGCTTTGACTACAAAAGGATTTAATGGTCATAAATTGATATATTTCATTTAAATTATTCAATTTTGTAAATTTATTTCTTTATAAATTTAATATTTTGAATAAGATATATTGATTACTAAATTCCTTCTTTTTCCTCCTTTTCCTCTTCGAGGACAAAAAGTTTTGAATGTGGAAGAGTGTAACGACCCGTAAATTTTCGATAATTAATTTTTTTAATTTAATAAGATGTTGTGATTTAATGTTAGAAGAAATAAAAATTTGCGATAATAATAAGAATATAACTGGAATAAAATGAAACTATATTAATTTAAACTAACTGATAACTGCTTTAAATATAATTCCAATTA
This sequence comes from Allium cepa, assembly GCA_030765085.1. Taxonomy (NCBI): domain Eukaryota; kingdom Viridiplantae; phylum Streptophyta; class Magnoliopsida; order Asparagales; family Amaryllidaceae; genus Allium; species Allium cepa. The sequence goes on from CM060931.1 coordinate 469,056,258, forward strand.
ATTAAAAGAATTGAAAAGTTATAATTGATATAGATTGTCAATAAATTATAGTAATGTATGTATTAATTGATAATTGGATTTAAAGAGTAATTGCTAATTTAAATGTTGATTAATTAATGAAATAATGTGTAGTAAATTGAAATTGAATAAAATTAGTGTAATGTAAGTTGTCATAACAATTGGTGGTAAATATTGAACTTACAAATGTTATTAAATGTAGAAATGGTGACAATGGTTATTTGTTACCAATTCATTTAATCAATTGCAATTGAATGTCGTTAAAAGTTACATTAATGTGAGTTAAGACAATAACGATAAGTTGTGAATGTAATAAAAGAAATAGAAATGTAAATTTTATTCGTAATGTAATAATTGATTTAATAAAAGAGTGAAATCAAAATTGAAATATAGTAGTTAATACAAATAAAAAGATGGAAATCGTAGCATATTAGTGAAGTAAGATATAAACAAATGTTAACTACGTTAATAGAGAAATAATTGATTAAATAAGATGTTGAAATAATATTTAATCAAATTATCGGAGTTAAATTATAATTAATTGGATTTAATTACAGTGAAATTTGAACACTGTAATTAGTGCAATAACCAACACTGAATTGTTATATAAACTTGTGTTAAGCCATTGTAAGTGTCTAAGTGATTAAAAGCGATGAAATTTGTTAACTATCAAATTTGAATGAAAAAGTTATTTAAATAAATAATTATTTATTTATTTAATTAACGTGAAAATAGCCACTTTGGCCAATGACTTGGATTTCAACAAAACCAGTTTCATCGGATCTGTGACGGTGAATAATTATAGGATTTCAAGTTTTGTAGCGATCGGACTTGTCGTTTGATCATACGGACTCGAAACGCGTAGAAATCAATTTAATTGAAATCAATTTGAAATAACCCGATTTTCAGCTAAATTCTTCATACGATAAAAGTAGGACCTGAAACCTGTTCCATTGAGTTTAAAACTATCAAAAATATTTATTTTGATATATGGGATGACCGGTTTTTGTTTCGGAGTCAGAATGGATTTTTGGGCCGCATAGTCGTTTTAAGTCAATCGATCTGGTCCATTTATTTTATTTTTCAGCTTTGCCTGTTTATAGCCCGTTGTGAACCATAATTGTTTCTTTTCAGTTTGTCTTACGTACATTTCATCTTTCTACTCCTCCTTCTCAATGACAAAACCAAATCCAATTACAAAAGCCTAATTCCCAAATTGCAAATTCAATTACAAATTTAATTCCAAAATCAGACTCCTCCAAACCATATTGAATTATATATCATTTGAAGCTCTCGAACGAGCGCAATTCTCTAGTGGAATTCATTTTTGCATCTCAATCATCATTTAGTTGAAAATCAATGATTTGCTCTCAGTCGTTCATAGATCATTTCCTTGTTGGACGGTGGTTCTTCGTCGATGCGGCGATCGGGAAGTGCAGTTCGTAGAGGTCGTTGTGCAGCACGCATCTGTATGATTGGTTCATCGAGATGGTCATCGAAATTGCCAGAATTAGCATAAGATCGGCGGCGGCCACGTCATGGCCTGAGGCAATCTTGGCGTGCACGCCTATGTAGCGAGATGCGGCCGTGGGTGAGATCCACTCCGGCGTTATCAGATCGTGTTCTGGTGTTGGCGTTCGATCATGGATAGCGGTGGCCTAGGTGCAGTCCGAACGCGTAGGGCAAAGCGACGATGTACAGGTGCGAACAAACGTGTGTTGTCCGTGATGACGTGGAAGGTATTGTTTTGTTTTCAGAGTTATATTATTTATATTTTAATTCAAATCGTATAATGATTGAGTGTGTATAACTATTGCATACGAACTCGGATTCATGCACGGTTTGATCCGCTGGGATCGTATCGAAATTTCGGACAATTTGACGCTAGTTTGGATGAATTCTGAGGCTGTTAAATTTTGGTCCCAAATTTGGATTTTAATTCGATTTGAAATAAGGCGAGTGTTTTAACCCACTCACAATTACTAAACCATCTTATGTTAGTTAAATTAAATTTATGATGTGATTAGAAATTTATTAATTGCTGTTTGGTATATTTAAATTGTCATTCTGGTTAAATTTGAATTTTATTGCACTTAATCATTATTTAATTTAATATTGAATTTAGATTGTCAATTCAATACCTGTTACTGATTATCGGTATCTATTGATATTTATTGATTTATTTGGATGATGATTCTGATTGATGTTTGATTGTTAATATTGGATGTTGTATTTTATATTGTTATAATATTGCAAGTTTCATATGGGTTGAAATGATACATACCCGAATGATCAATAGATTAACGAAAAATCATTATGGGTTGAATTGATAGACCGGGTGATTTTATTGATGTATATTTAATTCGAGATTGCGGTTTGAAATGATATATAACCGTAAAATTATAAACTGCGGATTGAAATGATAAATATCCGTACCACTTGACCCTAGGGTAGAAAATTATATACGGAAACCAAAATGATTAAATTAAATGATTTTTGAGTCTTTAAAATTTTAGAATTCAGCTAACTGGTATTTTGAATAGGAATAGACTTATATAAACAGAATTATTTTCCTCAATCCAAGTGTTGATGCTGAAAGGGAATTGATTTAATAAATTGTTCCAAGGATTTGAATTGAAATTTCAAGGTTGAAGCACCGAATGTAAATGAATTTATCGGAATTGAGTTTTTGGAATTGTTTGGTTATAACTTTGAAATCCATTTTTAAACTAATTTGAACCATTTAATCAATTTAAACTATTTTAATTTATTTTAAATCTATTACAGCCTATTTAATACAATTTAATCTATTTCGCTTATTCTAAACTAATTAAATTTATTTAATCTATTTTGAATATATTTAATATAATTTAAATCTATTTAATCTATTTTAAATTTATTTAATCTATTTAAAAATCTACTTAATATAATTTATATATATTCAAATCTATATTTAATCTATTTAAATAATTTTAAACTAATTAAATTAAATTTAAATCAATTTAAAATACCTTTACTATTTAAATCATTTTAAATCTATTCAAACTATTTTAAACTATATAAACTCTTTATAATTACCTAAACTATTTTCTAAAATTTCAGAGTGTGTAAAGTTGAAGTATTGATATTTAAATCCTTAATGATAATACGACCTAAGTTGGAATTTGGAATTGATACATTTTGAAAATGACATATAATATGATGATTTTGGAACAAGGATTTAATTAACCTATCTTATCAATAAATTCAAAAATGAATTTGACTTTGAGAGTAAATATGATGTTTGAAAGTGAATATGATTTTGAAAGAGATATGATTTGGAATCGAATATGATATTGGGATGTAAATTGTGAATTGACTTTCGAAATGTAAAAGAACCATCTGGTGTAAACTAAGCATTTGGTTGTCAAAGAGACCGGGATCAGATATTGTCATACTCTCTACCAATACCGAAAACCACTTTAACAACTGTGTACGTGGTGGAGATTCCAGAAATGAAGTAGGATGGTTTGATGAACGATTTCTGTATAAGGTATGACGTGACCCTGACTCCCATGAGTCAGTTTAGATGTGAATAAAACAGGAGCTATACCGGGCCAAGTGAGATCTCACCACAGATCGGGCACATTTCTTCGATGCCATACTATTGCTTTGTGATTGATTTGGTGGCCGCCCCTCTATTTTGATATGGGAGTGTGTCTGAGGTGGGCGGTAGTAGCTTCTATGCGTTACCACCAGTCCGAGAGTGCAATTGGTATATCTACCCTGACATTGCCTCGAGTGTCGTGCCCACAGGCCCTAGCGCGCCTTCTACGAGTTTGTTTTGTACCATACCTGTGGAGTGCCCTTTAGGTAAACCTTCAGTTTACGGAGGAGCGTACGATACTATATAGACTATGAGAATATGTAAAATGTGTTAAGGGGGATATGGGTAACGTCTTAATGCTATTTTAATATTTTTACTTTACTGTACACATATTATGATAGCGTATTGTACTACATAGTAGATAGTTTAACGAATCCTTATGAGATATGAATCTCAAACATCTCTTAAGTTATTGCACTAACGTTAGACACTGGATAGGAGATGTCAAACCCCGTGAGCATCTCTGACACCGTCGCACTATATTTACCGTTGATTTAACTTACATTAGATCTTTTAGTTCTGACTCGAGTGTTTATTTTTTCAATTCGCTCGAGTAAGTCTGAGCATTTTAGGGTTGAAGACCTTATTTCTGGAGGATAAAGAGAAGAATTGTACTAGTATTATTTATTATATTCCACTGCATCATGTTGTTCTGCTGCATTTATTGTTTCTTTCTTCGAGTTTCTACAACTCTAGTTCCGTGTTGTAAAAGAATAGTAAATTTATTTATAAAACAGCTTCATGAACTGTTACTTGATAATTATATTTTGTAATTCCGCTGCGAGATTCTGTATTTGTTTTATTTCTTTCTCTTTTTTTTATTCACCCTATAACGATTTGCCCTTTTGAATGGTTTCAGTCTAGCTTGTATGTTTGCTTAAAGCGTCCAATAAGGCAGGTTGTTACATGATATATACCCTTAAATTTAAATAATTGCAGATTGAAATGATAAATGTCTGTATCACTTGAATATGGGATAGAAATTTTTAAGCAGACACCGTTGGTCTATTTTTGAAAAATGATTTCCAAAGTTTAAAACGAAATAGTTGAGTTTTAATAAATATTAATTTTTTAAATATAATATAAAGATATCTTATTTTTTTATAAAATTTAGATTTTTTTTCAAACTATATATGTTAGAAATTTTAAAACTATAAATTAAGTTTTAAAATATAAATTATAAAATTTTACTTATAACTTTATTATTTTTAAATTATATAACTAAAATTTTAAATAGATTTAATAATAAAATTTAATATAAAAATTGAATAAAAAAATTAATTTAACTAATACGTATATATAATATGTTTTAAACTATATGAAATTATATTACATTTTTGAAAATAGATTTTGTAGTAACTCTGATAAATTAAGGTTGGATAGATAGATTGAAATTGATTTGAAATTTAGTTTATTTGAAAATTTTATTTAAATAGAAATTGGTTTGAAAACTTATTAACTTGAGATATTCAAAGATATGATTTTATAGTTGGATAACTTGATTTTGATTAAAGGTGAATAAATGAATATTTTCAGATTTAAATAAGACTGAAATTGAATATTTAATTTTGATTTAAATTTGAATTTAAGATTTTATTTAAATGTTTATAAAAATGATTAAATGAATGTTTTCATAATTTAATATAATTGAAGTTAAATATCTAATTATTGATTTTATTAAAATTCGTAATTTGATTTCATTTAAATGTTATCAAAATGATTAAGTGAATATTTTCAAATTAAAATTGAATTTTAAAATATAAATTAGATTTATCAAATTGAGTAACTGTAAATCGTTTGAATATTTAACTTCGGAACCTATTAAATTAAAAGTGGTTCAAATGTGTAGTTCAAACCTGAATTTGAAATCGATATTAAATCAAGATGGTTTTAATGAGATTTTGAATCGAACCTTTAAATTGGAATTGTTGAACCGAGATTGATTTGAATTGAATTTTTGGAGCTAAAGCTGATTTTAATTGATTTATGAAATTGGAAGAAACAATTCTAATTTGAAACTATTTTCGATATAAACTATTTTAATATATAAACCATTTTTAATATGTAAACTCTTTTTAATATATAAACTATTTTAATTTATAACCGATTTTTAAATATATAAACTATTTCAATTTATAACTATTCTATGTATATAAACTATTTTCAATATTTGAATTGTTTAAGTTGGAACTGTTATGATTTAAAGTGAATATTATTTTCGAAAGCCATTTGATTTCGAAGCTGATATGACTTTGAAAAGGATGTGATATTTAACATGAATTATGAACTGTTTGAAATGATTTTAAAAGTGATTTTATAAAATGATCACGGTGTGAAATAAGCGTTTGGTTGTTAAGGAGACCAGAATCAGATATTGTCATACTCTCCGCCAATACCTAAAAACCACTTTAACAACTGTGTACATGGTGGAGATTCCAGAATAAAGTATCACGGTTTGGCGACGATTCTATATGAGGTATTAACGTAGCCCTGACTCCCAGGAGTCAGCTTGATGTGGCTAAACGGGAGCTATACCGGGACAAGTAGGGTCGCTCCCCCTATTAGGCACATTCCTTTGATACTATTCTATTTCTTTTATGATTCGATTGGGTGCATCTTAGATTTGGGAGTGTGTCTCGAGGTGGGAGGTGGTAGCTGCTATGCGTTACCACCGGTCCAAGAGTAGAATCCTACCGTGGCATTGCCTCACGTGCCTTGTCGCGCCTTCAACGAGTTTGTTTTATACCGTACCTATGGAGGGCCTGTTGAGTAAAAACTGGTTTAGTGGAGCTTATGGTATTGTATAGACTATAGGAATATATAAAAATGTGTTAAAGGGGATATGAGTAACACTTTAACGCTATTTTAATAGTTTACTTTACTATGGACATTATATATGTAGCGTATTGTACTATGTATGTAGATGGTTTAACGGATCCTTAGAGGATGAGAATCACACTACACCAAAACAGTGATTTTCTAACATTTTATATTTTTCAATTTCTAACACTTTTAAGTGTTACAAACGGCTAACAGTAAAAAAGAGTGAGAATACTAAGAAAAGTGTTAGCAAAAATAGAGAATTTTATTAATAATTTTTGTAACACAAATAGATGTTAGAATACTCGAGGAATCCGTAAATAAGTCACGATAGTTTGGAGTGTTTTGTAATTTTACAATAGATTTCATTTCCCATGCTTTCTTATTCACCGGCCACTTCTTTTTCTAATTTCTATCTTCCTTTCTTCTAGGTTTTATAGAAACCAACTTTGATTTGCTTGCGACAAATCACAGGCACGACGATGTAGTCCTCGCAGCCAAGGTCGCTCTTCTACTCCTCTAAGCGATGCTAAATTGATCGACAATAATATAAAGAAGCCTGAGCAAAGTGAGCATGTAATATTATTCTCTTCTAAAATTGCAAATCAATTTGTTGCTTTTTTGTACGATTTCAAACCCTAATTCACTAGATCTACCTCAAAAGACCATAAATTTAGGGTATTTAAGAATTTTGGTGTATTTTAAAAACAGAATCTGAACATTATTTAATCGTTTAATTATAAAAATCATGCTAATTGAAATTCTGGTTTACATTAGGATGAGAGTATTATCTTTGAATTCGTAAATCACTGTTTACAGTTGATAATATTTGTTTTGGATGTTGATTTGGAAAGTCACCCAAGTTTTGGTGAAGTATTCCCAACTTTCAAAAATCAATATTCGTTCTCAAAAGTCAATTTGAACTATGTTCGCAAACAATTTTAGAATTAAAATTGATTTTAAACTCGAAATTGAAACAGCAGGTTGTTTGGAGTTTGGAGAGTTGGAGATTGGGGCTATGGAAATTATGGGAGTTCGATTGTTCGATTGTGCTATGGAGTTGAATTATGCTATCGTGTGGTTCGGTGATGTAGCGAATGATGGTGGTAATGAAAGCAGTTGATTTGGGATTCATAGTTTTATTCGAATTGCGGTGGAGTTTTGTAGAGGTGTAGACAGATAGGTTTGCGGTGGTTCTAAGTGGAGATCGCGGTGATGATTTCAGTGATTTTCAGAGGAGGTCGAGGCTGTGAAATTGGTAGAATTATGGGGGTATATTCAGGTGATAGTGATTGATGGTAAGTTCAGGGAGTGGCCCTGGTTGCAGTCGAGTGGAAGTTAGGGGTTTGGGATGGCAGTGATGGCCGCGATGTTTTTGATGTTATTACTCAATAGTTGTTGGATTTGCAGATATTGAAGGTAAACTGACAGCAGTATTTGTTATTCCTCTGTAATTGTTGCATATTTTTTCCTGTAGTTACAATCATTCAGTTTTAATCATTCAGTTATGATTCATATGAATTTCAGTTTCTTCAAATGCAACTAATTGTCAAAATCTAAGCAAAATTCATGTATTTCATGTCCCTGTTAAAACAAGGATAAGCATTTGTTTGAATAGAAATGTTATATGTTGTCCAAAATTTTCAGAATGTGTGTTATTTTTATTGTCATTCATGCTATTAGTGTTATGTTCTTATCATTTGCATATTTAGTTTCATTATATCCTTTTATAAGATGACAATAATACACTTTCATTTAATTGTATAATTGTTTCATCAGTTCAACTCATATGTTTCTTCCAGTACAGTTTATTTATTTAAACGAAGTTACTATTACCTATCATTATTAGTGAGCTCTTTGCATTATATCTTCACTATGTGCATATCAATATCTTCTTAATAGACAGTAATGCTCTGACTATCAAAATGGACTAAGTTGTGTTCATACTATCTTTTGTATCCAAAAAATATAATATTGCGATGTAAAGAGTAGTGAAAAAATATCTATAGCAAAATAAATATCTACATTGAAGGCCATCAGTTTATGTGCTGATATGAGGCAAAATATTTATGAAATTATTATTTAAGGGTTCACAAGTTACACTAAACGGCTAATCATATATTTAACTATTATGAATACTCTGTTTTTTGAATAACCTAGAGTGGAATATTTAATGTGGTCTGTGTAATCTAATAGTTATCTAGCTCAATTTTCAATAGAAACTTTTAACAACGTTATTTCTAAGAATACTATTGTATTTATTATTAATAATTTTTTTGTTGACATTATTGTAATATAATTTTACTATTCTAAACTCTGTATGCTTGCCAGATGATAATAAGTTTCCAGTATTACTCCTGCTTTCAAATTTGCTAATTTTTTAATTACATGATTTGAAGACAAAATGGTATAGCCTCTAAAGAAAAGATATTTTATTTTTTTATTGCTCTTTTACATATGATTATGACGGATTTAGTTTATCTCAATCATATTCTTCTATAATAATCTATTTCTACCGTTGAATCAAATAGTGAAATCAAAGTAACTCATTTCTGCAAACATTACAACTAATCTTAAATAGGGAAGCAAAACAAATTTTGAAAATATACGAATATACAAAACCTGTTGGCAATAGAACCTGGTTTATAGAAGGTGCATATTTTAGAGGCCAAAATTTGATTTTATCGAACATATTGGCATCAATTAACTACAGATTGGCATTGATTTTATCGACCAACGATGCTATTTAAACACTGGTGTATAAGTGTAAAATATGTTGCTACGTCCAAGGCTCTTAGTCTTTCTCCAACTGTTTTGTTTGCAAAATTTACAACATATATTATTATGCGTTCAATGAATTTCTTAACGATTTTTCGAATAATTTCAGTAATATTCTTCCATTATTTGGGCCAATTGACACTTGGATAAAAATTGGATATTTTGAATTGCTGGGTTGGACGCATAAAAATTGAATTTCTTAATGGTATTTGATAAAGAATTTAAAAAAGAAATTAGAATGCATGATTTGCAAGTGTCGCTACCGCTTCTACATCAATACTCTTATAAATATATAAAATAAGTAAACAAATAAATGAACTTTGCAGACTTCAAGGAGAAAACTTCAATATATAACTTCAATATATTATAGAAATGGCGGTCAGTCATAGTATTAATGCATTATTGATTCTTGCTGGTATTTTTTGAATTGTTATTGTGAATATTTTGGAATGTTTGTAAGTACATGTGGCTAACCACCTAATATTTTATTTATTAGTTATCTAAATAGAATTCATTTCTGTAATTTGTATATGTTAGGATTGTTGTATTACGTGGTAAAGTTATGAACTTGGCTATTGCTGTTTTGTTTTAGTAGGAGCAGTTTTTGGTACAGTATAACATGCTTTTGCTCCCTAGATAAGTTAATTGATATTAAAAAGAAGATGAATATGGAGTCGGTAGGGCAAAGCATCCAATCTACTAAAATGAAGGTTTTCAGAAAAATTTCCAGACTCTTGATGCAAAAATAAGCCAACTTAATTCTGCAATTGAATTTCCTTGCATTGTCGCTCATTCATGAATTAAAGGAAGTTATTGTCGTTGATAAGAAAAAGCTACTAATGAAAGATTGTAAAAAATTGCAGGTCCTTTTGAAGTTGAGAAGGAAGTGGATAAATTTATTGTTTTTGTTCAAGGACCTTTGCATGGCATCTATGTAAAGTATGATGGAAGCTTGGTACCCCATATTCATGTTGATAAGAAAGCAAGATTTATACATTTTAAGCTTCAAAACTAACGAGGTGAACTCATGCTTGACATATATGTGAAAAAAGGTCGGTTGGTATATTTATGCTTTCCATTTAAAGTTATTTGCTAGAATAACAAAAATGACATATATGGGAGAAAAAGGTTAGCCGGTATATATATTCTTTCCAGTAAACTACTTGATAAATAATAAAATGTGAGGAAGAGGGGATGTTGTGGTGAAATATCAGGCTCATTTGAGGGTGACTACTTTATAGATGCCTATGTCAAAGTTGCACAAAATAAAAACAATTTCCTGATCGGAGCATGCATTATTAATTAATTATTACAACAAGTATGGATAATGAATATTTTATAAAGCTCTTCATTACTAATTTTAGTTATGGCATTTGAATAAAGGATCTTTAGTGGAAATGGACCAAAGCATGTATATGTATCTTAAATTATGCCGAAGTGGATGTTCTATTTTTATATATCTGAATGTACTTTTAGATTCCACATTCCAGCATTAGAAATAGCTTGAGGCATTGCATCTTTTGGAGTGTGGATGGTACTGTGTCCACCTTATGTAAAAATTTATGGGTCTTCGTTATGGAAATTTATGAGTCTTCGTTATATGGTTAAAATGGTATTCTAAAAACACATAAAACTTACTATTATCACTACAGTAATATACAAGGATAAGAAGTGTACATTTGAGAATTCTAGTGATTGATAAAATAAATTGATTAATAAAATAAATTGATTAATAAAAATAAAAAATAAACTTAAAAGGAAACTCCTAGATTTAAGATACGATAACTTTATGTAAATGCTATATAATTTGGTTTCATCTTGGATTTCTATTAAATTTTGTTCTTTCTTTTAATTCTTAATTTTTGATTGCAGCAATGTATGTCATTCAGATTGAATTAGTTTGGTTACATTAGCTGGAAGTACAGGTACAAATGAAAAATCTGATGTTTTGCTTGATTTTAGTTGTAATAAAGAATACGATATGTGTCTCATTTAGTTGGAATAATTATATAATAATGTTATAATGTGAATTTAGATTACAATACTTAACAGGATAGGTCTACTAACAAAATAAACTAATGTTACTAGTTTCAAACTTATTAGTACTTCTAGATTGTGTAAGCGATGGGTCATTCAGAAACCCTATACTATCAAATTGATTAAAAAAAGAATGATCCCTATACTATCGAATTTATAATAAAAGAATTTTGATCGCATCAATACACATCACTACTTAAGCAAACATTTTCATGGAACACCGACTCTCCTATTAAGGTTGTCGCACAAAGGGATTCAATTAATCTATTAAGTTTTAAGCTTAAGCCATCTACAATATTTTCTAAAGGACATTTATTATATAGTTAAGTTAATAATATACATACATATATAACACTAATTAGCAAAACGTGCTTGTTTTGAACCTTTTCACCAAAACTAGCTTGTTTCATTACGTCGGCAGACAACTGACCTAATTTGGGTTATGAGCTGCAAGCATGAAATTTAAGATTCATAATTTTCAATTTCAATTTGAGCAGACACTTTCTGGACCAGTTAGTGATCCCAGTAAACTTCCAAAGTGGAACTACGATGGCTCAAGCACGGGTCAGGCTCCAGGAGAAGACAGTGAAGTGATCTTATAGTAAGTGAATTAATTCCTTGATCGTATATGATTCGAATATATAAATGTATGTTCAAATTGATTCATGGTGTGTTTGTTGATGTGAATAGCCCACAAGCCATTTTCAAGGATCCTTTCAGAAGAGGAAACAATATTCTTGTGAGTACTTACTTTTTTGCTCAATATACAACTGTTATTTTCTGGATAGTTGATGGCTGCAATGTTGTAAATCATCTAGTTGATGTCATAGTGCAAAGATTTGTGAATATGCTGTTGGGTTAGTCCTAAATATTAATTTGCTGGTTGATGCGTGCAATAAAGTTGGTCAGATGGTTTCAAGCTTAACATACATCATGTTATTGATACTTCTTATAAATCTTGGGATTTTTTTTTCTTCAACCACATTATGAACTATGTTGTCTTCTTTACTATTATGGCATACCTCATTTGGAATTGATACTTCTTTACTTCAGTGTACAACCCAAACTCAATATACATTTTTATTGGACAAGTGTTTGCACCTTATACTATTTTTATTTTATTTTATTTTATTCCAGGGACCCTATTATTGCTCTGCTGGTGCTGATAAGGCGTTCGGGCGTGACATTGTTGATGCTCACTATAAAGCTTGTCTTTATGCAGGCATCGACATCAATGGAATCAATGGTGAAGTCATGTCTGGTCAGGTAAATATATGGTGTCCTCCATAGCATTTCATGTATTATATATGTATTGATAATATATTTCAAGTTAATAATCTTTTATCTAATTTAGTGGGAATTCCAAGTCGGTCCATCTGTTGGTATTTCAGCTGGAGATGAAGTGTGGGTTGCACGTTACATTCTTGAGATGTATATGTGTGAATCGTTTACTTATTGTGTTTGCAGATTGTTCGTGTATTTTTACAGAATATAAATAAAAGTATTACAAATTTTTTTTCAAGCTTATGTTGTAATAATATCCGAATATATGACATTGTGGTATTTTAGATATGTAAATAATTGTTTATGATATATTATACTACATTTGCAGAGCGTTTAAACTTTCATTGAATATGTATGATGAATTATTTGTGATATGGAAACCATTATTTACAGAGTTTTTATATTTAAACTTTGCGTTTAAGTTTGGGTGTATATATATATGTGTTACTAAATAATCATTTTCCAACACTATAAGCGTTACCGTATATTTTTGTACCAACACTTATAAGTGTTACCGTATATTTCATTACCAACACTTATAAGCGTTACCGTATATTTCTGTACCAACACTTAAAAGTATTACCGTATATTTTGTTACCAACACTTATAAGCGTTATCGTATATTTCTGTACCAACACTTATAAGTGTTATCGTATATTTAGGTGCCAACACTTATAAGTGTTAGTAATACGTATGTTTGTTTTATAAGTGTTACAAATTTGGTCGCTCTATTCCTCACAGTCCATTAGTAACACTTAAAAAGTGTTACTGAAATTATTTGTAACACTTATAAATGTTAGAATTTTCCTGTTTTGGTGTAGTGTCATTTGTATTTCAGTTGACATTTCAATTGAGTTGAATTTACTAGGTATAAGAATGTTAATCTTGACTCGAGTGTTATGTATTTTGCTTTATGCTTGGGTCATACTGAGTGTCACAGCATTTGAGACTCACCTTTGGAATTTGGAGTTTTGGTTGAAGATCTGTCTTATATCCGTTCAGCCTTCTGTTATTTCCACTTGATTTTGTATTTGAGACTTCTTATACTTGAGATATTCTGTTGTATTTTTTAAAACTCTAATGTTCTATAGTAATTTCATGAATTACTATTTATCTATTCCACTGCTTATTTGTGTCGGTGATTCTATGATTTATTTATTTACTGTATATGTTGAGTTTTTCCAAATATAAATTAACAATCTGTTGTCTTGAGCAATTCAAGTCTGACATGAGTGGACGATTGTCGATTTGAACGGTTCCAGATAGTGGGTCGTTACAACATATATAAAGGAATGTATCGTGGCACAGTACATCTGCCCTCTACCAACATAAGGCCGGCCTACCTTTCTCACTAGATAGTACCAAATATGTCATCACCTCGGTCGTTACCGACCTATCGACAGCCCTCATAGCATACATCCACGATAATTTAAAACCCGACGTCATAGCGGGAATAAATATATCGAGAAGAGGATGCTCATATCTTAATGGTTATGAACAACATAGCCTTGCCGCATCTACCTTGTGTTGATTCGACTAATTTCCTCTCGAATTAGAAAATTGTTGAAAAATTGTAATAAAAAATAACCACAAACGCACGATGTACAATTTAGTACGTGGCGAGTATGAGTCTATCCGTATGGAATTGTATTGATTTAAAATTCTACGCAATCATATTAGACCAAGATTTGAAGTATTATTAAGCTATTTTTATTTAAAAATGAACAAAAGAAAGTTAATAAAAATATGAGAGTAGAAGGTAATTTGGAAGTAATTTCCTTCTCATGATCACATAAATCAACATAATGAAATTATGACCTCTCTTTTTGGTCATTAATGAATTTAGTTGATGTGTTTATCATAAGTCTGACCTATTTATGCTATTAATTATCCCAACATAAGCCATCAAACTTTAACACACCCACTAAATCACTTGTTAACTTTCATGGAAATTATAAAAAAATCAAAAATAGAATCTATTCTAAGCATGATCTATTTACTACTAACTAGTAACATAGATCATCAAATTTTGATTTTAAAATCCACTTCATTACCATAATCATATATAGATGAAGAGGTAATTTGTGTTTATGTTTGTTTAAGCATAGCCTATTTGGCGTCAACAACATACGCTATGAAATTCAAAGCTGAACAAAAAAAATCAACCACATCAAAAATTTCCATTAAGCACAATAAGAGATCAAAAATTAACAAATATGTTGAATCTACATGATTAAGAGAGCTTTATTACCACTAAATTGAAGGGCTTAGCTTCTCATATTTGTTATCGTTTCAATAAATGTAGATTGCAACATAAACATAAACAAGAAGAAAATGCAAGCAAAGTAAGAAGATAGCTAATTAAAATAAAAGCTAATCTACTTGCAGGAAATAAAAACTACACTAATTACATAAAGTAAGAAAGATAATTAAAAGAGAATGAAATTAAATTGCATAAGAAAATTACATAAGAAAGGGCAAAGAAGCCATTAAAAAGAGAAAGAGAGTTTTATGTTTATTTTTGTGGCTACCACTAAACTAACTAAAAGGTGGTCTAAGAGCTCATAACATGAAACATAAATGGTATTTATACAAGCCAAAAACCTTAATCTATATTTTAGGGGAGTACTCAAAATACTTCTCTAGGAAGTGTGGCCTCCAAGTTGTTATTACATGAGCATAATCCATCATTACATTTGCATATAACTTTTATCTCCACTAATATGTGCATTAGGTCCCAAGTGTAGATCATGGTAAGTGGTTAGGTGGGATCCTCCATGTTGCATGAAATGATTTGTTTCCATCTTCATTTGTTTCCTTCTCTTGTGCATGCATGAATTTATGAAGCCTCTTATAAAATATACTCAAGTTCCTACAAAACAATATTAAAATGTCCAAGTAAATTTTCCTAGATGAAATCATACACAAAAATGACCATTTTGCCCTTATATGAAGATGAATAAATGATGATTTGAAAATAATTTATATTTGGATTTAAACATATTAATGTAACGACTTACCATTTCAAACCATTCAAATCGACGATCATCCATATATGTCAGACTTGAATTGCATAAAACAACAGATTGTTAATTTATATTTGGCCAAACTTAGCATATATAGTAAATAAATCAATCACAAAGTCACAGACACAAAGTAGTATAATGACAAGCAGCGGAAATAGATGAATAGTAGTTCATGAAGCTACTATAGAATATCATAGTCTAATGTAAAATACAACAGAAATCCAAATACAAAGGAATCTCTAATACATAAGCAAGTGACAAGTCTGAAACATAAACAACTGGAAATAACTGAAATAACAGCAAAGATGAATAGATACAAGATAGATCTCCAAGAAAATCTCCAAGCTCCAAAGGTGAGTCTCAAATGTTGTGACACTCAGACTGACCCAAGCATAAAGCAAAACACAAAACACTCGAGTCAAGATTAACATCATTATGCAAGTAAATCAAATCAAGTGAAATACAATATAACTTAAAGAATGTTGGAATTCAATCCCTTAAGGATCCGTGAAACTTTCTACATACATAGTACAATACGCTACATAAATAATGTTTATAGTAAAGTAAACTATTAAAATAGTGTTAAGGCGTTACCCATATCTCCCTTAGCACATTTTATATAAATGTCGTAGTCTATACAGTACCGTAATTCCTCTGTAAACGGGAGGGCTATCAGAGGGCACTCCATAGTGTACGACACAAACTAAACTCGTAGAGGGCACGATAAGGCATGTGACAAGGCATGTGAGGCAATGCCCATGGTAGGATACTACCATTTTGTGGATCCGGACCGGTGGTAACACATAACAACTACTACCGCCCCCTCGAGGCACACTCACATAATCAAAGGTGCACCCAATCAATTCATAAAGTAATA
Organism: Allium cepa; assembly: GCA_030765085.1. Taxonomy (NCBI): domain Eukaryota; kingdom Viridiplantae; phylum Streptophyta; class Magnoliopsida; order Asparagales; family Amaryllidaceae; genus Allium; species Allium cepa. The sequence continues at coordinate 469,072,744 of CM060931.1, forward strand.
GAATGGTATCGAAGAAGCATGCTCGATTGGAGGTGCGATCTCACTTGGCCCGGCATGGCTCCTGTTTTAGTCAAATCAAGTTGACTCGAGGGGGTCAAGGCTGCGTTCATACCTCATACACATATTGGCCAACCATCCTACTTCGTTCTGGATTCTCAACCACGTACACGGTTGTTAAAGTGGTTTTTGGTATTGGCAAAGAGTATGACAATATCTGATCCCAGTCTCTTTAATAACCAAACGCTTATTTCACACCACGATCATTTTCATTTCAAAAAGTTCATTATTCATATCAAAATATCATATTCATTTAAAAATCATATCACTTTTGAAATCATGTTCACTTTCTAAATCATATCACTTTCGAAATCATTATTCACTTTAAATCATAACAGTTCCAACTTAAACAATTTGAATATTGAAAGTAGTTTATATATTGGAATAGTTATACATTAAAAATAGTTTATATTTAAATATAGGTTATAGATTAAATAGTTTATGTAAAAAAAGAGTTTATAGATTAAAATAGTTTATATATTAAAAATAGTTTATATATTAAAATATATATATCAAAAATATTTTCAAATTAGAACTTTTCTTCCAATTTCACAATCAATTCCAATCAACTTTAGCCTCAAAATTCAATTTAGATTAATTTCAGATCAACAATTTCAATTAAAAATATAAAAGTTCAAATCAAATTCTCATTACAACCATTTTTAATTTATATCGATTTCAAATCCAAGTTTAAACTACAAATTTAAACCAGTTTCAATTCAAAAAGTTTCGATGTTTAAATATTCAATTTTATAAATTTCATTTATATTTCAAAATTATACTTTAATTTTATTTAAATTTAAAATTTTCACTTAATCATTTTTAATAACATTTAAATAAAATCTCAAACTACAAATTTAAATCAATATTAAATATTCAGTTTTAATTTTATTTAAATTTTAATCTCCTATGATCAAAATCAAGTTGCCAGTTTATAAAATTATATCTTTAAAAATCTTGAAATAAATAAGTTCAAATCAATATTTACTTTAAATTAAAAGTCAACTTAATTATCATTCCAACCTTAATCTATTAAAGTTATTACAAAACTCTATTTAAAAATATTAACATAAATTTAAAATGACTATTTTAAACACATTATAAATATTTATATTAATTAACCAAATTTTATTAAATTTTATTATATTAAATTATATTAAATTATATCTTATTATTAAATTTATTTTACATAAATCCTATTTTATATATTTAAAAATAATAAAATTATAAGTAAAATCTAAAAATTTACATTTTCAAAACTTAACTTATAATTTAAAATTTCCAACCATATAATTTAATCTAAATTTTTATACATATTAAAATTAAAATAAAATCTTTATATTATATTTTAAAAATCAAAACACATATATTTTTCTTTTCTCAATTTTTTTAGAAATCGTTTAAAAATAGACCAACGGTGTCTGTACATAGTTTTCTTTCATATGGTCAAGTGATACAGATATTTATCATTTCAATCCACAATAATTTAAATTTACGAGTATATAACATTTCAATCCGCAATCCGAAAATTTCAAAAATCAATAAAAATTGCTTGGGTTTATCATTTCAACCCGTAATGATTTTCCCCTAATCTATAATATCATTCGGGTATATATCATTTCAACCTATAGGGATTTCCTAAACTAATAGTGAACTTGCGGAGTGAGAACAATAAAATAATAACATAAAATGACATAGCATATTAATGACAAATATGATCGTAAATATCAAATTAGATATAATATATATACAACATGTTATGGTATCATATATCAATTAACATAGGTAAGCAAAGTTAAAGAATAGCATATTATACCTAATAATTAAATTTCTAACCAATTAAATTTAACAACATATTCTAATCGTCATTTCATATGAATTAAATCAACTAAATATAAAAATGTTAATTATGAGTGATCGTTCACCTTTCGAGGCTAAAGAAATAACGTGAACAAGATGCAATAGACACAGATAAGCACGGATCGACAAGCGGGGCATCGATAAGCTAAAACTGCTACCGTAACTTTTTAGACAGCGGCGAAATAAGCAAGGGAACTACTTGAATTCGATGAGAAACAAATATATATATACACATATACATACAAATCAAATATATATATATATATATATAAATATCACTCTTTTTTTGAATATAAAGGAAGAGAGAGTTGCCTAGTTGCTCAACCAAGAGAGTGACAGTGGTGCTGCTGCGCTAGGTCGGAGTTGCAAGGTGATTGGCGGCTCGAGATGGCTGTCAGTTGAGTTACTCAGTGAGAAAAGACAGGCTGCTTGGGTATTTGTGGATGGTTTGCTCGGCGTTCTGTCAAGGAACAAGGAAAGGAGAAGCGGGCTGGAGGGTATTGTAGGAAATTCAGATTGCAGATCTTAAGGCAGAATTAACAATAGAGGGGGGATGAATAGTGTTTAATTAATTTTATGAATATTTTTGAAATCTTTTCAAATTAAACCCCAACAGATGCAATTCACAAACACAGAGGCAATCACAGAATCAGACATAGATGCAAATAGTAAATAAAAGATGTAAAGAAAAGAATACACTGGATTTTATACTAGTTCGGAGTTACCTTACGTCCAGTCCCACACAATTTCTTGTGTAGATTTATTTTCAAATTTAAGGTCTATATTACAACCTTGATTTCAAAACCATGAGATACGCCCTCTTATCTCCGAGTCCTCTTTTGATTTAATCAGGCTACAAGATCACCTAATTGATTTACGGGCTACAATCGCACTTAATTGATTTACGGGCCACGATCACACCGTTTCCAATCACACTTTGACAGAGAGAGACTCAATACACTTCGTCTTTCGATCTTTGATTACAAATGATCTGATAACTCTGAATAGCATTGTGATCTTTGGCAGAGAATCAAACTAGAGACAATCAAGTTTGATTCACTTAGGATTTTGGCAGAGTTTTGTTAATAATGTTTGAAAATAAGAATGGAAGAGAAAGAAAAGAGAAAACAAAGAATCTTTTATAACGGTCATGTCCATTCGTGAAAGGTTATGACGAGTAGACACTTCTTTTGAAAAATTGAGTTTTAAAATTTATGGCTAACATGTCGACATGGAGGGTATAAGCATGCCGACATGCCAATGTTATTTTTGAAATTTTATTTTGCTTTAAAATGATTTCTATTCTAAAATTTGTCAAAACAATTTCTAAACTTTGTAAACCATTTTGAATATAGTTTAAACTAATAAAAGAGTTTTAGAAAGTAATCTTAAAATGTATAATCTATAATATAAAAGTAATATTAAAAACTAAGTATAGACTTCTTAAAAATATATTTTTGAGATTTAAAGCTAAAATATTAAAATCAAGAGATAGTTTAAAAAAAGAGATGATTTTAATATTTAAAGATGATAAGAATAGTTTTTGAATTATGACGAAAATATTTAAATTGATAGAAATGGCTTTAAAAGATAGTTTTTTTGAAAAATTGTTAAAATAAATTATTTTGAATATTTCGCGGATTGCATTCCACTAGAGAAAGTCATGGGTTCCATCCCACTATTAAAGCAAGAAGTTGGATTTCATTCCATAATTAAAATCAGAATAAAGATTTTAGTGCTATTATGAAGTTTTAATATAAATCTAGACACTATTACTTATCTTGATATCTTGAACCCTTGATAATCTTGATACTCATGAGTCTTTAGTCTTGATTTTTAAAATCTTGAATTCGCCAGTCTTGAATCTCTATATGTATGGTCTTCACTCTCAGTACCTATATATACATATGTGTGTGTGTGTGTGTGTCCTGCACATACATAAATCTGGACAAAGATATTAGTAAATATATTTTATAACAAGTCCCAAGGTTGTTGTCATCAAAATCATCATCTTAGAAACTAACAATCTCCCCCATTTTGATGATGACAAACTATGTTTATAAAATAAACTCCACCAAACTCTGATTCCACTCCGACTTCCCCTTATTTTAACAACTCCCTCTTAATCCACTAACTCCCCCTTAATCTGCTAACTAACAGCCTAATTGTTCTATTTTATTATTCTCCCCCTTTGTCATCAAAAAAACTAAGCCTAAACTATATAACTCCCCTTCAAATTAATACTATGGAACTAAATACTAATAACGAAGTATAATAAGCGAAATATAAATCTATTTTTATTATATATGATGTTACATTGCACATATATATGAAAAATAGACACAAATATATAAAAGTACACAAAATATAAAAACATAATATAATAACAATATAACGAGAGTTCTTGACATTTGGTGACTTATGACATGAATAATTAGGGTAATAAAGACAAAAGTTTCCATATTGTTCAACCAAATTACCATTTTTGTCAAAACAGACTACTCTAATGTAGAAAAAAAATATCGTCCTCGTCCATTTGCAATTCTTCCTCTTCTTCTTCATTTTAAATGGGTTTCTTTGGGTTGAGATTGGTATCTTGCACAGAGACAAATACTATGCATGATATTAGGCCTACTAATGGGTTTCTTTGGGTTGAGATTGGTATCCTGCATAGAGGCGGACACTATGCATGATATTAGGCCTACAAATGGCTTTCAAATGGGTTTCTTTGGGTTGAGATTGGTATCTTGTAAACATGATTTGGAAATTTTTCTTCTTCAGAAAGTGGTGGTTGTTCAACATAAACATCCTCTTTAACAAAACCATTTAAAAAGGCACTTTTGACATCCATTTGAAATAATTTGAAATTGAAGTGGTTTGCAAAATCAAGTAGAATTCTAATGGCTTCTAATCTTACTACGGGTGCAAAGGTTTCATCAAAGTATATTCCATCTTCTTGACAATAATCTTACGTGACTAACCGAGCTTTATTTATTACGACCTCACCTTGTTCATTCATTTTATTTTTATAAACCCATTTAGTTTCTATTATAGTTTTTCCTCAGGTCTAGGAACAAGTTCCTATACATCATTTTTGGTGAATTGATTTAGTTCTTCTTGCATAGCAAGAATCCATGAATCATAAGATGATGCTTTCTTTCGATTTTTGGGTTCAATAGTTGATGTAAAAGCAACATTACTCGTCTTGTTTAGTCGATTTCTAGTTCTAACAGCATATTCAATATTTCCTAGTATATTTTCTACAGGATGATCTTTTAATAGCCTGATCCTTTTATTAGGATGAACGGATTCACAATTTGTTTCATTTGATTCATTATTTAAAGTAACAAAATCATCTTCATCATTTATTTGAAAATCATTGAAATTTTCATCGAAAGATACATGCATTATTTCTTCAATAGTGTTAGTTTTTAAATTGAAAACTCTATATGCTTTACTTCAATTAGAATATCCGATAAAAATTCCTTTGTCGGATTTAGAATCTTTATCGGATTTAGGATCCAATTTATCCAAATTGTCCTTTGTATTTAGAATAAAGCATTTACTTCCAAAAACTTTAAAATAAGACACCTTGGTTTCTTATTGAAAAGAAGTTCATATGGTGTTTTATTGGTTAGAGGTCTAATTAAAATCCTATTCAAAATATAACAAGCTGTAGCGATTGCTTCAGCCAAAAAATTTCTTGGTAATTTACTATCTGAAAGCATAGTTCTTGCACACTCTTGAATCGTCCTATTTTCACGCTCTACCACTCCGTGTTGTTGTGGAGTTCTTGAAAAAGAAAAATTGTGAGTTATTCCCATTTTATTATAGAAATTCTCAAAATTATGAGTTATTCCTTTTTTCATTTTCAAATTTGCCACCATGATCACTTCGAATAGTTTTAATTATTAAAGAAAGTTGATTATGAATTCTTTTTGCAGAAGTTCTAAATAAATCAAAAGTATCACTTTTTTTGTTTCAGAAATGTTGTCCACGTAAAACTTGAATAATGATCTACGATTACAAAAACATATTTACTGTGATTTATTGACCGAATTTGATACGGACGAAACAGATCCAAATGAAGTAACTCTAGAGGTTTTGAAGTTGAAATCATATCTTTCAATTTGAATGAACTCTTTCTAAGTTTTCCTAATTGACAAGCATCACATATACTATCTACTTTAAAATCTATTTAATGAAGACCTCTTACTAGATCAAGTTTTGACAGTCTAGATAAGAGTTCGAAATTCAAATGCCCAAATCTTTTATGCCAAATCCAAGGGTCGCTTGTGTTAGCCAAAAGACATAGGTTATCATTTGAGATTTTCATGTTGAGAATATAAATATTTTTCTTCCAAATTCCTTCAAAGATAATATTAGATTTATTATCTTCGACGTGACACTTATCCTTTTTAAATTTAATTTTGTAGCCCTTGTCACATAGTTGACTTATGCTATGTAAGTTGTGTTTTAGATTCCTAACTAACAGAACATCAGAAATAGTAGGAGTTTTAAAATTACCGACATTGTCGATGCCAATCTCATATCCTTTTGAATTGTTTCCAAAGTTGACCATTCCTCCGTCTTCGTAAACTATGTCATTCGGTATCTTCGAAGTACCAGTCATGTGCCTTGAACATCCACTTTCAAGTATCCATTTGTTTTTCTTGATTTTCACCATTTGTCCATTGAGTGTTGATTCTTCAAAAGCCATATAACACATCTATTCCTACACAACACACCAATTCGGTAGATAACTTGATTTTCTGTAATAATAATACACAAACTTATGAGACAATGATGATTTGGATAGTTTTGAACTAGTGTTAACAGAATCTCTAAAATTACCATTCTAAACTTTTTCAAAATTCAAATTATGATAATTTTGAAAACCAATGCTCTGATACCAATTGTAAGAAATGCGGACTACAGAACTTAAGGTAGAATTGACACTAGATGGGGGGCGAATTGTGTTTAATTAATTTTATGAATCTTTTTGAAATCATTTCAAATTAAACCCAAACAGATGCAATTCACAAGCACAAAGACAATTATAGAATCAGACATATATGCAAATAGTAAATAAAAGCAGTAAAGAAAAGAACACGGCGTAATTTTATACTGGTTCAGAGTTACCCTACATCCAGTCTCATACAATTTCTTTTGTAGATTTCTTTTCAAATATAATGTCAATATTACAACCTTGATCTCAAGACCATGAGATACACCCTCCTGTCTCCAAGTTCAGGGAAAAACTCTTTTGATTTAACCAGGCTACAAGATCACCTAATTGATTTACGGGCTACAATCGCACCCAATTGATTTACGGGCCACAATCACACCATTTCCAATCACACTTTGAATTAGAAAGACTAGATACACTTCGATCTTTTGATCTTTGATTACAAATGATTCTATAAATCTGAGTAGCACTGAGTTCTTTGAGAGAGAGTTGCAGAGAATCAAACTAGAGACGGTCGAGTTTGATTCACTTAGAATTTTCATAGAGTTTTGTTAAGAATGTTTGAAAATAAGAATGGAAGAGAAAGAGGAGAGAAAACAAAGAAATCTTTTGTAACATTCGTTGAAAACTACTGGTATATATTGGAGAATATCGGTCATATCCATTCGTGAAAGGCTATGACGAATTGACACTTCTTTGGAAAATTTGAATTTAAAAATCTACAGCTACCATGTCGATATGGGGGTATAGGCATGTCGACATGCTTATGTTATTTTTGAAAATTATTTTGCTTTAAATGATTTCTATTCTAAAACTTGTCAAAACAATTTCTAAACTTGTAAACCATTTTGAATATAGTTTAAGCTTATAAAAGAGTTTTAGAAAGTAATCTTAAACTATGTGATCTATAATATAAAAGTAATATTAAAAACTAAGTGCAGACTTCTTTAAAATATATTTTTGAGATTTAAAGCTAAAATATTAAAATCAAGAGATAGTTTAAAAACAAGAGATGATTTTGAGATTATATTGTTTAAAGATGATAAGAATAGTTTTTGAATTAATGCTAAAATATTTAAATTGATAGAGGTTATTTTTAAAAAGATAGTTTTTTTGAATTTTTTTAAAATAAACTATTTTGAATATTTTGTGGATTCCATTCCATAAGAGAAGGTCCTGGGTTCCATCCCACTATTAAAGCGAGAAGGTGGATTCCATTCCATAATTAAAATCGGATTAAAGATTTTAGTGCTATTATGAAGTTTTAAAATAAATCTAGACTCTATTACTTACTTGATATCTTGAACTCTTGATAATCTTGATACTCATGGGTCTTCAGTCTTGATTTCTACAATCTTGGATTTGTCAGTCTTGAATCTTTATACTGTATAGTTTTCATTCTCAGTACCTGCATATACAAATATCTTTACAAAGATATTAGTATTTATATTTTATAGTAAGTCCTAAGGTTGTTGTCATCAAAACCATCATCTTAGGAACTAACTAGTACGACACCGTGGAGGATGGTGGATCTATGGGCTTGAGATGCGGCTTCAGGCGGCTATAGAGAAGCAAAGGCGGATGATGGTGGAGACTTGGTTGCTGTTTGGTATATGGATCTGGCGGCATGAGCAAGATGGTGAGAATGGTACTCGGCTCGGACATGTAGGTTCTAAGGTGGGTGAGGTTGTAGTGGCGAGCCTGGTTGTGGTCGAATGGGTGAATTTGGCTATGGTCTGGCAAGGGAGTGAGGCTATGGGCATTTCAGAGAACGGTACTCAGGTGGACTGCTGGCGGTGACTGATGAAGTAGTGGGTTGTCTAGTGGGTAGGCTATTTCGTGGATGGCGGATGGACTGGTTTGGGTCGGCTATTGATGTGGGCGTGGAGTGGCAAGTGGAGAGGTAAAGGGTGGCTTCGGATACGGTGGAGGCTATGTCGACTGGGAAAGTGAGTTGCGACCAAGGGAAAGAGTGGGTTTGGGTGGTCGGAGCAGAGAGAAAGAGGAGAGGAGTGAGCCGAACGAAGCAACGTAATGGGAAAAATGGAAACGAGCAGGCTCAAATATAAAAGATTTAGATAAAAAATATGAACTATATATTATTATTTTTATCTTGCATGAGTCAAAACAAAAAGTAGAATGGGAAAGAGAGAACGGAAGAAAATGAACGAACCAAAATTGAAAATGAACCGGCAAACTAAAAATTGAATATAGAGAACGGCAAAAGTCAAGAGTTGATTTTCAGGAAATATTAATAGCAAATGGCTGTTATGTTTAACACGGTAGATAATTGAAAGGACACAGGAAACCAAAAGACTTCAAAAATGGGTACCGATACAGCTAGCCATTTCTCAGATTTCGCCGTGCACCGGATGCTGAAATGCACAAATGAATATATGGCAGAGATAAGCATGACAAGATGAACAAGATGGAATATTGACATCAGAGACACAATCCATCTATTAAAACTCGATTTTCGCCATCGAAAATGCAGCAAAATCACTGAACATAAGATAAACAGGGCTAGAGAAGTCCAAATTTGGCGAAACGAAAAAGGATGCCTCATCCAAAAAGTGATTTACATTTTTCCTATATAAAAATATTCAGGTTTCAAAAATATTTTATTTCCATCAAATTAACTGATTTAAATTTTAAATTGAAATTTTCACAACATAATAAGCTTACATATTTTCCAATAAAAACCTGCCACTTGCTATGGTTAAACAGACGCATACCAAACGTCAAATTTTTCATTGCAAATTTTTTTATTATATATCTTCATGAAAATTTTAATTAATTACATTATTTAATTCGTTAAAATTTCCGGACCGTTACAGTTAAAATACCCTATATGCTCAATTATTTAATTAAATTAGATCAATATGGAAGTAAAATATGCACTTTTACGTGCACATCAAACACCCCCACATTTATCTTTTTATCTATCCTCGAATAAATTAAAACTAAGATAAATCCATTTTCATAGGAAACACAATTGCATTAAGTATATGCAACAAGCCGTTAAACCTCTAGGTGTCCCTAGTAGGACAAGTGTTGTCTCGTAAGAGTTTTCAATGGATACTACCCACAAAATTCAAATGCAACATGAAAATTTTCTAAATGCAAGATTTATTTACAAAGAGATGAATGCAAGTTTTTGAAAATATTTACAAATGTAGATTTCACTTTTAAATTAACAGGAATAAGTTAAATATAAGTTCTGGTCATCAGCATGAAATTTAGTCATTTTACTCATAAAAACATTCAACAAAAATTAAGTTATCATCACAATTAGAGTCTAGTTTGGCAAGTTGTTTCAGTTGATAACATAATGTAACTATGAAATGGATCCTTAGTAGATTATCAAGGTTTTTCAAAGTGTTATTTTCATTTCTTTTGAATAACAAATCGAATCAAACAAATGAAAATAGTGCTTAGGTTTCAATTGCTTACTCCCTTTTTATTTAAATTTTTATTGATATTAAAAATATTTACATATGCCTACCTCAGATAAACCGAGGCCAGATATACCACCCATACACTGCCCTGCGGGCTTACGCGAAGGGGGTACAGAGCGTGGCGAGTGAACACGCAAGTTTGTACACCTATCAACAGTTGGCTTTATCAATAAAAGAATTTTTATATACATACGCCTAAATCAGATAAACTGAGGCCAGATATTTTGATCATGCACTGCCTTTCGGTCTTACGTGAGAAGGGTACAGAGCATGGAGAGTGTACACACTTGCGTGTGAACACATGACTCTAGGTATTAGTAAAATATATACATTTATACAAATATATATTTTTTGTTTTCTTTTTCTTGAAGAGGGAGTTTTGCAAAATCATCTTAGCACCACTTAACTTAGAAGATCAAAAATGTAATAGAATTTGCATCAAATCAACCACTTTTTAAACAAAGATTTACAATTAGGATATACTTCATAATTAAAACCCATGAACCTTCCTATATACTAGTCAAATCATCATTACTTGTAATCAAACATTATTTTTAGTTTTGTTAAGACAAATAATTTTCAAAAATTTAAATTTAATAACCAGAATTATACTTATCCTATAATGTTTCTTCAAAAATAAATCAAAATGCTAAAAAGAAAATTTGTTTTGGAATTTTTTTGCTTTTTTGCCATTGTTTTTTCGTCTTTTTGTTTTTTCATTTTTGGTTTCGAAAAGAAAATGCAAAAAATAAACCATGAAAAAACAAAAATGAAGACGAGACTCCCCCCACACTTGATTTTGACTGTGTCCCCACAGTCAACACAAGTGCAAGGAGAAAAAAAGTGACCTATATTTATATGAAAATTAAAAGACTCTTATTTGCACGACATCTGAAAATATATTGTTAAAGAGTAAATGAAATGGTCTTCCAAAGACCAATTCATTTGTCTGGTCAAGTATGAGAGATAAAGCTTAAGCATGGAAAACCAAACCATAAAAGATTTCAAAGTTGAATGTTGATTTGGAAAAACGAACATTGTTTTAAAAATCAAAAGAGTTATTTAATTTTCAATGATTTTCGAGGTAGATAGAACGATTGGTTTAAGTTCAAGTTTATTTTCACCAAATTGAAATTCAAGCCTATCATTGAAAACTTCTTCAGAATTATTTAGTTCAAAATCAAAATGGTGATTTAAATCTTCCTTTTCAGAATTAAACAACTCATCTTCGAAAAGTCCAAAAATTTTGTGTTCACAAAATTGGTCTTCCTTTGTTGAATCATTCACAACTTCATTGCATATATCATGTTCAAAATCAAAATTTGTTGTATTCAATTTTTCAAAATCGGAAAAAGAAAGTTTGAATTTTAATTTGGCTCCCCGCTATCAAAGAATTGAAATCCAACTCAATTACCGCATTTTCATCAACTTCATTAAAGTTGTCATTTTCAATTTCAAAAGTTGTCATTTGAAAATCGTCAATTTTAGTAAAAGGTGGATTATTATTTGACTCGTCACACATTGGAATTTAATTTTGTTTCTCATGTTGTTTCATATATGTTTCAAACAACAAATCCATGTGATAGTTGCGAATTTTTCCGTTTTCTCAACAAAATCAAAATTATAATTATTAATTTGAGAATTTTCAATTTGAAATTGTTGAGAACAAAGATTGTCCATTGCACCATAATTGAAACTATTCTCATTGCCAACATCATTTAAAAATGGTTCACATTTCCATTTTGACTTTGAAATTCATTTTGGAGTTCGAAGTTGTATTGGCATGAGTTATAATCGAAATCGTTTGAATTTTAAAGTGAATTCAAATTTTGATTATTTTGAAATCCTTGACTTGACTTATTGCGCTGATATAAATTACTCAAGTTATTTATCATTTTATCTTATTGTTCAAGTAAAGAAGAATTTCTTTCAATACTATTTTCAAGAGTTGAGGTTGGTCATCATTTTGAAAACATTGTGGTGAAAATATTGAATTGTTTGTATAATAGTTGCCATTAAAATATCCATAAGAGTTTGATGTGATATATAAGGATTATATTGATTTTCACAACTATTGTAAGATTCTTGCGAGTAGGAAAATTTGGACATTTTCAAATGTATAATTTTTCTAAAAAAAGGAAAAGTATTTACCAAAAGGAATTTATTTTTCAAAAGGGAAATTTGATTTTGGTTTTTTGGATTTTTCAAAATTATTTTTTCTTTTTTATATGTTTTTCTGGAAATATTACATATATTTTTTGGATTTTTGTTCGCCTTAAAAAAATTTGTTTTTTGGATTTTTTATTTTGATTGAAAATTTTCAAATGGAAAGATTAAAAAACTAAGTCAAGGAAAATTTACAATTTTTTAAGTTTTGGATTTTAATTTTTTATAAAATATGCATGAACTAATGCAACTAAATGAATCCAAGGACTTAATTACAAATTTTCAATCCTAAGTAGCTCCTAACCCAAAATTGTATAATCACACTTTATCTTAATCCAACAAGATAGTTCTTAGCAAGATAATAGACAGGAGTTATCGGTGCACCACGAATCACCATAGCAATGGAACCGAAAGTTTAAGTACTTTCAGAGAAACAATTAGTATAATATTTACAAATCACCGTAATATTTATAGCTGATTATTGCTCTGCCGTAGCCTAGATGTCAAGAATATAAAATTTTCAAACAAGACAACTTGTCAAGCTACAATTAAATTCTAGGTGAACGCGTGGCACCCTTAAGTCAAGTGACTAACCATTATTATTGGCTAATTACAAGACGATATGCAATTTGTGGGACAAGAAAAGGGTTGATGAAATCCCCCACCTTATTGGGATTTAGGTTTTGGCCTAAGAAAAAGAAAATAAGATGAAAAGAATGCATGCCAAAAATTAAACGTGAATTAACAATGCAACTACGAATGAAGTATGTTTTTGTTTCTAAAATTTAAAAAAAAATGCAAGCAACCAACATGTAAAACAAATAAAAGCAAGGGGAAAAGGCACAATAGTATAGCGTGCAGAATTATTAGCAAATTTTATTTTAAAGCGGCGATTTTTTTTAAGCAGGCAATAAGAGTAATTATTTAGCGGTAGTTCCTTTTTCTTATCTGCTTTGGCAACCTGAAACTAAAAAAACTATATATATATATACACACACACAGAGTTTTTTCTTTTTTCCTTTTTTATTTCTTTATTTTTCGTGAAACGAATTACCCAAACTAAAGAAAGTTTTTTTATAGGCAAAAACAAAAGAAAAGTGAAATTAACTTAAACAAAATAAAACTAACCGGCCCGTTTCAAACAAGGCCGACGACTACTCAACCTAAAAAAACTAATCACATTCTTACGTAAATGAAAGACGTTGAATAATCTTATTTTTAAAAAAATGCAAAGAAAATAAGCAAAGAGAGAAGAAGAAAAATATTGCAGCTTCGAATCGAATTCACGAGAAAGGCTGTATTGGAATTTGAAATCGGGTTGGAGATGGATCGCGGTTGTATTTCAGTCGGTCGCGATTTTTTTAGAGGATCGGTGTTGTTTTTGCTTGGGTTTTGGTTTTGTAGGTGACTATTGGGTTCTGGTCAAAGGGGATGTGCTTCTTGTTGATAGCATGTGTGTTGAGAGTGGTCATTGTAGTATAATGGTGAGTATTCCCGTTCGATCCTCGGCAACGACAACAAAAACTTGTTGATTCGACTAATTTCCTATTGAGTTAGAAAATCTTCGAAAAATTGTAATAAAAATAACGCAAGCGCACGACATACAATTTTAGTATGCGGCGAGTATGGGTAGATCCGTAGTGAATTGTGTTGATTTAAAATTCTACTCAATCAAATTAAACCAAGATTTGAGGTTGTGTTAAGCTAAAAATGTGAGAAAAACTAACAAAAGAAAGAGAATAAAAATATGAGAGTAGAAGGCAATTTAGAGGTAATTTCCTTCCCAAGATCACATAAATCAACATAATGAAATTATGATCTCTCTTTTTTGACCATTAGTGAATTTAGTTTATGTGTTTGTCATAAGCATGACCATTTGTGCTATTAATTAGCCCAACATAAATCATCAAACTTTAATACACCTACTAAACCACTTGTTAACTCTCATGAAAATGATAATGAAATCAAAAATAAAATCTATTATAATCATGATCTATTTACTCTTGACTTGTAATATAGACAATCAAATTTTTATTTTAAAATCCACTTCATTACCATAATCATATATATAAAGAGGTAATTTGTGTTTATTTTTGTTTGAGTATAGCCTATTTGGTGTCAACAACATAGGCTATCAAATTCAAAGCTAAACAACAAAATTTAACCACATCAAACATTTCCATTAAGCACAAAATGAGATCAAAGATTAACAAATATGTTGAATCTACATGATTAAGAGAGCTTCATTACCCCTAAATTGAAGGGTTTAACTTCTCATATTTGTTATCATTTCAACAAATGTAGATTGCAACATAAATATAAACAAAAAGGAAATACAAGAAAATCAAGAAGAGAGCTAATTAAAATAAAATAAAAACTAATCTACTTGCATGAAATAAAAACTACACAAATTGCATAAAGTAAGAACAATAATTGAAAGAGCAAGAAATTAAATTGCATAATAAAATTACTTAAGAATAGGCTAAGAAGCCATTAAAAATAGAAAAAGAGTTTTATGTTTATTTTTGTGGATACCAATAAACTGACTAAAAGGTGGTGCTAAGAGCTCCTAACATGAAACATAAGGGGTACTCATACGAGCCTAGAACCCTAATCCATATTTTAGGGGACTATTTAAAATACCCCAATAGGAAGTGTGGCCTCAAGTCCTCATTAGCATGAACATAATCCACCATTACATGTGCATGTAACTTTATCTCAACTAATATGTGCATTAGCTCGTAATTGTAGATCATGGTAAGTGTGAAGGTGGGGTCATTTTTGTTGCATGAAATGATTTATTTCCATTTTCATTTGTTTCCTTCTCTTGTGCATGCATGAATATACGAAGCTTCTTCTAAAATTCACTCAAATTCTAACAAAAAAAGATTAAAAATGTCCAAGTAAATTTTCTTAAATCAAATCATAAACAAAAATGACCATTTTCCCCCTATACGAAGATGGATAAATGATGATTTGAGAATAATTTAAATTTGGATTTAAACATGTTAAAATACCCTATATGCTCATTAACTTAATTAAATTAGATTAAATATGGAAGTAAAAATATGCCTATTTATGTGCACATCACCCTGTTTCGGTCATTTTCGAGTGTGAGGCCAAAGGTCACGATTACCTTTCACATAGCACATCATCTTCCTTTGAATGCCACATTGCCATTACTTCGAACACTATTGACTTTTACAAACATACAATCTCTGAAATCATACATCTCAGAGAAAGGTGTTAAACTAAGAGAAGTTTCCTTCTCCACCATCAAACCGATGTACGTTCATAAAAGTCAACGATGTAATCTCAAGAATGCAATGTCAAATAGCCATCCATACAAGTTGTCCAGGAACATGACAAACCGAAGGCACTCTCCTACACATCATGTCGGGTATTACCCCTAGAATTAGTAGCGATTAGTCCTTGCTTTAGATATTTCATAACAAAGAGACCACCCCTGCTATAGGTATATTGGGAGTTTATCCCCAAATAGTTGACAAGAAGCCCTTCATTACGAAAATCCCAAACATCAATGCCTTCCAATACCTGCACATTCAGACACATATACGTTGGTCTGAAGTGGTTCTCGGATAAATCCGACCCCAGTTTCTCTAGACGAACAATGATAAAGTGGCCAAATTATTTGATAGTCAGTTATTTAACTTTCAAAGTAATAACCAATAGGGTGTTTAGCGCAAAAATGGTGGCTAAACATGTGTTGGTTCTCCATATCTCCAAACAATTTAATCTTTAAATTGTATGATTTTGTCATGTGGATGAATTGTGATATGCCTTGTAATTTGTTTGGTTATTTTTGGTTGATGCTCTGGGCTCTACTTGCTGTCTGGCATTGGTTTCTTCGGGTCATCTATATAGTGGATTTCTTAGAGCTATTTCATTGCTTGGAGGCTTGCTTAGAGCTCTTGGTCTCTTTGCTTCGGGTCATTAGTGCTATTTGATATCATCATTCCTGGAACTATAGTTGTGGCTATTTCTTTGTTTTTTTCCTATGCTCTCTCTGTAACTCTTCATTTATACTTGTAATATTTAGATGTTATAAATAAAGATAGGGGCCCTTTTAACCCCGCTGGCTTTGCCAAAAAAAGTAACAACCAATATCCAGCACCATAAGCAATCACTAGGCCTTTTTAATAAATCGTTTGTTAATTAAATAAATCTTCAAATATTCATTTTAGATTTACCATTGAAAAATATATATTCCGAATGCAATGGAACTAGTCCCAAGGATTAATTCGATCATATGCGGAAGATAGCTTTTCAATGTCCATTATTTTAATTAAATTCTGGTATTAAATTTCTATGCGTTTCAAGCTTGCACGGCCAAACGACAAGTTTGATGCTATGAAACTTGAGATCCCACAATAATTCACTATTATGGATCCGATGAAACTGGTTTTGTCGAAATCTGAGACAGTGGCCAAAATGGCTATTTTTACTTGTCGATTATAATATAAAATTTCATATTTCTAATTATTCACTTTTACACCAACTAATTTCATTATATTTAATAACATACAATAGTCAAAAGTACGGGTCATTACATATTCCCCCACTCAAACTTTACATCCACGAAAAGGCGTTAATTACGGAATTTAACATATATATTTCTTAAAATAATTAACTTATAAACATAAACATCTTATTTGCAAAACTATTACATATCGATTTTATGAAAAATATAATTATACATTAAAACATGTCGTAAAATTTTTAAATTTTCAAAAAATTTCTAACTCCCGGATTCACAAATTTTTTTGGCAGAGTCTCCTTTGCGTGGCTCGATCGAAAATTTTTTACAATATAATATATAACACAAATATACCAAATTGATACCAAATATACATCTCATCTCAATGATGAGGCATCCCGAAGGGCAGAAATATAAAATCGCGGTATGTAATCCGAGTTACGTATACTGATAGACATTATCTATTATAGCGTATACTATTATATATAAATAGTTTGAAGGGTCCTTTGAAGATGTAAAAACCCATAACATCTCTTAAGTTATCGCACTCATATTTCATGATATTGATTTGACTTACATAAGAGTATTTTAGTCCTGGCTCGAGTGCTTTTTTTTCATTACGCTCGATTCAGTCCTGAGTTTTTTTTCAGCATATTAAAGATTATTCTTTGGAGGATGAAGATGAAGATTTGGTGTATTACTATTATTATTATACCCTGCATCATGCTATTCTGTTGTATGGGTTATTTATCCCCGATGTATATATATAACTCTGATAAATGTGTATAGATTATAATCAAATGTATAGTAAACAGCTTTATCACGTTGATTATTTGATTATTATATTTTATCATTTCGCTGTGAGATTATATGTTTGTTTTCTTATTTTCTTCTTATTTTTCTTATTTAACCACATTGATTATCTACATTCCGGATTGCTTAAGTCGGACATGTGTGGTTTATTGTTGATATAAACCTTCTGAAATGTGGGTCATCACATATATATTATAACACTACCATTTGGAGATACGCCAAATAGATTTCTATAACCGTACAACTTCATAGTTCGTATGCCCAGATGGGTGTTAACTATAGGAAGCTATTCACCTACACCGCCAAGCCTTTAGTACAATCAAGAACTGATTCGTGTATTTCCCGATGGAAGGTCAAAACATAATTCATTGGGTCAAAACGAATGTTGCGTAAAACGTCGTTACGACAACCCAAAACATTAGTATGGGCATTCAATTAATATATATATATATATATATCCCATATACTGTATAAAACATTTCCTTTCGGAAACCGTTTACTACAACTACCGTGTTATAGTCCATGCCTTCCATACTTCTCAAAGACATCTATTATAATAATAAAAGTAGAAATAATGTTTTTGATGCTTATCCCATTTTAAAACACTTTCAAAACCACTAAATTCCTTTTAAAAAATTACTTCATCGAAATATTATTTCAAAACTCCTTTAAATAAAAATCCATACTTATTAAACTATTTTTATAAATCTCCTTTCAATTTTATAAAACTTCTATCTATTACAATTCCTTTATTTACAAAATTCTATTAATAAATCCATTCTTTTATAAAATTAATTTTATTATCAAAATCCATTATAAATCTATTTCCTCAAAAATCAATTTTATTTATAAAATCCATTTATAAGAAAACTTACAAACCAACTTTAAATCCACTTATCAAACATTTATATATTCCAATTATAAATCTATTTCTTTATTTATAAAAAAATTTCTTCTATTAATATTTTATGTAAACTTATTTAAAAATCTCAAATCAAAGTATTTCTAAAAACTATATTTTCATAACATCAAAAATTATAACTTTTATTTCTTTAAAATAAATTCAATTCTTTTTATAATTTAAAAATCATTAAAACATATTTATACTTCCAAATTCACTTTCAAATTCTTTTCGAATTAAAATCATTATTTTTAATATTCAAAATATCAAATAAGGCTTAGTGCTACCATAGCACTAAATAAGTCAAATCACATTATAGACATCAACATAACATCAAATACATCATATATCAGCATATATATGAAAAGTAAATCAACAGTGATAAGGAATCCTGTTGGATCCCTCTAACATGTCCTCATGCATCAAATACAACATATAATCATAAAAATATAAATCAACCGCTTCGAGATGGGATTCGTATACAAAGGGTCATCCGCTCTTACACGGGAACGTAATAGGATCTCATCCGCTCCAATGGGCGGAAATATATCCAAACCAACTAATGTATATAGTATATCATCCAAACAAACATTAATCATCATAAATAAATTTATTTCCACTTATATAAAAATATAAGTAGGTCAGGGAGGTGAGTTTACTCACATAAATGCTAGAAATCACAAAAGCGCTCCAGTTTGAATTAAAATTGAACGGTCATTCAATTTATCTCAAAATTCCAACTAGTTTCGAATTCATTCAATCTAACTTCATAGCGTAGTGCTTGCTGATACGAACACAATGCAACTTGTCGCACTCAAAACGGACCTCATACGAACAAGTTATGAATTAGTAAACGTACGTATAACTAAAAATACAATTAACTAAAAAATAACATTTTGAACGTTTACCCTTTTCTTCTTTTCCTCCCAGGCACACAGGCCATCGCGCTCCTACACGATTTTTTTTAATACTTTTTGCTCTGTTCAAAATCGTGCGGCCAACATCTAGAACCGCCATCGCTAGTGCCACCTTGCCTGACCCCCCAACCTATGCGCGTCGCCTATGAGCTTATATAATATATTTTTTTAAACTTCGTCGGGCGCCACCACTACACTGCTGAGACCATCGCCGACCTCCCCTCCCCCCACGTCACATGCAACCTCCACTGCTTCCACCTGAGCCAATACCACCTCGCGTGCGTGCACGATTAACGTCGACGAACCTATGGCCTCGAGATAAACGCCGGTCGATTTTGACTACCTCGGCTCATCGTTCGATGATCCAACCATACATTAGCTTTATATCGACGTGCTCTACTTTTCCCTAGTCGAAGTCGTTGGAAAATTTCACCTGTAGAGGCTCAGAAAAACAACGACCATTAGATGGTTGAGTTAAATGGCGGTTGAAATATCTTTTAGGGTTAGATTTTGCAAAATGGAAGAAGGTTGAGGTCTATTTATAGAAAGTAAACCCGACACTATTCATCCGTGAAAATTTCGAACTCCGAACGAATTGTGTCGCCTGGCGTTCTATATGTTATACCCATATTCCGGGAACAATGGAATATATATCGGAAGCCAATTCCATAATATTCAAAAGGTAGCTTTTCAAATCGAATTATTTTAACTAAATTCATTTAATTAATTTCTACATGTTTCGAACTCGTACGATCAAACGATAAGTCCAATCGACATGAAATTCGACGGCATACTATAATTCATTGTTACGGATCCAATGAAACTGGTTTCATCCAAATCCGAGACGGTGCCAAAAATGACTATTTTTATACGTCAACTAAAATGAGTTATTTCTAAATTCTGAATTATTTCTAAATTCAATTTATTCCCTTTTAAATTAAACTAAAAGTTCACTTGCTTCATTCTAATTTAAATATATTTTAAATTAACTTTTGAAATTATTTTCATTCATTTTAAATTCAAGATTCAGTTATTTGAACAATTCAAATGTTAAATTTAACAAATTAATTATCTAATAAATCGTTATATTTGAAATATTAGTTAATAAACTTATAAAATTAACTTTTACATTTTAAAGCTAATTAAATATTTTAAATTCAAATGAGTAATATTCTAGGTTGTTATAGGATCATTAGAGTACAGAAACGGGAAGAGCGATATGATTGAATCATCTACTATATCCGATTTTGGAATAAATTGTCGCATTAGAATTCAAAACAACGACAGGAACTTAACTAAATCCTCGAAAAGAAATAGTTAAAGATAAAGAGCAAGACTTCACTCCAGAACGACGTACAATCGTTCGAGACAAAATTTAGCTTCACCGTCGGTCGAGTTAAAACTATATAGGTCCACTCCAAACATACGTCATGCACCCTCTTACCGACCCCTGTGCAAACTACGGAGCAAAGATTGCATCGTCATTACCAAGAATTGAAATTCAAATCGAATAAAAAATGAATGGCTATTAGAAGTTAGTTAATTTAAAATAACATCTTGAGCGATTCACTGAAATTCACAGAATAGTAATCCTAAACTTATCTTGTTCCAGAGCACACTTTGTTTGCAATGAAAGCGTACTCTAAGGGGATTTTTAACTAGTTTATAACCCAGCAGTATTCAACAGGAGTTAGAACATCCGATTAAGCTAGAAGCACTTGAAACTTGAACAAGGCATCAAAGAGGACAAGCCAACGGAACTTAAGAGAAACGAGCCAAAAGTTCACTAACTAGATGGATGGATCGCTAGCGATCCAAAAGGAAGCATCATGAGTTGTCAAATCCTCTTGCATCATGATCTACCACCTCTTCTAAGCATACTTTCCAAGCTTTATCACATGCCAATCAATCTAGCTCAAGAAGTGAAGACTTATATGATTCAAGCTATTTGACTAAAAGCGGCTAACTTAAAATGGATCTGGAGAACTCATGTGGAGTCGGATTGACTTGAATTTTGGGATAACACTTATAAGACACGAAAGAATGTTCATAAGAAAATATGATCATTTGGAGGTTGTTTGATGGATCGCTAGCGACATAGATAGATGGGTCGCTAACGATCCATATATGATAGACCCTACAACCGAAATTTTGTCGAGTAGGTCCCACACACCCTAGAGATAGTACCTGCAAAGTTTCGTATAATTTGGTTAAGTTTTGAGCTATTTATGGATGATTCTTCTCCGAATTGGGCCAGTTTGATCCATCAGGTCCGACCCACGAGGAGTGGGCCCCATGGCTTATGATCCACAGGAGGATCTCTTACTCCTCTGCATTGCATGTGTCAAATTTCATGTGATTTGGTTAAGCATTGAGTGAGTTATGGATGATTCTTCTAAACTAGATGACCCACGAAGACAAATGACCAAATGAACATCAAACGAATTGATTTTTGGACAAGGCACTTAAATAGAAGATAAAAAGACAGCCAAACCAAGATCACTCAAAAATATGCTAAGTTGATGGATAGCAAGCGATCCATCCCCTATGGATAGCTAGCGATCCATCCCGATAGCTCGAATCGCCCTTAAACTTTCCAAGCTCCTTCGTAGCACTAAGTAAAGGTTTTTGGTAGAAAAATATGCAAAGTTAATGCATAGCTAATTATCCATCTGCTATGGATAGTTAGTGATCCATCCCCTATGGATAGCTAACCGTCCATAGAAATGACTCGGATTGATTTGAGATTTTCGGTGATGACTTGGCATAACAGCTGGACTCTTTTACACTTGGACTCCAGCCCAATACCCACTGAATTCCCCTATAAATACTCAAACGCCTGCAACATAAAGAGGATCTACTAGACTGGCTGCCGAAACTCTATAGAGATTATTATTCATTCTTCTCCTCCCACACAATAGTCATCTAGGGATTCACTGTGATTCTTCAGTGAACTCTTGTACTTGTCACTTGATCTAACTTAGAAGATTCAACCATATTATAATTCAATTCAACTTGTAACAACAATCAGTTAATAGAAATTTATAAAGTAGACGTAGGCTTCATTAACAGTCGAATCACTGTAAAAATATTTTTGTCTTTTTACTACTTTTGTTTTTTTACATTTATTTTCTATATTATTGCTCTCTAAGAATAGGGTCGATGCTTTCACACTCAATTCAGGATGTTAATTAACTTTTTGGGTTAACAAGCATTAAACACATTATCTTGAATTATGGTTGCATTGCTCACTTCAAATAAAATAATTTTATTGAGATTTCATACTCTACGAACATGATTGTTTGCTACACAACTTATTTACGTGATATATATTCATATTCTTGTATTGCTTTATATTTTAAAACTTACAAAAGATAATACAGTCTCAACCAAATAAAGACTTAAGTGACCAAGTTACGTATGTATTTAATAGTTGTTTGACTTCGGCTCTTGCATGGGTCTTGAAGTGGCAACATGCCAAAAGATTTACTGACAAGCATATTATATATTTCTTTGTTAATCCTAGTTTGGTTCATTTGTATATTTAAATTAATAGACAACTTTATCGATTATATTGATATTTATTAAAGTGGATAATTTAATTTTATATAACATATGTTCGTACAATATTAGAAATGCTAAATGTTATCATCTTATTTTTCTAATAAGGCTCTAACTATGTTTTTGTATTCCTCAAAACCCTAAGAGAAATATATAGCTCTTTCAATTCCTTTAGTGTGTGTTAGGACTCGCTCATCTTGGGATTCTGACTTTGAGTTTGCTCAAAAAATCATAAGCCCATAAGCGATGGATGATTCCTTATCGATTGTATCATATAAAAATCCTAACCTTGTTCCTTGCCCTAATCTTGATCTCTACCTTAAGTCTGCTAACAAATCAAGAGAGATTATTCGCTCTTACCTATCATACTGCAATAGCCTAAGTATAATGCACATACCTTGAATTTTCTCAACAAATACAAGCATGTATCTTACCTCGTCTAATAATATACTAATAGTACTACACATAATATTCTTAGCTTAAGTTTGCTAAAAAAACTACGATGTATGCAAATAATCTATCAATATGTAAACGATAGAGGACAACTTTTGTAACAACCCGCTTTTCTGTACAATTCAAGCCGATAATAAACCATACATGTCCAACTCAAATCAAAAGGACTTTCAATTTTAATCCAAAATTCCAACTAGCTCTGAATTCATCCAATCCAACTCCATAGTGTAGTGCTCGCTGATACGAACGCAACACAACTTGTCGCGCTCGAAACGGACCTCGTACGAACAAATTATGGATTTATGAATATACGAGGTAATAAATAGTTAATTAACTAAATTAATAAAATTTTAATTTAAACTTATATCCCTCCATCCTATACGCTCTTACCAAGCCGAGAAAGAAAATCCAACTTGACGAGCATTCTATGATGTCCTGCTCCCATCGCCTCGTCGGAGGCTAATCCAACATCGTCGCCGCAACCCTCTTTGCCTCCTTTACCCACGACCAAGACGCGGCGTTCCCTCGTTGCTAGAAAATGCTCTACCAACCCAAAACATCGGCCATGAACGCGGCCTTGAATCAATCGTCTTGCCTTACTAGACGATGATCTAACCATTGATTTTGTAGAGCTCGTCGAGCTCTCTATTTTCCTAGTTGAAGTCGAAGCCTTAAAGCGCATAGATGGAGAGAAAACGAGGGAGGTAGGCCAGCGAATTTTGGCCATTAAATTTTAGAAAGGGGGCGGTTGAAGAAACTTGGGCTTGGATTAGAAAACTAAAATCTTCAAGTCTTTATATAGAAAATTTCGCAGCACTATTCATTCGTGAAAATTTCGAACTCCAAACGAAGTGTGTCGTTTGGGATTCTATATATTACACCCCTATTCCAAACATAATGGAATTTGTGTCGGAGGCCAATTCCATAATATTTAGAAGTTAGCTTTTCAAAATCAAATTATATTAATTTAAATTCCATTAATTAATTTCTACGCATTTCGAACTCGCATGACCAAACGATACGTCCGATCGCCACGAAATTCGACGACATATAATAATTCTTTATCACAGATCCAATGAAACTGATTTTGTTGAAACTCGAGATTGTACCTTGGAAGATTATTTTTACACGTTATTTAAAATGAATAATTCCCAAAATCAATTAAATCACTTTTAAATCAAAGTTAAAAGTTTACTATATTTCTTATTCAAATAGAATTTAAATCAATTTTTGAAATTGTTTTCATTCATACTAAATTCAAGATTCAATTATTTAAACAATTTCGAATATTAAATTCAATAATTTAATTATCAAATAAATCGTTATATTTGAAATCCAAGTTTTTTAGCTTATAAAAATAAATTTTCAATATTTAAAATCAACTAAATATTCCAAATTTGAATGACTAAAATTTCTGGTTGTTACACTCTTCCCCTTTAAAAGAATTTCGTCCCTGAAATTGCCAAGTAAGGAAAGTGTAACAACCCTATATTTTGTGATTTATTTTTTTTGTATATTTTAATTATTTCAATTGAATTTTTTATTTAAAAACTTATTTTATTTATTTTGAATGATAAACTTTAGTTTTGATATGAATTATCATTCCAAAGCATGACTAAAAAGAATATTTTCCAAAAAGTGAGTTTTTGGTCAAAATAGTCAAACTTTGACTTTTATTTCAAAATTTTAAAAGTTTGAAAATTTAAATTTTTTCTTTTATTTTGAAAGTACATAAAATTTTAAGAACACAGCCTTTTGTTTCGTTGGAAACGGATGTAAATTGTGAAAGTTATGTATATTTCAATATTGAGTGTAATTTGTTTATTCTGCAATTTTATTATTTTAAATAGTATAAATTTTATTTTTCTTTGTCATATTTTATTGTAATATGTATTGATATGTTATTTTATGTATGTTTTTATCTTCTAATATTTTGGAAGTGAGGTAGGAATTTTTCTAGAGCTAGTAGTATTTTTCTTGTAATTTCCATGCCCTGTTTTCAATTTTTAAACATTTTCTTTAGTTCTTTTCTATTTTTCTCCAATTTAATTATTTATTTTATTTTAGAAATGATAAATAAATTATTTTATTTCAAAATTTTACTTTAGAATATTTTTAAAATGAAGTAGATACTTTTCCAAAGCCATTGATGTTTTAATTGTAATTTTTGAACCCTGTTTTCAATTTTTAAGCAATTTCCTTAATTCTTTTTATATTTTCTTTAAATTTAATTATATATTTTTATTTTTTTCCACTTTGTTTCGGTTTTAGATGTACTTTCTGAATTTATTTTTTTTTACTTGACTTAAAAGAAAAGGAAGTATGGAAGGTTTTAAAAGCTAAGAAACGTAAAGTCGTTTCACCGTTTCTTTTACCGTTTCTTTTTCAATCAATGCATCAGTTTATTGTAGTCGTTCCTTTTCTTTTGCTTATTCAGGTGAAAGTTTCTCATTCCATCAATAATACACATCCATTTCAGATCTGAGCAAAGAAAAATAAGAAATGGCTTCTTCTTTGCTCACTTTTCTTCCTCTTTTTTCCATGTTTTCACTTGAATTTGCTTTGATTCTTCCATGTGTTTGCTCGGCCATAGCCTCACAATCATCACCACCGACCACCACCACTTCTACCCCACACAATCCATGGCCAAACCATTCCCATCCTCTGACCTGAGAGTGTTTTGACCATCCAATGACCCAATCTCCACAAAAACTATGCAAAATCCCTTAAAACATTGCCTAGCCTAGTTGTTTCACCACCTTCATACACCACCTTGGCTGTACCTATTTGCTCCACCATCACGTCCTCCATCTACAGCATCCCTAAGCCCCTCTTCTGACAAAAAAAATCCAGGCCATGACCATTGGATGAAGCATCACCACAAACTTTGCACAAAAACTCCACAAACATGCTAGCAGAACTCATGTTTCATCACTACCCTTCCATACCTTGCCTTGGCCACCTCATAGCCACCACCTCCAGCCATCACATCACCTCTGACATCAGTTCCAGACCTGTACCTGACATGACCAGACCTGTAGCAATGAAGGCCGAACCCAAACATGACCATAGGTCGAGCCTATGTTGTACCAAAACCACTTTGCCTTGACCTTTAGCATTCTTTGCCTTATAACTTACCATACCCCTTCTCATTTCCATTGTAGCCATGCCTTTCCGAGTCCAAACCTGACCTATATGATGCCATACCTGAGCCAAAACATCATTATGGCCAAGCTAAAGAGTCCCTTAGGCCAAGCATTGAAGTGATTGAGGCATGGTAAAATCATCTTGTTCATTGTTGCTTTTATTTCAATCTGTTTCAATGTTGTTTTGTATTAGAAATTCATGTGTTATATTTTGTTTTGTTTTGGGTTGTAACACAAGTTCTAATCTTAGGTCTCTTCCCACTTGAGCCTATTGTTGTGTCATCGTGCCTTCGGGAATCCGTTGTGTCATTTGTATTGCAATCTCCAACACCAAAAAAGTGAGTATTTCTCACCAGACATTATGTACTTATATAAGTAGTAAATTGACACCCTGTGAATCTGTAGAACTATATTAACATGTTATAACTGCTTATATTATTATCATATGATGTTCACACCTGTTATTACACCTGTTATATCATATGTTACTGTTATTTCATGCTATTTTATCAGTTTATCACACTGCAAGTTCCCTGTAAATTAGAAATCACTATGGGTTGAAATGATACATAACCGAACGAACTTTAGAATAAGGGAAAATTGTTATGAGCTGAAATGATAGGCCTGAATGATTTTCAATTTATTTCATTTGCTTGGGACTGCGGGTTTGAAATGATAAAACCCGGATTTTCTTTGTAAATTACGGGTTGAAATGATATATTACCTGTATCACTTTTCCTAGTGTAGAAAATTACATACAGACCCGTAGTTAATATATGTTTTCTAAAAAATTTAAAATTATTTTAGAAATTTAAATATTAAAACATTTTGATTTAAATCTAATTAAAAAGGATTTTTGTAAAATATTATTGATTTTCTGAATAATTGTAAGTAAAATGAATTAATGAAAAGTTATAAAATTTTGAACGTAAGTTATTTTGGAAAATTTGATTTAATTATAATTGGAAATTTAATTGAATATGAAATTATGATAAATTTATGATAATTTGAATTTAAATGAATTCAAAGTGATTTTATATCATATTTATGATTTTTAATAAAGTTGAAATGTGAAATGAATGAATACCTTAAGTTGAAATTTTGAAATATAACTAAATTGGAAATTTATGAAATTGACTTAAAAGTGAACTTTTAGTTAAGTAAATAAAAATAAAACTAAGTTATATTTGAGAATTTGAACTTAAGTGTTAAGTTTAAATTTAATGCAATGAA
The DNA here is from genome assembly GCA_030765085.1 of Allium cepa. Taxonomy (NCBI): domain Eukaryota; kingdom Viridiplantae; phylum Streptophyta; class Magnoliopsida; order Asparagales; family Amaryllidaceae; genus Allium; species Allium cepa. The sequence continues at coordinate 469,100,776 of CM060931.1, forward strand.
TTTAAAATTGAACATTGCAATTTAATAAGTGAATTATTATTAAATCTTGATTTTTGAATGGAAATTTAACTTTATAAAATCATGAACTTGAGGAAAATTAAATGATGTTTATAAACGTGAAAATGTATGATTTTATGAGTTAAAAATGTTTTAAATAGAAAAATATAATTGGTTGAGAAATTATATTGAATATTTGAAGTTAATTGGCTACATTTTTGAAATGCTATTAATTACAATGTAAACGATATTACAGCATTTGTAAATGTTGTAGTTGATGATAATGAACTAAAAAGCTAAATTGAATTAAAAGCTATTATAGCAATTTTTGTAAGTGCTATAATTTTTGAATTTAACTAAGTTTATTTAAAATTTAAGTAAACCCTATTACAACATTATAAAATGTTGTCTTTTGTTAAATTGAACTGTTTTGAATGTATCTTTCCGTAGCGTTTTCTAAATGCCACGAAAAGTGAATATTCACTGTTTTGATAAACTTAAGTGAATAAATGAACTTTGAAAGTTAAAAGTTTTGGAAATTCAATAATTTAATTATTGAACATAATAACTTCATTTTAGTGATTAAAAATGATTTTTTTTTGAATATAAACTGTTGTGAAATGTGAATTGAAATGGTATTTTAAATTGAATAAAATGAATAGTGATTTGAAATGAATGTGGTTTTGATATTTTGATATATTAAATGATTGAAATGTGGTTTGAAAAGATATGATATTTTGATATATTAAAATGATTTGAAAATGGAGTTTTGAAAGATATGACATTTTGATATTAAAATAATTTGAAAGGAAGTGCTGAAAGATAAGATATTTTGAATGAAGTTTTGAAAGGTTATGATATTTTGATATATTAAAATGATTTGAAAGGAAGTTTTGAAAGGATATGATAATTTAATATATTGAAATGGTTAGAAATGACTTGATATTTATTTTGATAAATATTTGAGTCGAAAGATATGGTATGATGATATATTGAAATGGTTTGGAAATAATTTAATCTTTATTTTGATAAAGACTTGGGTTGAAATGATATTTTATTTTGAAGTATAAATTTTTTTTTTTAAAGTTATAACTACGGGTTATAATAACGATTGGTTGTTAAAGAGACCGGGATCGGATATTGTCTTATGGCCGGCCAATACCGAAAACCACTTTAACAACTGTGTATGCGGTGGAGATTCCAGAATGAAGTAGGATGGTGGCGACGTTCTCGAGGTATATTACGTGGACCCAACTCCCGTGAGTTGGAATAAATGACTAAAACAGGAGCTATACCGGGCTACACAAAGGGTCGCACCCTTTCATCGAGCATGCTCCATCGAAAACCATTCTATTACTTTTACGATTCGATATGTGGCGCCACTGTGATTCGGGGGTAGTGCTCGAGGTGGGCGGAAGCTGCTGGCTTGCCGTCACCACCGGTCCGGGAGTCGAAACGGTGTATCCATCCTGGCATTGCCTCGCGTGCCGTGTCATCTCCTTATAGCGAGCTCACTATGATTTTCGTTTTAAAGATCCGACCGCGTTAAGGTTCACCATCCCCTTAACGCTATTTTCTATATGATTATACTTTACTGATTAGACACTACTGTATATAGCGCAATATACTACATAGTAAATAGTTTAACGGATCCTTAGAGGATGGGCGGTCCCAAACATCTTCTAAGTTACTTGTACCTTTACTACAGTTCACTTGAGTTGGTTTACATTGTATAATTATGTATGTCCTGACTCGAGTGTTTGTATTTTTATTTACGCTCGGGTCAGCCTGGGTATTCACAGATTTGGATTTCCACTTTCTGAAGATTGGAATCGCTGGAGATTATCTACTTGTCAAGTTTTATCTTTTGCGTAGAATTCTATGTAGTGAGACTTCCTTTGTACTTTATTTATTCTGTTGTATCTTATGTAACTCTGATATATTTATATAGTAGCTTCATGAACTACTATCTCTTTTACTTCCACTGCATTATTATTACTCTGTGTCTGTGATCTGTGATTTTTATTTACTGCATATTCTGAGATTTGCCAAATTTTTATTTACAACGCGGTATTTTGAGCAATTCAATTCCGGCATGAGTGCCTATCTATACACTTATAATGGATGCGAATGGTTGAAAATATCGGGTCGTTACAGTTGGTATCAGAGCTTTGGTAGCTCTAGGCAAAACTCAGCATATGGAGTGAATGTATTTACAGAACCACTTTCATTCGAGTTTGAATCTCTTCCTTTTGACTCGATTCCTTTGAATTTTGGAACATTCCCTACGGTTCCAAAATCCATTCGTATCCCTCACTATTCATCTTCTTTTGACTCTAGAGTATTCCATAACTCCGCTTCGAATGATCTTTTTAGTGAGTCGGCGGTCACGCCAATTTCAAATTAAATTAAAAAAAGGGGGAAAACTCCTTTACAATTAGCATGGATTCACCAGAAATTTATATCTATCCTTGGTTTAGATGCTAATATCTTTCGTTATCCCGAACTCTAACTCTTGAGATCGAATGTAGATTTACCCAAGAAAAATCCACATTGATCTTATTCTTTAAGCCACGGTTGACCCGGTAAATGTTGCCCGTGATTTCTTTAAGCTTATCCACCTCCCTATTTTGTTATTTAATCATCTTGTCTTTTGTTTCCAACCTATTTTCAAACATTTTGAATTGTACTTGTAAATCTATGTTTTGTTTTATATATTGTGTTGTTTGAGTTTTTGATGTTGATTTGGTTTTCCGATCGATTCGTCTGATCAACGCTATCGATGGGATTTCTAAAACACTTTGACAGAACAAACTGACACAATATTATTTTAAAATTTGGTTAGTGAAATAAAATTTTGATATATAAGTAAATTTATGGAACTTAATAAATTGATTTAAAATTGATTATTTGAAATGATAATACTCAATTTATCATTTATTGTTCTATAAATGAATTTATAGATAGTTGTTTATAAATTGATTTGGGAACTGAAATGAATTTTGAACAAGATATTTGAGAATTTAATTTCTGATGGTTTCAAACCTTGTGTTTAAAGTTTTAAAAGGTTATATTATTTAAAGTATTTTTGAATAGAAATTTGTTTTCAAAGGATTTTAAAGTTTAAAAATTAGTGATCTTCTCATTATCGCTGGGAAATAACTTCGGTGATGACTGCAGCATCATCGACATTCATTTTCGAGTTTCGAAGTGAAGAGACCGCTTTGTAGTCTTGCTACAGCTTTGTTTTGGGAAATTTAATTGATTTGAATTTCTAAAATATGACTTGATTTTAATATATATATATATATATATATATATATGATTGAAATTTGATTTGACATATTATGTATATATTATTACTTATCTCTAAATCGTTTGAAGAAATCGGAAATCTAATTCTTAAATTTTATTTTTAATGAATAATTTCAATTAAAAAGAAAGAAAATCAAATTTTTTGATTAAATGATTTAAACTTGAGATAATTGAATTGGAAAGTTTTATTTGTACAATACTCAATTGCATTCCAGCATAACTTACCTTAATTTCAGAAGTTAACAATGTAATTGGATAATATACAATATAAAAAGATTTTATAAATGAAATTTGAGTGGTTATAATAAATGTTATACACTTAAATTTTAATTATAAAATGATTAACAGAGGTAAATATAATAAAGGGTAATTGAATAACTTACAATAAAATAATGTTAAAAGAACTAAGAATAAAAGAAAGCAGTTATAATAAGTGTAAGTATGTTTAACATAAGTGATGAATATATTGGGAGGAATAAATTTAATTTTAATTAGGAATAAAAAAGAATAAAATTTATTTAGTACATTGTGAGTGTAATAAATGATTATTTTTCAAACCCATAGTTTTAAAAATTGTTAATTTAAGATGATTGGATAATAAGATAATGAAATTTGGGATAGTTAAGATTTATTTAACTTGTGTAAAAGATTTATTCTCTATTTAAGGTGAATTTTCCATGCTTTCAAATTTATTTGCTTATTTTATTTTTCAAACTATCTTTTGGTTGTCCTTATCATCCTCATCTTGCTATAGACTGATATAGGCATATTTCTATAATCTTTCTGTTTAGAAATCTTCTATAATCTTTGATAATCTTTGGTACTCATTTTGAATCCACCTTTTCGTGCTTGTGTTCTTGATTTCGGAGGATCTTGGAAAGATCATCTCCACCTTGTTAAACTTACCTATCACAATAGTTATCATGTATAATTTCCTTCTCCTTGTCATCTTGTCCTAATCTTGTTTCACTCTATCTTTTTCTGTGCTTTCCCGTACCTCATTCCTTTTCGGGGACGAAAAGTTTTGAGTGGGGGAGAGTGTAACAACCCTATATTTTTTGATTTTTTTGTATATTTTAATTATTTTAATTGAATTTTTTATTTAAAAACTTATTTTATTTATTTTGAATGATAAACTTTAGTTTTGATATGAATTATCATTCCAAAGCATGACTAAAAAGAATATTTTCCAAAAGGTGAGTTTTTGGTCAAAATAGTCAAACTTTGACTTTTATTTTAAAATTTTAAAAGTTTGAAAATTTAAATTTTTTCTTTTATTTTGAAAGTACATAAAATTTTAAGAACGCTTCTTTTTGTTTCGTTGGAAACGGATGTAAATTGTGAAAGTTATGTATATTTCAATATTGAGTGTAATTTGTTTATCCTGCAATTTTATTATTTTAAATAGTATAAATTTTATTTTTCTTTGTAATATTTTATTGTAATATGTATTGATATGTTATTTTATGTATTTTTTTGTCTTTTAATATTTTTGAAGTGAGGTAGGAATTTTTCTAGAGCTAGTAGTATTTTTCTTGTAATTTTCATGCCCAGTTTTCAATTTTTAAACATTTTCTTTAGTTCTTTTCTATTTTTATCCAATTTAATAATTTATTTTATTTTAGAAATTATAAATAAATTATTTTAATTCAAAATTTTACTTTAGAATATTTTTAAAATGAAGTAGATACTTTTCCAAAGCCATTGATGTTTTAATTGTAATTTTTGAACCCTGTTTTCAATTTTTAAGCAATTTCCTTAATTCTTTTTATATTTTCTTTAAATTTAATTATATATTTTTATTTTTTTCCACTTTTTTTAGGTTTTAGATGTACTTGCTGAAGTTATTTTGTTTTACTTGACTTAAAAGAAAAGGAAGTATGGAAGGTTTTAAAAGCTAAGAAACGTAAAGTCGTTTCACCGTTTCTTTTACTGTTCCTTTTTCAATCAATGCATCAATTTATTGTAGCCGTTCCTTTTCTTTTGCTTATTCACGTGAAAGTTTCTCATTCCATCAATAATACACATCCATTTCAGATCTGAGCAAATAAAAATAAGAAATGGCTTCTTCTTTGCTCACTTTTCTTCCTCTTTTTTCCATGTTTTCACTTGAATTTGCTTTGATTCTTCCATGTGTTTGCTCAGCCATTGCCTCACAATCACCACCACCGACCAACACCACTTCTTCCCGACACAATCCATGGCCAAACCATTCCCCTCCTCTGACCTGAGAGTGCTTTGACCATCCAATGATCCAATCTCCACAAAAACTATGCAAAATCCCTTAAAACATTGCCTAGCCTAGCCTAGCCTAGTTGTTTCACCACCTTCATACACCACCTTGGCTGTACCTATTTGCTCCACCATCACCTCCTCCATCTACAGCATCCCTAAGCTCCTCCTCTGACAAAAATAATCCAGGCCATGACCATTGGATGAAGCATCACCACAAACTTTGCACAAAAACTCCACAAACATGCTAGCAGAACTCATGTTTCATCACTACCCTTCCATACCTTGCCTTGGCCACCTCATAGCCACCACCTCCAGCCATCACATCACCTTTGACATCAGTTCCAGACCTGTACCTGACATGACCAGACCTGTAGCAATGAAGGCCGAACCCAGACATGACCATAGGTCGAGCCTATGTTGTACCAAAACCACTTTGCCTTGACCTTTAGCATTCTTTGCCTTATAACTTACCATACCCCTTCTCATTTCCATTGTAGCCATGCCTTTTCGAGTCAAAACCTGAACTATATGATGCCATACCTGAGCCAAAACATCATTATGGCCAAGCTAAAGAGTCCCTTAGGCCAAGCATTGAAGTGATTGAGGCATGGTAAAATCATCTTGTTCATTGTTGCTTTTATTTCAATATGTTTCAATGTTGTTTCGTATTAGAAATTCATGTGTTATATTTTGTTTTGTTTTGAGTTGTAACACAATTCTAAGCTTGGGTCTCTTCCCACTTGATCCTATTGTTGTGTCAACGTGCCTTCGGGAATCCGTTGTGTCATTTGTATTGCAATCTCCAGCACCAAAAAAGTGAGCATTTCTCACCAGACATTATGTACTTATATAAGTAGTAAATTGACACCCTGTGAATCGGTAGAACTATATTAACATGTTATAACTGCTTATATTATTATCATATGATGTTCACACCTGTTATTACACCTGCTATATCATATATTATTGTTACTTCATGCTATTCTGTATATTTTATCAGTTTATCACACTGCAAGTTCTCTGTAAATTAGAAATCACTATGGGTTGAAATGATACATACCCGAACGGACTTTAGAATAAGGGAAAATTGTTATGGGCTGAAATGATAGGCCTGAATGATTTTCAATTTATTTCATTTACTTGGGACTGCGTGTTTGAAATGATAAAACCCGGATTTTCTTTGTAAATTACGGGTTGAAATGATATATTACCCGTATCACTTTTCCTAGTGTAGAAAATTATATACAGACCCGTAGTTAATATATGATTTCTAAAAAATTTAAAATTATTTTAGAAATGTAAATATTAAAACATTTTGATTTAATCTAGTTAAAAAGGATTTTTGTAAAATATTATTGATTTTCTGAATAATTGTAAGTAAAATGAATTAATGAAAAGTTAGAAAATTTTGAACGTAAGTTATTTTGAAAATTTTGATTTAATTATAATTGGAAATTTAATTGAATATGAAATTATGATAAATTTATGATAATTTGAATTTAAATGAATTCAAAGTGATTTTATATCATATTAATGATTTTTAATAAAGTTGAAATGTGAAATGAATGAATATTTTAAGTTGAAATTTTGAAATATAACTAAATTGGAAATTTATGAAATTGACTTAAAAGTGAACTTTTAGTTAAGTAAATAAAAATAAAACTAAGTTATATTTGAGAATTTGAACTTAAGTGTTAAGTTAAAATTTAATGCAATGAATTTAAAATTGAACATTGCAATTTAATAAGTGAATTATTATTAAATCTTGATTTTTGAATAGAAATTTAACTTTATAAAATCATGAACTTGAGGAAAATTAAATGATGTTTATAAATGTGAAAATGTATGATTTTATGAGTTAAAAATGTTTTAAATAGAAAAATATAATTGGTTGAGAAATTATATTGAATATTTGAAGTTAACTGACTGCATTTTTGAAATGCTATTAATTACAATGTAAATGATATTACAGCATTTGTAAATGCTGTAGTTGATGATAATGAACTAAAAAGCTAAATTGAATTAAAAGCTATTATAGCAATTTTTGTAAGTGCTATAATTTTTGAATTTAACTAAATTTAATTGAAATTTAAGTAAACCCTATTACAACATTTTAAAATGTTGTCTTTTGTTAAATTGAACTGTTTTGAATGTATCATTCCGTAGCGTTTTCTAAATGCCATGAAAAGTGAATTTTCACTGTTTCGATAAACTTAAGTGAATAAATTAACTTTGGAAGTTGAAATTTTTGGAAATTTGATAATTTAATTATTGAACATAATAACTTCATTTTAATGATTAAAAATGATTTTTTTTTAATATAAACTGTTTTGAAATGTGAATTGAAATGGTATTTCAAATTGAATAAAATGAATAATGATTTAAAACGAATGTGGTTTTGATATTTTGATATATTAAATGATTTAAAAATGGTTTGAAAAGATATGATATTTTGATAAATTAAAATGATTTGAAAATGGAGTTTTGAAAGATATGACATTTTGATATTAAAATAATTTGAAAGGAAGTGCTGAAAGATAAGATATTTTGAACGAAGTTTTGAAAGGTTATGATATTTTGATATATTAAAATGATTTGAAAGGAAGTTTTGAAAGGATATGATAATTTAATATGTTGAAACGGTTAGAAATGACATGATATTTATTTTGATAAATATTTGAATCGAAAGATATGGTATGATGATATATTGAAATGGTTTGGAAATAATTTAATCTTTATTTTGATAAAGATTTGGGTTGAAATGATATTTTATTTTGAAGTATAAAATATATTTTTTTAAAGATATAACTACGGGTTATAATAACGATTGGTTGTTAAAGAGACAGGGATCGGATATTGTCTTATAGCCGGCCAATACCGAAAACCACTTTTACAACTGTGTACGCGGTGGAGATTCCAGATTGAAGTAGGATGGTGGCGACGTTCTCGAGGTATATTACGTGGACCCAACTCCCGTGAGTTGGCATAAATGACTAAAACAGGAGCTATACCGGGCTACACAAAGGGTCGCACCCTTTCATCGAGCATGCTCCATCGAAAACCATTCTATTACTTTTGCGATTCGATATGTGGCGCCACTTTGATTCGGGGGTATTGTTCGAGGTGGGCGGAAGTTGCTGGCTTGCCGTCACCACCGTTCCGGGAGTGCAAACGGTGTATCCACCCTGGCATTGCCTCGCATGTCGTGTCATCTCCTTATAGCGAGCCCACTACGATTTTGATTTTAAAGATCCGACCGCGTTAAGGTTCACCATCCCCTTAACGCTATTTTCTATATGATTATACTTTACTGATTAGACACTACTGTATATAGCGCAATATACTACATAGTAAATTGTTTAACGGATCCTTAGAGGATGGGAGGTCCTAAGCATCTTCTAAGTTACTTGTACCTTTACTACAGTTCACTTGAGTTGGTTTACATTGTATAATTATGTATGTCCTGACTCGAGTGTTTGTATTTTTATTTACGCTCGGGTCAGCCTGAGTATTCACAGATTTGGGTTTCCACTTTCTAGAGATTGGAAACGCTGGAGATTATCTACTTGTCAAGTTTTATTTTTTGCGTAGACTTCTATGTAGTGAGACTTCCTTTGTACTTTATTTATTCCGTTGTATCTTATGTAACTCTGATATATTTATATAGTAGCTTCATGAACTACTATCTCTTTTACTTCCGCTGCATTATTATTACTCTGTATCTGTGATTTTTATTTACTGCATATTCTGAGATTTGCCAAAATTTTATTTACAACGCGGTATTTTGAGCAATTCAATTCCGGCATGAGTGTCTATCTATACACTTATTATGGATGCGAATGGTTGAAAATATCTGGTCGTTACAGAAAATGCCCCAAATCCATTAACTTTTCAAAACAAACACATTGAAATAGATTATGCAATTTTTAAGTCTTTAAAATCAATTTTTTTAGATTTCAACTAACATCATTTAAAGTTATAAAACCTAAAATCAAAATTTTAGTTATCAATTTTTCTTTTTCAAAATTCTCAAAAAAATTCTGACGCCTTAAATTTACGAAAATTTTTGCCAACGCTTTTGCACAATTCGATCGTAATAAATCACATTATATATAATCACAAATATATATCTTATCTTCGATGATGAAGCATACCATAGGAAAAATATAAAAGTACGGCACGTAATCTGAGATGTGTACCTTATTGTTAGCATCAGCAGGCATATACAATCAATATAGGGCAAAAGCGAGCTCCAAATGCGAAGCATACGTCATCCGCACCTACCAAACACTCAACAACTAATGAACATAAGTATATGGAAAGTAATATCAATATATATATAACATAGACTAATATAATAACTACATGTAATTTTAGTGAATGTAACAAGAGAACTTATTGAAAAAATAACATCTATCCAATTTATTTGTCATCATGTAAATTTGCATTTCCAAATGTCAACATTATATACTTCCATTTCTTATTAACCTGCTATTGATTCATTTTCTATTTATTCCTATTCAATTGATTTACATTCAATTATTAACCTTCACTTTAATTATATTCAATCTCAGGTTAACAACAGTTCACTTACATTCACTTATTTATATTTCTTATTTACATAAATTTATTCATATCCAATTCATTCATGCCAATTAATGCACATTCCATATAAATGTGAATTTCATTAATCTATATTTAATCAATTTTCATTCAGTCTCTTTGCATTCAATTGATTTACACTAAATTCAATTATTCTCATTGATTTTTCTTACACCCATCTATTCACATTCATTTAATTTTCATTCAATACAAATAAATATCTTCACATTTTAAACGTTTGTTTTGTGTATAAGATGAATGACAACATGCAGACCGAAATAGAAATATCAATGCACTAATTTTTCAGTTTTAACCATACACTTTCAGTCTTCTTCATTAGTCTTTCAATAAAGGAAACTCTACTTTTTCCATTATTTTATATGTTTTATTTTTCGTGAAGGCTTTACAACTAAAAACAAGATCATGAAAGAGCTACTTCTCTTTTTAGTTATTTTTATGTTTGCAATTTCTAATTGGTAAGTTGGGTTATGAAAACTTATTTTATTAGTAATTATCGTGCCTCAAAGGTTAAAAGTTGAAGAGCAGTGAAGTTTTATATGGACATATCGATAAGAAATGAGATAAGTATTAGTTGGTACCAAATCAACATTGCTTATTTGATAAATTAAGCGAAGATGAAAATAAAGAAACAATAATTATGAAAAAAATTGGAAAGGAACAATGCTTAAAGAAAAAGCGAATATAGTATAAAAATATAGAAAACAATACAGATGCACATTATACGAATTTCTTGGTTTTTATGATCCAATATTATGATTCGTGATTGATAGACTAACTAAGTAAACATGTTATAGTCTGTAAATTATAAACAATCAGTCTTTGATAGTAATTTGACATTACCAATTCAAATATTTGAAAACTTCACATTAGTGTAACATTATAACATGATACAATATCACATATAACATGTTTACTACTGTTATCCCGTATTATCTTGATATTTTAAAATATCTCATATTGGTACATATCCGATATATACCCGATACAAATATTGACCGGTTAGTTAGAGACCTAATTTAAAAAATATTAATGCTCGGATAAGGTTTACATTTCAAACAACAAATAAGGGTCCGAATTAATATCCAATTCATTTTTATTATTTTCTTCTCGAACTTGCTTGGGATAATAAATTGATACGATTGGCCTATATAAATTTGTTATATTGCATTATTATGCGAAATAAAAGTGGCATGGAAAAGAAGCATTTGAAAGCAGAATACAAGAGGAAAGTTTAGCAAAAAGATAATGCGTTTTTTGTATCATGGAAGACGTATTTGAAAATAGTATTTAACTCATCTGTCACTGGTAATTAATTTTGTTATTGTGTTTTCTGTTTGTTTTGTGTATTTAATAATACAGTTAATTGAGTTTAAATTATTTTTACATCATGTAATATTAAAAAAATTGTAATAAAAAATAGATGATTTTTAATAAATACTGGTATATTGGAATTCAAATACAAATATATTATTGCTCTCTAATCCAGCTCCTGATTTGTTAGAACATAAGCGACTTCCCATTCGAAATATAGGTCATCGTTCAACTGTATAGCCATACACTTTGCTATGGTGTACGCCATTCCCGTGCTACTTGAAGAATGTGCACTCGTTGCAGCAGCCGACTGTTGTCTCCGAGCCACAGAAGTTGTAGTCGATTGGTATGGATGTGAAGCAGTATGGGGAGGAGTGTGAAACTCAAGATCATTGCTTTTAAAAAGATCCATGTCTACATGTGTATTGAAGTGGGTAGGGGGAGCCTCTGGCCCTATGTACTTGCACAATGGAATTTCGATACAAACGTCAAACATTTAATTCAACTCCCTAAACTTTGAAGGCGAGGAAAATTTGAATCTTTTATATCTCTTAGCCGTCGTACTCTATCAGTCATCGTCTTTGTCAACCGTGTCTTTCTCCATAATTCAGTACCTTCTTTCAGCATGTAGCAAAAGGTTCCAAGGGTTTAAGGAGAGTTTCAGATTGTCACATTTTTTTTTTCATCCGAGTAGTTGTATATTCCACGCCCATTTGTGTATTTAAAGCAGTAACAATGTCCTTGTATCAACATCTTACACGCTAAGAACGAGAATAAATGTTGTCATATCTAATATATATGAATGCTAGGGTACAGTCCACAATGTTTATGGTAAAAGCACGAGACGGTTCAGTGGTAAATATTCCAAAAAAATAAGAAATTCAAAAAAAGATCTTATGGAAAAACGCTTAAAAAATATGCTTTTGAAATTAGTTACCCGAAGTAGATGATCATTTAGGTGTTTCAAAGGTTTGATTTTCAAATTTGGGGGTTTAGGGGAGAAGTTGCTTAAGAGATGAAGAGGAGAAATGAATAAATGAAAGGATTAAATGGTGAACAATTGGCTAATGAACTGTTGCATCTGACGCCAACAATTCATTTTCAACGATTCAACTAAGTGGAGTAAATGCATTGGTCCCCCCTTAATGATTCAAACGTGTTGGACGCGATGCCAATGTAAATGGAACGAAATTTGGCTGAAAAAGGACCCTTAATGAGTTATGCAGTTTGATGTAACAATCTAAAATATTTTAAAATGTGAAGGTCAGTTTTATTTCAACATTCAATTGTGCTTTTTTCTCTAAAATAATTAACACTTCATAAATTCACTTTTCATCTTGATTTATTCCAAATTATCCTTGAATATGCCAAACACCAAAAAGGATTAGGAATAAGAAAGTAGGATTTTGGGAAAAAGACAACAAGATGAAGAACCATTCTACCCTTTAGCATGATTTTGGTGCAAATTGCACTACAAGGTAGCATGGTTTAGGAATAATCCATGCTACATTATAACAAGGTTAATGTACAAACCATGCTACTTGCTTCAACATTTATTTTCTCTTCTTATTGTTTTCTACTAAATGAGCACTAGTTATTGTTTATGTTCTCCTTTCGATGTTTGGAAACCAAGATGGAATACTCAACTATTAATTTAGACTTGTATCATTTTTTATAATGGTCCTAGCGTAGTTGGTCATAGGTTATTGATTTATAGATCTAAATTAAATTTTGGCTCCACCTTTAACTGTTGACTTTGATATTGATGTTTGGGAAAAAAATTGAATCCTTAACCCAACGGTGGAAAACAAAAACCTAACCCTAATACCAATCCAATATCTAATATTAACTCTCGCTCCTTTGATAGAGCTTTGGGTCAGGAAAGGAGGGTGATAGATGATGAAGGCTCCATTCTAGTGGAAAGTAAGAAGAGAAGATTGACTTGGGTTTTAAGTGGAGAGGGAGGTGTTGTCGCCGACGAAGAAGGAAATCAAGCAAATATAATGCCAGATTAGGTGTAACGAAGGGCGGTTTTATTGGATCGATGGAGGATTTTGCAATAACCCATATTTTCCTATAAATTAAGTAATAAAATAAACTTAACAATTTAAACTTAAAGATCAAAATCATCGTTTTTTAAAACTCTTGAATTTGGAAACGAAATTACACTCATTGCCATCATTTCGTTTTTCTAATGCAGGATGTATACTAGTTAGTCCAAATCAGAATATATGAGATTAAGTTATGAACATTTTTGTAGATTGTAATTTAAATTTTGAATTTTAGCCGAGTCAGCCAAAATTGAATTGAAACTTTACTATTTATACCAACTCGTTCCTTCATTTTAAAATTCTAAAATCATTTTCCCAACTACATATTCTTCCTCTCTCAAAAAGACAGAAACCCTATCTCAATCAAGCCCAAAATTTATAATGACCTACCATTTAAGATGCCTCAATTCACGTATAAGATGTCATTGACATCGTCGACCTTGCAGACGGCGAATCATTTTGAGATAAAATATAAAACATATCACAGAGTTATCTACAATATTATACGCTTTCTAAAACTCACACCGGAAGTGATAAAATATAATACCAAATAATATCATAATCCTAGATAAATAAAATAAACTGTAACTAATAGTATTCAGTTGTAAAATGTCTCTAAACAAGGAAAATAAATAAAGAGTTTGAATGTCTCTAGAAAAATATCAAATAAATAGTAGATAGCTAATAGATAAACAAATGCATGCCTCCATCGCACCATCATGCCTCCAAGCCACTACCAATCCTTTCTATCAACCTACCAGAATATAACTAAAAAGGAGAAAATCATAAAGGGGGTCAAACATACGTCTGGTGAGTGAATTTTATCATATAAGTATGCAATACTAATAAGCTAGTAAAACAACACTCATGCTTGAAAACCATACCATAACATGTGTCATCTTCACCAAACAAAACTTCTAACACAATATAATACAACAGCGACATCATATGTTAAGGTCTCACTAAAATATATCCCATTTCAAATCATATGCACACGATCAAGCCTACATTCTCAACTTGCATGCCGAAGACCGACAGCAACATGATTAAGCCAGAAGTTCCAACTTATTATCTATGAAAATGCATGCGTCATGCTACCAAGGATATCTCAACCTACTATTGCCAAATCGTAATCGACTCACCATTGAGGAACTATTATCTCAACCCACTATCGCCACATCATAAGCGACTCGCTATTGAATAATAAAATGTCTCGGTCCACTATCGCCATATCGTAAATGACTCGCTATCGAGGAACTATATGTATCAGTCCGCTATCATCACATCGAACACTAAGGACTCAACTCTTTTGAATGTACCACATCGTCAAATCATAAGCGACTCGCTACTAGGTAACAACATATCTTAGCTCATTAATGCTAATCATAAGTGACTCGCTACTGAGTAACAAAATGCCTCCGCCCACTATCGCCAAATCGTAAGTGACTTACTATCGAGGAACAAAATGTCTCAGCACTTTGGAGTAACGACAATGTGAATTCATGCAACGTACATCAAGAGGATTTTGATCCAAGAAGGTGTGGGATGGACAGTAGATAATGACCGAACCATTCACGTTAGGTGGAGCACGACTACCACTTAGTACTTGCTATCCAAACGTCGGACTTGTCAGCTATGGTTAGACGGCTAGTAAGGGAGAACCAAGATATGACCAATGATGATTGAGAGACCTCAAGAAGCCAAACCCCATTCATAGAAAATAATTCACATGTGGAGTATCAAAGGAGATTTAACATGTCATCGATGCCTGCATACGAGGGAAAACTGACTCCAGATAGCATATCATGAGATATGAATGGCTGATGGAATCCGCATAAGCTAATGATGCCACAAAATGCATGTGTTTTCCCAATACTCTTTCTGGCATAACGATGATGTGGTCATGAGATTACCCCACGATTAATCCCTAGATTTGATGATTTAGCCACAAAGTTTGTAGAGAAGTTTCGTATGCACACAACTCACCCTAAAGATGTAATGTCCCTATCAAGTATGATCCAGGCTCTAGGAGGATCGTTGAAAGATTTATTGGAAAGATTTCATAGTA
The DNA here is from genome assembly GCA_030765085.1 of Allium cepa. Lineage (NCBI taxonomy): Eukaryota > Viridiplantae > Streptophyta > Magnoliopsida > Asparagales > Amaryllidaceae > Allium > Allium cepa. Next base: position 469,116,376 of record CM060931.1, read on the forward strand.
CTATCATAGAAGTCGGTAATCCGAATGACTATTTAATATTCATGGAGATTAGTTATCTGGCAAATCACCTATGATATTCGAGCATTTCTATGCCAAAGCAGCTCAATATTTAAGGAAAGAGGAAGCTAGATGCTCTAGGAAGAAGAATGTTGTCGGATCAGGTAGAGAGGGAGTGCAAAGCAACATTATAGTGAAGCGGTCCGGGGAGAGTTCTAGAAAAGTTCAAGTAAATCTCTAAAATAAACCAAATTAGTAAACTAAAAGCACTGATAGGAACCATAAGAGGAAAGCTAAGGATTCCAATGTATGATACCTACACAATGCTGATTACGTCTCTATAAAATGTCTATTTGTCTACACGCAATACCATGCAATATAGGAAGCCACCTCCGAAGGAATTGATGGAAAAGAAAAGGCATACTGGAAAATATTTCCAGTTCCATAAATGCTATAGTCACAACACAAATGAGTGTAGGTATCTCCAGGATGTTAACGAGGAGTTAGTTTGGAAAAGAAAGTTACAGCAATTTGTTAAAGCCTCGTAGGATGGTCGGCAGGGGACATTCAACCCCAACCGAGGACAAGCATCGCACAAGGCTGAGGAGCCTGGGCATACCGGTGGAAGGTTAGTGATCAATACAATGGTTGAGGACCGTATCCAACTGATAAGAGTTGGGATGAGATGGAGCACTATGCTAGCGCGATCAAGCATATGAATTTTGAATGTTGTACGAGTACAAAGGATGGAGCTCTGGAAAAACAGCAATGTACAATGACGGATGACATTGTGTTCAGAAACAAAAATGCAGATAAGATGGAGGCACCGACGATCGACCATATGTTCATTTTGACCATGATCGGCCTTGCCTTAATAAGGAGGATTTTGGTTGATCGTGGAAGTTTTGTAAATATAATTTTCAAAAAGGCTTAAGATCAGATGAGGATGGCAGCCAAAGACTTGAAACCGTCCAAAGTCTACATTTATTGCTTTAACAATGTTGCGACTAAAGCTGTCGAAAACATCTAATTACCCGTAGAGTTGGGAGAAGGTGATCGTAGGAGAGTGCGGATGTTGCCATTTGTTGTCTTGGATGTTGACTCTTCATATAATGCTTTTCTAGGCCGACAAACCCTAGTTGAATTTCGGGCAGGACTTGCCCCATGATGTTTGACTTTAAAGTTCCCAACTGATAACATGTTGGAAATGTGCATGGTAATCACGCGACTGGACGTGCATGTTATGTGGCTGAATTGAGGGACACTCAACGGAAGGAGAAAGGAAAGGGTGTGGATAAGTATCTCCACATACAAACCGTCGAAAATTGTCAATCTATGTCAGGGCCTGGGCTCGGGCACCACAGTCGATTCTATAAAGACATAGATTTGAGGGATGGCGAGGAGAAGCCCAAAGAGACCAAGGATGCACCGGCTAAGCTGACGATTGACGTTATGGTTAACCACGACGACCCATCACGGTTCCTAAAGATCGGATCACATCTCAGCCCCCTGATGATGAAAGAACTTGCTGGTTTTCTCTTAGCGAATCTTGATGTGTTCGCTTAGACTCATTCTGACATGTGTGGGATCTCGCCTACCATTATGAGTCACACATTAAATATCGATCCAAGGCATGTCTTGGTGAAATAGAAAAGGCGTGGCATGGATCCGGAGAGATCTACTGCCCTTTAAAAGGAGGTGGATAAGCTCAAAGGCAATAGGTTTATTCGCGGCGCCCTCTACTCTAAATGGGTATCTAACCTTGTACTTGTGAGAAAGGCGAATGGAAAGTGGCAAACATGCATTGATTACTCGGACTTGAACAAGGCATGCCCGAAAAACAGTTTCCTCCTTTCAAGGATCGACCTGCTGGAAGAATCAGCCGCATGACATGAATTTCTATCTTTCATGGATATGTACTCTAAATATAACCAAATCCAGATGCACATTCCCGATCAGAAGCGCATCAGCTTCATTACCGAGGTTGGATTGTATTGCTATGTGGTAATGCCATTTGGATTGAAGAATGATGAGCGACCTATCAACACCTAGTCGGTAGAATGTTTAAAGATCATAGTGGAAAGTCGATGGAGGTATATGTGGATTATATGCTCATGAAGTCACGATAAGCAAGCGACCAAATTAGAGACTTAATAGAAATGTTCGACATTCTCTAATATTCCACAATGAAGATCAATCCGCTGAAGTGTTCTTTTCGTATTGCATCAGGAAAGTTCTTAGGTTTCATCACAATGCTTGCAGAATCGATGCTAATCCCGAGAAGATTCAAGCAATTTGCAACATCCAAGTGCCTAAGACCATCAAGCAAATACAAAGTCTAAATGGGAAGGTTGCGGCCCTAAGTTGATTTATTTTTAGAGCCACCGATAAATGCATTCCTTTCTTCATTTTGATTAAGAGGTAGAAAAGGAACTTCGAATGGACACAAGATTGCAAAGATGCATTCTGAGCTTTGGTGAACCACTTAGAGAAGCCTCCCATCTTATCAAAGCTGGTGGATCATGAAGAATTTTATATCTACTTGTATATGTCAACACATTTTATAAGTGTTGCACTACTTCACGAGGAGAAACGAATCCAGAGACCGATATACTATGTTAGCAAGTGAATAACAGGAGCTGAAAGGAACTACCCAAAGATAGCAAAATTGGCATACTGCTTGTTGCTTGGTTTGCGAAAGCTTAGCCCCTATTTTTAAGCTTATCCTATCAACTTATACCCCATATCCGTTACGACAGTCCGACAATGACTTAAGACGTCTGGAAGGTTACTCAAGTGGAACATCGAACTGAGGCAATTCGATATCACTAATCTTTCTCAGAGAGCCATCTAAGGACAAGCACTGGTGGACTTTATAGCAGAATTCACTACACACGAATATCTTTTAAAGAGCGGTGGTGCCTCTATCATTCGATGGAAAAAGTATATGGATGAATTATCCAATGACCATTGTTCTGGAGCAGGAATTGTTTTAGTCACTCCAAAGATCGATAAATTTGCTATGCTTTGAAGCTTGATTTTCTTGCAATGAACAATGAAGATGAGTATGAATCCTTGATTGGTGGACTCGGGCTTACTAGAGAACTGTGAATAAAGTCTATTGAAATCTTTTACGACTTACAGTTCATAACATACCAAGTCAGTGAAAATTACCAAGCTAAATGACAACGAATTGCCCCGTACCTTATCCAAGTCTAAGAATTATTGACTGGTTTTGAGTATTTTGGCATCACGCACATTCCCGAAATCAAAACAAAGAGGCCGACTCATTGGCGAAGTTTGCTAGCACTGGGGATGCACAACAGATGGGCTTGGTTTCAGTCGAAGTACTAGATGCTTTAAGCATAAATCGAATGGAAATTGTCATTCAGGAAGGGGTCATGTATAGAAAGGGTTTCTCTGTTCCTCTTTTCTAGTATATCGCTCATAATGAAGTAAAACGAGTCTTAAAGGAAGTTCATGAAGATGAATGTGACAATCACATAGGGGGACAAACCCTAGCAAAGAAAATACTCCATTATGGGTATTATTGGCTAATTGTCAACCGAGATGCTTCCGATTATGCTAGGCGATGTGACAGACGCCAAATGTATGCAAAATTTTCGAGAGCTCCGCTAATGGAAAATGCACAAATGGTCAGTCTATGGCCGTTTTCCATATGGTCATAAATATTATCTGTTCCTTACCGATCTGTAAAGGTGGTGCGAAGTACGCCATCGTCGTAGTTGATTACTTCACCAAATAGGTCGGACCAAAACCTTTAGCCATGATCACGACAAAGAAAGTAATCAACTTCATTGTTCGGAGCATCATCTGCCATTTTGGCCTTCCATGAACCATTGTAGCTGATAATGGAACCGAATTCGACAGCATTGTATTCAAAGACTTCTACCATCGACATCATATTGAAAAGAGATTTGCGGCAGTTGCTTACCCTCAAGCAAATGGATAAGTTGAAGCTGTGAACAAAATCATAAAGTCCATCCCGAAGAAGCGTTTGGAAAAGGCAAGAGGCAAGTGGGTGGATGAACTTCCAACATAGTTATGGGCTTACAGAACCACCCACAAGTCCACAACTGACCATATCACCCTACCTTACGGCTCAGAAGCCGTCATTCCTGATGAAGTCGAAGTCCATTCTCATCGAGTAACTTACTATGATCCTAGTACGAATAGGTATCTCCTCTTATAATTTCTAGACTTTGTAGATGAGAAGCATGGAGAAGTTGATTTGACGGCAGCTACACATCGACATCGAGTCACCCGATACCACAACACTAAGGTCCAACCTAGAACCTTTGAAATCAACGATCTTGTCTTAAAACGGGTTTTACCTACCCCGACGCACATGAATCCAGCTTGGGAAGGACCATATATCATTGAACAAAAGCTTGGAGAGGGAACTTTAAAGATAGCGACTTTTGATGTCATCACACTCCCAAGAGCATGGAATAACGAGCATTTATGATGCTGTTTCGCTTAGTTTATTCCTTTTCACTTAGTTATGTTCAATTTTCGAATTTTCTTTATCATTTGATTTTCCAAATATGTAATAAAACAAATTATGTCATTTCTTTCCATTTGGAAAATACTATTTGAAATTTCCCTCATATCTGTGGTTGTTATAGCATTATATATTAGTTATGATACCCGGCTAACTAATATTAACATATACGAGCAAGTTCTCAGGGTATAGAGCTATCCAATTACATAAGTTCACGATTGAACTAAACAAAATGACAATGGTCCGACCGTTCATTGGATGACTCTCGCTCACAACCCGATGGATGGAATACCTAACGAGGAATGGATGTGACTCAACCATCCGATAACAAGTTATTCCTACCAAGCGATGAGACAGAAATGAACCAAAAGCGATCATAATACGATCCATCGATCGATCGCTCACCAAACTAAACCCCAAACTTAGGGGAAAATCAATCAATTAAGGAAAGCGCAGGCCAACTATTTTTCAAAATAACTCTAAGTACCCTGAGTGTGGACTGGAATATAAACATGAACTGGGTGTGATCCGATTGCCCGCTAACCAACTCTTATCCCCAGAGGTGGATCTAGGTATAAACAAGTAAATGAGTGCAGTTTGACCACTCACTACTCCATAAACTCTGACCTGAAACAAAATGGAGGGGTATAAACTTGCTAAGGATGGAGTTCGACCATCAATTGTCTAACACCGCTAACCTGAGACTGGAGGCAGGAGTATAATCACTCGAACTGCTGAATCTGATGGCGTAACACTAAGGCTTGAGTCTGGTGTTTGGTACAACTTAAGGCCATGACCACAACCACGTGATGGCGGTAAAAAAAATTAATTAATGGACGATTGTCCAAATTAACAAGCAATGAATTACAAGTACATTGAATGGAAAAGTAATAGCTCGACTACTTAGACAAAATTCACACTAGAGTTCGAAAAAAGTGAAAGAAATTTATTTACGTAAGCTTGAACAGTCAAGTACAAGTATTCATAATAAAAGAATAAAAAAACGAGGGTCGATCTCATACAAATTTGGCCAAACAAAAAACCCAAAATACTTGAGAGCATGGGTGCAAGTGAAGAATCACTTCCTGCTCGGCTTCTTCTTCTTCTTGGAATCAGGGGAGATTTCGCTTAAGCTTTCTCCACTCCTCTTCACCCCTCTCTTCCCACTTCCTTGGCCTTTAACCGGAGTAGACTGGGTTGACCCAGCTGGTGCATCTTGAGAAAATTATGGCTGAGCAGCGAAGGTCTCCATGGTTTCTTTAGGCAAAAGAATGGAGATAGGAGGGGGAACGATCTCCATTATCCCCTGCTTGACTTTCGCTTCAAGGGCAATGACCGCTTCAAGTTTTTATGCCATTTCTTATATAGAGGGGCCTGATAAGGATTGGGATCCAATAATCACAAAAAATCGTCATCAATAGGAATCTCTTGATGCGGATCGCTTTCTTCCCTCAATAAAGTGTCCACCAGGTGCTCATCGTTCATAAAAGTTTCAACTTCTGGGACATTTTGGGTTGTTGTCGAAGCCATGACAGCAACAAACTCCATCGTTAGCACCTGAGGCCCTGGTTGAGATTCTTCAGGAAGAGGTGGAACTGTAGCCAGCGGATCTAAAGCCAAGGAAACATAACTAAAGAGATTATAATATCAACCGAGGACACTCCAGATTTTTGGAGGATAGGAGAATTTAAGAAAAATACCTTCTCCAGATTGATCTCCCACGTAAGCTGGAGTGCTGCCAGAACCTCCTTCTATAATCAAGGAGAGCCTGCTAGATGTAGCAATATGCAGCTTCTCTAAATTATAATCAAGTTCGATAGAAGGATCCACAATGGTGCTAGGAATAGCTTGGGTCACTGGATTCTTATCATCTCTGACATTATGTTACATAGATCCAGAATCTTCACCGGTTCATGTTGAGAAGTTATGTAGTGCTCTTTTTGGAGTAAAAGTTCGGTTTCATGAAGAACTTTGGGTTCATCACCCAATAAAATTTCACCTTCTAGCCTCATCAAGTCGATTTTTTTAGTGCCGATAGCCTCCTTCTCCTCCCAAACAAGATGCTCCCAAGCGTGTACAAGATGGTATGGGTAAAATCATCCCGGAGCCACTCTAAGTTTTTGTAATTCAAGATGTTGGCATTGTAAAGAATGAGTAGTGGATATAATTCCTCCATGATCGCCTCCTCAACTTTTTCTTTCACGGTTTCCACTTCACGCTTAACGAGAGCATCAATGCCTTTGGATTTTTCGACAGCCGCATCTCTTTCAAGCCTGACGGTAACCAACTCCTCGCAGGCATCCTGACCAATTTTTTATGCCTCCTCTTTTTCTTTGGATTCGTGCTCAAACTTAGTTTTGTACTGAGTAGCGGTTCTTCGGGTCGCGTCCCTTTCTAGCACCAGTTTATGATTTCGATGATGAAACACTTCGACTTCTACCGAATGCCAGGCTTTCTCATCTTCAAGTGACTTTATGGATATTTCTGCTTTTCTACCGGCTTCTGCCTATGAACACCTTGAAGATTTTTACTCGTTGGTTGGAGTTTAAATGATCAGTATGTCTTGGGCCTCTTGGCGTTTCAACTTCTCAATCTCTGCTGCCCTTTCCAAGGTACCTTGAAAATCCTCTCCGCCACCTTATCCACTCGTTATACTGCTTATTGATATCATTTGCACAATCCATAGTCATTTTTTGGACCTTTTCAAGAATTTTCTTAAGATTAGAAACAAAGAGAAATCCATCAAGACATATATTTGGAAAGTCTGATTTAAGCTGGGCCATGCGAGCGGTGGCATCGGCTTGTTGCGTTTCGATGACAACTTGGGTACCAGTGCTTTCTTTGCCCGGCCTTTGTTAGTGAACATCATGATGCGGACGATCACTGGGTTGTTGAGGATAAGACAAGGCAATGAACTGTGAAGAAACTGAATTAGAATGGGGGCTGCAAGAGGTGTCAATAGGAGGGACGTCATCGTGATGATCTTATTTCCTTTCAGAATCCATAGGGTGAGGTGATCTAGATCTGGATTGATATTTGTCATGGGAGGACCTATCTCTATCACCTTTATTCTGATAATCACGATCCCGGTTGTAGCGATAGTTGGGGTCATATTCACGACCACTACCTTAGCGATATGAGCCCGAGTGAGAACCAGGATTCTGGCATGATATTTCTGGTAGAGACTGAAACATGTGCTTCTTCCTCATCATTGTTTATGCAAAGAAAGATAAAACATGAATCAATTCTGATTGTTAAAGGACTCGGAATAAATGCAACACAATATTGTGAAGTGTGTGCGAACGTGCATGTCCTTACGTCCCCCCAACGGACCGTTAGTGAAGCTTTACTGGCATGAGTAACCTCTCCACTAGTGGTAAGAGGGATTCTAGTCCCAGCTCTGGATGGAGATTTTGATCCGCCAATTCTCATGTCAGTAAAATGAAAGGCATCAACATCCTCCAATATCGAAAGATCAAATAATGCCTCGAATGTTTCGTCTAAGTGTTCTGAAGGTTGAGAGGCAGACTGATCAGAAATAGCCTGAAGGTCGATGGATAACTTAAGCTATTTAAAGAGGCGGCTCTTGGGGAACCTACACAGAATCTTCTTCTCCTCTTTTTCCGAGAGTGGGGGGCTGTGAAATTTGCGAAGATCTAACCGCAGCCCCAAAATTAGAACCCACGTCATCATCGAGGTCGTCATTCTTATCTCCCACTGCATCTTTATCAGTAGCTACCCGAGCTCCCTCAACTAGGAACATGATAGGATTGGCTTGATGGCCTTCATCACCATCTACATCCCGTTGCTCAGCCACTGTAACTCCAACAATGACCATAAGCCCTATGTTACGACCCTCTTCCATCAGGCTGTAGCTAATGAGACATTCTACGGTAAGGAGATTCTCAATTTCAATATCCTTTGATGGAAGCCTTTTTAGCGCTGAGACTGGGTCTGAATAATGTTTCCCATCAGGCTGTGAATAAGCAACTTGCACAAACCAAAGAAATTTCTTAGTTCAGGATACGGGCTGGATACAAGCACTCAAGAAATTAAACGAGTAATACTTACATCCTTCTAACCACTGTCTGGCAAAGTCGAGCGGGCAGCAGAAATATAACGGCTTAAAGGCACTCAGCTTGATCCATGTACTAGTCAGGATCTACGACTTCTTGGCTGACTCAAGGAATGTGAACGAAAGGCTTCCCTTTCGATGCTTGATGGTGAAAAAAATCAAATGTCCTCGGGAGTTGGAGGACGAATAAAAACTCTGTAAATGCCATGTAGGTACAGTTAAGCAAGGCATAGCCATTTGGATACAGTTGTGCCAATACTAACCTCATATGATGTAACATTTCTTGGATGAATGAGTTAAAGGGTTGGATGCATCCTGCCCAGCACATGAACTTGTTGCATGCAGTGAACCCTTCAGGGGGCATATAAGCTCTATCATCCTGAGTCGGGACTGCACCCCATCAAAAGGAATCTCGTGTCTAGCATATGTTATGCAAAGAGAGGCTTTATTAACCTTCAAAGCCACAGAATCCTTCAGATCTTCCAAAAATATAGCATTTTCCGAAGTGTCAGGAGCATGTTTTATCACTTCTGCTGGAAGAACGGGAACAATAGAGAAGAGGTCAAATGATGGGTAGGAACATTTCGAGTGTTCTACTTGATGACCAGGGGAAAATTCATCGCAAGTCATTACGGAGCTCGATTTGTCACTCATACCGTTGTGTTGTGAAATCTGTTTAGAATACATGGCAGCTAAATGCCCCAAGCACTTGTAACCCATGACTACTAAACTTAGTAGATAATCATAATTAAAAAAAAATAACTTATATCCCCATACAAATGTGTGCTAGTGCAGAGTGTGGTTGTGTCGTGCGATGCAATAAAAATAGTTCAGAATTAAAGGCTACGATTATGATGAGACTACGGGGTTTGAATCATAGTGGCCGTCATTGCTGACTGTCTCAACCGATTTTCTACGTCAGTGGACAGGGGTTTGGTTTAGTCATCGGGATCATATATTGGCATTTTGAAGTTTGAGTTGTATGTTTAAAGTGGCTGAGCTTCAAAAATTTATCCAAGGTATTGGTAACAAATGTAAGTATGTAGGGAATTAGTCAAGTTTGTTCCACAGTTTGATTGTCATGCACAATTAAAGTGCAAGTCATTTCATATGCAAGTCATGTATGATCATTAAAGTATTCAAGACCGAAGCTCGTCGCAAAGTTTAGATTGAGATTTGAGGATTTTAAGTGTTTTATCCAAGTTAAACTAATAACCGACCTAAAATAACGTTAAACCGATCAAAATCAATACCCGCGACTGATCGTTCCTATGCAATTGTTTCATGACCGATTGTTCTCCAACCTTCGATTTCGGTCCATACTTCACTCCAATTCAAAACTCGAAGAACCAATCCAAAATCGATCGGCCAACAACCCTAACAAATAACGACCGGTCCAAATTCTCTTTATATTCTGAATACCAATCCATCATAAGGATTGGTCAAACTTCATCATTCCACTATGCCAGTACCTTTGCTACATCCACTTCGTTAGAAACGATCGGTAGAAAACAATCTCCCTCCCCTCCCCTCCCCCCCCCCCCCCCCCCCCCCCGCTCCAACTAATCGAATCACCATGACTTGGATTATGCAAGCTAGAACGATCCCATTATCTCATCACTAAGTCCTAATAAGTAAGAGGAAAGTCGAACCTACCTATGTATCTCATCATCGAAGTTTGAAGTTCAATGGAAACCCAACTGATGAACGATCGGGTAAGATCATTTTATGATGGCCTTACACTGATCCGTTCTTCAAAACCAATAGTTCGTTTAAATGGCCAAACCAGGAAAACATCAAGCAAGATCGTTATGCGATGGATTCATGTCGATCCATCCCCAAATAAAAAAAGGAGGAAGAATGATCGGACCCGAATCAGCCTCAAAAGGATTTGGCCCAATCTAAACTAGAAATGGATTTAAGTATGATCCGTTTACTTGATGAATTCATGTCGATCCATTTCATTAAAAAGAAAAAGAAAAATGCAAATGATCAAATTAAATTCCACCAAATTAGCAATGACCCATGAACGTTTTTGGAAGCTAACAACAAGAATATGTACATGAACGGTGCACGTGTACATCCTAAAAAAATGATTTTTTAAAATTGACAGAAATTGAATTCTCACCTGGAGTTACCTAAGAAAGAACCGGACTATGCAACTGAGGTCCACTGGATCAATGGAACTAGGTACAACTATTAACTGGTAAATAACAATTCAGAATTTATACTATCGAAAATCATTCAATCATTATGTGAAGCGGAAAGAGATATGACTCTTTAAGGAAAGCGATTCATCAAAAGGTTGATACTCATTCAAAAATCTGAATGAATTCCTTTTTGATGGCTCTAACTTGCGTCGATTCAAAGCACGTCGTGTTGAAACAAGACGTACTTTGGGGGGCAGGTGTTATCTAGCCTTTTGGCCCGGCTATATTCGGACTGATTAGACAAGTTAAAATCGACTATCATCAAGATCGACAAGTCAAATTAACAGTAACAAAGCCCAAATTCAGGCATATATGATCATATGAAGCACTGGTGGAGTAAAAGCAGAAGACGGATTCAATAGAGCGATAAAAGTATGAAAACACACCATGTGTTGAAGATGGATTGGCTATGATCCATATTCGCCTATTATGGATCGTACCGAATCGATATCATAGTTCAATGCAATGGAAAACAATCGATATCTCGAAATCTACAAGTCAAATGCGGATGAAACTTTGGGAGCATCAATATATTGAAAAGTGGAGCCCACCATATCGATCGCATGCCAAAGTAAGCCAATATAACGATCGACATCGATCGTTATTCTCAAGGATTTGAGACCCGAGATCGATAGCGGTACCTCTTCTTGACCTGAAGACACTGTTGTCGAAATTTCAGGAAGATATTTCACCGTCTCCGCTATAAATATAAACTTAATTGTTCATTTGGGTGATCTTTACGCTGCTTGTTATCTTGCACTTCTTATTAACCAAGGGCTTTACTCCGATCCATCTTTTATGTACTCAGCAATTCAAGTACTTAACAAAGTTATTGCTAAAAGTGGGCATAGGCTTTCAAGGCCGAACCACTATAAATAGTAGTGTTCTTGTTATTGCTTTGATTTTCTGTCATTTAATTGCTTGTTTCCTCTATTTTCATTTTACGTTCTTCATTTATTTCTCTATAAAATCTCTATTGGGTGTTTGTTGCCAATTTTTTAATGCAAACATATCATTTCATATTTCAAGTTTTAAACTTTGACGCTCGATCACCTCGATATAGTTTCGATCATAACTCCTTCATACGCACTCCAAATGATGCAAACCAAATTATTGAATGGATTAGAAAATTGGGACGATCGTAATGGCGCTGGTTTCGTCATCAAATTCCAAAGTTGAAAAAACGATCATTTTACTCCTTATTTAATTTAGTTTAATTTATTAACACATTAAATTTAATTATTTTCATATTGTTATATTACTAACATTTAAGTATAATATTTATCGAATTTTTAGCGTATTACAAAGACGAACAAAATAAAGAAGATGATAGACCTGAATATATTGATTGGGATGCCTTGATTTCAAATAAGGCCTTTGAATTTTAGGAAAACAACAACAAAAAAGAATCAGTTCAAAACTAAATAGATTCTGAAGTCCGAACCCTTATTCAGACGTTTAGAACCTAAGTCAGACGTCTGGGTTAGGAACCAAATGTCTGAGTGGCGATAATAAAAATTTTGTTCAGGAGATTAGACGTTGAATTACTACAGCAAACCAAGGTTGGATCTGGACCTGGTGTACACCAAGTAGGATAAATTGGGGAAACTTGTTTCCACTCCTTGTCTTTTGGAGGTTCACATAGCTGAATGGAGTTATGCAACAAGCTATAAATGTATCACACTTCATGACATCCTTGGTTTTCACTTCATGAAGTTGTTAAACATGACACTCATCGTGGAGAGCGAGCACATCGCAATTAGAAGCTTCCATCATTCGTAGTCAAGTTCTAGTCACTTGTTGGTGAAAGCGAAAAAGAGTAAGTGGAGAAATCCATCATAGTAGGATCTTTTATTTCTGCAGAGGAGTTGAATCGGTTAGTTCACTCCTTGTTGCTAGTTGTGCAATGGTACAGAACGTATGACACTAACACTAACGAGGAGGTTACTTAATGCTTAAGTGACAAGTTATTATTCACTACACTAAAAGGGACCAATTTGAAACGTTAATAAAATGTTACTAAAAAATTGAAACACTTTACGAGTTTTGCGGTTTAGTATGTTGCAGAATTTTGCAACATGTGTAGTACGTTTCAAATTGATAAATACAACTCTTACTAAGTGTTTGAAGTTGATAATCAGCAACACTTACTGGGTGTTTCAAATTGACAATCAATAACACTTATTACATGTTTCAAGCCAATAAATTTCTACACATATCGAGTGTTCCAAACTTATAATCCGCAACACTCATTTGATGTTTCAAATTGACAATCTAGAACATTACTTTGGACTTCCAAATTTACAGTTCAAATTGATTTTGTAAATTGTTCATCTCATATTAAAAATATATATAAACAATATATGAGCACTATAAACAACATATCAACAATATTATACACACACATACATACACCACATCGAGAAACATTGAACTATGGAAAAACAAAGCTACAACTTCATTTACAAATTGCATCAAAAACTAGTGTATCATCAATTCCTATGAATCATCGCAAACGTGATTATATTATATTGGGGACTACAAAATTAACCTAAAATAGTACATTTAGGTATTGAGTAACCCTATCTCAAGCAGCACCGGTAGACTGAGCAGGAATATATCATACAAACATAAAATCAAACATTATATTAAAGCTTTATCAAGAGTTCAAAGAAAGAGATAAATGGGTTTCTTGGGGAGTATTCAAAGTTTAAACTGATTAACAATAAGGGGACATGTGTATGGACTACATTCCAATAATTTCGAGTTATGAAACAATACAGTGATCATAATTTGTAAACTAGTGTTAACTTTAAAGTCCATTATTAACTGTGTTAAAATTAAATAATGCATTTTATAATTTGTGCTCTTTCTGAAAGGAAAAAAGTAACAATGCTTACCTAGAATCTATTTTATTGTCAAATTGACTCCATTTTTAGTGCATTCAATATATTCAATCTTTGCTAGAATAGTCTTCCATGCATGTACAAGTGAAATTACCATCATTGTTCATGCATAAGCCTTTACAAGGATGATACCTTTTTCATTCATCAATATCTGGAGATATTTGTGAGAAATGATATGTATTTGTGACTAAACCACAATATATACCAAATATGATAAACATAAGAGAATATATAATCATGAATATGATTGAGATAACTTACTAAGACAGCCATGTTGAAGATATGGATTACCCTCGTAACCTTATTGTATGGCTACCACTGCATGACCATGAGATGTGAATTACAAAAATGAATTCAGAACGACATATTACTTGGAAGGAAAGTAAATTCAGAAAGAGAAATTACTTGAAATGATACATGCATAACAAGCATAAGAGTGACATTCTATGCACTAAAATGCGTGTATTCAAAGTTAAAAGAAATTGGAAGTGGTTTACTTACGGGACAATAGGAACAACTGTCAGAAACTTTCTATTATGTGTAAGCTGTTGATACGGCACTATCTGGGAAGATAGATAGTGAAATATAGAAGAGATGAAGATTAACAGAGAAGAAGAATTGTGAGGGAGAAATACATGAGAAATGGAAATTCAACAATAATGTTATCTGTCATTTCTTTTCTTTCCTAGTACATATATAGCAGTTTCTCTTACAACCTTGCCTGCGTGGCTTGTTATAGAGCCATTGTTTGGAAATAAATTTTTAGCAAGGACTACACAATAACCGAAAATAAAAAAAATAAAATACACGTCTGCATTGTCTAACAGACTATCAGCAATTCCTAACAAACTGTCAGCATCCTCATTTGCCTTTTTAGTCCAATAATCTTTTGGGTAAATGTATGGTTTTCCTAGGTCTTGCGTGAGCGGTAGTACTGCCTTCATGTACTGGTGGAATTGTAGTGTCCGTATCAATACCCACCCCTTCAAGATCGACCTTGTCCCCGAGGTCGCTATGATTGGAATGTTGTGGTAGTGGTTGTGGGGTGGTCACAGTGGGGTTTGGGCACAATTTGAGGAGGGAAACATGGAAGACCGGGTGGATGCGGGCTTCTTCTCGTAGGTGAAGTTTATAGGCCACGGGTCCTATTCGTTCAATGATTTGAAAGGGGCCAAAATATTTTTTTGAAAGTTTATGATGATTGTTACGGATGGTGATTTGGCGGTAGGGTTGGAGTTTGACGAATACCCATGAGCCGATAGTGAATTGTTTGTCGCTGCGGTGGTGATCAGCTTGATTTTTCATATGGCTTTTAGCTTTCTGTAAATTGGTCTTGATAATATGGAGTAGTTGATCTCTTGAAGAAGCCCACCCGTCTAGCTCTGGTATTGGGATTGTGGAGGTAATGCAATTGGAGATTATTGGTGGTGGTCTGCCATAAACGACCTGAAATGGTGACATCCCGATGGACGTGTGCTTTGTGGGGTTGTACCACCATTCCGCCCAAGGAAGACATTTAACCCACTTAGTAGGCACATCATCGACTATAGCACGCAAATTTGTTTCGAGACAACGATTCACAACTTTAGATTGTCCGTCGGATTACGGGTGGTATGCGCTACTCGTTTGAAGCTTTGTTCCATGTAAGAGAAATAGTTCTTTCCAAAATTGGCTTATGAATAACCGATCCCGGTCAGATACGACTGAGTGAGGGAATCCGTGCAAATGGACATATTCCTAGAGGAAGTGTGAGGCAAGTTGGGAAGCAGATACTGAAGTGGGTAATGCATAAAAATGAGCATACTTCGAAATTCTGTCGATGACTACCCAAATTGCAGTTTTTCCAGCGGATGGAGGGAGACGCGTAATAAAATCCATGGCGATATCTTCCCGGATTTAAGCGGGATTGGGAGTGGTTGGAGCAACCCTTTGTATGGGTAGTTGTCGGGTTTGGTTTGGAGGCAGGTGGAACATTGCTTGACGAATGTTTGAACTGTTGAAGCTAGATTAGGCCAAAAGAAATTGCTCGCTACTCTGGATATGGTGCCCTTAATTCTAGATTGCCCCCCAATTTTGGAAGAGTGCAGCTCAGTGATAATTTTGTTTTGTAGTTCGGCGTTAGCAGGAATATATATTCGATTAACCCAAAATAACATGTCATTACGCATTTGGAAGTTAGGGTTTGAACATGCACCTGAACGCAGCTGATTGATGATGGATTGAGCTTCGTGGTCATTGCGCAACGTTTCTTGTATATCGGTCAATAGAGGAAATGTAGGCCCTGAGATTGCATTCATTATTGCGTCGTTGGTGAAGCGGGAGAGACCATCAGCTACTACGTTCTGCTTGCCTGGATGGTAGTGAATTGCAAAATCGAAGCCTAGAAGTTTTGTAAGCCACTTCTACTGCTCCGGCATTTGTATTGACTGGGAAGCTAATTCGTGGAGGTTCTGGTGATTGGTGTGGATCTGAAATGGACGACCGAGTAAGTAGTGGCGCCATTTTTTAACGGAGCCTGCTATCGCGAACATTTCTCTGGAGTAGGTGGAGGATTTTTGGAGATAGCGTGGTAGCTGAGGCCGAAATACGCTATCAGGTGGTCGGCTTGGGCAAGGACAGCTCCAATGGCCGAGGCGGAGGCGTCAGTGGTAAGTGTGAAGGGTTGGTTGAAATTTGAAAGGGACAAAGTGAGGGTGTTGGTTACGGCCCATTTTAACTTTTCGAATGCAGTTTGGGCTTGTGGGTTCCAAAGAAATTATTTTGCTTCAGTAAATCTGTTAGCAATGAGAGCATAATTTTTAATAAAGCAGCGATAATATCCGGTGAGGCCTAGAAATCCCCATACAGCGGTGATTGAATTAGGAGTTGGCCATTTTACCATTGCGTCAATTTTCGATGGATCTACTCGTACACCCTTATTAGAAATTATGTGGCCCAAGTAATCAAGCTCCGTAAAGCCGAAATTTCATTTTGCTAAATTGGTGAAGAATTGGTGTTGATCTAGAATTTTTAAAGTGGTGTGAAGATGATCTAAGTGGGCCCCCCCAAGATGAAATATAAATGAGAATATCGTCAAAGAAAACGATCACAAATTTTCTCAAATGTGGGGGAAATATTTCATTCATCGTAGCTTGGGAAGTGGATGGTGCATTTGTTAACCCGAATGGCATTACTAGGAATTCGTAATGGCCTTCGTGAGTACGAAAAGCGATTTTTGGGATATCGGGTGGATGTACACGAATTTGGAAGTAGCCACCAAGGAGATCGAGTTTGGAGAAAATAATTGCACCATAAATTCATCTAATAGTTCGTCGATCATTGGAATTAGAAAGCGGTCTTTAATGGTGATGGCGTTAAGTGCCCAATAATCGAAACAAAACCGCCATGATCCGTCTTTCTTTTTGACTAAAAGAACGTGTGAAGAGAATGGGCTAGTTGATGGTTAAATAAGTTTAGAGTGGAGCATTTCTTGGATCTGTCGTTCGATTTCATTTTTTTGGAAGTATGGATAATGATATGGTTTGGTATTGATTGGTTTGGAATTAGGGATGAGATTTTTGTGGTGGTTAAGGGTACGATTTAGTGGAAGGTTTGTGGGTTTGGTAAAGATGTGTTTATAGGATGACAATATTGGTGGAGTTGTGGGTCAGTGTGGGTTATGGTTTGGGTTTTGTGTGAGGAATGGATAGGGTGAAAGTGTAAATAAAAGAAGCTTGAAACCAAAGCAGTGACGTCCAATCTTTTTAATTGCTGCAGTGAAATAGGGGAGGGGTGAAAAACCGAGCCCAGCCCAGTTAAACAAATGGCCTGATTATTGAAATTAAGCTATTGTTAATTTCTTGTAGTCCATCGTTATTGGGCCTAACTGCTCAAGCCATTGAATTCCACAAACCGCGTCTGAGCCCACTATTTCCAACAAGTGAAAATTAGTGCAAAATTGATGGCCCCGAATATCAACACTGATGTTTAAATAGCAGCCCAAGCTTCTCAATTTTTCACCATTGCCAACTGTAACTACGAAAGATTTTGCGTGTTCTATTTCCATGCCTAAGAACTTCGCGGTTTTCGGATGCAGATAATTGTGACTGGATCCGATATCCACGAGAATCGAAATTGGGTTACTCTTAATGAAAGTGGGAAGATGAATTGCACGTGGGTGGGATGAGCCAGTTAGGGCGTGGAAGGAGATTTCCTGTGGTGCATCTAGGGTTGGGTTTGTGTTGTCGGTTGTTATCCCATTTTTGGTCAAAACTGGAATATCAATGTTGTGTGCGTTTCCCCCACGACCGGAGCAAGAAGAAGCAAGCAAGCGTGCATAACTCAGGGATTTCACTAAAGTATGAAACAAGATCTCATTCGGCATTCGAAACTCTAAGAGCTCATTCGAATTCCCAGCTCCAACCCACCATTCGGCACCGGATCATTCGGTGCCGGACCAACATCTCAACCTCCATCATCCTACCAAACCCAAGCTCCACCGGTCCATAGCATTGCCGAGCCAACTCCCTTCTCCACATAGCCGAATCAACCTCTATCCCTACCACCGAATCAAGCCTCCGCCGAACGAACACACTTCGCCTACCACCGAACCAAACCAAGACCGGACCACCCAACTCCGAACCAGATGACCACCGAACCAAGGCTTCTCCATCCTTCTCTCCAGCACGACCGAACCAAGCTCCGCCGAACCAGATGTGCCAGTCCAGATTGCATCAGCCCAGTCCCACCAGCAGCTATAAACATCCAAGACCCCTGCCTCCAGCCTCACTCTATAAATAGAGGGGCAGGGGTACAACAATGGCGGACAAGTTTGAGAGCTCAAGCCTGGAAGGAACTTTCAAACAACTTTAGATACTTGTAATCAAAGCTTTGTACTTGTAATCTGAAGAAAAAAGGAGAATAACATATAAAGTGGACGTAGGCACGTTCTGGCCGAACCACTATAAATCTGTGTGTCTTTTACAGTTTAGTCCCTGCTTTTTATATATTTGCATAAATCACCCAAATCACTGAAAACAACATAAAATCGACTAGTTCATACGACTTTGGGTGTTTGTGGCCATTTTTGGCGCAAACATTTTGGTGCTTTCATTAAGAGCTGGACACAAGGACCTACCGCTTGGAAGTTGAATTTGAGAGTTTAGAGATTCAGATTGGAAGAGTCATGGCGAGACAATCAAGCAGAAGGCCAAGGCCAAAGCAGAGTCAACAGGAGGGGAGTCAAGAGGCTTCCTCAGGAGAAAACCAAGCTTCAGCCTTCATCACCAGGGATGAGATGGAGGCTATGATGAGGAGACAAGAAAAGATGATCCAGAACTTGCTTCAGCAAATTGGACAACTTGGAGCACAAAACCAAGGAGCAACTGGAGTTCAGAACGGAGCAGGACCATCTGGCGTAGCACCAGAGCTAGGGGGCACTCATGCAGAGCATGGTAATCCGATCCCGGGAAGAGAGACGGGGGCATCCGAACAACCTGGTGGCAATAGAGGAGTGAACGCTCGGTCAAGGGGGCAGATCCCAGAGTTCCCTCGTGAACTCGGGGGGGCAGGTTGAAAGTGATGAACGAAGATTGCATCTCGGAGACGATGACAAATTGGTAGAGATGGTTAGAAGAGCTATGAGGGGCGGTTTGGTAAACAAAGACTTGGAAGATGTAAACAGGAGTCCTTTTTCTTCTGCAATTAGGATGGCTAGGAACCCACCAGAATTCAAGCTACCATCAGTAGAGATGTACGATGGGAGGACAGACCCTGCGGTCCATCTTACTAAGTATATGAGGCACATGGAAGTGCCGAGGGCATCACAGAAGGTCATGGCCCGGTGCTTTCCACTGTATTTGACGGACATTGCAGCGTTATGGTTTAGGCAACTGGAGAGCGGCTCCATAGGAACGTGGGCAGATTTGACTGAGAGATTCATGAGGCAATTCAGGGTTCATATTGCAAGACCCAAGAATGTGATGACTTTGGCAACCTTGAAGCAGAAAACTGGAGAGACTTTGAGGAGCTTTCTAACGCGATTTAATGCGGCAGCAGCATCAGTTGATCGACCAGATCCATCTATGGTCATGATGGCGGCTGTATCTGGAATAGCTGATAGCACAGAGTTCAAGAATTCATTAACCAAGGACCCGCCTATGAATCTGGGAGAGTTCTATCATGAGGCTGAAAAGTTTCTGCGTTTGGAAGATGCTAGTGCAGAAAGAGGGGAAGAAGATGACGTTTACGCAATCAAGAGCGGAAACCCACCTGGAAAGGGTGCGGAGACTAGCAAAGGAAAGAGAAAAGCTGAGGATAATGATGATAGGTCAAAGCGGCAAAGGAGGGAGCCGCGATTCATCACTCACACTGAGCTGAATGAGAGTCTGGAACGAATTTATCAGGATACCAAGGGGCAGGTTCTGTATCGTAGACCAATGCGAAGGGATCCAACCTCTGACGAAAGAAAATAAGATAAGTTTTGTGTATTCCATGAATTAAACGGTCATAACACTAATGATTGTAGGCATTTGAAGGACGAGGTGGAAGGGCATATCAGGAACGGTATGCTCCTTCAGTATGTGAGGAGGCGAACTCCAGCAGTGGAGCCATAGCGACGACCGTCTACATCGGCAAGAGGTGACCCTGGATCGGGGCACCGTTGATTATCCATTGATTGCTTGATTAAAATAACGATGAACAAGTTGTAAACCTCTCGCTAATACGGTTAAATCATTTACACATGTGAGCGATCGCGCACGATCCATAGGCATGCTCTGAATGACTACCAACCGCGTTATAGTAAGAGTTTACGCTTTGACATCTTCATTCTGCTTTTTGCTTTGATTTTGATTTGAACATTTAAATTCTTCCTGTTCGGGCATTTCTGCTGTAGGATTCATATGATTATTGCTTTAACATTTACAATTCTATGGAAAAAAATACTTGTATGCCCGTGGATCGCGAACGGTCCACGAGCACCTCTTGCATGGCAGCGAACCGCCGAAGTCTTTGATTCGGAAACTCCCCCAAACAATAACTCCGGCACTGATAATATTAAGTCCCCCCCGAGCACACATAATTCGCCTCGAAGGGCACCCGATCGCGAACGGTCACAACTCGCCTCGAAGGGCACCCGATCGCGAACGGTCACAACTCGCCTCGAACGGCACCCGACTTCGAACAGTCACAATTCGCCTCGAACGGCACCCGACTACGAACAGTCACAATTCGCCTCGAACGGCACTCAACTTCGAACAGTCACAAACTCGCCTCGAACGGCACAACTCACCTTACCTCAAATGGCTCGATCGCGAACGGTCGTCATTTGAAGTTGAGCGCTTGACCTTGAACGGTCACATTTCACCACAGATGACTCGATCCCGAACGATCGATACATGGATTTACGCACTTGACCGTGCACTGTCGCACTTTACCTCGAATGACTCGATCCTGAACGGTCGTCATTTGAAGTTGAGCGCTTGACCTTGAACGGTCACATTTCACCGAAGATGACTTGATCCCGAAGGATCGACGCATGGATTTACGCGCTTGACCGCGCACGGTCGCACTTCACCTCAAATGACTCGACCGCGAACGGTCATCATTTGAAGTTAGGCGCTTGACCATGAACGGCCGCGCTTCATCCCAAATAGCTCGATCCCGAATGGTCGTCATTTGGGGCCATATAAAATATCAAGCTCTTTACAGGTTGTCGACAGGATATGAACATCCAGCTCATGGCATTACAAAACACGCCTTCCTACATCAAGGACATCAACAGGATATGAACATCCAGCTCATGGCATTACAAAACACGCCTTCCTATCGCAAGGCATGTTTTGGGGGGCAAAGTGTTATCCCATTTTTGGTCAAAACTGGAATATCAATGTTGTGTGCGTTTCCACCACGACCGGAGCAAGAAGAAGCAAGCAAGCGTGCATAAGTCAGGGATTTCACTCAAGTATGAAACAAGATATCATTCGGCATTCGAAACTCCAAGAGCTCATTCGAATTCCCAGCTCCAACCCACCATTCGGCATCGGATCATTCGGTGCCGGACCAACATCTCAACCTCCATCATCCTACCGAACCCAAGCTCCACCGGTCCATAGCATTGCCGAGCTAACTCGCTTCTCCACATAGCCGAATCAACCTCTCTCCCTACCACCGAATCAAGCCTCCGTCGAACGAACACACTTCGCCTACCACCGAACCAAACCAAGACCGGACCACCCAACTCCGAACCAGATGACCACCGAACCAAGGCTTCTCCATCCTTCTCTCCAAGCACGACCGAACCAAGCTCCGCCGAACCAGATGTGCCGGTCCAGATTGCATCAGCCCAGGCCCACCAGCAGCTATAAACATCCAAGACCCCTGCCCCCAGCCTCACTCTATAAATAGAGGGGCAGGGGTACAACAATGGCGGACAAGTTTGAGAGCTCAAGCCTGGAAGGAACTTTCAAACAACTTTAGATACTTGTAATCAAAGCTTTGTACTTGTAATCTGAAGAAAAAAGGAGAATAACATATAAAGTGGACGTACGCACGTTCTGGCCGAACCACTATAAATCTGTGTGTCTTTTACAGTTTAGTCCATGCTTTTTATATATTTGCATAAATCACCCAAATCACTGAAAACAACATAAAATCGACTAGTTCATACGACTTTGGGTGTTTGTGGCCATTTTTGGCGCAAATATCGGTTGAATCAGTGGTTGGCGGAAGTTCAGGTTCGGATGACAGTGATGTGTCATCCGGTTATATGTCGGGAAGAATCATAAGGATATGGGTTGCTTTTAGCAACGGTGACCACTGTGGTACTTTTGATCACAATTAAAGCATAAACCTTGCTGTTTGCGAGTGTTCAATTCCGCTGGAGAGAGTTGTTTGATAGGAATCGGTGGTTTGGAAGTTTGCATTTGAGGTGTTTGATGAAATGGTTGATTGGGTTGTGAATTAATGGTGGGTTTAGGGAACTGTAATTGTATTTTGGAAACGAGGATCTGGTTTGGTCATTGTGTTTGTGTTCGATGAGTTTGGCACCATCGATTGCTTCAGATATGGTGGTGGGTTTGAGGAGGTGAAGTTCTTTTTGTATATGGGTTTTGAGGCCGGAAATAAAACATTGAAGGATGGATTCAGGGGGTAGTGTGGTGATACGATTGCAGAGTGTTTCGAAAGTGGATTGATAACTTTCGACAGTGGTGATTTGTTTAAGTTTGAATAATGTGGCTTGTGGGTTGATGAAGGTGGATAGCCCAAAACATTGCTCGATTACTTTTGGTAGAGCTATCCATGATGTAAGTTGCTTGTTTCGATGCATCCATTGAAACCATGATAATGCTTGACCTTGCATATGGAAACTTGCAAGATCGACGCGTTAGTCTTCCGATGAGGAATAATAAGCGAAAAAATGATCGGCTTGAACTATCCAATCATGTGGGTTAGATCCATCGAACAAGGTTAAGGTGAATTTGGGTGTTCAAGCAGTTGTTGGGGTTGATAGGATAGGTGGTTGCCGGTTGTTAGGTGATGGGTGGTATGTGGTTGATGTTTGGTTATTTGGAGAGAGAGAGGTGGTAGGTTGTCTAGTCTGCGGGGGAGGTCGGTCATGGATTTGGTGAGGTCGTGGAGGGCTGATTTAATGTCGATGATGTCGGAATGTTAGTTCTCCAGCATGGAGCCGTGGTTTATTTTGTTTTCTTGGATGGTAGTGATGATATCTTGGTGTTGGGCGAGTTATTGGAGTGCTTCATCTACTTTGGTCATGGTGGTGGAGAAGTTTGGATATTTTGGGAGGTGGAGAGGGGAGATCAAGTGGTGAAAGCACCAAAATGATATGGCACTGCCTGGGAAAATAGATAGTGAAATATAGAAGAGATGAAGATTAACAGAGAAGAAGAATTGTGAGGGAGAAATACAGGAAAAATGGAAATTCAACAATAATGTACTCTATCGTTTCTTTTCTTTTCTAGTACATATATAGCAGTTTCTCTAACAACCTTGCCTACGTGGCTTGCTATAGAGCCATTTTCGGAAACAACTTTTTAGCAAGGATCACACAATAACAGAAAATAAAAAAAGCAAAAAGAAAATACAAGTCTGCATTGTCTAACAGACTATCAGCAATTCCTAACAAACTGCCAGCGTCCTCATTTGCCTTTTTAGTCCAATATCTTCTGGGTAAATGTATGATTCTCGCAGGTCTTGCGTGAGCGGCGGTACTGCCTTCATATACCGGTGGAATCGTAGTATCTGTATCAGCTGCTTGCCACTGTCCATTTGTTCCCACCACGTCAGTGCACAATATACGCCTTGATCTTCAGCAAATGGAGTTCCTTTCTTCCAATGAAAGAAATGGTAGATTATCGATGACATGAAATTGAAATAACATATTATGATCAAGGAATTACATAGAGCTTCAAAAAAAGAAGAAGAAAAATTCATAGTTGTGCATTCACTGACTTAATCTTTGATATGTTCTCTGTATTGCTAAATATTGTGTATCTTGTTGTGTGGTGATTATTTGTTTTCAGGAAAACAATTCCATGCTCGTAACTGAATTGATGCAAATCCTACTTAGTGTCTAGTAGAAAGAAATTCGGATACTTACACACTGTTGAGATTATCCCCGGCGATCTACCCTAATTTTTTCTAGCTAGTTTCCCTCAAAGAGGAGTCAAACTACCATGTGACTTTTTCTTCTTCTTTAATGCAACCCTGAACTAGCTTCAAGCAAAGAAATGCTTCTATAATGTAGATCTAGTACATTGAAACCTTTATTTATTGTACGTCTAGTATACCAAAATAGAGAATAATCAATTATAAACTCGTCTCACAAGTTTATCAATCAGATTTCCACTACTCTGGAAGTCTGTATTTGCTAAATTAAGCAATATGTCGTAATTAAATTACAACCACAATCTAACAACTATAGTAATAATAACTATAGCAATAGATCAAACATTATACTATTTAAAGAAATAGTACAACGTAGAAACAAAAATGATATATATAAATAAATATATAAATCAATTATAAACCTAACCGGTTTGAAGAAGGAAATTTCGTTTGAGGCTTGTCGTAACAATTTCCTTAAGACTTTTTTTAAAGTCTCCCAAGGTACAACATACGTAATCTGCACGAGATTGTAATAAGCATGTCAACTCTGTGATATATTGTATAGAGCAGTAGAAAAGAAGACAGAAGAAATTAGAACTGGAATGGAATGAGAATGTGATCAGGATTCTCTTCCATTTATAATTTCGTCTGCATCCCTTCAAACAGTCGCGTACGCTTGATGGGTCGCACCCGTTGCCTTTTGAACCGCTACTATTTGTTAACGGGTCGCACCCGCTGCTCCTTGCATCCGTTTGCGTCGCACTGCTTCTGTTCGCCCGCACTTCTTTAGTCGGGTCGCACCTGTTCGCGTCTAACAGTTCGCACCCGCTTCCGTCTGTTCGCCAAAAACCCACGCCTGCTTCAGAAGTCGCACCCCCTCAGTCAATCCACGTCCGCTTTATGAGCAGATTCGCACCTGTTCGTATAGCCTGCAATTGTCAGAAACCCGGCCCAGTTTTGCAGTAAAAAAGGATCATATTAGACCCATACCCGAGCCCGGCCCGGCCCGGTTCGGTTCGGTTGGTCGGACGGCGGGGCACGCGCGCGTGTGGTGGTGATGCATGATCTCCCTCCTCACAACGAAGCATACATTTGGGTGACCCTAGGCCCCAACCCCTTCATTGCAAAGCTATTAATATACTAGAATAGCTTTGCAATTTTAGCGATGTGGGACTTATGTATATTTTCATTCAATAGGAATTCCAGCAATCTCCCACATGAATGATAATATACACATCCCTCATACAAAGCGAAATATCACATAGTACATATGGAATAATGCTTTATCGTGGATAAGTAGATATTTCACTTTGAACTTTCCCTAGTCAAAACTTATCGGATCTACTTGGCTAATCGGTGAATTATTTCATCTTGAAACGTCAGCCTTTATTGTATGTCCAGACATAGGCTTTACGAAGCATTGATTCCATTCTCATTCAATCTCTTGGTTGTGTTCATTTTGGTCCTAAACAATTTTTGGTTTTGCGAGTGTTTACCGAAAATATAAGCCTTTAATATTCTCATAGAGCCGACGCAGCTCACACTAACATAGGTGATCGCAACCATTAAGAGTGTACTACATATACCCCACTTGTTATTTCCAAGATATGGTCATCATTAAAAAACATAGTTTTAACCTTTAAACACTTCTGTAGGCATGCATTTATATTATGCACCATAGGAATGGAGTTGTACTATGTCCACGCAAATGCATTACGTCTTGAGTTATTCAGAACTGGTTTGCCTATCGATCCTAGTCTGTGGGATCTCCAATCGCTAGGATAAGTTTCCGTATAAGATAACTCTTGGTGGTTTAGGATTTTAAATTCATTCCCCTTGATGCGCAGTCAATTTTCTCTCTTGATAAACCTTTAGTAAATGGATCCGCTAGGTTATCATTTGTTCTCACATAATCTATGGAAATAGTTCCATTTGAGAGTAACTGCCTAACTGTGTTATGGCGTCGATGAATATATCGTGACTTTCCATTATACACAAAGTTGTGCGCTCTACTTAGCGCAGCTTGGTTATCACAGTGTATGCATATGGCCGGTACAGGTTTAGGCCAAAGCGGAATATCTTCTAAAAAGTGACGAAGTCATTCTGCTTCTTCGCCTGCTTTATCTAAAGCGATGAATTCTGATTCCATAGTGGATCGAGCTATGCACGTTTGTTTACTAGATTTCCATGACACTGCTGCCCCTGCTAAGGTAAAGACATAACCACTTGTTGATTTTGATTCCTCTGAATCAGCAATCCAATTTGCATCACTATATCCTTCTAAGACGGCAGGATATTTTCCATAACGTAAGGAATAATTTGTGCTATTTTTTAAATATCCAAGCACTCTCATTAGTGCTTTCCAGTGTTTCTTTCTTGTATTGCTTGTATACCTGCTCAGTCGACTTACTGCATAAGCTATATCTGGTCTTGTGCAATTCATAAGATACATGAGACATCCTATTACACGAGAGTATTCCAGTTGCATTACACTCTCATTAGTGTTTTTATGCAGTACTTCTGATGGATTAAAAAGTGTTCTTACTCCTTTAATTCCAAAATTTTGAAAATTTTCAATCACTTTGTCTACATAGTGTGATTGAGATAATTCAATTCCATTAGGTGTTATTATTATTTTGATTCCCAAAATAATGTCTGCAACTCCTAAGTCTTTCGTATCAACAATTAACATCTTCTTTATGGTCTCTATTACCTGAGTATTTGGACCAAATATTAACATATCGTCAACATATAAACAAATCATCACATATGATTGTCCAATTTGTTTATAATAAACACACTTATCGCATTCATTTATACGAAAACCATTTCTCATCATGACACTATCAAATTTTGCGTGCCATTGTTTTGGAGCTTGTTTTAGTCCGTATAATGATTTTACTAATCTACAGACTTTGTTTTCATTTCCTATGGAAACAAAACCTTCAGGTTGCTCCATGTAGATCTCCTCATCGAGATCTCCATTTAAGAATGTTGTTTTTACATCCATTTGATGAATTTCTAGATTATAGATCGATGCAGTTGTTATTAGCATTCTTACAGAGGTTATTCGTGTTACCGGGGAATATGTATCAAAGAAGTCTACTCCTTCTTTTTGACGATATCATTTGGCTACTAATCTGGCTTTATACTTGTCGATAGAGCCATCTACTTTCATTTTCTTCTTTAAAATCCATTTATAGCCGATATGTTTTATTCCAGGTGGAATATCAACAATTTTCCAAGTTTTATTACTTAGAATTGAATCAATTTCACTTTGGATCGCTTCTTTCCAATATGAAGATTCAGAAGATGACATTGCTTCCTTGTACGTTGGAGGTTTGTCTTCTAACGCATATGTGAAAAAATCCGAACCAAATGTCTTGAAAGTCCTAGACCTCACGCTTCTTCTTGGTTCAACTTCCTCAATCTCCTGATGAGTTTCATCTTCATATGAATTGCTTGATTCTTCTCTTGTCCTTTTAGGGACATTATACCCTTCATTCCTTTTGCGTGGAAACACGTCTTCAAAGAATGAGGCATCTCTAGATTCTATGATTGTATTTACATGAATATCAGCTATATCAGACTTGAATACCAAAAATCTGTAGGCACTACTATTTTGGGCTGGCCCTAAGTAGTAACAATCTACTGTTTTTGGTCCAAGTTTGACTTTCTTAGGAGGCGGAACTGGAACTATTGTCAAGCACCGTCACACTTTGAGGTATTTAAAACTTGGTTTGTGTCCTTTCCATAACTCATATAGAATTGTTCCTGTTTTATTGTGAGGGACTTTATTTAATGTGTGATTAGACATATTTAAGGCTTCCCCCTACAAGTTTGTCGGTAGACCAGAGGTTAAAAGCATGGCATTAATCATGTCTTTTAACGTTCTGTTCTTCCTCTCGGCTACACCATTTTGTTGTGGTGAATATGGAGCTGTTGTTTGATGAATTATACCATTTTCTGCATAGAACTTTTCAAATAGTGATTCATATTCTCCACCTCGATCAGATCTCAATATCTTGATCTTTTTATTTAACTAATTTTCTACCTCAGCTTTGTACTTCATAAACGATGTAATTGCTTCATCCTTACTATTTAAAAGATATACATAGCAATATCGTGTATAGTCATCAATAAAAGTGATAAAGTACTTTTTCCCACCTCTTGTAGGTATGATTTAAAATCACATAAATCTGTATGAACCAAACCTAGTGGTTCGGTGCTTTTATCAACAGATTGAAATGGTTTTTAACCATTTTTGGTTCTACACGTGTCTCACATTTGTAGTTCTTATCTACTTGGAATTTTAGAATTAATCCTAAGTTTGATCATATTTTCATTTTTTGAAAATTTACGTGTCCCAATCTATCATGCCATAATAAAATTTCGTGCTCAAGCAAGTAAGAAACTTCAATTTTATTAATAGCACAATCAGAATACATAGTTTTATTGCTGATAATGGCTACATTTTCCTTAAATAGGCCATCACATAAATATCCCCTTCCGATATATATTCCAGCTTTGGACAGAACCATCTTGTCTGACTCGAACACCGTTTTGAATCCTTTCTTTGATAGTACTACACCAGAGATGAGATTCTTGAATATGTCTGGAACATGGAGCACATCATTCAACTTGACATTTTTTCCCAAAGTAAACTTGAGGATTACTGTGCCACTGCATTTGATCGTGGATACTGCAGAATTACCCATATAGAATTTTTCTTCATGATCGAATTTTTGGTATGTAGAAAACATGGATTTGTCAGAGCAGACATGACGAGTAGCGCTTGTGTCTACCCACCATTGGTTAGGATTCTGAACCAAATTGCATTTAGATACAACTGCTGAGAAGTTGGACTCGTCTACTTCCATGTTGTCTACTATATTTGCCTCTATATTGCGTTCCTTTTTGTGTCTGCAACCTCTAGCAGCATGTCCAACCTTTCCACAAACCCAACACTCGCCATTAAACTTTTTGGTTCGTTTGTTGTCTTTTGGTTTGTTGTTTGAAGCTTTCCTTTTCTTTTGGAAATTCTTCTTTTTCTTTTTGGTTTTTGAACCTTCAGCCACAAATGCCTCCTCGCTTGGTTTTGTAGCTCCACGGTTATCCGTCTCAATTTTCAGTCGGACTATGAGATCCTGTAAAGAGATTTCCTTTTTCTTATGCTTTAGATAGTTGCGGCAATCTCTGCATGACGGCGGTAGTTTTTCCGTGATGGCTTCAACCAAAATTGATTCTCCAACTGTTATCCCGGCTTTTGGCAAGGCCGAGATATCAAGGAATTGATTGAAAACCAAGGATCACTCATCCTGAGTATCGAGTATGCACAGATTCATTATGGATGTCGATGAATCTTGTCCGGGTCCTGATCAGGCTACAATTGGAAAGGCATGACAAGCAAAGCCGTGGAAGCCAGCATTCCAAGTTTCGAGTCAATTCGAGTTCGTATGTTAAAGTTATGATCGATGCAATTTGGAGGAAATGACCTTAGTTTCGTATCCATATGGTTTCGTATCCATCGTCATAGCTTAATTCGAATCCATCGACTTCGCATCGATCAGAATGACTACATCTTCGTATCCATGAACTTCGCATCGATCAATCTCGTCTCCATCAACCGACCTCGCCTCGTGTTGATCGTATGCCACCTACTTCGTATCCATCTACTGGAGAGCCATATTCGAACCCATCGGAATTCTCTAGTTCGTATCCATCAGGTGGCCGTACTTAATATCCATTGAATAATCATTATTTGTATCCATCGAACCAAGCAGCATTACCATCCATTCGAATCCATCATACTATTGATTGTTCGTATCCATCAAGTTGTAGTAACTTTGGTCGACACGAACAGGGATTGGCTTGATGGATGCGAACAAGGCTATCTCTATAGATACGAAATAGAGTATCTCCATCGATTCGATATGTACAACGGTCATCGATGCAAACGAGGCGAAGTTGAGGGAAATGACTCGGTCAATTCGGCATATAAAATGGATCGATGCGAAGAATGCGCGTCACGTCGTCATATGATCACGTGCTCTATCGACTCGAAGAGGATCGATACGATGCCATGGATTCGAAGCAACCAGCCAACCGGAACACCGCATTTCATATCGATCATAACTCGAGATCCACCGATCCAAATGCTATGAAATCTTCATAGAAGATTACATACAAGCCAAAGAATGTTCTCACCAAGTTTCGACTCCATTGGACATCATCTTGATCGAGACGAATTGAGTTCTTATCGATCACAGATCGAGCCAAAACTTCCCGGGATTGATCGTGTGAGCCCACTCACGTGCCAGAAGGAGTCCCTCGAAGTTTGAGCGAAATATCAGCCTCCTACGTCTATAAATAGAGCCCCAGAGCCTACAGAAAATGGATCTTTTGATTCTCAAGCGCCCAGACTCTGTCGGATCGAGCTTTACATTCTAGTCTTGTTGTTGTACTCGAATTTCCAGTTGTAATCCACTGTTGTTTGTTGTAATCAAGTGTAATCGTTGAAAGAGAATCAATAAAGTCATAAAAACTTTATAGTGGACGTAGGCAATACGTCAAACCACTCTAAATCGTTTGTGTATTTGCTTTTACTTATCGGATTTTGGAGTTTTTGTTAGATAATCTATCTTTTTAATTTGCATTCTTTACTTTTATCTCTTCAAAAACTTCCGGAAGGTTTTGTGCCCATTTTTGGTACAAACACTTTGGTGCTTTCATAGAAAGTTCAACCCGGATATTCTCCTGCTCTTTGGATCTATCGTCGATACCAGACTACATAAATCTAAGAGGAAGATCCAAATCTCTAGTCCAGATTTCTTCCATCCTATTCAGATTTGCATAAAATCTAGGAAAGGAGTTCATCCCTCAAAATGGTAAGCACAAGGACCACCTCCAATGTTGCCGATCAAGAAGGCCGGGATATACAAAATCCCACGCAGTTGCCTCCAACCAACCAAAACGCTACCGAACCCTCAAATCCGTTGGGCACGATTACCAGACAAGAATTCTAGTTGTTGCTCCAGGAATTGATACAGAGTTGTCAACAGCTAACAGAACAGCTGTGCGCAAATGCTGAGCTGACTGACCAATTGAACCACCAAAGGCGTAGAAGATCCAGGAGGGATCACGCCTCTAACTCCTCTACCGAGGGTTCGGCTTCGTTTGGTTACAACCATAGGTCCACCCGTCCCCGATTGGACGGAAGTTACACGCAAGCTGCTATACATCAACCTACGTTGACTGTTGGATAGTTGAGGGTCAGCCCCTCGGCCAGCTTCCATACTGGACCCTCATCTCGAGGAGGCATAGTTTTGCATTACACTACGGATAACCGTACCGCAACCGCCATTGCAGAACCAAGGGTTGATGCCCGAAATCAGCCCGATCTAAACCAGCATCGGCGTGGGCGTACTCCTGAACCATACGTCCCTGAAGACTATGAGCCGAGGCGAGACATGGACCGTCGACAGCACCCGGTCCAAACTCATGCTGTGGAGCCCGACTACACCTTGGCTCAACCCGTGCAGAATGTCCAGATGCCGGACCTCCCAGCTATGATACGGCAAATGATCCGCGAAAATCAGGCTCTTTCTAATGACGACTGGGGAATCTCCCATAGTCACACCTCTTTTACTAATGACATACTCTATGTCGAACCTCCTCGACGGTTCAGAATGCCCGCTCTGCCAATCTATGAAGGGAATTCAGACCGAAATCAGCACATCCTGAAGTATGTATGGCTGACGAACGCTGCAAGAGCGGATGACGCAGTGAAGTGTCGTAGCTTTCCTATCTCTTTTGGGGGCATTGCCACCATGTGGTTTACTCAATTGCCGCCCCGATCCATTTCTTGCTTTGACCAAATAGCCACAAAGTTTGTGGAACACTTTCGTATGCATGTTGCTAGGCCTAAGGATGTTAATACTTTGTCCAGCGTCACTCAAGCTCCCGAGGAGACGCTTAGACGCTACTTGGAGAGATTCCATGCAGCATGTGCAGAGATTAGTAACCCAAATGACAACTCGGTCTTAATGGCACTGACTAAGGGAATTGACCCTGACTCCGAGTTTGGGAATTGATTAGCTGGGAAGCCTCCTGCGTCTTTGGATCATTTCTGCTCCAAAGCCGCCCAATTCTTAAGGCGAGAGGATGCGAAACAGTTTAGGAAGCAGGACGATGTGGGGCCCACTAGTGAAGGGATTCAAAGCAATGTGGCAGTAAAACAGTCCGGTTAGAGCTCTGGGAAAGTTCAGCTGAATATACAGAACAAGCAAACCCAGCCGAGAAACAGTGATAATCAGAATAAGAAACAGGATCAGAACCGTGGCCCGCGACGTAGGGCACCAATGTTTGACAATTACACCCCCTGAATACGTTGCTAGAGAACGTGTATCTGCAAACCTACAATGCCATGCAGTATAAAAAGCCTGCTACGAAACCATCATTGGAGAGGCAGATTCATACGGGAAAGTTCTGTAGGTTTCACGAAAGCTATGGCCGCAATACAAATGAGTGCCGTCATTTACAGGACCTCATTAAAAAATTGATCAGGAAGAGAAAGTTAGATCAGTTCGTGTGGGCGCCGCAGTCTGGAGGTGTGAGCCCATCAAACCAAAATCGTGCTCAGAATCAGGAAAGACAGGAGGAATCCGCTCGTACGGACGGGAGGTTGGTCATAAACACGTTAGTGGTGGTCCTCATCTAGCAGACCAAAGCTGGAGGGAAATGGAGTCATTTGCCAACTCCATCAAGCATGCGGACTTCGAGTGTTGTAGTAGCTTTGATGAAGGGGCTCCGACCAAACAACAAAGGACGATGACTGATGATATCTTATTCAGATACCGGGATGCTGACAAGGTCGAAGCCCCCACTATCGACCCACTAGTCATATCTGTCCAGGTAGGTCCTGCTTGGATGAAGAAAATCCTGGTCGACAGTGAGAGCTCTGTAAATATTCTGTTCAAGCGAGCTTATGATTTAATGAAAATGGAAGCCAAGGATTTGAAGCCTTGCCACTCTAGATTCCACGGCTTCGATGGAAGTGCTAATATACCCACTGGAGTGGTGGAGTTGCCAGTGGAATTGGGAGTTGGGGAGCGTCGGAGAGTCCGAATGTTGCAATTTGTTGTGTTAGACATTCACCCCCCCCCCCCCCCACAACGCTTTTTTGGGTCGACCGGACCTTGCTGAAATCAGGGCAGCTATTGCCCCATGGTGTCTGACTCTGAAATTCCCCACTGATCATGGGATCAGAGTCATTCAAGGAAATCAGGCAACTGGGAGAGCCTGTTATGATGCTGAGCTGCGTGGGGCACAGCGAAGGGAGATGGGAAAGGGCGTAGAGGAATCTCTCTGCGTCCGTTTCGCCAACAATTGACAATTGGTGCCTGGGTCTGGGCCCGGGCCTGGGCACCCACACCAATTCCTAAGGGATCTTGATCCGAGAGACACTGATAGTAGAGATGAATCTATAGAAGATCAAGCTTCCTCGGCCGAACTGACGATCGATGTTCCGATCGATGATGATAATGATTCAAGGATGTTAAAGATTGGGTCTCGCTTGAGGCAACAGACACAACGGGAATTGGTAGAATTTCTCCGGGAGAATCTCGACGTATTCTCTTGGACGCACTCTGATATGTGTGGAATCCCCTCGGATATCGCGAGCCACACTCTTAATATTGACCTGCGGTCCCGGTCAAATAGAAAAGGCGCGGTATGGATTCAGAGAGATCTGCCACCCTTAAGGAAGAAGTCGACAAGCTGAAAACAAATGGGTTCATTCGAGATGCTCTATACCCGGATTGGGTATCCAACCCCGTACTTGTTCGAAAGCCGAATGGGAAATAGAAGACGTGTGTTGATTATTCTGATCTAAAAAATGCTTGCCC
Organism: Allium cepa; assembly: GCA_030765085.1. Lineage (NCBI taxonomy): Eukaryota > Viridiplantae > Streptophyta > Magnoliopsida > Asparagales > Amaryllidaceae > Allium > Allium cepa. Next base: position 469,150,599 of record CM060931.1, read on the forward strand.
AAAGGACAATTTTCCACTTCCCCGAATTGACCAACTTGTAGATTCAACGTCTGGACATGAATTGCTATCTTTCATGGATGCTTATTCTGGTTACAATCAAATACCCATGCATTTACCTGACCAAGAACACACCAGCTTCGTGACCGATCTGGGACTCTACAGCTACAGAGTCATGCCTTTTGGGCTCAAGAATGCTGGAGCAACGTATCAACACCTAGTCAACCCGATGTTCGCCAACCAGATCAAAAAGGCCATGGAAGTATATGTAGACGACGTGTTGGTTAAGTCACAATTCTCCACTAATCACGTCAAAGACCTGGAATCGATATTCAACATTCTTCGAGAATATCGGATGAAGCTCAATCCACTGAAGTGTCATTTTGAAGTCGCATCTGGAAAGTTCCTTGGGTTTATCGTCAACGCTCGAGGAAAGAAGCAAATCCCAAAAAGATCTGGGCAATCAGAAATTTACGAACTCCGAGAACAATAAAGCGGGTCCAGAGTCTCTACAGGAAGGTAGCAGCCCTGAGCAGGTTCATTTCAAGGTCCACCGACAAATGCATCCCCTTCTTCGATCTGATCCGAAAAGGAAAGCGAAACTTTGAATTGACCTCTGAATGTGAAGACGCATTCAAAGAACTGGTCCAACATCTCTCCACGCCACCAATTTTGTCGAATCCTATCGATCACGAGCAATTATATCTTTACCTAGCGGTATCAGAAAACATAATCAGTGTTGCCTTAGTTCGGGAGGAAGACCGAGTGCAGAAACCGGTCTACTATGTTAGCAAGCGGTTAACCGGAGCTGAGAGAAACTATCTGAAGCTAGAGAAATGGCTTACTGCCTAGTCATTGCCTCGAGGAAGCGCCGCCCATATTTCCAAGCTCATCCTGTTACTGTGTACACCGATCAGCCGTTACGATAGGTCCTTACACGGCCTGAGACGTTTGGCAGGTTACTCAAGTGGAACATCGAGCCAAGTCAGTTTGATATCACTTATACTCCAAGGAGAGTCGTTCAAGGACAAATCTTAGCAGATTTCATAGCTGAATTTACCATTCCAGAGGACTTGCCTGAAACTAGTTAATCTCCCGAATACATTTGGAAGCTGCACATCGATGGTGCATCCAACGATCGGTGCTCGGGTGTTGGAGTAGTACTTGAAATCCCCAAGGGCCGATCCATATGCTTTGCTTTGAAGTTTGAATTTCGTGCGACCAATAATGAAGCTGAATATGAAGCTCTGCTTGCTGGGTTGAAGCTAGCCCGTGATTTGAGAATTGTTGCTGTGGAAGTTTACTGTGATTCTCAATTAGTCATATGCCAGGTTCGGGGTGAGTATCAGGCCAAGGATCGAAGACTAGCTGCTTACCTAGCTCGAGTCTAGGAAGTGCTTGATCAATTTGATTATTATGCCATCTTCTACATACCCCACAAGCGCAATCGAAAGGCTGATTCATTGGCAAAATTAGCAAGTACAGGCAAAGCACAGCAGACGGGGCTCATTCCTGTTGAAATTTTATCCTTCCCAAACATTTATTAGATGGAGACCGACTCTGTATTTGAGGCCACTTCTGGAAGGGAATCATGGATGACTCCGTACCGGAATTACATCGAGCATGGAACACTGCCTGAGCATAGGAGTGAAAGAAGGCAGATTCTTCGAAAAGCCTCACGGTTCACCATCCAGAATGGTGTCATGTATAGAAGACGATATTTTGTTCCTCTCCTCTGATGTGTCGCACACGATGAGATTAAACGAGTGTTACACGATGTACATGAAGGGAATGTGGCGATCACACCGGGGGCCAGGCTCTCGCTAAGAAAGTACTCCGATACGGGTACTACTGGTCCACCATGAACCGTGATGCAGCAGACTATGCTAGAAAATGCGATAAATGCCAAAAACACGCTCGAATTCCTAGAGCCCTATCTACCGAGATAACCCAAATAGTCAGCCCGTGGCCGTTTGCAGTATGGGGCATCGATATTATTGGAACTCTCCCCCTGGCCAAAGGTGGAGCGAAGTATGTCATCGTCGCAGTTGACTATTTTACCAAGTGGGCTGAAGCTGAACCCCTTGCAACAATCACGACGAAGAAAGTAATCAACTTCGTAGTTCGCAACATTATCTGCCGATTTGGTCTCCTGCATACCATTGTTACTGATAACGGAGCCCAGCTCGACAGTGTTGAATTCAAGAATTTCTGTCAACAATTCCATATCCATAAGAAATTCTCTGCAGTTGCTCAGCCTCAAGCGAATGGCCAAGTTGAAGCAGTTAACAAGGTTATCAAATCTATTCTGAGAAAACGACTGGAAAAGGCCGGGGGCAAGTGGGTTGATGAACTTCCTATAGCCTTATGGGCTTATCGAACGACCCACAAGTCCGCGACCGGACACACTCCATTCAGCCTTACTGCTCAGAATCCGTAATTCCAGTCGAGTTGTAAGTGCCTTCTCATCGTGCGACTTATTATGACCCAAAGACGAATGCCATATTACTTGCTGAATCTTTGAATTTATTGGATGAAAAGCGTGAAGAGGCTGATTTGAGGGCAGCTACATATCGAAATCGAGTCGCCCAATTGTACAATGCCAAGGTTCGGCCACGAACCTTTGAACTTGGCGATCTCGTTCTTAAAAGAATCTATCTGATTCCTTCACATATGAAGCCAAATTGGGAAGGACCGTATGTGATCACCCAAAAACTCGAAGATGGCACATTCAAGTTATCGACCGTTGACGGTCTTACTTTGCCAAGAGCTTGGAATAGTGAAAGCCTCCGTCGCTACTACACATGACAGGCTATATCTATTTGATTCATTCTTTTATTTGCAATTTGTTTCTGCATTTCGAAATGCGAATTTGTAATAAGGCAACTGACTTAGCCGTATTTTCTCATTTCAGTAATAAAATGTCATCTCTTCGAGCCAGAGCTGTGATTTATTGAATACGACGTACAACATCATAATGCATAGAGAGCTAAGTTCCATCGTGCGGTGGAATTTATTCAAATAGGGAGTGACTGTGATACGACCGGTCACTCGCTAAGTGAAACCCAAGCTCGGGGGAAAGTCACTACGCTAAAATCAAAAAGGATTGATACACGACAATCTTTCAAACAACTCCAAACTCCCAGGGTGCGAGTTGGAGCATAAAAATCCTGAATTCGATTTTAGAGAGGGTGGATCTGTCCACCTAACAACTTCGACCATATCCTAACCAAGTTTGAGGAGGATGGACCCGTCCATCCAATGACCTTGCTTGTTTACTCGGGGTGGATGTGAACCGACCATTCACGATCCCGATGAATCCATCGTTCCCGGAGTGTGAACGAGCTCCTAAAGAGCCTAAACAGACGTGACTGACCATCTATCGGCTAACTCCAAATTCCCAGAGTGTGAATTGGAGTATAAACATCGACTTTAGGTTCCCAGTGTGCGAACTAGATTATAAACCTTAACTCCGAATTCCCAGAGTGCGAATTGGAGTATAAACATCAACTCTAGGTTCCCAGAGTGCGAATCGGAGAATAAATATTAACTCCGAATTCCCAGAGTACGAATTGGAGTATAAACATCACTCCAGGTTCCCAGAGTGCGAACCAGGACGTAAATTCTAACTCCAAATTCCTAGAGTGTGAATTGGAGTATAAAATACTAAGTCCAGGTTTCCCGGAGTGCGAATCGGATTTCAAACATCGATAGTTTTCAGATTCCCAGAGTACGGGGCCTATTGTCGATTGCGGATAATCATGAGTCCCCAGAGTGTGGACAAAGTATAAATATAACTTGTGTGCAGACGACCACTCAAAAATTAATCTATGTCCCCAGAGTGTGGACATGTGCTTAAAAACTTTAATAGACACGATTGACTGTCGAAATACAAGTACTGATCCCCGGAGTGTGGATGTGACTATTACAAGTGACCAAGCGCGATTCAACCACTCGACTTTCACTTGTTTCTGCATCAATTTGACGATGTTAAACTCAAAAAATAGAGGTAAACTGCGATCGCTTGTCGATCATTGCAACTGGTTCCCAAAAACTATGGGCGCGGCTTAAGTGTAAATCACTGACGGGAGCAATAAGACGTGAAAGTCCAACTCAATCTCCAGTCGCGCCTTGTGTTCACGATTTTCAGACTTAGTGTATAAAAAAATTCAACTCCAAAACTGATACTCCACAAGCATACTGAACTGAGATTAAAAATTACAACACTTAAGCATAAAAGACAGGAAGAACGGTTGAAGCAAAGAGAAAATCAAATTTCATTTCAACTAACTGAAAGTAAAGATTCATGTACAAGTTCTTCCAAAAAATGCCTTCTAGTGGGGTCCGAATCCGCATCTATACACGGCCTATAAAAGCAAAAGTAAACTCCTATCTACCGAAAAAATTATGCCTAAGGAGCCTATCTATTCCTTCTTCTTCCTCGGCTACTTCTTCGGCGTGGAACCGCCAGAACCACTAACGATCCTTCGTTTCGAGCCTTTCCCTTTGGCAGGCAATCCCCAAACGAAGGCATGATATCAATTTCCTCCTTCGAAATTGAGTCTAAAGGGATGCTCTCTGCAGGAGGAGTCGGAGGAACTAGATCTACGGCCGAAAGCGGAATGGATGCACTAGTATCAACAAGTGTACCCCCGGGCGATATCATTCTAAGTGGATTGGGCCAGGCGCCATTACTCCACCCTCAAAACTACCGCCATGAGCCACTGCCTCCATCTTAGCATTGATTTCAGCCAGTATCTCTACTTCTCGAATAGTACGGGCTTCGCTGGGGGCAGTAGTGGTCTGTGTCTATGCGCTATAGGCAAGCGGAAATCCACTAAGGACGAATGGTAAGTCTGCGAAACGGTCGCTCTATCGGCCTAGGAGCTCGTTCATCATCTGCTCATCAAAAGAAAGTGAGCTCCCCTATGTTACTTCAATACGCATGGCTGTGGTCGTAGTGATCGCCTCAGTGATGATGGCCACCTGCATTTGGTGTGATTCCTATGTTGCAAGAGGCGCTGTCGGTGTAACTTTAGTCACTGGACAAGGCAAAAGGAAAAGTTGTTAGTACAGACTTCAATACAAGTTCTTCATTTCAGACGCACACGAGATTTGTTCAAAGTACATTCCTCAGTTTGGCTTGTGGTTGGCTGAACGGCTTTAGAAGAGTGCTCCCATATAGGAGATAGGTGTGGTTGCTCAGGGTCGTAAGCTGGGATGGGATGCGGCTCAATCATTGAAGTTGGCTCGGATCCAGATGAAGTGACAATCTCAGAACTCGTAACAAGATGCTCAACTCCAGAGCCTTCCCCAATTTCCTGGTGTTGGGTACCGAGTCTCTCTCTTGCATGAGAAATCATAGAGTCGCAAAGAACCTTTTTTTCATCCTCATTCAGTATACGGTTCTGCAGCTCAAACTCGTCAAAAGCTCCACCCAACTGCACTGCTTTCTCCTCCTCAACCAGCATATTCCAAGCATTATAAAGATGAGTTGAGTAATCGTCCAGCCAAGCCAAATTTCTATGTCTTAATACACTGGCGTTGTAAGTAATGAGAAGCTCCTCTACATCAGCCTCATGCCTGGTCCGCCAGCCGGACCTTCTCATCGACCTCAGCCTCAACCTCGCGGACTTTTTCTATAGCTGTACCTCTCTCCCTCTGAAGCGTCACCGCTTGATCGCATGCTTCTTGTATGGAAACATTAGCAGCATCTTTCTCTTTTATGATTTCAGAGAATTTGGCTTTAAGCACGTTCAGCTCCTTAGGGCTGTGTCCCCCTCGGCGGTGACGGTGGTATTCCTATGGCCCATGTCTTCCACCATGGCATAATGTTCCTGCCTCATTCTATCCATGGCAGCATGGGCCTCATCAGCCTTTTTGAGAGCCTCCATTTCGGATTTTCTGGAAGACTCGGCCTCGTTTTTCAGCCCTTGGATAATACGATCTTTCTGAGAAAGTCCTTCTCCAATTTTTCAATCGCAGCAGCCCGATCGAAAGCCATTTTCGATGCTTTTTTCACAACCTTCGACCACTCCTTATATTAAAAGAAGATATCTACGACATAATCATAATGGTGTTCTCGGCCGATGCCGGAATTCTCTTCAAATGCCGAGGGGAAGATGTATCTGTCAAAACAGATATCGGAAAAATCCTTTTTCAGCTGAGCAAGCTTGATTGCTCCTTCCCCCAAAGGCTCGGTCAGTACCTTCTCTATTATTGTGGGGGCCACTATCTCAGTTCAGTGATGAGAGTCAGACCGTGGAGAGTGAGAAGAGGGGTTATGCCGTGAAGTTTCAAGAGGTCGTGAAACATGAACCGAAGGCGGTGCAGGAACTCTGGGAGGCAGTGAGCGAGACCGAGATCAGCGTACATATCCTCTATCCCTGTGAAACCATTCCTGACTGGAATACCCTTGATCACAATCTCTGTCTCCTTCTCTCCTACGCGACTCATAGTATGACGAAGACCGACGTGTATTGCGTAGACTACCAAGCATGGAACCAGGCCAGACATCGTATTTGCAAATTAAAGCAAGAAAAGAATTAGTATCTCCTAAAAGTGAAAAACCTACGGTCGCAAACCGTATAGTGCAGTGGAGTGTATATATGTGTGCGACCCCCCGACCAACCGGAAGTTTCGACCACGCTAATGGGAAGAGACTCGCTTATACCTGAAGCGTGATGAAGTTCATCAAATCTGACATCATGTTGGAGAGAAACATCGTCGGAAATTGGGAGATCGGCGAGCCCTTCGAAAAGATTTTCCGTTTGTGGGGGAGAAGCCTCCGAGATCATAATGCCGGAAGCGGGCCGAGACATAACCACAGATTTCCATCTCTTAGATCTGGGACATTTAAACGCAGCTGCCATGCCTTTTCTTTTTCCTTCGGAATCCAAGGCTACATCCGAAAGCTCAGCTAGAGGTTCATCGTCGGTATGTGTCCTCTCCGAATCAACTTCCTCAATTATGATGACTTTGGGTGTCTTGTGCTTAACCCATTTCTTTGAGCTAGTTCTCAGCGTCCCCTCGAGTCTTATACTTTGTCTCCGCTCGATCAGCCCAAGGATTCTCAGATTTCTATCCGTCACAACCAAGTTAATGTTTCTCTCTTTGCTTGGGACTTCTTGGAGAACCCGAACTATCTCCTTGTAGTATTCGCCTTCAGGTCGCTGAATTATCGCTGTAAAGAAAAAAGAGATGAGTTTGACTTCAGCAATAACTATCTTATCAGCTATTTGAGAAGATAGCAAAACTCACGTCTGAATAGCCATCGACCGACGAATCCTGGAGGGCATATGACATAGAACCATTCCGTCTTAAAGTAGCTCAGTCTAGTCCAAGACCCCATTACTACTTGACAATTTCTTACTGCCTCCAGGAACGTAAAGGATGGGATATCTGTTCGACTCTTGAAATTGAATAAATATCTGATCTCGGTCGGGAGCGGCGGTCGATAAAGATATTCCATGAATACTATGAATAGACTATTCAGCAGTGCATATCCATTCAGATGCAACTGAGATGGTGCGATTCCAGTGAAAGACAACACTTCTCGGACATATTGATTGAACGGAGGAAGTGTTCCAGCCGTGCATGCATGGCGATTGAATGTAGTGTACCCTTTCCGGAGGGCAGTGCGGTCTATCATTAGGACCCGGTAATGGCACGTCATCCACCGACAAGCCATGCCTCAGGCATATTCGTCCCAGCATATCTTCAGATACATTGGACGGAACAGAATCTACCGGGTTGAAAATAAGAGATGCCCCAGTTACTACGTCTGGGGCAGGGTCAAAGACTTCGGTCTCGATGGCCGGTATATCGATTGCTGGAGGAGTTAAAGTTTGAGTTTCTAGTGGCTGCGAGCTTGAAGTTTCCATAGCTAACTAACTCATGAAAAGCCATCATTAGACGATAAAGAGCCCATGCGTTCCCCCCGTATGAAGTGTGTGTTGTGCAGTGCAGTGCGGTAAATTACTTGAAAAGATTCTACAGAGTTAAAGGAAGTATGCAAGCGACGAAAACCTCGAAATCCAATCGGAGTAACCGTCATCGTTGACCGTCACAACCATGCCATCTAGATATTAGCGATCAATTCGTGTTATAGTCAATTGTCATTTTGCTAAGTTACAGTTCCATCGATGAGTTTCAAAAGGCAGTCAAATGTGCAGTCCAACGGTCAGGTCCAATTATACAAGGCAGAAGCTCGTCGGAGTCAAATGTTCAAATATGCAAAAGTTCCCTAGATCTGTCAAACTATGGCTTGGGATCGATCGCTATAGCTCAAATTAGTAACGAGTCAGAGGCCTCCTTTTCATATCGATTGCGTTCGAAACGATACATTTTGTATCGATCGAATTCACATCGATACGCTTCGTATCGATCGAGTTTGAAGCAATGTGTTTCGTATCGCACAGGTTCGAATCGACACGTCTCGTATCGTTCAGGTTCGAATCGATACGCTTTGTATCGATTGATTTGTGCGCACTTCGTATCGAACACAACTCGGCAACCTCGCATCGATCGTATTCATAACAATCAAAAATGACGGAGTTAGTATCGATCGCCTACTCAGGACTTCGTATCGATCATGCTTCTTACGGCTTCATATAAAATATTTCAAATCGATATGAAATGCGTTCACCCAGGATCGATTCGGACTCCATCATTCCTCAATCAACGCAACTTCGATGCGAAACCCGCACCCAGTCATCAATACGAAGTCAAGCCATGTACTTTCTTTTCATCGGTACGAAATGGAGGCCGAGCAACCATTAATCGATTGCTCCATGTCCCTAACTCTTTCTTCTCCAATCAACATGGGAATCGCCATGGCCACCCTCGACCAAGCTCTGTCCCAGATCTGGCCTTAACGATTGCCAGAATTGATAATCGGAAAAAATGGGATGGATCTGATATTCAAACTCCGTCGCTTGCATTTAGTCGTAGCTGATTAATTACCTAGATTAAAATTGGGATTCAAAGGATTAAAAGATTGTATTTGATCGATTCGAAGGCAAAGCGTAGCTATTCTTTTCTCGAGCTTGTGGATCGAAGCGAATGCAGGAAATAAGGAAGGCAACAGTGAAAAGTAAAAAGTTAAAAAAGGCCAAAGTCAAAAGTATTTATATGGGCACAAGTGTGAAGGGAAGGGGCAATTCGCCTCCTAGTCAACATGACCGGTCACTACAGGTCAACTCTCGGACAGAGTCGAACAGACGATTCGAGTCCATCGGCCCAAGCTCCTATCAATTCGAAAAGGTCGGTAAATCTATCGATACGAAGTGAACGATTAAGATAACTCTAAAGACATTGAGTTATGTCGATTTGAAACCTTCATTCATGTCGACGAGTTTGCAACTTCATCAACGGTCCATCGTTGCGAACTATACTGTTCGGATCCATCGATGCACGACCCCCAAATAATTGCACCCATCGGTACGAATTGGCTAGTTGAATCCAATAGTACCATGCTTCATCGATGCGAAGGGCTTCATGAGGACCTGTTGAAGCACCTGAAAACCATCAATGCGAACGTTAATTTCGTATCCATCATAGCTCATGCATATCGATGCGAAATGCTAGATTCGCATCCATCAAATGCAAAGTCCATCAATGCGAGAGCAACCTTTAAAACTTCTATATCGATTCAGGAGAGGATTGATATGAAGGAGCATCCAAAAACAACCGTCAATCGTTGTTACAACTCGATTTCACATAGGTTTGGGAGAGGATCGATGCGGAATTCGACACAAGAAAACTGCCAACGACTCGTGAACGTGCAACGTTAACGAGAGTCAGGTTAACATATATACATATATATCGAACTAATATTCAATTTTCAACATTCACAGGAATTGGATATCCATCTAATAACGATTACGGCGACAAACAGCTAATAGCTATCATGCAACAATCAGTTACAGCAACGAAAGGTTACAGCCTTCAACGGAAAAGCGATAACTTCTCAGAGTGAAGACTGCAGCTTTTCAAAGCACGTCATGTCTCCACAAGACGTACTTTGGAGGGCAAATGTTACCCCGCCTCTTGACAAGGCCGAGATATCAAGGAACTGATTGAAAACCAAGGATCACTCGTCCTGAGTATCGAGTATGCACAGGTTCGCTATGGATATCGATGTATTTTGTCCGAGTCCGGATCAGGCTACAATTTGCAAGGCACGACTAGCAAAGCCGTGGAAGCCAACATTCCAAGTTTCAAGTCAATCCGAGTTCGTATGTTCAAGTTATGATCGATGCAATTTGGAGAAAATGGCCTTAGTTTCTATCCATATGGTTCGTATCCATATGGTTTGTATCCATTGTCACACCTCAATTCGAATCCATCGACTTCACATCGATCATAATGGACACATCTTTGTATCCATGAACTTCGCATCGATCAATCTCGTATCCATCAACCGACCTCACCTCGTGTCGATCGTCTATCACCTACTTCGTATACATCTACTAGAGAGTCATATTCGAATCCATCGGAATTCTCTAGTTCGTATCCATCAGGTGGTCGAACTTCATATCCATTGAATAATCATTATTTGTATCCATCGAACCAAGCAGAATTAACATCCATTCGAATCCATCATACTATTGATTGTTCGTATCCATCAAGTTGTAGTAACTTTGGTTGACCCGAACAGGGATTGGCTCGATGAATGCGAACAAGGCTATCTCTATCAATACGAAGTAAATTATCTCCATCGATTCGATATGTACAACGGTCATCGATACAAACGAGGCGAAGTTGAGGGAAACGACTCGGTCAACTCGGCGTATAAAATTGATCGATGCGAAGAATGCGCGCCACGTCGTCATGTGATCACGTGCTCTATCGACTCGAAGAGGATCGATACGATGCCATAGATTCGAAGCAAACAGCCAACCAAAACACCCCATTTCGTATCAATCATAACTCAAGATCCACCGACCCAAATGCTATGAATTTTTCACAGAAGATTATGTACAAGCCAAAGAATGTTCTCACCAAGTTTCGACTCCATTGGACATCATCTTGATCGATACGAATTGAGTTCGTATCGACCACAGATCGAGTCAAAACCTCCCGAGATAGATCGCGTGGGCCCACTCACGTGCAAGAAGGAGTCCTCGAAGTTTGAGCGAAATATCAGCCTCCTACGCCTATAAATAGAGCCCAGAGCCTACAGAAAATGGATCTTTTGGTTCTTAAGCGCCCATACTCTGCCGGATCGAGCTTTGCATTCTAATCTTGCTGTTGTACTCGAATTTCCAGTTGTAATCCGCTGTTGTTCGCTGTAATCAAGTGTAATCATTGAAAGAGAATCAATAAAGTCATAAAAACTTCATAGTGGATGTAGGAAACACGCCGAATCACTCTAAATTGTTTGTGTATTTGCATTTACTTATCGGATTTTGGAGTTTTTGTTAGATAATCTATCTTTTAAATTTACATTCTTCACTTTTATCTCTTCAAAAACTTCCAAAAGGCGTCGTGCCCATTTTTGGTACAAACACCAACCTTATGACCTTCTGCTTTGAGTTCATGAATAATGATTTGCAGTTCATGCTGTTGAACAGTCATGGTTTGGAATCAACCATCTTGTAGTCCATGAATTTATCTACAATGAATTTTTTAAGACTGATATTCTGCATCTTATACTTCGTGGCAAGTGCATTCCAGAGTGCTTTTGCTGTCTTTAGAGGCTGATATACTTTGTATAGCACCTTGTCGAGAAAATTCAGTATATTTTTTCTGCATAGAAAATCGGAATGCTTCCAGATATCAACATCTGATTCCTTGCCTGGTGCATGAATCAGTTCCTCCTCCTCGAGATACCATTGCAGACCAAGTGTGGTGAGATAAAATAACATCTGATTCTGCCATTTTAGAAAGTCCTCACCATCTCCTTTAAAAGGATCGGGTCTGCTGTGTGTAGTAGCCTTTGTTGAGAGCTCTACTGTTGCCATCTCCGTTTTAGTTAAAACAGGAAAGTCATAAGATGTTATATGTCTAGTATATCAAAACAGAGAATAATCAATTATAAACTCTTCTCATAAGTTTATCAATCAGATTTCCACAACTCCAAAAGTTTGTATTTGCTAAATTAAGCAATATGTCGTAATTAAGTTACAACCACAATCTAAAAACTATAGTAATAATAACTATAGCGATAGATTAAACGTTATACTATTTAAAGAAATAGTATAACGTAGAAACAAAAATGATACATATAAATAAATTATAAACCCAACCGGTTTGAAGAAGGAAATTTCGTCTCAGGTTTGTCGTAACAATTTTCTTAAGACTTTATTTAAAGTCTTCCAAGATACAACAGACGTAATCTGCACGAGATTATAATGAGTATGTCAACTCTGTGATATATTGTATAGAGCAGTAGAAAAGAAGATTACACCCAAACCCGGCCCGGTTCGGTCGGACGGCGGCGACGGCGGCGCGCGCGCGTGGTGGTAATGCATGATCTCGCTCCTCACAATGAAGCATACATTTGGGTGTCTCTAGGCCCCAACCCCTTCATTGCAAAGCTATTAATATAAGAGAATAGCTTTGCAATTTTGGCAACGTGGGACTTATGTATATTTTCATTCAATAGGAATTCCAACATTATTTACATTCAATTAGTTGTTTAGTCATATCTTTACATTGGTCAACATAACTCTGCATAAGGGACTCTATGTAACTCGTATAGAACACATTAACTTATGGGATTGGATGTTTGACTCCTCTTTGAGGGGCTTACCACACCAGCAAACAACAAGTTTGAACTATCTCTGGTACATCTTGCAATATTCAGTCTCACATAGAACACATGTGGAGTTGTACTTTTTATTTAGTAATCAATAAGCATAACCAAATTTCCACAAGAAAAAAAAAGAAGAAAGAAGAAGAAGAAAGGAAAAATATGCGCATACATATCAATCATGCATGTTTGAAGAAGGGATATCAGAACCACAACACAACTACACATTATGCAATCGTAAAGTTCTCTCATCACAAAACCACAACATCTAGAGTAGGACTGAGAGAAGTACACAGAGTAGAGTGTAGTAACTAATAAATGTTACGAGGTTTAGAACTTAGGCACTCATTGTCTGCTAGGAATATCAACTTTTAAGGGAAACAACCCTTAGCTAACAGTAGAGAGAGGTCAGCTGACCCTATAAATTTTTTGGTAATATTATGCCTTATTAGTCATATCCTGATTATATGTATTTCATCAAAAGTATACACCGAATTTCAATCCTTCTTAATTTTAGGTTCCTTAAAAACTAGGCCCTAGTTCCTAGTAATTATGCACATAACTTTACACTAATACATCTTAAATTCATGTTTAGTGTTCATCTTAATAAATGATATTCGTATTCAATCTTTAATAAAGATATTAATATCGGGAAATCAAACTGGCAACTAATACAGGAAGCTTTCGATTATTTGTACCTTCGTACTTCTACTTGGATCTTATCAGCAGCCATGACTCGAACATCGTTCAACTTATAAATTCCTCTCGATTTCCATCACATCGCTTCCATTCCAATTTCCTTAACCATTTTCACTTCAAAATTAGTATTTACAATTTTTCTCACCCTATTTCCATGTACTAACATAAATTCTCCCTGTAAATTTATATTCCTAATTTATCATCCTGATATTGATTTCCTTTATTTTATAAACATCGTTTATGAATTTTGCAACTCTTTTGAGTTTTTACTTGTTTATAAAAACGGTCTTATTTATAAAATTCCATTTTAAAATCCATTTCTTTATAAATTCCATTTGTAACTTTCAATCTATTTTTAATATCGACTTTAATTCCTTTTTATATTTTCTGGATACCATTTTTAAATTCTTTTATACCATTCATTTTTTAAAAACTCTATCTTTAAAACAATTTACGAAGAGTTAAGTGCAGCTTAAACAAAAATCTATTGTTTTTATTTTCAATACAGTTTTCTTTAAAATAACTCAATTTCCAATATAAATATTGTTGTATCCAAAATTCCTTTTTTATTCCTTCGAATTCTAAAGAATAATATTTATGGTATTTAAAAATAACAAAATTAAAGGCTAGTGCTACTATAGCATTCAATAATTTAAATTTCAACAATAATCGATAAAGGATTATCTACACACATCATATGTCACTATATATGAAAAATAAACAATGTATTTGAGGAATCCAGTTGGATCCCTCCAACTTGTTTTCCTGCATCCAAGGACTTTAATACAACATAAAAAAAATATCAATCCCACTTCGAGGGGGATATCGCGGTATATAGGGTCATCCGTTATTATAGGGGCGCATAGGGTCTCATCCGCTATAATGTGCGGGAATATCACTCTATATATATATATATATATATATATATATATATATATTACTATATATATTTAGCATTCAACAAATAAAAATTTATAGATGCAATCAACACTCAACATTTTATTTAACCGTTTAAAATAAATACTAGTAATCCAAAAGAGTGAGAATTTTCCCACCTTCATTTTCCAAATTGCTAATCGATCCAATATTTATATTTCTCTGCACCGGTTCCTTTTGATTTAAACCTCGTACATAAAAGAAATGAGTTTATTAACATTTAAATTTATTTAATTCAAATACGACTTGATTAAATTAGAAATTTGAGGAGAATTACCCTAAATAGTAATCCATCCTCCAAAATAAAATCACCAAGGCCACAGCATCCCTATAGATCCCAACGACTCAGCCCTAACTCCATCACGAGTAGCTTTCCATCAATTACCAACTCGCTTACTTCAACCCCATATATACATCATGACAATCCCCCGCCTTCCCACGTCAGTACTAGATAATGCAACCACTCCAGAGTTGCCTCATTCCCTCTCCCTTTCGACCGTAACTGCCATACGCCTCTTCGCCACCCAGGCTTCATCCTATCACGTCGCCATACGAATGCAACTCTCTCCAACCCTAGCTGCAATGCGAAGCCGCCACCACCATTCCTTGCTCGCGCGCCTTGTCCCCACGTCACCCCTCGCCAACCGCCTGCGCTTGCGCATCCACCTTTTTTTCCATTGCGCGACCAAAACCCAAATCGTGACTAAACCCTGTCTGCCCTCTGCGTGTCGTTTCCCTCTAGTGCCGCCGCGCTTTTGTCGAGCAAAGGCATCGCGCATGCGACTTCATGAAATAATGATCGATTCGATCGTTTGATAATTATTTTAGAGTTCGACTTTGATTTTTTTTGGAATGTGGAAAAATGTGCGATTTATTTTGTTGGTTAGCTCCCAGCTGAAGATAAAGGAAAAGTGTGTTTGAAACGACATGTTTTCAAGAATTTCACAATGAAGAGAGAGGCAAATTTTCACGTCTTAAACAAAGGAGAGCACACGTACGAACAACATTAAGGTGAGCATGGCTACGAGTTTGACATTTGATTTGATTTCATATAATTTTATTTAATTATAAATATCTCATTTTAGCAATTTAAAATTTTGATCTTCTATCGAGGCGTGCCGCTAGGCGTTTGTAATATTATACCTCTATTCCGAATGCAATGGAAAAAGTTTTAAGTCATAATTCGATTGTATGGAAAAGATAGCTTTTTGAACCCAATTATTATATTAAATTTCGATACTAATTTCAACGCGTTTACATCCCGTATGACCAAACAATAACCTCAAAAGCTAAGAAATTTGAAATCCAATAATGATACATTATTGTGGATCTAATGGAACAGGTTTCATCGAATTCCGAGACTATGCTCCGGATCGCTATTTTAATGCGTCAATTTGAACAAACTATTTTTAAAATTGAACAGATCACTTTTAAATTCAATTTAAAAACTTTTGTTAAGGCAGGAAAATGCTTCCAAACCCGTTAACTTATTAAAACCCACTTAGTGAAAATTCGATATTTCACTTTTCTTCATCCAAAACAATTACTTCTCCATCCTAAACCAATATCATTTATTTCGATTATAAATTCGAAATCGATTTCCGTTAACAAAAAAATTTCCAAAAATTTCAAAAATTTTCCAACTCCTTAAATTTCCGAAATTTTTTGGCAGAGTCTCCCGTGTATGGAGAGCCTCTTGCAATATGACAAGAGATATAAATATATATACATCGACCCACACGGTTGAAAAACAAAATATATAACAATATTTTATTTTTTCGCAGCATTTAACCCGAAAACGTACCTTATTTTAGCATTTTTAAGCAAGCGGCTTATTTTAGTTTGCAATTCGTGCAATCAAAGTCTAGCAAAACAGCTCCAGATACATGTACTTACTCAATTTAACACGTAAGTACCAAATATATGAAATTCCATGACATTTTATTTATTTAACTAGTGTAAACACATAAGTTTCATAAACTAGCATGCTAAACATATATCATAAGCAATTTATAAGGTTCAGATACTAATTTAATTGCTTTCAATCAATCCATATATTATTTCATTCAATCTGAAATGATTTACAACCCAATTTGCTCACATTCGATTCACATTTGTACTAAACAAATTAATATTCATTCCAAATTTATTAAAAATCAATTTATTCACTTTCCATTCATTCGTAGAATTTAATTTATTTTCGCTTACGTCAAACAACCAATTTTTTCTATGCAAATTCGGCGATATTTGCTTAATAAAATATCCACTTTGGTTTATAACTATTTTAAATTGATTCCAACTCAATTTATATTTAATTCTATTCCATTTTAAATTTATTCTCAATCAATTTATTTGCATTCGATCCATATCCATCTTCATTGCTTTCAAATCCATTTTATTTAGCTCGGAAACATTCCATACTATTTTATTTAATGGCCATTTTACAAATTAATTTGTGTCAAGCTTTTATTCAAAATATTTACTTATGTTAATTTATTTACTTCAAATTATTTCAACTCCATAACTTTAGCTTATTTCCTTTGCGGCCAAAATTCCATTCCAATTTTTTGATTTGATTTTTATTCAATCAAATTTCATCATAATTACTAATTTATTTAATTAGTTCATTCATTTTGTCCACTTCAAATTTTAATTTCACACTCGAATTCATTCTCGAATTTATTTAATTCGCATCCAAGGCCATATTCAATTTATTTACACTCAAGTCATCACTATTTTAAACAATTTTTGTTTTATTTGATAATTTTTTTTAATTATAATTAATTCGCTTATCGTTTAAGTCGAATTTTATTTACAACCCAAGTTCTATTTCCAATATCCATTTTTAATCCACGATCCAATTTTTAAATTGATCAAGTCAATTTTCACCTTCACATTCATTTAACCAATTAATGATCTAATTAGTTCACTTCAAATTTATACCCACTATCTTATTTTCATCTCAAAAATCACTTCTTCTAATTTTATTGAGTTCAAATTTCCTTTTTATAATTCAAGTTTGGGTTTTATTTCTTCACTTTGAAATATCACACCATTTTTATTTTGGGTTTTCTATTTCACTGTTCAATTTTAGAAGTCACACAACTTATTTTTCGCTTTTCCATCAATTTTTTTATACTCGAATATATTCACATTTTATTTTTAACTCGAGATTGTACAATTATTTAGAGCCTAAGCATATTTTTATTCAATTAATTTCAATTTTTATAAGCTATTCCAAATTTATTTATTCACGATTCCAATTTTCACTTAAATTTTATCTCATTCAAATTTTTTACTTGATGGCCATATAATTATTTTACAGCTCAAAAATTATATTTACTTCAATTCAATATTATTTCAAATCCAATTCACCCTTTTTATTTTAAATTTTCAATTCCTCTTAAGCAACATTTCAAAACCATATTCGAATTTTCCATACTTAAATTAAATTTCACTCCAAGCAAATTTATTTTTACTTCATTCAATTTCATATCGCCATTTATTTCATTATATATTTCAATTTCTTTGCTTAGGTTAGCTCTCATTCATTAATAAACTATGTTAATTCAATTCAAATTCAGTCAATTAATTCCTAAAATTTAATTCACTCAACTTAACTTAAGTTGAATTCCATTTCAACTTTCTCAATTTAAATTTTATTCCAACTTCAGTTTTCACACTTCCCTCCTTATAAATATCATCTTCTATAGGATTCTAGAATTTTAAAACACTCGGTATTTATTTCAAAT
Source organism: Allium cepa (assembly GCA_030765085.1). Taxonomy (NCBI): domain Eukaryota; kingdom Viridiplantae; phylum Streptophyta; class Magnoliopsida; order Asparagales; family Amaryllidaceae; genus Allium; species Allium cepa. The sequence continues at coordinate 469,168,740 of CM060931.1, forward strand.
CATTTTGAAACCAAACAAACACACACACACTCTTTTTTTGGTTTAACAAACCACCCCTTCAAATTTCAAAATCAAACCGATTTTATCCAAAACAGTTCCCTTCGGAATTTTTAAACAAAACTTATTTGCCCAATTAATCTGAATCAAATCAATTTCGGCAGCAATCCGTCACTTAGAAACTCGAAAATGAATACTGATGATGCGACCGTCGTCGTCAGAATTATTTTCCAGTAGCCGAAGTGAGGTTAGTACTATATCACTTCTAAAATCCATTTAAAAACGTTTTCCTATTTACAAATAGCTCCAAAATAATAATACTATTATTTATTTCAAAATACTTCAGAAAATATTTCCAAAATCTCCGGGATTTTTCAAAGTCTGGTTTGAGTCCATTTTTAGTTTTAATTCATTTGTATAATTCACGCTTATACAATTTTAATTTTGTTTTTATAACTATTCTAAATTTTTAAATCTTATTTTAGTTATATAATAATAACCAAGCATACCTCTATAATAATTTTCACAAAATTATTCTCTTTCGTATCCAAATATAGTTTGGGTAGAATTATTTCATTTATCTGCTTCAAAACCATACTGTGTCAGTTTACCGTGTTTAAGTGTTTAGAAACTCCTGTCGATTTAAGTGGCGTCCCACTATTCGATCAGAATTTATATACCACTCAACGGATAAATTATCACAATATAAACCATTTATATTCACTAACAAATACGCTCTCATATCTTTTATTACACTCAACTCATTCTAGAGTACTACTGGCTCTATATCTAATGTGTAATCCCCATAAGAGCCAAGATTTTCACTTGACCTTCAACTCTGATACCAACTGTAAAGGCCCGTAAATCCGTACCCCTTAAGTCGACCATAATTCACATTAGTCCAACTCAAATTAAATGGAAAATACGAATCTTTATGGTAAAGAAGAAAAGGTAGAAGAAGAAAACGGAAACAACATCATAGAATCTCATAACCGCAGCGGAACAAAATATAATATATGACAATAGATTTTTATACAAAAGATCTGCAATAGTTTATATACTTACAATTATCAGAGTACATCAATGCATACATCAATCTAGACAGTTATAGTAACTTCTCCTCATACAGCGGAAATATAAGTCAATTACAGAAATACGTCTCTATCATCCAGCTCCTCTCCTGAGCTCCATAGCATCCTATCCTGAAACTGTAATACTTGGTCTAACCCGAGCATTATTCACACCCGAGTCAGTTTGGAAAAACCTGGGTGAGAAAAAAACACTCAATTTAAATAATCATTTTTTTTCAAATCCTTGAAAACAAAGGTAACTCGTATGACCACGTCACACATAAACACGACGAGTTTTTACCTAACGATAACCAAAACATTTTTGTCGAAATCGTTTGATATTATAATAGTGTCTAAACCAAGTAAATAGAAACTAGCTGAAATTCTTGCATCTCACGTTTCAACATTGTTGGGCACAATCAAAACCATACAACGCTTATTAGAGAATGGATTCCATTGAATGAATGGGCCACTGGGGTACCACCACCACAGTACACCTCTAGAGCAATGTACCGAGAACCACGCCAAGAACCCGTGCTACACAAGACTGGCCTACCCCTAACATGGATAGACCGAATATGTTATCACCTCGGGGTGTTCCCACCCTTACTGTCGAGCGCTCCTTCTTTCATGCACAACTGTATCCATAATATATAGATTTCCGAGCGCATCTACAAAAGTGATAACATACTCTAATTGGGTGCGATCCACTTAGTCTTGCCGCATCTCCCATGTTTTAGTCATTACCGGTTGATGAGGCTTAAGGCTAAGCATTAACTTTCAAGAAAAAAATTCTACTTAGAATGCCCACCGTCCTCCAATGGCGATGTCCTGATAGCATTCGTCCATACAAGCTGCTCTGGGTCTGCACAAATCGAACAACTATCTTCATCATCTTTACGGTATTCATTCGTAACGTTCAAACCGGATCGAAGTGGTTTTCGAATAATTAAATCCGATCCCGATCTCTTCTAAACAATTGACGAAATTGGCCAATATTGATAATTGGTTATCTAACAATAAATTAAACACCTATAAGCAGCCACTAGGCCCAATTTTATAAATCTCCAATATATTTATTCCAAAATATCTTCACCAAGACATATATTCAATCTCTTCAATATTTCCATATTTGAAACAATTTCAACATTTATATCCATAATAGGATATTTCACTATTTAAAATACTTAGAAATATTTCCAACTTCTATTTTTATAACACTTAGAAAATATTTCTATTCCAAATCATTCTCCACTAAAAACATTTTCAAAACCTTCCTTTCAATACTTAGGAGAACATTTCTGCGTATGATTTCCAAAATCATTTTAATATTAAACTTGGGAACATTTCATAATTTATTCCATAAGTCTCGGAAATTTAATAAATTCTACCTACGATTCCCCAAACCGATTATACTTATTTACCATCCCAACCAACCCTTTATAATTTCTTTAAATGAATTCAAAATCTTTCCGAAATTATCGCATCTAGACATCGGAAATTTTCTTAAGTCTCTAACATTCCATTTATAAGATTTATCTTATAAAATCTCATCCTTTAATAAACCCCGTTTACACATCTCGAGAGAATTTTATAAATAATTTTCAATCATTTTAAAGCTACATACATACATACATACATACATACATACATACATATATATATACACACACACACACACACACACACACACAATGAGTATTTTTAAAGAATAGTACTTTATTTTGAAAATACAAGTTATTATATAAAATATTGAAAACACTTTTATAAACATCAATAGCTCATTTTTAGATAAACTAATAAAATTTCAAAGCTGATTTTAAAAGTTAGAATTATTAAATAAATGCTTAACATTTGGAAATCTACTTACCGAAGTATTCCAATCCCAACTAGTTTAAAATTCTATAGTTTTTAAATAATAAAATTTTCCTTTTAAAACAAACTTACTTCTTAAAATTTCAATTTTTTTAAAAAAAATCTCAATAACCAATTCAACTTATAAATTCTTCTCGATTTCCATCACATCGCTTCCATTCCGATTTCCTTAACCATTTTCACTTTCAAAAACAGTATTTACTATTTGTCTCACCTATTTCCATATACTAATATAAATTCTCCCTATAAATTTATATTCCCAATTTATCATCCTGATATCGACATCTTTTATTTTATAAACATCGTTTATGAATTTTGTAACTCCTTTGAGTTTTTACTTGTTTATAAAAACAATCTTATTTATAAAATTCCATTTTAAAATCCATTTTTTTATAAATTCCATTTGTAACTTTCAATCTATTTTTAATATCGATTCCAATTCCTTTTTATATTTTCCGAATACCATTTATAAATTCTTTTATATAATTCATTTTTAAAAATCTCTATATTTAAAACAATTTACGAAGTTTTAGGTGCAGCTTAAACAAAAATCTATTATTTTTATTTTCAATATATTTTTCTTTAAAAATAACCCAATTTCCAATATAAATATTGTTATATCCAAAATTCCTTTTTTATTCCTTCGAATAATATTTATGGTACTTAAAAATAACAAATTTAAAGGTCAGTGCTACTATTGCATCCAATAATTTAAATTTCAACAATAATCGATAACAAATTATCTACACACATCATATATCACTATATACGAAAAATAAATAATATATTCGAGGAATCTAGTTGGATCCCTCCAATCCATTGTCCTACATCCACGGATGTTAATGCAACATTAAAAAAATACTACTCTCACTTCGATGGGGATATCGTGGTATATAGGGTCATTCGCTATTATGCGAGGCTCACAGGGTCTCATCCACGATAATGTGCGGGAATATCACTTCAAATACTAATATATATATATATATATATATATATATATATATTACTATTCATATTTAACATCCAACAGCTAAAAATTTAAAGATGCAACCGGCACTCAATATTTTATTTTAACTGTTTAAAATAAATACTAGTAATCCAAAAGAGTGAGAATTTTCTCACCTTCATTTTCCAAATTGCTAATCGATCCAATATTTATATTTCTCTGCACCAGTTCCTTTTGATACAAACCTCGTACGTAAAAGATATGAGTTTATTACCATTTAAATTTATTTAATTCAAATACGACTTAATTAAACTAGAAATTTGAGGAGAATTACCTTGAACAGTAATCCATCCTCCAAATAAAATAATTAAGGCCGAAGAATCCCCATAGATCCCACCGACTCAGCCCTAACTCCATCGCGGACAGCTTTCCATCCATCACCAACTCGCTGACTTCGACCACCTTTATACGTCACAACATTCCCCCGCCTTCCCACGTCAGTACTAGAGAACGCAACCACTCCATAGTTGCCTCAGTCCCTCCCCCCTTCGGTCGTAACTTCCATACACCTCTTCCCCACCCAGCTTTCATCCCATCATGTCGCCAATCAAACGCGACTCTCTCCAACCCTAACTGCAACGTGAAGCCGCCACCACCACTCCTTCCTCGCGTGCCTTGTCCCCACGTCACCCCTCCCCAACTGCCTAAGCTTGCGCATTCACCTGTTTTCCATTGCACAACCAAAACCCAAATCGTGACTAAACCTTGTCTGCCCTCCGCGTGTCGTTTCCCTCCAGCGCCGCCGTACTTTTGTCGAGCAAAGGCATCGTGTGTGCGACTTCACGAAATCGCGATCGATTCAATCGCATTATATATTTTTTCAGAGTTCAACTTCGATTTTTTTATATTTTTTGGAATGTGGAAAAAATGTGCGATTTATTTTTTGGTTAGCTTCCAAATGAAGTTCAAGGAAAAGCGTGTTTGAATGATATGTTTTCGTGAATTTCAAAACGAAGAGAGAGGCAAATTTTCATGTCTTAAACAAAGGACAACACGCGTACGAAGGTAGGACAACATTAAGGTGAGCATAGGGTGGCTACGAGTTTGACATTTGATTTGATTTCATATAATTTTACTAATTATAATATATCTTGTTTCAGCAACTTAAAATTTTGATCTTCTATCGGTACGCGCCGCTAGGCGTTTGTAATGTTATACTCCTATTCCGAACGCAATGGAAAAGGTTTTAAGTCCTAATTTGATCGTATGGAGAAGATAGTTTTTAAACTCAATTATTATATTAAATTTCCATATTAATTTCAACGTGTTTACATCCTGTACGACCAAACAATAACTCCAAAAGCTAAGGGATTTGAAATCCGATAATAATACATTATTACGGATCCAATGAAACTAGTTTCGTCAAATTCCGAGACGTGCCCCGGGTCGCTATTTTTAAAATTGAACAAATCGCTTTTAAATTCAATTTTAAAACTTTTATTACCTTCATTATTATTAATATAAATTTTACAAGCCTTTAAATTATTTTTATCTGGCTTAAAACTAAAGGTATAATAATTCAACCAATATTCAATTATAAACTTCAATAATTAAATTATCCAATAAATCGCTATATTTAAATTCTGAATTTATTTTATAAATAAACCCTAATTTTCATATTCAAAATCAATCTATAGTTTAAATTTAATATTTAAAACCATTTAAATATTCAAACTCAAACAACGAAAAATCCGGGTCATTATAGAAACAAAGGGTAAAGAATTTACCTTTAGGGAATTCGAATATGGTTCCCATCGAAGCGGCGATAGTGCCAACCACACTACGACATTAACTGGAGTACGAACCACCAACAATCCATGAATAGAGCCAACACTGCTGAAAGGGATGTGGAGGCAGTAAATGACTTGCTTGGTTTTGATAGTAAAACGACAAATTTGAAGATTTTTAGCTGCAATTTGAGCTTGCTGCTATATTTCTCCGGTAATTGAAAGTTTTTGAAATGGTATTTAGATACAACATGTCGCTGGGACAACATATCACAATTCACCGTGTCGATATATGTTCGAATCACGCTATGCAAGTTTGTAACATCTCGCACCAAAGTCGAATCACGCCGCGCAAGTTTGTGACCTCTCGCATCAAAGTCGAATCACTTAATCACTGAAATAATGGTGCTTGTCGATTAAAGTTAACTTATAGAAGTATGTTATTTGATAGCAGCACAGTTTGGCCAAATACTATTAAAAGCTAATGATGTTTATTTTGGTTTAAAATTTTATATCTAGTTTACTATATTGGTTGTATATTATGGTGGTTTTTTAGTAAACAAAGTTTCAAAAGTCGTTCTACCTGTTAAATAAAAAGGTTAATAGCCATTTCCAAAAAGAAAACAACAATGCTCCGCCAATTTTTACCTTCATCTGCAAATTCAGTCCCCGCCAAATATTGCCGCCCACTTTTCCCGCCAGATTCATCAATAAATATCAGTCTTGATGCCAGCGAACTAATTAACATCCGCAAAGCAAACCTTTCTCTTCCTTCATCAACCCTTAATTAATAACTTCTTACGCATTAAAATACTAACAGAAAATGGCACTTGCTCTTGGACCAAGCAAGTTTTATGGCAGCAGCCTACCTCGACCAAGATTCTATACAGATGTCAAATTCGCTTCGGATCGGGTCGATCCACCGCCATCCGTTAGCGATCCGCTTCTTTATTGGGCCAATGAGGCTCACTGGTCCATGGGTGGTCTCAGCTTCAAACGCCTACGCTTACAAGGTAGAATCGAGGGATCAATCGACAAGCTTCGCACTAAAACCTTGAAATCCGATAAGAAGTCAAAGATTCGGTTAAGCGCAGAAAAGGCCCGATTGGATGCGGAGAGCATCCGAAATATTGAAGAAGATGAGTTAGTGGAATCGGAATCTGAATCAGAACCTGAAATTGAAGTTAAAATGAAGCCTGAAGCGGTGAAAAAAATGGCTAGGAAATTAGTGGATGAGTTCGAAGAGGTTGCTGATTATCCATTGAAACCAACTGGTCATCAGACCCGGAGCCAGAGATCCAGATCTGGTAAGAATGTTGTTAAGAGATCTATTAGATCTGACAGTTTTGAAAAAAGTTATTCACCTTGTAAGACTCCACTTAAGAGATCCAGAGCTGATTGTAGTTCTGCTAAGAAATCACTGGTCAACGTTGGTATCGCTAGGACTTCTTCTAGAAAAGATTACTTGATGGCCTAATGCCATAAGTTTATCGGTAATTTAGGTACTGTGTGCTTCAGTTTTTGCTTTTCTTTTTCCTAATTGGGTTTGACAACCTAATGAGCTAATGTAGTGTATTCATGGTTGTTTAGTGCAAATGATGATCCTATGTTGATCTATTCGTTTATGTATACTGTTGGCATTTTATTTTTGTATTTTTATTGATTTTAACTTTAACTGGTGGAGCTTGAGATTTAACTGTTGGTATGAATTGTTCTTGCCGAGTGGAGTAGAAACAAACTTTGAAGTTTATTTTAAGTACTCCAAAGCAGAACGTTTGTTACTTGTATATGACTTTCAATCCGCCAAGTTGCAGTAGCAACGTCACAAGCAGTTGCCATCTTTTTTCTTCTTGCTGCAAATCTGGTTCAGTCTTTATTAACGTGTTTAGACATGTAACAAGGCCCAGCCCTGTTGTAAGGTTGCTAAGGGGTTGCTTAGAGCAACATGTTGGTGGAAAGCAATAAAATTTAAAATTTCTTACAAATAATGGGGTTAAATCGAATAAAAGGATTGCAGTAAGATCGTTTAGTTAATGGTTTGTTGTTTTGAATATCAAACAAACTAAATTCAAGTTTGATTTAGAAAAATCTGTGTTTCAATTTTGGGAATTTGTATGTCAAATACATGTAAATAATTTTAATATATAATATAACATCTATTTTATTTTTATATAAATTAGGTTCTTGGTTGGAACTTTTTTTTACAACCAGCTAATAGCTTAGCTCACTAACATTTCAAATTTTATTTTGATTTCAACATTATATTGCAATAAGTTTTTGTAGAAGTATCATCTGTTTTCATCATTAAATTGTGTAGTTAAAGCTTCGTAAAATTTCTGCTATAGCGCACAATGTTATTCAGTCGTTATGTTATTTCAATTTAGCCCATTAAATAGTACGTTTGTTTTTAAGTTTTATTATTTTCTGCTACATTCGCTAAATTAAGGTTTTCAGCATTCACTTTTAACAATATTGATAAACAAATGTTGATTTGGTGTTCTTTTAAATTAAATTAATAAAGCTTGGTTAAAAATCAAATTTTAAGACATAAGTATTTAATATAAATTTGATATCTATTGTAGTCGTCAAATATAGTCTGTATAAATCATGAGATTTTTCTGTTTTATTATATAAAATTAATTTTTTTAACACAAATGGTGTGAAAATGAGATTAAGTTAATTTGAAATTTGGTTTAATCTATAATGAATTTTTTTGTACCTCTGTTATTTTCCGCTATATCTCCGTTTTATTTTCACTTTAACGTTTTGCACTTTCATGGCTACAGAACCGCTAAGCGTTTTAACTACATAATCAGAGCATTTTAACTGCACAGCCATTAAATCATAAATTTTATGATTTTTTAAATAATATCTGTTATATGTTTATGTAAACGTAGTCGTTAAATGTTTTTTGAAAAACTGTAACTTTTCTACATAGATAACGTATTTAAAGCTGCATCATTCAAATGCAACTTTAAGTAGGCTTGTCAAACAGGCCGGGTTGGGTCAAAATGTGTTGGGTTGAGTTTGACCCAACCCATTTATGATGCATTCTTTTTTATCTATTTATGACACAACTCATTTATGATCCAAACCATCTAATCAGCAGGTTACCCATTTAATTCATTTAAATTTAATTTGACTAATAAAAAATAAATAAATATAAAATAATTATAATTCTAATTTTTATGTTTTGAGATTCGACAAAAATTTAAAATTTTAATTTTGATTTTAATCAAAATTCAAATATGGGGATGAGGTAGCTTATTATTTTCTAAGTACAGCTGTTAGTCCCCTTTGAGAACTACAATGTGCATTCATACGATAAAGTACCCGAGTGTTCCATACTATCCGTAATTTAGGTGGTAATTAATCGATCGAAGTTTCGTTTGATTCTGAGTTAGAACGAAGGAGTTATTGCAGTCTGAACAAAAAAATAACGGCTTCTACACTAGGCGGAGTTCATATTCGTGGTATCATGTTATTTTCCAAGTACAACTGTCAGTCTCCTTGGAGAACTATAGTGTGTGTTTACACGATAAAATATCCGAGTGTTCCATACGGTCCGTAATTTAGGTGGGAGTTGATCGTTCGAAGTCTCGCCTGAATTCGAGTTCGAACGAAAGAGTTATTGCAGTATAAATAAAAAAATAGCGGTTTCTGCACTATGTGGAGTTCAACTGTTATTTTCTAAGTACAACTGTCAGTTTCCTTGGAGAACTACAGTGTGCGTTCACACGATGAAGAATTCGATTGTTTCATACTGTCCGTAATTTAGATGGAAGTTAATCGGTTGAAGTCTCGCTTAATTCCGAGTTAGACGAAAGAGTTATTGCAGTCCGAACAAAAAAATAGCGGCTTCTGCACTAGGCGGAGTTCAAATATGGGGATGTGGTAACCTGTTATTTTCTATGTACAACTGTCAATCCCCTTGGACGACTACAGTGTGCGTTCACACGATGAAGTATCCGAGTGTTTCATACTGTCCGTAATTTAAGTGGAAGTTTATCGGTCGAAGTCTCGCTTAATTCTGAGTTAGAACGAAAGAGTTATTGCAGTACGAACAAAAAAAATACCGTCTTCTGCACTAGGCGGAGTTCAAATATGGGGATATGGTAGCCTGTTATTTTCCAAGTACAATTGTCAGTTCCCTTGGAGAACTACAATGTGCGTTCACATGATGAAGTATCTGAGTGTTTTATACTGTCCGTAATTTAGGTGGAAGTTAATCGGTCGAAGTCTCGCTTAATTCCGAGTTAGAACGAAGAAGTTATTGCAGTCTGAAAAAAAAATAGCGGCTTCTGCCCTAGGCGGAATTCAAATATGGGGATGTGGTAGTCTGTTATTTTCTAAGTACAACTGTCAGTCCCCTTGGAGAATTACAGTGTGCATTCATGCGATGAAGTATCCGAGTGTTCCATACTGTCCGTAATTTAGGTTGGAGTTGATCGGTCGAAGTCTCGTCTGATTCCGAATTAGAACGAAAAAATTATTGCAGTCCGAACAAAAAAATAGCGGCTTCTGCACTGGATGGAATTCAAAATTATCAAATGCAACCAAAATTATTACCGTATTACATAAATGCTATTAAATTAATTCAAATAATGATATTAAATTATAATTGTATTTTTTAAAGTATTTACATTTAACTGTATTTTTTTTTTTTGGCAAAGCCAGCCTGTTTTTATAGTGGACAGTTCACCTTTATTAATCCATAATCAACATACAAATAAAAGATACAAAACACAGAACAGAGAAACTACCCACTAACATATTTTATAACGCGACAACAACAGGGATAATTTTCAAAATAAGTTGAGAGAGAGAAGACGATGACCGCGCAAATCTTCTCGAGTTCCTTTCCTCCCATATCACTGCTATCGATAGCTTGAGGTAGTAGAGAAACCGCTTGGTCGACATGGTTTTCCACCTGGTTAATTGGAAAATCCTAATCCATTCCAACTTGAAATCACGATGCGGTGGCCTCTCATGTATTCGTTGAAGAACTTCCTTCCATAAATGAAAAGAAAAATGGCAATTGAAGAATAAATGTCCAACATTTTCCGCAGCCCTGTTGCATAGTATGCACACTGAATGTTCGATTAGTTTCCTTCTAACAAGATTGTCTTGAGTGTGAATAGCGTTCATCAGACATTTCCAAAGCAGCAAATTATGTTTTTGTTTCGATCCAGACTTCCATATACGAGCGTGCCAAGGAAATGAAGAATAGTATTGATTTTGTATTATAGTTCTGTAAACTATGGCGATGCTGTGAAGTTTTCCATTCCAGCTGAGCCCAACATGATCCATATGCTTATAAGAATCAGTAATTGAAGACCATAGATTGTTCAGCACAGGCGAACTGACATGAGGTAAATGCAGAACATCACTGATAAAAAAAACATTAGCATTAGCATTAATGGGAATACCAGAGTTATGTAAAAGATTATAATCAATATGATGAGAGAGAATCATTCCTGGAGCACACCAGGGGGAGTACCAAAAGGAGTTCACAGTGTTGCATTGAACCATAGGCAAGTAATATCTTCTATTAGCCAGAAGTCTTTTCCATAAAAAGCTATTAGAATTGTTAGCTTCCATAGTCCAAAAATTGCTACCCTTAAGATTGTATTGCCTATTCCAGATTTCCCACATCCCCATGCTATTACCGAGTAATTTGTTAACAAGATGGGATGTAGTAGCAATATTCCAATATTTTAGATTAATGATACCCAGGCCTCCCTTATTTAAAGGAGCAATAATTTTCTTATAAGCAATTGGTATGAGTTTAGAGGAGAAATTATTTCCATGCCAAAGGAAATGATTAAATGCTCTATTTAGCATATTAATAAGTTTATAAGGAATGATGAAAAGTTTAAAAAAATATGCACACATAGCAGAGGCAACACTCTGAATGATGACAAGCCTACCAGCTTGCGAAATTTTAGTACCATTATAATTATTGAGCTTATTAGTAATTTTTTCATATAAAGGAAGGCATTGAGCATTGGTAATTCTAGCCTTACACATAGGAGCACCAAGGTGGATAGCATTTTGATCAATTGCTTGAAGACCAGAAACCAGAAGGATAGTCTGGTAAGTGATATTAGATACCCCAGCAATATTAATTTGAGATTTACTTTTATTTATATTTAGGCCTGTCATTTTGTTAAATTTTTGAAAGATAGTAAACACATTAGTGATGGATTTAATGTTTGGTTTAGTGAAAAGCAGGAGATCATCAGCAAACATTAAAGTAGATATATGATGTTTCTGACACTTTGGGTGATAATCAATATATTTTTTATGGCATTCAACACCAATTAATTGGGTAAGCACCTCCATAACTAAAATGAATAAGGAAGAGGAGATAGGATCCCCTTGCCTTATTCCTTTTTGAGTTTTGAAATAACCAAATGACTCACCATTTATAGATAAGGAGACATGCACAGTAGATATGCATGTATATATCCAAGCTAAGAAAGGTAAGGGAAAGTTCATCTTGGACATAATGGAAAGTTCATCTTGGACATAATGGATATGATAGCCTCCCAACTAACAGAATCATAGGCTTTATGAATATCCAGCTTCATAAAACATCTAGGAGAAATTTTTTCCCTATTGTATCCTTTAATCAGCTCTTGGGAGAGTAATATATTATCAATAATAGATCTACCAGTAACAAAACCATTTTGGTTAGGAGATATTAGCTCAGCAAGGCAATTTTTCATTCTAGAGGATAAAATTTTTGCAATACATTTATATATGACATTACAACAGGCAATGGGCCTGAACTCAGTAACAGATTGAGGCATGCTTACTTTAGGAATAAGGGCAAGTTGGTATGATTTATACCTTTCAGCAAAGCATTGGTTTTAAAGAAGTGTTGAATAGCTTTACAAAAGTCATGTTTAATAATATGCCAACATTTTTGAAAAAACAAAGCAGAAAACCCATCTGGACCAGGAGAGCTAGTAGTTTTCATTTTGAAAATGGATTCATGAATTTCTTCTGGAGTAATGAACTTTATTAAGTTATTAGCTTGATCATTAGAGATATTATTAATAGGTAATTCATTAATGACTTGAATATTAGTTATTTCGTCAGATTTAGTAAAAAGAAATTGGTAGTAATTAAAAAAGGATTGCTTTATATTGGAATGAGTGTTAACTTCAAATCCATGTCTATCTTTAATCCTATGAATTAATGCAGCAGTCTTCTTAAGTTTCAAAGAGTTGTGGAATATTTTAGTGTTTCTACCTCCTCCTATATCCCAATTAATTTTGTTTTTTTCACGGAGCATTTTAAGTTCAGTTTTGATAGCTATTTTCAGATTTTTGGTAAGTTCACCGACTTTATTAGATATAGCTATATTACTTGGATCATTTTGAAGTTTGAGTATGAGTATCACTAAGCTCAGAGCTTAATTTAGTGGACAGAAGACTACCAGTCCCATACTTATTTAAAGACCAACCTTTAATGGAAACTTTACAATCTTTAAGCTTCGATTGTAGAATATACATTGGATTTCCAAATTTTGGAGTGGCCCAAACATGTTCAATTAAAGGAAAAAATTCAGGGTCATCGATCCAACTATTAAAGAAATTAAATGAAGAATGACCTTTATTACTTCTATTTCCCCAGTCCACTATTATAGGACTATGATCAGAAAGAGAAGAAGAAGGGAAAATAGAAATTAAAGAAGGCCAAGCATTGAAAGCAGCCAAATTAAAATAAGATCGATCCAATTTGCAAAAAGTTCTAATACCTGATCTGCTACAATTATTCCAAGTGTAAAACATACCAGATTTAGGAACTTCATGAAGGTGAGCAAGACTAATAGCATTATTAAGGGGAGCAACATCCACCAGAGTCAATGGTAAACCTCCCATCTTATCCTCTGAATGTTGCATACAATTAAAATCACCAAGGCACATCCAGGGGGAGGCAGTGTCCAAGGAAGGAAGAATGTCAAGAAACATCTGCCTATTAGCTTTTATATTATCTGCATAAATAGAAGTAGATTTAAAATTGAAATTTGTAGGAAGGTGATCAATATTACAGTGGATGAATTGTCTGTGAGTTTCTGTTGCACTAATTGTATATAACTGGGGGTTCCACAAGATCAATAGTCTCCCAAAAGGAGCAACATTATGATTGTGAATAAAAGCCCATCCAGGAGCAATACGGTTAGCAAACATGTTAGTTTCTGCTTCAGAGTATTTGGTTTCACTGATGCATATCATTCCCAATTTGTTGCCTTTAATAAGCATTTTGATTTCATAAACTTTGGCATCATCATGCCCGCCACGAATATTCCAGTATCCAATATTGTCTAGCATCATAATTTTTTGTGTTTATTCGCAGATTGCCGAGTGAGTCTTTGTGGCCCTTGAAGCATAGCAGAGGTATTTTTTTTATTTTTTTTCGTTGAATTTTTTGAAGTGAGCTTAGCCATAATTTGCTCTTGATTGAATTCAAAGCCTTCATTCATGTCATCTTCCGAGCAAAATTCAACATCTGATGATGAACTCATATTTAATTCAAGTATGTTATCCTTAGAAGGAGAAAAGAGAGGAATATCTTGAGGAGGCTTTAGTTTTGCATATGGGCTAACAGAATTGTTAACAATAGAGTTCAAACCAGTAGTGGCTACTGCAGTAGAAATTCTATTCTGAAGCACAGAAGAGCAATTAAGAATTGGTGCCTCCTTTTCCTTGTGCTTGCATCTATTTGTATCTAACTGATGTTTACTTAATTCAGTTTCATTTTGAACCTGGGACTTTTGATAAAAGTTGTTAAAGACAGTGATATCACTCTGTAGATTAACAATTTTATCAGGTTCCACTCGCAAGTTACATGATGTTCCCCCTTCCTCTTCTATTAATTCTCCTTCTTCTAATTCTGAAATAATAGCAAAAGCATTACATATTTCAATTGGATTTTGTGTTACACTCTGTAACTGTAATTCTGTAGTTGTCTGTATTGTGTCTGAACTAATTAAATTACTTAAGTTCATATCTGTATTCTTTTTTGCTATGTCTGATTCCACCTCTTTGTTGTTCACTTGAATAATCTTAGGCTTCCATCTTTGTTGCCTATTCTTCACATTGTCACCAATAATGTTTCTATGCATTGAAGCTTTATTTTTAATTGTAGGACCTGGACCATTAGCCTGAACACCTTTTTCACTGCTAATTTTGCCTTCACCAATACTTTTGTCCATATCACAATTTTTGGTTGAGTGACCAAAGACTTTACAGGCAGTACATATCAGAGGCCTCCAATTATACTCAATGTATACTTTTTGAGTTGTTTCAACTCCATTTCCTATTAATAAAAAATCAGGTAACTCTTTGTCCGGAGATATTTCAACTAAACATTTTGCATATTCCATTCTTTCCCTCTTTTCAGTAGCTTCATTGAAACAGATAAGCTTCCCCAAATGACATGCAATCCAATTAATTCCAATTAGTGTCCAAGCAATATGGGGAATGTTATAGAGTTAGATCCATATGGGAACAGATTTCACTTGTGATTGTACTGAACCAAATGCTGGTTTCCAAGTAGTTATAACAAACATTTGACCTCGAATAAATGTAGGATCTGCACAAAGAACAGTTTGCTTGTCCTCAGGACAAGAAAACTTGATGAAATAATTAGCACCATCAGATTTGATATCATATGAACCTTTCAGATTCCATGTTTTTTTTAAATGAGATACCACTGCCATATAATTCACTGGCACACCCAAGAAAAACCCCACTAGATAACCCTCCCAAAAATTCATACCTTCAGTCACCAAAACATCAGGGGGAGGAAGCGGCGAACCTCGATAATCAATATTGAACTCTAATGGAGTATATGATCCCACATTTCTAGGCTTTGAAGCAAACAGAGATGACCATGACATCATCGGGGTGTCAGATTGAGCAATAGAGGGAGAAGCCTGATGAAAAGAACCTGGGTCAGGAGGAATAGGAGGTGGTGGGTTGAGAACAAGAGGAATAATGACAGGTAACTGGGTGGGATTAGACGAGAGGAGTGGAGAAGAAGAAGAAGGAACGGGGATGTCAGAAATAGCCGTTACAATGGACGCCATTGAAGGAATAATAATTATTGAAAACTTTGGGGACAGGGAGACTATTTAACTGTATTTTCTTAGTACAGCTAAATTATAAATTGTATTAAGATTTAATAAAATTATCATACGTAAACAAAATTATCACTGCGTCAGATAAATACGGTTAAACTGATTCAAAATATTATGTTAAAATATAAATGCATATAAAGCATTTAAATATAATTGTATTATCTTGATGCAATCAAATTATAAAATGCATTAAGATTATATTAAATTATAAAATGCTGCTAAAATTATTACCACATCACATAAATGTTGCTAAACTAATTCAAAATATATTAAATTATATCTGTGTTTTTTAAAGCATTTAAAGTTGACTGTATTTCTTAATACAGGTAAATTATAACTATATTAAAATTGAATAAAATTATTAAGTGCAAGCCAATATTATCACAACATCATATAAATGCAGTTAAATTAATTCAAAATATGCAGTTAAAATGTAATTGCATTTTCTTAAAGCATTTATATATAACTGTATTTTTTTAATGCAGTTAAATTATAAAGTGCATTAAAATTGAATAAAACGATCAGCCAAAATTATTATTGAATCGCATAAATATAGATAAAATATTCAAATGCAATCATTACTGATAATACAAAAGCAAATGACTTTTAATTAAGTTAAAAGATAATGACCGCATTATCTTAATGCAGTTAAAAGAACTATATAAAAAATTATGCCCATCCAAAATAAATACAATCACACAAAGTAGTAAGACAAGTAACCACATTACATAAATGCACTTAAAACTGATAAGTAAAATTATGATTTTCAAAATTTTAATTTTAGAAATCAACAATGGATAACATTGAAAAATTTATTAAATTTGTAATATATTGATGAAAAAGGTTCTTAATTTCGATTAACCTACAAACATTTATCACAATTTAAAGATTGAAATTAAATGAGTTGGTGGATGGTGGTATTTGTCGGCTGTGATGTTAAAGTAGTGACCTATGTAGTTAATATTAGATAATATCGCTGACGTATCGCCTACATACCTCATATCGCTCCTAAGCTAATACTTTTTAAAAATATCGTTTAAAATATCGTTACCGGTATAACATTCGATATTTGTCGATATATCTCTTCGATATTTAGTGTAAAATACCCTATATATTTTAAGAATATCATTAATTATTGTATTTGTTAGAGAAAATGTATTTGCAAATAAATATCTTCACATTTTAAATATTTGTTTTTGTAAAAGATGAATCACAATATGTGGACCGGATTAGAAATCTCAATGCACTAATTTTTTAGTTTTAACCACACTTTCAGTCTTCTTCATTAGTCTTTCAACAAAGAAAACTCTACTTATTTCATTATTTCGATATGTTTTATTTTTCGTGAAGATTTTACCACTAGAACAAGATCATGAAAGCGCTACTTCTCTTTTTAGTTATTTTTATGTTTATAATTTCTAATTGATAAGTTAGCTTATGAAAACTTATTTTATTAGTAATGATCATGCACCAAAGATTAAAAGTTGAAGAGTGGTGAAGTTTTATATTGACATATCGATAAGGAATGAGATAAGTATTAGTTGGTGCCAAATCAACATTGCTTATTTGATAAATTAAGCGAAAATAAAAATAAAGAAACTATATATATGAAAAAATTTGGGAAAAAATTATAGATGATTAGATGCTTAAAGAAAAAATGAACATAGTATTAAAATAAGAAAATAATAAAGATGCATATTCTACGAATTTCTTGGTTTTTATGATCCTATATTATGACTTGTATTTGATAGAATATCCAAGTAAACATATTGTAATTTGTAAATTATAAATAAATAATCATTGATAGGAATTTGACATTATTGATCCATATATTTGAAAACTTCACATCAGTATGACATTATAACATGATATAATGTCGTTTATAACATATTCTACACATATCCAATATTTTACTGCTATTATTCCATATTATCACGATATTTTAAAATATCTCATATCGGTGCATATTTGATATATACCCAATATCGATATTGACCACTAAGTAGAGACCTAATTTACAAAAGATTAATGGTCAGATCCAATTTACATTTCAAACAACAAATAGCGGTCCGAAGTTAATATCCAGTTCATTTTTCTTATTTTCTTCTCGAACTTGCTTGGGATAATAAATTGAAAGGATTGGCCTATGCACAACGATAAAGTTGTTAGATTGCATTATTGTACGAACCAGAAGTGGCATGAAAAATAAGCATTCGAAAGTGGAATAAAATGGGAAAGTTTAGCGAAAAGATAATGCCTTTTTGTACAGTGGAAGAGTTATTTGCAAACAGTATTTAGTTGATTTGTCATTAGTAATTATTTTTGTTATTGTGTTTTCTGTTTGTTTTGTGTATGTTAAAATAATACAGTTAATTGAATTTAAATTATTTTTATGTTATGTAATATTAGAAAAATCGTAATAAAAAATAGATGATTTTTAATAAATACTAGTATATTAGAATTCAAATACAAATACATTATTGGTCTCTAATCCAACTCTTGATTTATTAGAACGTAAGCGACTTTCCAGTCGAAATATTGGTCATCTTTTGTTGTACGGCAATACCCTTCGCGATGGTGTATGCCATTTTGGATGTGAAGCAGTCTGGAGAGGAGTGTGGAACTCAAGATCGTTGCCCTTAAAAAGGTCCACATCCATATGTGTATTGAAGTGGGTAGGGGGATCCTCTGGCACTATGTTCTTGCACGATGGAATTTTGATACAACCGTAAAACATTTAGTTCAACTCCCTGAGCTTCGAAGGCGGGGAAAATTTGAATCTTTTATATCTCTTAGCCGTCGTATTCTATCGGTCATCATCTGTCAACTGTGTCTCTCTCCACAATTCAGTACCTTCCTTCAGCATGTAGCAAATGGTTCCAAGGATTTAAGGAGGGTTTCAGGTTGTCATATTTTTTTTCATCCCCATTTGTGTATTTATCACAGTAACAATCTCCTCGTATCAATATCCTACACGCCAAGAACGAGAATCAATGTTGTCGTATCTAATATATACGAATGTCAACTTCCATTCATGGGTACAACCCATAATGTTTATGGTAGAAGAGCGAGACAGTTCATTGGTAGATATTCTGGAAAAAAATAAAAAAATTCAAAAAAAGATATTATAGATAAAAGCATAAAAAATATGCTTTTGAAATTAGTTACTTGAAGTAGATGGTCGTTTAGGTGTTTCAAAGGTTTAAATTTTCAAATTTAGGGGTTTAGGGGAGAAGTTGCAGAAGAGATGAAGAGGGGAAATGAATGAACGAGAGAATTAAATGGTGAATCGTTGGCTAATGAACTGTTGCGTCTGACACCAACACCTCCTTTTCAACGGCTCAGCTAAGTGGAGTAAATGCGTTGGTCACTCCCTTGATGCATCAAACGTGTTGGACCGACGCGAACATGAACGGAACAAAATGGCTGCAATAGGATCCTTAATGAGTTATGCAGTTTAATGTAAAAAAATCTAAAATATTTTAAATGTGAAGGTCGGTTCTATTCGACATTCAATTGTGCTTTTTTCTCTCAAATAATTAACACTTCATAAATTCACTTTTTCATCTTGATTTATTCCGGATTATCTTGAATATGCAAAACTCCAAAAAGGATGGTAATAAGAAAGTAGGATTTCGCAAGAACGACAATAAGTTGAAGAACCATGCTACCATTTAGCACGATTTTGGTGCGAATTGCACTACAAGGTAGCGCGATTTAGGAATAATCCATCCTATACTATAGCAAGGTTAACGTAACCATGGTACTTGATTTAACATTTATTTTCTCTTCTCGTTTTTTTTCTACCGAACGAGTACTAGTTATTGTTTATGCTTTCCTTACGATGTTTGGAAACCAAGACGGAATGCTCAACTATTAATTTAGAATTGCATCGTTTTTGCTAATGGCACTAGTGCAGTTGGTCATAGACTATTGATTTGGAGATCAAAACTTTCCACCTTTAACTGTTAATTTTGATGTTGACATTTGGGAAAAATACTTGAATTCTCAACCCAATTAAGGCTGTTATGCTAACGTTAAATTTGGCATACCATTACCATTCAATCGATTAGCATTTTAAAGTAAAGTCGGTATACCAGCATAATCGGTATGGTAACAGTAAATTTACCATTTTTTACGATAAAACATCGATAATATTTTTTCAAAAAAAAACGGTAATGGTAATTTACCAGTCCATTCATAATACATTGATATTCATGTAAGATGTTGTATTATGAGCATTTAGAAGGCAAGAAAACGGTTCAATTTATTTCTGTAATTCAACTCAAATGATGATAAATACACTTCTTTTCTATGTCCTTTATTAAGTGACTTAATGAGATATATAATGAATCATCATTCAATGTAAAAATATATCAACATACTATTTTTCTAGACAAACGGTAATTTACCATTACCAGTTCATCGGTATACCAGTCAATCGATAACGGTAAACAATTTTAGTTTACCAGTAAAAACGATACAGTAACGGTATTTACAAAATGGTAACAGTAACCATTACCATAACAGCCCTAAACCTAATGTTGGAAAACAAAAAACCTAACCTTAACCCTAATACCAATCCAATATCTTTTTTTGATCCTTGCTCTTTTGATAGACCTAGGTCAAAAGAGGAGGATGATAGATGATGACGGCTCCATTTTGGTGTAATGTAAGATGAGAAGATTGACTGGGGTTTTCAGTGGAGAGGGATGTGTCGTGGTCGACGGAGAAGGAAATCAAGCATATGTAATGTAAGATTAGGTGCAACGAAGGACTGTTTTGTTGGATCGAGAGGGGATCGTGCAATAATCCGTATTTTCCTATAATATAAGTAATAAAATAAACATAATAATTTAAACCTGAAGATCAATATCATCGTTTTCTTGAAACTCTTGAATTTGGAAATGAAATTAACATCATTGCGATCGTTTCATTTTCTAATGCGTTTCTTATACTAGTTTGTCTAAAATAGAGTCCGTAATTAAGTTATGAACATTTTTGTACATTGGAATTTAAATTTTAAATTGGATCGAGTCAGCAAAAATTGAATGGCAACTTTCCTATTTATACCAAACCGTTCCTTTATTTTAAAACTTTAAAATCATTTTTCCAACTACATATTCTTCCTCTCTGAAAAAGACAGAAACCCTATCTCAATCAAACCCAAAATTTATAACAAACCACCATCTAAGACGCACTAATTCACCTATGAGATATCGTGGGCATCGCAAACCACACAGACGGCGAATCGTATTGAGATAAAATATAAACATATCAAAGAGTTATCTACAATATTATACACTTTCTAAAATTCACAGTGGAAGGGATAAAATATATTACTAAAAAATACCATAATCCTAGATAAATAAAATAAACCATAACTAACACTCTCCATTTACAAAATATCTCTAAACATGGAAAATAAATAAAGAGTCTGAATGCTTGGAAAAATATCAAATAAACAGTTGATAGCTAGTAGATAAACGAATGCATGCCTCCGTTGCACCATCATGCCTCCAAATCACCATTAGTCCTTTCTATCGACCTACCAGAATATAACTAAAAAGGAAAAAATTATAGAGTGGATCAAACATACGTCTGGTGAGTGAATTGCATCATATAAGTGTATAATACTAATAAGCTAGTAAAATAACACTTATGCTCGAAAAGCATACCATCACCAGTGTTATCTTCATCGAACAGGTCTGCTAAACACAATATAATACTATAGTGAACATCATATGTTAAGGTGTCATTAAATTATATCATATGTCTAATCATATGCACACGATCAGGCCTTAATTCTCAACTTGCATGCCGAAAACCGAAAGCGACATGATTGAAGCAGAATTTCCAGCCTATTATCTTTGAAAATGCATGCGACCTGCTATCGATGAACTAACCTACAATTGCCAAATCATAAGAGACTCGTCATTGAGGAGCTATATATCTACACCCACTATAGCCACATCGTAAGTGAATCGCTACCGAATAACAAAATGTCTCGGTCCACTATCGTCATATCGTAAATGACTCGCTATCGAGGAACTATATGTATCACTCCACTATCGTCACATCGAACACCAAGGACTCAACTCCTCTGAGTGTACCACATCATCAAATCGTAAGTGAATCGCTACTAAGGAACTACATTTCTTAGCCTATTAATGTGAAATCGTACGTGAGTCGCTACCGAGTAATAAAAATGCCTCTGCCCACTATTGCCAAATCGTAAGTGACTTACTATTGAGGAACAAAATGTCACAGCCCGCTAACGCCAAATTGTAAGTGACTCACTACCGAGAAACAAAATGTTTCATCCCACTATCATCATATCGAACAACATATAACGAATCTATCAAAACAATGCACCTTTCAGAAGTGTTCAAAACACAACAATCAATATACTAAAATGTTCTTCGTCTCAACACGAACCGACGTTGTGAACGACATGAAACTAATGTCGTATGCGAGCATTATAAGCATTTAAAGTTTAAAGCATTTTTGTTAATTATTAGATTATTCAATTAAATAATATCAATTTATATCATTGAACGAACACCACTAATGGATTCATGTCATTGACAAAGACAATTTTGATATATAATATGTCAAGTTTGAAGCACTTTTGTATTTTATGCTTTATCATTAGGAACAGATCAAACTTTATCTATTTATAATAAAAAATTGTTTTTTCAATTATTTGGTCATGACGTACTACATCCTAATCATGTATATAAAAATGTTATTTTTCTCAATTTCATCATTTATTATTTGATTTAAGACCATGGGGGGGGGGGGGGTGAATTACTACGTCTTATAAATATATACATAAATAGGAAGAGTACTACTCAGCGAAACTTTCAAATGAAGAACTCAACACTTTCTCCGTTGTCATGTGTCATTTACTCCTTGAAACCTCAGAAATTCGCCAATATTCCTTTACAAAATCATAACACTCATCTCCACGGTTGATTTTATGGGTAGGTCGTCAAAAATCCATTAAGAGATGTGAGAGAAACACTATTTTGAAGTTTGATAGAGAAGGGAGAAAATAGTGTACAAAATTTCATCATTGTTCTTTACGGTATGAGTGTTCTACACTTAGATCTCACAAATCTCAAAAAGGATATGATATCATAGTATTCTTTGCATCCTTTGATTTGTTGTTGGTTTCATCGAAATTCATTTAGAAACGGAGAAGTTATGAATTTTCAAAGTTTGGTAGAGAAGAGGGAAGAGGAAGAAGAAATAAAGCCACTATAAAAAATGAGATTTTTGTTTTGAATTTGCTAAAGATTTGATGAAGATTAGTGGTAAGATGTTTAGACTACATAGGATTAGAAAATAGGGATTGCACTTCAATTGTAGGTTGGAAATAACACATATTTAGCCTAAAATATCATAATTATTATATAAAGTCACTGAGTTTAACTTCTTCTAATTTCTAACTCATTTAATCAAATTCAGTAAGTAATATATATTTTCTAACTGTAAACTGCATTTCAAACACGATGGGATAGGTCCCAAAGCATAATTCCAACGCCTATGAAAATTCACTATTTTGTCATTTATGAAATGTTATGATTTACCCTTTTAATTTAATTATGTGATTTCGTAAAATTACATGTTGTTGCATTTTCCTCCCTTAATGAGTTTCATGCTTGAAATTCCGCGATGTGGACAATGCAACTTGCTTTATAACCTACAAACATACAAAACAAACATAGTTATGTCCATCTAGCATCTTTATACAGCAGAAGAAAAAATACAACCCATAGTATATAATACATATGATAGATAAAATAGGATGATATGATATGAGATGCATGAAAATGCAACTTAATTGGCCTTCTATACAAGGTTTTAAATCTCGGATATCGGTCGTGTTTCGTCTTGGAGATTTTAATGACTCGGTCTCGTATCGGGGGAGATCTTGGATGAGATGCGTATATCTTGGGCGTTAATATCTAATTTACATCTCGGAGCTTTAAGTTCGTCTCAGGACTATCTCTAAGTGTATGTTATGTTTAAAATTAATTTGATTACACAAAAATATTTATATATAAATAAAAAATTATGCTTACTAAATATTTATCGAATTACTGCATATCACTGTAAATATAAACTTATCACTAGTAATCATTTTCTTTCATCTCAACGCTTATTAACCAGTAAAACCACTTATGAAAATGTTTTATAGTCTACTGAATATTTGCAGCAAATAAAATATGGTAATCATTTTTTATCTGATCTTAGTAAACTAACAACCATTTCCTAACCCACTATAATCAAGTCCACTTGCAGAATGACTTCAACTCAAATTTACTAAAAATTTTAAACTTTTACTGTAATAACTTGAAAAATGAAAGCAAACTAAACTTATTATATAAACTATTACTGTAAGTAAGATTGCCTCCTTAAGTTCATGAAAAATTGAATTTCACTAAAATAAAAAACCTTAATTTATATACGTATGAGAGAATGGTCGAGGGCAAAGCTGTAGATTTCCAGAAGCGAGTGCAAATTGTTGGAAGCGAGTGTATAGTTGTTGGAAGCGAGTGCGAGCTACGGAAGTAAGTTTGATTTTTTTAGAGGAGAATGGTCGATTTTGAAATGTGATTTGTTAAATGAACAACGGAGAATGCAGTTTAGAAGTACTACTAGAATTAATTAAAAAAGAAAAGGGCTGAGCTCAATTTTTTGTGATTCGCCGAGATGGCCCAATTTAAAAAAACCATTAAATCGGACGAAATCTGGGAATATAATTTTGGCCTAAATATCGACCGATATATGTAAAAATCGAGCGATATATTTAAGATGAGATATCAACCAATATCTTCTGTTTCATTTTGGAGGAGCCTTCAACCGAAATATCAGCTAAGATATCCGGGATTCGAAACACTGCTCCTATATGAATGCACGTGCACTATAACCAATATGTGTGCAAACATCCTAATATATATTTTTATGTATTTACGTTACATCCATATGAAACTCCATATCAAAGTGCAAGTAAACAATCAAATCCATAAGCACAATCAGTAAAAGCACATATAAAAATAATAAATTGTATATATAAAATAATCTAATATAAATTAGAACACCTAACTATATTTACCTATCCTAGATTGGAATGTATATACATACAAGCCAACACGGCTTAAACTAAGCTGGAACAACATGAACAAAGCAACCATAGCAACCAAAACACATGATAAGGATGTGCACACAACCAATCCTAGCATCCATACATCTGTGCCTATATCAACTTGTTAGCTAAAGCAACTATGCAAACAAAAAAATGACCTAATGTGCAAGCTAACTAAAAGAAGAAATTATTAAAAGACAACCCATGATGTCAAAATCGGATTCTCTCCTCAAGTTCCACGTATTCTTATCAAAACCTTATTTTCATTGTACTTGGAATAATTTCATTTCTTCGTTTTTATGCCATATCACATCTAGTCTTAAGGTGTGAATACACTTGTAGGGTAATCCAGACTCCGTCTCTATATTCACCTCATAAGCTGTCTAAGTTCTATCATAACCGCTAAATTTTCAACGTACGTTCGTAGATGTGATGTACAAAAAATGATGAACACCCACCAACTTTTCAAGAAGCTCGCTCGAACCTGACTTTCCTACTCTCTATGCAACTGGGAAAGGCTCTACAACTTATGACGCTAGCTTCCCCCATAATATATGTCAACAGTGAGTCTATTGTTTACCAGTTACCCACCATGACGCTTGCTTCCCTCATAATAGACCACTAAACTCATTCTTTAAGCTCATAGGCATGACAACATGATAGCGGACGATGTTCGCCTCCAAATGGACTAACATTTAGGGTACGTAGGCGAACCCTATACTCCATCACCGTTTGGAGATATCACATAAAGATAATGCCTTGTTTTCGATAAACACAAATTACTATAATGAAGTCATAAACTAGATTGTGCGTTTTCACCTATTTTTCACGTGCTTCGGGCGTTGAAAAGATCAACTGTTTCCAATTAAGTTTTGTTTATGATGCACTGTTTCGAGTTAGTTAAGTTATCGTACCCATGCAATCAATTGAGGTATCTTTTCTACCATTGCTTTGGGTAGCCATGCTTTTTCAAAAGCACAAAAATTTTCATTGGGTGCTCAAAACAATTATAGTTTTGGCAAACCATTGATTTGCACTCGTACTCAACCGGTTGCATAAATACTTCATTATTTTCAATAACTATAGCTACTTCTACTGGAAATTTGAAGTAGTTGTTTATTTCGATTAGCACCCTAGCAAAAGAGATTTAACTAAAATGGTGATAAATATGTTTTATGTATGTACATGATATATTGTTCAAAGGTGTTAGAAATTGGATAATTATAAAATAAAATTACACTAAAATTGTTATAGATTATATGAAATAGTGTTGTGAAAATGAAGTATGAGTATTCTATAAAATAAGCAAAGTTATTTCGGACCTAACTATATTTTGATTAACTAATATTGAATTGGTAAATCTATAAAGAACTGAGATTTGGAAGTTAAATAATTTTAAAAAATTATTGAAAAGAAATCAACTTTGGAAATTTTGAGAAAAATGTGTGATCCTCTAATAAAAGAGGAGAGCACACATGGAACTATGTATATAACACATAATATGGTGCTGCCAACATGCCTGGCAGGTGACATATCTATGAACTGGTAACAGACTAAAAATAGGTATCCCTAGAATGAGCTTCGGCAAAGCCACCGTCCATTACACCTCAATACTGAGCTCCGGCATGGCCACCGCCGGATAATGAGATGTTATAAATGCCTGTAAAACTGAAAAAAAACAAAATCCAGAGATACTGGATGACTACACCATCTAAAAGAAGACTATGAAGCTGCGTCTGAGAGAAAAGCTAATCTGGAGATGCAACTGATCCATAATAGTAGAACTCCACTCTGAAGACTTAATAATGCCGAATGTAACTCCTGATGCAAACAATACTCCTCGAAAAGGCTATCCTGATAACCTGAATGAAGCCGCAAGCTATCCTGCAAACCTGAAAAGAGACACAAGCAACCTATTTATTCCATACCTGAAAACAAAACTAGGAAGCACATTACTAAAAATCACATATTTGTATATAAAAAGAATTTATATACATATATGCTTGAACAAAATCTAATAAGATAATATATAACTAAAACTAACAATTTAAAAAGAAAAGGTAAAAGAACTAAAACAAAGCTATAAATAACTTTATGAACCTACAATGGGAAGCAAATTATTATACACTGAATTATCATCATTAAAGTTGGAAAAGGTATCAATATAAAAGTTATTAAAGTCATAATTATTATTTTTATGTTTGAAAATATTAATATTATTACTAACCTTTTTGAGATATTTCTTGAAAAGATTATTTTTGGCTAATTTATATTTAGGATTAGAGATCCAATTTAAGTAAAAAGAGAATTAAAGTAATCAATTTATTAATGTGGTTATTGTTATTATTAAAAATTCTTTGATTTCTTTCAAACCAAATGTACCAACTAGATATGATGAATAAAGTATCAAGAAAGTATCTATTGTCCTTATTAAACTTAAATCTAAAAATATTCCAATAAAAACCACAATCTGTAATTCTAGTACTTATATTAAATTCAAATATATTAAGAGTATATATAAGAATAAAATAAGTATCCATACAATCATAGTAAATATGATTAATATCTTCTAAATGTAAATTACAAAAATAACATTTATTATCAATGTTAATAATTTTCCTTTTTAAACATTCTATGGTATTTAATTTACTATGAATAATAAGCCACATGTGTAATTTAGATTTTGGAAGAGCGTTAGATTTCCAAATAAACTTAAAAAAACTATCAGATACACCTGAAAAGTTGATAAATCTATAGAAAGAATTAATGGAATATTTCTTGCTCTTATCCCATTCCCAACTAATATAATCATTGTCATTATCAATATTATAAAGGTTTAATCTAACAAAAAGCAAATTGAGCTGTCTAAGAGTTGAACCTACTAAAATTCTGTTAAAACTAAAAATCCAAGGAGGGTCATTTTCAGAATCAAAAACTTCAGATATAAATGCATATTTGAAGTTATAAATATCATACAAATCTTTAAACTCATTTCTAAGAGGAGTAGCGAAAATCCAACTATCATGCCAAAAAGATGTATTATTACCTGAGTGAACTCTAATATTAACACCTTAGTTAAAAATTTCACTACATTTTAAAATGGATTTCCAAAAATAAGATTGCTTACGAGAAACCGAAGGACTAATCTGATATAGATTATTGCTAACATTATAATAAAATTTAGAAATAATCTCCTTCCAAGTGGCATCATCATTGGTATCTCTGAATTTCCGTAACCATTTACCTAGAAAAGCCAAGTCATATTTCATAAATTAATGACTCCTAAACAACCATCCTTTTTGGATTTACAAATAGTATCCCAATTAATTAAACATTTGATACAACTATTAGAATTATCATCACCCCATAGGTAATATCTTCTAATTTTATCTATCACCCAATCAGGAAAAAGATGCATAGATATCCAATAAATTGGGAGAGCTGATAAAACAGAATTAATTAAAACCAGCCTACCCGCTCTAGAAAGAAATCTCCCATTCCAGTTAGAAATCCTATTTTTGATTTTATCTATGATTATTAACCAATCTTCATGTTTAAGTTTAGTGGGTCTAATAACAAAACCTAGATAGCCAAACGGAAAATTCATAATTTTACTATTTAGAGTATTAACAACTAAATTCTCAAATTTTTCAAAATCATTTAAAACTAAAACAGAACTTTTATCAAAATTTATTTTTAAACCCGATAAAAGTTCAAAACTATATAGAATAAACTTAAGAGCAATTATGTGTCTAGGAAGATGAGAGGAAAAAAACAAGCTATCATCAGCAAATTGTAGGACTGATACACCATAACTCGATATATCATTACCTATATTACCCAAAGAACCATTATCGACTGCTTTTTTAATAATCTTAGTAAAAACATCTGCAACTAAGTTAAACAAAAAGGGCGATAAAGGTCCCCTTGCCTTAAACCTCTCTTAGATTGAATTTTATTACCTAAAGTACCATTTACCATAATACTAGAGTTGCCAGTTTTAAGCAAATTCATTATCCAGTTAATCCATCTATTACTAAAACCTCTAGCATGAAAAATATCTACAAGAAAATCCCAATCAACTGAATCAAAAGCTTTAGTGAAATCTAGTTTTAAAATAGCATATGTAATGTTATTCTTACAACAATGATTAATATATTCTTGAAATACAGCCACACCATCTGTGATATTTCTACCTTTTATGAATGCTGATTGTGAACAGTCAATTAGATCATTCATTTTTATATTAAGTCTATTAGCTAAAACTTTAGAAATAATTTTAACGGAGCAATTAATCAATGAAATGGGTCTAAAATCTTTTAGATTATTAGCACTTACTTTTTATGTAATAAAATAACATTTGCAAAATTAAATCTACCTAATTTAAGTTTTCCATTATAAAAATCATTAAACATACTAATTAGATCAAATTTTAAAATATCCCAAAAAGTTTTATAGAAAAAAATTGGAAATCCATCCGGACCTGGGGATTTGTCACCCGGTAAATCAAAAATGGCTTTACGGATTTCATCTTCAGTAAAAGGAACATCTAAATCAGAATGATTAGTATTGGAGACAGCTGGATAAAGATTATTCCATCTAACATTAATTCTACGTTTATTTTTATTGTCAAAAATATCTTTATAATAATCTGTGAAAGCCTTATTGAGGTCTTTTTGGTAAACTAATTCTACGTTATTAACTAAAATTGAATTAATTGTATTGCTACGTTTTCTACTATTGGCCATATTATGAAAGAATTTAGTATTATTATCACCTTCATTTATCCACTGGATTCTAGATCTTTGTTTTCACATAACTTCCTCTTTTTCAAGGATAGAGTTAAGTTCTTCTTTTAAGTTACTGAGAACATTCCGCTCGCCAACATTTAGATGTCTAGTTTCTTTTATTTTGTTTAATTTAAACATCTCATTAAGAATATTTTCTTTTTTAATCTTAATATTGCCAAAAATATTTTTATTCCAATTTTTGAGTGAAAACCTAAGTTCTCTAAGCTTTAAAACAAAGGCTTTTGCAGAATTATCTCTATATTTAATATTATAAAAACTCATATACAACCATTTATTAATAAATAAATTTGATAAGCTAGGATCTAGTAACCACATTTTTTCAAATTTAAAAGATCTACTAATAGCTCTATGGCGATCACAAGTTAATATAATAGGACAATAGTCTGAAAAAGTGTAGGGCAAACCCGACACTCTACAGATAGGAAATTTATCCTTTATTTCATCGCTAACACAAAAACCTATCTAAAAGAGCCATGGAAGGAGTTCCCTATTATTACTCCAAGTGAATTCTGTATTAGAAAGAGGAATTTCAATCAAATTAGAATTAAGAATAAAGTTGTCAAATTCCTCCATAGCCGAATAGTCACCCTCTGAAGGAGCACGCTCCCCTATAAAACGAGTAACATTAAAATCTCCCCAAAAGTCCACGAACCCGGCGCAAAAGATCTAAACTCAAGGCATTCATTCCATAAGGTCCGTCTATCTATTTTTGAGTTAAGCCCATAAACATTAGAAATATTTAAAAATGAATTATCAGAAAGATTAATTAGAATAATGTGTAAAGAGTGTTGTTTATAAATACATTGAAGTAATTTAAACCAGTTATCCCTCCAACCAATCATTAAAACCCTAGAAGAACCTACTGAAGGTAAAAAAAAAACCATTTATTAAAATGATATCCACCTAGTCTTCTATAAAAACGAATATCAGGACAATCAATTTTAGTTTCTTGAAGGAGTGCAATGTCTATAGAATAGTCTTTAAAAAAGATTCTAACCTTGTCACATTTATTTAAGTCATTCAAACCCCTAATATTCCAACTAATGGTCCTCATGTACCAATAGACCTAGCCCTATCAAGTTCCTTATTTCTAATATATTCACGTTCTACCTCAATATCTGAAAAAATGAAAGTAGTGTCACTAGCTAACTGACTAAATTCAACAGAAGACAAATTACCTAATGCATAAGATGAAAAAGTACTACCCAAACTAGAAAACGTACCTGAGCCTGAATTCGTAGCACCGCTCACGGTACTCGAATCAGGACACTCTCCTGAGGACTGTGGATGGCTACCCTGTAGCCTAACACTACGACGAAGAAAACCATAAGAAGCCACGTCCTTCCTACGTCTACCTCTCTTCAATGAAGAAGAGTGAGAATCAGAATTACAGGCAACCAAGACAGTATGTTTCAATGACAGGTGAGAAGTATCTCTGTCATCCCCAGGCTTCTCCAAAACATACGCACCCCCAACAATAGATGATCTATCACTAAGAACTCCAGAATCAATTACTGCCCTATGATCAAGCAAAAAATCACCCAAACTATCAACTACGTCCTTCCTCTCTTCTGAACAAACAATAGTTTTTCTAATTCCAGTCGAAAGCAAATTTTGAGCATCACAATTTGCAGACTCTGTGCATCATGCACAACTGAATCCATGTGATTATCTGACATCAATTCTTCAGTAAAAATTTGTTCTTCCATCACTGTTAGCTCCTCTTCATCAATGACACTACGTGTTGTTAAAAACCATTCATGAAAATCTCCTATTTTCTACAACATATTGTCACCTTCAGGAACTAACTCCACCATGATTGAAGACTCATCGAGCATTACCAAAAACTCATCAATCCAGTTACTAAAATCAGGTCTGACAGTGCTAAACTTGGATTCAACTACCAAAAACATATCATTATCCAACGCTATCAATCTCAAATCATTAACAAAACACGAGCACTGATCAATACAACAACTAACCTCTAGATCACTAACTGGTGAGATAATCTGAAGGTCATGATCCAAATCAATACAACTACCAATTACTAACTGATGAGGGCTGACAATCACGTTTCTATCCATACAGTTAACATCATGTTCATCACAAACAATATCCTTATTAGATTGAAAAAAATCATCAGACTTATCATAATTTTCTGAGATAGATTCTGTATCCAGACAAGCGAATTTATTGGAAGTAGAAATCTCAAACGTTTCCAAACTGTGAGAAAATGATTTACAAGCGAATCAACTTTGGAAATTGAAATTGTATTATTATTATTATTATTGGACTTATAAATAGATTTGAAATGGTTAAATAAAAAAAATGGTTATGATTTTATATGGAATGGTTTAACATGATACGTTTGAACCAATTTATTTTGGAAATTTATTCAGTATAATTTAAGGAATTATTTGGGATAAAATCTATGATGTTCAAAATTAAAAGTTGGTAAGATAACAGAGAATTTTATGACCTTTATATCTTACTAGTTTTGTGAAGAATAAGATTTGAGATCAAAGATTTTGATTTAGAATAGAAATTGAAAAGTTATTTATGTTTTTAGTTGAAATTTGATCGGAACTAGAAAAGAATTACACAACATATAAAGTTTGAGTTGATTATGATGAATTAGCTAGAATAGTTAGTAGTCTACTAGTGTGATAAGGACTTGTTAGGAATAAAGTTTATGGATTATGAATTAGGAACATGATCGGTTGTTACATAGTAATAAAAATAAGAGGTATTTTGAAAATAATAATAATAAAGATATATTTTCATTAATAGTTTAGGTTAAATTGTTGTTACTTTTGATATATATATAACAGTAAAAAATATTTTGGGATTTAATGTAGAAAGTTATTATTTTTGAATTAGATAATAACAATGTGATTGAGAAAAATGAACGATTTAAATAAATATTATCATTTTGATGTAACATGATAATAATATTATATTTTTGAAGGAAATTTTATGAAAATTATTATTTTTGGATCAAATAATGATGTTTGAGATATTTAGAGTTATATATATTGAAAATAAAAAAATTTCGAGGTATGTTATCGATTCAAAAAAAACTAATAGAGAAAAGGTAATTTTATGATAAATAGTACTAAGAGGATTTGTAGTTAGGAGGAAATAGAAAGTTTAAATGTATTGTTTTGAAGTGTTGAAACATATATGATTAAATATTGTTTGAAATCAACGTATGTTTACACTAAGGGATGAGGTACACTTACATTAGATGTTGAGAAGCATGAGAGCGTAGTTGAGTGAAAAGTTTTCTAAATGGTTAAATAATAGAAGATTAGCTATACGAAACAGTTGTCGATAGGGGATGACAACACTTGTCAATGTAAAGTATTTTTTGAATTTGGTGATGTACATAAGGGAACTTTACAGATACATTAGTTTATAGGACTTCACAAGCATGAGGAGTTAGTATCATTGTTGAAGTATTTAATGTTGTATAATTTCAAGACATGAAGCAAATATCTTGACTTGCATATACTAAGGTATGAAGGTGACTTAAAGAAAGACAAGATTTAGCAACTTGAAGAAAATTGACTATGAAGTCAAATTGGTTTTTTTCAATCATCACTTGGATCAAAAGAACTATATCACTAAGTCATTTTTACAAAATAGTGATTTTTTGTTCATTACTTGTCACATGATAATATTGCGACATGCCAAAAAAACAGAGAACAAGTTCCACAAAATAATTCAACTGACCATACAATGGACAATACATGCCTCGAAATGGTGCAGGAGGCATACAAAAGGAAACTTAAATTATACAACAAGAGACAAAAATAGAACTAAATAATAGTGATGTTGAAATTGAATTAGAATTTCATGAAAATTTTGTCAAATTCTGATGACACAAATCAAATGTTCTCAGATGCAATTCAAATACAAACAACACAACAATAGATTATCACAAAGATGCAACACAGTCTCGATTTAAATAACAATTCTCAGCCTACAACAATTACAGCAAAACATACATAGGAGCCTGAAGGTAATATAAGCATATATGAACGTATCATGAAATCAATGAGCCATCACACTACTGAGGCATCGATAGAGGAAAAACAAGAACAAACAACGTAATTTGATCTCTACAATGACTATCTAGAAGCCAACATTGGTGCGCATTCCAGAGCCAGCCAAACAATGTAGGAAGCAATGTCAAGAGGACAGACCATTTGAATTCATGGCTACAAAGTCAGCAGATGTGATCGACAACCTTGCATGGCACAACACGGTTTCACATTTAAAATCATTATGAACAAAATCAAATATACATAGAAAATGTATGCGCTCCTTCTCATTTGGATTTAGGGAGCAACCTATCTTAGTTAGTTTAATGAATATGATGGTGTGGAATGTAAGGGCTTTAAATCCCCTTCTAAACAACTTAATGTTGCACAAACTTTAAAACAAAGACAAGCCTCCATTGGACTATTAGAACAAAAGTTATCAGAATGGATGCTGCAATTTGTAACTGGATAGAATCAATAATCGATTCTTTAATTCATATCTGGATGAAGATTTATTGAATAAGGGAAACGAAACTTCTATGAACCTCCATGTATAGGGAAATACTACACATGGAGGTGAGGAGCCAACATGCCTGTTCATAGTATGATAGATAGATTGTTCGTTAATTAATGCTATGATAAATTCTCTTACAATCTGTCTACTTTTCTAATCATTCCACTAGTGACCACACACCGATCATCTTTAACTTTGCACCAAAAGGTCAAACTAGTCAGAGCTATTGGTTAAAATATAATCATCCTTGGCATCTAAAAAGAAGGTATTGTGCTTCGGTTAAACATGAATGGGAGAATACTTATATCGGTAATCCATTATTTCAACTCTTGTCAAAGCTCAAGAAAATAAAAGAAAGCTTGAAGATATGGAGCAAAGAACTTTCAGTCAACCAAAACCCTACCGAGACAATTAAAAAGGAGTTAGACGTATCTTATTCACAATTAGTCAACTATCCAAATGAGGCTCAGGTAGTAAATTCGTAGAGACAAAAGGTTGAACAACTCAGAACTGTTACACAAACAAGCCATGGAAAAATTGCAAAAATCAAAATTCAAATAGCTTACACTTCTCCATGCTAATTTTTTGACTTCTAATCCACCTCAACATATAGGATGATGATGAAAGCAAAGGGTAACTGGACCAATGTCAATGAAAGATTAAACATGGAAGTGAAACATTACTTTACTAATTTATTTAAACTCTCCTAGTATAAACATTATTTTTCACAAACTACTTCTAAAAAATCCTTTCGTAAAACGCTAGAAATTCATTAGATAGAACCATTGGAAATGAATGAAGCCAAAGAGGCGGAGTATCAAATCGATGATCACAACTTTCCAAGCCCAAACGGTTTCAATTCAAAGTTTTTTAAGCTTCTATAGGATCTTATCAAAAATGATGTCTTTCATGCACTGTTAGGCATTCTATAACCAGATAAAAGTATTATAGAGATTAATCACACTTTTATTTATTTAATTCCTAAAATAATAGACCCACAAACTCTTTCAGGTTATAGACCAATCTCTTTATGTAATGCGATTTATTAAACTTTGACAAACTTGTTATGCAATAGGACGAAGCAATACCTTAACAATTTAATTTCAACAAACAAAATGCTTTTTAATCCCAAATAGACTCATCATGGAAAACTGCTTCCATATGAAATGGTGAGAATGTTTAATAGAAAAATAAATAAATAATATATGTATAGGTCTACATAAGGCATTTGACAAAAGCAGTAAAGAATTCATATATCATACATTGCTATGCATGGACTTCTTCTAAAAATTCACGCATATAATATAAAAATGTATATCCACTACCATCTTTTCAATACTATTAATGGTGGCCCATTGGGTTACTTTAATAGCAACCAGGGTATAAGGCAAGAAGGTCCATTGTCTCATTTTCTTTTTACAATTGTAATGGAATATTTTACCATCTTATTAGATATGGAATTTTATGAAGGAAACATCACTCTCGTTCTTTCTATTGAACCAACTCTCACTCATTTACTATAAGAAGATGATATCTAAGTTTTCTCAAAAGCTAGTACTAAAAATGGAGAAACTATTGCCAATGTCTTTCACATCATTTAGGAATCAACGGGTTTAGAAATGAATAAACATAAAACTACCCTGTTTTTTAGCGAAGAGGCTAAAGAAATGGATCACATCAAAAACATCCTCAAAGTCCAATCAGGGAATCTCCTAATCACATATTTGTTAATTCCATTATCTCATAGTAAACTAAAATCCAAAGGTTTTGGTGTGCTGTCAGATAGAATAAACAAAATATGTAATTATTGAAAAAATAGAATGTTGAATGTTTGTGGTTTAATTGAACTAATCAAAATAGAGACTATCCAATAATCATGTTTTGGGATCAATTCTGTCAATTAACAAAATCAATCATCACCAAAATAAATTCTACGTGCTCTAAGTTTGTAACGAACCGGGATTTTCGACATTCAAAAATCGACATCAATACGTTCACTGCATAGTTGCCGAAAAACCGAGTGCCGAAAATAGCAGATCATCGGGGGTGAAGAAGAAAAAGGTAGAAGAAAATAGAAACAATAATACAGAACCTCACAATCGCAGCGGAACAAAATATAATATATAATTATAGATCTTTATACAAGAGGAACTGTAACTGTCATTACACATATCATCATCAGAGTACAACAATCAACAACCAATCAGACAGTTATAATAATTTGTCCTCTCACACAATAGAAATAAACAAGTACGAGAATATGTCTCCAGGTCATCTTCTGAGCTCCATAGCATATTAACCTGAATCTGGAATACTCGGTATAACTCGAGCATTATAATAAAATAACACCTGAGTCAGTCTGGAAAACCAATGTGAGAAAACACACTCAATTTGAATTTTTGTTATTTTCAAAATCCTTTGAAAAACAAACGTATCTCGTAAGACCACATCACACATAAACACGACCGGTTTTTCCCTTACGATAACCAAAACATTTTACATCAAAGTCATATGATATTATAATAGTGTCTATAGAAAGTAAATTAGAAAATAGCTGAAATGTTTGCATCTCACATTTCAACATAGTTGGGCACAACCAAAACCATACAACGCTTATTGAAGAATGGATTCCATACCGTGACCAGGTAAGGAACTACCTTCCGATTAGTGCATCTCTAGACCAATGCACCCGGGTCTGACAAGAACATCTTGTACCCTGCCACACAGGACCGGCCTAGCACTTGACTACTAGTATCGAATATGTTATCACTCCGGGTGTTCCCACCCTTATCGAGCGCTCTCTTTCCATGCACACCAATTTCCATAATTATAATATATCTGATGGTATCTAGAAAAGTTATAACACACCCTAATGGGAGCGACCCACTTAGCTCTGCTGCATGCCCTGTTTCAGTCATTTTCCCGGTTGATGAAGCTTGAGGCTACGTTTACCATTAGAATTGCATTCATACTTGGAATGCTAACACTGCGTTCCAGTCAATGATGCAATGATAACATTCATCCATACAAGTTTTCCTAGTTCTGGACAAACCAAATCTCCTCCAATACCATATCTCCATTAGCTTCGAGATATTAAAATCTGCAACGCACAAATAGGATCGAAGTGGCTTCGGATAAATAAATCTGATCCCGGTCTCTTCAAAACGATCAACGAATTTAGCTAAATTTGATAGTCGGTTATTTAACAATCAAATAACATCCATAAGAAGTCACTAGGCCTTATTTAAATCTTCCAAAATATTTACTTCAAAATATTCTTATAGAGATATTTATTTCAAAACTCTTCTAGTAATTCAATACTTGAAAACAGTTCCAAAGTTATATTTATAACATGATATTTTCAAATCATATTTTACTTCAGCACTTAGTAAAATATTTCCAAATTCGATGTATAATTCATTACTTAGGTAAATTATCTCTACATAAATCTTTCGTCGCTGTACTATTCCCAAAACCCTTCATTTCAAAACTTAAGGAAAATTTTATAAATCTAATTTTCAAAATCATTTCTAATATCCATACTTAAGGAATATTTAATAACTTATCTCATAAATATCCAGAAGTTATATTAATTCCTTTTACATTTTTCCAAAATAGATTATACTCACTTATGATCCCGTCTATCTATTTATAAATCTTTTATGAATTCAAATTCAACCTCGAAGTTCTTGTTTCTAACATTTCAAAAATTTCCTTAAGTTCCTAGAATTCATTATAGTATTTTCTTTTATAAAATCTCATCTATTACATAAACCCCATTTACAAATCTCGAGAGAATTTATAAATAAATTCCAATCATTCCAAATATATATATATATAAGTATTTTTTTAAAATAAAAATTTATTTTTTTCAAACAAGTTTAAGTGACTATTTAAATATCGAAATACTTTTAATAAACATCAAAAACTCATTTCCAACCCATTTTAAATAAACTAATCGATCTTCAAAGTTAATTATAAGAATTAGAATTTTGTTTCAATTAATATTATATATTTGAAAAATTACTTTCGAAGTATTTTAATACTAACTAGCTTTAAATTATATAGTTTAATAAATAAAATTTTCCTTTTAAAATTAACCTTAACTTCTTAATAATAACTTCTTAATAATAAAAACATACTTTCAAAATCTCAATAACCAATTCAATTTATAAATGCTTCTCGATTCACAACACGTTGATTTCATTACGATTCCTAGCCATTTCCACCTTTCAAAATAGATCCACTATTTTTTTCTAAAAATCAGTTCCCATATCTCGATATCAATTCACACTGTGAATTTGCTTTCCCATTTTATCAACTGATATCATTTCTCTTATTTATAAACATCGTTTATAATTTATAAAGCCACTTGGGTTTTTCTTATTTATAAAAATAATCTCACTTGTAAAATTCCATTTTTATAAATCCCTTTTTTTAAAAAAAATCTCTTATATAATTTATTTTAAAATCTCTACTTAGAATATTTTACAAATAGTTAAGTAAAATTCCAAAATCAAATTATTATTTTATCCAACTCAACTTCCTTTAAAATAATACAAACTCCAATATAAATATTTTTATAATCAAAATCTTCTTTTAATTCCTTCAAATTCAAAAATAATATTTATGGTATTTAAAATACCAAAATTAAGGCCCGTGCTACTATAACATTCAACATTCAAATCACACAACAATCTATAACAGATTATTCAATTTCAACATAGATCGCTATATATGAAAAAGAAAAAATATATTTGAGGAATCCAGTTGGATCCCTCCAACCTGTTTCACTGCATCCACATATATTAGATAATATAAAATATCGATCCCACTTCGATGGCGAGTATATATCCAACTACTAATATATACTAATATTTATAACATCCAAACTGATAATAATTTATAAATTCAACCAGCATCTAGTAATTAATTTTAATTGTTACTAGGAGATGTGTAAATATCTTATGCATTCATGAGACCAAATGGATGGGCCAGAAGGCGAAGGAGGTGGAAAATACAGGCTTCAAGTTATGGTACATGGAAAAAGAGCGTAACAAGAACGGGGTAGGCATCTTAATTGACAAGAACCTTAGAAACGGAGTTGTCGATGTTAAGAGACAAGGAGACATGATCATCCTAGTAAAGCTAGTAGTGCGCGATATGATTCTGAATGTCATTAGTGTCTGTGCCCCATAAGTAGGTCTAAGTGAAGTCGTCAAGAGGAATTTTTGGGAAGAGTTAGATGTTATGGTTAGAGAGTGCCTAGTAGCGAAAAACTTTTCATAGGAGGAGATATCAACGGGCATGTTGGTACGACTAATGGTGGGTTTGAGAGAGTGCATGGTGGTTTTGAATATGGCAATAGGAACCAAGAAGGAGAAGAAATACCGAGTTTCATTATTGTTTACGACCTCATGATAGCTAATACCTTCTTTAGAAAGGGGCAGTCACACTTAGTTACTTTAGTAGTGGTCAACACTATAGCCAGATTGATTTTGTCCTTACTAGAAGAGATGACAAACGGGCTTGTGTAGATTGCAAAGTCATACTTGGGGAATGTTTTGTCTCATAACATCAGCTTTTGATATCTGAGTTTCGTCTTTAGATACGAGTTCGACGGGATAAAGGAGCCAAAATTAGTCGGACAAAATGGTGGAAACTTAAAGGAGACACTTCATGGGTGTTTAAGGATAGGGTGATAGGAGAAGAGGCATGTAATTTGGAAGGAGAAGCAAATCATATGTGGGATGAGATGGCAACGTGCATTCGAAAAGTGGCTATTGAGGTGTCTGGGGCAACGAAAGGAAATAAACGCGAACCTAAAGTTTCGTGGTGGTTGAACAATGATGTGCAAAAGGCTATCAAAGAGAAGAAGGAATGCTATAAGTGCTTGCATCATCACATGAGCGAGGACAACGTGCAAAGGTACAAAGTGTAAAGAAGAACGCAAAGAGAGCAGTGAGTGAAGCAAGGGGTCTGTCGTACAAAGACCTGTATCATAAGCTAGGTACGAAGGAGGGTGAAAACAACGTTTTTAGGATAGCTAAGCTCCGTGAGAGGAAGACAAGAGACTTCAATCATGTTAAATGTATCAAAGATGATAATAATAGTCTTTTGGTGAAGGACGATGAGATAAAAAAAAGATGGAGAGATTACTACGACAAACTATTTAATGAAGAAGGTGATAGCACTTTGATCGAGATAAATGACTCTTTTAATGACAACAGTAGGCTTTTTGTTCGGAGAATTCAATAATCCGAGGTAAATGAGGCGCTAAAACGGATGAAAGTAGGCAAGGCACTGAGGGCTGATGGCATCCCCATTGAGGTGTGGAGATGCCTTGGAGATGCAGGGATAGCCTGGTCAAGTAAGTTGTTCAATAATATTTTCAAATCAAACAAGATGCCAGATGAGTGGGGAAGAAGCATATTAGTTTCAATTTTTAAGAATAAAGGAGATATACAAAGTTGCACAAACTACAGAGGATTAAGCTTATGAGTCATACGATGAAGCTATGGGAGAGAGTCATCGAACATCAATTAATGAGAATGACAAGCATTTCAAAAAACCAATTTGGTTTCATGCCTAGGAGGTCTACCACGGAGGCTATTTTCTTGATAAGACAACTTATGGAGAGGTTTAAGGAGCAAAAGAAGGATTTACACATGGTTTTTATCGATTTGGAGAAATCTTATGACAACGTACCACGAAAGGTGATGTGGTAGGCTCTAGAAAAGAAGTGAGTCCCAATAAAGTCATTACCCTTATCAAGGATATATACGATGATGTTGTGACTAGTGTCAGAGCATGCGATGTTGTAACCAGTGACTTTTCCATTAACATAGGATTACATCAAGGGTCAGCTTTGAGCCTCTACTTTTTTTCCCTAGTGATGGATGAGGTTACAAAGAGTATACAAGAAGAGATTTCCTAGTGTATGTTATTTGCTCATAATGTTGTCCTAATTGATGATAGTAAGATTGGGGTTAATAGACAACTCAAGCTGTAGAGACAGACTTTAGAATCTAAGTGATTTAGGCTTAGTAGAACTAAAACAGAATATATGAAGTGCGAGTTCAGCGGTGTCAGATCAATGGATAGAGATGTTATTCTAGCCGAACAAATAGTTCCTAAAAAGGAATCCTTTCGATATCGAGGATCAATGTTGCAGTGTAATGGTGAGATTGATGAAGATGTTATTTTTCAAATTCGAGCGGGATGGGTGAAGTGGCGACAAGCATCTGGCATTCTTTGTGACAAAAAAGTTCCACGGAAGCTTAGAGGAAAGTTCTATAGAATGGAAATTAGGCCTGCGATGTTATACGGTGCAGAATGGTGGCTTACTAAAAAGCCAACACGTCCAGAAGATAAGCCTAGCAGAGATGCGTATGCTGCGATGGAGTTGCGGTCATACAAGAAGAAACCGAATTAGAAATGACGATATACGTGAAAAACTTGGAATAACACCAACTGAGGAGAAACTAATTCAACATCGCTTAAGATGGTTTGGACATCTCCAACGAAGGCCACCCGAGGTACCTGTGCGCGTTGGAATCATAAGCCTTATCGTTTGCTCAAAGAGAGGTAGAGGTCGACCAAAGTTAACATGGAAGGAAGTTGTTAAAATGGACTTGAAGGGTTAGAATATAACCGAATAGCTGGTAGCGGATAGGAGCACGTGGAAGTTAGCGATTCACGTACCAGAACCCTGAGCTACGAGCCTTATAAGTGTTAGATTATAGGATTAGGGAAAAAGAGCCCAAGACATAGCGTTTGGTCTTTGATCAATGTTACAATCAGCACCATTATTACTATTTGTACTGTTATCATCATTTTTATTTTATTTTATTGCATTTATTATTATTATTATTATTATTTTATATACATATGTATTTCTATCTTTATTTTACTTGGTTACTATAATTATTATTTTCCTATTTGACTTAATTTTATAATTGCTATTGTTATTGTTATGTTATAACCTTTAAATTACTTTTGTCATTTAGTTTCGAGTTCCATCTCTAGCCAACCGCAACTTGTTTGGGAATAATGGCTCTTCTACTGTTGTTGTTGTATTATCAATTAAATCTAACAATCCAAAAAGAGTGAGATTTACTCACCTTGGTTTTCTAATCGGTTTATCGTTTTAATTCCAAATTAAATCCATTGTGTAATTATTCTGTCGTCATGAATCCAACGTGATCGAATTTTTGATTTGGACTTCGAATGAATTAAACATGGATTAATGAACATTTTAAATAATTAATTGATAATAAATTTTAAATTAAAAATTCTTTAAAACTTAAGTACTGCCTTAACGTTCCTTCACTGTCTCGTAACATTGCTTCAGCCAAGTATACAACCATGACAACAACACCCTATGCCTGCGACAGCGCTGTCGCACCCCACACCATGAAGTCGTATGTCTCCATTCTAAGCCGCTCGATGCCTCCACTCCACCAAAGGTCTGAATCCAACATCGCTATCGCCTAACGCCTAGGTTCACGCGAATGGCCCAAGTCCTGAGAAATCGAATGCGATAGTCGCGACTTCCCTCATCACCGCCTCGCATTCCTGCCTCGATCATGATCGAGCTCCTCAACTTCCAAGCGTGGCGCCGCTCGTCCCAACGCCTCCTTTCTCCCCATCGCGTACACGTACTCATAGCCAACCACTGCTCCTTCCCTCGTGCGCATCTTCGCTCCCCTAAATGCCATTGTGAATTTGATCGCGCCTCTCGTGATTTCGACTTGAATTGAATGGGAAAGGATATGTGATTTATTATTGTTCCCCCTTTTTATTTATTTTCTTTTTTTTTGAATTTGATTTTTGGTTTCACTGGGAAGGAGAAAAGATGTGCACGATTTTAAAATATTTGGGGCGGCTATACGTAGAAGAAACTCCAAACATGTTTTCGGATTAATTTATTTCTAGGCATTTTCAGATCGCACGATCAAATGGTAACTCCGAACGCTATGAAATTTGAAATCTGAGAATAATACACTATTATGGATCCAATGGAACTGGTTTGTCGAATTCCAAGATTATGCCCCTGACACTATTTTAACACGTCGATTTGGTCAACGATTTCAAAAATTTGGAAAATCACTTGAAATTTCAGTTTTAAAAATTTATTAACTCAATTGTAATTTAAATAGAATTTATATCAACATTATAAAATCATTCGATTCATATTCAACTCCAATTCGATTATCTAAACGATTTTCAGTTATTAATTCAACAATAAAATTTATCTAATAAATCGCTATATGTGGAATTAAAATTCATTTTAAAATTTCAACCAAAATCTTCATTTTCCAAAATCTTCATTTTCCAAAATCATCAATTTATATTCCAAATCCAATATTTAAAATCATTTAAATATTCAAACTTTAGCTATGAAAAATCCAGATCGTTACATTCTTCCCCCTTAAAAAATTGCAAAACTCTACATTTCACCTTTCTAATCCTTTAGACTTACATTCACCTTCTATTTCCAAACATATATCAAAACCCTTTGTTTCTTAGTTAAATTCAAAAATC
Source organism: Allium cepa (assembly GCA_030765085.1). Lineage (NCBI taxonomy): Eukaryota > Viridiplantae > Streptophyta > Magnoliopsida > Asparagales > Amaryllidaceae > Allium > Allium cepa. The sequence goes on from CM060931.1 coordinate 469,212,639, forward strand.
AAATTATAGTTAACAAAATTTTAAAATTTTAAAATTTTCTAACACCCTAAATTTCCGAATTTTTTTTGCGGAGTCTCCCTTGTATGAAGAGCCTTTTGCAATATGATAGAAGTGATAAAAATATAAACATCGACCCACACGGTCGGAATAAACAATATATATCAATATTTATTCATTGTGGTATTTAATCCGAAAACGTACTTTAATTTAGCGTTTTTAAGCTTTTTAAGCAAGCGAGTTCACTTCATATGCAATTTCGCAATCCAAATCAAACCCCATAGTCTCTCTATACTTGTGCTTACTCAATTCATACACATATGTACCAAAAATATGAAATTGAACAACATTTCATTTATTTAAATAGTTAAACACAGACTTTGCATAACCGAGCATGTTAGAAATGTATTTATAAGCAATTATAAGGTTCCGATACTAATTTAATTACTTTAATTGATCCATATGCCATTTCATTCAATTGGAATGATTTACAACCAAATTTACTTGCATTAACTTCATAATTACACACATTTTATTCATATCCATTTCAAATCGATTCAAAATCAATTTATTCACTTTCCCTTTATTCATAGAATTTTATTTACTTCCGTTTACGTTGAACGACAATTTTTCCATGCAAATTCGGTGATACTCATTTAATAAAATAACCACTTAAGCTTATATCTATTTTAAATGGGTTCCAAATCAATTTATATTCAATTTTATTCCATTTAAAATTGAATCTTAATCCATTCATTTGCATTCCATTCACATTCACATTCATTATATTCAAATCCATTTTATTGAGCTCGAAATCATTCCATGCTACTTTATTAAATAACCATTTCACAAATTTATTTGAGACAAGCTTCCATCCAAAAATATTAACTTAGGTTAATTCGTTTATATCAAATTATTTCAACTATATAACTTAAGTTCATTTCTGTTGTAATCAAACTTCATTTCATTTTAAATTGATTCTTATTCAATCAAATTCCATTCCATTTACAAATTAGTTCATTCACTTAATCCACTTCAAAACTTAACTTCATACTCGAATTCATTTAAATAATATCCCAAAGCCATATTTAAGTTATTTACACTTAAATTGAGTTTATTTATAACCTAAGTCATCGCTATTTCAATCCATTCCTATTTTATCTGACAAGATTTCAAAATATATTTAATTCGCTTTATTTTAAGTCGAAATTTTATTTATAACTCAAACACCGTATTCAATTTCAATTTTCATCTGCAATTCAATTTACTTAATCAAGTTAAGTTCCATGTAACAACCCTGAATTTTGAACAATTTAATTTGAAAATATTTAATTAATTTTAAATATTTGAATGATGGTTTAGTTTGAATTCCCAATATAACTATGAAATTGGCGATTAAATTTTAGAATTTAATTTATTTAAAGTTGAATAAAATTTGAATTTGACTTTGGAGTTTGAAATTGAATATTGAATTTGTATTTAAAATTCGAACTAAGGACTTAGAAAAATAATTTGGATTTAAGGATTTTTATTTGTTTAAATTAATAATGGATGGTTAGTTTTAAATAACATTTTTCTTTTCTTTAAAATAAAAAGGAATAAAATTTTAATCAATACAAAATAAATAGAGAAATACACATAGTTAAAAATTCAAACAACAAAATTTACAAAACAAAGTAAAGAAAATAATTATACAAAACAAATTGAATTTAAAATGAAATAATAATAATAATATATATTATATAATTAGTACACTGCCTTATTCTTTTCAACCAGATCCCAAATTCATGCCTTAACCTACGCCGTAACCCACGCTAAAAACACGTCTCCTTTTCTCTTTTTATATTCGGCCGAAACCCTCTTCATTTGAGGAAAAAAAAACATACGAAGATAAATAATGGCGGCCTCCTCTTCATCATTCAAAAATTAGGGCTTCAGCTTCAATTTGTTCGCGACCGCTTCGGTGAAAGGTGAGTGAATTTCTTCTTCACTCACATCTAATTCGACTTATTAATATATGCTTTGCGTTGATTTAGTTTCGTTGTTGATGCTTTCTCTGGTTTTATCAAATTCGTGTATTTTCGTGTTATTTTTGGTTAACTCGGCTTCGATTTGCTCGAACGATCCTCTGGTTATCTGTTATCTCTGTAACTTTGGTGCAGTATAATTCGAACTGCAAATGATTTTGATTTTTGTTGAAATTACTGCTTGATTTGCATTTGACTTCGGTCACTTTATTTCTTAAACGTTGGTGATATTCTTGAACCGTGCTATGGTCCAAACTATACCATACCCTTGTATGATTTTGGGTAGTTGATGAATTCAAATGGCTTCGGCCTTGGATTGAGATTGCTGTATATTGATTTTTCACGGCTTGATGTTTACCCACTGAACTTCGGCATTGTTTACTTAAAATTGATTTCGACCTTAACTTGCTCTAGTTGATTTCGACCTTGACTTTGATGAAATTGTAACCAATGGTTACTTGATTTTGCTCACTGTATTATTGCGTTTGAAACTGCACTTGTTTGATTTTGTCCTTGTGACTTCGGCCATCACCATTAAATTGATATAGTCTGCACTGTTTTGTGTTGCATGACTATATGCATTTGGCATTGCTTGATTGTGTGGTCTGGAATCACTCCATGTTACTTTGACCACATTATCTTCATATATATAAAAAAAAACTGTTGTAACCTGATCATCTTTATGTACATGTTGCAGTTTGATTTATATTGCCACTGCCTTCGCTTGTGTGTATTCATTGATGCTAGTTTGTACATGCTGATTCAGTTTGCAATTTTCTTTTTTTTTGATGTTTATTTGCTGTTGGACTTCATATACCTATGTACTCCACTGTCCATGTTTTGATGATACTGTAACTTGGATTTGGTTCCATTTGCTTGGTGCCTTCTTGAATTTATGCGGTGATGTTGACTTTGCATAAGCTCGAGCTCTGTAGCCTTGCTTTGTTCAAGTCATACTTGTAGCCTTTGTGCCTTGTTGTTCCACTGTTGCACTTCAATTGCTTCTGCTGGTTCATGTATACGTACGTGTCATTGCCTTCGTGCACTGATGCTTACTGTCTTGTTGAATTTGAGGATTTTTGAGTTATTTTGAGTTTGCTGCTGCATTACTTTCTGGACTCCCTCTGATTCATTTCATGTTTTGTACCATGCTGCTGCCTATGTTTGCATGTGCATCCTCTGTTGCCTTGTACATGCTGAGTTGTCACTCTGACCTGTTTTATGTCAACAGTACTTTGAACTTGTTTTGTGTGTTGTGGTGCCATATTTTTGGTGCCCTCACCTTCTTTCAGCTGTTTTCATGTAGTTGTACCCCTGCCTTTGCGCAATGGGTCATTCGAGCCTTCGTGCTTTGTGTACTCGGGGGGCTGCAGATCTTGGTTGCAGCATTGCCTTGTGCACTAATACTGGCGGCCCTATTGAATTTGGGAACTTTTGAGTTGTTTTGAGATCGTTGTTGCAGTCCTGCCTTGTATTTTCAGTGCCTTATTGTCACTGTCTTGATTGGGTTTCTTGATGTGTTGATCTTAGCTTGCTTCTGATTTTATTGAATTTTGATAGTCTCGACTAATTTGCTTCGAGACAGTTTTTGTTGCATTGTGATCTTGTGGTGGCTGTAGTTTTGTGCAGTTTTCCCTTGAGTCCAGGATGTGGCCGTAGTTTCATTTTGAAAGTGCGGTGTGTATACAATTATATGTGCTAATATAGTACACACGGATCGTGTAATATGGACTACAATATAAATGCTGAAATAGATGATAATAGCATAGTAAATAAAAAATAGAAAAATCACACCAGAGATTTTTATACTGGTTCGGAGCACCGTCCTACGTCCAGTCCCAGACTTCTATCTGGATTTTCACTATTAACAACCTCGCTTCACCCGGAGGAACAGGTTTACAACACCCGAACAACCGAACAGGATTTCACGCCTCTAATACACTGAGGACTTCAACACTTGCCTCTTACAACACAGAGGACTTCAACAAAAGAACAAATACAATTGTTGTTGACAACTTGTGTTCTTGAAAACACAGATTTGTCACTAGCAGTACACCCTTCCTATAATCTTATCCTCAAAGTATGCGAATGATGTTTTGAAAAGATTAAGGAAAGTATATTACTTATTGAATCAAAAGATATGAAATAGTTTTGATTCAATAAATAATCGAGAGCTTTTAGAATGCAGGAGTATGTAGAAAGTAAGATCAGAGATTAGATTAAAAAGCATATAAAATCATGTTGTGTTAATCAACGAATTAGATGAGTTTATATAGATAAGAATGGTTGTAACCCTTTGTGAGCAGTTGCCATTAAGAGATATGATCTTTGGTGAAAGGTAAGAGATGCAACCTTTGGAGAAGAGAAGTGTCTTTTGGAAAAATTGCTTTCTGTTTAAAAACGGTCGACAGGTTAAAAAGTGACCAGTAGACAGGAATTCAAATATATATACGTTATGTGCATGTGTGCACGTTCAGTGTGCAAATTATGCAGGAACGGTCGACCGCCTATATTGTGACCGGTCGACCGGTCCCTGTAAAGTTGCACACTGAATGTGCAACTACATTCTAATCGTATATATATTAATTTTCTTGAAAATGCATGACTATTTGAGGATAGATTTTAACAAGTTTATCACTAATATAATATCAAATAATCAATCTATAATCTAGAGTAACATATGTAGCTCTAATGACCTTGTTTTGTCGATCGCCTTTTAGTTATTTGTCAGAAATCAAAACTTTCATAAAACTTGTGACTCAACATTCTCCCCCTTTTTGATTGATGACAATATATCTGCAAATCTGAATCTCCCCCTGAGTATGTGATCTCTCCCTCTTTGAATTCTTATATGTATGTTCCTGCAAGCAATTGTTAGCCCTTTCTCCCCCTTTGTCATCGACAAAAAGGAGTAACAGATACTAGAATAGCAGAATGAATATGATATGCATAGCAAAATAAATCATTAACACATCCAAAACATAACAGAGTATACTACAGAACATAATGTCAAATGAAAAACAAGAATAACGACACTATTTAGTACAAGTGTCGATGAATGTTTTTAAAGTGCTAAACCATAATAGAATCTAGGATGAAGCAGATCGTATCTCCTCTTCATCATCATCGTCGTCGTCATCGTCGTCATCTTCTTCTTCTTCGTCATCATTGTTCCCTCTAGATGATTCTCCATGTCCATGACCACTCATACCTGTAGACTCGGCAGATGATGTCCAGATGAAAACTGGAGCAGCAGGACGTTTTCCTGGGTCTTGTGCTTGAACAGAGGTGGATGTGCAGAAAAATGTTGCCAACTTTTCTAAAACGGATAATCGTGCCGATGTCCGTTGTTGCTCATGATAAAGTTGACTTTGCCCGTAATGGAGCTGTCTCTGAAGGTCTATCTGATGTTTCTGGTAGTGGTGTATCTCATCGATTTGAGCTTTGGTACGAGGAGAATAGAATAATGTCCTCTTCACTCGTTTTGAATTTGGAGTTTTATCAGACGTACAAGAGCATTGATGATGACAACTTGATTTTTGTTTTGGAGTTGTAGGAGAATAAAATTCCTCCGACTCAGAACTCGTAATTGAAATGTATGATTCTTGAGCACATTTATCACAAATGTGAGCCATAGTGTATGTTGTATAGAATATTATGGTTAGATAAAAAAAATGAACAAAATATAAAATTTTTGCAAGCTTATATACAAGTTTCTTATGTATAAACCTATGGATGTGAGTTAATGAAAAATTTTAACCAAGAAAACATAAGCAGAAATTTTATTGTAACTCTAAAATAGCTTTCCTTTTAAAACTGAATTTATAAAATAAGAAAGAAAAGGACGATTACTAAAAGAAAAAAATGAGTAAAGAGAATTTAGCCATTAAATAAAGCAGTGGCTTATATTTAATGTAAAAAAAAATAGTTTATGCAAAAGTTATGGTTAAAGGATAACTAAAAAGAATAACTAAAGGATAACTAACAAGAAGACGTTCTTTAGAAATTACTTAGTCAAGATTTTTTCTTGAAATTAAACCAAGTTCTCTTCGTAATCTAATAAAATTAGATTCGAGCAGAGGCTTAGTAAAAATGTCTACTAATTGATTGTCAGTATGAACATATTCAAGACATATATTTCCTTTGTCAATATTATCTCGAAGGAAATGATGACGGATATCAATGTGTTTGGTTCTAGAGTGATTTACTGGATTTTTAGAGAGATTTATAGCACTAGTATTATCACAGTATATAATAGAATTTGATAAATGAATATCAAAATCTTGAAGTGTTTGTTGCATATATAGTACTTGAGTACAAGCAAGAGCTGCTGATATATATTCAGCTTCACATGTTGATAGTGAAACACAATTCTGTTTCTTACTGAACCAAGAGACAAGTGATTTTCCAATAAAATGGCACGTACCACTTGTACTTTTTCTATCCGTTCTTGAGCCACCGAAATCAGCATCACTATATGATACTAATTCAAATGGACATTCTTTTGGATAAAGAAGACCGAAATCTTTGGTATTATTAAGATAACGAATTATACGTTTCACTGCTCGTAGATGTGATTCCTTTGGATCGGCTTGAAAACGAGCACACAAACAAACACTCATTATTATATCTGGACGACTAGCTGTAAGATAAAGAAGAGAACCAATCATGCTTCGATACAATTTCTGGTCAACATTCTTACCACTTTCATCTTTGTCAAGATGTGTAGTTGTACTCATAGGAGTTGGTTTACCAGATGTATTTTCTAATCCGAAGCGTTTGATAAGGTTTTCACAGTATTTTTCTTGATTGATAAAAATGCCGTTTGAAAGTTGCTTTATTTGAAGTCCAAGAAAATAAGATAGTTCTCCCATATGAGACATTTCGAATTCTTTGGTCATAATACTTGCAAATTCTTTGCAAAGTTTATCGTTTGTTGAACCAAAGATGATATCGTCTACATATATCTGAATAACTAGAATATCTTTTCGAGAATGTTTAATAAACAAAGTTTGATCGACTTTGCCTATTTGAAATCCTGAGCTAATAAGATAGCTACGTAGTCGTTCATACCAAGCACGAGGTGCTTGTTTTAAACCATACAGAGCTTTCTTAAGTTTGAACACATGGTCAGGATATTTTTCATGTACGAACAGAGGAGGTTGTTCGACATAGATATTCTCTTTGATAAATCCATTGAGAAAAGCACTTTTGACATCCATCTGATAAAGTTTGAAATTATGGTGATAAGCAAAAGATAATAGGATTCTAATAGCTTCTAGTCGAGCAACTGGTGCAAAAGTATCTTCATAATCGATACCTTCTTCCTGATTATATCCTTGTGCAACTAATCTTGCTTTATTTTTGGTGATATTTCCTTGTTCGTCAGCCTTATTTTTATAAACCCATTTAGTACCGATTACTGACTGATCAGTTGGTTTTGGAACAAGTTCCCAAACGTCATTGCGTTCAAACTGATTTAGTTCTTCCTGCATGGCAATGATCCAGTAATCATCTGTAGCAGCTTCTTTTGGATTCTTAGGTTCGATATTCGAGAGAAAAGCGACATGACCCATTTGATTGAGTTGACTCCTTGTTCTGACATGTGATGTTATTTCACCGATTATATTTTGAGGCGGATGGTCTCTTAATATTCTTGGTGGTGATTGTAACTCACATATTTGAGGAATATTCTCAATAATTATTTCCGAGTCAGAATCAATATTTGTGATGATTTGATTGTCAGTGACTATTGATTCGTCATCATGTGATATAGTGTGAGGGTGCTGATAGATTTCATCAAAAGAGACATGAAGTGATTCTTCAATAGTTTTGGTTCATTTATTAAATATCCGATAGGCCTTACTTCTTTCCGAATAACCGACAAATATTCCTTCATCGGCCTTTGGATCGAATTTGCCAAGCTGGTCTTTCGTATTTAAAATAAAGCACTTGGAACCAAAAACTTTGAAGTATGAGATTTTAGGCTTCCTTTTGTTAAATAATTCATAAGAAGTATTCTTGGTAAGAGGTCTTATGGATACACGATTTAAAACATAACAGGCAGTTGCCACAGCTTCTGCCCAAAAATGTTTTGGTAAGGTGGTTCCATTCAATAATGTTCTTGCACATTCTTGTAAAGTTCGGTTTTTCCGTTCTACAACTCCGTTCTGTTGTGGTGTTCTGGGAAACGAAAAATTATGATATATACCTTTCTTTGTACAAAAATGTTCAAATTCATTATTTTCAAACTCTCTGCCATGATCACTTCTTATATTTTTAACTTTAATCCCTTTTGATTTTTGAATTCTTTTGATGAAGGATTTGAAATGATCGAAAGTGTCACTTTTATTTTTTAAGAAAATTGTCCATGTATAACGAGAGAAATCATCAACAATTACAAGCACATATTGACTGTGATTTATTGATTGAACCCTAGTAGGTCCAAATAAATCCATGTGTAGTAACTCAAGTGGTTGTAATGTTGATATGACTTTCTTGGATTTAAAAGATGATTTGGTCAATTTTCCTAATTGACATGCATCACAAATGTTGTTAACTTTAAAACTCATTTTGGGTAGTCCTCTAACTAGATTGTTTTTGGCTAGCTTGTCAATAGTTCTGAAGTTTATATGACAGAAGCGTTTGTGCCATAGCCATGGATCATTGTCATTAGCCACAAGACACATATCTGAATTATGATCAATATTCATATTCAAAATATATATATTTCTGTCTCTATAACCTTCGAAAACCAAATTATGGTCTTTATCTAAAATACTACACTTATTATTTGAAAATGAAATTATAAAACCCTTGTCACATAACTGACTAATACTAAGCAAATTGTGTTTTAAATTTCTAACTAGCATGACATTAGTAATAAGAGGTAAGTTAGATGTACCGCAATTTCTCACATCGCCTTTGCCGATGATATAGCCTTTTGAATTGTCTCCAAAAGTGACGGAGCCACCATCTGAATACGTGATATTTGTTAATAAACTCTTGTCTCCCGTCATGTGCTTTGAGCAACCACTGTCCACTATCCACTTTCCTCTTTTCTTAAGTGGGACCTGCAAAAAATAGAATTAAGTCCATGGTACCCACTTTTTATAGGGTCCTAAGAGTTAGGTCTTAGGAGTCCAAACCCATTTGGGTTCGGTATCCCCTTTATATATATAATTATTAGTATAATGCACAGTATTCATGAATTGCTGAATGTATTTGTTCCTAATCAAATTGTTATTTGTTTTAGGAACCCATATTTTGATAGTCTTGACATTTTTCTTTTAAAATTTCACAACTGGTTTTGGTTTGGAATATAATAAACTAAGATTTTTCTTAGCTTCAGTTTTTTGTACTTTCTTTTTCTTTTTATTTCCAAGATGTTTCTTGGTTTCTTGTTTGTTATATCCCAATCCTTATTTGTCTGAAATAGATTGTGAACTTTCAATGATTTTTGTCAAATTTTCTCGACCTTTGTTAAAATTAGAAACATTTTGAGTAATGTCATCAAACTTTGTTTGTAAACTAGCTTTTTCTAGGTCTAAAATTTTGACTTTTGCTTTAAGCTCATGATTTTCAGTAGTGAGAGCATTATTTTTCTCTTTTTGAGTTTCTATTTCTTGACTCAAAAGAGATATTTGAGAGTCAACATTAGAAGATGATTCTTGAATATTTTCAAGTTCCTCTTCTAATATTTTCTTCTCATCTTTTAACATATCTCGTTCAAGCTCTGCTCTACTTAAATCTGCTTTGACTACTTTTAATTGACGTTTTATGTCTTTATATTTGATTATCAATTCAGCATTAATATCAAGTAATTCATCAAATGTAGGAATTTGTACCTCATCTTCTGTTGCCATAAAACAAACATTAGCTTGTTCATTCTCTGAATCACTTTCACTTTCTGATGAAGATGACTCTGAATCATCCCATGTTACTGAGAAAGCTCGTTTCTTAGATTTGTCCTTCTTATATTTGAATTTGTCATTTTCTGACTTCTTCTTTTGTTCTGGACAATCTTTCTGCATGTGTCCCTTTTTGTGGCAGTTGAAATATTCTATAGCAGATGAAGATGGTTTATTTGATCCAGGTTTCCTTTTATTGTAACGACCGACTTTTCGATATTTTAAGAATTTTTTGAATCCTTTCGCAATGAATGCCAAATCTTCGTCTTCAGAATCTTATTCATTTTCATCTTTCTCAACATGAAATGCTACATTTTTCTTTTCTTCTTTCTGTTCTTTTCTAGCCTGCAAATTTGCTTCATAGGACATTAAATTTCCTATCAATTCATCTGGCTTCATGACGGAAAGGTCATTAGCTTCTTCAATTGCTAATACTTTTCCTTCCCATTCACTAGTCAGAGAGTGTAGGACTGTTGAAACAACATCGAAATCAGAATACTTTTGTCCTAAGCCAATAAGTGCATGGTAAATAGTTTGAAACCGTGAATACATGTCATTGATTGTCTCATTTGGTTTCATTTTGAAAATTTGAAATTGACTTTTCAACATGGCTATTTTGGCTTGTTTAACCTTGTTAGTACCTTCATGAGTGATTTTTAGTGTTTTCCAAATTTGATATGCAGTAGTGCAGATACTAACACGATTATATTCATTTTGGTCTAATGCACAGAACAACATATTTATTGCTCTTGCATTTACGGCTGCTGCCGTTTTCTCAGCTGCAGTCCGTTCTGAATAATCAGTTGTTGGATTCACTATTTCTCTTTGAGTGGCATTCCAAGCATCATAGCTATTTGATTGCATAAAGAATGACATACGTGTTGCCCAATAACTATAGTTAAGACCATTGAAAAATGGAGGTCTCTGTGTTGATTGACCTTCCGTGTAAGTGGTGTTTTGAGTGCTAGTACTTACGTTATTTGCCATATTACTACAATATATCAAATAACCGTGTTACGGTTATATGATGACCGTGCTCTGATACCAAATGAAAGTGCGGTGTGTATACAATTATATGTGCTAATATAGTACACACGGATCGTGTAATATGGACTACAATATAAATGCGGAAATAGATGATAATAGCATAGTAAATAAAAAATAGAAAAATCACACCAGAGATTTTTATACTGGTTCGGAGCACCGTCCTACGTCCAGTCCCAGACTTCTATCTGGATTTTCACTATTAACAACCTCGCTTCACCCGGAGGAACAGGTTTACAACACCCGAACAACCGAACAGGATTTCACGCCTCTAATACACTGAGGACTTCAACACTTGCCTCTTACAACACAGAGGACTTCAACAAAAGAACAAATACAATTGTTGTTGACAACTTGTGTTCTTGAAAACACGGATTTGTCACTAGCAGTACACCCTTCCTATAATCTTATCCTCAAAGTATGCGAATGATGTTTTGAAAAGATTAAGGAAAGTATATTACTTATTGAATCAAAAGATATGAAATAGTTTCAATGATTCAATAAATAATCGAGAGCTTTTAGAATGCAGGAGTATGTAGAAAGTAAGATCAGAGATTAGATTAAAAAGCATATAAAATCATGTTGTGTTAATCAACGAATTAGATGAGTTTATATAGATAAGAATGGTTGTAACTCTTTGTGAGCAGTTGCCATTAAGAGATATGATCTTTGGTGAAAGGTAAGAGATGCAACCTTTGGAGAAGAGAAGTGTCTTTTGGAAAAATTGCTTTCTGTTTAAAAACGGTCGACAGGTTAAAAAGTGACCAGTAGATAGGAATTCAAATATATATACGTTATGTGCATGTGTGCACGTTCAGTGTGCAAATTATGCAGGAACGGTCGACCGCCTATATTGTGACCGGTCGACCGGTCCCTGTAAAGTTGCACACTGAATGTGCAACTACATTCTAATCATATATATATTAATTTTCTTGAAAAATGCATGACTATTTGAGGATAGATTTTAACAAGTTTATCACTAATATAATATCAAATAATCAATCTATAATCTAGAGTAACATATGTAGCTCTAATGACCTTGTTTTGTCGATCGCCTTTTAGTTATTTGTCAGAAATCAAAACTTTCATAAAACTTGTGACTCGACACATTTTTATGAAAATTTTAGACTTATGGAAGTGTGCAGTAATAAGTTGTTTGGGAACTTGTTTTCTTGAGTTTACTTGAGTATATGCAAACAGTTGCATTTTAAACCTGGCCATGTTGCATAGGGTTTGGTGTTGCAGTTGTGTTGAGTCACTGACTTGACCTCTGCAACTTTGATTTCTGATAGTATTCTATGTTGAGATGATTTCACATGTTGTTGTGGCGAGGCAGCGCATGCGTGCGTGCACTGCAGCCACACAGTATCCACATTTTGAATCGATATTTGAACCTTCATTGATTTTGGTTCGTTGACCTTTTGGGTACATCATCACGATAGTGGCAAGGCAGTGCACGCAAGCGTGAACTGCAGCCACACGGTTTTGTTTTATTGATATACTATTTTGTTTTGATTTATGATCTTTTGCATATTTCATTACGGTAGTGGCGAGGCAATGCACGCAAGCGTGAACTGCAGCCACACAGAGTTAACATTTTAAATGTGGCGAGGCCGTGCACGCGTGCGTGTACTGCAGCCCTACTAGACTTGATGTTTTAAATGATGTTTTCTATTGATGGAAATTTATTTTATGGTTCCAATTCAATATATTTTGAATCGCATTTTGATGATTTTGTAGTTAATTGCCCTTTTGGCAATTCTGTTATTTTCTAAATTTTCTTCATTAAAAAAAATCCCTTCATCTATCTTCATTGATAATTTGAATCTACTGATTTGTAGTTTAACACTGTTAAGTGTTATATTTACCGTTATCTGATTTCTTGTTAAAGGATCGGATAGGTGAATTTATCTTTGACTCTCGTCTAATTGTTGTTTGATTATTATTGCCTCTATGCACTAATAACTGAGTTTGAATTAGACTGACCTGTGTATTATTTTCTTTTGAATGTAATACTCGGGTCAGACCGAGTAATTTTACAGCTTGAAGATTTTCAGGCATCGAAGTTAGAGAGAGAGGGGAAATTTCTTCACTTTAGCTTTTCGGGGATTTATTTTTGTACTTAAAGAAATATTCCGCTGTATAAAATTTAATTCATTGTATAAACTCTGATATATATATATAAAAATTCATTCTTGTGAAATATTAATATAATTATTCTGTGTTTCTGTGGCTGATTCTGTTTAAACGCTATAAACTGAATAACAATCCGTCATTTTGAACGTTTCAAATTGGTTTAATTACCGACTAGGGGCGGTCAGAAGGGCGGATCGTTACATTCCATTCCCATATTCAATTAACTAATTAATTTAACTAATTAGTTCGCTGCCAATTTATAATTCACAATTAGTTTTTTATATCAAAACCTCCTCCATTTAATTTATTTAAGTTCAAATTCATTTTACAATTGAAGTTTGAATTTTTATTTCTTCACCAAAATATTAAACCATTTTTATTTTTGTTTGTTCTATTCCATTTTTCAATTTTATAAGTTACATAACTTATTTTTCACATTTCCATACTTTCTATACTAAAGTTTATACCCTATTTTAATCAAATTCAATTTGATTCACCAATCATTTGACTTCCATAATTCAAGTCTATATTCATTTCATTTAGTCATCTCAATTATACATCCAACTCTATTAAATTCAAGTTTCATTTCAATAATGATAACTTATAGTTATATTGTAACAACCCGGATATTTTAATGATTTTAAATAATTTAATTTATTTGATTTTTTTGAAATTTTGAATTATTGAAATTTGAAATAAAAATTTAATGTTTGGAATACGTATATATGAACATAGCAAACGGTAAATTTCCATCTGATAATACAAAAGTTTGTTTTATTGTGTAATTTTATTTCAATTTAAATTAGTTAATATTTGATGATGATAAAATGCTTTCCAAACCTGAATATTTTTGTATAATAAATTTTTAAATCATCTTCTAGGTGAGATATCATATTTCGTTTCGTCAAATTTTGACTGTTATTGCTCTGTTTATCTTATTTTGAACAGATTTGCAGCATTTTCGGTACCGATATTGATTTTTGACAGGATGATCGTACCATTGATATATGTGTATTGTTTTGATCGTCCCGTCGTGCTGACCTCTGTGGTATATTCATTTCTGTATTCGGAGTCCGATACGTGTCAGAATTCACGAAAAGATTACCCATATCGGTGCCGTTTAAGTTTTATCTACGCGTGACAGTTCGTTTATTCACAGGTTGGTAACCAATAGCCACATAAAATTTATTTCTGCCTTTTTCTACTCCCTATTTTAATATATATTTATATATTCGTTTAATTTTTTTCTCACCTCCCTGGCTGTTCATTTTCGAGGAAAATTTTTGATAACTTATAAAACAATGTTGTTCATATTTTTCATGTCCATTTACGCTCTTCCCCTTGTGCCTCCTCACCTGCTCATGTCTGAGCATCAAAAGCCACACCACCAGCCTGACATCCACCTGTTTTTCGCCCGACCCAAGCCTGGACCTCAAGCAAGTCATTCACCATCACTTCCCCCCTCCGATTCCAGTTCATCATGCGCGCGTAACCGACCTGCGTCCCCTTCCCATGCTCCACCATCAAGCCATTTCCCATCACCTTGCTCCTCTATAACACGCAGCAGCCCTTAAAAACCCAAGTCTTCAACCTAGCGGCCTGCCTTTTGATTCTTAGGTTATATATATATATATATATATGCATGTATTTCGTATGTTGTATTATATTTATATATATATTGGTTTCTAATCTTATATAGTAGTATTTTATTGTCAGAAGCTATACATATTTACAATTTTCCTATTTTGTCTGAAGCTTGCATATATTATAAAACGTAAGTATATTTTTTTTGAATATGTTATGCAGAGCAGTGTCTTGATTCTTTAAATGAGTGTATATATGTAGTATATAAATATGTATGTTTTATATAAATTTAATTGTTAGTTATATATATTTTATGTTCATAACGTACAAAGGTTTGATATGTGTTATATATTGTTTGTTATGTGTTTAAAACTTACATATATTTGTACGTGTATTATATATATTAACTATGCTTCAAGATTTTAAAGTATAAGATATATAATATATGATTCTAATTGTTATGAATTGCATTATATATAAATTATTCATATTATGGGTTTTACTATATATTATAGATGTATTGATATTTTGATTTAAAAAAATTGTATAGAGTTTTAAAATATAATATGTATATGAAAATCTTATTTTGAATGAGGGTTTTAAAGTAAGTATTGAAGTATATCTATATATATTTAGCTTTATGGAAGTTGTACTGCGAACCTCTCTATATATATATGTCTCAGTACATGCGTACCTGTGCAAATAAGGCTACACACATGTTACATATTGATTTTATATTCGACTTGCTTTTTTCTTCTTTACTATCTTTTGGGAATTCGATTATGTTTTATATAATAAGTAAGTCGTATATAGTATATATGAGTTTGCATATTAGTAAAATTTTTAAGTTTAAATTATTTTATATATATAAGCATTTTGAATTTTTATAAGTATAAATATAGGTATTTATTTCAAATTATATTATGTATGCATATATGTTTGATTTTAACATATGTATTTTAATTTAGAACAATGGTTTTGAAATACATATATATTTAATTTAATATATGTTTGAATTTAGTATATGGTGTTTTTTTATAGGTATAGTTATATATAGCTACATATTAGTTCACTTATATCAATTATCTTTGTCGATCCAGTTTGGATTCGATTTCGTCAATTCCTATTTATCAGCTTTGTTCATCGAATTCGTGCCAATTCAGATTTGCTTTGGTATTCGTGCTTGGATTTGTAACCCATCTCATTCTCGTTCATCTGTAGTCTCGAAAGATAGAAATCACTCACGATTAACGTTCTTATATTTATTAAATTTGATTTCAATTGAAACGACAATTGAAATATGTCGCTGTTAATTATTTACATTGCTATATATATGCTATTATCTGTATCTGTTCACCTGTGACATCTGACACTACTATCTATTATTTACATTAATGATATATGCATGTTATATTATTATCATATCCATTCTCACACTGCAAGTTCCCTGTTAGTATAGAAATTCACTTTGGGTTGAAATGATACATACCCGAATGATCTGTAAAATAGGAGAAAATCGTTATAGGCTGAATTGATAAACCCAAGCGATTTTCATTGAATTGAATTTGGGATTGCGGGTTGAAATGATACATACTCGTATATATTTAAATTGCTGATTGAAATGATAAATATCCGTATCACATGACCTAGTATAGAATATTAGTTACAGACACCGTTGGTCTATATATTTTTGAAATGATTTATCCAAGGATTTGAAATGAATATTTTGGTTTTAATAAATACTGATTTTAAGATATTATATATATGTTATTTTATAGAGGTTTAAAATTTAGATTTTTAAATTTATATGTTTGAAAACTTTAAAGGTTATAATTTAGTTTTGAAATTATATATTATAAGATTTTACTTATAATTTTACTATTTTAAAAATATATAAATTAAGTTTTAATATAAAATAAGTTTAACAATAAGATTTGATTTATTAAAGTTGATTTAATTAATATAAATATGTTTAAGTATTTATTTAAAATTTTGTTTTCAAATAAAGGGTTTATAATAAATTTTAATAAATTAAGGTTGGGAAGATAGATTTGAAATTGGTTTGAAAATGGTATTTAATTAAGAATTTTATTTAATTAAATCGATTTGAGTTTGAGATTTAACGGATATGATTTTATAACAGGATTTTGATTAAAAGTGATTTAAATGGATATTTCAAATTTACATAAATTGAAATGGTATATTTGGTTTTATTTAAATTCGATGTTTTATTTAAATGTTATTGGAATGATTAAGTAAATATTTCAAACCAAAATAATAGTAAAGTGAATTTATTATATATATAAAATTATCGAATTTAGTTTTGAAATTGTGGAATATTTAAAGCTTTGAAATACATTGAAAGTGAAATGGTTTATTTTGTGGTTCAAATCTGTATTTGAAAATCGATACAAGTTGAAATGTTTTATTAAGGAACTGAACTAAATTGAAATTGATGAACTGAGATTGAATTAAAGTTGAATTTTGGAATTCGAGTTGATTTGAATCGATTTATGAAATTTGAGAAAAACTATTTTTTATATAAAGTATTTTTAAATTATATTTAAACTATTTATATATTTTTAGTTTATAAATTATTTTAATATAAACTTTTTAAATATAAATCATTTTTAATATAAACTATTTTAGTATGCTAATTATTTTAATATAAACTATTTTAACTTATAACTATTTTATATAAACTATTTTATTTTATAAACTATTTTATTGTATATACTATTATTAATATTTAAACGGTTTAAAGGAAATGTTATGATTTCAAAGTGTTATGATTCCAAAGTGCTATGACTTCAAAGTGATGATTTCTAAAGTGCTATGATTTCAAAATGTTGTGATTTCCAAAGTGTTATCATTTTAAGTGTTTTGGTTTCGAAAGTGTTATAACTTTGAAAGTATTATGATTTTGGAAGAGAATATTTTTCAAATGGAAATGATATGGTGTTGATTTGGTTTTGAAATGGAAATGATATCGTATTTATATGGTTTTTGAAATGGAAATGATATTTTGGTTTTGAAGTATAAACTATTTTGAAATGATCACGGTGTTATAATAACGTTGGGTTGTTAAAGAAACAGGGATCGGTTATTGTCATACTCTCTGCCGATGCCTAAAACCACTTTAACAACCATGTACACTGTGGAGATTCCAGAATGAAGTAGGATGGTGGCAACGATCCTATATAAGGTATATAAGTGGACCCGACTCCCGTGAGTTGGCATAAGGTGGCTAAAACAGGAGCAATCGACGGGCCAAGTGAGGTAGCTCCTCCAATCGAACACACTTCTTCGATACCATTCTATTACTTTGTGATTGTTTGGGTGCACCTTTGATATGGGAGTGTGGCTCGAGGTGGACGGTGGCTGCGGCTATGGGTTACCACCAGTCCGGATGCGTAATTGGTATATCTACCATGGAATTGCCTAGTTGTGCCGTATCACCTACCATATCGCGACCACTACAAGTTTGTTTTGTGTTGTACCTATGGAGTACCCTCTGGTAGCCTCTCGATTAGGAGGTATTACGGTACTGTATAGACTATTGGCACTATAAAATGTGTTAAGGGCGATATGGGTAACGCCTTAACGCTATTTTAATAGTTTACTTTACTATAGACATTATTATAATAACGTATACTACTACATAGTAGATAGTTTAGCGGATCCTTAGAGGATGGTGATCCCAAACATCCTTTAAGTGCTTGTATTTCAGTTGATATTTCACTTAAGTTGGATTTATTAATATAAGAATGTTAATCCTGACTCGAATGTTTTCCGTTTTGCTTTACGCTCGGGTCAGACTTAGTGTCACAGCATTCGAGACTTACCTTGGAGTCTGGAGCTTCGCTTGGAGATCCAATAATCGATTCAGCTTTCATTTATTCTGTTGATTTCAGTGATGTATTTAGTTTTTATACTTGACTATTGTATTGAAACTTCTATGTATTCGAGACTTATGTTATATCTTTTTAACTCTGTTATGTATACATATAGTAGCTTCACGAACTACTATTCATTTGTTTCCACTGCTTATTGTTATATTACTCTGTGTTTGTGATTCTATAATTGATTTATTTACTGTATATACTGAGTTTTGTTAAATATAAATTAACAATCCGATATTTGAGCAATTCAAGTCCGACATGTGCGGATGTGAATGGTTAAAATACCAGGATGTTATATATATAACTATTTAACAACTCAAATTTTATATTTTAATTCAATTTGATATAATTCCAATTCCAATTCCAATTCCAATTCCAATTCAAATTCTATTTAACTTAACTCAAGTTAAATTTTATTCATTTTAACTTACTCATGCTAAAATTTATTTCCAAAACTCAAATTCCATACTTTTATTTCTTATCAAAATCATTTTCAATTTACAAGTTCATAACTTATTTCCTAATGTTTTCCCAACATTTTTATTAAAATTCCAGTTTTCAAACACCTAGTTTTTATTTCAAATCATTTTGAATTCATATATATATATATATATATATATATATATATAGCTCTTTGGTTTAATAAACCATTTCACTGGAATTTTCAAATTTGACCTGGTTCCATTCCAAAACAATTTCCCTTCGGAATTTTCAAAACAACACTTGTTTAACAACCATAAATCTCCATACCAAATTACTATGGTAGCAATCCATCACCTTGAAACTCAAAATAAACACCGAAAATGTCGCGATCATCATCGGAATTATTTTCCAGCGATTGTAGTGATTTCAGTGCTTTTATCGCCTTTAATTTTTTTTTAAAATATTTTCATTCAAAAGTGCTTCCAAAATAATATTATTATTACTTAAAAGCTCTTTGGAAAAACATTTCCAAAAATCTCTGGGATTTAGTTTTCCAAATTTCTGGTTTGAATCCATTTTTAGTTTTATAATTCATACATGTACAATTTAATTTGTTTTTTATAAACCTTTCGAATTTTATAATCTTATTTTGATTATAATAATATCATCAAAACATACCAATTTACTATAATAATTTCTAGAAAATTATTTCTTTTATCAAAATATAGTTGGGTAAAATTATCTCATTTACCTGCTTCAAAACAATACCATGTCAGTTTACGATCCTTAAGTGTTTACAAACTCCTATCGATTTCGTGGCATCTCACTACTCGACTATAATTTATATGCCACTCAACAGATGAATCAACACAATATAAAATATTTATATTCACTAACAAATACGTGCTCATATCTATAATACACTCGGACTCATTCTAGAGTACTACTGACCCTATCTCCAATGAGTAATCCCCACCAAAGCTAAGGTTCTTTCTTAATCTAGCTCTGGTTTCAAATGTGACGACCGGTAGACTTTTCAACCATCCTAGTAGCGGCCACTTTCCGTTGTGGCATACATTGATACCTCGAATTTGCTTTTACGACCAACCCCTCGACTATAACTAAGCACTCAGGGACATGTAGGGGTAAGAGTCATCCGTTCGCTACCTAACAAGAATTGAGAACCTCTATCATGCGTGAACCTGTCACCAAGAAAATCAGATCCCGGTCTCTTCGAAACGATCAACGAATTTGGACAAATTTGATAGTCGGTTATTTAACTATGAAATAACATCCATAAGCAGCCACTAGGCCTTATTTAAATATTTCAAAATATTTACTTTTAAATATCCTCACAAAGATATCTATTTCCAAACTCTTCTAGTAATTTAATACTTGAAAACAGTTCCAAACTTATATTCATAACATGATATTTTCAAATCATATTCTACTTCAGCACTTAGTAAAATAATTCCAAATACGATTTATAATCCATTACTTAGGAAAATTATCTCAATATAAATCTTTCGTCGCTATACTATTCCCGAAACCCTTTATTTCAGCACTTAGGGAAAATTTTATAAATCTATTTTTCGAAATCTTTTCTAATATCCATACTTAGGAATATTTCATAACTTATCTCATAAATCTCCGACTTTTGTTCGAAACTTCTAGTTTGAGGGACTTCACCGCTAATGAGCATCGATAAGCTGTCGCAAGCAATCAATCAAAGTGGTTCCCTTCCTTATTATATAGAATCCATCTCGGGCCCTGCCCCCTTTTACATTATCCAAAATCGATTATACTCACTTAGTATCCCGTCTTTCTATTTATAAACTTTTTATGAATTTAAATTCAACCTCGAAGTTCTTGTTTCTAACATTTTAGAAATATCCTTTAAGTTCCCAGAATTCATTATAATATTTTTCGTTATAAAATCACATCTGTTACATAAACCGCATTTACAAATTTCGAGAGAATTTATAAATAAATTCCAATAATTCCAAATATACATATATAAATTTTTTTTAAATAATAATTAATTTTTTTCAAACAAGTTTAAGTAACTATTTAAATATCAAAATACTTTAAACAAACATCAAAAAATCATTTCCAACTCATTTTAAATAAACTAATCGATTTACAAAGCTGATTATAAGAATTAATTTTTTTTAATTAATATTAAATATATGAATTTTTTTACTTCCAAAGTATTTCAATACTAACTAGCTTTAAATTATATAGTTTAATGAATAAAATTTTCCGTTTAAAAACAAACTTAACTTCTTAATAATAAAAACATCCTTTAAAATCTCAATAATAAATTCAATTATAAATTCCTCTCGATTCACAACACATCGATTTCATTACGATTTTCTAGCCATTTCCACCTTTCAAAATAGAATCCACTATTTTTTCGAAAAAACCGGTTCTATATCTCGATATAAATTCACACTGTGAATTTATATTTCCAATTTATCAACTTATATCATTTCTCTTATTTATAAACACCATTTATAATTTATAAACTTGTTTAGGTTTTTCTTGTTTATAAAATTAATCTCACTTATAAAATTCCATTTATAAATCCATTTAAAAAAAATCTTTTATACAATTTATTTTAAAATCTCTACTTAGAATATTTTACAAATAGTTAAGTAAAATTCCAAAATCAAATTATTATTTTATCTAACTCAACTTCCTTTAAAATAATACAAACTCCAATATAAATAAAATCTCCTTTTAATACCTTCAAATTCAAAAATAATATTTATGGTATTTAAAATACCAAAATTAAGGCCAGTGCTACTAGCATTCGAAATCACACAACAATCTATAATAGATTATTCAATTTCAACATACATCACTATATATGAAAAACAATAAATATATTTGGAGAATCCAATTGGATCACTCCAACCTGTTTTCCTGCATTCATAAATGTTAGATAACATAAAATACTAATTCCACTTCTAGGGGGATATCGCGGTAATATAAGGTCATCCGCTATTATGCGGGACGCATAGGGTCTCATCCGCTCCAAAGGCGGGAATATATCCAACTACTAATATATACTAATATATATATATATTACATCCAAACTAATAATAATTTATAAATTCAACCAGTATCCAGTAATTAATTTTAATTATTATCAATTAAATCCAACAATCCAAAAAGAGTGAGATTTACTCACCTTGATTTTTCGAATCCATTTATCATTCTAATTCCATATTAAATCCATTGTTTAATTATTCTGTCGTCGCGAATCCAACGTGATCGATTTTGTGATTTAGACACATGGATTAATGAACATTTTAAATAATTGATTGATAATAAATTTTAAATTAAAAATCCTTTAAAACTTAAGTGCTAACTTAGCAATCCCTTACTCTCTCGCAATATTGCTTCAGCTAAGTATATAACCACGACCACAACACCCTACGCCTTCTACAACGCTGTTGCAACCCACACCATGACTTTGTATGTCCCCATTCTTAGCCGCTCGCTGCCCCACTCCACCAAAGGCCTGAATCCAACATCGTTATCGCCTAACGCCTAGGCTCATGCGAATGGTGCAAGTCCTGAGAAATCGAATGCGACAGTCGCGACTTCCCTCGTCACCGCATCGCGTTCCTGCCTCGATCATGATCGAGCTCCTCAACTTCTAGCGCGGCGCCGCTCGTCTCAGCGCCTCCTCTCTCCCTATCGCATACACATACGCGCAGCCAACCACTACTTCCCTCACGCGCTGCTTTGCTGTCCTCAATGCCATCGTGAATTTGATCGTGCCTCTTGTGATTTCGACTTCAACTAAATGGGAAAGGATGCGTGATTTTATTATTGTTCGCCCTTTTTCTTTTTTCTTTTTTGAATTTGATTTTTGTTTTCACTAGGAAAGAGAAAAGTGCACGATTTTAAAAAATTTAGGATGGCTATAGGTAGAAGGTAGGTCGGCTGGATTCAGAGTCCTAGGGTGGCTAGTTTGACTTTTCATTAGAAATTTATAAATTTTATTATCAAAATATCCTACCTAGCATGTCTTGAAATTTTGAAGCCCCAATGAGGCGTGCCACCAGGCGTTCCTAGTTTTATACCACTATTCCGAACCGAATGGAACACGTCTCGAAACCTAGTTCGATCGTATGGAAAAGATAGGTTTTTAAATCGACTATTTAAATTAAATTAAATTATTTCTAAGCGTTTTCAGATCGCGCGAACAAACGGTAACTCCAAAAGATATGAAATTTGAAATATGATATTATACACTATTACGGATTCAAGGGAACTGATTTCATTGTATTCTGAGACTGTGCCTCGGACAGCTATTTTGATGCGTCGATTTAATCGACGATTTTAAAAATTTGCAAAAGAACTTGAAATTTCAATTTTAAAAACTTATTAATTCAGTTCTAAATTAAATAGAATTTATATCAACATGAGACAATCGTTCGATTCATATTCAACTCCAATTCAATTATTTAAATGATTTTCAATTATTAATTCAACAATTAAATTTATCCAATAAATTGCTATATTTGGAATTTTAATTCATTTTAAAATTTCAATCAAAATCTTCATACTAAAAAGTTATCAATTTATATTTGAAATCATTTAAATATTCAAAATTTAGCGACGAAAAATCTGGCCGTTACAAAGTTTGTGTGGAAGAATAAGCATCATAACATGAATTGGAAGGATATGTATCGTATGAAAAATGATGGGGTTGTGGGCATAAGGAAAATATAGGAGATAATGAACGTAGTCTCTTTAAAATTCATATGGAGATACTTGCAAGGGAAATGTTTATGGGCTCGGCGGATGAGAAAAAGATATTGCAAAAAAAATTCATTATTGTTGAAGACCATAATTCATTATATACATGGAAACCGTTTCTTAAGACAAGATCAAATCAAAAGGACTAATCAAAAGGAAATTAAGCAATGGATGTAACACAAGCTAATTATTTACGGCCCTTGGATCAATGTCGGCCGTTGAAAGACCTACCGGGATGGAAAACAATCTCGATCATCAGAGGCCTAACCAGAGTGTATCTTCACCCATTTTTAATGGACAATGGGGAGAAGATTTCTTTAGTTTTCATACTCATATAACATAACAAATTAAAAATTCCATTGAATTAGCATTACAATGAGGATCATTGGATTTGGAAGGCCCAAGCTGACATGGAATTTTCTTTTAAAATGGCCTAAAATCATGTAAGGAAGAAACATAATATAATAAATTGGTGCAAGCACATTTAGAACACTGCATGTACACCCAAGAAGTTTATGTGCAAAATTAGAACTGAAGAAAAATTTCTAGATGGAACCCAAACATAAAGAAAAAGTGCAAGTTGTTTAATCAAGGGGATGAGTTAAGAAACCACCTATTTTTTCAAGCGTCTAATAAAACAAGCTTGGACTTGTCCGACAAGATAAGTTCTCTCCCTTTTATGTCTTCTATTCCAGCATTTGCTTGTTTGATTAGCTGCTTGCAATCTGCAATGATTAGCTGCTATGTATGAGTATATAAGCTTAGACTAATGTGAATCATTGACCTGGATATTATATGCAAAATTTCAAGGATGAAACTGTTTATACGAGCTTTAGAGGATTTTAAATCCTTAGCCTCCATCCTCATTGGATCATATGCCTTCTTAAAGATAATGTTCACAGAACTTCAATAATCAATCAAAATTCTTCTCACCGGTACAGGGCCAATCATGGCTGAGATAACCATCGGATCGATAGGCCTCTACTCTATTGGCATCCCTGCTCCAGAATACTATATCATCAATCATCATACACTATTGCTTGGTTGGAGGTCCATCCCTCGTATTCGAACAACATTCAAAATCCACATGTCTCATTGAACTAGCATAGCACTCCATTTCCTGCTAACTCATATCCATAGGATACAGTCCACCAACTATAGTGTTTATTACCAACCTTCCATCGGCCCGTGCAGGCTCCTTAGTCCTACGTGGAGCTGGCCCTCGATTGGGGTCAGACGTCCCCAGTCTGCCATCCTGTAGATTTTTCACAAACTACTGCCTCCCAAATCAATTTCTTAATGGCATCCTCGAGATGCCTACACTCGTCTGTATTATGCCCGTAACACTACAATACTTTTCGGTTTGCTTTTGTATCTTTGTCGACTCTTTCGGACGCGTCTTCTTATATTGAAAAGTATTACAGGTGGGCATGTAAAAGTTCTCCAGGGATGCATTCAAAGGTGTAAAGATATCATACATAGGATACCTGGGCTTCGACCTTCCGGCCTCCCTCTTTCGGTCTCGATTCCCTTCACCACTTCTTTTCTGCTAATTCGGCTTGTTTTGAACATTGACTTACATCTTCCTAGAACTCTCGTCAGACTGCTTTATCGCAATATTACTTTGCACCGCTTCCCCACTAGGCCCTGCAACATTGCTCTTTCTAGACAATCTGGCTTCCTCCTTTCTCATAAACTGGGTCGCCTTTGAATAGAAACATTCCAACGCGGCCGACGGTTTTTCAGCTAGCCAATCCTTGAATTTAGATTCCAGGTCGACAACTCTCGTCACAGCCATGATTATCGCATGATCATTTGGGTTACTAACTATAATGGCCTCGACATGAAATCTCTGCAAATAGTCCTTCAATGATTCCCCCGGAGCCTGGATTACACTTGATAATGACATCACGTCTTTAGGACGAGTAGCGTGGATCCGGAACTGCTCCATAAACCTTGTTGCCAGTTTGTCTGATCTTGAGATTAATCGTGAGGGTAAACTTGTGAACCACATCCTGGCTATCTCAGAGAGAGTTATAGGGAAGCATCTACATTTGGTGGCATCGTTCGCTCTTGCTGAGTCCATCAACCATTCATACCTCATGATGTGGTGCCTGGGATCGGTTTTCCTCTCATAGACAGGCATCGTAAGCATGTTAAACCTCCTAGGATGTTCCGCATGTAAAACACTATTGGTAAATGGGGTATGACTCCTAGAGACTCCCCAATCATCATTCGTCAAGCCATGTTTCTCCTTCACCAACTATTTGAACATTGCTGATAAGTCTGGTGTCTGGATAGGTGGCACCAAGTAGTGGTCATTCTCCACCTCGCGTGAACGTTCAGGTCGGTGTCTACGGGCCATTTCATGCCTCCTTGGCCTATCATCCTCCTGATGAGTATTCTGAGCATTCACCTCATTATCATTCAAAAGCGGTGGTAGAATCCAAACGAACTCCAACATCCAAGTTCCCAGATCCAGCACGAGCATGACTTCCCAACTGCACTTATGGAGCGGTCCCTCTGACTGAGGTAATGGTACCGATCCCTAAGGAGGGATTGGCATCGACCCATCTTGGTAGACCATGTTAGTCCGCCAAGCATTGCTCCAATGTCCCTGTTCGCGCTGCTTCAACTCTGCAACGCCTTCACCAGTGATATTCTTCTAATGAAGTTGAAGTATCTAACGCCGAGTAAGAAGCAAGATCCTTTCTGGCGCTTTGGCGCTGTTGTTGAGCAATCTGGTTCATCAAGTTGGCATTAGTCTTGTAACGACCCCGGATTTTTATGAATTTAAATCGATAATTTAAATGAATTTTTGAATTAAAATTCGTAAAATTGATTTTAAATGATGCGAGTTTCCCCGATTCAAATAGAAAATATATTAAGTCATATGGGTTTGAAAATTTGTATATATGAGAATATATATGTATATATTGGATTTTAAATAAATTCTTAAATAAATGATTTTGAAAAATAAATAATATACTTTGGACACAAGTATAGAAATAAATAAATAAAATTGATTTAAAAATTTATAAATGATGATAATTTGAGTTATATAAAATATATGTGTATATAGAGAAATATAAAACAATAATTTTTAAAGTAAAATTTATGATAAATATTTAAACTAAAAATAGAAGTAAAAAGAATAAGTAAAAGAGATAAGAATAAAACTACTTATCAATATTAAGTGAAAAATATAAAGTTATATATTTACATAAGTAATAAAGCTTGCATAATATACAAAGAAAATAAAAGAGATGTGTGTGCAGGCAATGCAAATAAAGTTTTCAAACAAATAAATACGAGTACAAAATAAACATAAACCAAGTAAACAAAAATACATACAAGTATGTACACTTGTAAAAGAATACCAAAACAAAATATATATGCATTGGCTGGCAAAACAAGGCAGCAAGTATATATTCAAAACATAAAGGACCATTTCATTTAATGCAAACATCCACAGCATGCCTATTTTACAAACAAAGCAAGCATTCATTAACATTATCTCAGCCGAGTACAAGAAAATAAATAAGAAAAAGTACATACAAAATAAAAGTAGACATATGTACTAAAAAGAATAGTATAAGATAAGTATGGACTGAAGCATGGCAAAAGATCAAAGGACCAAGGCAATCAATGCAATATTTTTAGCCACCGAAACAAGGATCATCTCAGCCTATAAAACAAATATAAATATGATAAAATGAAAACTAAAGTACTAGGTAATTAATGCAACACAAGGAAAAGGATGCAGCCATGCCTATAACTTTATAATATGTACATAAAGAAAAAGGCAAACCAGGGTTATACAAATAGGAATAAAACCTGTAGATAAGCATGTAGGCAAGTGAAAATTTAAAACAAAGTAAAATTCAACTTTACATCTATATATACAAAGTACTTGTGCATATTTTCTCCAAACTGGAAATCAAAAGCTAAGCAAATATGAAGACAATATAAACTCAGCACTTGATCAACAACAATCAACCTGGGACTTCAAAGCAAAGTTTCTGGGAAAAATAAAAAAATAAACAAATCAAGCAACCAGAGATCAAAGAAGATGTGCTCTGTGCCCTGTTCATTTTTCTGAAAACCAAAGTGAGTAACATTTCATTTTTTTTTAAGGGTTTGAATCTATGCAAGTGTATCTGAGAAATGTTGTGTGTGCATATATAATTCTCTGTATATATATATATATATGGGAAGATTGAAAATAGGTATGCAAGCTTTTGTTTTAAAAAAATTGCATCAGTTTCCAGTAAAACTCCAACTGATGGATTCAAAAATCTTTTACTCTTCTTTTGATTGATGATTGAACTTAGGACTTAAACAAAAAATGTTTATATCATTGTAAACTAAGCTTTAAAATTTAGTTAAGATGAAAAAAACTTAAAATTCATCTCTGGAAACCCAAAATCTTGAATAAACTCAAGATGGACCAAAATTCGAACTTCGCGAAATGGTGATTTATATATATAACTTGAATTCATATTGGAAATGATGATTTTTGAGATGGGTTTCGTGATTTTTAGTTGTGTAGTTTGGGTGCAGTTCGAAGTTGAAGGGAGTGTGGTTTTTGGGGAATTGCCGGTGATTGGGTTGATCGGGGAAGACGCGACGTGGTCTGGAGGTGGGAAGGTGATCGAGGGTTCTAGGAAAAATACTTGGAGGTTGAACGAAGCTTTGTGGTGGCGGCGGGAAGTGATCAAACTTCGGTGACCTAGTTTTGGGGTGGCCGATATTTTCTACTCGCGCGACGTCGACGAGGGTGCGAGTGACATGCGGTTTCGTGGGGAGGTAGAGGGAAGATTGATGACGCTATGGCCGGAGTTTGGTGGTGAATGGTGGTCAGAGTGTCGAGCGAACGGCGTTGACAGGTGAGGGCGTTCCAGTTTTTTTTCGTTGTTCCAGGTTTTGGCATTGAACTCGATTTCGATTTTCGTGTGAAGGAGGGAGATTTGGTGGGTTGGAGTGTATGAATGGATGATCGTGGTCGTGTAGATGATCGTGGTGATGGTCAGAACGTCGCACGGCGACCGTGCAAGTGCACGGTGCATCTTCTTGTACCTGGTGATGTTGTTTGGGTAGAAGCAGCGTTCCAGTGGGTTTTTACCCGAAGTGGTACTCGAGTAAATCGAGTAAGTGACTCGAAGCAAATCGAGTCTGGGCTCGGGTCAAATTCATGTTCCAGGCTTCAAACCTGAAACTGTTTTGGTTTGCAAATTTTAAAACCAAATTTAAATTTTAAACCAAGATTTTTAAAGCTGAGTTCAAATTGAAATGTTAATATAAATTCAAGTTGAAGGTAGAGTTTAGTTTAAACATAAATAAGTTTTAAATTTAAATTGTTTTAATAACTTAAAAGCAATTCAATATATATTAAAGAAATTTGAAATGGAGTTGAAATTTTAAATGAAAAATTTAAGCAAGTTGAAACTAGAAGTTTAAAACTAAATTTAAATCTGAATTAAAGATAATTTGAATCCTAGTCCTGAAATCAAAGAAGTTTTAATATTTAAATTGTTTAAATTTGCTTTGTGATGATAATTTAAACATTAGTTATAAAAAAATGTTTTAAATTTGAATTAGTAAAGATAAAATGATATGCACTCATTAAATTAGTTCAAGTGAATAATTGATTAATTTATTTAATCAAGAAATTAGGATTTGAGTTAAATTAATTAAGGTAAATTAATTTGTAAATAAGATTCATTAAATTAATAAAGAGTTGTCTTTTAAACAAATGATTAAGGTTATTTAATCAAGTAATTAAGATTTATTAAGTTACAGTTTAGAACTTAATTAATTAAATAATCAGTGATTAAATATATGATTTTAAAGGTTAATTAAATGATAATTAACAATAGTTAAATTGAGTTTAATTACTTAAGAATAGTAATTAAATAATTATGGATAGTTAATGAGGATCATTTACTTGAAATTTATTTTGATAATAAATGTGAAAAGAATTATTCATAGAAATTTGATCTGATTTAAATTTATCAGATAATTGAATTAATCCTACCTATGAATTCTTGGATTATATTGGATGTTAAACTGTTTGATATCCCCGATATATGATGCTTTATGATTATCCTGATTTGTGTTGTGATCTGTGATATAGTTTATTATCTGTGATATATATATATCTGCGAATCTGTGTATGAATGATAAGCGTCATAATTTATATCGCTTATCGAATATATTGTTGTATTTGATCTGTGATAATTGAATGATGTTTGTGCACTATTGTGTTAAACCCCTGGACCACACCATACACACACAATTATGGATTTCACGAGGAAATCGGTTAAGTCACAGATTTTTGAAATAGTTTAAAATTTGAATTTTTAATTTCAAATGTTTTGGAATTGGAATTGGAATAGAAGTGAAAAGCTTTTGAAATGGAATTTCAAAGATGGAAATTTATTTTGAATAACTGGATTAAGTGTTGGAATTTAAATACTTTAATTTAAATTTGAATTCAATATTCAAATTGAATTCTGTAATTTGAAACTAGGGATTAATGATATTATACTAGTCATTATGAGTTAAATCATTTTTAAAGTATTATTTTTGGGAATTTGAATTTAACCCAAGGATTTCAACTCGTATAAATGAATCAGATTTGCAAAATGAAAACTGTTGTTTTCAAATGACAAACACTTTTAGATAAGAACTGAGATTCCAGTTAATTAGGGGAATTTCAAGATTGAATAGAGAAATGATTTTCCTAAGTTATGAATGAATTCTTTTTGAAAGCTATGTATTAAATCTGTTTATTTTTAACAGATTTAAATTGATGATTTGTTTAAATCAAATTGAAATGAAATTGTTTTGAAGGCTATAAGTTAAATCTTTGATTTAAAGATTTAACGAGTTAATCTAATTGAAATGAAAATTGATTTGGAAAATCTGTGAATGAATCTTTTGTTTAAAAGATTAAAATGTGAAAATTGTTTAAACCGTTAAAGGTTGTGAAAATGAATCTTTTTGTTTAAAGATTGAAAATGGTAATTTGTTAAGCCATTTGAAGAAAAGTTTTGGGTAATAAGTTGTGACTTAATTGAAATCCCATTATCCATTTATTTTTGAAATATCGTGCTCACTATTCGGTTTAGCCGGGAAAGGACCTTTGTGTCGTATAACCCATTCTGAATATGTGATACGTCGTTATGGATAGCATTTGAAGACCGGTGATGAAGACCGGGTATTTGCGAAAGCGATAGGATGACCTATCGATTGTTTCTGCACCGAGTCGCGCCGGTATAGAAACTCCCTAAGTGATGGGAAATCCGATCGGGATTGTGAATATCCGGATTTCAAGGACTTCTTTGTAAGTGCCTTCGGTTCTGTTCGATTCCGGAACAGACTTGTATGGATTGTTATGTCTGACATTACAATTTGAGATATAAAGCTGATTTCTTTCAAATATATTTCTGTTGGTGGCGGAGAATTTATTCTCTTAGCTTAACACCCTTCTCTGAGACTTACGAGCTCAGAGGTTATGTAGTTGAAGGTTATCAGCGATATATTCCCAAATTGGTAATGTGACATGCTGAGTGTTGCTGTGAAATGATCATTGTGTTGATCATTTGTGATAGGATCATTTGTTTGATCGTCTATCTCGGTGATCATTTCTATGATCATTTGTTGACCCAAAGCATGGCTTTTGTATAAAGTATGTTTTTGTGGACGTGACTTCGTCGAGCCTCACACCCCGGAATGGTCAAAACAGGAAAGATGCGGCAAGGTTATGAGGGGTAGCGCCCTTTAGGATATGTGCATTTCCTTCTGGAAAAGGGTGGTATCATGGTATGGAGCCCAGATACTTACTCATATTGAAAACACTTTATGATTGTGTGAATTGATTACGAGCGCTCGGTGAAAGGTCCCAAAGGACCGGGGGTTGGCATATTCGGTCAGTTGTTACTCAGTTAGGGGTAACCCGACCTTGTGTTGGTAGAGATCCGGTTTGGTTCTCGGGGATGTCCATCCAGAGGCATTCTCATGTGGCAATGGGAAGTTCCTTGGCCTGATCATTCGTTGGAAATCCAAAGAAACAATACGATCTTGTACGGTATTAGTTGTAGAACCTGCTTCCTCAGGAGGTAGCTATAGCAGGCATAATATAATGGTACCTATGCTGGCTAAGATTTATATTCTACTTTCGAAACGATTTATCCTACACTATGCACTAGTAATAATATAAAATGTTTCTTTTTAATGCGTATCAAGCATCTTTGACTAACATAAGAAGAAATCTCCTCCAAGTCTGCGTTTGCATTTAGTGTGTGGCGGGAGGTCTTATGGTAGTCTCATTTTTTAAAAAAAACATTGCGAATTGACTTTGAAAATCTTTTGTTGAACGTTTTAAAAGATAAACTGTTTTTGTTGCTCACACCAGTCCCACGACTGATCCAGAGTTTATTGTTTCTTTCCTAAACTCTGGGTGCTCATTATTTTCTACACGAGCAGTCTAGAGTTGGGTTTTTCAGATAGTCAGGTTTAGTAGATTATCTGGAGTTAGTTCAGTCTTTGGACCGGACCAGACTTGCTTATGCTAGGTGCATCGTTATTGGGGTTTCTCGCTATTGCTGGATTAGTTCTTGGAGATGGAGTTCAGATTTGGAGTTCTTCGTTGAAGACTATATTAGAGTTATTTGTTCCGCTGCTAGATGTCATCTATTTTCTTTCCGCTGCTGTTTTATTGTATCATATCTCTGATGTATATTGATATCTATTGGATCATCTGTTGTGTCAAATATTGTATCAAAGCTGTATATCAATGTATTATTCTTTTATTCCGCTGTGTTATTTACTTAATATTGTTATAAGCTCCGGCGAATCGGATTTGAACGGTCGAATCTATGGCATTCGAATACGATTTGAAGTATGGATGTCGATTTTCGAGCGGGCAAAATCCGAAACGTTACAAGTCTGGATTTGCTCATTTAGCTGCCTACGACTCTCCATCAGCTCTCTCATCAAGTCATTGAGTTCAACTCAAGTTATGGAATCAGTGGGTTCTAGACTACAACAAGCTCGACTTTCACATTAGCAGGCTGGTTGTTTAAACCCCTCTTGTTGGACATTGACAGTTTCGTTTGCATCAACATTCTATGAAGTAGATCTGGTGTGCCTCACCACTTTGGATTTCTTTTTTTAGACCTTGGTAAATTTGAGTTGTATCTACAAGCTTTTGAAGATGAATTCGAATCTCCTTCAAGGGATTTCCTCAATCCAGTAGCAACAAAGGTGATCCTAACAGGTTGAGAATCAAGGTTTTCGGTGAAAGCACCAAAATGTTTGCAACCAAATTGGCCACAAACACCCAAGAATAGATTATATAGTGAAATAAATGAAGAAATTAAATGAAAACAAAGGAAAATCACAAAATATCAAGGAACATGCAACAAAAAGCTGAAACAATAAGATTTACGGTGGTTCGACGTTGATGGCCTACGTCCACTTTGAGTACTCTCTTTATTGCTTTCTGATAAACTTGATTACAACTAAGTACAACAAGAACAATAATAGTTCAAGAAGTAATGGAGAAAGTTGATTACAACAATGGTGGAATCTAACCAACAGCATAAGAGTCCCAGAATGGCCCCCTATGTCTTTATTTATAAATGAAGGAAGCTTCCAATCTGATTGGAACATCGGCAATATGACCTTCTTGACCATATGGGCCCACCATAGGAAGGACTAGGCATTGTAAGGTATACTTGGTTAGGTGCAACTCAAACAATTATCATTTAATGTTAACTCAATATATAGTAAGTGGTTACCATTGAGAGTTTGAACTCAGTGTGCAGATGGGTGGTCTATTGTTGGGACAATACACTAAAGATGCTTCTAGGAATTATTCTATGTCGGTATATTCCACCTGTGAGTGGAAACTATCGTAATCATAATCGGATTTAAGCACGTTGAGGATAGCTAGCCCATAATTCGAAGATAACTTATGTAGGATCAATTTCACCGTAGAGGGGGGTGAATAGGGTGATACTATTAATTATAAAATTTAATGCGGAAGTATATAAAATATTTGCAACATAGAAATAGCAGAATAATAGCAACACAGATATTAGCAAAATAATAAAAAACATAGATATTACAACAACAAATTTACCCAGTTTTGGCAAAACCATGCTTATGTACTGCCCCCAAGGTTTCCACTAGAAATTAAGTAGTCAGACGCTTACACACGTAAACTCGTGACACCCGCTATCGACTAACCTAACTCTATACTAAAAACCTGCCACAATTCAGCCACTAAGTTGCGAATTCTCGAACTACACCATCGTGATTTGTCCCCTAGTCACACGACTAGAAAATTACAAAAATTTAAAAATAATTTAAACACCTTAGTTTAAATTAAAGCCCAAATTAATAAAGAAACTAGCCCATACGAAAAACATAGAGGAAAAAATATCCCCCTCTTTCTTTTATATTATAGGTCGTATGCTTTTTCATCTAAAAAATTGGCTGCTTCTCGTTCCTTCTTCGATCTGAAATTATGGCTTTTGATAAATTGAAGACGCCGACTGATTGTTGGTCGATTACAATGGCAATTGCTTTGATTTTCTTCGGCAATCGAATCGCTTCGATTTGCACATGGTCGCTTCAATTCATTGATTTCGGTATGAATTGGTATGTGATTTTATGCTCTTTGCTTTACTAGTTAATTTCCTTGAACTCGATGATTTTAGTGCCGATGAAGTAGATGGTTTATATAGGGATAAAAACCCTAAATTTACGTTCGAATGTATTTTGAATTCATTTGTTAAAATTTATCTTGGCCGTTGATTTTGCATCAATGCTTGTGATTTGTACTGACTTGTTCATATTCATGTATTTTTTGATTACTTGATTATCAAGGATTTGATTTTGAACTTGCTCGATTCCTTGATTATCACGGCTTTGAATTCTCCGACATTTAAACTTGACTTTGGTCATGGTTGACTTCGGCCATTTGAAATGATTTCTGGACTTTGTTTGATTTTCTGTATATATCTCTTTTTGAAATTGTTTGGCTCACGGTTTCGACTTGATTTGAAACTACTATTACATTCACTTGACTTCTTCGGCTTGATTAATTTCTATTATCACTTTGACACTCATGGCATCTTGCTGTGTTGATTGAATTGTATATGCATTCATGTTGTCCTTGACTTGTTTGTTGTCCACACTTTGTTAATATACACTGCTCTGTGTACATTTGTCTGCACTGCTTCATCGATATATATATATATATATATATGTGTGTGTCTGGTTTTCCTGTACACACACATCTCTATTTTTGTTGTTCTTGAAGTCATGTGTATTTTGGCCTTGAGCTCTGTATATATGTATGGTCTGCACCGTGTCTTCATTTGGCCTTGCTCATCTACCTATATTTACACACTTGCTGCTACTATGTACATGCTTTGATTCATCTATACTTGATGTCTGACTGCATGTACATAAGTTTGGTCTACATGTTGTTTTGAATTTGGAGCTTGTGAGTTGCATCCCTGGTTTGCATTAGAGTTTTATTGCTTCAAACCAGTTTCATGTTATAACAGTGCTTGCCTTTGTGCACAGATTTTGTGTTGTTGCTTTAATCTTGAAACCGCTTTCAAGCTCCACTATATATTTGTAATGTCAGAACACTTAAGTCAAGTCTTGTGGTAGCTTTGCATTCATACTTCATGTTTTGACTTGAGCTTGACTATATACATGTTTCAAGCCTCTGTTTCACAGGTCATTCGAGTTTGCACTGTGCACTGGTTGAAGCTCTTTACTGTTTGAACTGTATTCATGACTTTGCTTCATCTGATGCATTGTATCCGATCTCGCATTTCTTCGAGTTAATGCTTTGATCTAGTTTGCATATATGTATTTTGTATTCAGTTGAATTGCATCATGTCACTTGTGTTCATTGTGTAGTCTGATTTTGGTTCCTTGATGCAGTCTTGTTTTATGTAGTATTTGCCGCACCATGTAGTAGCCTTCCTTGAGCACACTTGATTTTGTATTGGTAATCATGTGAAATGCTGTCATGTGTACATTTGTACATAATCATTGAAGTCTAGTTTGACCATGCTTCATCGTGTTTAAAAACTGTTTGAAGTTGTGTTTTGAGTCACGTGTACTATTCATTTTCTTTTTGAGTTGACCTATTTGAATGTCGAGGCTGTGTTGTTTGAAAACTTGTACCTGACAATTTGGTGATGTTATTTATATCGCACCTGAGTTGAATCCAGCTTTGCATCGGGTTTGACCTTGTGCTCTGGTCGTGACTTTATTTTTAATACACTTGAGTTGAACCCGACCATTGATTGGGTTTGACCTTGTGCTCACCTGTCCTTGCAATTTTATCAAGTGTATATTAGTGTGCACGGCCTTCTGGCATGTACAGTGGTACACTATGATGAACAACTCAAATAACTGAGGCAAATAATATTTTCAAAATACGCATTTTATTTTACACTGCAAAATATTTATTTTTTATTTTTACCGCTTCATCGTTTACTTTTCAGATAACTCAGATGCTGGATTCAGGCTGGTGCAGTGTCGAAGATAAAATACGAGCGAATGAGTGATATGTAGTGAGGTGAACATTATAAAAGGAAAATTACGATGTAATCGAAATTGTATTGTAATCAAAAATATTGTGTGTATATATATATAGTGAGAGCTCAAATTTGTACTATTCAAAATCGTAATGAAATATTTGTTTGAATAAAATATCTGTTTGAATTTAAATTATATGTTATTTATTTTATTTAGAAAATATTTATTTAATTATGTGAAAAATAAATTAGTACAATAACAAATACATTTAAGTGAATATATATATGTTTTTAATCATCAGTCAAAAATCTTATACTAGCATATTCAACAATCTCTCCCTTTTGATGATAACAAACATATATTTAAGATTTTGAATTTATTAAATGTAATTGGGTATAGATGAAATCTATTTGCTCCCAAAATTTGAATGCTCCATTTCTACAAAAAGCTCTCCCTTCATATATGCATGGAAAATAAGTAGAAATATGCAAATAAGCCTATATGCAAATAGAAAATACAAAATAAAATATTTGACGTTTATTTCCCGAAATCTTAACTTTTCTCTCCCCCTTTTGCTATCAGTAAAAGAGTAATAGTGTTAGAAAAATAGAGACAAAGTGATAGACATTAGTACAATATTAATACCTAATCGAAGTATAAATATTAAATTTCAATAAAAATCAAACAAAAATCATAGATACTCTGTTTGACACATATTCCACTTTAGAATGATAGAGATGACGTCATCATATAAAACCATATAGTTGTATCTATTTATGGTATATTTATATCAGGAATTTGAATATCTACTAACCATGCATAACCGTTAGGACTTTTAAATGAGATTAGCGGTATTCCAAATTTTGTATGAAAAAATGAATTCAAGTATCTTCTAACCACGTATAATCGTGAGGACTTTTAAATGAGATTAGAATCAACTTGTCTATTTAATTAAACAATTTTGATATGCATTTTATATATGCATAACCGTGAGGACTTTTAAATGAGCATGAAAGCACATTATCAAAATTTCTAAGTAATTCACCCATGCATAACCATTAGGACTTTTAAATGAGAGTGAATACTTTGGATGTTTTTATTGCCAAAGATATAATAAATTGAAAAATGAATGATTTCCCATTTTAAATATCACATATTAACATACTATATTAGATTTTGGTGAGTGATGCTCGATAGAATAGAAATGGTCATGAAATTTTTGCCAATAAAAAGTTTTTATGACTCTTATTAAGTGTACCGTCTCAAGTTATAATATATGATCAATATCAACACTCATCACTTTTCCAATCATTATTTATCTGTTCGATAATCAGTAAGGAGTCAGATTAGTTAATGTAGTCATTTAAGATCAAAACCAAAAATAATTATAAAATCAAATTCTCTATGATTAATCTGAAATAAGGTGAACATAAACTATTTTATGGAAGGGGTTTTATAAAAAAAAGTTTGTTAATTTGAAAATCAGTTGAAATGAAAAATATGCATATATTTTCTTTAAAAACGATGCAGCTACTGAACGTCTCAATATAAATCACATTCCACTAGTAATTTTTCTATCAACTAGATTGCCAATGTAATATGTATCTGAATTTCTCTTTGATTTAAGATTATCATTAGTTTGATGTCATAGGCTAGACTATGATG
Organism: Allium cepa; assembly: GCA_030765085.1. Lineage (NCBI taxonomy): Eukaryota > Viridiplantae > Streptophyta > Magnoliopsida > Asparagales > Amaryllidaceae > Allium > Allium cepa. The sequence continues at coordinate 469,250,679 of CM060931.1, forward strand.
TGTACAATAAAATATCTCAAAATCATTTAACAGTTTTTCAATGAAATTCTTTTGGATATGAATTGAAATCGTGCAAATTTACAAACAGTGACCATAGTGTCAGATCCAGAAGTAGTAAGATGAGCAAATAAATCCACGTGTATCATGAGTAATCATCAATCAATAAAACATCATCATTAATCTAATCAAATATGTATGAACTATTACAAAGTCTCTAGAAATACTTATAGTGTTCTCGACAAAAAAGTATAACTGGCCAACACTTTTGAATAATTCAGAGTCAAGATCAACATTCATTTCTTTATCACATAACTGGCTGATTTAAATTCAGATTATGGTGCAGATTACCACATTTAATATATCGTTCAAGATAGATGTACCGTTACCTTTTTTACCTTTACGATAATTTTTCGTTATTTTCTATTGTGATTCTGTCACCTTTATACTAGGCTAAGAAACTTTTATTTATTGCCCGTCGTATGTGTAACGACCCGCCTTTTTGGACAGTTTAAACCGACGATCAAATACACATGTCGATTTCAAACCATTAAAAGGGCAGATAGTTATTGGGGTAATTAAGAAAAGAAAAGGAAGGGAAATAAAGGAAATGAAACAACACAGAATCTCACAGCGGAAGGCTAAAGTATAATAATAAAATAACAGTTCATGAAGCTGTTAATTAAATGAATACATTTGAAATGAATACATTTGATTATTATTATACAACATTTATCAGAGTTACATACACAACAAATATCATACAACAATGCAGCGGAATGGAATGAATATAATAGTAGTAGATAATATACCAAATCTTCGTCTCCGTCCTCCAAGGAAATGATCTTCAACCTAAACTGAAAACTCAGGACTGACCCGAGCGTAATGAAAAGACAAAACACTCGAGTCAGGACTAAAATATCCTTATGAAAGTTAAATGAATCGTAAATAAATATGAGTGTGACGGCGTCAGAGATGTTTACGGGGTTTGACATCTCATATCCAGTGTCAACGTGCGTGCAATAACTTAAGAAATGTTACGGGATTTTCCATCTCTCAAGGATCCGTTAAACTATCTACTATGTAGTAATATACGCTAAGTAGATAATGTCTATCAGTAATATAAAGTATCAAAATAGCGTTAAGGCGTTACCATAATCCCCCTTAACACATTTTATATTCCCAAAAGCATATACAAGACCGTAGTTTCCCCAAAACCGAAAGTCACCAGAGGGCAATCCATATACTCAAGGTACAAATCAAAACGTAGTGGTCGCGAATAGGATAATCAGTATGACAAGGTACATGAGGCGATACCAACTAGGATACTAATAGTTGCGTGATCCGGACTGATGTTGGGCATAGCCAGCAGCTACCCCAACACCGCGAAACAACACTCCGAAATCAAGGGGTGCACCCAAATCGCATCACAAATGTAATAGATATGGTATCGAAGAAGTGTGTCCGCTAGAGGTGGCGAACCTCAATGGCCCGGCGCGGCTCCTGTTTTAGTCATGTCAGGGGTCATCCAAAAATCGTTCTCTTTCTTCAGTCAACGCGTTCACCAAACCATCCACTTCATTCTGGATCATCACTCCGCGTATAATAGTTATTAAAGTGGTTTTCGGTATCGACAGAGAGTATGTCCATATCCGATCCCGGTCTCTTTAATAACTACGTATTATTACACCTTTGGCTCTTTATATTTCAAATCGATTCATAATTGATATCAAAATATCATATTCGCTTCAAAAATCAAATCCATTCAAATATCATCGTATCTTTCAAAATATCAGATTTCATATTTAAATTAAAGATTTAAATATAAACATTTCACCTTATTGACCAGCTTAGGATTTTAGAAAAATAGTTTTAAGTAGTTTAAAAGTAGTTTTAAATAATTAAAATAGTTAAAAACACTTAAAATCTTTAAAATGGATTTAAAATAGATAAATTAGTTTAAAATAATTTAAATTGGGTTAAGTAGATTTAAAATAGATTAAAATAATTTAAGTATTCAAAATGGTTTATATAACAGAGTAATTTTGAAAACAAATTAAAACAGCTTCAAAATCAATCCATTTCAATTATAACTTCCCAATTCAAATCAATTTCAATTTCCATTCTACCGATTCAATTTCGATTTCAATTCAAAACAATGTCAACTTTTACTTCAAATCAATTCAATTCTACATTCACCTTTAATTAATTCAATTTCAATTTATATCGATTTGGAGCTTGATTTCTCAAAATATCAATTTATAACACTTAACAAAATTTCCAACAATATTCAAGTTTAAATCCAAATTCCAAATATGATTCAATTCCAAACTCGATTTCAAAATATCATTTTCATATCACTTTTACTTAGTAATATTCAAAGCTCGAAATAATGTTCAATCTTTAAAATAAATAGATTTTCGAAATTCAATCATATCCAAAATTTAAATTTTAAAGTCACAACTTAAATTATTTACCAATTTCTTTTAACCAAAATTTATTTCAACATTCCAACTCAAATTTTCGACAAATTCGATTTCTATAAATTGATTTCTATTTATCACTTTTAAATCGAAACATTTAAATAAATTTCAAATCGACGATTTCAAAAATTATTAATTTAGCCAATTCGGTGTCCGTATATAATTTTCTATCCTATGGCCAAGTAATTATTTATTTCAATTAAATGTCAGGGATGAGTATATATTACTTAAATTAAATCTCAGTATCATATGTATGCATAACAGGATCTATATAAGCAAATAAACATCCAAACATTCAATTATCAACCAATAGCATCCATCAAAATACATCATCCAATAAACAATACAATTCATGGCAGTTTCATAGTTATCAATGTCAGGTAATTTAATCGCAATTCAATTTTAATTTCAATTTAACTGTCAATTTAATTTTCAACGGTTAATGCAAAAGACAAGCTATATGACAATTAAATTTTTATCAAACAACGACAAATAAGATCATAACACTTCATAATGTCAAATTTAACTAGCATAAAGATATTTAGTACGGTGTGAGCGTTATAAAACACTCACCTTGATTTTTACGATTTAAATCAAATCGAACGACGTTCGATTTAATCCAAAATTTTCTCTAGCTCCAAATGATTCCAATCCAGTTCCATAGCGAAGAGCTCGTCCATACGATTCCAACGCAACTGGTTTCGCGCGTTTTCGACCTCGTATGAAAAAGATATGTATTTTTGAAGTTTATACGAATTTAAATATACAATTTCAGCTTTTATTTTAAATATCAAACCCTCAACTGCATCCTGGCCATCGATTTCTGCATCTTCAGATCTGAGCCATTGCTGCATCTTCTTCCTCTTCACGTTGAATGCCCAGGTTTGAACGCAAGAAACAAACCCATCAGCCGCCATCTTCATCGATTTTTCACGACCAAACCGAGCAACTTGAAGACGATCAGGTTACACCACTTCGAAGCCACCGCCTTACTCCACCTTCACCCCAAATAGCTCCAAGCTCGGCCTCATCCTCTGCCTCGAATTGCGTGAAAAACGCAGCAGGTCCAACCTCGATTTGCCGTCGATCCGTGGCTCCGTTTCCGATCTCCACCGTTGGATAGCTAGATCTTGATGTCTTCTACAACTTTGCAGTAGAGAGTTTTTGCTAATTGTTGATGGATTGAGAGGAAAATGAGGAAGAAGTTTCGAATTTTCGTGGCCATTGATTCAGTAAATGGCGGCTAGGGCTGAAGTAAATTAGGGTTTGCAAAGTGAAAGGGTGAAGGTCCTTTTATAGAAAATTTTTCCAATTTACTATTCATCGAAATTTTCCGAACTCCAAACGAAGCGTGCCGACTGGCGTTTCTAGGGTTTACCCCGCGTTCCGGACACAATGGAATAGGTTTCGGAGGCTAATTCGATCATATGCGCGAGTTACGACAATAAACGATCAAATTTAAATTAAACCGATTAAACGAATTTTTATGCGTTTTGGCTTGCCCCGGACAAACGGTAAATCCGTTTGACTTGAAATTTGAAACCTTACAATAATATCACATTACGGATCCAATGAAACTAGTTTCGTCGAAATCCGAGACCGTTTGAAAAATGACTATTTTAACTCGCCAAATTAATATTAAAACAATTTCAACGCGTTTCGAGCTGCCACGGTCAAACGACAACTCCGATTGCTACGAAAATTGAAATCCGATAATAACTAACTATTACGGATCCAATGGAACTAGTTTCGTCCAATTCTGAGACTGTTCAAAATTTGGCTATTTTTCAGTCGATAATTAAATATTAAAATATTCAATTTTCACAAATTTACTTTTAATTCGATTTTAAAAGTTCTACAACATCATTCTAACTTTAATATGATAAAATAAAATTTTACAAATCCCTTTTATATCATATTAAACCCGTTATTCAATAAGTTCCAAATATTAAATTTTAACAATTTAATTGTTTAATATTTGACGGATTTCAATATTGGAATTTTAAATAAAATTTCATTATCAGTCGGTTTACTATATTACTTCGAATCAATTACCTTTGACTACATATTATTTCAATTGATTTGGGATTTCATTCAATTCATAAATAATTAACTAGATAAATTTGTTGCATTTCATTCTAGTTATTATTATTCCAAACGACTTACAAATTTTTTTCTAACACCAAATCACGAAATCTTATTAAATTAGCTATTTTAATTATCGAAAATTTACGGGTCGTTACACTCTCCCCCACTCAAAACTTTTCGTCCTCGAAAAGGAAAAGAAGGGAAAAGAAGCTAAGTATAGAATTCAACATTAGATATATTTTATTCAAAGTTACCAACTTATAAAACAATGAAATTCCATTTATAAAGTCATAACTACGCTTCCACTAACTTACTCCGAACGGCTTTCTAAACTTAAAAGTTAATTATCAAAACAAGTTATATAATTTTAAAACTTGAAAAATTTTCTAACACTTGGATTTACGGAAAATTTCGGCAGAGTCTCCTTTGCGCGGCTCGATCGGAAAAAATATAATAGCATATATATCACAAATATACATCTCATCTCAATGATGAGGCATCCCATATGTGGGGAAACAACATATAAATATCACCAATATCATATAAAACCGTAAGCGTACCTTTTATTTAGCGTACCTTATATTCCAATGTAAGTAAAATGCTAATAAATGCTAAATAAAAGGTACGCTTACGGTTTTATATGATATTGGTGATATTTATATGTTGTTTCCCCACATATGGGATGCCTCATCATTGAGATGAGATGTATATTTGTGATATATATGCTATTATATTTTTTCCGATCGAGCCGCGCAAAGGAGACTCTGCCGAAATTTTCCGTAAATCCAAGTGTTAGAAAATTTTTCAAGTTTTAAAATTATATAACTTGTTTTGATAATTAACTTTTAAGTTTAGAAAGCCGTTCGGAGTAAGTTAGTGGAAGCGTAGTTATGACTTTATAAATGAAATTTCATTGTTTTATAAGTTGGTAACTTTGAATAAAATATATCTAATGTTGAATTCTATACTTAGCTTCTTTTCCCTTCTTTTCCTTTTCGGGGACGAAAAGTTTTGAGTGGGGGAGAGTGTAACGACCCGTAAATTTTCGATAATTAAAATAGCTAATTTAATAATATTTCGTGATTTGGTGTTAGAAAAAAATTTGTAAGTCGTTTGGAATAATAATAACTAGAATGAAATGCAACAAATTTATCTAGTTAATTATTTATGAATTGAATGAAATCCCAAATCAATTGAAATAATATGTAGTCAAAGGTAATTGATTCGAAGTAATATAGTAAACCGACTGATAATGAAATTTTATTTAAAATTCCAATATTGAAATCCGTCAAATATTAAACAATTAAATTGTTAAAATTTAATATTTGGAACTTATTGAATAACGGGTTTAATATGATATAAAAGGGATTTGTAAAATTTTATTTTATCATATTAAAGTTAGAATGATGTTGTAGAACTTTTAAAATCGAATTAAAAGTAAATTTGTGAAAATTGAATATTTTAATATTTAATTATCGACTGAAAAATAGCCAAATTTTGAACAGTCTCAGAATTGGACGAAACTAGTTCCATTGGATCCGTAATAGTTAGTTATTATCGGATTTCAATTTTCGTAGCAATCGGAGTTGTCGTTTGACCGTGGCAGCTCGAAACGCGTTGAAATTGTTTTAATATTAATTTGGCGAGTTAAAAAAGTCATTTTTCAAACGGTCTCGGATTTCGACGAAACTAGTTTCATCGGATCGGTAATGTGATATTATTGTAAGGTTTCAAATTTCGTATCAATCGGATTTACCGTTTGTCCGGGGCAAGCCAAAACGCATAGAAATTAGTTGAATCGGTTTAATTTAAATTTGATCGTTTATTGTCGTAACTCGCGCATATGATCGAATTAGCCTCCGAAACCTATTCCATTGTGTCCGGAACGTGGGGTAAACCCTAGAAACGCCAGTCGGCACGCTTCGTTTGGAGTTCGGAAAATTTCGATGAAAAGTAAATTGGGAAATTTTCTATAAATGGACCTTCACCCTTTCACTTTGCAAACCCTAATTGACTTCAGCCCTAGCCGCCATTTACTGAATCAATGGCCACGAAATTCGAAACTTCTTCCTCATTTTCCTCTCAATCCATCAACAATTAGCAAAAACTCTCAACTACAAAGTTGTAGAGGACGATGAAAGCTTCAAATCCATACGGAGATGATCGAAAACGGAGCTTCGAATCAACGGGAAATCGAGCAAGAAGGGGCTGCGTTTTTCACGCAAATCGAGGTGATAGGGGAGGCCGAGTTCAGCATGGTGGCAGCCGATGGTGGCTCTCGAGCGGGGCTTCGCATCGATGGTCTCTGATCAACTTCCCGACGTTCGTGGTGGCCGCGATTTGGAACCCTAGGCCGCGTTTGATGGGTTCTATGTTGCGTCTCTAACCTGTAGAAGTAACGTGAGTTGAGGGAGAAGCAAAGGGACGGGCTGGATTGCAGGGTGATGGATCTCACGGCTTGGATTGATTTAGGTTGAGAAAAATTAAATTATGTTGTAAAATTATGAATATAAAATCGTGTAACTTCTAAAATTCATAACTTTTTCATACGAGGTCGAAAACGCACGAAACCAATTGTGTTGGAATCGTATGGACGAGCACTACGCAATGGAGCTGGATTGGGATCATTTGGAGCTAAAGAAAATTTTAAGTTAAATCGAACGTCGTTCGATTTGATTTAAAATCGTAAAAAAATCAAGGTGAGTGTTTTATAACGCTCACACCGTACTAAATATTTTTATGCTAGTTAAATTTGATATTATGAAGTGTTATGATTTTATTTGTCGTTGTTTGGTAAAAATTTAATTGTCATATAGCTTGTCATTTGCATTAACCGTTGAAAAATTAAATTGACAGTTAAATTGAAATTAAAATTGAATTGCGATTAAATTACCTGACATTGATAACTATGAAACTGCCATGAATTGTATTGTTTATTTGATGATTTATTTTGATCGATGCTATTGGTTGATAATTGAATGTTTGGATGTTTATTTGCTTATATAGATCCTGTTATGCATACATATGATACTGAGATTAATTTAAGTAATGTATACTCATTCCTGACATTTAATTGAAATAAAAAATTACTTGGCCATATGATAGAAAATTATATACGGACACCGAATTGGCTAAATAAATAATTTTTGAAATCGTCGATTTAAAATTTATTTAAATGTTTTGATTTAAAAGTTATAAATAGAAATCAATTTATAGAAATCGAATTTGTCGAAAAATTGAGTTGGAATGTTGAAATAAATTTTGGTTAAAAGAAATTGGTAAATAATTTAAGTTGTGACTTTAAAAAAAATAAAAATTTGGATATGATTGAATTTCAAAAATCTATTTATTTTAAAGATTGAACATTATTTCGAGCTTTGAATATTACTAAGTAAAAGTGATATGAAAATGATATTTTGAAATCGAGTTTGGAATTGAATCATATTTGGAATTTGGATTTAAACTTGAATATTGTTGGAAATTTTGTTAAGTGTTATAAATTGATATTTTGAGAAATCAAGCTCCAAATCGATATAAATTGAAATTGAATTAATTAAAGGTGAATGTAGAATTGAATTGATTTGAAGTAAAAGTTGACATTGTTTTGAATTGAAATCGAAATTGAATCGGTAGAATGGAAATTGAAATTGATTTGAATTGGGAAGTTATAATTGAAATGGATTGATTTTGAAGCTGTTTTAATTTGTTTTCCAAATTACTCTGTTATATAAACCATTTTGAATACTTAAACTATTTTAATCTATTTTAAATCTACTTAACCCAATTTAAATTATTTTAAACTTATTTATCTATTTTAAATCCATTTTAAAGATTTTAAGTGTTTTTAACTATTTTAATTATTTAAAACTACTTTTAAACTACTTAAAACTATTTTTCTAAAATCCTAAGCTGGTCAATAAGGTGAAATGTTTATATTTAAATCTTGAATTTAAATATGAAATCTGATATTTTGAAAGATACGATGATATTTGAATGGATTTGATTTTTGAAGCGAATATGATATTTTGATATCAATTATGAATCGATTTGAAATATAAAGAGCCAAAGGTGTAATAATACGTAGTTATTAAAGAGACCGGGATCGGATATGGACATACTCTCTGTCGATACCGAAACCACTTTAATAACTATTATACGCGGAGTGATGATCCAGAATGAAGTGGATGGTTTGGTGAACGCGTTGACTGAAGAAAGAGAACGATTATTGGATGACCCCTGACATGACTAAAACAAGAGCCGCGCCGGGCCATTGAGGTTCGCCACCTCTAGCGGACACACTTCTTCGATACCATATCTATTACATTTGTGATGCGATTTGGGTGCACCCCTTGATTTGGGAGTGTTGTTTCGCGGTGTTGGGGTAGCTGCTGGCTATGCCCAACATCAGTCCGGATCACGCAACTACTAGTATCCTAGTTGGTATCGCCTCATGTACCTTGTCATACTGATTATCCTATTCGCGACCACTACATTTTGATTTGTACCTTGAGTATATGGATTGCCCTCTGGTGACTTCCGGTTTTGGGGAAACTACGGTCTTGTATATGCTTTTGGGAATATAAAATGTGTTAAGGGGGATTATGGTAACGCCTTAACGTTATTTTGATACTTTATATTACTGATAGACATTATCTACTTAGCGTATATTACTACATAGTAGATAGTTTCACGGATCCTTGAGAGATGGAAAATCCCGTAACATCTCTTGAGTTATTGCACGCACGTTGACACTGGATATGAGATGTCAAACCCCGTAAACATCTCTGACGCCGTTACACTCATATTTATTTACGATTGATTTAACTTTCATAAGGATATTTTAGTCCTGACTCGAATGTTTTGTCTTTTCATTACGCTCGGGTCAGTCCTGAGTTTTCAGTTTAGGTTGAAGATCATTTCCTTGGAGGACGGAGACGAAGATTTGGTATATTATCTACTACTATTATATTCATTCCATTCCGCTGCATTGTTGTATGATATTTGCTGTGTATGTAACTCTGATAAATGTTGTATAATAATAATCAAATGTATTCATTTCAAATGTATTCATTTAATCAACAGCTTCATGAACTGTTATTTTATTATTATACTTTAGCCTTCCGCTGTGAGATTCTGTGTTGTTTCATTTCCTTTATTTCCCTTCCTTTTCTTTTCTTAATTACCCCAATAACTATCTGCCCTTTTAATGGTTTGAAATCGACATGTGTATTTGATCGTCGATTTAAACTGTCCAAAAAGGCGGGTCGTTACAGTATGCCTGTAACAGCCAAAATCCAGGTAACACTGCTATTGCTCCTTAGCCTGCCACCACACCTACATGAGAAAAGATTTTTGTGACCTATTTGTTTTTATAGGTCCATGGTTGTTAGTGGCAACTCATTTGAAAAATATGTTTGTACAGACCCAAAACTATTTATATATGTTCCTTTCGGCATCCAGATTTGTTTGACTTTGAGGGATTCTATATTCATGTCTTAGGGAACCCAAATTGGAATGATTTTCACGTGTTTTGGTCTATAACAGCAAATATTCTGATTGTGTCCGATTTTTCCACATATCGTGCACTACGAATTGACTTGTTTAATTTCATTTCTATCACGTTCTGATTGATTATACCTAAGTCCTTATCTAGCAGTATTAACAGTTTGTTTTCCTAATAGCATATTTAATGATCTTTCACTTTTTGAATTTTTTTCTAAAGTCGTAGACAGTTGTCGGACTTGTTTTTTGAGAGAATCATTTTCATTTAATAGTTGTGTGCACTTTTTAATATAATTTTCTCATCTAGTATTTTCACTTTCTTTTAAAATCAAAATTTCATTTTCAAGCGATTTAATTTTAATTTATGATTTTTTATTTTCTTCTTCGAATGTTGGACACTTTTCATACTTATGGCACTTTTTTGATAGTTTTTAACCAATTGATCAAGCTATTTATTTAAATCTATCAAAGTATCTCTTTGTGATTCAAGTTTAGTGTATTTCTCCCTACGTCTTATGAAATAGCCATTTACTTCGTGAAAATGTAAAAGTAGTTCTGAGTGAGTAAGTCTTGATACCTCACTTGGCTCGTCATCATCACTGTTAGTTATATCACCTTGAAGGCACAAATATGCTTTTTCGCTCTCGCTGCAAGTGCTTTTATCATCTTCATCAGTTTCATCCCAAGTGGCTGCAAAACTTCTCCTTTTCTGTTTATTTCCATGGGTGAATCGATTTTGAGGTAAATTGGGCTTGATGTGACCAGGTTTATTGCACTTGGCAGATGATCTCCTGCACTTCTGGGTTGTCTAGTGCTTTGACTATTCTGCTTTTCACTTTTTGATGTAGAGCTGGATTTCTGTCTGTGATTCCACTTTTTGAATTTCTTCATTAATAGCGCCAGTTCGGCTTCTTCATCATCATCACCATCACTTTTTGTTGTTCCTTTGAGAGTTATTGACGTGTATCACCTCCTTCATGTTCTTTCGTGAATTGCATTTCTAGCTCATCAGTGGTAAGATTTTCGATGAGCTCTTCAACTTTGATTTGTTTCAAAGCCTTCGATTCTTGAATAGTAGTAACTTTTGCTTCAAAATTCCATGGAAGGACTCTACGAATTTTTTGGGCTACTTCCAATTCTATGTATGGTTTTCTGGAAGCTTTTGATTTGTATATGATATTGGAAAGTCGTCCGTACATCTCTTTGACATTTTCTTCCTTGACCATTATGAAATTCTCGTATTCGCTACTCAGCATGGAAAGGAAAATTTCTTTGACTTGAGATGTTTCTTTCGTGAGTCGCTTCAAGTGTGTGCCAGATTTCCTATGCAATTAGACACTGTGAGACACGATTAAATTCAATTTGATCTAATGTACAAACAATAGAATTCATGGCTTTAGCATTAGCATTCTGTAGTCTATTTTCAAGATCTGTCCATTGATCCATCGGTTTATCTATTTCTTGATTATCAACAACCATAGTTGGTGTGCTATATTTGGTCTCAACAATATTCCAAGCATCAATGGTTTTTTGAAAATTTTCATTCTATTTTTTGATTAAGCACATTCACCATTGTACATTGACGGTCTAACTATGGACCGACCCTCAGCAAAAGCATTATTAAAAGAAGTCATTTAAAAATTCAAAATTTTAAAATAAAAATTGGTTTTTGAAAAATAAAAAAACAACAATTAACTTATGTTCCTAGCTCTGATACCATTTGTGGTATCGATTTCACCCTAGAAGGGGTGAATAGGGTGATACTATTAATTATAAAAATTTAATGCGGAAGTATATAAAATAATTGCAAAACAGAAATAGCAGAATAATAGCCGCACAGATAATGACAGAACAATAAAAAGCAGAGATAGAACAACATAGATTTACCTAGCTTCGGAAAAACCCTGCCTACGTGCTGCCCCAAGGTTTCTACTAGAAATTGAGTAGCTAGACGCTTACACACGTAAACTTACAACACCCACTATCGACTTACCTAACACTATGCTCAAAACCCTGACATAACTCAGCCATTGAGTTATGAATTCTCTAACTACACCACCGCAGTTCATCCCCTGGTCACACGACTAGAAAATTACAAAAGTTTAAAAACAATTTAAACACAAAGCCCTAATTTAAATTAAAACCCAAATTAATAAAGAAATTGGCCCAAACAAAAAAAAAACACAGAGGAAAAAATAATCCTCTTCTTTCTATTATACCTGGCGTACCCTTTTTCTTTTAAAAAAATGGCCGCTTCTCGTTCCTTCTTCGATTTGAAATTAGGGCTTCTGATAAATTGAAGACGCAGACTGGTTGTTGGTCGATACAATGGATATTTCTTTTATTTGCTTTGGAAATCGACTCACTTCGATTTGCACATGGTCACTTCAATTCGTCGAGTTCGGTATGAATTGGTATGCGATTCTATGCTCTTTTCTTTACTGGTTAATTTCCCTGAACTCGATGATTTTAATGTCGATGATGTAGATGGTTTATATAGGGATGAAAACCCTAAACTTAAATTCGAATATATTTTGAATTCGTCTGTTAAAAATTTGGCTCGACTGTTGATTTTGCATCAATGCTTGTGATTAGTACCGACTTGTTCAAATTCGTATATTTTGTGATTACTTGATTATCACGGCTTTGATTTTGAACTTGCTCGATTCCTTGATTACCACGGCTTTTAATTCTTTGACATTTAAACTTGAATTTGGTCGTGGTTGACTTTGGCCATTTGAAATGATTTTTGGACTTTGTTCGATTTACTATATCAACCTCCTTTTGAAATTGTTTGACTCGCAGTTTCGACTTGATTTGAAACTGCTGTTACATTCACTTGACTTCTTTGGTTAGATCATTTTCTATTATCACTTTGATGCACATGGCATCTTGCTGTGTTGATTGAATTATATATGTATTCATGTTGTCTTTGACTTGTTTGTTGTCCACACTTTGTTAATATGCACTGATCTGTGTACGTTTGTCTCCACTGCTTCATCGATATATATACATACATATATATATATATATATATATATCTGTGTGTGTGTGCATTTCTGGTTTTCCTGTACACACACATTTCTTTTTTTGTTGTTCTTGAAATCGTGTATTCTGGTCTTGAGCTCTGTAAATATGTATGTTCTGCATTGTGTCTTCATTTGGCCTTGCTCATCTACTTGTATTTGCATGGTTGCTGCTGCTTTGTACATGCTTTGATTCATGTAAACTTGATGTCTGACTGCATATATATGAGTTTGGTCTGCATGTTGTTTTGAGTTTGGAGCTTGTGAGTTGCGTCCCTGGTTTGCATTGGAGTTTTATTTCTTCAAACCAGTTTCATATTATAACCGTGCTTGCCTTTGTGCACTGATTTTGAGTTGTTGCTTTAATCTTGTAACTGCTTTCAAGCTCCACTGTGTATTTGTAATGTCTGAACACTTAAGTCGGGTCTGGTGGTAGATTTGCATTCATACTTCATGTTTTGACTTCTACTTGACCATATAGTGTTTCGAGCCTCTGTTTCATTAGTCATTCGAGTCTGCACTATGCACTGGTTGAAGCTCTTTGCTGTTTGAACTGTATTCATGACTTTGCTTCATCTGATGCATTGTATCTAATCTTGCGTTACTTCAAGTTAATGCTTTGAGCTAGTTTTCATATATATACTTTTGTATTTGGTTGTATTGCATCATGTCACTTGTGTTCGTTGTGTAGTCTGGTTTTGGTTTCTTGATGCTGTCTTGTTTTATGTATTATTTGCTGCACCATGTAGTAGCCTTGCTTGAGCACGCTTGAGTTTGTATTGGTAATCATGTGAAATGCTGTCATGTATACCATTTGTACATAATCATTGAAGTTGGGTTTGACCATGCTTCGTTGTGTTTAAAAACAGTTTTTAGTTGTGCTTTGAGTCATGTGTACTATTCATTTGCCTTTTGAGTTGACCCATTTGAATGTCGAGGCTGTGTTGCTTGTAAACTTGTACTCGACAATTTTATGATGTTATTTATATCACACCTGAGTTGAATCCAGCTTTGCCTCGGGTTTGACCTTGTGCTCGTGCCGTGACTTTATTTTTATTACACTTGAGTTGAACCTGACCTTTGATTGGGTTTGACCTTGTGCTCACCTGTCCATGCAATCTTATTAAGTGTATATTGGTGTGCACCGCCTTGTGGCATGTACAGTGATACACTATGCATGTCACAAGTTGTTCGTGTGTGATGAATTCAAAGTAAATGATGACGAACAACTCAAATAACCGAGGCAAATAATATTTTCAAAATATACATTTTATTTTACACTACAAAATATTTCTTTTTCAATTTTATCGTGTCAGTGTTTACTTTTCAGATAACTCAGATACTGGATTCAGGCTGGAGCAGAGTCGAAGATAAAATACGAGTGAATGAGTGATATTTAGTGAGGAAAACATTGTAAAAGGAAAATTGTGATGTAATAGAAATTGTATTGTAATCAAAAATTGTATATATATAGTGAGAGCTCAAATTTGTACTATTCAAAATTGTAATAAAATATTTGTTTAAATCAAATATCTGTTTGAATTTAAATTCTATGTTATTTATTTTATTCAAAAAAATATTTATTTAATTATGTGAAAAATAAAATAGTACAATAACAAATACATTTAAGTGGATATATATATATATATATATATATATGCTTATTATCATCAAACAAAAATCATATACTAGCATATTCAACAACTTACATATACATGACACACACACTAAAGAACAACTCTAGGTGTATCTTATAATCGATATTTATTTACTTGCCAACACCATACCACTAGTAATATAATTCACGCACCAAATCTTGCCTTATCCCCTTCGTTTCTCCATTTATCTTTATTTCGGGTGGACAGATTAGTGAGTGATTTGCCTAGGATACGGTGTGTGAAGGAGGAGACTTGGCAATCCATAGCCATATTTGTTTATAGCCACACTCCACATACTTTATATTATATTGTTTCCATCAGTTGGACTCTTATGTATTGTCATTTAAAGACGTTGTTATATGAACCACATATATGTTGAGACTATTGTTTGATTGGGTTATTTTCAGTACTTATATTTTAGTTTCTTCCGCTGTAAGATTTGAAAGTGTAAAATGTTTAAAATTTTATACTTGTCTCTGTATATTGTAACTCCAAAAACCTTAGGATTCATACTTATTGAACCAACTCGAGTTCAGAAGCCACTTTAGGGCTTAGATCGGTGTCTCAGGAGGTGTTGGTTGTTACATCCCCAAATATTAGATTAGAGTTAATTCCATCGGACTATAAACAACAAGCAAGACATGTAGGCATCAAAGAAAATGAAACAAAGGGTAAAGAATTTACCTTACGGGAATTCGAATATGGTTCCCATTGAACACATCGAAACAACGACGGTATCAACCACACTGCGATAATACCTAGAGTATGAACCACCAACAGTCCATGATCAGGGCCAATGCCGTTGAAAGAGAAGTGGGGATAGTACCATATTTGCTTGGTTTTGATAGTAAAACGACATATTTGAAGATTTTTTTGTTGCGGTTTGATCTTGGCTGCTATGTTTCTCCTGCAATCGGAAGTTTTACTAACCGAAGTTAACTTATCAAAGTACCTCATTTGATAGTAATACAGTTTGGCTGAAGATTATTAAAAGTCAACGAAGTTCATTCTAGTTTATAATATTCTAGCTAGTTTACCACGTTGGTTGTAAATTACATTGGTTTTTAAGTAAGATTCTAGTGTACCTCCTCTATCATAGTGTTGTCTTTCTTACTTTCTCCTTTTTTTTGGGCATAGTTTCCAAAAAAAGTCGTTGTACCATGTTAAATAAGAAGGTTAATAGACATTTTCCAAAGGAAACAACAGTGCTCAGCCAATTTTAACTTTCATCTGCAAAATCAGTCCCCACCAAATACTGCCGCCTACTTTCCCGCCAGATTCATCAATAAATACCAGTCTTGATGCCAGCGAACTAATTAACATCCGCAAAGCAAACCTTTATCTTCCTTCATCAACCCTTAATTAATAACTTCTTACGCATAAGAATACTAACAGAAAATGGCAGTTGCTCTTGGACCAAGCAAGTTTTATGGCAGCAGCCTACCTCGACCAAGATTCTATACAGATGTCAAATTCGCGTCGGATCGGGTCGATCCACCACCATCCGTTAGCGATCCGCTGCTTTATTGGGCCAATGAGGCTTACTGGTCCATGGGTGGTCTTAGCTTCAAACGCCTACGCTTACAAGGTAGAATCGAGGGATCAATCGACAAGCTTCACACTAAAACCTTGAAATCTGGTAAGAAGAAGTCAAAGATTCGATTAAGCGCAGAAAAGGCCCGATTGGATGCGGAGAGGATCCAAAATATTGAAGAAGATGAGTTTGTGGAATCGAAATCTGAAACAGAACATGAAATTGAAGTTAAAATGAAGCCTGAAGCGGTGAAAAAAATGGCCAGGAAATTAGTGGATGAGTTCGAAGAGGTTGCTGATTATCCATTGAAACCAGCTGGTCACCAGACCCGAAGCCAGAGATCTAGATCTGGTAAGAATGTTGTTAAGAGATCTATTAGATCTGATAGTTTTGAAAAAAGTTATTCGCCTTGTAAGACTCCAATTAAGAGATCCAGAGCTGAATGTAGTTCTGTTAAGAAATCCTATCTCAATCAAACCCAAAATTTATAACAACCCACCATCTAAGACGCATGGTTCACGTATAAGATATCGTGGGCATCTCATACCTCGCGGATGGCGAATCGTATTGAGATAAAATATAAAACATATCATAGAGTTATCTACAATATTATACACTTACTGAAATTCACAGCAGAAGGGATAAAATATAGTACCCAAAAATACCATAATCCTGGATAAATAAAATAAATTATAACTAATAGTCTTTAGTTACAAAATTTCTCTAAACATGGAAAATAAATAAAGAGTCTGAATACCTGGAAAAATTTCAAATAAACAGTAGATAGCTAGTAGATAAACGAATGCATGCCTCCGTTGCACCATCATGCCTCCAAGTCAATACTAGTTCTTTCCATCGACCTATCAGAATATAACTAAAAATGAAAAAATTATAGAGGAGGTCAAACATACGTCTGGTGAGTGAATTGCATTATATACGTGTATAATACTAATAAGCTAGTAAAATAACACTTATGCTCAAAAAGCGTACCATCACCGTGTCATCTTCACCGAACAAGTCTGTTAAACACAATATAATACTATAGTGACATCATATGTTAAGGTCTCACTAAATTATATCCTATATCTAATTTTATGCATACGATCAAGCCTAAATTCTCAACTTGCATGCCGAAGACCGAAAGCGACATGATTGAGCCAGAAGTTCCAGCTTATTATCTTTGAAAATGCATGCGACCTGCTATCGAGGAACTATTTGTCTCAACCTACAATTGCCAAATCATAAGCGACTCGCCATTGAGGAGCTGTATATTTACACCCACTATCACCACATCGTAAGTGACTCACTACCAAATAACAAAATGTCTCGGTCCACTATCGCCACTGTTGAATCATGGTTTTGATTCATGACGAAGAAAAACAAGCATTGACAGTCATAGATCATGAAGATGATGCAACATAGCGACAAAAAGAGAATGGAACTTCAAACAAGACAAGACTTCGATTCTGAATATAGTATGTATATTTGTCTCATTTTTGAGTCTTAGTTATGTTAAAATATTGTTAAAATCATTCCTCAAGTAGTCACACACACACACACTCAAAAAGATTTTACTTCGAATTATAGTTTTTTAGTCTAATCTGTGCAAGCACAGGTCAGTCGACTGACTCAGGTCAGCCAGTCGACTGACCTGTGTCAGTGAACATATAAGTACTCTGAAATGCATGGTTTTCAAATTCAGTCGACTGGAACTTCTGAGTCAGTTGACTGGACGAAAAATAACAGCTATCTGACTGAAAAGACACGTTCTTTGATGAAGGGGTTTCAATCCAATTTCAAGAGGAACGGATGCAACTTTTGATTGAGATCTTTCACGAATGATTGCATCCCTACATCCTCTATATAAACATTCAATCAATACACACACAAAATACTCTTGAGGATTTGATTATAGAAAGGATGTACATCAAGACATATCTGTGTTATTAAGAACATACTAGTCAACAAAGCTTCCTGTATCTAGTAGAAGTCATGTTCGGTTGCTCAGGCAGAAAGACCTCTTCGGCTGTTGAGGCAGAAATCCTGTTCGGCTGTTCAGGTGTTTTATAGACCTGTTCCTCCGGGTTAAGTGAAGGATATTGTTTGTAGTGTAATTCCAGAAGGAGTCTGGGACTGGACGTAGGATGGTGCTATGAACCAGTATAAAAATCTCCGGTGTTATCTTTTTACTGCACTTATTTTCCGCATTATTATTAATATCATTATCTATATTATTCTCTGCATTATTGTATATCCATATTGCATGATTCATAACATAGCATTCTTTCACTTGGTATCAGAGCAAGGTTATCCTATAACCGTCACACAGTTATTCAATATTATAATAATATGGATAGAAATACTAACACCAGTTTTATTGAAGGTCAATCCACAGCACGACCACCACTGTTTAATGGCATGAATTATAACTATTGGGCTACATGAATGCGTATGTATATGCAAGAAAATAATTCTGATTCATGGAATATTACACAATCATAATATCTCATACCCACAACCAAATATTCAACATGGTCAAACACACAAAAACAAGATGCTTCTTCTAATTCCAAAGCCATGAACATGTTATTTTGTGTGATTTAGACAAAAATGAGTTTGATCGTGTTAGTATGTACAACACTGCCTATGAAATACGGAGAACACTAAAAGTCACTCGTGAAGGTACTAACAAGGTTAAACAAAGTAATATATCTATGCTTAAGAATCAATTCCAAAATTTTAGGATGAAGCAAGATGAATCTATAAATGAAATGTACTCCATATTTCAAGATATTCATCATTCTTTATGTAACGACCCGGAAAATTCGATCCCGAAAATTCCAGATAGTTAGAGAGAAAAAAGAAAGAGAAAGAAGAAGAAACGGGAACAAAACACAAAAACCTCACGTTCGCAGCGGATCAAAATATAATATCACATAATAACAGTTTACAAAAGAAGAACTGTATCAATACACTTATATTTATACATCAGAGTTACAACCATTACTATTTACTGGATTTATACATCAGAGTTACAACCATTACTATTTACTGGACAGTTTTAAACAACATGTCCTAATTATACAATAATATATCACAGTGGTAAATACTCCATACGTTCCAGCCATCCAGCTCGCCTCCTGAGCTCCAGAACATCCTTAGCTGAAAATCTGTAATACTCGGTCTGACCCGAGCATTACATCAAAGTAACACCCGGGTCAGGCTGGAAACCAGCATGAGTAAACCCGTCTAATATGGAATACAACAGCATAAACATACATAAACCCGGAGTGACTCATATCAATTCTACAAATTCACAAGTTTGGTATAGATAACACTTATCACACACTCAAATCTCTAAGTACCGAACTTAGATTAAATGATCCACTTTACTTAAAACATTCCATTCTAGCCTATAGATTCCACATAACAAATCTGTTCAGGATTTTAAAAATCACAAGTCGAAGTGGATTCGCGTATTTACTAATACCCGATTCTGGTCTCTTCGAATTCAATGTCATCTTAACCCACGTTATTCAGGTGAAACACAATTCAACCTTTAATCACAAGATCTCACTTTTACACAGCAATTCATCATCTACAGGTAACCACAAAATCACTGTTCAAAACAAGCATAACATATCACAAATATTTCATATCATAAATATCAACCAATCATTTATAAGCAAGATTAATTAGTTACCCAATCTTAATTAAATCAATTTAATTTCTTTAATCACTTCCAATCTTGCTACCTAACAAAAATAAATTACAATCCATTAATTAATCATCCCCTAATTATCCTCTCTAATTCTATTCAGTAATTAGCCTTTTATTAATTTACCATATTCATTAATCAACCTTGATTAATCACATTCAGTAATGAATTTTCTTAATCACCTTCCTCAATTAATTAACCACTTAATTGAATGAATCCTTTAATTACTTACATCGAATAATTAACACTTAATTACTTCCACTAAGTAATTATTCTTTCATCACTTTCCATCAAGTACATTACCCATTAATTAATTACAGCCTGTAATTATCCATTAATTACTTCATTTAGTAATTATACTTCATTAATTTCCTTAAGTAATTATACGTAGTCCTAACTAATCCTTGATTAAGTTTCCTTGATTAATAAATCCGTTAGTTAATTACATAAGTAATTAAGCCTTATTTACCTATATTAAGAATTTATTCACTAATTAATCATCTTGACTAATGATATTAGGTAGATACTATTCTTAATTTACTTCCATTTAGCAATTATTTAACAGCTACACTAAGTGATTATACTTTTAATTAAGTAACTATTACTTGAATAATTTACCTTTATTTGTTGGTAAAATTTCTTTTAATCACAAATTAATTAACCTTAAATTTTTTAATTAATTAATCCGTAATTATTCGCATCAGTAAATGTTTAAACTACTTAGGTTGATTAATTAACCCTAAATTGTAAATAAATCTTCTAATCGTAAATATCTTTAATAAATTACACAAGTTAATAACTTGTATATAATTATTTCAACCCAAGTTTAAATAAGTTTGAAATATTAACTTTAAATTTTTGTTATGTGAAACTTGCTTTGCAAACTCGCTCACCATCTTCTCTAGAACTAGGTAATTACTGAAATTTGAATCTTGCAAAATAGTTTGACCAAGGTTACTGATTTATTTCTTGGAACAAAACGCTAAATTTCCATGGATACGATCCAGACCTCAAACACTGACCACACTCTCGAGCCCAAACCCTTACTACTTCGAGTTACCCACAAGATCGCTTCGAGACAAAACCTGTTACACGCTTCTTCCCAAATTCACAAACTCAGCAATGTCGATATGCACAGTGCACATGTGCACATATCCCGATCATCAGACCACCTCCCTTCCTCGCCATGGTCACCAACAAGTCGGCGACCATCCCCTTGACTCACCTGACCCTCAAACTCCGGCAATTTCCCAGTAGCGCAAATTTGAACATATCAACCCAAACTGGAACCATTACATCGACAGGAAACCCGCCTCGTCGCGCCTCCTCTAACAGCCAGCGCCCACCATATCTCCTCGAAAACTTCACCATACCTTCCTCAATATTTTCCCGTGGGTGCGCAGCCATACCATTCCATCACATCGTCGCCATTTCCAAGAACAACCTTAACCCCAAAACTCGAATAAAAACCCTAAATGCACCTCTTGCCGACGTCTCAGAAACTTAAAATTTAAGCGATCAATTTTCTTGCAATCGCCAACACCCAGGGTCTATTCAACCAGAGTTTCGAAACCCCAAGTTGCGTCGATCATCAGAGAATAGCAAAAACTCACTTCCAATTCAACATCCCTTTTCTCTTGATTCTTAAATCTAAAATTCATGATTTTAATTTTAAAAATCATTATTTTTGATAACAATTTACATCGTATACCTGAATCACCAAATTATTAAGATTGATGTTTTGATATGGTTTGAAACTTTATTGTTCTTTCTTTTATTATTCAAAATAGTTTCAGATTTAGCTTGGAACCATTTTCAAAATTGATTGTTATAATAATCAATTCTTGTTTATACATTGAAGTCTAACAATTATCAGATGCAAAGCACTTAATTTTATACTCTATCTGAAATCTGGAAGTGAAGAACAGGGCTAACACCGACATGCATTCCAAAAATCTTTATAATATATACATATGAATTCATATATAACAATCAACAAATACTTTTACAATTTATCAGAAGTTTTACTGCATGCAACATGTTTACACAGATTTTAAAACTTAAACTAAAAATTGTCTACTCACCTGCAAAGTAGAAGAACAGAGAACTTCTGATTTTGAAAAACTTCTGAACCCTTAAAACTTTGAGTAGCTGGATATGTTTGATTTAAGAATTTCAGTTGCATGCCATTGAAACTTGCTGAAGATGACCTTGAGCTTGCTTCAGGATCGAATTTGTGGAAAGATTGATAGTTGTTTGTTTTTCTCAGATTTTGTTCTGGTTTTCATTTTTCTTTTCTCAGCTTTTTCTTTTGAGCTGTACAAAATGAAACCGGGTTTCTTAATTATTTTTTTCTTTTATTTTTTTTATTTCCATGAAAATATTAAGGTTGCCACTTGTAGTTCTGTAATAAAATCAAACTAACATTTGTCTTTACATGTTTATTTCTTTCCACACTTCTTTACTTCTCAAGTAAAATGATTTACATTTTTTACTTTACTTGTTTTTAGTATGAAAATAGTTATTATATAATATGTATCCTTTATATTACTTATACTACATTTATTTATATGTGTGTGTGTGTTATAAATTTATATTTCTACTTTTCTTTTATTTGTATTTATATAACCTTTAAGAAAATAAATTTGAAACTAATTCATGCATAAATAAGTAATCACATTCTCATATATGTATTCAAATCCAATTTTCGTTTCAAGATATTTATCTTTTGAATTTTCAATCATAAATTTCAAATTTAATTTAATTCACTCATACATATATTTAAACAAACACACATTACATTTATTTGAAAATAATGATTTTGCAAATTTTAAATAATTATACTAGAAGAATATCAAATAAATATTTATTAAAGTATAAATATTTATCATCATATTTATTTGTTAAATCAATATCCTATTAATTAACCCAATTATTTATCGATTACAGATGTCTAGAATTCCGGGATATCACATTCCTTCCCCCTTTGAATCTTTTCGTCCTCGAAAAGGAACGAAACTAGAATTTTTATTGAAATACTATTTATTAGAAAAGTTATTCTTTTATTATTTTTAAAACACTTCTAGATCTATTTAATATTACAAAAATAATTTTTATAAAAATACTTTTATAACTCGATGTTTCAACAAGTCCATCCTTGTTCTCATAGAAATTCGGTCATACATTGATCAGGCGTACGACTGAAAATCTATAAGTACTTAGCAGACCCGTTTTCAACACCCAATGAAAATACTTGGAAAATAATTTTATCGAAAATATAGAAAACATTTTTGAAAATAGAGGAAATATCTTTGGTGAGAATGCTCTGGAAATCATCACCCCCATCCATGGTCGCAGTTACATTCCAGAGTTACGTTGCCATCGCAGCAAAAGTCCATGTAACTGCAGGCACTCTGCGGCCTCTCGATTATGCCATGGATCTCATAACAGATTGCAGTTACATTCCAGGGTTACGTTGCCATTGCAGCAAAAGTCCATGTAACTGCAGGCTCTCTACGGCCTTTGATTTTCGCTGTCAAAATGAAACTTCTCCACTCTTACATAGGTCGCAGTCTACCGATATAAAATCAAACGCAGACTGTTGGCTCTCAGCGGCACACACGACTTTCGCTATGTTACCATAGGTCACAGTCTACCGATATAAAATCAAACGCAGACTGTTGGCTCTCAGCGGCACACATGAATTTTGCTATGGTGTACTCTACTCATAATCCCCAGGAACTAGTTTTGTCCGGACTCCTCACGGGATCAACTTTAGAACCCCCCCTTGGGGCTCAAGGGGCTCAAGGCAGCACCACCCGGTGGCACTCCTGAGAAGTTCATTTCAAGGGAGCACCTTTTTCCCCAGAGCCATCATCAAAACATTTTATATTATACACATATAGTATCTTTAAATCATACACCTAGTATGATCTCATACAAGGTTCCTTTAAAAAAATCGATTATTCCAAAATCGATAATTCTCAAACTAGGCTTTTCGAATTCTCATATTGATTTTACCCAAAAAATCAAAAGCCTTTCCAAATCCATAGGTTCCCAAAACCTTTTCTAAAATCCTCATAAGATCCTTTATATATACAGATATATATAATTTTTAAAACTTTGGATCATTTCAAACTTGTATAAATTTCCCTTTATACTTCAAACATTTTCAAAAAAAACCCTTTTCTTTTGGCAAAAGATTCAACAAGGGGAGTTTCATTTTATAAAACAAAGATATTTAACTTTGTTTACTCCAAATCAAATATTCAAATTTGATTACTCCTTCCAATATCATTTTCATTCAAATCCGTACGATGTACACATATCATCCGTACGCTATACCAATCTGATTGCTCACTCGACCACACAATTTCACTTCCGAACTTGCATCGTCCACCCGACTTCCTTGTGCGGACACAGATCTGGTTCCTTGACCAGAAGCCGTCATTCTCCTTGCATAGTCATAACTATGATAGAGAATATCCAGAACCAATCAACAATCTATATCCGGGTTCGCCGTCGAAAATCGAGTGAAAAATCCCAACTCGGATCGACATACTATCTCGAAATTCTGTGCTCGAATCTGGATCAAATCATTATGCGAATTGAATAACATACGTACACCCTACGTATTTATCTTTATTGGATGTTAGCCAAATCAATTCTATTTCTATTCACATTCACTTTGATTTTCATTCACTTACTCACAATTGCTTCAATCCATTTGGATTATCACCTCTATTCTTATCTCGATTGGGTATTTAACCAATAACAGTTTGAACTTCGACCAGTTTATTTAGAAAATAGCTTGAAAGGTAAAAAATGGATAAGTAGTTGGAAAATAATTACTAGTTTATAAAGTATGTATAAAATAGTTAGAAAATTGTAAAATAGTTGGAAAATAGTCAAATAGTTATAGAAATTTTAAATAATTGCAAAATAGTTGAAAAAAGTAATTAGTAATAAGTAGTTGAAAAGCAGTAATTAGTTTATAAAACAGTTGAAAAATTGTTTAATAGTTCCAAAAATAATTGTAAGACAAGTATAAGATAGTTTGGCTTTTAAAAGAAAGGTTGTATATATAATGAATACCTTGGAAAAAATAGGTCTATATTAAAACAATTTATATTAAAATAGTCCAGAGTCAAAACTGTTCAATTTCCAATCTCCATTCCCAATTAGTTCAATTTAAATTCCACTTCCATTTAGATTGACTTAACTCAAATTTAAATAACTTCAATTTCCATTGAAATTGGTTCAACCCCAATTCAAGTAAAATTAACCTCGGTTTCTTTCCAAGTTTAACTTTATTCAACCTTGATCTCAAATTCTACTAATTCAAATAAATTTCAATTGAACTAGTTCCAATTTCAAACTCCATTTCCAAATCAAGTTGAATTATTCTTGATTTCCTCCCAAATTCAATTCAAATTCCATTTGAATTTAGAACTATTCAACTTTAATTACAATTCTAAATTATTCAAATCAATTTGGACTAATTTCAAATTGAACCCACTTCAATTTCAAATCGTTTCAAATTAATCCAATTCAAATTTTCCATTTGAATTTTATACTTATACATCTTCAATCACAATTTCAATTAATTCAAATCAAATTCAATTTGAACTAATTTCAATTTAAATTCCAAATTTAAACCATCTCGAATTATATAAATTCGAGTTAAATTTCATTTTAAATCAATTTAATTTCTAAGCTCAAATTTCTAGAATTTTCATTTTAAATTATCATTATTTACTTATTTTAAAGTTTTCATAGGAGTTCAAAACAATTTTAACCTAAATTTTTTATTTATTACCTAATTTTATCTTCCAGTTTAAAACTTGTTCCTTAAACAATTTTAATTTACAAGTGTAATTATTCACAATTTCAGTTCAAAGTAATTCCTTATCCTTAATTTCAAATTAAAGTTTGATTTTCTTTTTATCCCAATAATGGATATATTACCACACTTTATTTCTCATTTATTTAAACAAATCCAATTTCAGCTTAAAGATTATTAAAAACAACGGGATGGTATCATTCAAATTATTTTAAAACATTCATCCCTTTCTAATTTTCGGATCTCAAACCAAATCTGAGATCACTCAAACTTCCTAATTCAAATCAACCATTTAACTCTCCAAGTTAAATCCCAATTTCATCTTGAAATTTCCAAATCAGGTTGATCATTCCA
Source organism: Allium cepa (assembly GCA_030765085.1). Taxonomy (NCBI): domain Eukaryota; kingdom Viridiplantae; phylum Streptophyta; class Magnoliopsida; order Asparagales; family Amaryllidaceae; genus Allium; species Allium cepa. The sequence goes on from CM060931.1 coordinate 469,276,881, forward strand.
ACTTATTTAACCTTTCCAAAGTTAAACTCAATTCACTTAATCCAGTCAACCTACCCAGTTTGAACTTCCATTTCAAATTTTAAATTTCTCATAAATAATCTTCCCACTTATTAAGTTCAAAAAAAAAAAACTTATCACCTTGGGTATCACATCTCATTCCCAATTTAAAACTCAATATTTAGAGTTTATCTCAAACCATCTTTGATATTATGTATATCTCTCATATAAACATATTTATTCCTTGGCCCACCAAGCCAAATTTTAAAATTTAAACCACCTTTGGTTTTAATTCAAAACAAATTTTCTTTGAATCTTCAAACAACTCTTGTTTGCATCAAGCTTTCTCATTCAATTAATATTATTTATTATTCCTTTTAAAAATTTGAAAACAAATTTCAAATGTTTTTTTTTAAATCTTAAGATTCAAACTTCACAATTTAGATCAACTTCAATTTCAATTTATATCCCATACTTATTTAAATGGTTTACTTCCTTAAAACATTTTATTATTAAGTACAACAACCATTTATGATAATAATCAAGTTTATCATATCTGGAAACCAATTTATTATTATCTTACTTTAAAACTCCTTTCCATATTCAAGATTTTAATTTCAGTTTGAATTCATTTCAAACTCATCTTTATTCAATTTCAATTTCAGTTTGGTTGTATTTCTATTACTTCTTAATTTAATTCCAACAATTTAACAAACAAATTCCCCTAATATTTATTAGAGTGAAATATTGCTTTATATATCAAAATATATTCTTATATAAAATCATTTAAAATCTTTATATAAGAAAGTGACAAGTACGCTCTCATATATACATACTCAACTCATCCTAGGGTACCACTTACCCTATCCTTAATGCGTAATCCCACCAGAGCCAAGGTTCTCGCTTAACCTTCATCTCTGATACCAAATGTAACGACCCGGAAATTTCCAGCTTGAAAATTCCAGATAGTTAGAAAGAAAAAAGAAAGAGAAAGAAGAAGAAACAGGAACAAAACACAGAAACCTCACATTCGCAGCGAATCAAAATATAATATCACATAATAACAGTTTACAAAAGACGAACTGTATCAATACACTTATATTTATACATCAGAGTTACAACCATTACTATTTACCGGACAATTTTAAATAACATGTCCTAATTATACAATAATATATCACAGTGGTAAATACTCCATACGTTCCAGCCATCCAGCTCGCCTCCTGAGCCCTAGAACGTCCTTACCTGAAAATCTGTAATACTCGGTATGACCCGAGCATTACATCAAAGTAACACCCGGGTCAGGTTGGAAACCAGCGTGAGTAAACCCATCTAATATGGCATACAACAGCATAAACATACATAAACCCGAGGTGACTCATATCAATTCTACAAATTCACAAGTTTGGTATAGACAACACTTATTACACACTGAAATCTCTAAGTACCGAACTTAGATTAAATGATCCAATTTACTTAAAACATTCCATTCTAGCCTATAGATTCCACATAACAAATCTGTTCAGGATTTTAAAAATCACAAGTCGAAGTGGATTCGGGTATTTACTAATACCAGATTCCGGTCTCTTCGAATTCAATGCCATCTTAACCCACGTTATTCAGGTGAAACACAATTCAACCTTTAATCACAAGATCTCACTTTTACACAGCAATTCATCATTTACAGGTAACCACAAAATCATTGTTCAAAACAAGCATATCATATCACAAATATTTCATATCATAAATATCAACCAATCATTTATAAGCAAGATTAATTAGTTACCCAATCTTAATTAAATCAATTTAATTTCTTTAATCACTTCCAATCTTGCTACCTAACAAAAATAAATAACAATCCATTAATTAATCATCCCCTAATTATCCTCTCTAATTCTTTTCATTAATTAGCCTTTTATTAATTTACCATATTCATTAATCAACCTTGATTAATCACATTCAGTAATGAATTTCCTTAATCACCTTCGTTAATTAATTAACCACTTAATTGAATGAATCCTTTAATTACTTACATCGAATAATTAACACTTAATTACTTCCACTAAGTAATTATTCTTTCATCACTTTCCATCAAGTACATTACCCATTAATTAATTACAGCCTGTAATTATCCATTAATTACTTCATTTAGTAATTATACTTCATTAATTTCCTTAAGTAATTATACTTAGTCCTAACTAATCCTTGATTAAGTTTCCTTAATTAATAAATCCTTTAGTTAATTACATAAGTAATTAAGCCTTATTTACTTATATTAAGAATTTATCCACTAATTAATCATCTTGACTAATGATATTAGGTAGATACTATTCTTAATTTACTTCCATTTAGCAATTATTTAACAGCTACACTAAGTGATTATACTTTTAATTAAGTAACTATTACTTGAATAATTTACCTTTATTTGTTGGTAAAATTTCTTTTAATCATAAATTAATTAACCTTAATAATTAATCCATAATTATTCGCATCAGTAAATGTTTAAACTACTTAGGTTGATTAATTAACCCTAAATTATAAATAAATCTTCTAATCGTAAATATCTTTAATAAATTACACAAGTTAATAACTTGTATATAATTATTTCAACCCAAGTTTAAATAAGTTTGAAATATTAACGTTAAATTTTTGTTATGTGAAACTTGCTTTGCAAACTCGCTCACCGTCTTCTCTAGAACTAGGTAAAAACTGAAATTTGAATCTTGCAAAATAGTTTGACCAAGGTTACCGATTTAATTCTTGGAACAAAACGCTAAATTTCCACGGCTACTATCCAGACCTTAAACACTGAGCACACTCTCGAGCCCAAACCCTTACTACTTCGAGTTACCCACGAGATCGCTTCGAGACAAAACCTAGTTACACGCTTCTTTCCAAATTCACAAACTCAGCAATGTCGATATGCACAGTGCACATGTCCACATGTCCCGATCATCAGACCACCTCCCTTCCTCGCCATGGTCACCAGCAAGTCGGCGACCATCCCCTTGACTCACCTGACCCTCAAACTTCGGCAATTTCCCAGTAGCGCAAATTTGAACATATCAACCCAAACTGGAACCATAACATCGACAGGAAAACCGCCTCGTCGCGCCTCCTCTGACAGCCAGCGCCCACCATATCTCCTCGAAAACTTCGCCATACCTTCCTCAATCTTTTCTCGTGGGTGCGCAGTCATACCATTCCATCACGTCGCCGCCATTTCCAAGAACAACCTTAACCCAAAAATCGAATAAAAACCCTAAATGCACCTCTTGCCGACGTCTCAGAAACTTAAAATTTAAGCGATCAATTTTCTCGCAATCGCCAACACCCAGGGTCTATTCAACCAAAATTTCGAAACCCCAAGTTGCGTCGATCATCAGAGAATAGCGAAAACTAACTTCCAATTCAACAGCCCTTTTCTCTTGATTCTTAAATCTAAAATTCATGATTTTAATTTTAAAAATCATTATTTTTGATAACAATTTACATCATATACTTGAATCACCAAAGTATTAAGATTGATGTTTTGATATGGTTTGAAACTTTACTGTTCTTCCTTTTATTATTCAAAATAGTTTCAGATTTAGCTTGGAACCATTTTCAAAATTGAAACCTTGTTATAATAATCAATTCTTGTTTATACATTGAAGTCTAACAATTATCAGATGAAAATTACTTAATTTTATACCTTATCTGAAATCTGAAGTGAAGAACAGGGCTAACACTGACATGCATTCCAAAAATCTTTATAATATATACATATGAATTCATATATAACAATCAACAAATACTTTTACAATTTATCTGAAGTTTTACTACATGCAACATGTTTACACAGATTTTAAAACTTAAATTTAGAATTGTCTACTCACCTGCAAAGTAGAAGAACAGAGAACTTCTGATTTTGAAAAACTTCTGAACCCTTAAAACTTTGAGTAGCTGGATATGTTTGATTTAAGAATTTCTGTTGCATGCCATTGAAACTTGCTGAAGATGACCTTGAGCTTGCTTCAGGATCGAATTTGTGGAAAGATTGATAGTTGTTTGTTTTTCTCAGATTTTGTTCTGGTTTTCATTTTTCTTTTCTCAGGTTTTTCTTTTGAGCTGTACAAAATGAAACTTGGTTTCTTAATTTTTTTTTATTTCCATGAAAATCTTAAGGTTGCCACTTGTAGTTCTATAATAAAATCAAACTAACATTTTTCTTTACATGTTTATTTCTTTCAAACTTGTTTACTTCTCAAGTAAAATGATTTACATTTTTTACTTTACTTGTTTTTAGTATGAAAATAGTTATTATATAATATATATCCTTTATATTACTTATACTATATATATATGTGTGTGTGTGTGTGTTATAAATTTGTATTTCTACTTTTCTTTTATTTGTATTTATATATAACCTTTAAGAAAATAAATTTGAAACTAATTTATGCATAAATAAATAATCACATTCTCATATATGTATTCAAATCCAATTTTCATTTCAAGATATTTATCTTTTGAATTTTCGATCAAAAATTTAAAATTAAATTTAATTCACTCATACATATATTTAAACAAACACACATTACATTTGTTTGAAAATAAGATTTTGTAAATTTTAAATAATTATACTCGAAGAATATCAAATAAATATTTATTCAAGTATAAATATTTATTATCATATTTATTTGTTAAATCAATATCCTATTAATTAACCCAATTATTTATCAATTACAGATGTCTAGAATTCCGGGATATCACACTTTATTAGGACTAAGAGAGATATATTCCGATTTTGATATTGTTTCAAAAATCCTTAACTCTTTAATGGATGAATGGGTAAGAAAAGTCTTAGCTATTGAAAAAGCTAATGATCTTTATACTATGAAACCAGAAGAGTTAATAGGAAATCTAATATCTTATGAAGTAAATTTACAGACTAGAAGAGTACAAACACAAGACAAATATAGCCTTTCATGCTGAAGAAGAAGACTCAGATTCAGATGAGGAAGACCTAGCATTCATGGCCAAAAACTTTAAAAGGTTTTTGAAATATAGAAAAAGGAACAAGAATAATGGAAAATGAAGTTTCAACAAAAATTCAAAAAAACCATCAACCTCAGCAATAGAATGTTTCAACGCCACAAAAAGGGACATATGCAAAAAGATTGTCCAGAACAGAAGAAAGCATACAAAAATAACAAGTACAAGTTCAAGAGAAAAGCTTTTTCAGTAACATGGGATGACTTAGATTCTTCATCTTCTGAAAGCGAAAGCGACAGTGATAATGAACAAGCAAATGTATGCTTCGTGGTTAAAGATAATGAGGTTAGTTATTTAACTTTTGATGATAAGATAGAAATAAATTCATAACTTCTAGACACTTGGAAAAGTCTCAAAAGGAAATATAAAGAAGCTTCAGAAAATCAGAAAAGAGCATAATTTGAAAGAGATATGCTTAAAGACGAGAAGAAAATATTAGAAGAAGAACTTGAGAAAATTCAAGATTCACTCTCTAACAATTCTCAACTCGCTCTTTTAAGTCAAGAAATAGAAGCTCAAAAAGAAAAGAATGATACTCTAGTTTCTGAAAATCATGAGCTAAAAACAAAAATCAAAATTGTTGAGTTAGATAACTTTAGCCTCAAAAAAAAGCTAGATGACATTACTAAAAACATTTCCAATTTTAATAAAGGAAAAGAAAATTTATCCATTATTATTGAAAATTCTCAACCTGCTTCAAACAAAAATGGTTTAGGTTATGTCAAGAAATCAAAAGCTCCACCTAAAAATGAAAACAAAAGGAGAAATGATTATAAACCTTGGACTACAAAAGAACCTTTAAAAGGGAAATGCAATCAAAAGACTATAAAAATATGGATTCCTAAAACAAACAGTAGTTTAATTATAAAGAAGTATATAAATTCATTTTTTGAATCTGTGCATAAAAATAAAAATTATATTTTCCAGAAGGATTTATCCTCTTGGGTTTGGTTTCCTATGACCTAACTCTTAGGGCCCTATTAAAAAGTGGGTACCAATGATATTCTTTATTTTCTTATAGGTCCCACTTAAAAAGAGAGGAAAATGGATATTCAATGGCGGTTGCTTAAAACATATGACCGGTGATAAAAATATGCTATCAAACGTTACTTATTCAAATGAAGGATCGGTCACTTTTGGAGACAATTCAAAAGAATATATTATAGGAAAAGGGAACGTCAGCAATGTCGGTACATCTAATTCACCTCTTGTTTTCAATGTTTTGTTAGTTAAAAATTTGAAACACAATTTACTTAGTATCAGCCAATTGTGTGATAAAGGATTCAAAATCAATTTTTCTGAAAATAAGTGTAGCATCTTTGATCAAAAGAATAATCTTATTTTTGAAGGTTTTAGAGTTAAAATATTTATGTTTTAAATATGAATATAAATTATAATTCAAATATGTGCTTATTAGCCAAAGAAAATGATCCTTGGTTATGGCACAAAAGGTTTTGTCATATTAATTTTAGGGCTATTTCAAAATTATCTAAAAATAATTTAGTAAAATGATTACCAAAAATGAATTTTAAAGTAGACCATATTTGTGATGCATGTCAGTTAGGAAAATTAACTAAGTCATCTTTCAAATCTGAAAAGGAAATTTCAACAATGCAACCACTTGAATTACTACACATGGATCTATTTGGACCAACACAAGTACAATCCATAAATCATAGTAAATATGTATTTCTGATTGTTGATGACTTTTCAAGATATACTTGGACAATTTTTATGAAAAACAAAAGTGATACCTTTGATCATTTTAAATTTTTGTTAAAAGAATTCAAAATTTTAAAGGTTTAAAAATTAAAAATATTAGGAGTGATCATGGAGGTGAGCTTGAAAATGAAGCTTTTGAGCATTTTTGTAAGAAGAAATGAATAATCCACAATTTTTCGTTCCCAAGAACTCCTCAACAAAATGGAGTAGTAGAATGGAAAAATAGAACCTCACAAGAATGTGCAAGGACTTTATTAAATGGAAGCACATTGCCAAAACACTTCTGGATAGAAACTGTTGCTACCGCCTGTTATGTCTTGAATCGTGTTTCTATTCGACCACTAGCTAAGAATACTTCTTATGAATTATTTAATAAAAGAAAACCAAATATTTCATATTTTAAAGTTTTTGGTTCAAAATGTTTTATTTTAAATACAAAAGATCAGCTTGGCAAATTCGATCCAAAATCCGATGAAGGAATCTTTGTAGGATATTCGAAACGATGCAAAGCTTATCGAATTTTTAATAAAAGAACAATATCATCGAAGAAACACTTCATGTATCGTTCGATGAAAATTTTAAACAAATTTCAAGTATAAAAGATGATGAAGAAAATATCATAAATACGGAATCTACAATTTTTTAAAATAATGAAAACACCTTTAATAATAATAGTGAATTAAGATCTTCTCCTAGAATATTAAGAAATCATCCTGTAGAAAATATTATAGGAGAAATTAATTCAAATGTAAGAAATAGAAATCAATTAAATCAAATGGGCCATGTAGCTTTTCTTACTAATATAGAACCTAAGAATATAAAGGAAGCCTTAGATGATGATTATTGGATTATCGGTATACAAGAAGAGCTAAATCAATTCGAAAGAAATGACGTTTAGGATATAGTTCCAAGGCCTAGTGACCAATCAGACATTGGTACAAAATGGGTTTTTAAAAATAAAGCAGATGAACATGGTAATATAACTAGAAATAAAGCTAGATTTGTAGCACAAGGATATAATCAGGAAGAAGGAATATACTACGAAGAAACGTTTGCTCCAGTTGCTAGACTAGAAGAAATACGAATCTTACTGGCCTGTGCATGTTTTCATAATTTTAAATTATATCAAATGGATGTTAAAAGTGATTTTTTTAAATGGTTTTATAAAAGAAAATGCTTATGTTGAACAACCACCTTTATTTATTCATGAACAATTTCCAGATTATGTATACAAATTAAAGAAAGCTTTATATGGTCTTAGACAAGCATCGCGTGCTTGGTACGATCGTCTCAAAGGATATCTAATAAATTCTGGTTTTGAAACTAGAAAGGTTGATCAAACTTTTTTTATTAAAAGAAATAAACAAGATATTTTAATTGTTCAAATCTATGTTGATGATATTATTTTTGGATCCACAAATGAACAATTATGTCAGGAATTTTCAAAAATAATGGCTACAGAATTTGAAATGACACATATGGGTGAACTAAATTATTTTCTTGGTTTGCAAATCAAACAATTAGAAAATGGTATTTTTATAAATCAAGAAAAATATTGTAACAATTTAATCACATGCTTTGGTATGGAAAATACTTCTACCAAACCTACTCCTATGAGTACATCTATACATCTCGATAAAGATAAAAATGGTAAAAGTGTTGACCAAAAATTATACCGAAATATGATTGGATCGTTACTTTATTTAACAGCTAGCAGACCTGACATAATGACGAGTGTTTGCTTGTGTGCATGATTTCAAGCAGATTCCAAAAATTCACATATGCGAGCAGTGAAGCGTATACTATGTTATCTTAGTAAAACCAAACACTTTGGACTATTTTATCCGAAAGAATGTCCTTTGAATTAGTATCATATGGTGATACTAATTTTGGAGGAAGTCGGATGGATAGAAAAAGTACAAGTGGAACTTGTCACTTCATTGGACGATCCCTTATATTTTTGTTTAGTAAGAAACGAAATTGCGCCTCACTTTAGACATGTGAAGCATAATATATATCTGCAGCTTTGGCATGTACTCAAGTCATATATATGCAACAAACAGTTTAAGATTTTGGTTTTAATCTAAATAAACCAACAATCTATTGTGATAGCTCAAGTGCTATTAACTTATCTAAAAATCTAATAAATCATTCATGAACAAAACATATTGACATTCATCATCACTTTCTTCGTGGCTGTATTGAAAAAGACTTCATAAATCTTGAATTTGTATCATCTGAAAATCAGTTGGCCGATTTATTGACAAAACCTTTGATAGAAAACGTCTTTATAAAATTAAGACGAGAACTTGGGATTATCTCCTCTAAAGATTTATGATTTTTATGATAGTAAGTTTACATATAATTTTTAACAAGTTTAATAAATTTTATAAAGATCATTATAAAATTATCTAAGCCTCTTGTTTAATCTAACATTTTATCCACAATTTTTTTTTCTATTTTTAGTTATGGTGAAAATTCCTTGAATCCTTATGACCACTCATTGTTTTGTTTTCTCCCTGCCTATAAATTTATCAACTTTTCTTCGTTCTTTTCATCTTGAAATTCTATATATTCATCTACTCCAAACATCTCTGAACACTTCTTTTTTCTCAACTGTGTAATCAAACTCCTTGAACTCTAACAGCTCGGACTCTAGAATCTCTTATATTTCTATCACTTCCGATTCACCTAATACACCTTCACTTCCAACACCCATTCATGAACAAGTTCCCATTATTAGAGATCACAATCATCATACCAGTTATACGCCTCCTTCAAAGAAATCAAAACGCTCATTACTTTTTGGATCACCTTCCACCAAACAAAAGGTGGATGAAATTCATCACTATCAACAACAATCTATGGATCTTCAAAAAGAAATGTGGTATGAACAGAAAATGAACTCTAGGCGGCTATCTTTTCTAGAGCAAGCCGCTCTAAATATTTGTGGCTCCTCCTCATCTAGTGTTCAAGAATGGTTCGGGCTCGAAATCCTTGGTCTCCTAGCCCACAACGACCACCCCTCTCACCCAACTCATGGGAATGTGGACAGGGATGATCACCAATTCATAGTGAGACTCCATCTAAGAAAAAATGATAAATCTACTCCAAGTCCGTCCTCTAAATAATGTTTCTTTTCAGCTCCATCTCAACCATATTGAAAGAGTTTGAAGACAAACAACTATACTAATCTTTTCTTATTGTTTGTATGACATATGTATTATGACTATATAATTATTTGCATTTCATCTATATTATGTTATAATTAAATTACTCTATGTTTTATAAACAAATATTTACTGATCTCAATTTAAGTTCAGATTCAATCGACTGAATAGACCGAGTCAATCGACTGAAAGCATAGTGAAAACTCTCGGGTTCAGATCAGTCGACTGAATAGACTGAGTCAGTCGACTGAACGCAGAGTAAAAAAACTCTCGGGTTTAGATTCAGTCGACTGACCCAAGTGATTCATTCGACTGATCGAGATTTTCTGCATAATAACTGCCTCTATCTACTTTTTTTACCACACCTTTTCACCCTTTTATCTTTCTTCTTCATTCCTCCAGCCCTATATTTTGAAATTCACCTCTCCACCATTACCAAATTTCACTATTTTCAACCTTATCCTCTTTCTCCATGGCCCCTAGACAAACAAAACGAGCCAAAAAGGCTTCTTCTTCATCCTCTACTCCAATAGATTCTCAAATTTCTACTTGGCTGGTCCATGACAAAGCAATTCAAAGGTGGATAAATATGCAAGACTCGCGTATTTTCGAAGGCTCCTTTGTTCATTATCCCGACTTCAACTCTTATGGCATTCGTGAGCTTTCCGAAAGAAGTGGTTTGGATACTTTTCTTGACTGTAAAAAGAACAATCTAAAAATCAACCATACAATGGTTAAGCTATTCTACACGAACTTGAATCTTCAAGAACCTGCACTTAGCAATCGAGAAAACTGCATTTGGACTTCGGTATGTAGAATTTCTGTTTTTCTTTCTCTTGAACGCATGTACCATTTACTTCAAACTAGAGTTAGGGGAATTAATCTTCGAGATATAAATTGCGATATGAAAAGTCGGGACAATATAAGTCATTTATTCCTCGAAGATGATGCTGTTGAAGTTAAATCTATGTCACTTCGACCAAAAGCTCGACTCATGCACTAGTTTCTTCTTAAGAGTATAACACCACGGACAAGGTCATATGAATTAGTATATCCCGATAATTTCCGTGCTTTATATGCTATATGGGAAATTTTGCATGTTAATTGGACTCAACTTCTTATGGACGAATTACTAAGTTTTAACCAAGGTAGAACAAATGTGATTTACTTTGGAGAATATATAATACGATTTTTAAATGATTTTGGTATAAGATCCTCCGAATCTGAATTCTCCAAAGTCGGATTATATAACATTCGTACCTTAAGACTCATGCAACTCCCTGATCGTCTAAAACCTTTCATTACTTTTCAAGATTGGCAAGCAACTCAACGACAAAGACGACAAGGAATTAACATTAACGAACAATCTTCTTCTCAACATCATCAACCTGAAGACAAGGTTATCCGTCGTCCAGTTATTGGCTAATCTTCACGAGAAGCTATTGATTTGCTTGCTCAAAACCAACTTATTCTTGGCTCTCATCTCAATAAAAAAGATAAGAAGCTTAACAAGATTAAAGGTTTCTTTACAACTTTATGGGAATCTATTCCTTATGCATCTTCCATTACTGAATCTTTGCATTTAGACCCGGGAAAAAGGCCGGCTCCATAATTCTCTAGGTCAACTTCCGAAGCTACAAGCTCCAGCATAAGTGGCACTGGCGGAACATCTCATGACATTGCTAAAGGGAAGAAACCAATTCAACCGGAAGAGGAAGATCCCTTTAATTCGGATGCAAAGTAAGTTGTCTTTTGTTCTTTTGGCTTAATGATTAGTCAGTTCTTTCTTTTCTTCAAGAACAATCTCGTTAGTAAGTTATTTCTCTTTTGTGCTTTGGTGTTTATTTGAATTCATATGGCTATGAACTATGTAATATTTTGTGATATTGTGAAATGTTGTATGTGTGATACGTTTATGTGATTATGTGTTGTCTATGTAATATTTCTCTTTATGTGAACTGTGGTATTTTGGCTTTTTTTTAAGTATCCCTTTTTTGTAGATGACAAAGGCGGAGAAATTATTGTGTTTTCTAACAATTTTTTTGTAGAGCCAAACATTTAGGGGGAGAAAACTAAGAAAAATAATTCGTTATAACTCATATTATATATCGTCAATTATATATGTTGCATCAATCAAAAAGGGAGAGAATGTTGAATCATGGTTTTGATTCATGACGAAGAACATCAACTAACATTGACGATCATAGATCACAAAGATGACGGAACATAGCGACAAAAAGAGGATGGAACTTCAAACAAGACAAGACTTCAATTCAGAATATAGTATGTATATTTATCTTGTTTTTGAGTCTTAATTATGTTAGGAGATTGTTAAAATCATTCCTCAAGTAGTCACACACACACTCAAAAAGATTTTACTTCGAATTATAATTTTTTAGTCTAGAGTGTGCAACATAGCACAGGCCAGTCGACTGACTCAGGTCAGCCAGTCGACTGACCTATGTCAGTGCACATATAAGTACTATGAAATGCACGTTTTTCAGATTCAGTCGACTGGCACTTCTGAGTCAGTTGACCGAATGGCAAATAACGACTATTTGACAGAAAAGACACGTTCCTTCATGAAGGGGTTTCAATCCAATTTCAAAAGGAACAAATGCAACTTTTGATTGAGATCTTTCACGAATGATTGCATCCCTATATCCTCTATATAAACATGCTTTGATTCTTTTCAAAATCACTGAATTCTTTCTTTACTCTCTTAATCAATTCTTGCTGCATACTTTGTGCAATTCAAACCTTTCACAAACTTGATATCGCTTGAATCTTTGAGTTAATATATACATTCTTTGATTCTACGTGATTTTCTTCCTTTTAATCAATACACACACAAAATACTCTTAAGGATTTGATAACAGGAAGGGTGTACATCGAGACATATCTATGTTATCAAGAACATGCTAGTCAACAAAGCTTTTTGTATCTAGTAGAAGTCCTGTTCGGTTGCTCAGGCAGAAAGACCTCTTCGGCTGTTGAGGCAGAAATCCTGTTCAGTTGTTCAGGTGTTGTATAGACTTGTTCCTCCGGGTTAAGTGAGAAATATTGTTTGTAGTGTAATTCCAGAAGGAGTCTGGGACTTGACGTAGGATGATGCTCCGAACCAGTATAAAAATCTCCGGTGTTATCTTTTTACTGCACTTATTTTCCGCATTATTATTTATATTATTATCTACATTATTCTCTGCATTATTGTATATCCATATTGCATGATCCATAGCATAGCATTCTTTCAGCCATATCATAAATGACTCGCTATCGAGGAACTATATGCATCATTCCGCTATCGTCACCTCGAACACCAAGGACTCAACTCCTCTGAGTGTACCACACCATCAAATCGTAAGCGAATCACTACTAAGGAACTACATATCTTAGCCCACTAATGCCAAATCGTACATGATTCGCTACCGAGTAACAAAATTCCTCAGCCCACTATCGCCAAATCGTAAGTGACTTACTATCGAGGAACAAAATGTCTCAGCCCGCTATCGCCAAATCGTAAGTGACTCACTAGCGAGAAACAAAATGTTTCATCCCACTACCATCATATCGAACAACATATAACGAATCTACCAAAACAATGCATCTTTCAGAAGTGTATCAAAACACAACAATCAATATACTAAAAATGTCCTTCGTCTCACCACGAACCGACGTTGTGAACGACATGAAATTAATGACGTATGCAAGCATTATAAGCATTTAAAGTTTAAAGCATTTTTTTATTTATTAGATAATTCAATTGAATAATATTAATTTATATCATTGAACGAACACCACTAATTGATTCGTGTCATTGACAAAGACAATTTTAATATATAATATGTTTAGTTTAAAGTACTTTTGTATTTTATGCTTTTTCATTAGGAAGAGATCAAACTTTATCTATTTATAATAAAAAATTATTTTTTCAATTATTTGGTCATGGCATACTACATCCTAATCATGTATATAAAATGTTATTTTTTCTCAATTTCATCATTTATTATTTAATTTAAGACCATAAGAGGGTGAAATACTACGTCTTATAAATATATACACAAATAGGAAGAGTACTACTCAGCGAACTTTCAAATGAAGAACTCAACACTTTCTCCGTTGTCATGTGTCATTTACTTCTTGAAACCTTAGAAATTCGCCAATATTCCTTTACCAAATCATAATACTCATCTCCACGGTCGATTTTACGGGTAGGTCGTTAAAATCCATTAAGAGACGAGAGAGAAACACTATTTGGAAGTTTGATAGAGAAGGGAGAAAATGGTGTACAAAATTTCATCAGTGTTCTTCACGGTATGAGTCTTCTACACTCAGATCTCACAAATTCCACCACAAAAAGGATATGTTATCAAAGTATTCTTTGCATCCTTCGGTTTGTTGTTGGTTTCATCGAATTTAGAATCAGAGAATTGATGAATTTTCAAAGTTTGGTAGAGAAGAGGGAAGAGGAAGAAGAAATAAAGCCATTAAAAAATGAGATTTTTTTTTGAATTTTCTTATGATTTGATGAAGATTAGTGGTAAGATGTTTAAACTACATAGGATTAGAAAATAGGTATTACACTTCTATTTATAGGTTGGAAATAATACATTTTAGCCTAAAATATCATAATTAGTATATATTACGAAAAAGTCACCGAGTTTAACTTCTTCTAATTTCTTACTCATTTAATCAAATTCATATATATTTTCTAACTGTAAACTGCATTTCAAACACGATGGGATAGGCCCCAAAGCCTAATTCCAACTCCCATAAAAATTCACTATTTTGTCATTTATGAAATGTTATGATTTACCCTTTTAATTTAATTATGTGATTTCATAAAATTACAGGTTGTTGCATTCTTCTCCCTTAATGAGTTTCATCGTTGAAATTCCATGATGTGGACAATGCACTTGCTTTATAACCTACAAACATACAAAACAAACATAGCTATATCCATCTAGCATCCTCATACAACACAAGAAAAAATACAACCCAGAGTACATAATACATATGATAGATAAAACAGGATGATATAATATGAGATGCATGCAAATGCAACTTAATTGGCCTCCTATACAATGTTTAAATCTCGGATATCGGTCGTGTTTTGTCTTGCAGATTTTAACGACTCGGTCTCGTATTGAGGGAGATGTTAGATGAGACATGTGCATCTTGGGCGTTAATATCTAATTTACATCTCAGAGCTTTAAGTTCATCTCGGGACTATCTCTGAGTGTATGTTATGTTTAAAATTAATTTGATTACACTAAAATATATATATATATATACTGAAATAAATAAAAAATTATGCTTACTAAAAATTTATCAGATTACTGCATATCGTTGTAAATGTAAACTTATCACTAATGATCATTTTCTTTCTTCTCAATGCTTATTAACCAGCAAAATCACTTACAAGAGTGTTTTATAGTCTATTGAATATTTGCAGCAAATAAAATATGGTAATAATTTTTTATTTAATCTTAGTAAACTAACAACCATTTTCTAACCCACTATAATCAAGTCCAGTTGCATATTGACTTCAACTCAACTTCACTAAAAATGTGTAAACTTTTACTGCAATAACTTGAAAAATGAAAGCAAACTAAACTTATTATACAAACTATTAATGTAAGTAAACACCTCCTTAAGTTCATGAAAAATTGAATTTCACTAAAATAAAAAAAACTTAATTTATATACGTGTGAGAATGGTCGATATCAAAGCTGCAGATTTCCAGAGGCGAGCGCAAATTGTTAGAAGCGAGTGCATAGTTGTTGGAAGCGAGTGCGAGCTATGGAAGTAAGTTTGATTTTTTTTAGAGGGCAATGGTCGATTTTGAAATGTGATTAGTTAAACGAACAATGGATAATGCGGTTTAGAAGTACTACTAGAATTAATTAAAAGAGAAAAGGGCCAAGCTCAATTTTTTATGATTCGCCGAGATGGCCCAATTTAAAAAAAATCATTAAATCGGAAAATATCCAAGAATATAATTTTGGCCTAAATATCGACCGATAAATGTAAATTTAGACCGATATATTTAAGACGAGATATCAACCGATATTTTCTATTTCGTTTTGGGGGAGCCTTCAACCGAAATATCGCTGAGATATCTGGGATTTGAAACACTGCTCCCATATGAATGCACGTGCACTATAACCAATATGTGTGCAAACATCCTAATATATATATATATATATATATATATATATGTATGTATGTATGTATGTATGTATTTAAGTATGTATATTTCTATATGTATGTGCATTCCTACATCCATAAGAAACTCCATTTCAAAGTGTAAGTAAACAATCACGTCCATAAGCACAATCAGTAAAAGCACATATAAAAACAATAAATTGCATATATAAAATAATCTAATATAAATTAGAACACCTAACTATAGTTACCTATCCTAGATTGGAATGTATATACATACAAGCCAACACCTCTTAAACTAAGTTGGTATAACATGAAGAAAGCAACCATAGCATCCAAAACACATCATAAAGATGTGCATACAACCAATCCTTGCATCCATACATCCATGCCTATACCAACTAGCAAGCTAAAACAACTATGAAAACAAAAAAAATGATTTAATGAGAAAACTAACTAAAAGAGGAAATTATTAAAAGACAACCCATGATGTCAAAATCGGATTCTCTCTCAAGTTCTCACGTTTTCCTATCGAAACCTTATTTCTGTTGTACCTGGAATAAATTCATTTCTTCGTTTTTATGCCATATCACATCTAGTCTTAAGGTGTGGATACACCTGCAGAATAATCCAGACTCAGTTTCTACATTCAACTCATAAGCTGTCTAGGCTCTATCATAACTGCTAAATTTTCAACATAAGTTCGTAGATGTGATATACAAAAAATGGTGAACACCAACCAACTTTTCAAGAAGCCCGCTCGAACGTGATGACTTTCCTACTCTCTATGCAATTGGGAAAGGCCCTACAACTTATGACGCTATCTTCTGTAACGACCCAGAATTC
Organism: Allium cepa; assembly: GCA_030765085.1. Lineage (NCBI taxonomy): Eukaryota > Viridiplantae > Streptophyta > Magnoliopsida > Asparagales > Amaryllidaceae > Allium > Allium cepa. The sequence continues at coordinate 469,293,818 of CM060931.1, forward strand.
CTGTCATTTAAAATTCCTATATTTAATTTATTTTTAAATATTAACAAGTAAAATTTATAAGTCGATTAAATTTTATTTCGAATATCTAGATTTAATTGGATAATTAAATCGATAATTTAATATTTGAAATTACAAAAATAATTGGAAATTGGATTTAATGTGATTAAAATGATTTATAAAGTTGTATTAAATCATATTGGAGTTAGAATGATGTTACAAAACTTTTAAAATCGAATTAAAAGTTAATTTGTGGAAATTGAATATTTTAGTATTTAATTGACGAGTAAAAATAGCCATTTTTCAAACAGTGTCGGATTTCAAGTTTCATTGGATCCGTAATGTTAAATTATTGTAAGATTTCAAATTTTGTGTCAATCGGATTTACGGTTTGTCCGGGGCAAGCTAAAACGCACTAAAATCAGTTTAAGTGAATTTTAAATTTAAAATAGTCGATTTGAAAACCTATCTTTCAAATACTTTCGAATTGTCTCCCGATATATATTTCATTGTGTTCGGAATAGGGGTAAAACATTATAAACACCAGGCGGCATGCTTCATTTAGAGTTCGGGAAAAATTCGGGTGAATAGTGCGCGAATATTTTCTATAAAAGGCCCCTATATTTCATTTTTTACACCAAAACCCTAATCCTAGAAGCTTCAGCCGCCACTTTCAATATCAATGGCCAAAACCTTCCAACCTTCTTCCTCTGATTTCTTCAAATCCACTAATTAATTCAAGAAACTTTCAACTGCAAAAACGTAGAGCACATCCGTCTCTACAAATCCAACGGTGATGATCAAAATCAAGGCGACGAATTGCCGGCAATTTGCGTTCAAATAGGCGGCGTTCGTGCACGATTTTCTACGTCCATAGGGGACCGAGCTGCACACGTCTCTAGGCGATGATGGCTTTCGAGTAGGGCTTCGCAAAGGAGGTCGCTGATCGTCGTGAAGTCAAGTATATAGGCCGCGTCGATCTAAGGTTTCGATCGAGCTTAGGTTGTTCGTTCGTGAATAACCTGGGAACGAACGTAAGGGAAGAAGGTTAACGCGTGCAGCCCTGATTTCATCAAGTTAGAACGTGCGGCTTTGATTAAAGCAAGGTTAAAAATATAAAATTGAAATTGTAAATTGATTTATATAAATTCGTTTAAACTTTAAAATGTTGTAACTTTTTCATACGAGGTCCGTTTTGGACGAAACGAATTGCATTGGAATCGTATTGTCGAATACTACGCAATGGAGCTGGATTGGAGTTGATTGGAGCTAGTGTGAATTTTGGGTAAAATTCAACGCTTATTTAATTTTATTCGAAATAAAACACTGCAACTATTATTGGAAGCAAGGTGAGAACTTCTCACTCAATCGAATTTGTTTAGATTTAAATTTTAAATAGTTGAACTTAAAATTGCTTGATTATATGCTTGGATGATAAATTGCTATTTGTTGTATTGAAATAGACCCTATACGCCGCATATTAAGCGGAGGTTATTATATTAAACACATATGCCGCGATATTCCACCTTGAAGTGGAATTGGTATTATATATGTACTTGGAGTTGATTTCCCACATTACATAGCGGATAAGACCCTATTGCGCCGCATAATAGCAGATAATATTTTATATAAACCCATGTACCGCGATATTCCGTCTTGAAACGGGATTGGTATTGTGCTAACATCTGTGCATGCAGGGAAACAGGTTGGAGGGATCCAACTGGATTCCTCAAATAATTGAATTTGTTTCAATGTTGCATGTTGATTTATTTATAAACTCTGTTTGATTATTTTTGTGATTGAAATCGTTGAAGGCTAAAATTTAGCCGAATATAATTTTGGTATCGTTAGATATCGAAAATAAATAAAAATTTGATTTTTGAAAATTCAGGTTGAAAGTTTATATTAAAAAGTTTGATTTTTTGAGAAATATAGTTGAAAGGTGATTTTTGGAAATATGAAGTTGATTATTTTATAAAATAATTTAAATGATGATTTTTGAATTTATTAAAAAAGTTTTATGTATAAGATTTAAAACAAAATTGGATTTTTTATAAATCAAAGTGATGGAATTATAAAAGAGTTTTATAGACGTTTTAAAATGATGTTATAAATGGATTTTATAAAAGAATAGAATCTACAATTTGTGAAGTTATAAAATGAATTAATTTGTAAATAGAGAATTTTAAGTAATTTGCTTATAATTTGGATTTTGGCGTGTAAATGGGATATGGATAAAATTTGTTAATAAAGTGATTTTATAAGTTGAAGTTGTTATAAAATATAAATGTAATTTATAAACAATCTGAAATAGACTTATTTTGATAAGTTAATTATTATAGCTTATTAAAGGAGATTTATCCACAATTTTGGACAGTGAATAATCCTTTAAAATAAAATGTGTAGAAATGTTGAATTTGGTTAACGAAGTATATTCACGATTTTGGACAGTGAATAATATATTAAAGAAATGTTTTGGGGAAGTGATATTTTAAATAGAATTAAAACGATTTAAATGTGTTTTAAAATGTATTAAGTATCGAAACCATAGATTTCAACATTCATTGTTGAAATAAACGTTTTCGAGAAATAAAAGGGAATTGTGGACTATAACACTGTTGTTATAGTAAACGATTTTCGAAAGAAAATGTTTTATATAGTACTGGGATTTATATATCTATCTTAATTTCGAATCCCTATACTAGAGATTTTGGGTTGTCGTAACGATGTTATACGCAACATTCGTTTTGACTCAAATGTATGTGCTTAAGAGAATGTTTTCCTTAAAGAATAAAATATATACTTAATTGTGATTTAGTATATTGAATATCTTCCAAATGTGGGAAATAAATAGATTTGTGAATTACTTATTATTAAATAACTATGGAAATGTTTTCCAATATGAAGTGAAATGTTTTGAGATTTTATCTTTTAAAGATAAATTGAAAGTGAATATTTGAAATCGATTTGACAATCGTATATCAGTGGATATTTGAAAATTTAAATTCTCCATGGAATTTATAAAGGAAAGGGAAATTTGTTTAAAAATAAACATTGATTTATTTTTGAAGTGTGGAAATAAATTTACGGATTTGGAACGTAAATTTAAAGTAAATCGGTAAGGATTTATTTAGTTGGTTCAAATGTACCATTTTGAAATGAAAGTGTATTCTCCCTGGAAAGCCGAGTATATTTCCAAAGTAGCTTTTAAAGTATAAATTAAAAAGTTCTAAAGTGGTTTTAAAAGAATATTTTGGAGAAAACATTTTCTTAAGTTATTTTGAAATCCTTTAAGTAAAGATTTATTGAATTGATTTAAAGAAACGATTATTTCTAAGATATAATCCATAATTATTTTAGAAAATGGTTATTTAAAATAGTTATAGTCTATCTACTAATTTTATTTCGAAAATTAGTTTGGACTTAAGTTATATGTAATATTGGTATAATATTTTATAACTAATATTTTAAGTAAAGTGTTTAAAGAAAAATAGTTTTATTTTAAAGTGTTTTCCCGATATATTTTGGATAATTGTTATAAATTATTTTAAAGTATTTGAACTCGGCAGATTTCCAGTGAAAATGAATAAATACTTGAAAGTGTTTCCTCGTAAGGAAAATGATTTGAAATTTGTTTTCAAAAGTTGTAAAGGTGAAAAGTGATTTGAAATTTGTTTTCAAATGGTTGAAGTGTGGAAAAATATACCTTGTAAAGATATTTTTGGAAAAATAAATAATTTGAAAAATTATTTGGAATCTGGTGACGTTGTGTATATCTATTGATAGTTAAATAACCGACTATCAATATTTACCTTTAAATGGGTATTTGTTGTGATTTGCTTGAATTTGAATGCAACACTTATTTTAAAAATAAGCATTCGTTATTCGGTTTAGCCGGGTGAGGACCTTTGGGTCATGAATTCCATTCCGAATAGTGATACGTCGTAATGGATAGCATTTGAAGACCGGTGTTGAAGACCGGATATTTTCGAAAACGGAAGGATTACCGTCGAATGTCTCTGCATCGGCTGATCTCCGATATAGAGATTTTATCACCCTTTGTGATGGGAAGTCTGGTCGTGATTAGTGAATATCCGGATTGCAATGGCTTCTTTGGAAGTGCCTTCGGTTCCGTTCGATCCTGGAACGGACTTGTATGGATGTGTGTCTAACGTTACAATTTGAGATGTAAAGCTGGTTTCTATCAAATACATTTCTGTTGGTGGCGGAGGATTTATTCTCTTAGCTTAACACCCTTCTCTGAGACGTACGAGCTCAGAGGTTATGTAGTTGATGGTTACTAGTGATACATTCCCAATTTAGTAATGTGGCATACGAAGTGCTGCTGATCATTTGTTGATCAAAGCATAGCTTTTGTGAAAAGCTTAGCTTTATGGACGAAACTTCGTCGAACCTCACACCCCGGTAATGATCAAAACAGGAAAGATGCAGCAAGGTTATAGGGAGTAGCGCCCTTTAGGGTATGTGCATTTCCTTCTGGATAGAAGTGGTATCATGGTATAGAGCCCAGATACTTAACTTATGTGGATGTCGCAAATATATATGACTTTGTTATTGATGTTGGTTGAGGATTCTCGGATAAAGGTTGTTTACAGCCGGGGGATGACAAACTCGTGTTAGTAGTTACCTACTTTTGCAGAGGTAACCCGGCCTTGTGTTGGCAGAGATCTGGTTAGGTTCTCGGGGCGTCTCTCCAGAGGCGTACCCATGTGGTAATGGGAAGTTCCTTGGCCTGACCATTTGTTGGAAATCCAAACTCCAATACGCACCTTGTACGGTTTTAGTTGTAGAACCTGTCATTTACTTATGGTGGTCACCACTGTTTAGATGGTAGCTATAGTAGGCATAGTGCGAAATTCCTATGCTGGCTAAGATTTATATCATACTTTCGAAATGTTTTCCTACACTTTGCACTTATAGTAATAATATCAAAGAAATTTTCTCGTATCAAGCATGTTTGACTATCATAAGGAGAAATCTCCTTCGATTCTGCGTTTGTATTGTGTGTGTGTGTGTGCGGGAGGGCTTATGGTAGTTTCATTTTCCAAAAGCATTGCGGATCTATTTTAAAATATTTCTTTGTTTGTTTTTAAAGATAAACAGTTTTAAGTTCTCACACCAGTCCCATGACTGACCTGGAGTTTATTGTTCCCTTCCTAAACTCTGGGTGTCCATCATTTTCCACACGGGCAGCCTAGAGTCAGGTTATCAGGTTGTTCTGGAATTCAGGAGTTGCTGTAGAGATCTGGAGGCAAGCTGGATGGCGTGGCGTATCAACTATATATAGTATTTCTTTTTCGCTGTTTGTCGTTGTAAACTCTGATAATGTAATGTGATGTGATGTAATAACTGATACAGTTCTTTTGATTTAAAGATTATTCATTTATCTATTATATGTTGTTCCGCTGCGATTGTGAGATTCTGATATTGTTTCTGTTGCTTCTTCTTTCTTCTTCTTCTACCTCTTCTTCTTTAACCCTAACGGTTGGGTTTTTCGACCTTCGATTGCTCGGCAGTTTATACAGTGGACGTATTAATGTCGATTTTCGGAAGTTGAAAATCTCGTTCGTTACATCTTCCCCCATAATATATTGTAGGATCGATTTCACCTTAGAGGGGGGATGAATAGGGTGATGCTATCAATTATAAAAATTTATTGCGGAAGTTTGTATAAAATAATTTCAATGTAGATATATCAGAATAATAGCAGCACAGATAATAGCAGAATAATAAATGCAGAAATAGAACGACACAGAATTTACCCAACTTCGGCAAAACCCTCCCTACGTGCTGCCCCAAGGTTTCTACTAGAAATTAAGCAGTCAGACGCCTACACACGTAAACTCGCGACACCCGCTATCGACTAGCCTTAACTCTACACCTAAAATTCTGCCACAACTCATCTACTGAGTTACGAATTCTCAAACTACGCCACGTAGTTTGTCCCCTGGTCACACGACTAGAAACTACAATTGGTTAAAAAAGAAGAATACAAATTAAACACAAATTAAAATCAAAATCCTATTTTTCTTTTTCAATTATAATAAAGCCTTTATTAAAAAACAAGGTCGGACCTTTTATTTCTTTTATTTCGGCCTTGTTCCTGTGCTCTGTAAAACGTCAGCCTTGTTCCTTTGCTCGTTCCTCTTTGCTCGAAATTAGGGCATTGAGAAATATCGAAGCTGCCGCCTTCACTTGCTCGATCGAATGATGATTGATGTGCTTCTTTTGTCGATCGATGCTCTCTTCTTTTAGTGCTCATTCACGGCTACTTTCAGTATTGAGTTCGAATCAATGAATCTGGTATGTGAATTGTATCGTTTAAATGCACTATTGTTTTGCCTTGATTCAAACTCGATTCCAGTTGTTGATTTATTGTTCTCTGTTTGGCTTTTTAACTCGAATGCTATCTTTGACGATGATGTTTACGGTCTTTTATATAGGGTTTGAAAACCTTGATTTTCGTTCACATATATTTGTTTGAGTTATTCAATTTCTTTGTTCGGCCTATGATTTTTATTGAATGTTCGAGATGATATCTGACTTCTTCAATTCGTATATTTTTGATTACTTGATTTACACGGCTAGCTCCTTGGTCATCACGACTCTAACTTTGCTTGGACATTGAATTCTTTGACGATGTTGATTTTGATTCTGTGTTCTGACTTGTTCATTGCGGCTTTGAGTTTGACATTTAACTAAGCCTCGGCTTTGTTTGTTCATCCCTGTAGCCACCTCTGTTTCATTTTTTTGCATTGTCAACTGCAAACTTTAATTGCATATCGTCTGGTACATTGTTGACATCGGCCTTGAACTTTTAAACTTGATTTTGTCTCAGCTTCCGTTCATGCTACTTGCTTTGCATATTTTCTTTGTTCATTTCCTTAAGTCTGATTTGGTGCTTTGTTCATTTGAGTCGTGTTGTCTTCACTGTCGACTGTTGCATTTGCTCCATGTATTCGTGTAGTCTGTCATTCATTGTATATGCAATCTGTCGTTTGTGTCATTCGCTTGTTTGCAACTGCAGTTTCATTGTGCATTTCTTGTTGCTTGCATTGGGTTGATTCATGTTGAATTGTTCTGTACATTCAAGTTATCATCTTGTTGTTCACTGGTATGGTTGCATACGTATGTACCGTGGTTTTGGTCGAGTCTGATGTTTGAATTGAGTCGGTGATGTGTGGAATATGCGAGTATATGTTTTTGTTTGATGATAAGAAACATATATATTCATTTAAATGTATTTGGTAATGTACTATTTTGTTTTTCATAGATTAAATAAATATTTGTTGAATAAAATAAATTACACAGAATTTGAATTCAAACAGAATAAGGTACACAGAATTTGAATTCAAACAGAAATTTTATTCAAACAAATATTTATTACAATTTTGAATAGTACAAATTCAAGCTCTCACTATACATATACAATTTTGATCCTAGTTACATCACAATTCAGTTTACATAAATTCCTCACTACATATCACTCACACTCGTAGTTTTATATTCAACTTCATTCCAGTTTGAATCCAGCATCTGAGCAATCTGCAAAAATATTCACTAACGCAGTAAAATTGAAAAAGAAATATTTTTGCAATATAAAGTGAAATATGATTTTTGAAAATATGATTTGCCTCAGTTATTTGGGTTGTTCGTCATCATTCACATTTGAATTCATCATACACGAACAATGTGACATGCACAGTGTATCACTGTACATGCCACAAGGCCGTGCACATCAATATACACTTGATAATGCTACAGGGACAGGTGAGCACAGGTCAAACCCAAATGAAAAGCCGGGTTCAACTCACGTGCAATATACTCAAAATCACGACACGAGCACAAGGTCAAACCCGAGTTTTTGAAACTGGATTCAACTCAAGTAAAATTTCAAAAATCAACATGAAAGGATGCAAAGACCAGAAGTACAAACTGAAGACTGCATGAAGTGTATGCAAACAGTCGAAGTCATGAAGCAATCAACATGAATATCACAAGTGTCACAGCAAAAATGAAGACTGCAAGAATTTTGCAGTGATACAAAGCAGAAATGAATACTGTAAACAATCAAAGCTCAAGTGATAAAACATGTGTCCGGACAACAACACAATGAATACAACTAAAGGCAGATTTGAAGAAATGAAACAACATCAAAGCATCACATACATACATATGTACATGAGAAATGGCCAAGACTACAAGTAAATCAACATAGCAACAAACTCAGCAAAGCCAAAGTTCACAAGTGAAGTCAAATATACACAAGTGCAAACCAAATGAAGACCATAAGATCAACTAATCAACAGTGCACAACTTCACAACAAACAAGGCAATGCACAAATGCAACAGACTCAAGTGAATACAACTAAACCAACATGAATACCACTACAGTACAACTAAACCAAATGAACACACATGAAACAGTGCAAGATGGTCAGACCAAACAGCAAAGACCAGCTGCAACATGAATGTACACCAACACAACAATATGAATACTATGTTCAAACATGAAACAAGACACAGTGCAGAGCAGTGTGCAGCTAGAGCTTCAGAAAGATCAAAGACAGCAAACAATGTGCACCAGTCCAGGCTACAACATGAATAATGCAAGAACACAGACCAACAGCTACATCAAAAGCAAGTGCAACAGAGAATAGCAACATGCAAAAACAAGACCAGAACAATCATGCCAAAAGTATGGTTACAGCATCAAGGTGATCAAGATTAAATGTAACAATGATCAGAGACGAAGCTCACAGGAATGAAAACAGTGATGGCCGAAAATAATGCAGAGTCGTGAAGTGGTATACAAGAAATCAACGCAGTATAAAAATACAAATCAAGCCGAAATCAAAATTCAAGTGCATATCTTTGAAAAAGTCAGAAAGTGAAAGAGGAAAGTTTTTGCCGTATCAATCAAGGATAAATCAAACGTTCGAAAATCAAAGCCGTGAGTAACAAGACAAAAATTATATCAGGAAAGCCGTGCGCATCGGGCAATTGAAGTTTTGGAAAGTATCGAATTGAAACGAGCAAATGCAAGTGTCTCGTAATTCATATAAATACCACACCCAAAAATTCATCACAGGCATCGAGTCAAGCAAGCAATTAAACAAGCAACGAAAGAGAATACATACCAATCTATCAACTCGATCAAAGGAGCAGCTGTGAAACAAAGCGCAAGTAGAATCGATCATCAGAGAACGAACGAAGCACAAGTAATGCGAACCAGACAATAGATCATCAGAGAAGAAGCGAGCAAGAGCAACACCAGTCAGATCGAACAAAGCCCCAATTTGGATCGAAGAACAAAGCCCTAATTTAGTGGCAAAGAGGATCGGCCGCAACTTTCTTCACATAGCAAAAGAAAGAAGATCGGGTGAAAGAAAACAATTGGGCCGGCCTTTATTATTATAAAGGGGATTTGGTTTTTATTTAGGGTTTTATTAAAGGGGTTTTTTTTATTGAGCAAAAATTATGGAGTCAAGTTTGTATTTTAATTTTTGCTCCTGCTTTCAATTTTGAAGTCTGTTTTTTTTTTCTTTTCAAGTCAAGGTATTGGTAAATCACCACCTAGGTTGTAGGTAGTGTTAGATTATCTAGTTAGAATTAGTTCAGTGAGCAGGGTGTGCGAGTTTGCAAAACTCTATAGGCGGGAGCAGAGTTTGCGAGTTTGCAAAGCTCTATTGGCGGAGCAGGGGGTGCGAGTCTAGTAGAGTGTTTGTGAGCGGGAGCAAGGGTTTGCGAGTCTATTAGAGTGTTTGTAAGTGGGATACTATTTAATTCTAATAGAAATCTGAGAATGCAGCAGTAGGCAGGGGTTGCCGAAGCTGGGTAAATTTTGCGTGTGATTTACTTTTCAGCATATTTATTTCTCTGCATCTTGTGTTTGTGTTTAATTCGAGAAAATTTGCTATAACCCTATTCACCCCCCTCTAGGGTTAATCTAGATCCTATATGATGGTTACATATACATATGTTTACACAGTGTTATCTCTATGATCTTGTGTCTGCATATAGATGGTCTTGTATCACTTGATGGCATTTGGTCTGGTATACATGTACACTGCTCCAACTTTATATTACATAGTCTGTTCTTTTGAACTTTGTTTGCATTGTTGCCATATTGATCCCTCAGGCCTGTTTCCACTTTGCCTGTACTCTGGTCTTTGCTGGTGACTTTGGTTTTGTTTTGCTATTACCTGACTTTGATTCTCTGACATTTTTCAAAATTGACTTTGGTTATTTGAATTTATCTGTTGCCAGTTGCCATTTTGCTGACATGTGTTCACATTGTTGTAGCCACGAGCTACAGTCTTTATTGCACCCATATTGTCCTTGTATATGCGTTATTTTGCTGTATGGTTCATTCCATTTGATTTGAGCATTTCTGGTTTGCAGCTTGTTGTGACCAGACTCGAGTTACTTCACTGTTCTTTGTTTTTGATCAAAATTGCTACCTGATTTTTGAATTTATGCACTGTTTTATTTTTGACATTTCCTGCTTGTTACAGTTTGATATTTGAGTCTGCGTTTTCATGGTTATGCATAAGGGCTTGCACTTGACTGTGCAGTCAGCACACGTATGTATACATGTGTATATACATATGTGTATATATATACATATATGTTTGTGCATTGACTTCTTGTAGTCTCTTTATAAGCGATCAGTGATCATGTAGTTTTCTGCACTTATATTTGCAGTGGGTCGCATTGTTCGCTTGTTCATTTGTATCTAATATTGGTCTTCACTTATGTATAGTCTGCACTTGCATTGTCTCTGACCTTTTGGCACACAGTCTTCATTTCTATTTGGTTTGTATCAAGTCAGTTGTGTTCCTGGATTTTTGTAGTTCACTGTATTGTGGTTCGGAGCACTTATAATCTGAGTACAGTTGTGTATTAATCCATTAATGATGATGTATGCTGCACTATGTAGTAGCCTAGCTTGTGCACATATGATTCTATATTTAACTGCTTCATCTGGTGGTAACTGTCAGCATGGTCTGTTGTGTTTGAAACTTGAACATGATTTTGTTCTCGAGTCGTGTAGTTCATGTATACTATAGTTCTTGTGATCTTGAGTCTGGTCTGGTTAATTTGCTTCATGCTTGAGTTTGTGTTTCTTTTATGTGTACTCGAGTGTGGTCTGTACCTTTGTGTACTTGTCTGGTTCATATTGCATTTTGATGTTGAGCCACTGCCTGTTACTTGAAGTCTGGTGGCTTTACTTTGGCATTTGAACTGGTTCGATATTAATTTCATTGTTGTTTTTCATATGCTTGCTGCTGTTGTGCACATGCTTCACTGTGTACATTGTTTTCATTTGAAGCTATATTGCAGTTTCATTCATTCTTGAGTTTGTACATTTTGATTGCACCTGAGTTGAATCCAGCTTGGAGCTCGGGTTTGACCTTGTGCTCGTGTCGTGATTTTATTTGTATTGCACTTGAGTTGAACCCAGCGTTTCATTTGGGTTTGACCTGTGCTCACCTGTCCCTATAATTTTATCAAGTGTATATATCGGTGTGCACGGCCTTGTGGCATGTATAGTGATACACTGTGCATGTCACAAGCTGTTCTTGTATGATGAATTCAAATTTAAATGAAGACGAACAACCCAAATAACTGAGGCAAATAATGTTTACAAAATACATTTTATTTTATACTGCAAAAATATTTTCTTTTGAATTTTACCGCGTCAGTATTTATTTTTGCAGATTGCTCAGATGTTGGATTCAATCTGGAATAACGTTGTAGATAAATTACGAGTGAATGAGAGATATGTAGTGGGTAAATTTGTAAATTATAAATTGTGATGTAATCGAAATTGTATTGTCATTGAATTTGTATATATATAGTGAGAATTCAAATTTGTACTATTCAAAATTGTAATAAATATTTGTTTGAATAAAATATCTGTTTGAATTAAAATACCGTTTTATTTATTTTATCCTGCAAATATTTATTTAATTATGTGAAAAATAAAATAGTACATTAACAAATAGGTTTAAATGAATATATATATGTTTATTATCATCAAACAAAAATTATATACGCGCATATTCAACAATCTCCCATTTTCGATGGTAACAAACATATATTTAAGATTTTGAATTTGTTAAATGTATTTGATCATTCCATTTGCTCCCCGTATTTGAATGCTTCCTCTCTACACAAAGCTCTCCTTTCATATATGCATACAATTAATAATATGCAAGTGAGCCTAGATGCAAATAGAAAATATTTGACATTTATTTGTCAAAATCTTAACTTTTCTCTTCCCCTTTTGTTATCAGCAAAAGAGTAATTATGTAGAAAAATAGAGATAAAATGATAGATATAAATACAACATTAAAACTCAATCGAATATAAATATTAAATTTCAATAAAAAATCAAATAAAAATCATAAATACTTTGTTAGACGCATATTCCACTTTTAGAATGACGGGAATGATGTCATCATATAAAACCGTATAGTTGTGTCTATTTGTGGTATATTTATATCAGAAATTTGAATATCTACCAACCATGCATAACCGTTAGGACTTTTAAATGAGATTAGTAGTATTCCAATTTTATTTTAAAAAATGAATTCAAGTATCTTCTAACCACGCATAACCATGAGGACTTTTAAATGCGATTAGAATCAACTTGTTTATTTAATAAATCAATTTTGATATGCGCTCCATACATGCATAACCGTAAGGACTTTTAAATGAGCATGGAAGCACGTAGTCAAAAATTCCAAATGATTCATCCATGCATAACCGTGAAGACTTTTAAATGAGAGTGAATACTTTGGATATATTTTTATTATTATTAATTTTTTATTTAAAAAAAATATAAAATGAAAAACGAATTATTCCTGTTCAAATCACCACGTATTGACATACTATATTGTATTATGATGAGTGATGGTCGATAGAAAATGATAGAAATAGAAATGATCATGGAATTTTTACCAACAAAAAGTGTTTATAACTCTTGTATAAATTTCTAAAGAAATTTACTAATTACACAGCCTCAAGTTATAATATATGATTAACATCATCACTCGTCACTTTTTCAATTATTATTTATCTTTTTGATAATTAGTAGGGAGTTAGATTAGCCACTGTAGTCATTTAAAATCAAATTCAAAAATAATTATAAAATTAATTTTTCTAAAATTGACTAATCTGAAAACAAGGTCAAAAATGATTTTCTAGAAGGGGTTTTATAAGAAAAATGTCTGCTAATTTGAAAAATATTTGAAATGAAAAATATGTATATATTTTCTTTGAAAAAACAATGCAGTTACTAAATGTCTCAACATAAATCGCGTTCCACTAGTAATTTTTCTATCAACTAGATTACCAGTGTAATCTGCATCTGAATTTCTCTTTCACTCAAGATTATCATTAATTGAATGTTATAGACCAGACCTTGAAATTTTCAACAATTTCTTGAAATCCTTTTTTCAACTTTTTAAATGAATATTCTTTTGAATTTTAATTGAAGTCGTGCCAATAAACAAAATCGTGAATATAATGTCTGCCATAAATAACCAAATGTGTTATCATACATCATCACTAATTATTAAAACATCATCAATAATCCATACAAATTGTTCAAAGATGATTGGTTAACAATTTTGAATAAGTCAGAATCAAAATCATCATTCATTTCATCATCACATTACTGGCTAATTTAATTCAGATTATGGTGAAGATTATCACATTTAATAAGATGAATATACCATTACCTGTTTTACCTTTACGATAATATTTCGTTGTTATCCATTGTGATTCTGTCACCTTTGTACTAGGCTAAGAAACTTTGCTTTGTAGCCCGTTGTGTTTCTGGAACAGCCAGAATCCAGATAACACTATTGTTGTTCCTTAGCCTACCACCACACCTACACGATAAAAGATTTTTGTGACCTATTTGTTTATATAGGTCCATGATTGTTAGTGGCGGAATATTTTGGAAAATAATTTTGTGGAGACCCAAAACTATTTATATATGTTTCTTTCGGCACCCAGGTTTGTTTAACTTTGAGAGATTTTATATCTGTGCCTTTTGGAATCCAAATTGGTATAGTTTTCACGTGTTTGGGTCTATACCATCAATTGTATTGATTATGTCCAAATTTTCTACAAATTGTGCACACTGAATTGACTTGATTAATTTCATTTCTAACATTTCCAGATTGATCATATCCAATTCATTGTCTAACTGTATTACAGTTTATTTCCCTAGTAACATATTTAACGATCTTTCACTTTTGGAAAATTTTCCTAAAGTCGTTGATAGTTATTGGACTTGTGTTTTGAGAGATTCATTTTCTTTAAATAATTGTGTGCACTTTTTAATAGAATTTTCTCTTCTGGTATTTTCACTTTCTTTCAAAATCAGAATTTCATTTTCAAGCGATTTAATTTTGATTTCTGATTTTTTAATCTCTTCTTCGAATGTTGGACACTTATCACACTTAGGGATCCTACTTTGATAGTTTTTAACTAATTGGTCAAGTTTTTTATTTAAATCTATCAAAGTATCTTTTTGTGATTCAAGTTTGGCATACTTCTCCCTAAGTCATTCAAAACAGCCATTTACTTTGGAGGAAAATATAAGTAATTTTGAGTGAGTGAGTTTTGATACCTCGCTTGCCTCGTCATCGTCGCTATCGGTTATATTACCTTGAAGGCACATATCTGCTTTCTCACCCTCACTGCTAGTACTTTTATTATCTTCGTCACTTGTATTCCAAGTGGCTGCAAAATTTCTCCTTTTTGATTTCTTTTCTAAGTCGTGTCAATTTTGAGGACAATTGGGCTTGATGTGTCCGGGTTAGTTGCACTTATGACAGACGATTTCTTATTGTTCTAGGTTATTTAGAACTTTGATTATTCTGCTTTTTAATTTTTGATTTAGAGCTAGATTTCCGTATTGCGGTTTCACTTTTTGAATCTCTTTATTACCATTTCCAGCTCTACGGCTCCATCATCGTCGTCTTCATCATCACTTTCAGTTGTTCCTTTGAGAGCTATTGATTTCTTTCGTGTATCTCCTCCTTCCATGCTCTTCCTTGAATTTCATTTCTATCTTATAAGTGGTGAGATTTCTGATGAGTTCTTCAACTTTGATTTTTTTTAAATCTTTTGATTCTTGAATGGTAGTCACTTTTGCTACAAAACTTCGTGGAAGGACTCTGAGGATTTTTCGGACTATTTTCAATTCCGCATATGATTTTCCGAGAGCTTTTGATTTTTATATGATGTTAGAAAGCCGTCCGTAGATCTCTTTAACATTTTCTTCCTTTGCCATTGTAAAATTCTCATATTCTCTACTCAGCATGGCAAGGCGAGATTCCTTGACTTAAGATGTTCCTTCATGAGTCACTTCTAGTGTGTTCCATATTTCCTGCGCAGTTAGACAATGTGAGACACGATTAAATTCAAATTGATCTAATGAACAAATAATCGAAATTATAGCTTTGGCATTAGCATTCTATAACTTATTTTCTAGATTTGTCCATTGATCAAATGGTTTTTCAATTTCTTGATTATTTACAACTATAGTGGGTGCTCTATAACCTGTCTCAACAATATTCCAAGCATCAATGGTTTTCAGAAAAATTTTCATTCTATTTTTCCAATAAGCATATTCACCATTGAACATTGATGGTCTAACTATAGACTGACCTTCAGCAAAAGCAGTATTAAAGGAAGCCATTTTAAAAATTCAAATTTTTAAAAACAAAAATTGGTTTTTGAAAAAAAAATCAATTTTTTAAAACAAAAAAATAGCTTTTGTGCCTAGCTCTCATACCACTTGTAGGATCGATTTCATCCTGGAGGGGGGTGAATAGGGTGATGCTATCAATTATAAAAATTTATCGCGAAAGTTTATATAAAATAATTTCAATGCAGATATATCAGAATAATAGGAGCATAGATAATAGCAGAATAATAAATGCAGAAATAGAATGACACAAAATTTACATAGCTTCAGTAAAATCCTGCCTACGTGCTGCCCCCAAGGTTTCTACTAGAAATTAAGCAGTCACACGCTTACACATGTAAACTCGCGACACCCGCTATCGACTAGCCTTAACTCTACACCCAAAATCCTGCCACAACTCAGCCACTGAGCTGTGAATTCTCAAACTACGCCACGTAGTTTGTCCCCTAGTCACACGACTAGAAATTACAATTGTTTAAGAAATAAGAATACAAATTAAACACAAATTAAAATCAAAACCCAATTCTTCTTTTTTAATTATAATAAAGCCTTTATTAAAAAACAAGGTCGGCCCTTTTATTTATTTTATTTCGGCCTTGTTCCTTTGCTCTGTAAAACGTCGGCCTTGTTCCTTTGCTCGTTCCTCTTTGCTCGAAATTAGGTCTTTGAGAAATATTGAAGCTGCCATCTTCAATTGCTCGATAGAATGATGATTGACGTGCTTCCTTTGTCAATCGATGTTCTCTTCTTTTAGCGCTCATTCACGGCTGCTTCCAATATTGAGTTCAAATCAACGAATCTAGTATGTGAATTGTATCGTTTAAATGCACTGTTGTTTTTGCCTTGATTCGAACTCGATTCGAGTTGTTGATTTATTGTTCTCTGTTTGTCTTTTTAACTCGAATGTTATCTTTGCCGATGATTTTTAGGGTTTTTTATATAGGGTTCGAAACCCTTGATTTTCGTTCGTATATATTTGTTTGAGTTCATCAATTTCTTTGTTCGGCCGTATGATTTTGATTGAATGTTCGAGATGATAACTGACTTCTTCAATTCGTATATTTTTGATTACTTGATTTACACGGCTAGCTCCTTGGTCATCACGGCTCTGACTTTTCTTGGCCGTTGAATTCTTTGACGATGTTGATTTTGATTCCGTGTTCTGACTTGTTCATTGTGGCTTTGAGTTTGACATTTAACTAAGCTTCGGCTTTGTCTGTTCATCCCTGTAGCCACTTCTGTTTCATTTTTATGCATTGTCAACTGCAAACTTTA
Organism: Allium cepa; assembly: GCA_030765085.1. NCBI lineage: Eukaryota > Viridiplantae > Streptophyta > Magnoliopsida > Asparagales > Amaryllidaceae > Allium > Allium cepa. Next base: position 469,310,844 of record CM060931.1, read on the forward strand.
ATTGCATATCGTCTGGTACATTGTTGACATTGACCTTGAACTTTTAAACTTAATTTTGTCTTGGCTTCTGTTCATGCTACTTGTTTTGCATATTTTCTTTGTTCATTTCCTTGAGTCTGATTTGGTGCTTTGTTCATTTGAGTCGTGTTGTTGTCTTCACTGTCGATTGTTGCATTTGCTCCATGTATTCGTGTAGTCTGGTCATTCATTGTATATGCATTCTGCCGATTGTTGTTGTAGCCACGAGCTACAGTCTTTACTGCACCCATATTGTCCTTGTATATGCGTTATTTTGTTGCGTGGTTCATTCCATTTGATTTGAGCATTTCTGGTTTGCAGCTTGTTGTGACCAGACTCGAGTTACTTCACTGGTCTTTGTTTTTGATCAAAACTGCTACTTGATTTTTGAATTTGTGCACTATTTTATTTTTGACATTTCCTGCTTGTTACAGTTTGATATTTGAGTCTGCGTTTTCATGGTTATTTACTAGGGCTTGCACTTGACTATGCAGTCACTACACGCATGTATACATGTGTATATACATGTGTGTGTGTGTGTATGTTTGTGCGTTGACTTCATGTAGTCTCTCTATATGCGGTCAGTGATCATGTAGTTTGTTTGCACTTATATTTGCAGTGGGTTGCATTGTTCACTTGTTCATTTGTATCTAATGTTGGTCTTCACTTATGTATAGTCTGCACTTGCATTGTCTCTGACCTTTTGGCACAAAGTCTTCATTTCTATTTGGTTTGTATCAAGTCAGTTGTGTTCCTGGATTTCTGTAGTTCACTGTATTGTGATTCGATGCACTTGTAGTCTGAGTAAAGTTGTATATTATTCCATTAATGATGATGTCTGATGCACTATGTAGTAGCCTAGCTTGTGCACATATGGTTCTATATTTAACTGCTTCATCTGGTGGTAACTGTCAGCATGGTCTGTTGTGTTTGAAACTTGAACATGATTTTGTTCTTGATTTGTGTTGTTTATGTATACTATAGTTCTTGTGATCTTGAGTCTGGTCTGGTTAATTTGCTTCATGCTTGAGTTTGAGTTGCTTTTATGTGTACTCAAGTGTGGTCTGTACCTTTGTGTACTTGTCTAGTTCATATTGCATTTTGCTGTTGAGCCACTGCCTGTTAGACTTGAAGTCTGGTGACTTTACTTTGGCATTTGAACTGGTTCAATATTAATTTCATTGTTGTTTTTCATATGCTTGCTGCTGCTATGCACATGCTTCATTGTGTACATTGTTTTCATTTGAAGCTATATTGCAGTTTCATTCATTCTTGAGTTTTTACATTTTGATTGCACCTGAGTTGAATCCAGCTTCGAGCTCGGGTTTGACCTTGTGCTCGTGTGGTGATTTTATTTATATTGCACTTGAGTTGAACCCGGCGGTTCATTTGGGTTTGACCAGTGCTCACCTGTCCCTGTAATTTTATCAAGTGTATATATCGGTGTGCACGGCCTTGTGGCATGTACAGTGATACACTATGCATGTCACAAGCTGTTCGTGTATAATGAATTCAAATTTAAATGATGACGAACAACCCAAATAACTGAGGCAAATAATATTTTTAAAATACATTTTATTTTATACTGCAAAAATATTTTCTTTTCAATTTTACTGCGTTAGTATTTATATTTACAGATTGCTCAGATGCTGGATTCAATCTGAAATAACGTTGTAGATAAATTACGAGTGAATGAGCGATATGTAATGAGGTATATTTATAAATGATAAATTGTGATGTAATCGAAATTGTACTGTCATTGAATTTGTATATATATATAGTGAGAATTCAAATTTGAACTATTCAAAATTGTAATAAATATTTGTTTGAATAAAATATCTATTTGAATTTAAATGCCGTGTTATTTATTTTATTCAACAAATATTTATTTAATTATGTGAAAAATAAAATAGTACATTAACAAATACATTTAAATGAATATATATTTATTATCATCAAACAAAAATCATATACTCGCATATTCAACATATATGTCAATAGTGAGTCTATTGTTTACCAAGTTACCCACCGTGATGCTAGCTTCCCCCATAATAGACCACTAAACTCATTCTTTAAGCTCATAGGCATGACAACATGATAGCGGACGGTGTTCTCCTCTAAATGGACTAACATTTAGGGTATGTAGGCGAACCCTATACTCCATTACGGTTTGGAGATATCACATAAAGACAATGCCTTGTTTTTAATGAACACAAATTACTATAATGAACTCATAAACTAGATTGTGCGTTTTCACCTATTTTTTACATGCTTCGGGCATTAAAAAGATCAGCTGTTTCCAATTAAGTTTTGTTTACGATGCACCTATTTAGAGTTAATTAAGTTATCATACCCATGCAATCGTTTGAGGTATCTTTTTCTACCATTGCTTTGGGAAGCCATGCTTTTTCAAAAGCACAAAATTTCATTAGGTGCTCAAAACAATTATAGTTTTGGCAAACCATTGATCTCCACTCGTACTCAATCGGTTGCATAAATTCTTCATTATTTTCAATAATTATAGCTACATCTATTGGAAATTTGAAGTAGTTGTTTATTTCGACTAGGACTAGGGTGCAAAAGAGGTTTAACTAAAATGGTTATAAATATATTTTTATGTATGTACATGATGTATTGTTCAAAGGTGTTAGAAATTGGATAATTAAAAAATAAAATTACACTAAAATTGTTATAGATTATATGAAATAGTGTTGCAAAAATGAAGTATGAGTATTTTAGTAAATAACCAAAGCTATTTTGGATCTAACTATATTTTGATTAACTAATTTGCATTACTAAAGCTATAAAAAACTAAGATTCGAAAGTTAAATAATTTTAAAGAATTATTGAAAAGAAATCAACTTTGGAAATTGAAACCGTATTATTATTATTGGACTTATAAACAGATTTGAAATCGTTAAATAAAAAAATGGTTATGATTTTATATGGAGTGGTTTAACATGAAACGTTTGAAGTAATTTTTTTGGAAATTTTTTCAAGTATAATTTAAGGAATTATTGTTGATAAAATCTGTGATGTTCAAAATTAAAAATTGGCAAGATAATAGAGAATTTTATGACCTTTATATCTTACTAGTTTTGTGAAGAACAAGATTTGAGATCAAAGATTTTGATTTAAAATAGAAATTGAAAAGTTACTAATGTTTTCGGTTGAAATTTGATTGGAACTAGAAAAGGATTACACAACATATAAAGTTTGAATTGATTATGATGAATTAGCTAGAATAGTCAGTAGGCTACTAGTGTGCTAAGGACTTGTTAGAAATAAAGTTTATGGATTATGAATTAGGAACATGATCGGTTGTTACTTTGTAATAAAAATAAGAGGTATTTTGAAAATAATAATAATAAAGATATTTTTTCATGAATAGTTTAGGTTAAATTGTTGTTATTTTCAATATATATATACACATACATACATACATATATATAATAGTAAAAAAATATTTTGGGATTTAATGTAGAAATTTGTTACTTTTGAATTAGATAATAACAATGTGATTGAGAAAAATGAACGTTTAAATAAATATTATTGTTATGATGTAAAGTGATAATAATATTATTGTTTTGAAGGAAATTTTATGAAAATTATTATTTTTGGATCGAATAATGATGTTTGAGATAATTAGAGTTGCATATATTGAAAATAAAGAATTTTTGAGGTATATTATCGATTCGAAAAAAACCAATAGAGAAAAAGTAATTTTATAATAAATAGTACTAAGAGGATTTATACTTTGGAGGAAATAACAAGTTTAAATGTATTGTTTTGAAGTGTTTAAACATATGTGATTAAATATTGTTTGAAATCAACGTATGTTTACACTAGGGGTTGGGGTACACTTATATTAGATGTTGAGAAGCGTGAGAGCGCAGCTGAGTGAAAAGTTTTCTAAATGGTTAAATAATAGAAGACTAGCTGTATGAAATTGTTGTCGATAGGGGATGACTGCACTTGTCAATGTAAAATGTTTTTTGAATTTGGTGATGTACATAAGGAAACTTTAGTTATACATTAGTTTATAGGACTTCAGAAGCATTTGGAGTTAGTATCATTGCTGAAGTATTTAACGTTGTATAATTTGAAGACATGAAGCAAATGTCTTGACTTGCATATACTAAGGTATGAAGGCGATTTAAAGAAAGACGGGATTTAGCAACTTGGAAGAAAATTGACTATGAGGTCAATTTGGTTTTTTCCGATCATCACTTGGATCGAAAGAACTATCTTACTAAGTCATTTTTACAAAATAGTGATTTTTTGTCATTACTTATATCACATAATAATCTTGCGACATGCGGGGAAAAAACAGAGAACAAGTTCCATAAAATAATTCAACCGACCATACAATAGAGAATACATGCCTCGAAAATGGTGCAGGAGGCATACAAAAGGAAACTTAAATTCTACAACAAGACAACATAATAGAACTAAATAATAGTAATGCTAAAACTGAATTAGAATTTCATGAAACTTTGTCAAATTCTGATGACACAAATCAAATGTTCTCAGATGCAATTCAAAAACAAACAACACAACAACAGATTATCACAAAGATGCAACACAGTCTCGATTTAAATAACAATTCTCAGCCTACAACAATTACAGCAAAACATACATAGGAGCCTGAAGGTAATATAAGCATATCTGAACGTATCATGAAATCAATAAGCCATCACACTACTGAAGCAATGATGGAGGAAAAACAAGGACAAACAACATAATTTGATCTCTACAATGACCAGCTAGAGGCCAACATTGGTGTGCATTCCAGAGCCAAACAATGTAGGAAGCAATGTCAGGAGGACACACCATTTATATTCATGGCTAAACAATCAACGGATGTGATCGACAACCTTGCATGGCACAACACGGTTCATTTAAAATCATTACGAACAAAATGAAATATACATAGATAATGTAAGCGCTCCTTCTCATTTGGATTTAGGGAGCAACCTATCTTAGTTAGTTTAATGAATATGATGGTGTGGAATGTAAGGGGTTTAAATCCCCTTCCAAACAACTTAATGTTGCACAAACTTTAAAACAAAGACATGCCTCCATGGTTGGACTACTATAACAAAAGTTATCAGAATGGATGCTTCAATTTGTATCTGGATAGAATCAATAATGGATTCTTCCATTCATATCTGGATGAAGATTTTATATTGAATAAAGGAAATGCAACTTTTATGAACCTCCATGTATAGGGAAATACTACACATGGAGGGGAGGAGCCAACGTGCCTGTTCATAGTAAGATAGATAGATTGTTCGTTAATTAATGCTACGATAAATTCTCTTACAATCTGTCTACTTTTCTAATCATTCCACTAGTGACCACACACCGATTATCTTTAACTTTGCACCAAAAGGTCAAACTAGTTAGAGCTATCCGTTAAAATATAATCATTCTTGGCATCTAAATAGAGAGTATTGTGCTTCGGTTAAACATGAAGTGGAGAATACTTATATCGGTAATCCATTATTTCAACTCTTGTCAAAGCTAAAGAAAATAAAAGAAAGCTTGAAGATATGGAGCAAAGAAATTTCAATCAACCAAAACCCTACCGAGACACTTAAAAAGGAGTTTGACGTATCTTATTCACAATTAGTCAACTATCCAAATGAGGCTCAGGTAGTAAATTCGCAGAGACAAAAGGTTGAACAACTCAGAACTGTTACACAAACAAGCCATGGAAAAATTGCAAAAGTCAAAATTCTAATAGCTTACACTTCTCCATGCTAATTTTTTTGACTTCTAATCCACCTCAACATATCAGATGATGATGAAAGGACAGGGTAACTGGACCAATATCAATGAAAGATTAAACATGGAAGTGAAACATTACTTTACTAATTTATTTAACTCTCCTAGTATAAACATTATTTTTCACAAATTATTTCTAAAAAACCCTTTCGTAAAATGCTAGAAATTCATTAGATACAACGTTTGGAAATGAATGAAGTCAAAGAGGCGGAGTATCAAATCGATGATAACAACTTTCCAAGCCCAAATGGTTTCAGTTCAAAGTTTTTTAAGCTTCTATAGGATCTTATCAAAAATGATGTCTTTCATGCAATGTTAGGCATTCTATAATCAGATAAAAGTATTATAGAGATTAATCACACTTTTATTTATTTAATTCCTAAAATGGTAGACCCACAAACACTTTCAGGTTATAGACCAATCTCTTTATGTAATGTGATTTATTAAACTTTGACAAACTTGTTATGCAATAGGACGAAGCAATACCTTAATAATTTAATTTCAACAAACAAAATGGTTTTTAATCCCAAATAGACTCATTATGGAAAACTGCTTGCATATGAAATGGTGAGAATGTTTAATAGAAAAACAATAAATAATATATGTAAAAGGTGGGTCTACATAAGACATTTGACAAAAGTAGTGAAGAATTCATATATCATACATTGCTATGCATGAACTTCTTCCAAAAATTCACGCATGTGATATAAAAATGTATATCCACTACCATCTTTTCAATACTATTAATGGTGGCCCATTGGGTTACTTTGATAGCAACAAGGGTATAAGGCAAGAAGGTCCATTGTCTCATTTTCTTTTTGCAATTGTAATGGAATATTTTACCATCTTATTAGATATGGAATTTTATGAAGGAAACATCACTCTCGTTCTTTCTATTGGACCAAGTCTCACTCATTTACCAGAAGAAGATGATATCTAAGTTTTCTCAAAGCTAGTGCTAAAAATGGAGAAACTATTGCCAATGTCTTTCACATCATTTAGGAGTCAACGGGTCTAGAAATGAATGAACATAAAACTACCTTGTTTTTTAGCGAAGAGGCTAAAGAAATGGATCACATCAAAAACATCATCAAAGTCCAACCAGGGAATCTCCTAATCACATATTTGTTAATCCCATTATCTCACAGTAAACTAAAATCCAAAGGTTTTGGTGTGCTGTCAGATAGAATAAACAAAAAATTTAATTATTGAAAAAATAGAATGTTGAATGTTTGTGGTTGAATTGAACTAATCAAAATAGAGACTATCCAATAATCAAGTTTTGGGATCAATTCTGTCAATTAACAACATCAATCATCACTAAAATAAATTCTACGTGCTCTAAGTTTGTAACGAACCGGGATTTTCGACCTTCAAAAATCGACATCAATACGTTCACTGCATAGTTGCCGAAAACCGAGTGCCGAAAATAGCAGATCATCGAGGGTGAAGAAGAAAAAGGTAGAAGAAAATAGAAACAATAATACAGAACCTCACAATCGCAGCGGAACAAAATATAATATATAATTATAGATCTTTATACAAGAGGGACTGTAACTGTCATTACACATACCATCATCAGAGTACAACAATCAACAACCAATCGGACAGTTATAATAATTTGTCCTCACACACAATAGAAATAAACAAGTACGAGAATACGTCTCTGTCATTCAGCTCGTCTTCTGAGCTCCATAGCATATTAACCTGAATCTGGAATCCTCGGTATAACCCGAGCATTATAATAAAATAACACCTGAGTCAGTCTGGAAAACCAATGTGAGAAAACACACTCAATTTGAATTTTTGTTATTTTTAAAATACTTTGAAAAACAAATGTATCTCGTAAGACCACGTCACACATAAACACGACTGATTTTTTCCTTACGATAACCAAAACATTTTCTATCAAAGTCATATGATATTATAATAGTGTCTATAGAAAGTAAATTAGAAAATAGCTGAAATGCTTGCATCTCACATTTCAACATAGCTGGGCACAATCAAAACCATACAACGCTTATTGAAGAATGGATTCCATACTGTGACCAGCTAAGGAAATACCTTCCGACGAGTGCATCTCTATACCAATGCACCCGGGTCTGACAAGAACATCTTGTACCCTGCCACACAGGACCGGCCTAGCGCTTGACTACTAGTATCGAATATGTTATCACTCCGGGTGTTCCCACCCTTATCGAGCGCTCTCTTTCCATGCACATCAATTTCCATAATTATAATGTATCTGATGGTATCCAGAAAAGAGATAACACACCCTAATGGGAGCGAACCACTTAGCTCTGCTGCATGCCCTGTTTCAGTCATTTTCCCGGTTGATAAAGCTTGAGGCTACGTTTACCTTTCGAATTGCATTCATACTTGGAATGCTAATACTGCGTTCCAGTCAACGATGTAATGATAACATTCATCCATACAAGTTGTTCTAGTTCTGGACAAACCAAATCTCCTCCAATACCACATCTCCATTAGCTTCGAGATATTAAAATTTGCAACGCACAAATATGATCGAAGTGGTTTTCGGATAAATAAATCTGATCCCGGTCTCTTCAAAACGATCAACGAATTTGGCCAAATTTGATAGTCGGTTATTTAACAATCAAATAACATCCATAAGAAGTCACTAGGCCTTATTTAAATCTTCCAAAATATTTACTTCAAAATATTCTCATAAAGATATTTATTTCAAAACTCTTCTAGTAATTCAATACTTGAAAACAGTTCCAAACTTATATTCATAACATGATATTTTCAAATCATATTTTACTTTAGCACTTAGTAAAATATTTCCAAATTCGATGTATAATTCATTACTTAGGAAAATTATCTCTATATAAATCTTTCGTTGCTATACTATTCCCAAAACCCTTCATTTCAACACTTAAGGAAAATTTTATAAATCTAATTTTCAAAATCATTTCTAATATCCATACTCAAGGAATATTTAATAACTTATCTCATAAATCTCCAGAAGTTATATTAATTCCTTTTACATTTTTCCAAAATAGATTATACTCACTTATGATCTCATCTATCTATTTATAACTCTTTTATGAATTCAAATTCAACCTCGAAGTTCTTGTTTCTAACATTTCGAAAATTTCCTTAAGTTCCTAGAATTCATTATAATATTTTCTTTTACAAAATCACATCTATTACATAAACCTCATTTACAAATCTCGAGAGAATTTATAAATAAATTCCAATCATTCCAAATGTATATATATAAGTATTTTTTTTAAAATCAAAATTTATTTTTTCAAACAAGTTTAAGTAACTATTTAAATATCAAAATACTTTTAATAAACATCAAAAACTCATTTCCAACTCATTTTAAATAAACTAATCGATTTACAAAGTTGATTATAAGAATTAGAATTTTATTTCAATTAATATTATATATTTGAAAAATTACTTTCGAAGTATTTTAATACTAATAGCTTTAAATTATATAGTTTAATAAATAAAATTTTCCTTTTAAAATCAACCTTAATTTCTTAATAATAAAAACGTACTTTCAAAATCTCAATAACCAATTCAATTTATAAATGCTTCTCGATTCACAACACGTTGATTACATTACGATTCCTAGCCATTTCCACCTTTCAAAATAGATCCACTATGTTTTTTCTAAAAATCAGCTCCCATCTCTCGATATAAATTCACACTGTGAATTTGTTTTTCCATTTTATCAACTGATATCATTTCTCTTATTTATAAACATCGTTTATAATTTATAAAGCCACATGGGTTTTTCTTATTTATAAAAATAATCTACTTAGAATATTTTACAAATAGTTAAGTAAAATTCCAAAATCAAATTATTATTTTATCCAACTCAACTTCCTTTAAAATAATACAAACTCCAATATAAATATTTTTATATTCAAAATCTTCTTTTAATTCCTTCAAATTCAAAAATGATATTTATGGAATTTAAAATACCAAAATTAAGGCCCGTGCTACTATAACATTCAACATTCAAATCACATAACAATCTATAACAGATTATTCAATTTCAACATATATCGCTATATATGAAAAGGAATAAATATATTTGAGGAATCCAGTTGGATCCCTCCAACCTGTTTCACTGCATCCACATATATTAGATAATATAAAATATTGATCCCACTTCGATGGCGAGTATATATCCAACTACTAATATATACTAATATATATATATATATAACATCCAAACTGATAATAATTTATAAATTCAACCAGCATCTAGTAATTAATTTTAATTGTTACTAGGAGATGTGTAAATATATTATGCGTTCATGAGGCCAAATGGATGGGCCAGCAGGCGAAGGAGGCGGAGAATACAGGCTTCAAGTCATGGTACATGGAAAAAGAGCGTAACAAGAACGGGGTAGGCATCTTAATTGACAAGAACCTTAGAAACAGAGTTGTCGATGTTAAGAGACAAGGGGCAGGATCATCCTAGTAAAGCTAGTAGTGCGCGATATGATTCTGAGCGTCATTACTATATGTGCCCCATAAGTAGGTCTAAGTGAAGTCGTTAAGAGGAATTTTTGGGAAGTGTTAGATGTTATGGTTAGAGAGTGCCCAGTAGCGAAAAACTTTTCATAGGAGGAGATTTCAACGGGCTTGTTGGTACGGCTAATGGTGGGTTTGAGAGAGTGCATGGTGGTTTTGAATATGGCGATAGGAATCAAGAAGGAGAAGAAATACTGAGTTCGTTATTGCTTATGACCTCATGATAGCTAATACCTTCTTTATAAAGGGACAGTCACACTTAGTTACTTTTAGTAGTGGTCAACACTATAGCCTGATTGATTTTGTCCTTACTAGAAGAGATGACAAACAAGCTTGTGTAGATTGCAAAGTCATACCTGGAGAATTTGTTGTCTCACAATATCAGCTTTTGATATCTGAGTTTTATCTTTAGATACGAGTTCGACGGGATAAAGGAGCCAAGATTAGTCGGATAAAATGGTGGAAACTTAAAGGAGATGCTTCACGGGTGTTTAAGGATAGGGTGATAGGAGAAGAGGCATGGAATTTGGAAGGAGAAGCAAATCACATGTGGGATGAGATGGCAACACGCATTCGAAAAGTGGCTATTGAGGTGTTTGGGGCAATGAAAGGAAATAAACGAGAACCTAAAGATTCATGGTGGTGGAACAATGATGTGCAAAAGGCTATCAAAGAGAAGAAGGAATGCTATAAGTGCTTGCATCATCACATGAACGAGGACAACATGCAAAGGTACAAAGTTATAAAGAAGAACGCAAAGAGAGCGGTGAGTGAAGCAAGGGGTCTGTCGTATAAAGACCTGTATCATAAGCTAGGTACGAAGGAGGGTGAAAAAGACGTTTATAGGATAGCTAAGCTCCGTGAGAGGAAGACAAGAGACTTCAATCATGTTAAATGTATCAAAGACGATAATAATAGACTTTTGGTGAAGGACGATGAGATAAAAAAAAGATGGAGAAATTACTTCGACAAACTATTTAATGAAGAAGGTGATAGCACTTTGATCGAGATAGACGACTCTTTTAATGGCAACAGTAGGCTTTTTGTTCGGAGAATTCAAGAATCCGAGGTAAATGAGGCACTAAAACGGATGAAAGTAGGCAAGGCACTGGGGGCTGATGGCATCCCCATTGAGGTGTGGAGATGCAGGGATAGCCCGGTCAACTAAGTTGTTCAATAATATTTTCAAATCAAACAAGATGCCAGATGAGTGGGGAAGAAGCATATTAGTTTCAATTTTGAAGAATAAAGGAGATATACAAAGTTGCACAAACTACAGAGGAATTAAGCTTATGAGTCATACGATGAAGCTATGAGAGAGAGTCATCGGACATCGATTAACAAGAATGACAAGCGTTTCAAAAAACCAATTTGGTTTCATGCCTAAGAGGTCTACCACGGAGGCTATTTTCTTGATAAGACAACTTATGGAGAGGTTTAAGGAGCAAAAGAAGGATTTACACATGGTTTTTATCGATTTGGAGAAAGCTTATGACAAAGTACCACGAAATGTGATGTGGTAGGCTCTGGAAAAGAAGAGAGTCCCAACAAAGTACATTACCCTTATCAAGGATACATACGATGATGTTGTGACTAGTGTCAGAGCATGCGACGGTGTAACCGGTGATTTTTCCATTAACATAGGATTACATCAAGAGTCAGCTTTGAGCCTCTACTTTTTTGCCCTAGTGATGGATGAGGTTACGAAGAGTATACAAGGGGAGATTCCCTGGTGTATGCTATTTGCTTATGATGTTGTTCTAATTGATGATAGTAGGATTGGGGTTAATAGACAACTCAAGCTGTAGAGACAGACTTTAGAATCTAAGGGATTTAGGCTTAGTAGAACTAAAACAAAATATATGAAGTGCGAGTTTAGCGGTGTCAGGTCAGAGGACAGAGATGTTATTCTAGCCGAACAAATAGTTTCTAAAAAGGAATCCTTTCGATATCTAGGATCAATGTTGCAGTGTAATGGTGAGATTGATGAAGATGTTATTTTTCGAATTCGAGCGGGATGAGTGAAGTGGCGACAAGCATCTGGCATTCTCTGTGACAAGACAGTTCCACAGAAGCTTAAAGGAAATTTCTATAGAACGGCAATTAGGCCTGCGATGTTATACGGTGCAGAATGTTGGCTTGCTAAAACCAACACGTCCAGAAGATAAGCATAGCAGAGATGCGTATGCTGCGATGGAGTTGTGGTCATACAAGAAAAAACCGAACTAGAAATGACGATATACGTGAAAAACTTGGAATAACACCAATTGAGGAGAAACTAATTCAACATCGCTTAAGATGGTTTGGACATCTCCAACGAAGGCCACCAGAGGTACCTGTGTGCGTTGGAATCATAAGCCTTATCGTTTGCTCAAAGAGAGGTAGAGGTCGACCAATGCTAACATGGAAGGAAGTTGTTAAAATGGACTTGCAGGGTTGGAATATAGCCGAATAGCTGGTAGCGGATAGGAGCGCGTGGAAGTTAGTGATTCATGTACCAGAACCCTGAGCTATGAGCCATATAAGTGTTAGATTATAGGATTAGGGAAAAAGAGCCCAAGATGTAGCGTTTGGTCTTCGATCAATGTTACTATCAGCACCATTATTACTATTTGTGCTGTTATCATCATTTTTATTTTATTTTATTGCATTTATTATTATTATTATTTTATATATATTTCTATCTTTATTTTACTTAGTTACTATAATTAGTATTTTCCTATTTGACTTAATTTTATAATTGCTATTGTTATTATTATGTTATAACCTTTAAATTACTTTTGTCATTTAGTTTCGGGTTCCATATCTAGCCGACCCCAACTTGTTTAGGAATAATGGCTCTGCTGCTGTTGTTGTATTATCAATTAAATCTAACAATCCAAAAAGAATGAGATTTACTCACCTTGATTTTCGAATCCGTTTATCGTTCTAATTCCAAATTAAATCCATTGTGTAATTATTCTATCGTCGTGAATCCAACGTGATCGATTTTTGGATTTGGACTTCGAATGAATTAAACATGGATTAATGAACATTTTAAATAATTAATTGATAAGAAATTTAAATTATAAATCCTTTAAAACTTAAGTACTACCTTAACTTTCCTTCACTGTCTCGTTATATTGCTTCAGCCAAGTATACAACCATGACCACAACACCCTATGCCTGCAACAGCGCTATCACACCCCACACCATGAAGTTGTATGCCTCCATTCTTTGCCTCTCGCTGCCTCCACTCCACCAAAGGCCTGAATCCAACATCGCTATCACCTAACGCCTAGGCTCACGTGAATGGCCCAAGTCCTGAGAAATCGAACGTGATAGTCGCGACTTCCCTCATCACCGCCTCGCATTCCTGCCACGATCATGATCGAGCTCCTCAACTTCCAGGCATGGTGCCGCTCGTCCCAGCGCCTCCTCTCTCCCCATCGCGTACACGTACGCATAGCCAAACACTGCTCCTTCCCTCGTGTGCATCTTCGCTCCTCTCAATGCCATCGTGAATTTGATCGCGCCTCTCGTGATTTCGACTTAAATTGAATGGGAAAGGATATGTGATTTATTGTTGTTCCCCCTTTTTCTTTATTTTATTTTTTTTGAATTTGATTTTTGGTTTCACTGGAAAGGAGAAAAGATGTGCACAATTTTAAAAGATTTGGGGCGGCTATACGTAGAAGGAATTCCAAACGTGTTTTCGGATTAAATTATTTCTTGGCATTTTCAAATCGCACGATCAAACAGTAACTCCGAACGCTATGAAATTTGAAATCTGATAATAATACACTATTATGCATCCAATGGAACTGGTTTGTCGAATTCCAAGACTATGCCCCTGACCGCTTTTTTAACGCGTCGATTTGGTCAACGATTTCAAAAATTTGCGAAATCACTTGAAATTTCAGTTTTAAAAACTTATTAACTCAATTGTAATTTAAATAGAATTTATATCAACATTATAAATCATTCGACTCATATTCAACTCCAATTCGATTATTTAAACGATTTTCAATTATTAATTCAACAATTAAATTTATCTAATAAATCGCTATATGTGGAATTTAAATTCATTTTAAAATTTCAACCAAAATCTTCATTTTCCAAAATCATCAATTTACATTCCAAATACAATATTCAAAATCATTTAAATATTCAAACTTTAGCTATAAAAATCCAGATCGTTACATTTCTCCCCCTTAAAAAATTTCATCCTGAAATTGCTAGGGTAGGACGAATGATCCAAACCCATTAACTTATCAAAATCTACTTGTTACAACTCTACATTTCACCTTTCTAATCCTTTAGACTTACATTCACTTTCTATTTCCAAACATATATCAAAACCCTTTGTTTCTTAGTTAAATTCAAAAATCAAATTTTAGTTTTAAAAATTTTGAAATTTTTCTAACACCCTAAATTTTCGAATTTTTTTGGCAGAGTCTCCCTTGTACGAAGAGCCTTTTGCAGTATGATAGAAGTGATAAAAATATATACATCGACCCACACGGTCGGAATAAACAATATATATCAATATTTATTCATTGTGGTATTTAATCCGAAAACGTACTTTAATTTAGCGTTTTTAAGCGTTTTAAGCAAGCGAGTTCACTTCATATGCAATTTCGCAATCCAAATCAAACCCCATAGTCTCTCTGTACCTATGCTTACTCAATTCATACACATAAGTACCAAAAATATGAAATTTAACAACATTTCATTTATTTAAATAGTTAAACACAGACTTTGCATAACCGAGCATGTTAGACATGTATTTACAAGCAATTATAAGGTTCCGATACTAATTTAATTACTTTAATTGATCCATGTGCCATTTCATTCAATTCGAATGATTTACAACCAAATTTACTTGCATTCACTTCATAATTACACATGTTTTATTCATATCCATTTCAAATCGATTCAAAATCAATTTATTCACTTTCCATTTATTCACTTTTCATTTATTCACTTTTCATTTATTCATAGAATTTTATTTACTCTCGTTTACGTCAAACGACAATTTTGCCATGCAAATTCGGTGATACTCATTTAATAAAATAACCACTTAAGCTTATAGGTATTTTAACTTGATTCCAAATCAATTTATATTCAATTTTATTCCATTTAAAATTGAATCTCAATCCATTCATTCGCATTCCATTCACATTCACATTCATTATATTCAAATCCATTTTATTAAGCTCGAAATCATTCCATGCTACTTTATTAAATAACCATTTCACAAATTTATTTGAGACTAGCTTCCATCCAAAAATATTAACTTAAGTTAATTCGTTTATATCAAATTATTTCAACTATATAACTTAAGTTCATTTCCATTGTAATCAAACTTCGTTTCATTTTAAATTGATTCTTATTCAATCAAATTCCATTCCATTTACAAATTAATTCATTTGCTTAATCCACTTCAAAACTTAACGTCATACTCGAATTCATTTAAATAATATCCCAAAGCCATATTCAAGTTATTTACACTTAAATTGAATTTATTTGTAACCTAAGTCATCGCTATTTCAATCCATTTCTGTTTTATTTGACAAGATTTCAAAATATATTTAATTCGCTTTTTTTTAAGTCGAATTTTTATTTATAACTCAAATACCATATTCAATTTCAATTTTGATCCGCAATTCAATTTACTTAACCATGTTACGTTCCATTCCCATATTCAATTAACTAATTAATTTAACTAATTAGTTCGCTTCCAATTTATAATTCACAATTAGTTTTTTATATCAAAACCTCCTTCATTTAATTTATTTGAGTTCAAATTCATTTTATAATTGAAGTTTGAATTTTTATTTCTTCACCAAAATATCAAATCATTTTCATTTTTGTTTGCTCTATTCCATTTTTCAATTTTATAAGTTACATAACTTATTTTTCACATTTCCATACTTTCTATACTCGAGTTTATACCCTATTTTAATCAAATTCAATTTGATTCACCAATCATTTGACTTCCATAATTCAAGTCTATATTCATTTCATTTAGTCATCTCAATTATACATCCAACTCTATTAAATTCAAGTTTCATTTCAATAATGATAACTTATAGTTATATTGTAACAACCTGGTTATTTTAATGATTTTAAATAATTTAATTTATTTGATTTTTTGTTGAAATTTTGAATAATTGAAATTTGAAATAAAAATTTAATACTTGGAATACGTATATATGAACATAGAAAACGGTAAATTTTCATCTGATAATACGAAAGTTTGTTTTATTGTGTAATTTTATTTCAATTTAAATTAGTTAATATTTGATGATGATAAAATGTTTTCCAAACCTGAATATTTTTGTATAATAAAGTTTTAAATCATCTTCTGGGTGAGACATCATATTTTATTTCGTCAAATTTTGACTGTTATTGCTCCGTTTATCTTATTTTGAACAGATTTGCAGCATTTTCGGTACCGATATCGATTTTTGACAGGATGATCGTACCGCTGATATCTGTGTATTGTTCTGATCGTCTCGTCGTGCTGACCTCTGTGGTATATTCATTTCTATATTTCGGAGTCCGATACGTGTCAGAATTCGCGAAAAATTACCCATATCGGTGCCGTTTAAGTTTTATCTACTCGTGAGCGTTCGTTTATTCACAGGTTGGTAACCAATAGCCACATAAAATTTATTTCTGCCTTTTTCTACTCCCTATTTTAATCTATATTTCTATATTCGTTTAATTTTTTTCTCACCTCCTCAGGCCGTTCATTTTCGAGGAAATTTTTTGATAACTTATAAAACAATGCTGTACATATTTTTCATGTCCCTTCACGCTCTTCCCCTTGTGCCTCCTCACCCGCTTATGTCTGAGCATCGAAAGCCACACCACCGGCCTAACATCCACCTGTATTTTGCCCGACCCAAGCCTGGACCTCAAGCAAGTCGTTCACCATCACTTCCTCCCTCTGATGCTAGTTCATCGTGCGCGCGTAAGCGACCTGCGTCCCCTTCCCGTGCTCCACCATCAAGCCATTGCCCATCACCTTGCTCCTCCATGACACGTAGCAGCCCTCAGAAACCCGAGTCTTCAACCTAGCGGCATGCCTTTTGATTCTTAGGTAATATATATAAATATATATATATATATATATATATATATGCATGTATTTCGTATGTTGTATTATATTTATATTTATATATATTGGTTTCTAATCTTATATTGTAGTATTTTATTGTCAGAAGCTATACATATTTACAGTTTTCCTATTTTGTCTGAAGCTTGCATATATTATAAAACGTAAGTATATTTTTTTTTGAATATGTTATGCAGAGCAGTGTCTTGATTCTTTAAATGAGTGTATATATATGTAGTATTATATGAATATGTATGTTTTATATAAATTTAATTGTTAGTTATATGTATTTTATGTTCATAACATACAAAAGGTTTGATATGTGTTATATATTGTTTGTTATGTGTTTAAAACTTACATATATTTGTACGTATATTATATATATTAACCGCGCTTCAAGATTTTACAGTATAAGTAATATAATATATGATTCTAATTGTTATGAATTACATTATATATAAATTATTCATATTATGGGTCTTATTATATATTATAGATGTATTGATATTTTGATTTAAAAAAATTGTATAGAGTTTTAAAATATAATATGTATATGAAGATCTTATTTTGAATGAGGGTTTTAAAGTAAATATTGAAGTATATCTATATATATTTAGCTTTATAGAAGTTGTACTGCGAACCTCTCTCTGTATATATGTCTCAGTACATACATACCAGTCCAAATAAGGCTACACACATGTTATATATAGATTTTATATTCGACTTGCTTTTTTCTACTTTACTATCTTTTGGGAATTCGATTATGTTTTATATAATAAGTAAGTTGTATATAGTATATATGAGTTTGCATATTAGTATAATTTTTAAGTTTAAAATTTTTATATATATAAGCATTTTGCATTTTTATAAGTATAAATATAAGTATTTATTTCAAATTATATTATGTATGCATATATGTTTGATTTTAACATATGTATTTTAATTTAGAACAATGGTTTCGAAATACATATATATTTAATTTAATATCTGTTTGAATTTAGTATGATATTTTTTATATAAGTATAGTTATATATAGCTACATATTAGTTCACTTATATCAATTATCTTTGTCAATCCAGTTTTGATTCGATTTCGTCGATTCCTATTTATCAGCTTTGTTCGTCGAATTTGTGCCATTCAGATTTTCTTTGGAATTCGTGCTTGGATTCGTAACCCATCTCATTCTCGTTCATCTGTAGTCTCGAAAGATAGAAATCACTCACGATTAACGTTTTTATATTTATTAAAATTGATTTCAATTGAAACGACAATTGAAATATGTCGCTGTTAGTTATTTACATTGCTATATATATGCTATTATCTGTATCTGTTCACCTGTGACATCTGACACTACTATCTGTTATTTACATTGATGATATATGCATGTTATATTATTATCACATCTATTCTCACACTGCAAGTTCCCTATTAGTATAGAAATTCACGTTGGGTTGAAATGATACATAACCGAATGATCTGTAGAATAGGAGAAAATCGTTATGGGCTGAATTGATAAACCCAAGCGATTTTCATTGAATTGAATTTGGGATTGCGGGTTGAAATGATATATACTCGTATATATTTAAATTGCTGATTGAAATGATAAATATCTGTATCACATGACCTATTATAGAAAATTATTTACAGACACCATTGTCTATATATTTTTGAAATGATTTTTCCAAGGATTTGAAATGAATATTTTGGTTTTAATACATATTGATTTTAAGATATTATATATGTGTTATTTTATAAAGGTTTAAAATTTAGATTTTTAAGTTTATATGTTTGAAAACTTTAAAGGTTATAATTTAGTTTTGAAATTATATATTATAAGATTTTACTTATAATTTTACTATTTTAAAAATATATAAATTAAGTTTTAATATAAAATAAGTTTAATAATAAGATTTGGTTTATTAAAGTTGATTTAATTAATATGTAATATGTTTAAGTATTTATTTAAAATTTTGTTTTCAAATATAAGGTTTATAATAAATTTTAATAAATTAAGGTTGGGAAGATAGATTTGAAATTGGTATTTAATTAAGAATTTTATTTACTTAAATCGATTTGAGTTTGAGATTTAAAAGGATATGATTTTATAACATGATTTTGATTAAAAGTGATTTAAATGGATATTTCAAATTTACATAAATTGAAATGGTATATTTGGTTTTATTTAAATTCAACGTTTTATTTAAATGTTATTGGAATGATTAAGTAAATATTTCAAACCAAAAAAATAGTAAAGTGAATTTGTTATATATATAAAATTATCGAATTTAGTTTTGAAATTGTGGAATATTTAAAGCTTTGAAATATATTGAAAGTGAAATGGTTTATTTTGTGGTTCAAATCTGTATTTGAAAATTGATACAGGTTGAAATGTTTTATTGAGGAACTGAATTAAATTGAAATTAATGAATTGAGATTGAATTAAAGTTGAATTTTGGAATTCGAGTTGATTTGAATCTGTGAAATTTGAGAAAAACTATTTTTTATATAAAGTATTTTTAAATTATATTTAAACTATTTATATATTTTTACTTTATAAATTATTTTAATATAAACTTTTTAAATATAAATCATTTTTAATATAAACTATTTTAGTATGCTAATTATTTTAATATAAACTATTTTAACTTATAACTATTTTATATAAACTATTTTATTTTATAAACTATTTTATTATATATACTATTATTAATATTTAAACGGTTTAAAAGAAATGTTATGATTTCAAAGTGTTATGATTCCAAAGTGTTATGACTTCAAAGTGTTATGATTTCCAAAGTGCTATGATTTCAAAATGTTGTGATTTCCAAAGTGTTATCATTTTAAGTGTTTTGGTTTCGAAAGTGTTATAACTTTGAAAGTATTATGATTTTCGAAGTGAATATTTTTGAAATGGAAATGATATCGTGTTGATTTGGTTTTGAAATGGAAATGATATCGTGTTGATTTGGTTTTGAAATGGAAATGATATCGTATTTATATGGTTTTTGAAATGGAAATGATATTTTGGTTTTGAAGTATAAACTATTTTGAAATGATCACAGTGTTATAATAACGTTGGGTTGTTAAAGAAACCGGGATCGGTTATTGTCATACTCTCTGCCAATGTCGAAAACCACTTTAACAACCGTGTACGCGGTAGAGATTCCAGAATGAAGTAGGATGGTGGCGACGATCCTATATAAGGTATATAAGTGGACCCGACTCCTGTGAGTTGGCATAAGGTGGCTAAAACAGGAGCAATCGACGGGCCAAGTGAGGTAGCTCCGTCAATCGAACACACTTCTTCGATACCATTCTATTACTTTGTGATTGTTTGGGTGCACCTTTGATTTGGGAGTGTGGCTCAAGGTGGACGGTGGCTGCGGCTATGGGTTGCCACCAGTCCGGATGCGTAATTGGTATATCTACCCTGGAATTGCCTAGTTGTGTCGTGTCACCTACCATATCGAGACCACTAGGAGTTTGTTTTGTGTCGTACCTATGGAGTACCCTCTGGTAGCCTCCCGATCAGGAGGTATTACGGTATTGTATAGACTATTGGCACTATAAAATGTGTTAAGGGGGATATGGACAATGCCTTAACGCTATTTTAATAGTTTACTTTACTATATACATTATTATAATAGCGTATACTACTACATAGTAGATAGTTTAGCGGATCCTTAGAGGATGGTGATCCCAAACATCCTTTGAGTACTTGTATTTCAGTTGATATTTCACTTGAGTTGGATATATTGATATAAGAATTTTAATCCTAACTCGAATGTTTTCTGTTTTGCTTTACGCTCGGGTCAGACTGAGTGTCACAGCATTCGAGACTCACCTTGGAGTCTGGAGCTTCGCTTGGAGATGCAATAATCGATTCAGCTTTCATTTATTCAGTTGATTCCAATGATGTATTTAGTTTTTGTATTTGACTATTGTATTGAAACTTCTATGTATTCGAGACTTATGTTGTATTTTTTTAACTCGGTTATATATACATATAGTAGCTTCATGAACTACTATTCATTTGTTTCCACTGCTTATTGTTATATTACTCTGTGTTTGTGATTCTATAATTGATTTATTTACTGTATATGCTGAGTTTTGCTAAATATAAATTAACAATCCGATATTTTGAGCAATTCAAGTCCGACATGTGCGGATGTGAATGGTTAAAATACCAAGATGTTATATATATATATATATAACTATTTAACAACTCAAATTTTATATTTTAATTCAATTTGATATAATTCAAATTCCAATTCCAATTCAAATTTTATTTAACATAACTCAAGTTAAATTTTATTCATTTTAACTTACTCATGCTAAAATTTATTTCCAAAACTCAAATTCCATACTTTTATTTCTTATTAAAATCATTTCCAATTTACAAGTTCATAACTTATTTCCTAATGTTTTCCCAACATTTTTATTAAAATTCCAGATTTCAAACACCCAGTTTTTATTTCTAATCATTTTGAATTCATATATACATAGCTCTTTGGTTTAATAAACCATTTCACTGGAATTTTCAAAATTTACTTGGTTCCATTCCAAAACAATTTCCCTCCGGAATTTTCAAAACAACACTTGTTTACCAACCTTAAATCTCCATACCAAATTACTATGGTAGCAATCCATCACCTTGAAACTCAAAATGAACACCGAAAATGTCGCGATCATCATCGGAATTATTTTCCAGCGATTGTAGTGAGTTCAGTGCTTTTATCGCCTCAAAATCCTTTTTAAAATATTTTCATTCAAAAGTGCTTCCAAAATAATATTATTATTACTTAAAAACACTTTGGAAAAACATTTCCAAAAATCTCTGGTATTTAATTTTCCAAATTTCTGGTTTGAATCCATTTTTAGTTTTATAATTCATACACGTACAATTTAATTTGTTTTTTATAAACCTTTCGAATTTTATAATCTTGTTTTGATTATAATAATATCATCAAAACATACCAATTTACTATAATAATTTCTAGAAAATTATTTCTTTTATCAAAATATAGTTGGGTAAAATTATCTCATTTACCTGCTTCAAAACAATACCGTGTCAGTTTACGATCCTTAAGTGTTTACAAACTCCTATCGATTTCATGGCATCTCACTACTCGACCATAATTTATATGCCACTCAACAGATGAATCAACACAATATAAAATATTTATATTCACTAACAAATACGTGCTAATATCTATAATACACTAAGACTCATTCTAGAGTACTACTGACCCTATCTCCAATGAGTAATCCCCACCAAAGCCAAGGTTCTCGCTTAATCTGGCTCTGGTTCCAAATGTGATGACCGATAGACTTTTCAACCATCCTAGTAGCAGCCACTTTCCGCTGTGGCATACATTGATACCTCGAATTTGCTTTTACGGCCAACCCCTCCACTATAACCAACCACTCAGGGACATGTAGGGGTAAGAGTCATCTGTTTGCTACCTAACAAGAATTGAGAACCCCTATCATACGTGAACCTATCACCAAGAAAATCAGATCTCGGTCTCTTCGAAACGATCAACGAATTTGGACAAGTTTGATAGTCGGTTATTTAACTATGAAATAACATCCATAAGCAGCAACTAGGCCTTATTTAAATCTTTCAAAATATTTACTTTAAAATATCCTTACAAAGACATCTATTTCAAAACTCTTCTAGTAATTCAATACTTGAAAACAATTCCAAACTTATATTCATAACATGATATTTTCAAATCATATTCTACTTCAGCACTTCGTAAAATATTCCCAAATTCGATTTATAATCCATTACTTAGGAAAATTATCTCCATATAAAACTTTCGTCGCTATACTATTCCCGAAACCCTTTATTTCAACACTTAGGGAAAATTTTATAAATCTATTTTTCGAAATCTTTTCTAATATCCATACTTAGGAATATTTCATAACTTATCTCATAAATCTCCGACTTTTGTTCGAAACTTCTAGTTTGAGGGACTTCACCGCTAATGAGCATCGATAAGCTGTCGCACGCAATCAATCAAAGTGGTTCCCTTCCTTATTATATAGAATCGATCTCGGGCCCTACCCCCTTTTACATTATCCAAAATCGATTATACTCACTTATTATCTCGTCTTTCTATTTATAACTTTTTTATGAATTCAAATTCAACCTCGAAGTTCTTATTTCTAACAATTTAGAAATATCCTTTAAGTTCCCAGAATTCATTATAATATTTTTTGTTATAAAATCACATCTGTTACATAAATCCCATCTACAAATCTTGAGAGAATTTATAAATAAATTCCAATAATTCCAAATATATATATATAAGTTTTTTTAAATAATAATTAATTTTTTTCAAACAAGTTTAAGCAACTATTTAAATATCAAAATACTTTAAATAAACATCAAAAAATCATTTCCAACTCATTTTAAATAAACTAATCGATTTACAAAGCTGAATATAAGAATTAAAATTTTATTTCAATTAATATCAAATATTTGAAAATTTTACTTCCAAAGTATTTCAATACTAACTAGCTTTAAATTATATAGTTTAATGAATAAAATTTTCCATTTAAAAACAAACTTAACTTCTTAATAAGAAAAACATCCTTTAAAATCTCAATAACAAATTCAATTATAAATTCCTCTCGATTCACAACACATCGATTTCATTACGATTTTCTAGCCATTTCCACCTTTCAAAATAGAATCCACTATTTTTTCGAAAAAACCCGGTTCTATATCTCAATATAAATTCACATTGTGAATTTATATTTCCAATTTATCAACTAATATCATTTCTCTTATTTATAAACACCATTTATAATTTATAAACTTTTTTAGGTTTTTCTTGTTTATAAAATTAATCTCACTTATAAAATTCCATTTATAAATCCATTTTTTAAAAAATCTTTTATATAATTTATTTTAAAATCTCTACTTAGAATATTTTACAAATAGCTAAGTGCTACCTTAGAATGATTTTTTAGATTTACTCACCTTGATTTTTCGAATTCATTTATCATTCTAATTCCATATTAAATCCATTGTTTAATTATTCTGTCGTCGCGAATCCAACGTGATCGATTTTGTGATTTGGACACATGGATTAATGAACATTTTAAATAATTGATTGATAATAAATTTTATATTAAAAATCCTTTAAAACTTAAGTGCTACCTTAACAATCCCTTACTCTCTCGCAATATTGCTTCAGCTAAGTAGACAACCACGACCACAACACCCTACGCCTTCTACAACGTTGTTGCAACCCACACCATGACGTTGTATGTTTCCATTCTTAGTCGCTCGCTGCCCCACTCCACCAAAGGCCTGAATCCAACATCGTTATCGCTTAACGTCCAGGCTCATGCGAATGGTGCAAGTTCTGAGAAGTCGAATGTGACAATCGCGACTTCCTTCGTCACCGCCTCGCGTTCCTGCCTCGATCATGATCGAGCTCCTCAACTTCTAGCACGGCGCCGCTCGTCTCAGCGCCTGCTCTCTCCCTATCGCATACACGTACGCGCAGCCAACCATTACTCCTTCCCTCGCGCGCAGCTTTGCTTCCCTCAATGCCATCGTGATCGCGCCTCTTGTTATTTCGACTTCAACTGAATGGGAAAGGATGCGTGATTTTATTATTGTTCGCCCTTTTTCTTTTTTCTTTTTTGAATTTGATTTTTGTTTTCACTAGGAAAGAAAAAAGATGTGCATGATTTTAAAAGATTTAGGACGGCTATACGTAGAAGGTAGGTTGGCTGGATTCAGAGTCCTACGGTGGCTAGTTTGACTTTTCATTTGAAATTTATAAATTTAATTATCAAAATATCCTACTTAGCATGTCTTGAAATTTCGAAGCCCCATTGAGGCGTGCCGCATGGCGTTCCTAGTTTTATACCACTATTCCAAACCGAATGGAACACGTCTCGAAACCTAGTTCAATCATATGGATAAGATAGGTTTTTAAATCGACTATTTAAATTAAATTGAATTATATTATTTCTAGGCGTTTTCAGATCGTGCGACCAAATATAACTCCAAAAGCCATGAAATTTGAAATCTGATAATTATACACTATTACGGATTCAATGGAACTGATTTCATTGAATTCTGAGACTGTGCTTCGGACCGCTATTTTAATGCGTCGATTTAGTCGACGATTTTAAAAATTTGCAAAAGAACTTGAAATTTCAATTTTAAAAACTTATTAATTCAGTTCTAAATTAAATAGAATTTATATCAACATGAGACAATCGTTCGATTCATATTCAACTCCAATTCAATTATGTAAATGATTTTCAATTATTAATTCAACAATTAAATTTATCCAATAAATTGCTATATTTGGAATTTCAATTCATTTTAAAATTTCAATCAAAATCTTCATACTAAAAAAAGGTATCAATTTATATTTGAAATCATTTAAGTATTCAAAATTTAGCGACGAAAAACCCGGGTCATTACAAAGTTTGTGTGGAAGAATAAGCATCACAACATGAATTGGAAGGATATGTATCGTATGAAAAATGATGGGGGTGTGGGCATAAGGAAAATACAGGAGATAATGAACGTAGTCTCTTTAAAATTCATATGAAGATACTTGCAAGGGAAATGTTTATGGGCTCGGTGGATGAGAAAAAGATATTGCAAAAAAAATTCATTATTGTTGAGGACCATAATTCATTATATACATGGAAACCGTTTCTTAGACAAGAGCAAATCAAAAGGACTAATCAAAAGGAAATTAAGCAATGGATGTAACACAAGCTAATTGTTTACGGCCATTGGATTAATGTTTGCCGTTGAAAGACCTTTCAGGATGGAAAACAATCTCGATCATCGGAGGCCTAACCGGAGTGTATCTTCACCCATTTTCAATGGAAAAAGGGGAGAAGATATCTATAGTTTTCATCCTCATATAACATAACAAATTAAAAATTCCATTGAATTAGCATTATAATGAGGATCATTGGATTTGGAAGGCCCAACTGACATGGAATTTTCTTTTAAAATAGCCTAAAATCATGTAAGGAAGAAACATAATATAATAAATTGGTGCAAGCACATTTAGAACACTGCATGTACACCCAAGAAGTTTATGTGCAAAACTAGAACTAAAGAAAAATTTCTAGATGGAACCCAAACATAGAGAAAAAGTGCAAGTTGTTTAATCAAGGGGATGAGTTAAGAAACCACCTATTTTTTCATGCGTCTAATAAAAAAAGCTTGGACTTGTCCGACAAGATAAGTTCTCTCCCTTTGATGTCTTCTATTCCAGCATTTGCTTGTTTGATTAGCTGCTTGCAATCTGCAACGATTAGCTGCTATGTATGAGTATATAAGCTTAGACTAATGTGAATTGTTGACCTGGATATTATATGAAAATTTTCAAGGATAGAACTGTTTATACGAGCTTTAGATGATTTTAAATCCTTAGCCTCCATCCTCATTGGATCATATGCCTTCTTAAAGATAATGTTCACAGAACTTCAACAATCAATCAAAATTCTTCTCACCGGTACAGGGCCAATCATGGCTTAGATAACCATCGGATCGATAGTAGGGGCCTCTACTCTATTGGCATCCCTGCTCCAGAATACTATATCATCAATCATCATACACTATTGCTTGGTTGGAGGTCCATCCCTCGTATTCGAACAACATTCAAAATCAACATGTCTCATTGAACTAGCATAGCGCTCCATTTCCTGCTAAATCCTATCTGTAGGATACGGTCCACCAACTATAGTGTTTATTACCAACCTTCCACCGGCCCGTGCAGGCTCCTTAGTCCTACGTGAAGCTTGCCCTCGATTGGGGTCAGACGTCCCCAGTCTGCAATCCAGTGGATTTTTCACAAACTGCTTCCTATCGAATTAATTTCTTAATGGCATCTTGGAGATGCCTACACTCGTCCGTATTATTCCCGTAACACTCATGAAACCGGAAATACTTTTCGGTTTGCTTTTGCATTTTTGTCGACTCTTTCGGACGCGTCTTCTTATATTGAAAAGTATTACAGTGGACATGTAAATGTTCTCCAGGGATGCATTCAAAGGTGTATAGATATCATACATAGGATACCTGGGCTTCGGCCTTCCGGGCTCCCTCTTTCGATCTCGATTCCCTTCACCACTTCTTTTCTACTAATTCAGCTTGTTTTGAACATTGACCTACACCTTCCTAGAACTCTCGTCAGACTGCTTTATCGCGATATTACTTTGCACCGCTTCCCCACTAGGCCCTGCAACATTGCTCTTTCTAGACAATCTGGCTTCCTCCTTTCTCACAAACTGGGTCGCCTTTGAATAGAAACATTCCAACGTGGCCGGCGGTTTTCCAGCTAGCCAATCCTTGAGTTTAGATTCCGGGTTGACAACTCTCGTCACAGCCACGATTATCACATGATCATTTGGGTTACAAACTATAATGGCCTCGACATGAAATCTCTACAAATAGTCCTTCAATGATTTCCCCGGAGCCTGGATTACACTTCATAATGACATCACATCTTTAGGACGAGTAGCGTAGATCCATAACTGCTCCATAAACCTTGTTGCCAGTTTGTCGAATCTTGAGATTGATCGTGAGGGGAACCTTGTGAACCACATCATGGCTATCTCATGGAGAGTTATAGGGAAGCATCTACATTTGGTGGCATCGTTCGCTCTTGCTGAGTCCATCAACCATTCATACCCCATGATGTGCTGCCTACGATCGGTTTTCCTCTCATAGACAGGCATCGTAAGCATATTAAACCTCCTAGGATATTCCGCATGTAAAACACCGTTGGTAAATGGGGTATGACTCCTAGAGACTCCCCAATCATCATTCGTCAAGCCCTATTTCTCCTTCACCAACTATTTGAACATTGCCGATAAGTCTGGTGTCTGGATAGGTGGCGCCAAGTAGTGGTCATGCTCCACCTCGCATGAACGTTCAGGTCGGTGTCTATGGGCCATTTCATGCCTCCTTGGCCTATCATCCTCCTGATGAGCATTCTGAGAATTCACCTCATTATCATTCCGAAGCGGTGGTAGAATCCAAACGTACTCCAGCATCCAAGTTCCCAGTTCCAGCACGAGCATGACTCCCCAACTGCACTTATGGAGCGGTCCCTCTGACTGAGGGATTGGTACCGATCGCTAAGGAGGGATTGGCTTCGACCCATCTTGGTAGACCATGTTAGTCCACCAAGCATTGCTCCAATGTCCCTGTTCGTGCCGCTTCAACTCTGCAACGCCTTCACCTGTGAAATTTGTCTGATGAAGTTGAAGTATCTGACGCCGAGTAAGAAGCAAGATCCCTTCTGGCGCTTTGGCGCTGTTGTTGAGCAATCTAGTTCATCAAGTTGGCATTAGTTTGGGTTTGCTCGTTTAGCTGCCTACGACTCTCCATTAGAACTCTCATCAAGTCATTGAATTCAGCTCTAATTATGGAATCAGTGGGGTTCTAGACTACAACAAGCTCCACTTTCACATTAACAGGCTGGTTGTTTAAAGCCCCTTTGTTGGACGTTGACAGTTTCGTTTGCATCAACATTCTATGAAGTAGATCTGGTGTGCCTCACCGTTTTGGATTTCTTTTTTTAGACCTTGGTAAATTTGAGTTGTATCTGCAAGCTTTTGAAAATGAATCTGGATCTCCTTCAAGGGATTTCCTCAATCCAGTAGCAACAAAGGTGATTCTAACAAGTTGAGAATCAAGGTTTTCGGTGAAAGCACCAAAATGTTCGCAACCAAATTGGCCACAAACACCCAAGAATAGATTTAAGTAGTGAAATAAATGAAGAAATTAAATGAAAACAAAGGAAAATCACAAAATATCAAGAAACATGCAACAAAAAGCAGAAACAATAAGATTTACGGTGGTTCGACGTTGATGGCCTACGTCCACTTTAAATACTCTCTTTATTGCTTTCCGGTAAACTTGATTACAATTAAGTACAACAAGAACAACGATAGTTCAAGAAGTAACGTAGAAAGTTAATTACAATAATGGTGGAATCTAACCAACAGCATAAGAGTCCCATAATGGCCCCCTATGTCTTTATATATAAATGAAGGAAGCTTCCAATCTGATTGGAACAACGGCAATAGGACCTTCTTGACCATATGGGCCCACCATAGGAAGGACTGGGCATTGTTAGGTATACTTGGTTAGGTGCAACCCAAACATTATCATTTAATGTTAACTCGATATATAGTAAGTAGTTACCATTGAGAGTTTGAACTCAATGTGCAGATGGGTGGTCTATTGTTGGGATAATACACTAGAGATGCTTCTAGGAATTATTCTATGTCGGTATATTCCACCTGTGAGTGGAAACTATCGTAATCATAATAGGATTTAAGCTCATTGAGGATAGCTAGCCTATAATGCGACGATAACTTATATAGGATCAATTTCACCCGGGTGAATAGGGTGATACTATTAATTATAAAATTTAATGCGGAAGTATATAAAATATTTGCAACATAGAAATAGCAGAATAATAGCAGTATCGATATTAGAAAAATAATAAAAAGCAAAGATAGAACAATACAAATTTACCCAGTTTTGGAAAAACCATGCTTACGTGATGCCCCCAAGGTTTCCACTAGAAATTAAGTAGTCAGACACTTACACACGTAAACTCACGACACCCGCTATCAACTAACGTAACTCTATACTAAAAACCCTGCCACAATTCAGCCACTGAGTTGCGAATTCTCGAATTACACCATCATGGCTTGTCCCCTAGTCACACGACTAGAAAATTACAAAAGTTTAAAAACAATTTAAACACCTTAATTTAAATTAAAGCCCAAATTAATAAAGAAACTGGCCCAAACAAAAAAACACAGAGGAGAAAATAATCCCCCTGTTTCTTTTATACTATCGGTCGTATCCTTTTTCATCTAAAAAAATGGCTGCTTCTCATTCCTTCTTCGATCTGAAATTATGGCTTTTGATAAATTGAAGACGCCGACTGATTGTTGGTTGATTACAATGGCTATTGCTTTGATTTGCTTTGACTATCAAATCACTTCGATTTGCACACGGTCGCTTCAATTCGTTGATTTCGGTATGAATTGGTATGTGATTGTATGCTCTTTGCTTTACTGGTTAATTTCCTTGAACTCGATGATTTTAGTGCCAATGATGTAGATGGTTTATGTAGGGATGAAAACCCTAAATTTACGTTCGAATATATTTTGAATTCATTTGTTAAAATTTAGCTAGGCCGTTGATTTTGCATCAATGCTTGTGATTTGTACTGACTTGTTCATATTCGTATATTTTTTGATTACTTGATTATCAAGGCTTTGATTTTGAACTTGCTCGATTCCATGATTATCACAGCTTTGAATTCTCTGACATTTGAACATGACTTTGGTCGTGGTTGACTTCGGCCATTTGAAATGATTTCTGGACTTTGTTCGATTTTCTGTATATATCTCGTTTTGAAATTGTTTGACTCACGGTTTCGACTTGATTTGAAACTACTGTTACATTCACTTGACTTCTTCGGCTTGATTAATTTCTTTTATCACTTTGACACTCACGACACCTTGCTGTGTTGATTATATTGTATATTTATTCATGTTGTCCTTGACTTGTTTGTTGTCCACACTTTGTTAATATACACTGCTCTGTGTACATTTGTCTGCACTGCTTCATCGATATATATGTATATGCATGTCTGGTTTTCCTATACACACACATCTATGTTTTTGTTTTTCTTGAAGTCATGTGTATTTTGGCCTTGTGCTCTGTATATATGTATGGTCTGCACCGTGTCTTTACTTGGCCTTGCTCATCTACCTGTATTTACACGCTTGCTGCAGCTTTGTACATGCTTTGATTCATCTATACTTGATGTCCGACTGCATGTATATAAGTTTGGTCTACATGTTGTTTTGAATTTGGAGCTTGTGAGTTGCATCCCTAGTTTGCATTAGAATTTTATTGCTTCGAACCAGTTTCATGTTATAACAGTGCATGCCTTTGTGCACTGATTTTGAGTTGTTGCTTTAATCTTGAACTGCTTTCAAGCTCCACTATATAATTGTAATGTCGGAACACTTAAGTCAGGTCTTGTGGTAGCTTTGCATTCATACTTCATGTTTTGACTTGTGCTTGACTATATACATGTTTCAAGCCTCTGTTTCACAGGTCATTCGAGTTTGCACTATGCACTAGTTGAAGCTCTTTACTGTTTGAACTGTATTCATGACTTTGCTTCATCTGATGCACTGTATCTGATCTTACGTTTCTTCGAGTTAATGCTTTGAGCTAGTTTGAATATATGTATTTTTGTATTCAGTTGAATTGCATCATGTCACTTGTGCTCATTGTGTAGTCTGATTTTGGTTTCTTGATGCAGTCTTGTTTTATGTAGTATTTGCCGCACCATGTAGTAGCCTTCCTTGAGCTCATTTGATTTTGTATTGGTAATCATGTGAAATGTTGTCATGTGTACATTTGTACATAAACATTGAAGTCTGGTTTGACCATGCTTCATTGTGTTTAAAAACTGTTCGAAGTTGGGTTTTAAGTCATGTGTACTATTCATTTTCTTTTTGAGTTGACCCATTTGAATATCGAGGCTGTGTTGTTTGAAAACTAGAACTTGACAATTTTGTGATGTTATTTATATCGCACCTAAGTTGAATCCAGCTTTGCCTTGGGTTTGACCTTGTGCTCTGGCCGTGACTTTATTTTTAATACACTTGAGTTGAACCCGACCTTTGATTGGGTTTGACCTTGTGCTTACCTGTCCTTGCAATTTTATCAAGTGTATATTGGTATGCACGGCCTTTTGGCATGTACAGTGATACACTGTGCATGTCACAAGTTGTTCGTGTATGATGAATTCAAAGTAAATGATGATGAACAACTCAAATAACCGAGGTAAATAATATTTTCAAAATACGCATTTTATTTTACACTGCAAAATATTTCTTTTTCATTTTTACTGCTTCAGTGTTTACTTTTCAGATAACTCAGATGCTGGATTTAGGCTGGTGCAGAGTTGAAGATAAAATACGAGCGAACGAGTGATATGTAGTGAGGTGAACATTATAAAAGGAAAATTGTGATGTAATCGAATTTGTATTGTAATCAAAAATTGTGCGTCTATATATATATTGAGAGCTCAAATTTGTACTATTTAAAATTGTAATGAAATATTAGTTTGAATAAAATATCTGTTTGAATTTAAATTCTATGTTATTTATTTTATTTAGCAAATATTTATTTAATTATGTGAAAAATAAAATAGTACAATAACAAATACATTTCAGTGATTATATATATGTTTTTAATCATCAGACAAAAATCTTATACTAGCATATTCAACAATCTCCCCCTTTTGATGATAACAAACATATATTTAAGATTTTGAATTTATTAAATGTAAGTAGGTATAGATGAAATCTATTTTCTCCCCCTATTTGAATGCTCCGTTTCTACAAAAAGCTCTCCCTTCATATATGCATGAAAAATAAGTAGAAATATGCAAATAAGCCTAGATGCAAATAGAAAATACAAAATAAAATATTTGACGTTTATTTGCCAAAATTTTAACTTTTCTCTCCCCCTTTTGCTATTAGTAAAAGTGTAATAGTG
Organism: Allium cepa; assembly: GCA_030765085.1. NCBI lineage: Eukaryota > Viridiplantae > Streptophyta > Magnoliopsida > Asparagales > Amaryllidaceae > Allium > Allium cepa. The sequence goes on from CM060931.1 coordinate 469,343,888, forward strand.
TTAGAAAAATAGAGATAAAGTGATAGACATTAATACAATATTAATACCTAATCGAGCATAAATATTAAATTTCAATAAAAATCAAACAAAAATCATAAATACTCTGTTTGACACATATTCCACTTTGGATGATAGAGATGACGTCATCATATAAAACCATATAGATGTATCTATTTATGGTATATTTATATCAGGAATTTGAATATCTACTAACCATGCATAACCGTTAGGACTTTTAAATGAGATTAGTAGTATTCCAAATTTTTATATGAAAAATGAATTCAAGTATCTTCTAACCACGCATAACCGTGAGGACTTTTAAATGAGATTAGAATCAACTTGTCTATTTAATTAAACAATTTTGATATGCATTCTATATATGCATAACCGCGAGGACTTTTAAATGAGCATGAAAGCACATAATCAAAAATTTCAAGTAATTCACCTATGCATAACAGTTAGAACTTTTAAATGAGAGTGAATACTTTGGATGTTTTTATTGCTAAAGATATAATAAATTGAAAAATGAATGATTTCCCGTTTTAAATATCATATACCGACATACTATATTAGATTTTGGTGAGTGATGCTCGATAGAAATATGATAGAAATAGAAATGGTCATGGAATTTTTGCCAATAAAAAGTTTTTATAACTCTTATTAAGTGTACCGTCTCAAGTTATAATATATGATCAATATCAACACTCATTACTTTTTCAATCATTATTTATCTTTCCGATAATCAGTAGGGAGTCAGATTAGTTAATGTAGTCATTTAAGATCAAAACAAAAAATAATTATAAAATCAAATTCTCTATGATTAATCTGAAACTAGGTCAACATAAACTATTTTCTGGAAGGGGTTTTATAAAGAAAAGTTTGTTTATTTGAAAATCAGTTGAAATGACATATTTTCTTTAAAAACAATGCAGCTACAGAACGTCTCAACATAAATCACATTCCACTAGTAATTTTTCTATCAACTAGATTGCCAATGTAATCTGTATCTGAATTTCTCTTTGATTCAAGATTATCATTAGTTTGATGTCATAGACCAGACTGTGATGTGTACAATAAAATATCTCAAAATCATTTAACAGCTTTTCAATGAAATTCTTTTGGATATGAATTGAAATCGTGCAAATTTACAAACAGTGACCATAGTGTCAGATCCAGAAGTAGTAAGATAAGCAAATAAATCCACGTGTATCATGAGTAATCATCAATCAATAAAACATCATCATTAATCTAATCAAATATGTATGAACTATTTCAAAGTCTCTAGAAATACTTAGAGTATTCTCGGCATAAAAGTATAATTGGCCAACACTTTTGAATAATTCAGAGTCAAGATTAACATTCGTTTCTTTATCACATAATTGGCTGATTTAAATTCAGATTATGGTGCAGATTATCACATTTAATATATTGTTCAAGATAGATGTACCGTTACCTTTTTTACCTTTATGATAATTTTTCGTTATTTTCTATTGTGATTCTGTCACCTTTATACTAGGCTAAGAAACTTTGATTTATTGCCCATCGCATGCCTAGAACAGCCATAATCCAGGTAACACTGCTATTGCCTTAGCCTGCCACCACACCTACATGAGAAAAGATTTTTGTGACCTATTTGTTTTTATAGGTCCATGGTTGTTAGTGGCAACTCATTTTGAAAAATATGTCTGTATAGACCCAAAACTATTTATTTATGTTCCTTTCGGCATCCATATTTGTTTGACTTTGAGGGTATCTATATTCATGTCTTTGGGAACCCAAATTGGAATGGTTTTCACGTGTTATGGTCTATACCAGCAAATATTCCGATTGTGTCCGGTTTTTTCACATATCGTGCACTTTGAAATGACTTGTTTAATTATACTTCTATCACGTTCTGATTGATTATACCTAAGTCCTTATCTAGCAGTATTAACCGTTTGTTTTCCTAATAGCATATTTAATGATCTTTCACTTTTTGAATTTTTTTCTAAAGTCGTAGACAGTTGTCGGACTTGTGTTTTGAGAGATTCATTTTCATTTAATAGTTGTGTGCACTTTTTAATATAATTTTCGCATCTGATATTTTCACTTTCTTTTAAAATCATAATTTCATTTTCAAGCGATTTAATTTTAATTTCTGATTTTTTATTTTCTTCTTCGAATGTTGGACACTTTTCATACTTAGGGCACTTTTTTGATAGTTTTTAATCAATTGATCAAGCTGTTTATTTAAATCTATCAAAGTATCTCTTTGTGATTCAAGTTTAGCGTATTTCTCCCTAAGTCTTACTAAACAGCCATTTACTTCGTGAAAATGTATAAGTAGTTTTGAGTGAGTAAGTTTTGATACCTCACTTGGCCCGTCATCATAACTGTTAGTTAAATCACCTTGAAGGCACAAATATGCTTTTTCGCTCTCGCTACAAGTGCTTTTATCATCTTCATCTGTTTCATCCCAAGTGGCTGCAAAACTTCTCCTTTTCTGTTTCTTTCCATAGGTAAATCGATTTTGAGGTAAATTGGGCTTGATGTGACCAGGTTTATTGCACTTGGCAGATGATCTCTTGCTCTTCTGGGTTGTCTAGTGCTTTGACTATTCTGCTTTTCAATTTTTGATTTAGAGCTGGATTTCTGTACCTGTGATTCCAATTTTTGAATTTCTTCATTAATAGCGCCAGTTCAGCTTCTTCATCATCATCATCACTTTTTGTTGTTCCTTTGAGAGTTGTTGACGTGTATCACCTCCTTCATGTTCTTTCGTGAATTCCATTTCTAGCTCATCAGTGGTGAGATTTTCGATGAGCTCTTCAACTTTGATTTGTTTCAAAGCCTTCGATTCTTGAATAGCAGTAACTTTTGCTTCAAAATTCCATGGAAGGACTCTAAGAATTTTTTGGACTACTTCCAATTCTATGTATGGTTTTTCGGGAGCTTTTGATTTGCATATGATATTGGAAAGTCATTCGTACATCTCTTTGACATTTTCTTCCTTGACCATTATGAAATTCTCGTATTCGCTATTCAGCATGGCAAGACAAGATTCTTTGACTTGAGACGTTTCTTTCGTGAGTCACTTCAAGTGTGTGCCAGATTTCCTATGCAATTAGACACTGTGAGACACGATTAAATTCAATTTGATCTAATGAACAAACAATAGAATTCATAGCTTTAGCATTAGCACTCTGTAGTCTATTTTCAAGATCTGTCCATTGATCCATCAGTTTATCTATTTCTTGATTATCAACAACTATAGTTGGTGTCCTATATTTGGTCTCAGCAATATTCCAAGCATCAATGGTTTTCTGAAAATTTTCATTCTATTTTTTGAGTAAGCACATTCACCATTGTACATTGGCGGTCTAACTATGGACCGACGCTCAGCAAAAGCATTTTTAAAAGAAGTCATTTACAAATTCAAATTTTTAAAATAAAAATTGGTTTTTGAAAAATAAAAAAACAATAATTAACTTCTGTTCCTAGCTCTGATACCATTTGTGGTATCAATTTCATCCTAGAAGGGGTGAATAGGGTGATACAATTAATTATAAAAATTTAATGCGGAAATATATTAAATAATTGCAAAACAGAAATAGCAGAATAATAGCAGCACAGATAATAACAGAATAATAAAAAGCAGAGATAGAACAACACAGATTTACCTAGCTTCAGAAAAACACTGCCTACGTGCTGCCCCCAAGGTTTCTACTAGAAATTAAGTAGCCAGACGCTTACACACGTAAACTTGCAACACACACTATCGACTAACCTAACTCTATGCTCAAAACCCTAACACAACTCAGCCATTGAGTTACGAATTCTCTAACTACACCACTGTAGTTCATCCCCTGGTCACACGACTAGAAAATTATAAAAGTTTAAAAACAATTTAAACACAAAGCCCTAATTTAAATTCAAACCCAAATTAATAAAGAAACTGGCCTAAACAAAAAAAACATAGAGGAAAAAATAACCCCCTTCTTTCTTTTATACTTGCCGTATCCTTTTTCTTTTAAAAAATGGCCGCTTCTCATTCCTTCTTCGATTTGAAATTAGGGCTTCTGATAAATTGAAGACGCCGACTGGTTGTTGGTCGATACAATGGATATTGCTTTGATTTGCTTTGGCATCGATTCACTTCGATTTGCACATGGTCGCTTCAATTCGTCGAGTTCGATATGAATTGGTATGTGATTTTATGCTCTTTTCTTTACTGGTTAATTTCCTTGAACTCGATGATTTTAACCTCGATGATGTAGATGGTTTATATAGGGATGAAAACCCTAAACTTAAATTCGAATATATTTTGAATTCGTCTGTTAAAAATTTGGCTCGACCGTTGATTTTGCATCAATGCTTGTGATTTGTATCGACTTGTTCAAATTCGTATGTTTTGTGATTACTTGGTTATCACGGCTTTGATTTTGAACTTGCTCGATTCCTTGATTACCACGACTTTGAATTCTTTGACATTTAAACTTGAATTTGGTCGTGGTTGACTTCAGCCATTTGAAATGATTTTTGGACTTTGTTCGATTTACTATATGAACCTCCTTTTAAAACTGTTTGACTCGCAGTTTCGACTTGATTTGAAACTACTGTTACATTCACTTGACTTCTTCAGTTTTATCATTTTTTGTTATCACTTTGACGCTCATGGCATCTTGCTGTGTTTGTTGAATTATATATGTATTCATGTTGTCTTTGACTTTTTTGTTGTCCACGCTTTGTTAATATACACTGATCTGTGTACGTTTGTCTCCGCTGCTTCATCGACTACACACACACACACATATGCATGTCTGGTTTCCTGTACACACACATTTCTGTTTTTGTTGTTCTTGAAGTCGTGTATTTTGGTCTTGAGCTCTGTATCTATGTATGTTCTGCATTGTGTCTTCGTTTGGCCTTGCTCATCTACTTGTATTTACATGGTTGCTGCTGCTTTGTACATGCTTTGATTCATATATACTTGATGTCTGACTGCATGTATATGAGTTTGGTCTGCATGTTGTTTTGAGTTTGGAGCTTGTGAGTTGCGTCCGTGGTTTGCATTGGAGTTTTATTTCTTCGAACCAGTTTCATATTATAACTGTGCTTGCCTTTGTGCACTGATTTTGAGTTGTTGCTTTAATCTTGAAACTGCTTTCAAGCTCCACAGTATATTTGTAATGTCTGAACACTCAAGTAAGGTATGGTGGTAGATTTGCATTCATACTTCATGTTTTGACTTGCTTGACCATATACGTGTTTCGAGCCTCTGTTTCACTAGTCATTTGAGTCTGCACTGTGCACTGGTTGAAGCTCTTTGCTGTTTGAACTGTATTCATGACTTTGCTTCATCTGGTGCATTGTATCTAATCTTGCGTTACTTCAAGTTAATGCTTTGAGCTAGTTTGCATATATATACTTTTGTATTCGGTTGTATTGCATCATGTCACTTGTGTTCATTGTGTAGTCTGGTTTTGGTTTCTTGATGCAGTCTTGTTTTATGTAGTATTTGCTGCACCATGTAGTAGCCTTGCTTGAGCACACTTGAGTTTGTATTGGTAATCATATGAAATGCTGTCATGTGTACATTTTGTACATAATCATTGAAGTCTGGTTTGACCATGCTTCGTTGTGTTTAAAAACAGTTTGCAGTTGTGTTTTGAATCGTGTGTACTATTTATTTGCTTTTTGAGTTGACCCATTTGAATGTCGAGGCTGTGTTGCTTGTAAACTTGTAGTCGACAATTTTGTGATGTTATTTATCACACCTGAGTTGAATCCAGCTTTGCCTCGGGTTTGACCTTGTGCTCGTGTCGTGACTTTATTTTTATTACACTTGAGTTGAACCCGACCTTTGATTGGGTTTGACCTTGTGCTCACATGTCCCTGCAATCTTATCAAGTGTATATTGGTGTGCACGACCTTGTGGCATGTACAGTAATACACTATGCATGTCATAAGTTGTTCGTGTGTGATGAATTCAAAGTAAATGATCAACTCAAATAACCGAGACAAATAATATTTTCAAAATATACATTTTAGTTCACATTGCAAAATATTTCTTTTTCTATTTTATCGTCTCAGTGTTTACTTTTCAGATAACTCATATATCGGGTTCAGGCTGGAGCAGAGTCGAAGATAAAATATGAGTGAATGAGTGATATGTAGTGAGGTGAACATTGTAAAAGGAAAATTATGATGTAATAGAAATTGTATTGTAATCAAAAATTGTATATATATAGTGAGAGCTCTAATTTGTACTATTCAAAATTGTGATAAAATATTTGTTTGAATAAAATATCTGTTTGAATTTAAATTCTATGTTATTTATTTATTCAACAAATATTTATTTAATTATGTGAAAAATAAAACAGTACAATAACAAATACATTTAAGTGGATATATATGTATATATGCTTATTATCATCAAACCAACATCATATACTAGCATATTCAACAACTTAGTCCTTATACATATACATGACACACACACTAAAGAATAACTCTAGGTGTATGTTATAATCAAAATTTATTTACTTGCCAACACCATACCACTAGTGATAATTCACGCACCAAACCTTGCCTTATCACCTTCGTTTCTCCGTTTATCTCTATTTCGGGTGGACAGATTAGCGGGTGATTTGCCAAGGATACGGTGCGTGAAGGAGGAGGCTTGGCAATCCAGAGTCATATTGGTTTGAAGTCACTCTCCACATACTTTATATTATATTATTTCCATCAGTCGGGCTCTTATGTATTGTCATTTAAAGACGCTGTTATATGAACCACGTATATGTTGAGACTATTGTCTGATTGTGTTATTTTCAGTACTTATATTTTAATTTCTTCCGCTGTAAGATTTGAAAGTGTAAAATGTTTAAAATTTTATGCTTGTCTCAGTATATTGTAACTCCAAAAATCTAAGGATTCGTACTTATTGAACCAACTCGAGTTCAGAAGCCACTTTAGGGCTTAGATCGGTGTCTCAGGAGGCGTTGGTTGTTACATCCACAAATATTATATTGGAGTTAATTCCATCGGACTATAAACAACAAGCAAGACATGTAGGCATCAGAGAAAATGAAACAAAGGGTAAAGAATTTACCTTTTGGGAATTCGAATATGGTTCCCATTGAACACATCGAAACAACGACGGTACCAACCACACCGCGATAATACCTAAACTATGAACCACCAACAATCCATGAACAGGGCCAACGCCGTTGAAAGGGAAGTGGAGGTAGTACCAGATTTGCTTGGTTTTGATAGTAGAATGACATATTTGAAGATTTTTTGTTGCGGTTTGATCTTGGCTGCTATGTTTCTCCTGCAATTGAAAGTTTTACTAAGCGAAGTTAACTTATCAAAGTACCCCATTTGACAGTAGTACAGTTTGGCTGAAGATTATTAAATGTCAACGACGTTCACTCTAATTTAAAATTTTCTAGCTAGTTTACCACGTTGGTTGTACATTACATTAGCGTTTTAGTAAGATTCTAGTGTACCGCCCCTATCATAGCGTTGTCTTTTTTCCTTTTTTTATTTTTTTTATTTTTTTTGGCCACAGTTTCCAAAAAAAGCCGCTGTACCGTGTTAATAAGAAGGTTAATAGACTTATTTCAAAAAAAAAAGAAGGTTAATAGACATTTTCCAAAGGAAAACGACAGTGCTCAGCCAATTTTTACTTTCATCTGCAAATTCAGACCCCGCCAAATACTGCCGCCTACTTTCCCGCCAGATTCATCAATAAATATCAGTTTTGATGCCAGCGAACTAATTAACATCCGCAAAGCAAACCTTTCTCTTCCTTCATCAACCCTTAATTAATAACTTCTTACGCATAAGAATACTAACAGAAAATGGCAGTTGCTCTTGGACCAAGCAAGTTTTATGGCAGCAGTCTACCTCGACCAAGATTCTATACAGATGTCAAATTCGCGTCGGATCGGGTCGATCCACCACCATCCGCTAGCGATCCGCTTCTTTATTGGGCCAATGAGGCTCACTGGTCCATGGGTGGTCTCAGCTTCAAACGCCTACGCTTACAGGGTAGAATCGAGGGATCAATCGACAAGCTTCGCACTGAAACCTTGAAATCCGATAAGAAGAAGTCAAAGATTCGGTTAAGCGCAGAAAAGGCCCGATTGGATGCGGAGAGGATCCGAAATATTGAAGAAGATGAGTTTGTGGAATCGGAATCTGAATCAGAACATGAAATTGAAGTTAAAATGAAGCCTGAAGCGGTGAAAAAAATGACCAGGAAATTAGTGGATGAGTTCAAAGAGGTTGCTGATTATCCATTGAAACCAGCTGGTCATCAGACCCGGAGCCAGAGATCCAGATCTGGTAAGAATGTTGTTAAGAGATCTATTAGATCTGACAGTTTAGAAAAAAGTTATCCACCTTGTAAGACTGCAGTTAAGAGATCCAGAGCTGATTGTATTTCTGTTAAGAAATCACTAGTTAACGTTGGTATCGCTAGGACTTCTTCTAGAAAAGATTACTTGATGGCTTAATGCCATAAGTTAGTTTTTGCTTTTCTTTTTCCTAATTGGGTTTGACAACCTAATGAGCTAATGTAGTGTATTCGTGGTTGTTAGTGCAAATGATGATCTTATGTTGATCTATTCGTTTATGTAAATTATTGGCCTTTTATTTGTGTATTTTTATTGATTTAACTTTAACTGGTGGAGCTTGAGATTTAACTGTTGGTATGAATTGTTCTTGCCGAGTGGAGTAGGAGCAAACTTTGAAGCTTATTTTTTAGTACTCCAAAGCAGAACGTTTGTTACTTGTATATGATTTTCAATCCGCCAAGTTGCAGTAGCAATGTCGCAAGCAGTTGCCATCTTTTCTCTTCTCCTTGCTGCAAATCTGGTTCAGCCTTGATTAACATGTTTGGACATGTAACAAGGCCCAGCCCTGTTGTAAGGTTGCTAAGGGGCTGCTTAGAGCAACGTGTCGGTAGAAAGCAATAAAATTTAATTTTTCTTACAAATAACGGGGTTAATTCGAATAAAAGGATTGCAGTAAGATTGTTTAGTTAATGGTTTGTTGTTTTGAATATCAAACAAACTAAATTCAAGTCTGATTTAGAAAAATCCGTGTTTCATTTTTGGGAATTTGTATGTCAAATACGTCCAAATAATTTTAATATATAATATAACATCTATTTTAGTTTTATATAAATTAGGTTCTTGGTTGGACTTTTTCTTTACATCCAGGTAATACCTTAGCTCACTAATATTTCAAATTTTATTTTGATTTCAACATTAAATTGCAATAAGCTTTTGTAGAAGTATCATATCAACAAGTTGTTTTTACCATTAAATTGTACAGTTAAAGCTTCGTAAAATTCTTGCTATAGCGCACATCGTTATTCACTCGTTATGTTATTTCAATTTAGCGCCACTAAATAGTATATCTGTTTTAAGTTTTATTATTTTCTGCTACATTCGCTAAATCGGGATTTTTAGCATTCGCTTTTAGCAATATTGATAAACAAAGGTTGATTTGGGTGATTTTCTTTTAAATTAAATTAATAAAGCTAGGTTAAAAATCAAATTTTAAGACATAAGTGTTCAATATAAGTTAGATATCTATTGTAGTTACCAAATATAGTCTGTATAAATCATGAGACTCTTCTATTTGATCATATAATTTTTACACAAATTGCGTGAAAATGAGAATAAATTAGCTTAAAATTTGGTTTAATTTATACCGAATCTTTTTGCACCTCTGTTATTTTCCGTTATAACTTCATTTTATAAATTTAACCGTATTTTCTTAATACAACTAAATTATAAATATATTAAGATTGAATAAAATTATCAGATGCAAACAAAATTATCACTGCATCAGATAAATACAGTTAAACTGATTCAAAATATTATGTTAAAATATAAATGCATATAAAGCATTTAAATATAATTATATTATTTTGATGCAATTAAATTATAAAGTGCATTAAGGTTCTATTAAACTATAAATGCTGCTAAAATTATTACCACATCACATAAATGATGCTAAACTAATTCAAAATATATTAAATTATATCTGTGTTTTTTAAAGCATTTAAATTTAATTGTGTTTCTTAATACAGTTAAATTATAACTATATTAAAATTGAATAAAATTATTAAATGCAAGCCAAAATTATCACAACATCATATAAATAGAGTTAAATTAATTCAAAATATGCGGTTAAAATATAATTGCATTTTCTTAAAGCATTTATATATAACTGTATTTTCTTAATGCAGCTAAATTATAAAGTGCATTAAGATTAAATAAAATGATCAGTCAAAATTATTATTGAATCTCTTAAATATAGATAAAATATTCAAATGCAATCATTACTGCATAATTCAAAAGCAAATGACTTTTAATTAAGTTAAAAGATAATGACCGCATTATCTTAATGCAGTTAAAAGAACTATATAAAAAATTATGCCCATCCAAAATAAAGACAGTCACACAAAGTAGTAAGACAAGTACACATTACATAAATGCACTTAAAACTGATAAGTAAAATCATCATTTTCAAAAGGGGTTTTGGACCAAAGGTCTCTATTCTCAAAACATATGCACAAAAAGTCTCTACTAATAAATCCATGTAAATTAGATCTCTGTTTTATTATTTTTTACCAAATTATTCCCTTCTAGAAAATCGACCCAGCATTGAAATCAGAGGCAAAAATAGCATAAAGTAGTCAAAAACTAAAAATAGGGACCAAATTTTCATAACTTATTCGGAAATGACTTTTCTTCCATTTTTCAAATCTAGGGACTTGGTAGTCGTTCCTTGTTTTCAAAAATTAATTTTAGATATCAACAATGGATAACATTGAAAAATTTATTAAACTTGTAATTTATTGATGAAAAAGATTTTCAAATTCGATTAACCTACAAACATTTATCACAATTTGAAGACTGAAATTAAATGAGTTGGTGGATGGTGGTATTTGTCGGCTGTGATGTTAAAGTAGTCCTATGTAGTTAATATCAGATAATATCGCTGACGTATCGCCTACATACCTTATATCGTTCCTAAGCTTATATTTTTAAAAATATCGCTTAAAATATCGTTACCGGTATATCGTTCGATATTTGCCGATATGTCTCTTCGATATTTAGTGTAAAATATCCGATGTTTTTTAAGAATATCATTTATTATTGTATTTGTTAGAGAAAATGTATTTACAAATAAATATCTTTACATTTTAAATATTTGTTTTTTGTAAAAGATGAATCATAATATGTGGACCAGATTAGAAATCTCAATGTACTAATTTTTCAGTTTTAACCACACTTTCAGTCTTCTTCATTAGTCTTTCAATAAAGAAAACTCTATTTATTTCATTATTTTGATATGTTTTATTTTTCGTGAAGATTTTACCACTAGAAACAAGATCATGAAAGTGCTACTTCTCTTTTTATTTATTTTTATGTTTACAATTTCTAATTGGTAAGTTAGCTTATGAAAACTTATTTTATTAGTAATGATCTGCACCAAAGATTAGAAGTTGAAAAGTAGTGAAGTATTATATTGACATATCGATAAGGAATGAGATAAGTTTAGTTGGTACAAAATCAACATTGCTTATTTGATAAATTAAGCGAAAATGAAAACAAAGTAACTATATATATGAAAAAATTTGGGAAAAAATATAGATGATTAGATGCTTGAAGAAAAAATGAATATAGTATAAAAATAAGAAAACAATAAAGATGCACATTATACGAATTTCTTGGTTTTTATGATCCTATATTATGATTTGTGATTGATAGAATATCCAAGTAAACATATTGTAATTTGTAAATTATAAACAATCAATCACTGATAGAAATTTGACATTATCAATCCATATATTTGAAAACTTCACATCATTATGAAATTATAACATGATATAATATCGTTTATAACATATTCTACACATATCCAATATTTTACTGTTATTATTCCATATTATCACGATATTTTAAAATATCTCATATCGGTACATATCTGATATATACCCAATATCGATATTGACCACTTTGGTAGAGACCTAATTTACAAAAGATTAATGGTCATATACGATTTACACTGCAAACAACAAATAGCGGTCCGAAGTCAATATCCAGTTCATTTTTCTTATTTTCTTCTCAAACTTGCTTGGGATAATGAATTGAAAGGATTGGCCTATGCACAACGATAAAGTTGTTAGATTGGATTATTGTGCGAACCAGAAGTGGCATGGAAAATAAGCATTTGAAAGTGGAACAAACGTGTTGGATGCGACACAAACATGAACGGAACAAAATGGCTACAAAAGGACCCTTAATAAGTTATGCAGTTTAATGTAACAAATCTAAAATATTTTAAAACGTGAAGGTCGGTTCTATTCGACATTCAATTGTGCTTTTCTCTAAACTAATTAACACTTCATAAATTCACTTTTTCATCTTGATTTATTCCGTATTATCCTTGAATATGCAACACTCCAAAAAGGGTTAATGACAATAAGTTGAAGAACCATGCTACCATTTAGCATGATTTTGGTACAAACTGCATTATAAGGTAGCATGGTTTAGGAATAATCCTTCCTATACTATAGCAAGGTTGACGTAACCATGATACTTGCTTCAACGGTTATTTTCTCTTCTTGTTGTTTTCTACCGAATGAGTGCTAGTTATTGTTTATGCTTTCCTTTTGATGTTTGGAAACCAAGATGGAATACTCAACTATTAATTTAGAATTGCATCGTTTTTGCTAGTGGCACTAGCGCAGTTGGTCATAGTTTGGAAACCAAGATGGAATACTCAACTATTAATTTAGAATTGCATCGTTTTCGCTAGTGGCACTAGCGCGGTTGGTCATAGACTATTGATTTGGAGATCTAAATTAAATTTTGGTTCCACCTTTAGCTGTTAATTTTGATGTTGGCATTTGGGAAAAATGCTTGAATTCTTAACCTAATTAGGGCTGTTATGGTAACATTATACTTACCATTAACGTACTATTACTAATCAATCGGTTACCATTTTAAAGTAAAGTCGGTATACCAGCATAATCGGTACAGTAATGGTAAATTTACCATTTTTTAGGGTAAATATCGGTAATATTTTTTCAAAAAACAACGGTAATGGCAATTTACCAGTCCATTCACAATACATTGATATTCATGTACGATGTTGTATTATGGGGCATTTAGAAGCAAGAAAACAGTTTAATTTATTTCAATAATTCAACTCAAATGATGATAAATACACTTCTTTTCTATGTCCTTTATTAAGTGACCCAATGAGATATATAATGAGTAATTTACCATTACCAATGTAACGGTTACCAGTTCATTGGAATATCAATCAATCGGTAACGGTAAATAATTTTAGTTTACCAGTAAAAACGGTACAGTAACTGTATTTACAAAATGATAACGGTAACCATTACCATAACAGCCCTAAACTCAATGGTGGAAAACAAAAACCTAACCCTAACCCTATTACCAATCCAGTATCTATTTTTAATCCTTACTCCTTTCATAGACCTACGGGTCAAGAGAGGAGGGTGATAGATGATGAAGGCTCCATTCTGGTGGAATGTAAGATGAGAAGATTGACTTGGGTTTTCAGTGGAGAGGGATGTGTTGTGGTCGACGGAGAAGGAAATTAAGCATATGAAATGCAAGATTAGGTGCAACGAAGGATGGTTTTGTTGGATCAAGAGGGGATCGTGTAATAATCCATATTTTCCTATAATATAAGTAATAAAATAAAGTTAATAATTTAAATCTAAAGATCAATATCATCGTTTTCTTGAAACTCTTGAATTTGGAAACGAAATTAACGTCATTGCGATCGTTTCGTTTTTCTAATGCGCATCTTATACTAGTTTGTCAAAATTAGAGTCCGTTATTAAGTTATGAACAATTTCGTACATTGGAATTTAAATTTTAAATTCTGGCCAAGTTAGCAAAAATTGAATGGAAACTTTCCTATTTATACCAAGCCGTTCCTTCATTTTAAAATTTTAAAATCATTTTCCCAACTACATATTCTTCCTCTCTCATAAAGACAGAAACCCTATCTCAATCAATCCCAAAATTTATAACATCCCACCATATAAGACGCATCGATTCACGTATAAGATATCGTGGGCATCGCAGACGGCGAATCGTATTGAGATAAAATATAAAACATATCAAAGAGTTATCTACAATATTATACACTTTCTAAAATTCACAGCAGAAGAGATAAAATATAGTACTGAAAAATATCATAATCGTAGATAAATAAAATGAACTATAACTAATAGTCTTCAGGCACAAAATATCTCTAAACATGGAAAATAAATAAAGAGTCCGAATACCTGGAAAAATATCAAATAAACGGTAGATAACTAGTAGATAAACGAATGCATTCCTCCATTGCACCATCATGCCTCCAAGTCAACTAGTCCTTTCTATTGACCTATCAGAATATAACTAAAAAGGAAAAATTATAGATGGGGTCAAACATACGTCTGATGAGTGAATTGCATCATATGAGTGTATAATGCTAATAAGCCAGTAAAATAACACTTATGCTTGAAAAGCATACCATCACCTGTGTCATCTTCACCGAACAAGTCTGCTAAACACAATATAATACTATAGTGACATCATATGTTAAGGTCTCACTAAATTATATCCTATGTTTAATCATATGCACACGATCATGCCTAAATTCTCAACTTGCATGCCGAAGACCGAAAGCGACATGATTGAGCCAAAAGTTCTGGCTTATTATCTTTGAAAATGCACGCGACCTGCTATCGAGGAACTATTTGTCTCAACCTACAATTGCCAAATCATAAGAGACTCGCCATTGAGGAGCTATACATCTACAATCACTATCGCTACATCGTAAGTGACTTGCTACCAAATAACAAAATGTCTCGGTCCACTATCGCCATATCGTAAATGACTCGCTATCGAGGAACTATATATGTATCACTCCGCTATCGTCACATCGAACACCAAGGACTTAACCCCTCTTAGTGTACCACATCATCAAATCGTAAGCGAATCGCTACTAAGGAACTACATATCTTAGCCCATTAATGCCAAATCGTACATGAATCGCTACCGAGTAACAAAATGCCTCTGCCCACTATCGCCAAATCGTAAGTGACTTACTATTGAGGAACAAAATATCTCAGCCCACTATTGCCAAATCGTAAGTGACTCACTATGGAGAAACAAAATGTTTCATCCCACTATCATCATATCGAACAACATATAACGAATCTACCAAAACAATGCACCTTTCAGAAGTGTGTCAAAACACAACAATCAATATACTAAAATGTTTTTCGTCTCACCATGAACCTGTTAGGAAATCAATTTGATGGTTTCGATGATAACAACTATACAATGGAAATCAAATATACATACATACATACATATATATATATATATATATATATATATATTAACAGGTAGTTGATAAAGTAACATCACCAAAAAGACAAAAACAAGACTCAAAAGAAGTATCAAAAGACTTCAAGTCAATAGAAGTGGAAGAGGGATGACACATACACAGATAAAGCAACATGCGCACATTCATACGTCTAGGTACACTATCCAGACGTCTGATTGATTCCTCTGGTTTGAAACTCAGAAATAATCAGACGTCTAGTTAATACACTCAGACGTCTAAAAAGCATCCGGATACAAAAACATATATGAAGACCAGACGTCTGGTTAATAAACACAGACGTCTGAAATATAATTAGATACAAAAAATATATGAAGACCAGACGTCTGAAATATTTTTCAGACATCTGATTTTGAACTCGGCTATGTAAATTCAAAGCACAACTGTCACAGCCGAAAGGACACGTTCGCTTCTCTTCATTGCAACTCTTCATCACCATGAGAAGCAACCTTAGAGCACTTACTAACAGTTGCAACTACACAAAGGATCTCTCCACCACTATAAATAGAATCAGGAATTCAAGAGAAGTTACACACCTTACTTACTTACGCTCTTAACTCTTACACACTGATTTACACCTGATCTCTAAGCAATCAAAATACCAGTAATTGACTCTTTTATATATATTGGAAGCAATTGTACTTAATAGTCAACATCCGTGTTATAGAACACATTCTTGACAAAGAAACTCTGCTATTGTAAACCTGTTCCTCCGGGTCAAGTGAGCGTGAGTTGAAAGGAAATTTCGAAGAGGAGCTTCGGGACTGGACGTAGGACGGGAGGTCCGAAGCAGTATATAATTCTGGTGTTATTATTTTAATTTACTTTGCTACTATCATCTATCAAGTTATATTATATAGTTAGTTGCATATACTTGCATATACATCCTATACGATCCACTCATATAGATTTTCAGTTGGTATCAGAGCAAGGTTTTGATCAAATAACAGTAACACGTTTTTGAATCACTTTAATATGGCAAGTATTTTTCAAGAAGGACAATCCACAGCACGACCCTCACTCTTTAATGGATCTAATTATGCATATTGGTCAACACGTATGAGAATTTTTATGGAAGCTAATGGTCGTGAAATTTGGTCAGCCACACAAGATAAATATGAAGCACCTACTACCGCTACGAACACTTGGACCGATGCACAAAAAACCTTAGCATCAAATAATGCTAAAGCTATGAATGTTTTATTTTGCTCTTTAGACAAAAATGAATTTTCACGTGTCCTGTTATGCACCACTGCGTTTGATATTTGGCGTACCTTACAAATTACACATGAAGGTACAACAAAGGTCAAACAAACCAAGATTTCAATTTTACAAAACCAATTTTCTTCATTCAAAATGAAGCAAAATGAAACTATTGTTGACATGTATTCTAGATTTCAAACTATCGAACACGATCTTATGGCATTAGGAGTTAAATTTACTGATTTTGATTTAGTCTCTCGAGTACTCAACTCTTTAACATCAGATTGGGAAAGGAAGGTTTTAGCTATTGAAGAAGCTAACGATCTTTCTACTCTTAAAGTTGAAGAGTTAATAGGAAATTTAATGTCCTATGAAGCTAATTTGCAGGCTCGAAAAGAACTAAACTCGGAGAAGAAGAATATAGCATTTCCAGCAACAAAAAATGATGACTCCGATTTAGATGAAGAAGAAATAGTCTTCATTGCTAAGAATTATAATAGATTCAAGAAATTTAGAAAGATGACCAAATTTCAAAAAGAAGGGAAATCCAACACAACAATTCAAATCAAGTGATATGAATGTGATCAATACGGTCATATGAAGAAGGATTGCCCTAAACTCAATAATGACAAAAAGAATAACAAAGTTCAAAATTTTAAGAAGAAGAAGGCTTTCAAAGTAACTTGGGATGACATGGATTCTTCATCCTCTGAAAGTGATAGCGATAGTGATGGAGAACAGGCTAATGTATGTTTTATGGCACAAACTGAAGAGGTATGTCCTGAACTTAGCTATATGATGAATTATTAGAACTTAGCATGGAATTAGATCATAAATTTAGACAAATAAAAAAATTGAACAAAGAATATATAGTCAAAATAAATAGATTAGAACTTGAGGTAGGAATGTTGAAAGATGAAAAAATTGTTCTAGAAGAAGAACTTGAAATATCTTAATAGAAAATCAAAAATAAATTGATAGAAAGTGAGAATATTACTATAGTAAAGAAAATTTGTTAAATGAAAATATTGAGTTTAAAAATATTATTGAATCATTGAAAATTGAAAATATAGAACTAAAAGAAAAATTAGATAAAATTACCAACAATGTGTCAAAATTGAATAAAGGAAAACAAGATTTGGAAAATCTTATCAAAACTTCAAAACCATCAGGCAATAGAAATGGAATAGGATTTAAAAGTTCTTCTAAACAAAAAGGAAATAATGCTAAAAATATTAGTTACATAAAAACTAGAAGTTTTTCTAAGTCGAAATTAAATATCAAAAATATGAAAATTTGGATTCCTAAACAAATAATAATTTGATTAGACAAAAGCATATTAATAATTACTTAGAAGGAGTAGTCTATAACAAAAATTATATTTATAAAGGTACCAAACCATCTTGGGTATGGCTGCCTTCCTCTAACAATTAGAACCCTAATAAAATATATGGGTACCAATTAAAACATTTTTTATTTTACAGGTACCCAAAATAAAAAATAAGGAGAAATGGATACTAGATAGCGGTTGCTCCAAAAATATGATCGGAAACTCAAAAATGTTATCAAATATAACATACATCAATGGTGGAACGGTAACCTTTGGAGATAATTCAAAAGGATATGTCATAGGCATTGGAGAAGTCATCAACTCTGGTATATCCAACTCTCCTATTATTACAAATGTTTTATTAGTAGAAAATTTAAAACACAACTTACTAAGCATTAGTCAATTATGCGATAAAGGTTTTCAAATAAATTTTGAAAAGGATAGATGTAATGTTTTAGATAATAAGAAAACTAAAAGATCTCTGTTTATTTCTCCTAACACAAAGGAGAAAATTAATGAAATTCTTCATTACCAGAAACAACAGATAGATCTTCAACGAGAACTTTATTTCGAACAAAAAGTTACGTCACGACTACTAAGCTTTCTTGAGAAAGTGGCGATGAAGTTTTGTTCGTCACGAAAGAATGATGTTCATGAACCGCTACCAAAACCTTGTAGTTCATTGGATCCATCTTTTTCATATCGTACTCCTTCAGATCCCTCACCAAGACGATATTCTGGCTCCCCACGGACCCACGAACGTGGAAATATATGGTCTCCACTTAGACCATGGAATGATAACGAGTCAGGAAATCCTAAAACTCCGTCGCCATATAAATACATAAATCGTATTAATTATTGTATATATCTATACTTATGTGTTATTATATTTTACAACAATAAAAATATTTGCTATCAACTTTCGATAAATAAGTAAAACCATCAAACTTCAGGCTATTTTTATCCAATCAGTAATTTTCAGACGTCTGTCTACATCCTCCAGACGTCTGACACAATTAAATTTTTTTAGCAGTGTGCATATGTCAAACATCTGATATATCCCCCAGACGTCTGAATTTAAGTTCTGCCTCCTAAAAATAGAATTCAGAAAATTTCAGACGTCTAACACATTGAATCAGACGTCTGACCAAGTCTTCTGTCACAAATTTGTCTAAAGCAGACGTCTGTTTAAAGTTTCTGCCTATTCCATCTCACAAAAATCGACCAAAAACAGACGTCTACTCCAAATATCAGACGTCTATTTTTATCTTCTGTACAATTTTTAGGGTAAACCAGACGTCTGATTACAAATCCAGACGTCTGGAATTCAATCGACCATTTAAATACACCCACATAACGCCATTTTTTTTCTATCTCAAAATTATTCCGCTCTACAATCTGTTTCGTGACGATTTTTTTTCCAAATCAACGTCTTCTACATAACTAAATCAAAATGCCTCCTCGAACAAAGAATATCAAAGCTCCAAAATGCAAACAAGACCAGCCCACTTCATCTTCAAACCCTCAGGTGTGTTCCGACGATCAAATCGAGAGATGGATGAATAAAGCACCGCATTCCATCAAAAGGTATCAAGACATCCAAAAGAAAAAACTTCACATAGGTCCATTCTACAATCTTCTTAAATTACCTATGTATGATCTAGATGAACTTTGTAAAAAAGCTGGATTAGAAACCCTAATCTCCTTTACTCCTAATGATATTCAAATAGACCAATTATCCATATTTTTATTCTACGCTAATCTAGACAGTACTTCAGTTTGGAATACTGAAGATGAAGACAACTGGCTATGGTCTAGTGTTTATGGTAATACAGTTAGGTTAACTCTTGGGATAATTTGTAGAACTTTGGGATGCTCTGACACCGGGAAAGATTTATACAACATTCCGGATATGCACTTCAAGCCACGGAATAGTATTACTCATCAAATTTGGGAGGACGAAATGCCAAAATTTGCTTCGAAATATTTACGTCCAAAAGCTCGACTCTTGACAAGAATGATAATAAATACAGTTGTTCCACGTATGGGGAGTCACGAGCAAACAATAGAAATGGAGCACAAAGCTCTATATGCTCTCTTTAGTGGAACTCGGGTAAATTGGGCCAAATTCATCTTCGACGAGCTCAAGCACTTTTGGACTCGATCACGACCATCGATCATTTACCCTACTTATATTATGAGACTTCTTCGTGCACATAATATTCCTTCCTACCTATCGACATTCGAAGAAATCTCGCCTAAATATGCTTCCACCAAATTCTTCTCTCTGATGCACCTACCTGAAATCCCTCCAGAGTTTATGTCCTTCGAAGATTTGACGCACAATCGTCAATCTCGAGGAGTTGAACCTCCTCCTCAACCAAACATTGATCCATGCCAAGAGGAAGTATAACATCGAGAAGTCACTCCTCCTCCTCCCGCACCATTTGATTATCCGGGATAGGATGAAATTATGGGGACTCGAAAGGATAGAAATTCAAATGAAAGTGTTCGAGATCTTACTCTTCGGAACCGAAAAATTCTATCTCAAAATCAGAAAATTTTGGCTAAGCGAATTGACAGTTTTAAAACTTCATTTGCTACACGACTTGCCACAGTTGAAGAATCTCTCTCGACTGTTTTACCGGTTCTTAAAGAATTATTACAATGGGTTCGTGGTCCAACACCACCCTCTGAGGATTGGGCAACCCCTGTTCCTTCTCCTCCTGCAAAACATTCAAAACTAACTGAGGATGAACCTCCAAAGGAAGCTTTTATATCTCCTTTAAAGGATAGCACTTCTAACAACGAAGAACCAAAGGAAGATAATCCAAATAAAGCTTCCCTGAAGGAAATCTAGAATTTGGACATCACCGTTTTTATAATTTTTGTACAAATCTATGATTGTAATCACTTCATGTTATTAATGAACTTTTCATTTTTGACGATTGGCTTCACTATTATAATTCTTTTTGATAATGTCAAAGGGGGAGAAATATTGGTAGAATCATATAACATTAAAAATAAGCACATATTCAGGGGGAGATTTATAATCTATATATAAGTAATTTGAATAGTTGTCATCATCAAAAAGGGGGAGATTGTTAGGAAATCAATTATATGGTTTCGATTATAACAACTATACAATGGAAATCGAATATACATATATATCTATATTTATAGGTAGTTGATAAAGTAACATCACCAAAGAGATAAAAACAAGACTCAAATGAAGTATCAAAAGACTTCAAGTCAATAGAAGTGGAAGAGGGATGACACAGACACAGATAAAGCAACATGCACACATTCAGACGTATGGGTACATTAGCTAGACGTCTGATTGATTCCTCTGGTTTGAAACTCAGAAAGAATCAGACGTCTGGTTAATACACTCAGACGTCTGAAAAGCATCCGGATACAAAAAATATATGAAGACCAGACATCTGATTAAAAAACACAGACGTCTGAAATATAAACAGATACAAAAAATATATGAAGACCAGACGTCTGGTTAATAAACACAGACGTCTGAAATATAAACAGATACAAAAATTATATGAAGACCAGACGTCTGAAATATTTTCCAGACGTCTGATTTTGAACTCGGCTATGTAAATTCAAAGCACAACTGTCACATCCGAAAGGACACGTTCGCTTCTCTTCGCTGCAACTCTTCATCACCATGAGAAGCAACCTTAGAGCACTTACTAACAGTTGCAACTACACAAAGGATCTCTCCACCACTATAAATAGAATCAGGAATTCAAGAGAAGTTACACACCTTACTTACTTACGCTCTTAACTCTTGCACACTGATTTATACTTGATCTCTACGTAATCAAAATATCTGTAATTGACTCTTTTATATATATTGGAAGCAATTATACTTAATAGTCAACATCCGTGTTATAGAACACATTCTTGACAAAGAAACTCTGCTATTGTAAACCTGTTCCTCCGGGTCAAGTGAGGGTGAGTTGAAAGGAAATTTCGAAGAGGAGCTTCGGGACTGGACGTAGGACGGGAGGTCCGAACCAGTATAAAATTCTGGTATGATTATTTTAAATTACTTTGCTACTATCATCTATCAAGTTATATTATATAGTTAGTTGCATATACTTGCATATACATCCTATACGATCCACTTATATAGATTTTCAGAACCGACGTTGTGAACGACATGAAACTAATGTCGTATGCAAGCATTATAAGCATTTAAAGTTTAAAGCTTTTTTTTTTATTTTTAGATAATTCAGTTAAATAATATAAATTTATATCAATGAACGAACACGACCAACGGATTCATGTCATTGACAAAGTCAATTTTGATATATAATATGTCTAGTTTGAAGTACTTTTGTATTTTATGCTTTTTCATTAGGAAGAGATCAAATTTTATCTATTTATAATAAAAAATTGCTTTTTCAATTATTTGGTCATGGCATACTACATCCTAATCATGTATATAAAAAGGTTATTTTTTCTCATTTTCTTCATTTATTATTTAATTTAAGACCACAAGGGGGTGAATTACTACGTCTTATAAATATATACATAAATAGGAAGAGTACTACTCAACGGAACTTTCGAATGAAGAACTCAACACTTTCTCTGCTGTCATGTGTCATTTTCTCCTTGAAACCTTAGAAATTCGCCAATATTCCTTTACTAAATCATAACACTCATCCCCACGGTCGATTTTATGGGTAGGCCGTCAAAATCCATTAAGAGACGAGAGAGAAACACTATTTTGAAGTTTGATAGAGAAGGGCCAAAAATGGTGCACAAAATTTCATCATTGTTCTTTACGGTATGAGTCTTCTACACTTAGATCTAATAAATTCCACCTCAAAAAGGATATGATATCATAGTATTCTTTGCATCCTTCGATTTGTTATCGGTTTCATCGAAATTCACTTAGAAACAGAGAAGTTATGAATTTTCAATGTTTGGTAGAGAAGAGGGAAGAGGAAGAAGAAATAAAGCCATTAAAAAAATGAGATTTTTGTTTTGAATTTGCTATGGATTTGATGAAGATTAGTGGTAAGATGTTTAGACTATATATGATTAGAAAATAGGGATCGCACCTCTATTTATAGGTTGGAAATAATACATAATTAGCCAAAAATATCATAATTATTATATTACGAAAAAGTTACTAAGTTTAACTTCTTCTAATTTCTAACTCATTTAATCAAATTCAGTAAGTTATATATATTTTATAACCGTAAACTGCATTTCAAACACGATGGGATAGGTCCCAAAGCCTAATTCCAACTTCTATAAAAATTCATTATTTTTCCATTTATGAAATGTTATGATTTACCCTTTTAATTTAATTATGTGATTTCGTAAAATTACGGGCTTTTGCATTCTTCTCCTTTAATGAGTTTCATCCTTTAAATTTCACGATGTGGACAATGCAACTTGTTTTATAACCTATAAACATACAAAACAAACATAGCTATATCCATCTAGCATCTTCATACAACAAAAGAAAAAACACAACCCAGAGTATACAATACATATGATAGATAAAATAGGATGATATGATATGAGATGCATGAAAATGCAACTTAATTGGCCTCCTATATAAGGTTTTAAATCTCGGATATCGGTCTTGTTTCGTCTTGAAGATTTTAACGACTCGGTCTCGGATCGGGGGAACTCTTGGATAAGACGTGTGTATCTTGGGCGTTAATATCTAATTTACATCTCGGAGCTTTAAGTTCATCTCGGGACTATCCCTGAGTGTATGTTATGTTTAAAATTAATTTGATTACACAAAAATAATTATATATACTGAAATAAATAAAAAATTATGCTTACTAAATATTTATCGAAATACTGCATATCATTGTAAATGTAAACTTATCACTAATAATCATTTTCTTTCATCTCGACGCTTATTAACCAGTAAAATCACTTATGAAAATGTTTTATAGTCTATTGAATATTTGCAGCAAATAAAATATGGTAATCATTATTTATCCGATCTTAATAAAATAACAACCATTTCCTAACCCACTATAATCAAGTCCACTTGCAGATTGACTTCAACTCAACTTCACTAAAAACTTGTAAACTTTTACTATAATAACTTGAAAAATGAAAGCGAACTAAATATATTATACAAAATATTACTCAAGTAAGAACACCTCCTTAAGTTCATGAAAAATTGAATTTCACTAAAATAAAAAAAACCTTAATTTAGATACGTATGAGAGAATGGTCGATGGCAAAGCTGCAGATTTGTGGTAGCGAGCGCAAATTGTTGGAAGCTAGTGCATAGTTGTTGGAAGCGAGTGCGAGCTATGGAAGTAATTTTGATTTTTTTAGAGGAGAATGCTCAATTTTGAAGTGTGATTTGTTAAATGAACAATAGAGAATGCGGTTTAGAAGTACTACCAGAATTAAATAAAAGAGAAAAGGGCTGAGCTTAATTTTTTGTGATTCGCCGAGATGGCTCAATTTAAAAAAAATCATTTAATCGGACAATATCTTGGAATATAATTTTGGCCTAAATATCGACCGATATATGTAAATTTCTCCAATAAATTTAAGATGAGATATCAACCGATGTCTTCTGTTTCATTTTGGGGGAGCCTTCAACCAAAATATCGGCTGAGATATCTAGGACTTGAACCACTGCTCCTATATGAATGCACGTGCACTATAACCAATATGTGTGCAAACATCCTAATATATATATATATATTTATGTATTTATGTATGTATATTTATATATGTATATGCATCTCTACATCCATATGAAACTCCATATCAAAGTGCAAGTAAACAATCACGTCCATAAGCACAATCAGTAGAAGCACATACAAAAAACAATAAATTGCATATATAAAATAATCTAATATAAATTAGAATATTTAACTATAGTTACATATCCTAGATTGGAATGTATATACATATAAGCCAACACGGCTTAAACTAAGCTGGCATAACATGAAGAAAGCAACCATAGCAGCCAAAACACATCATAAGAATGCGCATACAACCAATTCTAGCATCCATATATCCGTGCCTATATCAACTAGCTAGCTAAAGCTACTTAGCAAACAAAAAATGACCTAATAAGCAAACTAACTAAAAGAGGAAATTTTTAAAAGACAACCCATGATGACAAAATCGGATTCTCTCCTCAAGTTCCCACGTATTCCTATCGAAACACTATTTTCGTTGTACGTGGAATAAATTCATTTCTTCATTCTTATGCATATTACATCTAGTCTTAAGGTGTGAATACACCTGCAGAGTAATCCAGACTCAGCCTCTCTATTTACCTCATATGTTGTCTAGGCTTTATCATAGCCACTAAATTTTCAACGTACGTTCGTAGATGTGATATACAAAAAGTGATGAACACCCACCAACTTTTTAAGAAGCTCGCCCGAACGTGCTGACTTTCCTACTCTCTATGCAATTGGGAAAGGCCATACAACATATGATGCTAGCTTTCACCATAATGTATGTCATTAGTGAATCTATTGTTTACCAAATTACCCACTGTGACGCTAGCTTCGCCCATAATAGACCACTAAACTCATTCTTTAAGCTCGTAGGCATGACAACATGATAGCGGACAGTGTTCCCCTCTAAATGGACTAACATTTAGGGTACGCAGGCGCACCCTATACTCTATCACCGTTTGGAGATATCACATAAAGATAATGCCTTGTTTTCGATGAACACAAATTACTATAATGAACTCATAAACTAGATTGTGCAGTTTCACCTATTTTTCACGTGCTTCGGACATTGAAAAGATCAGCTGTTTCCAGTTAAGTTTTGTTTATGATGCACCTGTTTAGAGTTAGTTGAGTTATCGTACCCATGCAATCGTTTGAGATATCTTTTTCTACCATTGCTTTGGGTAGCCATGCTTTTTCAAAAGCACAAAATTTCATTGGGTGCTCAAAACAATTATAGTTTTGGCAAACCATTGACCTCCACTCGTACTCAGCCGGCTGCATAAATACTTCATTATTTTCAATAACTATAGCTACTTCTACTGGAAATTTGAAGTAGTTGTTTATTTTGAATAGCACCTTAGCAAAAGAGATTTAACTAAAATGGTTATAAATATGTTTTTATGTATGTACATGATGTATTTTTCAAAGGTGTTAGAAATTGGATAATTATAAAATAAAATTACACTAAAATTGTTATAGATTATATGAAATAATGTTGTAAAAATAAAGTATGAGTATTTTAGAAAATAACCAAAGTTATTATGGATCTAACTATATTTTGATTAACTAATATTGAATTAGTAAAGCTTTAAAGAACTGATATTTGGAAGTTAAATAATTTAAAAAATTATTGAAAAGAAATCAACTTTGGAAATTGAAATTGTATTATTATTGTTATTGGACTTATAAATAGATTTGAAATGGTTAAAAAAATGGTTATGATTTTATATGGAATGGTTTAACATGAAACGTTTGAAGTAATTATTTTTGGAAATTTGTTCAAGCATAATTTAAGGAATTATTTTTGATAAAATCTATGATGTTCAAAATTAAAAGTTGGTAAGATAACAGAGAATTTTATGACCTTTATACCTTACTAATTTTGTGAAGAATAAGATTTGAAATCAAAGATTTTGATTTAAAATAGAAATTGAAAAGCTACTAATGTTTTCAGTTGAAATTTGATCGGAACTAGAAAAGAATTACACAACATATAAAGTTTGAATTGATTATGATGAATTAGCTAGAATAGTCAACAGGCTAATAGTGTGCTAAGGACTTGTTAGAAATAAAGTTTATGGATTATGAATTAGGAACATGATCGGTCATTACATGGTAATAAAAATAAGAGGTATTTTGAAAATAATAATAATAATAATAATAATAAAGATATATTTTCATGAATAGTTTAGGTTATATTGTTGTTATTTTCGATATATATATATATATATATATATATATATCAGTAAAAATATATTTTGAGATTTAATGTAGAAAGTTATTATTTTTGAATTAGATAATAACAATGTGATTGAGAAAAATGAACGATTTAAATAAATATTATTGTTTTAATGTAAAGTGATAATAATATTATTGTTTTGAATGAAATTTTATGAAAATTATTATTTTGGATCAAATAATGATGTTTGAGATAGTTAGAGTTATATATATTGAAAATAAAGAATTTTTGAGGTATATTATCGATTTGAAATAAAACTAATAAAGAAAAAGTAATTTTATAATAAATAGTACTAAGAGGAATTATACTTTAGAGGAAATAGCAAGTTAAATGTATTGTTTTGAAGTGTTGAAACATACGTGATTAAATATTGTTTGAAATCGACGTATGTTTACATTAAGGGATGGAGTACACTTACATTAGATGTTGAAAAGCATGAAAGCGCAGTTGAGTGAAAAGTTTTCTAAATGGTTAAATAATAGAAGATTAGCTGTACGAAACAGTTGTCGATAGCGGATGACTGCACTTGTCAATGTAAAGTGTTTTTGGAATTTGGTGATGTACATAAAGGAACTTTAGCCATACATTAGTTTATAGGACTTCACAAGCATGTGAAGTTAGTATCATTATTGAAATATTTAATGTTGTATAATTTCAAGACATGAAGCAAATGTCTTGACTTGCATATACTAAGGTATGAAGGTGATTTAAAGAAAGACAAGATTTATCAACTTGAAGAAAATTGACTATGAGGTCAAATTGGTTTTTTCCAATCATCACTTGCATCGAAAGAACATCTTACTAAGTCATTTTTACAAAATAGTGATTTTTGTTCATTACATATCACGTAATAATCTTGGCGACATGCAAAAACAGAGAACAAGTTCCACAAAATAATTCAACTGACCAAACAATGGACAATACATGCCTCGGAAATGGTGCAGGAGGCATAAAAAGGAAACTTAAATTATACAACAAGACAAAATAATAGAACTAAATAATAGTAATGCTGAAATTGAATTAGAATTTCATGAAACTTTGTCAAATTCTGACGAGACAAATCAAATGTTCTCAGATGCAATTCAAATACAAACAACACAATAGCAGATTATCATAAAGATGCAATAGAGTCTCGATTTAAATAACAATTCTCAGCCTACAACAATTACAGCAAAACATACCTAGGAGCGTGAAGGTAATATAAGCATATCTGAACGTATCATGAAATCAATGAGCCATCACACTACTGAAGCATCGATAGAGGAAAAACAAGGACAAACAACGTAATTTGATCTCTACAATGACCAGCTAGAAGCCAACATTGGTGCGCATACCAGAGCCAGCCAAACAATGTAGGAAGCAATGTCAAGAGGATACACCATTTGAATTCATGGCTACAAAGTCAGCGGATGTGATCGACAACCTTGCATGGCACAACACGGTTCATTTAAAATCATTACGAACAAAATGAAATATACATAGAAAATGTAAGCTCTCCTTCTCATTTGGATTTAGGGAGCAACCTATCTTAGTTAGTTTAATGAATATGATGGTGTGGAATGTAAGGGGTTTAAATCCCCTTCCAAACAACTTAATGTTGCACAAACTTTAAAACAAAGACATGCCTCCATGGTTGGACTATTATAACAAAAGTTATCAGAATGGATGCTTCAGTTTGTATCTGGATAGAATCAATAATGGATTCTTCAATTCATATCTGGATGAAGATTTTATTGAATAAAGGAAATGCAACTTTTATGAAACTCCATGTATAGAGAAATACTACACATGGAGGGGAGGAGCCAACATGCCTGTTCATAGTAAGATAGATAGATTGTTCGTTAATTAATGCTACGATAAATGCTCTTACAATCTGTCTGCTTTTCTAATCATTCCACTGGTGACCACACACCGATCATCTTTAACTTTGCACCAAAAGGCCAAACTAGTCAGAGCTATCCGTTAAAATATAATCATTCTTGGCATCTAAATAGAGAGTATTGTGCTTTGGTTAAACATGAATAGGAGAATACTTATGTCGGTAATCCATTATTTCAACTCTTGTCAAAGCTAAAGATAATAAAAGAAAGCTTGAAGATATGGAGCAAAGAACTTTCAGTCAACCAAAACCCTACTAAGACACTTAAAAAGGAGTTAGACGTATCTTATTCACAATTAGTCAACTATCCAAATGAGGCTCAGGTAGTAAATTCGTAGAGACAAAAGGTTGAACAACTCAGAATTGTTACACAAACAAGCCATGGAAAAATTGCAAAAATCAAAATTCAAATAGATAACACTTCTCCATGCTAATTTTTTTGACTTCTAATCCACCTCAACATATAGGATGATGATGAAAGCACAGGGTAACTGGACCAATGTCAATGAAAGATTAAACATGGAAGTGAAACATTACTTTACTAATTTATTTAACTCTCCTAGTATAAAAATTATTTTTCACAAATTACTTCTAAAAATCCTTTCGTAAAATGCTAGAAATTCATTAGATAGAACCTTTGGAAATGAACGAAGTCAAAGAGGCGGAGATCAAATCGATGATAACAACTTTCCAAGCCCAAACGGTTTCAATTCAAAGTTTTTTAAGCTTCTATAGGATCTTATCAAAAATGATGTCTTTCATGCAATGTTAGACATTCTATAATCAGATAAAAGTATTATGGAGATTAATCACACTTTTATATATTTAATTCCTAAAATGATAGACCCACAAACTCTTTCAGGTTATAGACCAATCTCTTTTATGTAATGTGATTTGTTAAACTTTGACAAACTTGTTATGCAATAGGACGAAGCAATACCTTAATAATTTAATTTCAACAAACAAAATGCTTTTAAATCCCAAATAGACTCATCATGGAAAACTGCTTGCATATGAAATGGTGAGAATGTTGTTATACGATCAATATACCAAAACAGAGATTAATATGTTATAAGTTCATCACATAAGTTTACAAATCAGATTTCCACTATTTTGGAATTCTGTATTAGTGATTTTGAACAATAACTATATTTTAATTAATTTACAAGAACAAACTATAGCAATCACAACAACAAATTGTTGTATTAAACTATAGCGATAAACAAACGTTGTACTACTTCATATAAACAGTACAACGTTGAAACAAAAAGATTACGGAATGATGTATATAAATATATAAGTAAATAGAAATCTAACTGGATGAAGAAGGAAATCACGTCCGAGGCTTATCGTAACAATTTCCTTAAGACTTTATTCAAAGTCTTTTAAGATACAGTAGACGTGATCTGCTCGAGATTGTGATGAGTATGATTTTCTGTGTGATATATAGAAGCGCATGGATCCGGAGATTAAGAAATGAAGAGGAAGAATAGAAAATTCGGAGTTATCTGCTGATCAGGTTTCCTTCTCCTTTTATAGGCTAATTCCCAACGGTTATGTTTGTTGGGAACAACTGCATCTCTTCGTCTGCAATGGCAAAAAACTGTCGCGATTTGCAACAGTCGCCTATCTTCATTTGCAACAGCTAAGAACTGCCGCGGTTTGCAATAAGTCACGTCTCTTCATTTGCAACGGCCAAGAACTGTCGCGGTTTACAATAGTCGCGTCTCTTCAATGGCTAAAAACAGCTTCGCAATGCCTATTTTGAAAAGCCGCTTCCAATCCACTAGTCGCTTCTATTTGAATTTAAATAGTAGAAAATTGTTTACTTCTGTGCAGAAAAAATATAAAGCGGTCCACTCTTATTGGACCCGCATCCGGTCCGGTTCAGTACGGGACGAGAAGAGCGGGCGGCGCGTGCGTGTTAGTTCATTGCCATATAGGTCATCCCCCTCGTACAAAATTACTTGACCCTAAGGGCCAATATAGATTTGAGGAAAGTAGTATATAAGTATGAACATTAACTTATTTTTGACGATATGGGACAATATCTCATTTACTCTATAAGGATCCTCTAACAATCCCCCACATGAATGATGATATATGTCTCCCCCACACAAAGCGTAATATCACACAGTTCATATGAAAATAATGCTATATCGAGGATAAGTGAATATTTCACTTTGAACTTTCCCTAGTTAAAACTTATCGGATATACTTGGCTAATCGATGAGTTATTTCATCTTGAACCGTCAACCGTTTGTGCATAACCAAACAATAAGCTTTACAAAGTATTGTTTCCCTTTACATCCAATCTCTTGGTTGTGTTCATTATGGTCCTGAACAAATTTGATTCTACGAGCGTTTTAGAGAATTTAAGCCTATAATATTCTCATAGAGCCGACCCAGCTACACTGACATAGATGATCGCAACCATTAAGAGTATCCTACATATACCACTTGTTAATTTTAAGATATGGTCATCATTAAAAAGCATAGCTTTATCATTTTAATACTTATGTAGGTATGCATTCTATTGTGCACCATAGAAATGGAGTAGGACTAAGTCCAAAATTCATTAATTCTTGAGTTACTCAAAACCGATTTGCCTATTGATCCTAGTCCATGGGATCTCCAATCGCTAGGATATGTTTCCGTATAAGATAACTCTTGTTGTTTTAGGCTTTTAAACCCATTCCCCTCAATGCGCTGTCAATTTTCTCTATTGATAATCCTTTAGTAAATGGATCTGCAAGGTTATCAGTAGTTCTCACATAATCAATGGAAATAGTTCCATTTGAGAGTAACTGCCTAACTATGTTATGGCGTCGACGAATACGTCATGACTTTCCATTATACACAAAGTTTTTCGCTATACTTAACGCTTCTTGATTATCACAGTTTTTCATATGGTCGGTATAGGTTTAGGCCAAAATGGAATATCTTCTAAAAATTGATGAAGCCATTCTGCTTCTTCGCTTGCTTTATCTAAAGCAATGAACTCTGATTCCATAAGGGATCGAGCTATGTACGTTGTTTAGTAGACTTCCATGACACTGTTGCTCCTATTAGGGTGAAGGCATAACCACTAGTTGATTTAGATTCCCCTGAATTAGAAATCAAGTTTGCGTCACTATATCCTTCTAAGACGGTTGGATATTTTCCATAATGTAGGAAAAAGTTCGTGGTACTCTTTAAATATCCCAACACTCTCATTAGGGTTTTCCAGTGTTCCTTCCCTAGGTTGCTTGTATACCTGCTCAGTCGACTTACTGCATAAGCTATATATAGTCTTGTGCAATTCATGAGGTACATTAGACATTCTATTACACGAGAGTATTCCAGTTGCATTACACTCTCATTAATGTTTCTATGCAGTAATTTCGATGGACTAAAAGGTGTTCTTACTCCTTTAATTCCGTAATTTGGAATTTTTCAATCACTTTTTCCACATAGTGTGACTGAAATAGATCAATTCCATTAGGTTTTTTATTATTTTGATTCCCAAAATAACGTTTGCAACTCCTAAATAATTCATGTCGAAATTGTTGATTAACATTTTTTTATGGCCTCTATTACTTTACTATTTGGACCAAAGATTAGCATATCGTCTACATATAAATAAATCATCGTGTATGATTGTCCAACTTGTTTATAATAAACACATTTATCACATTCATTTATACGAAAACCATTTTTCATCACGACACTATCAAATTGTGCATGCCATTGTTTTGGAGCTTGTTTTAGTCCATATAATGATTTTACTAATCTACATACTTTGTTTTCATTTTCTTTGAAAATAAAGCCCTCGGGTTGCTCCATGTAAATCTCCTCACCAAGATTTCCATTTAAGAATGCCGTCTTTACATCCATTTGATGAATCTCTAGATTATATATGGATGCAATTGCTATTAACATTCTTATAAAGGTTATTCGTGTAACATGTGAATAAGTATCAAAGAAGTCTAAACCTTCCTTTTGACGATATCCTTTGGCTACCAATCTTGCTTTATATTTGTCAGCAGAGACATCTGGTTTCACCTTCTTTTTGAAGATCCATTTGCAACCAATCGGTTTTATTCTAGGCGGAATATCAACTACTTTCCAAGTTTTATTACTTAGAATTGAATTATTTTTATACTTTTGATTGCTTCTTTCCAACATGAAGATTCAGAAGATGACATTGCTTCATTGTATGTTTGAGGTTCGTGTTCTAACATGTATGTTAGAAAATCTGAACCAAATGTCTTGGACATTCTTGCTCTTACGTTTCTTCTTGGTTCAACTTCTTCAATTTCATGATGAGTTTCATCATCATGTGGCTTGCTTGATTCTTCTTATGTAATTTTTGGGATATAATTTCCTTCATTCCTTTTGTGCGGAAACACATCTTCAAAGAATGAGGCATCTCAAGACTCTATGATTGTATTGACATTAATATCAAATATATCAGACTTGAATACCAAAAATCTGCAGGCACTACTATTTTGGACTGGCCTTAGATAGTAACGGTCTACAGTTTTTGGTCCAAATTTGACTTTCTTGGGAGGCGGAAATGTAACTTTTGCCAAGCAACCCTACACTTTGAGGTAATTGAAACTTGGTATGTGTCCTTTCCACAACTCATATGAAATTGTTACTGTTTTATTGTGATGAAACTTATTTAATATGTGATTAGACATATTTAAGGCTTCCCCCCACAAGTTTTTCGGTAGACCAGAGGTCAATAGCATTGCGTTTATCATATCTTTTAATGTTCTATTCTTTCTCTCGGCAATACCCTTTTTTGTGGTGAATATGGAGCTGTTGTTTGATGAATTATACAAGTATCTGCATAGAATTGTTCAAATGGTGATTCATATTCTCCACCTCAATTAGATCTCAATATCTTGATCTTTTTATTTAATTGGTTTTCTACTCCCGCCTTATATTTTATAAACGATGTAATTGCTTCATCTTTACTATTCAAACGATATACATAGCAATATCATGTATAGTCGTCAATAAAAGCGATAAAGTATTTTTTCCCACCTCTTGTGGGTAATGATTTAAAATCACATAAATCAGTGTGAACCAAACCTAGTGGTTCCATACTTCTATCAACAGTATAAAATGGTTTTTTAACTAATTTTGCTTCTACACATGTCTCACATTTGTAGTTTTTATCTACTTGGAATTTAGGAATTAATCCTAAGTTTTCTAATTTTTTCATTTTTCGAAATTATATGTCCTAATCTATCATGCCATAATAAAATTTCATGCTCAACCAAATAAGAATCTTCCTTTTTATTAATAGTACAATCAGAATACATAGTTTTATTGTCGACTACAGCTACATTTGCCTTAGATAGACCATCACATAGATAACCACTTTCTATATAAATTCCAACCTTAGACAGAACTACTTTATCTGACTCGAAGACCAGACAGAAGCCTTTCCTTGAGAGAATACGTCCAGAGATAAGGTTCTCGCGGATATCCGAAACATGAAGAACTTCACTTAGTGTCATAGTTTTTCCGGATGTAAATTTGAGGACGACGGTGTCGTTACTTTCGATTATGGAAACTGCAAAATTACCTACGTAGAGTTTTCTTCCTGATCGTATTTCTTGTAAGTGGAGAACATATATATATCAGAACAGACATGACGAGTAGCGCCTGTGTCTACCCACCACTGTGTAGGGTTCTGTACTAAGTTGCATTCTAAAACAACTCCTGAAAAGTTCATCTCCTCAATGGTTGAACTCAAATTTTCCATTATATTTGCCACCGATTTGTCATTCGTCTTCTTGTGCCTGCAATCTTTAGCTACGTGCCAAGTCTTTCCGTAGACCCAACATTTTCCTTTGAGCTTCTTGGTTTGCTTATCTTTGCATTGTTTATCCGGAGCCTTTCTCTTTTTTTGTTGAAGTGTCCTTTCTTCTTTGACCCTTCTATAACAAAGCGCCTCTTCACCTTTTGGGTGTGTTATTTCGCGATTATCCACCTCAATTTTTAATCTGACCATGAGATCTTCTAAGAAAATCTCATTTTTCTTATGTTTCAGATAGTTGTGGTAGTCTCTCCAGGATGGTGGTAATATTCCTGTTATTGCTTCAACAAGGAACGATCCGCCAACTTGATGTCCTTCTGGTTCAAGTTCATGAATTATAAGTTGGAGTTCCTGCACTTGACTAGTTACAGATTTGGAATCCACCATTTTGTATTCCATAAATTTATCTACTATGAACTTCTTCAAACTGACATTCTACATCTTGTGTTTACTTGCAAGTGTAGTCCATAGGGATTTTACTGTTTGGTGTGGCTGATATACTTTATATAGTACTTTATCCAGACAGTTCAGAATGTAATTTCAACACAAGAAGTTCGAATGCTTCCATGAGTCAATTCTGAGAAAAATAGCTGCGTCTTTTTTTCTAGTTTGTCCGTCTTTAGGTTTTGGTTCATACTCCTCAATGCACTTCTGCAGCCCTAACATGGTGAGATAAAACAACATTTGATTCTGCCATGTTATGAAGTCATCACCATCTCTTTTAAACGGATCATGCCTGTTGTGGGTAGCACTTTTTGCTAATAGTTCAACTGTCGCCATCTATGTTTTAGTGAAACAGGAAAGTCTTAAGATGTTATACGATCAGTATACCAAAACAGAGACCAATATGTTATAAACTCGTCACACAAGTTTACAAATCAGATTTCCACTACTTTGAAATTCTGTATTAGTTATTTTGAACAATAACTATGTTGTAATTAATTTACAAGAACAAACTATAGCAACCACAACAACAAATTGATGTATTAAACTATAGCGATAAACAAGCGTTGTACTACTTCGTAGAAATAGCACAACATTGAAACGGAAAGATTACATAATGATGTATATAAATATATAAGTAAACAGAAATCTAACCGGATGAAAAAGTAAATTACGTCCGAGGCTTGTTGTAACAATTTCCTTAAGACTTTATTCAAAGTCTTCCAAGATACAACAGACGTGATCTGCTCGAGATTGTGATGAGTATGATCTTCTATGTGATATGTAGAAGCGCACGGATCTAGAGATTAAGAAATGAAGAGGAAGAATAGAAAATTCAAAGTTATCTACTGATCAGGTTTCCTTTTCCTTTTATAGGCTAATTCCCAACGGTTATGTTTGTGGGAACAGCTGCATCTCTTCGTCTACAACGGTAAAAAACTGTCGCGGTTTGCAACAGTCGCCTCTCTTCATTTGCAACGGCCAAGAACTGTCGCGGTTTGCAATAGTCATGTCTCTTCATTTGCAACGGCCAAGAACTTTCGCATTTTGCAACAGTCGCGTCTCTTCATTCGCAACGGCTAATAACAGTTTTGCAACACCTATTTTGAAAAGCCACGTCCAATCCACTATTCCATTTGAATTTAAATAGTAGAAAACTGTTTATTTCTGTATAGCAAAAATATAACACGGTCCACTCTTATTGGACCCGCGTCCGGCCTGGTTTGGGATGGATGGGTGGCACGCGCGTGTTAGTTCATGGCCATATTGGTCCTCCCCCTCGCGCAAAATTACCTGAACCTAGGAGCCAATATAGGTTTGAGGAAAGTAGTATATAAGCATAAACCT
Organism: Allium cepa; assembly: GCA_030765085.1. Lineage (NCBI taxonomy): Eukaryota > Viridiplantae > Streptophyta > Magnoliopsida > Asparagales > Amaryllidaceae > Allium > Allium cepa. Next base: position 469,380,305 of record CM060931.1, read on the forward strand.
TAACTTATTTTTGGCGATGTGGGACAATATCTCATTCACTATATAAGGGTCCTCTAACAAATGTTTAATAGAAAAACAATAAATAATATATGTATAAGGTGGGTCTACATAAGACATTTGACAAAAGCAGTAAAGCATCCATATATCATACATTGCTATGCATAGACTTCTTCGAAAAATTCGCACATATGATATAAAAATGTATATCCACTACCATCTTTTCAATACTATTAATGGTAGCCCATTGGGTTACTTTAATAGCAACAAGGGCATAAGGCAAGATGGTCCATTGTCTCATTTTCTTTTTGCAATTGTAATAGAATATTTTTCCATCTTATTAGATATGGAATTTTATGAAGGAAACATCACTCTTGTTCTTTCTACTGAACCAACTCTCACTCATTTACTATAAGCAGATGATATCTTAGTTTTCCCAAAAGCTAGTGCTAAAAATGGAGAAACTATTGCCAATATCTTTCACATCATTTAGGAATCAGCGGGTCTAGAAATGAACGAACATTAAACTACCTTGTTTTTTAGCGAAGGGGCTAAAAAATGGGTCACATCAAAAACATCCTCAATGTCCAATCAGGGAATCTCCTAATCACATATTTGTTAATTCCATTATCTCACAGTAGACTAAAATCCAAAGATTTTGGTGTGCTGTTAGATAGAATAAATAAAAAATTTAATTATTGGAAAAATAAAATGTTGAATATTCGTGGTAGAATTGAACTAATTAAAATAGATACTATCTACTAATCATGTTTTGGGATCAATTCTGTCAATTACCAACATCAATTATCACCAAAATAAATTGTACATGCTCTAAGTTTGTAACGAACCGGGATTTTCGACCTTCAAAAATCGACAACAATACGTTCACTACATAGCATGCCGAACAACCGAGTGTCGGAAATAGCAGATCATCAAGGATGAAGAAGAAAAGGTAGAAGAAAATAGAAACAATAATACAAAATCTCACAATCGCAGCAGAACAAAATATAATATATAATAACAGATCTTTATACAAGAGGAATTGTAACTGTCAATATACGTACCATCATCAGAGTACGACAATCAATAACCAATCAGATAGTTATAATAATCTATCCTCATACACAATGGAAATAAAAAAGTACGAGAATATGTCTCTGTCATCCAACTTGTCTCCCGAGCTCCATAGCATTTTAACATGAATCTGTAGTACTTGGTCTGACCCGAGCATTATGATAAAATAACACTTGAGCCAGTCTAGAAAACCAACGTGAGGAAACACACTCAATTTGGATTTTTATTATTTTCAAAATCCTTTGAAAAACAGAGGTATCTCATAAGACCACGTCACACATAAACATGACGGGATTTTTCCTTACAATAACCAAAACATTTTATATCAAATTCATATGATATTATAATGGTGTCTATAGAAAGTAAATTAGAAAATAGCTGAAATGCTTGCATCTTACATTTCAACATAGTTGGGCACAATCAAAACCATACAGTGCTTATTGGAGAATGGATTCCATACTATGACCAGATATGGAACTACCTTCCGATGAGTGCATATTTAGACCAATGCACACGGGTCTGAAAAGAACATCTTGTACCCTACCACATAGGACTGGCCTAGCACATGACTACTAGTACCGAATATGTTATCACTCCGGGTGTTCCTACCCTTATTGAGCACTCTCTTTCCATGCACATCCATTTCCATAATTATAATATATCCAAGGGTATCTAGAAAAGTGATAACACACCCAAATAGGAGCAACCCACTTAGCCCTGTTGCATCCCCTATTTCAGTCATTTTTCCGATTGATGAGGCTTGAGACTACGTTTACCTTTAGAATAGCATTCATACTCGGAATGCTAACACTGCCTTCCAGGCAACGATGTAATGGTAGCATTCATCCATACAAGTTGTCCTAGTTCTGGACAAATCGAATCTCCTCCAATATCACCATCTTCATTAGCTTCGAGATATCAAAATTTGCAATGCACAAATAGGATCGAAGTGGTTTTCGAATAAATAAATCCGATCCCGGTCTCTTCGAAACGATCAACGAATTTGGCCAAATTTGATAATCAGTTTTTTAACAATCAAATAACATCCATAAGAAGTCACTAGGCTTTATTTAAATCTTCCAAAATATTTACTTCAAAACATCCTCACAAAGGTATTTATTTCAAAACTCTTCAAGTAATTCAATACTTGAAAACAGTTCCAACCTTGTATTCATAACATGATATTTTTAAATAATATTCTACTTCAACACCTAATAAAATATTTCAAATTCGATTTATAATCCATTATTTAGGAAATTATCTCTATAAAAATCTTTCGTCCGCAATACTATTCCCAAAAACCCTTCATTTCATTACTTAAGGAAAATTTTATAAATCTATTTTTCGAAATCATTTTTAATATCCATACTTAAGGAATATTTCACAACATATCTCATAATTTTCCGAAATTTATATTAGTTCCTTTTACATTTTTCCAAAATCGATTATAATCACTTATGATCTCGTCTATCTATTTCTAACTTTTTTATGAATTCAAATTCAACCTCGAAGTTCTTGTTTCTAACATTTCGGAAATTTCCTTAAGTTCCCAGAATTCATTATAATGTTTTCTTTTACAAAATCACATCTATTACATAAACCCTATTTACAAATCTCGGGAGAATTTATAAATAAATTCTAATCATTCCAAATATATATAAATGTATTTTTTTAAAAATAATAATTTATTTTTTTCAAACAAGTTTAAGTAACTATTTAAATATCAAAATACTTTTAATAAACATCAAAAACTCATTTCCAACTCATTTTAAATAAACTAATCAATTTACAAAGCTGATTATAAGAATCAGAATTGAATTTCAATTAATATTATATATTTGAAAATTTTACTTTTGAAGTATTTCAATACCAACTAGCTTTAAAATATATAGTTTAATAAATAAAACTTTCCTTTGGAAAACAAACTTAACTTCTTAATAATAAAAACATACATTTAAAATATCAATAACCAATTCAATTTATAAATTCCTCTTGATTCACAACACGTTGATTTCATTACGATTTCCTAGCCGTTTCCACCTTTCAAAATAGATCCACTATTTTTTTCTAAAAACCAGTTCCCATATCTAACATCGCTATCGCCTTATGCCCAGGCTCACGCGAATGGCCTAAGTCCTGAGAAATCAATCGCGACAGTCGCGACTTCCCTCGTCACTGCCTTGCGTTCCTGCCTCGATCATGATCGAGCTCCTCAACTTCCAGGCACAGCGCCACTAGTCCCAGCGCCTCCTCTCTTCCTATTGCGTACACATACACACAGCCAACCACTGCTCCTTCCTCGTGCGCATCTTCGCTCCCCTCAATGCCGTCGTGAATTTGATCGTTCCTCTTATGATTTATACTTGAACTGAATGGGAATGGATACATGATTTATTATCATTCCCCCTTATTCTTTTTTTCTTTTTTTTGAATTTGATTTTTGTTTTCGTTGGGAAGGAGAAAATATGTGCTCGATTTTAAAAGATTTGGGGCGACTATACGTAGAAGGTAACTCCAAACGTGTTTGCAGATTAAATTATTCTTAGGCGTTTTCAGATCGCACAACCAAACGGTAACTCAAATGCTATGAAATTGAAAATCCGATAATAATCCACTATTATGAATCCAATGGAACTGGTTCGTCGAATTTCAAGACTGTACCCTTGACCGCTATTTTAACGCGTCAGTTTGGTCAACGGTTTCAAAATTTTGCGAAATCACTAGAAATTTCAATTTTAAAAACTTATTAACTCAATTGTGATTTAAATAGAATTTATATCAACATTAGAAAATCGTTCGATTAATATTCAACTCCAATTCAATTATTTAAACGATTTTCAATTATTAATTCAACAGTTAAATTTATTCAATAAATCACTATAAGTGGAATCTAATTTCATTTTAAAATTTCGACCAAAATCTTTATTTTAAAAAATCATCAATTTCTATTCCAAATCCAATATTTAAAATCATTTAAATTTTCAAAATTTAGCGATGAAAATTCCGGAACGTTACATTCCTCCCCTTAAAAAAATTTCGTCCCCGAAATTGCTAGGGTAGGATGAATGATCCAAACCCATTAACTTATCAAAATCTACTTGTTAAAACTCTACATTTCACCTTTCTAATCCTTTAGACTTACATTCACTTTCCATTTTTCAAACATTTATCAAAACCCTTTGTTTCTTAGTTAAATTAAAAATCAAATTTTAGTTAACAAAATTCCCAAAAAATTTCAAAATTTTCCTAACACCCTAAATTTTCGAAATTTTTTGACGGAGTCTCCCTTTTACGGAGAGCCTTTTGCAATATGACACAGGTGATAAAAATATATACATCGACCCACACGGTCGGAAAACAAAATATATATCAATAGTAATTCATTACGGTATTTAATCCGAAAAGGTACTTTAATTTAGCGTTTTTAAGCGTTTTAAGCAAGCGGGTTTACTTCATATGCAATTTCGCAACCCAAATCTAGCCCCATATTCTCTCTGACCTGTGTTGACTCAATTTAAACATGTACGTACCAAAAATATGAAATTTAACAACATTTTATTTATTTAAATAGTTAAACACAGACTTTGCATAACCGGGCATGTTAGACATGTATTTATAAGCAATTATACGGTTCCGTTACTAATTTAATTGTTTTTAATCGATCCATATGCCATTTCATTCAATTCGAATGATTTACAATTAAATTTACTTGCATTCACTTCATAATTACACACATTTTATTCATATCCATTTCTAATCAATTCAAAATCAATTTATTCACTTTCCATTTATTCATAGAATTTTTTTTTACTCCCGTTTACTTCTCATGCAAATTCGGTGATACTCATTTAATAAAATAACCACTTAAGCTTATAGCTATTTTAAATTGATTTCAAATCAATTTGTATTCAATTTTATTCCATTTCAAATTGATTCTCAATCCATTCATTTGCATTCCATTCATATTCACATTCGTTATATTCAAATCCATTTTATTAAGCTCAGAATCATTCCATGTTATTTTATTAAATAACCATTTCACAAATTTATTTGAGCCAAACTTCCATCCAAAAATATTAACTTAAGTTAATTTGTTTATTTCAAATTATTTCAACTATATAACTTAAGTTCGTTTCAGTTGTAATCAAACTTCATTTCATTTCAAATTGATCCTTATTCATTCAAATTCCATTCCATTTACAAAATAATTCATTTACTTAATCCACTTCAAAACTTAACTTCATAATCAAATTCATTTAAATAATGCCCCAAAGCCATATTCAAGTTATTTACACTTAAATTGAATTTATTTATAACCTAAGTCATCGCTATTTTAATCCATTTCTATTTTATTTGACAACATTTCAAAACATATTTAATTCGCTTATTTTTAAGTCGAATTTTTATTTATAACTCAAATTTCATATTCAATTTCAATTTTCATCTGCAATTCAATTTACTTAACCAATTAAGTTCCATTCCCATATTCAATTAACTAATTAATTTATTCAATTAATTCACTTCCAATTTACAATTCACAATTAGATTTTTATATCAAAACCTCCTCCATTTAATTTACTTGAGTTCAAATTCATTTTATAATTGAAGTTTGAATTTTTATTTCTTCACCAAAATATCAAACCATTTTTATTTTTGGTTGTTTTATTCCATTTTCAGTTTTATAAGTTACATAACTTATTTTTCACATTTCCATAATTTCTATATTCGAGTTTATACCTTATTTTTAATCAAATTCAATTTGATTCACCACTCATTTGACTTATATAGTTCAAGTCTATATTCATTTCATTTAGTCGTCTCAATTATACATCCAACTCTATTAAATTCAAGTTTCATTTCAATAATGATAACTTATAGTTATATAATTATTTCACAACTCAAATTTTATATTTTAATTCAATTTGATATAATTTCAATTCCAATTCAAATTTTATTTAACTTAACTCAAGTTAAATTTTATTCATTTTAACTTACTCAAGTTAAAATTTATTTCCAAAACTCAAATTCCATACTTTTCTTTCTTATTAAAATTATTTTCAATTTATAGGTTCACAAATTATTTCCTAATGTTTCCCTAATATTTATATTAAAATTCCAGATTTCAAACACCCGGTTTTTATTTCTAATCATTTTGAAATCATATATATATATATATATATATATATATATGCAGCTCTTTGGTTTAATAAACCATTTCATTGGAATTTCAAAATTCGCTTGGTTCCATTCCAAAACAATTTCCCTTTGGAATTTTCAAAATAACACTTGTTTACCAACCAAAAATCTCCATATCAAATTACTATGGTAGCAATCCATAACCTAGAAACTCGAAATAAACACCGATGATGTCGCGACCATCATCGGAATTATTTTCATACCTGATATATTATTCTATTTCATGTTATAATTCTATTGTTATCACTCTACAAGTTTGCTATTAGTTTAGAAATTCCCTATGGGTTGAAATGATACATACCTAAAAGATCTTATAGATTAGGAAAAATCGTTATGGGTTGAAATGATAGATCCAAGTGATTTTCATTGATTTTGAATTTTGGGATTCTGGTTGAAATGATATATACCTGTAAATTTAAATAATTGCAGATTGAAATGATAAATATCTATATCACTTGACTATAGGATAGAAAATTTTATATGGACTATTGGCTGTTGGTTTATTTTTGAAAAATGATTTCCAAAGTTTGAAAGAAAATAGGTAGGTTTTAATAAATATTGATTTTTAAATATAATATAAAGATATCTTATTTTTTTGTTAATTTAGATTTTTTAAAAACTACATGTCTTAAAAGTTTTAAAATTGTAAGTTAAGTGTTGAAATATAACTTATATATTTATTACTTTTAAATTATATAATTAAGATTCAAATATATTTAATAATAAAAATTAGTATAATAAAACTAAATAAAAAATTAATTTAACTGATATATATATATATATATATAAAATATGTTTTAAACTATATGAATGAAAATAAATTTTGTAATAACTCTAATAAATTAAGGTTGGAAAGATAAATTGAAATTGATTTGAAATTTAATTTGTTTAAGAATTGTATTTAAATAGAAATTGATTTGAAAACTTATTAACTTGAGATTTTCAAAGATATGATTTTATAATTGCATAACTTGATTTTGATTAAAGGTGAATAAATGAATATTTTAAGCTTTAAATAAGATCGAAATGAATATCTAATTTTGATTTAAATTTGAATTTGAGATTTTATTTAAATGTTTATAAAAATGATTAAATGAATACTTTCAGAATTTAATATAATTGAAGTTAGATATCTAGTTATTGATTTTATTAAAATTCATAATTTGAAATTTAATTTAAATGTTATCAAAATGATTAAGTGAACATTTTCAAATTAAAATTAAAGCTGAATTTTGAAATATAAATGAGATTTACCAAATTGAGTAAGTGTAAATTGTTTGAATAAACTTCGGAACCTTTTGAATTGAAAGTGGTTTAAATTTGTAGTTCAAAGCTGGATTTGAAGTCGATATAAATTAAAGATGGTTTTAATGAGATTTTGAATCGAACCTTTTAATTGGAATTATTGAGCCAAGATTGATTTGAATTGAATTTTTGGAGCTAAAGCTGATTTGAATTGATTTGTGAAATTGGAAGAAACAATTCTAATTTGAGACTATTTTCAATATAAAGTATCTTAATATATAAACCTAATATATAAAACTCTTTTTAGTATATAAACTATTTTTGTTTTTAACCCATTTTTAAATATATAAACTATTTTCAATATTTAAACCATTTAAGTTGGAACTGTTATGACGTAAAGTGAATATTATTTTCGAAAGTAATATGATTTCGAAAGTGATATAATTTTGAACAGAATATGATATTTGAAATGAATTATGAACTGTTTGAAATGATTTTAAAAGTGGTCTTATAAAATGACCATGGTATGAAACAAGCGTTTGGTTGTTAAAGAGACCGGGACCATATAGTGTCATACTCTCTGCAAATACTGAAAACCACTTTAACAACTGTGTACGTGGTGGAGATTCCAGAATGAAATAGGTTGGTTTGGCGATGATTCTATATGAGGTAATAACGTAGCCCTAACTTCTGCGAGCCATCTTGATGTGGCGAAAACAGGAGCTATACCAGGCCAAGTAGGGTCACTCCCCCATCAGGCATATTTCTTCAATGCTATTCTATTGCTTTTGTGATTCAATTGTGTGCACCTTTGATTTGGGAGTATGTCTCGAGGTGGTCGGTAGTAGCTGTTATGCATTACCACCAGTCTGAAAGTGCAAACAGTAGAATCCTACCCTGGCATTGCCTTAATGCCTTGTCACATGCCTTATCGCGCCTTCTGCGAGTTTTTTTGTACCATACCTATGGAGCTCCCTCTGAGTAAACCATTGGTTTGGTGGAGCTTACGGTATTGTATAGACTACAGGAATATATAAAAAATGTGTTAAGGGGGATATGGGTAACACCTTAACGCTATTTTAATAGTTTACTGTACTATAGACATTAATATGTAGTTTATTGTATTATGTATGTAGATAGTTTAACGGATCCTTAGAGGATGGGAATTCCAAATATCCTTTAATTTATTTGTATTTCAGTTGACATTTCACTTGACTTGAATTTACTAGGTATAAGAATGTTAATCTTGACTCAAGTGTTTTGTATTTTGCTTTATGCTCGGGTCAGACCGAGGTTCACTGTAATTGAGACTCACCATTAGAACTTGGAGTTTTGCTTGAAGATCTCTCTTATATCTGTTCAGCCTTGTGTTATTTCCAGTTGCTTTTGTATTTGAGACTTTTTATACTTGAGATATTCTGTTGTATTTAGTTTTAAACTCATGTTCTGTAGTAATTTCATGAACTATTATTTATCTATTTCGCTGCTTATTGTTGTATTACTCTATGTCAGTGATTCTATGATTTATTTATTTACGGTGGATGATGAGTTTTGCCAAATATAAATTAACAATCTATTGTTTTGAGCAACTCAAGTCTGACATGAGTGAATGATTGTCGATTTGAACGGTTCAAAGTAGTGGATCGTTACAAGTGGTATCAGAGCTATGGTGTGGGCAAAACGTAGCATATGGAGTAGAAACTCATTAGAGATAGGGTAGTGATACCCTAGAATGAGTAGAATCAATTATGGAATCATATTCGTTCAAGCTTGAAATTCTTCGCTAAGATCCTCCTAGATTAGGATTTCTTTCGGATTTTGGAACTATACCCTTTGTTTTGAAACCATTCTTATCGTTTTCCTACTCGAGTTCTTTGGATACTGGAGCATCTCATAGCACTATCTCTGTTGATCTCTGTAGTAAATTGAACACATCTTGCCACCTCAATTGGCAACTTTGTCCTTATGTGTGACTAACCCCATCGACGATCCCGCCAACCTTAGTATGATTTGTAAATGGGTGAAACTCCTTTATAGCAGGCATCGATTAACCGGAGATTTATACGTCCTCGGTTTGGATGTTGTTATCTCTCGCAAAGCCTGAATCATTTCTCTTGTAGATGACAAAGGTAATTCTTTTGTGATCAGATGTTGATTTCCTCAGGATTAAGCAGGTACCTTTACCTTTTGCTCGATTCTCAGCCTAGTGATCTCGATTCCACTCCGATAGTCAGAGATTATCCTAATGTTTTGGTGAAGTCGCTTCTCTAACTCCCAGGCAGGAAATTAAATGCCGAATCGATCTTATTCCTGGAGCTCGACCTGTAGTCCTTCCTTCTGAATGAATGGTTTGTATAAATGGTTAGTCATTCCTTATGGATTAAACAATGCTCATGTCTTCTTCGTCGATCTCATGAATCGCGTTTTCTGTGATGTTCTCAACAAGTTTGTCCTCATTTTCATTAATGATATTTTCACTTTTCCATATCTCAATTGCTCTGGTTAAGGCCGCCGCGATTAATATAAATTTGTCCATTTTTCCATTTTTGTAATTTACTTATCTTGTCTTCCTTTCAAGCCTATTTTCTTAGTTGGAATTCTCTGATTAGGCTCCCTCTAAAATTTGAATCTTTATCTTTGTTTCTAGGATTCATTATTTAATTATCCTATAAGGGAGTGTATTTGAAATTAATATAAAATATTTTATATTGTGTTATTTGAATTGTTAAGTTTGATTTGTGGTTTCGATCGATTCGTCTGGCAAACACTATCGATAGGAATTCGAAAATACTTAAACAGAGCAAACTGGCACAATATTGTTTCCGAAATTGGTAAGTGAAATATAATTTATGTATGATTATATTTTATATGTAAAGGTAAAATTTTCTAAAATTAAATAGCTAAATGAGTTTGTTTTTAGAAATGATAATACTAAATTATCATTTATTGTTTGTTAACATTCATAAATCATTAACTATTGTTATTTTATAAGAAGATGAATTTTTAAACATGGTTTATAAATCTAATTTGAAATGAAATGAATTTAAATTAAGGATTTGAGAATTAAATTTCAAGTGTTTTTCAAAATTTGGTTTTCAAAGTTCGAAAATTTTAAATTGTTGAAAGTATTTTCGAAAAGAAATTGTTTCTAAAGAATTTTAAAAGAAGTAAGTCTGTACTCTCCTCATTTGGTGCAGGAAAATAATTTCGATGATGGTTGCAGCATCGTTGATATTCATTTTCGAGTCTTAAAGTGGAGAGACCATTTAATAGCTTTGCTATACTTTTGTTTTGGAAATGGATTTGATTTGAATTTCTTAAGCATGATTTGATTATATAAAATGTATGTATATATATATATATATACGTAGTATGTATTTATTAAAAAATTGGTTTGAAGTGAAACTGGAAATTTAAATTTTAAATTCAGTGTTAGTTAATGGTTTTCAATTATTGAAACAAAGCAAAAATTTTGAATAAATAGGAGTGTCTAAAATGAGAAATGGAATTGGAACAATTTGAAACAGTTGAACTACGATAAAACTCGTTTGTATAATATTCAATTGCACTCTAAACATATATAACTTACCTGAAATATTCAAAAGTTAAAATGTTATGAGAATATATAAGATATATGTTATAAGATGTTCAAAAAAATGAAATGAAATTTATATGGTTTTGAATTGATTATTGTATCTGGCTATTTATATTTTGAATCTATTTTCCTTTCTGTTGCTTCTATTCTCCTATCTCGTTCCTTTTTGAGGACGAAAAGTTTTGAATAGGGAAGAGTGTATCGACCCATAAATTTTAACAATTTTTATAACGTAATTAACTGAAGTTTTTTTTGAAAATATAACAAAATATTTTGCAATGAAAATTTGATATTTGAGATGCGTCTATTAGAACATAGCAAATGACAAATTTTCGTTGGAAAATATGAAAGTTAATTCTATTGTTTATTTTTCAATTTCAATTTAAATCAGTTAAATTGATGAAAATAAGATATTTTCGAAACTTGAATATTTTTATACAATAAATTTATAAACCATTTTTTATGTGAGACATTGTACCTCATTTCGCCAAATTTGGACTGCTCTAGCTCCGTCTATCCTTTTTTGGACGTTTTAGCAGCATTTTGACAGCGAATATCAACTTTTGATAGGATGATCGTATCGCTCATATTTTTGTATCATTCTATTCAACTCATCGTGCTAATCTTCACAGTATATTCGTTCGTGTGTTTCGGCGTTGCATACGTGGCAAAATCTGCAAAACGAATAGACATATCGGTATCCATTTTGAATCTATAAGGTATTTGTGTGTCCACCGGTTGAAAAATTAATGGACACCCGCATTTATATTTTTGAAATTCAACCCATGACCATCTCTATTCCACCATTTCATTTATTATATAGTGGTTCGTTTTCTCTGTTTGCCCTTTTGTTTGTTCTGACTCTTGTTTATAAAAAATATAATATAAATCATAGTTTTTATATTTGTCTCCTATAAACCCGTTCTTCCTTCCCAGTGTCACTTCTTCCCACTTATCAAACTCAAGCCACCATCCACTTCCAAATAAAAAAGAACAACTTTCGTTTGAACAAATTTAACATATGTTTTTGAAAGCATGTATATTGTATACATATTCTTCTCCTTACTGAAGCTTGCTTCCATGATTTCTCAAGTCAAAAACCTGTTCATTTTCTTTATCAATGAAACTTGCTCCTCTTCCTTCTTCTCCGACAACAGCCTATCTTCACACCTCAGCCACCGCATCTAACAACCACCGTATGCCCAGCCTCCGATCTCAGATGACCCACCACCCATTGGAAACCTACCACTGCCTGCCGCAAGCCTGCGCTCTTCGATAGCCGCTGCAAGGAAACTGACCGTCTCCCCTCTCTGAATCTGCCGCCTAGCTCCCCCTTCCCTCACCATCCCATTGCCGAGTGAGCAGCTCCCTCTTTTATAAAAAAGAGAGAAAAATAATAATAGTATTAATAATAGGAGACGAGTTGCATATGTTGCATGGTAGCCCGTCACCTTCCTATGGCTCCCTACACGCATGCCGAACTTCTCACCTTCCTGTAGCTGCAAGACCCGAGCTACAAAAGACAGCCTACCCATCTCCTTGGTCCAACTCGCAGACTGCCTTATTCCCGTGCCACCTCACATCATAGCTAGACCCATCTCCATATGGTCGAACACCGCAACACCACTGATCGAAGCTTTCCGTCACTTGAGCGCAACAGCAGTAGCCATCCGTTCATTACTTTTCATCCATTTCAGCCTGTGTTTTGTTATATATAATATATATTGATATTTTGTTTTTTAGATATATATAAAAGCTTTTGTAAGTTTGCTTAGTTATTCTTTTTACTGCTCGTTTTCTTCCATTCTGTTCTTGCTTTTGGAAAGCACATATCATGTAATTTAAGTTTTCATACAAAATAGAAAATAAAAAGTAAAGTATAAGTTTATATAAGTTATATGTATAATTTGTTGTTTATATATATAAGTTTATATAAGTTATATGTATAATCTATTTGTTTGTATGTGTGTGTGTAAGTTTATATGTGATCTATTTGAGTTTATATATATATATATATATATATATATATATATATTCAAATCAATATTTAATTTAAACACATATAAAATAAAACCTTTATGTATATTTGAAAACCAAACTCATACATACTTGTATACACATATAAAATAAAACCTTTATGTATATTTGAAAACCAAACTCATACATACTTGTATATATATAAACTAATACATAGACTTACGTATATATTATAATTTAAAATCAATATTTATTATAAAATCAGTATAAACTTACTAATTTATTATTATATATATATATATATATATATATATATATATTATTTTTAATATATGTTTTTAAATTGATTTTAGGGAAATATATATATATATATATATATATAACATGTATTTTGTTCAGTTTATATCAAGCTAGTTTTGATTCGTTTCCATCTTTTTCAAGCTATCAACTTTGCTCGTCGAATTCACGTTTCTCATGCCGTACTTTGAAATTTATGCTTGGATTCGTCACGTCATGTTCTTGTCATTCCTCTAGCCTCGAAAGGTGAGCAATCACTCACGATTAACATTCTTATGTTTAGTAAATTGATTTCACATGAAATAACATTGGAAATATGTTGTTGAATTTGAATTACTAGTTATTTAATTGTTGAATATGATATGTTCATATTTGAAATTATTTACTATGACAGATGACACCATGACCTGTTAATTATATATTTAAATTGTTAATTGTAATATATGCTTGTCAATTGATATATTATGCTATTTCAAGTTATAATTCTATTCTTATCGCTCTGCAAGTTCCCTGTTAGGTTAGGAATTCCCTATGGGTTGAAATGATACATACCCGAATGATCTTATAAATTTGGAAAAATCGTTATGCGTTGAAATGATAGACCCAAGCGATTTTCATTGATTTTGAATTTTGAGATTGTGGGTTGAAATGATATGTAACGACCCGTAAATTTTCGATAATTAATTTTTTTTAATTTAATTAGATATTGTGAATTAATGTTGGAAGAAATAAAAATTTATGAAAAAAATAAGAATATAACTGGAATAAAATGAAACTATATTAATTTAAGGTAACTGATAACTTATTTAAATATAATTCCAATTAATTAAAAGAATTAAAGAGTTATAGTCGATATAGATTATCAATAAATTATGTTAATGTATGTATTAATTGATAGTTGGATTTAAAGAGTAATTGTAATTTAAATGTTGATTGATTAATGAAATAATGTGTAGTAAACTGAAATTGAATAAAATTAGTGTAATGTGAGTTGTTATAACAATTAGTGGTAACTAATGACTTACAAATGTTATAAATGTAGAAATGGTGACAATGATTATTGGTTCCAATTCATTTAATCAATTGCAATTGAATGTCATTAAAAGTTACATTAACGTGAGTTAAGACAATAACGGTAAATTGTGAATGTAATAAAAGGAATAGAAATATAAATTTTATTCATAATGTAATAATTGATTTAATAAAAGGGTGAACTGAAGATAAATAAGTTAAATGGGATTTAAAATTTTAATTAATGTGAGAAATTGACAAAAAAATTCAATATAATTGAAATATAGTAGTTAATACAAATAAAAAGATGGAAATTATAGCATATTAGTAAAGTAAGATATAAACAAACGTTAACTATGTTAATAGAGAAATAATTGATTAAATAAAATGTTGAAATCAAATTTAATTAAATTACCGGAATTAAATTATAATTAATTGGATTTAATTACAGTGAAATTTGAACACTGTAATTAGTGCAATAACCAACACTGAATTGTTATAAAAACTTGTATTAAGTCATAATCGTTTCAAATCAATCGAACTGGTCCATTTATTCTATTTTTCAGCATTGCCTATATATAGCCCATTATAAACCCTAATTGTTTCTTATTCCATTTGTCTGTACATACAATTCATCTGTTTACTCCTCCTTTTCAACGACAGAACCAAATCCAATTACAAAACCCTAATTCACAAATTGAAAATTCAATTTCAAATTCAATTCCAAAGTCAAACTCCTAACCCTATTGAATTATATATCATTTTGAAGCTTTCGACGAGCGTAATTCTTTGGCGTAATTCGTTTTCGTATCTAAATCATCATTTGGCCAAAAACCAATGATTTGCTCTCAGCCGTTCATAGATCATTTCCTTTTGGACGGTGGATCTTCGTCGATGCGGAGATCAGGAAGTGCATTGTTGTAAAGGTCGTTGTGCAGCACGCATCTGTACGGTTGGTTTGTCGAGATGGTCATCGAAATCACCAGAATTGGCATAAGATCGACGGCGGCCACGTCACGTCCTGAGGCAGTCTTGGTGTGCATGCCTACATGGCGAGATGCGGCCGCGGGTGAGATCCACTCCGGCGTTGTCAGATCGTGTTTTGTTGTTGGCGTTCGATCATGGATAGCGGCGGCTTGGGTGCAGTTCGACCATATAGGGCTCAGCGATGATGTACAGGTGCAAACAAACGTGTGTTGTCAGTGATGATGTGGAAGGTATTGTTTTGTTTTCAAAGTTATATTATTTATATTTTAATTCAAATTGTATAATGATCGAGTGTGTATAACTTTTGGATACGAACTTTGATTCATGCGCGGTTTGATCCTTTGGGATCGTATCGAAATTTGGGAAATTTTGATGCTAGTTTGGACGAATTCTGAGGTTGTTAAATTTTGGGCCATAAATTTGGATTTAAATTCGATTTAAAATCGAAGGTGAGTGCTTTAACCCACTCACATTTACTAAACAATCTTATGTTAGTTGAATTAAATTTTTGATGTGATTAAAAATTTATATTAGAAATTTATTGATTGCTGTTTGGCATATTTAAATTGTCATTCTGGTTAAATTTGAATTTTATTGCACTTAATCATCATTTAATTTAATATTGAATTTAGATTGTCAATTCAATACTGGTTATTGATTATCGGTATTTATCGATGTTTATTGATTTATTTGGGTAATGATTGTGATGGTTGTTTGATTGTTGATGTTGGATGACTAGATGTTGTATTTCACATTGTTATAATATTGCAAGTTCCTTATGTGTTGAAATGAGACATACCCGAATGATATATAAACTAAGGAAAAATCATTATGAGTTGAAATGATAGACTTGAGCGATTTTATGGATGTATATTTAATTCAGGATTGCGGTTTGAAATGATATATAACTGTAAAATTTTAAACTGCGGATTGAAATGATAAATATCCATACCACTTGACCCTATGGTGGAAAATTATGTACGGACACCGGATTAGTTAAATTAAATGATTTTTGAGTCTTTAAAATTTTTCAATTCAGTTAACTGGTATTTTGAATAGGAATTGATTTATACAAACTGAACTATTTTCGTCAATCCAAGTGTTAATGCTGAAAAGGGAATTGATTTAATAAATTGTTCAAAGGATTTAAATTGAAATTTCAAGGTTGAAGCGTCGAATATAAATGAATTTATAGAAATTGAGTTATTGGAATTGTTCGG
This sequence comes from Allium cepa, assembly GCA_030765085.1. NCBI lineage: Eukaryota > Viridiplantae > Streptophyta > Magnoliopsida > Asparagales > Amaryllidaceae > Allium > Allium cepa. The sequence continues at coordinate 469,396,904 of CM060931.1, forward strand.
ATATAACTTTGAAATCTATTTTTAAACTAATTTAAACCATTTTATCAATTTAAACTATTTTAATTTTTTTAAAATCTATTATAACCTATTTAATGCAATTTAATCTATTTCACCTATTTTAAACTAATTAAATTTATTTAATCTATTTAATATAATTTAAATCTATTTTAAATTTGTTTAATCTATTTTAAATTTATTTAATCTATTTAAAAATCTACTTAATATAATTTAAATCTATTTAAATCTACATTTAATCTATTTAAATCATTTTAAACTAATTAAATTTAATTTAAATTACCTTTACTATTTAAGCCATTTTAAATCTATTTAAACTATTTTAAACTATATAAACTATTTTTAATTACCTACACTATTTTCTAAAATTTCAAAGTGTGTAAAGTTGAAGTATTTATATTTAAATCCTTAATGGTGATGCGACCTAAGTTGGAATTTGGAATTGGTACCTTTCGAAAATGACATATTTGAGCAATATATTGATTTTGGAACAAGGATTTAATTAACCTATCATATGATAAATTCAAAAATGAATATGACTTTGAGAGTAAACCGATGTTTGAAAGTGAATATGATTTTGATATAGATATGGTTTGAAATCAAATATGATATTTGGATATAAATTGTGAATTGACTTTTGAAATGTAAAAGAACCATCCGGTGTGAAATATGCGTTTGGTTATTAAAGAGATCAGGATCGGCTATTGTCATATTCTCTGCCAATACTGAAAACTACTTTAACAACTGTATACGTGGTGGAGATTCCAGAAATGTAGTAGGATGATTTGGCGAACGATTTTTGTATAAGGTATGTCATGACCCTGACTCCCGTGAGTCGGCTTAGATGTGACTAAAATAGGAGCTATACTGGGCCAAGTGAGGTCGCACCTCTGATTGGGCACATTTCTTCGATACCATACTATTGCTTTGCGATTGATTTGGTGGCCACCCCTCGATTTTGATATGGAAGAAGAGTGTTCGAGGTGGGCGGTAGTAGCTGCTATGCGTTACCACCAGTCTGGGAGTGCAATTGTTATATCTATCCTAGCATTGCCTCGAGTGCCGTGTTCACATACCCTTGCATGCCTTCTGTGAGTTTGTTTTGTACCAAGCCTATGGAGTGCCCTCTGGGTAAATCTCCAGTTTATGGAGGAGCGTACGGTGCTATATAGACTATGGAATATATAAAATGTGTTAAGAGGGATATGAGTAATGCCTTAAAGCTATTTTAATACTTTTACTTTACTGTAGACATATTATAATAGTGTATTATACTGCATAGTAGATAGTTTAGCGGATCCTTAGGGGATATGAATCCCGAACATCTCTTAACTTATTGCACTCACGTTAGACACTGGATAGGAGATGTCAAACCCCGTGAGAATCTCTGACGCCGTCACACTCATATTTACTATTGATTTAACTTACGTAAGATCTTTTAGTTCCGACTTGAGTGTTTTGTCTTTTCAATTCGCTCAGGTCGGCCTGAGCATTTCAGGGTTGAAGACCTATTTCTGGAGGACGATGACGAAGATTTGTACTAGTATTATTTATTATATTCCACCGCATCTTGTTGTTCCGCTGCATTTATTTTTCTTTCTTTCTGTTTCTGTAACTCTGATTCTGTATTGTAAAAGAATAGTCAAATGTATTTATAAAACAGCTTCATGAACTGTTGTTTTATTTTTATATTTTATCATTCCGCTGCGAGATTCTGTATTTTTTTTATTTCTTTCTCTTTTTCTTATTTACCCCATAAAAATCTGCCATTTTGAATGGTTTAAGTCTGGCATGTGTGCCTGCTTAAAGCATCCAAAAAGGCAGGTTATTACAGTTGGTATCAGAGCTTCGGTTTAGCAATAACCTTAGGTTTGTGGGGTATGACTCTCTAAAAATAGGGCAGTAATACCCTAGAATGAGTTGCTGAGTGTATGTATATGAGAGAGCGTATTTGTTAGTGTTATAAAAGGTTTTTTCTATTGCGTTAATTTGTTTCGTTTTGTATTTATAAATTTTAGTCGGTGCATAGGATGCTACGACATTGATAGAGATTTCTAAACACTTAATAGGACAGGTCAACACAATACTTGTTTTGAAATATAAGTAAATGAAATAATTTTTCATATTATATATTTTACATATAATAATAATAAAATTTTGTAAATGATATAGTTGGATGTGATACGTTGTTTGTTAGGTAGAAAAACTTTATAAATATTGGTTTGGAAAAAATTTAAGATTTACAAATAAAATGAATATAAATTGGAATTTGAGAACTTATGTTACGGGATTTTTGAAATTTCTTTCGAATGATTTTGGAATATAATATTAATATTATTTAGAAGTAGTTTCTGATATAAATATTTCAAGATGAACTGAAAGAAATGTTTTAAAAGGAGTATTTTGGAATGAAATAAGTTTGTACTCCCCTCTCTATAGCTGGAAAATAATTTCGGTGATGAGTGCACACATCATCGACGTTCATTTTCGAGTTTCAAAGCGGGAAGGCCGTTGTTGTAATTTTACTACACAATTATTTTGATAAATTAATCTTAATTTTGAACTCCAAATATGTTTTGATATATAGAAGATACAATTACATATCTTATTATTTTAAATTAATTGAAATGAAACTCGGTTTTTAGTTCTTAAGTTTCTATAAATTAGAAACTGAAATTATTATAATGAATGGAATCATGGCTATATTAATAATTGAAATTTCTAAGATGAAAATAAGAAATTGATGTTAAAATGACTAATGAAATAGATAAGGAACTGAAATTTGAATACAGTAAACAAAAGAGAAAATGAAAATAAGAAATGGTAACTATTGAGCATTTTGTTAACTAAATAAATAAAAGAAACTTGTGCAACTTTCTATTGTATTCTAAAAGACATATATATAACTTACCAAAATATTAAAAGTTGTAATGTTAAATAGGATACGTTATAGAATATTATACAAGTAAAACTCCAGAAAATGAAAGCGTTCAATAGATTTACTTTTATAAAAGAGAATTCTAATGCTATAAATTGTTATTAACTGAAGTGTAGTTGAAATGCTGCCAATTAAAGGTAATAAAGGTGAATAATGTAAGAAAAATGATTTTTAAACTTAAGTTAACATTTAGGCTATTTATAATTAGATTAAATGGTAATATGTGATGTTATCCCGCCTTTTGGTCAAGGTCGGGATATCAATAGATTGGCTGGAAAGGATGAATATCAGGATTGGAGATCGATTGGACACAATGCTATGATCGATGTCGTCAAAATTTGGCCGAGCTCCAATCAAGATGGAATCGATCTGGAATGATGGACAAGGTTGGGAGAGGCTACATTTCAAATTTCAGGACAATCAGAGTTTGTATACTCGGGATATGGATGGATCAATATTGGAAGGAACTGATTTTGTATCGGTGTTTTCGTATCAATACAATTCGTATCGATACAGTTCGTATCGATGGAAGTGGATTCAGCTACTTACTTTGGATCAACACGTTCGTATCGATCAGGATGGATTCAGGCTGTGGATTTCGTATTGATACATACGTATCAATTGGATGGCGAAGTATGTCATGCATTTCGTATCGATCAAGGGTGGGATCGTTACGAAGGATGAAGCAGTCGTCGATGGGACTTGGATAAGCATTTTGTATCGATCAATTATTGATCGATGAGAAGGGCCCACTCATGCATCGATACGAAGAAGACCGAAGGGCTTACTCAGGATGGCCGTGTTGGGTGGATACGAAGGGTTCAGGAGCCATGTTCGTATCAATCGTGTTCGTATCGATCGATACAAAGGAAGCAGTCAACTCGGCGTCAAAAGTGGATCTCCCGTGGACTACCGAGCCACGTCATCGATGCAGCTAATATGAGGGGATGGAGACGAACGCTTCAGCCCTCATGAAAACTACAACTTGCGTCGATCATATATCATAATCTACAAGTCCAAATGCCACCAAATTTTCACAGGAGCTTGCGTACGGCCTAATGAACGTTCATGCCAAATTTCGATTCGATAGCATCAAATCTTGATCGATACAAAATTCGTTCGTATCGATCACGGATCGAGTCGAAATCACCTGGGATCGATTGCGTGGGCCTATTCACATGCCAAAAGAGGTCTCCAGAGATCTGACCAAGATATTTGCAACCTACGCCTATAAATAGCACCTCAGAGCCTACAAAAAGGGGAACTTTTGGTTCTCCGACGTCCAGACTCTACTGAAATCACTATTATACTCGAACTCCATTCTCGTACTCAAGAATTATAGTTGTAATCCGTTGTAACTAGCAAGCAAAGTCAATAAAAGATTGACCTTTGAAGTGGACATAGGCCGAAGATAGTCGAACCACTATAAATCTTGTGTCTCTGTCTATTTCTTTCTGTTTAAAGTTTATTATTCTTCATTTTTCATTCTCTACATTACCTAGATCTGTGATTTGTGATCATACACTATTGATCTGTGTTCAAACATGGGTGCTTCCACGATATTTGGGGTTTGTGACCAATTTTGGCCCAAACACTATGGTACTTTCATTGAGAAAAGCTAAATCAGGGGTACTATCACTTGGATATTGAATATGAAGGCTTACGGATTTAGATCGGAAAAGCTATGACAAGGAAATCAAGTAGAAGACAAAGAGCGGAGAGAAGTCAACATGAACGAAGCCATGAGGCATCATCAGGGGGTAAACAAACTTCGGCTTTCATCACCAAAGACGAGATGGAGATGATGATGGGAGCTATGTATGAAGAGTTTCTAAAAGGCAGGAGGAAATGATGTAGAACCTCCTCAGACAGTTTGGACAATCAGGAACAACTAGAGCTCCAAGAGTTCGGATCCATAGAGCTGGAGTGGAAGGACCCAATAGGCTATCGAATGGAGCAGCTCGACAGTGCGCAACCCCTAATCAGCACACGACTGTTAATCAGGATGGATCCAGGCTCGGGGGCACGCCACCTGACAACGATGTACCAATTCATGGAGGAAATTCAGATGACACCACACGATAGGATGCTGGTAGGAATGCGGGAGCACGTGATGAAGAGTACGTAACGGAATTCCCTCAGGGACTCGGGGGGAGGGGGCAACCCTTGACGAATAACGATGGATTGGTTGAGATTATCAGGCGAATAATGCGTAGAGGTTTGACAAACAGAGATATGGAAGGAGTAAACAGGAGTCTGTTTACTTGTGACATCAGAATGGCTCGGAATCCACCAGAATTCAAGCTACCTACACTAGAGGTGTACAATGGCAAGGCTGATCCTACCGGTCACTTGATGAGGTACACACGACACATGGAATTGCTGGAGGCATCGGAGGAAGTTATGGCCCAATGTTTCCCTCTGTACTTGACGGATATAGCTGCTATATGGTTCAGATAGTTGGAAGAGGGATCTATCATGACATGGAACTAGTTGGTGGACAGGTTTCTGAAGCAGTTTCGGGTTCATATCAAAAGGTTGAAAAATGTAATGACGTTAACATCGGTAAAGCAAAAGACGGAAGATCCGCTGAGAGCTTTTTTGACTCGGTTCAATGCAACTGTTGCTTCGGTGGATCGGCCTGATCCAATACTAGTTTTAATGGCAGCAGTGTCAAGAGTCAAGGATAACTTGGATTTCAAAGTGTCACTAATACGGGACCTACTAATGGATCTCGTGGAATTCTTTCATGAGGCCGAAAGATTCCTTAGACATGAGGTTGCATGTTCGGACATGAAGCTGAAGGAAGTGAATGCAGTCGAGGATGGAGGACCATACAGCGGAAGCTTGGATAAAGATAAAGGAAAGAGGAAGTTGGGTGACGAATCTCAAAAAGCTAGGAAGCGGTGGAGAGAGCCAAAATTTTCCACTTACACAGGACTGAACGATGTTAGAACGGATATTCATAGAGACTCGAAATCGCCTTCCCTATCGAAGGCCGACAAGGAGAGAAACCTCGGAACATGAAAGGGAATCAGGAAGGCACTGTCTCTTTCATGATTTGGACGGACATGATACCAACATCTGCAGCCATCTAAAGGATATAATTGAGGAGCATGTAAGGAGTGGTCAGTTGTGATAATATGTCGGAGCTTGGAATGCTGCAGTAGAACAAGAGCATCCACTGTCTACCTCAAATAACGATGCGCGAGGCCCAGGAATGATGGTCGTTTGGTTATCAACTGACAGGGATGATATGGAATAAGTAGCAAACTTTAGGCAAATGGCGAAGTCACTTACTCATGTACGGGGATGGAGATGACCCTAGGCATGCTCTGAGATGATGATAAACCACGACGTTATGGTTTGTGAAATCTATTTTTCTTTTTTTCTTTGGTTTGAACTCCTGATTTTGTTTGTTTTCTGGTTTGGATTTTTGTCTGGATGATTGTTTTCTGGTTTGGATATTGATTTTGGTTTCTGATGCGAATTTTTGGTTTTTCGATTTGATCTAGATTTTGGATTGGATTTTGATTGGATTTTTTATCTGGCTTTTGGTAGATGGTCGTCAGGTATGGATTATGCCTGGCATGGGGTAAGTCTCTTCGTCCAAATGTGGCGAATTGGCTTATTCAGGTCGTCGAGTATGGACTATGCTCGACAAGGGTCCGAAGAGACCAGGATTCGGCCTAGGACTTAGGCCCCATAATATCTATCGGTTACTATTTCAGGCCGTCGAGTATGGACAATACTCGACAAGGGTCCGAAGCAACCAGGATTCGGCTTAAAACTTAAGCCATGGTATTACTCAACGTTCAGGGACACTGGACCATGGACACCAAGGCATTTCTTAGTATTGGTTGTCGGGTGTGGATTACGCTTGGCAAGAACCCATAATGGTTATGAATTCAGATATTGGCTATAGATAGCTAAGAACTCAGATATCGACCCGGAGATGTGCTGGATTCGGTTATTGGATAAGGATGGGTTAGGACTCGGTAGCCAGGTTCAGATGGATATTGAATTAGCTAAGGATTTGGTTACTAGATTTGGATTCGGACATCGACTCAGAGCACCCGCAGAAATGGATCGGGACATGGCTATGGAACTCAGATAGGATGGCTATGGATAGAACATGGACTTCGGATATCGGGATCGGAGCTTTTCAAAACACACCTTCTTACCACAAGGCATGTTTTGGAGGGAAAATGTTATCCCGCCTTTTGGTCGAGGCCGAGATATCAATAGATTGGTTGGAAAGAATGGATATCAGGATTGGAGATCGATTGGACACAAGGCTATGATCGATAACGTCAAAACTTGGCCAAGCTCTAATCAAGACGGAATCGAATGGGAAATATGGACATGGTTAGGAGAGGCTACGTTTCAAATTTCAGGTCAATCGGAGTTCGTATGCTCGGGATATGGATGGTTCGATATTGGAAGGAACTGATTTCGTATCGGTGTTTTCGTATCGATACAGTTCGTATCGATAGAAGTGGGTTCGGCTACTTACTTTGGATCGACACATTCGTATCGATCAGGATGGACTGAGGCTGCGGATTTCTTATCGATACATACGTATCGATTGGATAGCGAAGTATGACAGTGCATTTCGTATCGATCAGGGGTGGGATCGATACGAAAGATGAAGCAGTGGCCGGTGGGACTTGGATAAGCATTTCATATCGATTGATTATTGATCGATGCGAAGGAACCAGTCATGCATCGATACGAAGATGACCAAAGGGCGTACTCAGGATGGCCGTGTTGGGTGTATACAAAGGGTTCAGGAGCAATGTTCATGTCGATCGTGTTCATATCGATCGATACGAAGGAAGCAGTCAACTCGGCATCAAAAGTGGATCTCCTCTGGACTTCCGAGACACGTCATCGATGCAGATAATATGAGGGGATGGAGACGAATAGACAGAGACGAACGCTTCAGCTTTCATGAAAACTACAACCTGCATCGATCATATCTCACAACTTACAAGTCCAAATGCCACCAAATTTTTATAGGAGCTTGCCTACGGCCTAATGAATGTTCATGCCAAATTTCGACTCGATAGGATCAAATCTTGATCGCTACAAAATTCGTTCTTATCAATCACGGATCGAGTCGAAATCATCTGAGATCGATCGCATGGGCCCACTCACGTGCCAAAAGAGGTCTCCCGAGATCTGGACGAGATATTTTCAGCCTACGCCTATAATAGCACCTCAGAGCCTACGGAAAGGGGAACTTTTGGTTCTCCGACGTCCAGAATCTGCTGAAATCACTATTATACTCAAACTCCATTGTTGTACTCAAGAATTATTGTTGTTATCCATTGTAACTAGTAAGCAAAGTCAATAAAAGATTAACCTTTGAAGTGGACATGGACTGGAGATAGCTAAACTACTATAAATCTTGTATCTCTGTCTATTTCTTTCTGTTTTAAGTTTATTATTCTTCATTTTTCATTCTCTACATTACCTAGATCTGTGATTTATGATCATACACTATTGATCTGTGTTCATACGCTGGTGCTTTCACGATATTTGGGGTTTGTGACCAATTTTGGCGCAAATAGGTGAATACTATAAATAAATAATTATAAACCTGAATCAATATTGAAGCCATTTATAATTAAATTGAGTACTACATAAGTGAACGAATATCACATCAGAAAAAATTGAAATAATTTAGAAATGGAGTTAATATTCAATAATAGTTTATATGGAAAAATAAATGTGAAAAAGAAATAATCTATTAATGGTGAATTTAATTGTAAAGAAACTTTCCTAATAATGTATAATCCAATAATTGAAATAAAAACAACTTAGTTAGGCAATGAATGTAAGTAATAAAATGAAAGAAAATGGCATTGTATGAATAAGGAGAAATGAACTTTTGTAAGTAATAATTAATGTAAATTAATGAAAATAGGCATTATATGTATGAGGAAAGAAAAGTAAATGATGAAGAAAGAAAGGGGGTAAAATCCAACTAAATTGCAAATGTGAAGTAAACTGAAGTAAAATGTATAAAGTACTTCAATAATACCTTATTTATGATCCAGAAAAAACCAAAATGTATATAAATTATGTAAGTAAAAAATGTGAATAAATGAAATATGCCTTACATGAATGAACAAAATGTAAAATTTTGTAAGTGATGAGCATGAATTGAAGAAAAATCATTGTATGAAAAGAAAAAAAAATAAACAATAAATGATGTGGAAAGATAAATAGAATAAACTTAAATATTATTTGAAATTATTGTTTGTGAGACTTATGGATTGGTTGAAAAAGGATACTTCTAATTTGTATAGAGATGTATAAATAATCTATAAATTATCTACAACTGTTGAATGTATGGTTTACTTCATGGTTTGTTTATCATTTTATATGATTAGAAGTTCTGAACCCAAACAAACCATTTGTCTTGGTTGCAGTGGATGGATGATTGCACTTTTTGTTAAAAATGATGCTTGTACTGTTGTTTGCAATGACTATTGTTATATTGTGATGTTTTGTTTGTTATTTATTGAAAACCACTTAATATTTTCTTTTACTTAATTATTAACCTCTTTGGATTATATAAGTGAAATACAGGTTTATAGAAGCAATTGCTACTGCTTTTGGTTTCATAAAATAAGCGTTATTTGCCCGACAAATAGGTTCGTTCTCGGATTACGGTTACATGGCGCTATTATATTGTTTTCCCTACTGTTGGGATATATTATTTTGAAAATTTTCATGTATTATTATTAATATTATTATTTCTCCCAGACCTCTAGGTACATAGAACACTCTGTCGAAATTTTCCGTAAATTTTGGACCTAGGAAATTTTGTGAAAGGTTTCCAAACTTTTATTGATTTGAGTACAAAAGGATTTAACGGTTATAAATTGATATATTTTATTTAAATTATTTAATTTTGTAAATTTATTTGTTTATAAATTTAATATTTTGAATAAGATATATTGATTACTAAATTTCTTCTTTTTCCTCCTTTTCCTTTTCGAGGACAAAAAGTTTTGAATGTGGAAGAGTGTAACAACCCGTAAATTTTCGATTATTAATTTTTTTTAATTTAATAAGATGTTGTGATTTAATGTTAGAAGAAATAAAAATTTGCGATAATAATAAGAATATAACCGGAATAAAATGAAACTATATTAATTTAAGCTAACTGATAACTGCTTTAATATAATTCCAATTAATTAAAAGAATTGAAAAGTTATAATTGATATAGATTGTCAATAAATTATTGTAATGTATGTATTAATTGATAATTGGATTTAAAGAGTAATTGGTAATTTAAATGTTGATTAATTAATGAAATAATGTGTAATAAATTGAAATTGAATAAAATTAGTGTAATGTAAGTTGTCATAACAATTGGTGGTAAATATTGAACTTAAAAGTGTTATTAAATGTAGAAATGGTGACGATGGTTATTTGTTACTAATTCATTTAATCAATTGCAATTGATTGTAGTTAAAAGTTACATTAATGTGAGTTAAGAAAATAACGATAAATTGTGAGTAATAAAAGAAATAGAAATGTAAATTTTATTCATAATGTAATAATTGATTTAATAAAAGAGTGAAATCAAGGTTAACAAATTAATTGGGATTTTAAATTTTAATTAATGTGAGAAATTGACAAAAAAATTCAATATAATTGAAATATAGTAATGAATACAAATAAAAAGATGGAAATCGTAGCATATTAGTGAAGTAAGATATAAACAAATGTTAACTATGTTGATAGAGAAATAATTGATTAAATAAGATATTGAAATAATATTTAATCAAATTATCGGAGTTAAATTATAATTAATTGGATTTAATTACAGTGAAATTTGAACACTGTAATTAGTGTAATAACCAACACTGAATTGTTATATAAACTTGTATTAAGCCATTGTAAGTGTCTAAGTGATTAAAAGCGATGAAATTTGTTAACTATCAAATTTGAATGAAAAGGTGATTTAAATAATTAATTATTAATTTATTTAATTAATGTGAAAATAGCCATTTTGGCCACTGATTTGGAGTTCAACAAAACCAGTTTCATCGGATCCGTGACGGTGAATAATTATAGGGTTTCAAGTTTCGTAGCGATCAGACTTTTCGTTTGATCACACGGACTCGAAACGCCTAGAAATCAATTTAATTGAAATCAATTTGAAATCAGCCGATTTTAAGCTAAATTCTTCATACGATGGAAGTAGGACCTGAAACTGTTCCATTGAGTTTAAAACTATCAAAAATATTTATTTTGATATATGGGATGACCGATTTTTGATTCGAAGTCAGAACGGCTTTTTGGGTCGCGTAGTCGTTTCAAATCAATTGATCTGGTCCATTATTTTATTTTTTCAGCTTTGCCTGTTTATAGCCCTTGTGAACCATAATTGTTTATATTCAGTTTGTCTGTACGTACATTTCATCTGTCCACTCCTCCTTCTCAATGGCAGAACCAAATCCAATTACAAAAGCCTAATTCCCAAATTGCAAATTCAGTTACAAATTCAATTCCAAAATCAGACACCTCAAAACCATATTGAATTATATATCGTTTGAAGCTCTCGAACGAGCACAATTCTCTAGTGGAATTCATTTTTGCATCTTAATCATCATTTAGTTGAAAATCAATGATTTGCTCTCAGTCGTTCATAGATCATTTCCTTGTTGGACGGTGGTTCTTCGTCGATGCGGCAATCCGAAAGTGCAGTGTCGTAGAGGTAGTTGTGCAGCATGCATCTGTATGGTTGGTTCGTCGAGATGGTCATCGAAATTGCCAGGATTAGCATAAGATCGGAGGCGGCCATGTCACGGCCTGAGGCAATCTTGACGTGCACGCTTATGTAGCGAGATGCGGCCGTGGGTGAGATTCACTCCGGCGTTATCAGATCGTGTTCTGGTGTTGGCGTTCGATCATGGATAGCGGCGGCCTAGGTGCAGTCCGAACGCGTAGGGACGAACGACGATGTACAGGTGCGAACGAACATGTGTTGTCTGTGATGACGTGGAAGTTATTGTTTTGTTTTCAAAGTTATATTATTTATATTTTGATTCAAATCGTATAATGATTGAGTGTGTATAACTATTGCATACGAACTTGGATTCACGCATGGTTTGATCCGTTGGGATCGTATCAAAATTTCGGACAATTTGACGCTATTTTGGTTGAATTCTGAGGCTGTTAAATTTTAGGCCCAAATTTGGATTTTAATTCGATTTGAAATAAGGTGAGTGTTTTAACCCACTCACAATTACTAAACCATCTTATGTTAGTTAAATTAAATTTATGATGTGATTAGAAATTTATTAATTGCTGTTTGGTATATTTAAATTGTCATTCTGGTTAAATTTGACTTTTATTGCACGTAATCATCATTTAATTTAATATTGAATTTAGATTGTCAATTCAATACTTGTTACTAATTATCGGTATCTATCGGTATCTATTGATTTGTTTGGATGATGATTCTGATGGATGTTTGATTGTTAATATTGGATGTTGTATTTTATATTCTTATAATATTGCAAGTTTCCTATGGGTTGAAATGATACATACCCGAATGATCTATAGATTAAGGAAAAATCGTTATGGGTTGAATTAATAGACCGAGTGATTTTATTGATGTATATTTAATTCGAGATTGCGGTTTGAAATGATATATAACAGTAAAATTTTAAACTACGGATTGAAATGATAAATATCCGTACCACATGACCCTAGGGTAGAAAATTATATACGGAAAACAAAATGATTAAATTAAATGATTTTTGAGTCTTTAAAATTTTAGAATTCAGTTAACTGGCATTTTGAATAGGAATAGATTTATATAAACAGAATTATCCTCAATCCAAGTGTTGATGCTGAAAGGGAATTGATTTAATAAATTGTTCAAAGGATTTGAATTGAAATTTCAAGGTTGAAGCGCCGAATGTAAATGAATTTATCGGAATTGAGATATTTGAATTGTTTGGTTATAACTTTGAAATCCATTTTTAAACTAATTTAAACATTTTAATCAATTTAAACTATTTTAATTTATTTTAAATCTATTACAGCCTATTTAATACAATTTAATCTATTTCACTTATTTTAAACTAATTAAATTTATTTAATGTATTTTGAATATATTTAATATAATTTAAATCTATTTAATCTATTTTAAAGTTATTTAATCTATTTAAAAATCTACGTAATATAATTTATATCTATTTAAATCTATATTTAATCTATTTAAATCATTTTAAACAAATTAAATTAAATTTAAATCTATTTAAACTACCTTTACTATTTAAATCATTTTAAATCTATTCAAACTATTTTAAGCTATATAAACTCTTTATAATTACCTAAACTATTTTCTAAAATTTCAGAGTGTGTAAAGTTGAAGTATTGATATTTAAAACCTTAATGATGATACGACCTAAGTTGGAATTTAGAATTGATACATTTTGAAAATGACATATAATATGATGATTTTGGAACAAGGATTTAATTAACCTATCTTATCAATAAATTCAAAAATGAATTTGACCGAGAGTAAATATGATGTTTGAAAGTGAATATGATTTTGAAAGAGATATGATTTGAAATCGAATATGATATTTGGATAAAAATTGTGAATTGACTTTTGAAATGTAAAAGAACCATCTGGTGTAAAATAAGCATTTGGTTGTCAAAGAGACCGGGATCAGATATTGTCATACTCTCTACCAATACCGAAAACCACTTTAACAACTGTGTACATGGTGGAGATTCCAGAAATGAAGTAGGATGGTTTGATGAACGATTTCTGTACAAGGTATGACGTGACCCTGACTCCCATGATTCAGTTTAGATGTGACTAAAACAGGAGCTATACCAGGCCAAGTGAGGTCTCACATCAGATCGAGCACATTTCTTCGATGCCATACTATTGCTTTGTGATTGATTTGGTGGCCGCCCCTCTATTTTGATATGGGAGTGTGTCTGAGGTGGGCAGTAGTCGCTGCTATGCGTTACCACCAGTCCGAGAGTGCAATTGGTGTATCTACCCTGACATTGCCTCGAGTGTCGTGTCCACATGCCCTAGCGCGCCTTCTACGAGTTTGTTTTGTACCATACCTGTGGAGTGCCCTTTGGGTAAACCTCCAGTTTACGGAGGAGTGTATGATACTATACAGACTATGAGAATATATAAAATGTGTTAAGGGGGATATGGGTAATGTCTTAACGCTATTTTAATATATTTTCTTTACTGTAGACATATTATAATAGCGATTGTACTGCATAGTAGATAGTTTAATGAATCCTTATGAGATGTGAATCTCAAACATCTCTTAAGTTATTGCACTAACGTTAGACACTGGATAGGAGATGTCAAACCCCGTAAGCATCTCTGACGCCGTCGCACTATATTTACCGTTGATTTAACTTACATTAGATCTTTTAGTTCTGACTCGAGTGTTTATTTTTTCAGTTCGCTCGAGTCAGTCTGAGCATTTTAGGGTTGAAGACCTTATTTCTGGAGGATAAAGACGAAGAATCGTACTAGTATTATTTATTATATTCCACTGCATCATGTTGTTCTGCTGCATTTATTGTTTCTTTCTTCCTGTTTCTATAACTCTGATTCCATGTTGTAAAAGAATAGTCAAATTTATTTATAAAACAGCTTCATGAACTGTTACTTGATTATTATATTTTGTAATTCCGCTGCGAGATTCTGTATTTGTTTTATTTCTTTCTCTTTTTTATTTACCCTATAACGATTTGCCCTTTCGAATGGTTTCGGTCTGGCATGTATGTTTGCTTAAAGCGTCCAAAAGGCAGGTTGTTACATGATATATACCCGTAAATTTAGATAATTGCAGATTGAAATGATAAATATCTGTATCACTTGAGTATGAGATAGAAATTTTTATACAGACACCATTGGTCTATTTTTGAAAAATGATTTCCAAAGTTTGAAAAGAAATAGTTGAGTTTTAATAAATATTGATTTTTTAAATATAATATAAAGATATCTTATTTTTTTATAAAATTTAGATTTTTTTTCAAACTATATATGTTAGAAATTTTAAAATTATAAATTAAGTTTTAAAATATAAATTATAAAATTTTACTTATAACTTTATTATTTTTAAATTATATAATTAAAATTTTAAATAGATTTAATAATAAAATTTAATCTAAAAAATTAAATAAAAAATTAATTTAACTAATACATATATATAATATGTTTTAAACTATATGAAATCATACTACATTTTTGAAAATAGATTTTGTAATAACTCTGATAAATTAAGGTTGCAAAGATAGATTGAAATTGATTTGAAATTTAATTTATTTGAAAATTGTATTTAAATAGAAATTGGTTTGAAAACTTATTAACTTGAGATATTCAAAGATATGATTTTATAACTGGATAACTTAATTTTGATTAAAGGTGAATAAATAAATATTTTTAGATTTAAATAAGACTGAAATTGAATATTTAATTTCGATTTAAATTTGAATTTAAGATTCTATTTAAATGTTTATAAAAATGATTAAATGAATATTTTCATAATTTAATATAATTGAAGTTAAATATCTAATTATTGATTTTATTAAAATTCATAATTTGAGATTTCATTTAAATGTTATCAAAATGATTAAGTGAATTTAAATAAGACTGAAATTGAATTTTTGGAGCTAAAGCTGAATTTAATTAATTTGTGAAATTGGAAGAAATAATTCTAATTTGAAACTATTTTCGGTATAAACTATCTTAATATATAAACTATTTTTAATATATAAACTCTTTTTAATATATAAACTATTTTAATTTATAACCGATTTTTAAATATATAAACTATTTCAATTTATAACTATTCTATGTATATAAACTATTTTCAATATCTGAATTGTTTAAGTTGGAACTATTATGATTTAAAGTGAATATTATTTTCGAAAGCCATTTGATTTCGAAGCTGATATGATTTTGAAAAGGATGTGATATTTAACATGAATTATGAACTGTTTTAAATGATTTTAAAAGTGATTTTATAAAATGATCATGGTGTGAAATAAGCGTTTGGTTGTTAAGGAGGCCGGAATCAGATATTGTCAGACTCTCCGCCAATACCTGAAAACCACTTTAACAACTGTGAACATAGTGGAGATTCCAGAATAAAGTATGATGGTTTGGTGACGATTCTATATGAGGTATTAACGTAGCCTTGACTCCCAAGAGTCAGCTTGATGTGGCTAAATGGGAGCTATACCGGGCCAAGTAGGGTCGCTCCCCCTATCGGCCACATTCCTTTGATACTATTCTATTCTTTTGTGATTCGATTGGGTGCATCTTAGATTTGGGAGTGTGTCTTGAGGTGGGAGGTAATGGTTGCTATGCGTTACCACCTATCCAAGAGTGGAATCCTACCTTGGCATTGCCTCACGTGCCTTGTCACGTGCCTTATCGCGCCTTCAACGAGTTTGTTTTATACCGTACCTATGGAGGGCCCGTTGAGTAAACACTGGTTTAGTGGAGCTTATGGTATTGTATAGACTATGGAAATATATAAAAATGTGTTAAGGGGGATATGAGTAACACTGTAACGCTATTTTAATAGTTTACTTTACTATAGACATTATATATGTAGCGTATTGTACTATGTATGTAGATGGTTTAACGGATCCTTAGAGGATGGGAATCATTTGTATTTCAGTTGACATTTCAATTGAGTTGAATTTACTAGGTATACGAATGTTAATCTTGACTTGAGTGTTTTGCATTTTGCTTTATGCTTGGGTCAGACTGAGTGTCACAGCATTTGAGACTCACCTTTGGAATTTGGAGTTTTGGTTGAAGATCTGCCTTATATCTGTTCAGCCTTCTGTTATGTCCACTTGATTTTGTATTTGAGATTTCTTATACTTGAGATATTCTGTTGTATTTTTTAAAACTCTGATGTTCTATAGTAATTTCATGAATTAATATTTATCTATTCCACTGCTTATTGTTGTATTACTCCGTGTCTGTGATTCTATGATTTATTTATTTACTGTATATGTTGAGTTTTGCCAAATATAAATTAACAATATGTTGTTTTGAGCAATTCAAGTCTGACATGAGTGGACGATTGTCGATTTGAACGGTTCCAGATAGTGGGTCGTTACAACATATCTAAAGGAATGTATAGAGGCATAGTACATCTGCCCTCTATCAACATAAGGCCGGCCTACCTTTCTCACTAGATAGTACCGAATATGTCATCACCTCGGTCGTTACCGACCTATCGACAGCCCTCATAGCATACATCCACAATAATTTAAAACCCAACGTCATAGCGGGAATAAATATATCTAAAAGAGGATGATCATATCCTAATGGTTACGAATCACATCGCCTTGCCGCATCTACGCTGTGTTGATTCGACTAATTTCCTATCGAATTAGAAAATCGTTGAAAAATTGTAATAAAAATAACCGCAAGCGCACGATGCATAATTTAGTACGTGACGAGTACGGGTCGATCCGTATGGAATTGTATTGATTTAAAATTCTACTCAATCAAATTAGACCAAGATTTGAAGTATTGTTAAACTAATTTTTTTTTAAAATGAACAAAAGAAAGTTAATAAAAATATGAGAGTAGAAGGTAATTTGGAAGTAATTTCCTTCTCATGATCTCATAAATCAACATAATGAAATTATGACCTCTCTTTTTGGTCATAGTGAATTTAGTTGGTGTGTTTATCATAAGTCTGACATATTTATGCTATTAATTAGCTCAACATAAGCAATCAAACTTTAACACACCCACTAAATCACTTGTTAACTTTCATGGAAATTATAATGAAATCAAAAATAAAATCTATTCTAAGCATGATCTATTTACTACTAACTAGTAACATAGATCATCAAATTTTGATTTTAAAATCCACTTCATTACCATAATCATATGTAGATGAAAAGGTAATTTGTGTTTATGTTTGTTTAAGCATAGCCTATTTGGCGTCAACAACATACGCTATCAAATTCAAAGCTGAACAACAAAATTTAACCACATCAAAAATTTCCATTAAGCACAATAAGAGATCAAAATTTAACAAATATGTTGAATCTACATGATTAAGAGAGCTTCATTACCACTAAATTGAAGGGCTTAACTTCTCATATTTGTTATCGTTTCAATAAATGTAGATTGCAATATAAACATAAACAAGAAGAAAATGCAAGCAAAGTAAGAAGATAGCTAATTAAAATAAAAGCTAATCTACTTGCATGAAATAAAAACTACACTAACTACATAAAGTAAGAAAAATAATTAAAGGAGAATAAAATTAAATTGCATAAGAAAATTACATAAGAAAGGGTCAAGAAGCCATTAAAAAGAGAAAGAGAGTTTTATGTTTATTTTTCACTAAACTAACTAAAAGGTGGTCTAAGAGCTCATAACATGAAACATAAATGGTATTTATACAAGCCAAAAACCCTAATCTATATTTTAGGGGAGTACCCAAAATACCGCTCTAGGAAGTGTGGCCTCTAAGTTGTCATTACATGAGCATAATCCACCATTACATTTGTATGTAACTTTTATCTCCACTAATATGTGCATTAGCTCCCAATTGTAGATCATGGTAAGTGGTTAGGTGGGATCCTCCATGTTGCATGAAACGATTTATTTCCATCTTCATTTGTTTCCTTCTCTTGTGCATGCATGAATTTATGAAGCCTCTTATAAAATATACTCAAGTTCCTACAAAACAATATTTAAATGTCCAAGTAAATTTTCCTAGATGAAATCGTACACAAAAATGACCATTTTGCCCTTATATGAAGATGAATAAATGATGATTTGAAAATAATTTATATTTGGGTTTAAACATATTAATGTAACGACTTACCATTTCAAACCATTCAAATCGACGATCATCCACATATGTCAGACTTGAATTGCGTAAAACAACAGATTATTAATTTATATTTGGCCAAACTTAGCATATATAGTAAATAAATCAATCACAGAGTCACAAACCCAAAGTAGTATAAGGACAAGCAGCGGAAATAGATGAATAGTAGTTCATGAAGCTACTATAGAATTTCAGAGTCTAAAGTAAAATACAGCAGAAATCCAAATACAATGGAATCTTTAATACATAAGCAAGTGACAAGTCTAAAACATAAACAACTGGAAATAACAGAAATAACTGCAAAGCTGAATAAATACAAGATAGATCTCCAAGAAAATCTCCAAGCTCCAAAGGTGAGTCTCAAATGCTGCGACACTCAGACTGACCCAAGCATAAAGACAAACACAAAACACTCGAGTCAAGATTAACATTATTATGCAAGTAAATCAACTCAAGTGAAATGCAATATAACTTAAAGAATGTTGGGATTCAATCCCTTAAGGATCCGTGAAACTTTCTACATACGTAGTACAATACGCTACATAGATAATGTTTATAGTAAAGTAAACTATTAAAATAGTGTTAAGGCGTTACCCATATCTCCCGTAGCACATTTTATATAAATGTTGTAGTCTATACAGTACCGTAATTCCTCCGTAAACGGGAGGGCTATCAGAGGGCACTCCACAGTGTACGACACAAACTAATCTCGTAGAGGGCAAGATAAGGCATGTGACAAGGCATGTGAGGCATTGCCCAAGGTAGGATACTGCCATTTTGTGGATCCGGACTGGTGGTAACACATAACAACTACTACCGCTCGCTATAGACACACTCACATAATCAAAGGTGCACCTAATCAATTCATAAAGTAATAGAATGGTATCGAAGAAGCATGCTCGATTGGAGGTGCGATCTCACTTGGCCCGACATGGCTCCTGTTTTAGTCAAATCAAGTTGACTCGAGGGGGTCAAGGCTGCGTTCATACCTCATACAGACATTGGCCAACCATCCTACTTCGTTCTGGGTTTTCCACCACGTACACGGTTGTTAAAGTGGTTTTCGGTATTGGCAAAGAGTATGACAATATCTGATCCCCGTCTCTTTAATAACCAAACGCTTATTTCAAACCGCGGTCACTTTCATTTCAAACAGTTCATGATTCATATCAAAATATCATATTCATTTAAAAATCATTTCACTTTTGAAATCATATTCACTTTCTAAATCATATCACTTTCGAAATCATTATTCACTTTAAATCATAACAGTTCCTGCTTAAACAATTTGAATATTGAAAGTAGTTTATATATTGGAATAGTTATACATTAAAAATAGTTTATATTTAAAAATAGGTTATAGATTAAATAGTTTATGTATTAAAAAGAGTTTATAGATTAAAATAGTTTATATATTAAAAATAGTTTATATATTAAAATACATATATCAAAAATATTTTCAAATTAGAACTTTTTCTTCCAATTTTACAATCAATTCCAATCAACTTTAGCTTCAAAATTCAATTTAAATTAATTTCAGATCAATAATTTCAATTAAAAGAATAAAAGTTCAAATCAAATTCTCATTACAACCATTTTTAATTTATATCGATTTCAAATCCAAGTCTGAACTACAAATTTAAACCAGTTCCAATTTAAAAAGTTTCAAAGTTTAAATATTCAAACAATTTACAATAGCTCAATTTTATAAATTTCATTTATATTTCAAAATTATACTTTAATTTTATTTAAATTTAAAATTTTCACTTAATCATTTTTAATAACATTTAAATAAAATCTCAAACTACAAATTTAAATCAACATTAAATATTCAATTTTAATTTTATTTAAATTTTAATCTCCTATGATCATAATCAAGTTGCCAGTTTATAAAATCATATCTTTAAAAATCTTGAAATCAATAAGTTCAAATCAATATTTACTTTAAATTACAAGTCAACTTAATTTATCTTTCCAACCTTAATTTATTGAAGTTATTACAAAACTCTAATTAACATAAATTTAAAATGACTATTTTAAACACATTATAAATATTTATATTAATTAACCAAATTTTATTAAATTTTATTATATTAAATTTTATTAAATTTTATCTTATTATTAAACTTATTTTACATAAATCCTATTTTATATATTTAAAAATAATAAAATTATAAGTAAAATCTAAAAATTTACATTTTCAAAACTTAACTTATACTTTAAAATTTCCAACCATATAATTTAAAAATCTAAATTTTTATACATATTAAAATTAAATTAAAATCTTTATATTATTTTTTAAAAATCAAAACACATATATTTTTCTTTTCTCAATTTTTTTAGAAATCGTTTAAAAATAGACCAACGGTGTCCGTACATAGTTTTCTTTCCTTTGGTCAAGTGATACAGATATTTATCATTTCAATCCACAATAATTTAAATTTACGAGTATATATCATTTCAATCCGCAATCCCAAAATTTCAAAAATCAATAAAAATTGCTTGGGTTTATCATTTCAACCCGTAATGATTTTCCCCTAATCTATAATATCATTCGGGTATATATGATTTCAACCTATAGAGATTTCCTAAACTAATAGTGAACTTGCAGAGTGAGAACAATAAAATAATAACATAAAATGACATAGCATATTGATGACAAATATGATCGTAAATATCAAATTAAATATAATATATATACAATATGTTATGGTGTCATATATCAATTAACATAGGTAAGCAAATTTAAATAATAACATATCATACCTAATAATTAAATTTCTAACCAATTAAATTTAACAACATATTATAATCGTCATTTCATATGAATTAAATTTACTAAATATAAAAATGTTAATTATGAGTGATCGTTCACCTTTGGAGGCTAAAGAAATAACGAGAACAAGATGCAACGGACACGGATAAGCACGGATCGACAAGCGGGGCATCGATAAGCTAAAACTGTTACCGTAACTTTTTAGACAGCAACGAAATAAGCAAGGGAACTACTTGAATTCGATGAGAAATAAATATATATGTACACACACATATACATACAGATCATATATATATATATATATATATATAGAAATATATCACCTCTTTTTTTGAATATAAAGGAAGAGAGAGTTACCTAGTTGCTCAACAAAGGGAGTGACAGTGGTGCTGCTGCGCTCGGTCAGAGCTGCAAGGTGATTGGCGGCTGGAGATGGCTGTCAGGTGAGTTACTCAGTGAGAAAAGACGGGCTGCTTGGGTATTGGTGGATGGTTTGCTCGGCGTTCTGTCAGGGAACAAAGAGAGGAGAAGCGGGCTGGAGGGTATTGTAGGCAATTCAGATTGCAGATCTTAAGGCAGAATTAACAATAGAGGGGGGGCGAATAGCGTTTAATTAATTTTATGAATCTTTTTGAAATCTTTTCAAATTAAACCCAAACAGATGCAACACAAAAACACAGAGGCGATCACAGAATCAGACATAGATGCAAATAGTAAATAAAAGATGTAAAGAAAAGAATACGCTGGATTTTATACTAGTTCGGAGTTACACTACATCCAGTCCCACACTATTTCTTGTGTAGATTTTTTTTCGAATTTAATGTCGATATTACAACCTTGATTTCAAAACCATGAGATACACCCTCCTGTCTCCGAGTCCTCTTTTGATTTAACCAGGCTACAAGATCATCTAATTGATTTACGGGCTACAATCGCACCCAATTGATTTATGGGCCACAATCGCACTGTTTCCAATCACATTTTGATAGAGAGAGACTCAATACACTTCGTCTTTCGATCTTTGATTACAAATGATCTGATAACTCTGAATAGCAATGAGATCTTTAGCAGAGAATCAAACTAGAGACAATCGAGTTTGATTCACTTAGGATTTTGGCAGAGTTTTGTTGATAATGTTTGAAAATAAGAATGGAAGAAAAAGAAAAGAGAAAACAAAGAAATCTTTTATAATGGTCATGTCCATTCGTGAAAGGTTATGACGAGTAGACAGTTCTTTTGAAAAATTAAATTTAAAATCTATGGCTAACTTGTCGACATGGAGGGTATAAGCATGTCGACATGCCAATGTTATTTTTGAAAATTTATTTTGCTTTAAAATGATTTCTATTCTAAAACTTGTCAAAACAATTTCTAAACTTTGTAAACCATTTTGAATATAGTTTAAACTAATAAAAGAGTTTTAGAAAGTAATCTTAAAATGTATAATCTATAATATAAAAGTAATATTAAAAACTAAGTATAGACTTCCTAAAAATATATTTTTGAGATTTAAAGCTATAATATTAAAATCAAGAGACAGTTTAAAAACAAGAGATGATTTTAATATTTAAAGATGATAAGAATAGTTTTTGAATTAAGGCGAAAATATTTAAATTGATAGAGATGGCTTTAAAAAGATAGTTTTTTTGAAAAATTGTTAAAATAAATTATTTTGAATATTTTGCGGATTGCATTCCACTAGAGAAAGTCGTGGGTTCCATCCAACTATTAAAGCAAGAAGGTGGATTTCATTCCATAATTAAAATCAGAATAAAGATTTTAGTGCAATTATGAAGTTTTAATATAAATCTAGACACTATTACTTGTCTTGATATCTTGAACCCTTGATAATCTTGATACTCATGAGTCTTTAGTCTTGATTTTTACAATCTTGAATTCGTCAGCCTGAATCTCTATATTGTATGGTCTTCATTCTCAGTACCAATATATACGTGTATATATATATGTGTGTGTGTGTGTATCCTGCATATATATATCTGGACAAAGATATTAGTAAATATATTTTATAACAAGTCCCAAGGTTGTTGTCATCAAAATCATCATCTTAGAAACTAACAATCTCCCCCATTTTGATGATGACAAATAAACTCCACCACACTCTGATTCCACTCCAACTTCCCCTTATTCCAACAAATCCCCCTTAATCTACCAACTCCCCCTTAATCTACTAACTAACAGCCTAACTATTCTATTTTATAATTCTCCCCCTTTGTCATCAAAAAAACTAAGCCTAAACTATATAACTCCTCTTTAAATTAATACTATGGAACTAAACACTATTAACGAAGTATAATAAGCGAAACATAAATCTATTTTTATTATATATGATGTTACATTACACATATATATGAAACATAGACACAAATATATACAGGTACACAAAATATAAAAACATAATATAATAACAATATAACGAGAGTTCTTGACAATTGGTCACTTGTGAAATGAATAATTAGGGTAATAAAGACAAAAGTTTCCATATTGTTCAACCAAATTACCATTTTTGTCAAAACAGACTTCTCCAATGTATACAAAAATATCGTCCTCGTCCATTTTCACTTCTTCCACTTCTTCTTCATTATCCTCTAATGGATTATGAATACGTATGTTAGAGGAATTATCTTCAATCACAATAGGGTCTGCATGATTATCCATTAGAAATTTTTGCAAATTTCTAAGAATCGTGCCTTGTTTCTCTTGTTCCTTTGCCATCCTAATTTGCATGACTTGTAATTCAGTTAGCATTTGCAGAGAATCTTTCATACGTTTCCTCGATGAAGATCTTCATTACTCAAGCTAATGTAGAACACTGGAATGGACCAAAATTAGGAGAAGGAAAAAAATGGTTGCATGGTTGCATTTTGGTTTGATTTAGAAGAGCAGGCCATTACTTCGTATTTTTAGAACTTTATTACAGAGAAAATGAAGTGAGAAGATAGATGAATTTGAAATATTGTGGTTATATACCACCAAGTTGATTTTAAAGGGAAATTCAAATTTTCAAATCTGATCGTTGTATGTCGACATGGGATAGGGGCATGTCGACATCCCTTTGAAAATTTTGTTTTTCTCTATTTATTTAAATATATATGTAACTATATCTATATTCTATATCTCAGTTATAGAACAAATACCTAGTTCTCTTCTTAATTTAGTAAAGGTTAATTGATTCAAGGGTTTGGTCAGAATATCAGCTATTTGATTCTCAGTGTTGATAAATTCAAGAGAAATAATCTCTTTACTTATATATCTTTGAGAAAATGATGTCTGATATCAATATGTTTGGTTCTGGCATGACGAGTAGGATTTTTGAATAAATTTATTGCACTTGTATTGTCATAATAAATTGGTGATTTTGAAATATTTAATCTAAAATCCTTTAGGGTTTTTTGCATATAGATAACTTGAGAACAAGGAAAAGCAGCAAAGATATATTCTGCTTTAGTTGTTGATAGTGAGGCAGTGTTTCGACTTTTACTAAACCAGGAAACCAGAGAATGTCCTAAAAAGTGACAAGTTCTACTTGTACTTTTTCGGCCTGATTTACAACTAGCATAGTCAGCATCACAATATGAGATTAAATCAAATGAATCGTTTTTAGGGTAAAATAGGCCAAAGTCTAAAGTGTGTTTAACATATCTTAGGATACATTTAATGGCTTTTAAATGGGTTTCTTTGGGTTAAGATTGGCATCTTGCACAGAGACAAACACTATGCATGATATTAGGCCTACTAATGGGTTTCTTTGGGTTGAGATTAGTATCTTACACAGAGACGGACATTATGCATGATATTAGGCCTACTAATGGCTTTCAAAAGGGTTTCTTTGGGTTGAGATTGGTATCTTGTAAACATGATTTGGAAATTTTTCTTCTTCAGAATGTGGAGGTTATTCAACATAACCATCCTCTTTAACAAAACCATTTAAAAAGGCACTTTTGACATCCATTTGAAATTGAAATGGTTTGCAAAATCAAGTAGAATTCTAATGGCTTATAATCTTACTACGGGTGCGAAGGTTTCATCAAAGTCTATTCCATCTTCTTGACAATAATCTTGTGCGACTAACCGAGCTTTATTTCTAACGACCTCACCTTGTTCATTCATTTTATTTTTATAAACCCATGTAGTTCCTGTTATAGTTTTTTCCTCAAGTCTAGGAACAAGTTCCTATACATCATTTTTGGTGAATTGATTTAGTTCTTCTTGCATAGCAAGAATCCATGAATCATAAGATGATGCTTCCTTTCGATTTTTGGGTTCAATAGTTGATATAAAAGCTACATTACTCATCTTGTTTAATTGATTTCTAGTTCTAACAACAAATTCAATATTTCCTAGCATATTTTCTACAAGATGATCTTTTAATAGCCTGATCCTTTTATTAGGATGAACGGATTCACAATTTGTTTCATTTGATTCATTATTTAAAGTAAAAAAATCATCTTCATCATTTATTTGAACAAAATCTTTGAAATTTTCATCGAAAGATACATGCATTATTTCTTCAATAGTGTTAATTTTTAAATTGAAAACTCTGTATGCTTTACTTCTATTAGAATATCCGATAAAGATTCCTTTGTCGGATTTAGAATCTTTAACAGATTTAGGATCAAATTTATCCAAATTGTCCTTTGTATTTAGAATAAAGCATTTACTTCCAAAAACTTTAAAATAGGACACCTTTGGTTTCTTATTGAAAAGAGGTTCATATGGTGTTTTATTGGTTAGAGATCTAATTAAAATCCTATTCATAATATAACAAGCTGTAGCGATTGCTTCAGCCAAAAAATTTCTTAGTAATTTACTATCTGAAAGCATAGTTCTTGCACACTCTTGAATCGTCCTATTTTCATGCTCTACCACTCCGTATTATTGTGGAGTTCTTGAAAAAGAAAAATTGTGAGTTATTCCCATTTTATTATAGAAATTCTCAAAATTATGAGTTATTCCTTTTTTCATTTTCAAATTCGCCACCATGATCACTACGAATAGTTTTAATTATTAAAGAAAGTTGATTATGAATTCTTTTTGCAGAAGTTCTAAATAAATAAAAAGTATCACTTTTTTGTTTCAGAAAAGTTGTCCATGTAAATCTTGAATAATGATCTACAATTACAAAAACATATGTACTGTGATTTATTGACGGAATTTGATACGGACGGCACAGATCTAAATGAAGTAACTCAAGAGGTTTTGAAGTTGAAACCATATCTTTCAATTTGAATGAACTCTTTCTAAGTTTTCCTAATTGACAAGCATCACATATACTATCTACTTTAAAATCTATTTTATGAAGACCTCTTACTAGATCAACTTTTGACAGTCTAGATAAGATTTCGAAATTCAAACGCCCAAATCTTTTATGCCAAATCCAAGGGTCGCTTGTGTTAGCCAAAAGACGTAGGTTATCATTTGAGATTTTCATGCTGAGAATATAAATATTTTTCTTCCAAATTCCTTCAAAGATAATATTAGATTTATTATCTTCGACGTGACACTTATCCTTTTCAAATTTAATTTTGTAGCCCCTGTCACATAGTTGACTTATGCTATGTAAGTTGTGTTTTAGATTCCTAACTAACAGAACATCAGAAATAGTTGGAGTTTTAGAATTACCGACATTGCCGATGCCAATCACATATCCTTTTGAATTGTTTCCAAAGTTGACCATTCCTCCGTCTTCGTAAACTATGTCATTCGGTATCTTCGAATTACCAGTCATGTGTCTTGAACATCCACTATCAAGTATCCATTTGTTTTTCTTGATTTTCACCATTTGTCCATTGAGTGTTGATTCTTCAAAAGCCATATAACACATCTATTCCTACACAACACACCAATTCGATAGATAACTTGATTTTCTATAATAATAATATGCAGACTTATGAGACAATGATGATTTGGATAGTTTTGAACTAGTGTTAACAGAATCTCTAAAATTACCATTTTAAACTTTTTCATAATTCAAATTATGATAATTTTGAAAACCAATGCTCTGATACCAATTGTAAGAAATGCGGATTATGGAACTTAAGGTAGAATTGACACTAGAAGGGGGCAAATTGTGTTTAATTAATTTTATGAATCTTTTTGAAATCATTTCAAATTAAACCCAAACAGATGCAATTCAAAAGCACAAAGACAATCATAGAATCAGACATATACACAAATAATAAATAAAAGCAGTAAAGAAAAGAATACAACGTAATTTTATACTGGTTCAGAGTTACCCTACATTCAGTCCCACACAATTTCTTAGTAGATTTCTTTTCAAATATAATGTTGATATTACAACCTTGATCTCAAGACCATGAGATACACCCTCCTATCTCCAAGTTCAGGGAAAAACTCTTTTGATTTAACCAGGCTACAAGATCACCTAATTGATTTACGGGCTACAATCACACCCAATTGATTTACGGGCCACAATCACACCGTTTCCAATCACACTTGGAACTAGAAAGACTAGATACACTTCGATCTTTTGATCTTTGATTACAAATGGTTCTATAACTCTGAGTAGCACTGAGTTCTTTGAGAGAGAGTTGCAGAGAATCAAACTAGAGACGGTCGAGTTTGATTCACTTAGGATTTTCATAGAGTTTTGTTAAGAATGTTTGAAAATAAGAATGGAAGAGAAAGAGGAGAGAAAACAAAGAAATATTTTGTAACATTCGTTGAAAACTACTGGTATATATAGGAGAATATCGGTCATATCCATTCATGAAAGGTTATGACGAATAGACACTTCTTTTGAAAATTTGAATTTTAAAATCTACAGCTACCATGTCGATATGGGGGTATAGGCATGTCGACATGCTTATGTTATTTTTGAAAATTATTTTGCTTTAAACGATTTCTATTCTAAAACTTGTCAAAATAATTTCTAAACTTGTAAACCATTTTGAATATATTTTAAGCTTATAAAAGAGTTTTAGAAAGTAATCTTAAAATATGTGATCTATAATATAAAAGTAATATTAAAAACTAAGTGTAGACTTCTTTAAAA
Source organism: Allium cepa (assembly GCA_030765085.1). Classification (NCBI taxonomy): domain Eukaryota; kingdom Viridiplantae; phylum Streptophyta; class Magnoliopsida; order Asparagales; family Amaryllidaceae; genus Allium; species Allium cepa. The sequence goes on from CM060931.1 coordinate 469,425,565, forward strand.
ATTATTTTTGAGATTTAAAGCTAAAATATTAAAATCAAGAGATAGTTTAAAAACAAGAGATGATTTTGAGATTATATTATTTAAAGATGATAAGAATAGTTTTTGAATTAATGCTAAAATATTTAAATTGATAGAGGTTATTTTTAATAAGATAGTTTTTTCGAATTTTTTTTAAAATAAACTATTTTGAATATTTCGTGGATTCCATTCCATAAGAGAAGGTTGTGGGTTCCATCCCACTATTAAAGCGAGAAGGTGGATTCCATTCCATAATTAAAATCGAATTAAAGATTTTAGTGCTATTATGAAGATTTAACACAAATCTAGACTCTATTACTTACTTGATATCTTGAACTCTTGATAATCTTGATACTCATGGGTCTTCAGTCTTGATTTCTACAATCTTGGATTTGTCGATCTTGAATCTCTATAATGTATAGTTTTCATTCTCATTACCTGCATATACAAATATCTATACAAAGATATTAGTATTTATATTTTATAATAAGTCCTAAGGTTGTTGTCATCAAAACCATCATCTCAGGAACTAACTGGTACGACACCGTGGAGGATGGTGGATCAGTGGGCTTGAGCTGTGGCTTCAGGCGGCTATGGAGAAGCAAAGGCGGATGATGGTGGAGACTTGCTTGTTGTTTGGTGATGGTTCTGGCGGCATGAGCGAGATGGTTGGAGAATGGTGCTCGGCTCGGACTTGTAGGCTCTAAGGTGGGTGAGGTTGTAGTGGCGGGGCTGGTTGTGGTCGAATGGGTGGATTTGGCTATGGTCTGGCAAGGGAGTGAGGCTATGGGCATTTCAGAGAACGGTACTCGGGTGGACTGCTGGAGGTGGTTGATGAAGGAGTGGATTGTCTAGTGGGTAGGCTATTTCGTGGATGGCGGATGGACTGGTTTGGGTCGGCTGTTGATGTGGGCGTGGAGTGGGAAGTGGACAGGTAAAGGGTGGCTTCGGATCCGGTGGAGGCTATGTCGACTGGGAAAGTGAGTTGCGGCCAAGGGAAAGAGTGGGTTTGGGTGGTCGGAGCAGAGAGAAAGAGGAGAGGAGTGAACCGAACGGAGCAACGTAATGGGAAAAATGGAAACGAGCAGGCTCAAATATAAAAGATTTAGGTAAAAAAATATTAACTATATATTATTAGTTTTATCTTGCATGAGTCAAAACAAAACATAGAATGGGAAAGAGAGAACGGAAGAAAATGAACGAACCAAAACTGAAAATGAACCAGCAAACTAAAAATTGAATATAGGGGACAACAAAAGTAAAGAGTTGATTTTCAGGAAATATTAATAGCAAATGGCTGTTAGGTTTAACACGGTAGATAATTGAAAGGATACAGGAAACCAAAGACTTCAAAAATGGGTACCGAGACAGCTAACCCTTTCTCAGATTTTGTCGTGCACCGGATGCTGAAATGCACAAATGAATATACGGCAGAGATAAGCATGACAAGACGAACAGGATGGTATATTGACATCAGAGACACAATCCATCTATCAAAACTCGATTTTCGCCACCGAAAATGCAGCAAAATCACTAAACATAAGATAAACAGGGCTAGAGAAGTCCAAATTTGACGAAACGAAAAAGGATGCCCCACCCAAAAAGTGATTTACATTTTTCCTACATAAAAATATTCAGGTTTCAAAAATATTTTATTTCCATCAAATTAACTGATTTAAATTTTAAATTGAAATTTTCACAACATAATCAGCTTACATATTTCCCAATGAAAACCTGCACTTGCTATGCTTAAACAGACGCATACCAAACATCAAATTTTTCATTGCAAATTTTTTTGTCATATATCTTCATGAATTTTTTTAATTAATTACATTATTTAATTCATTAATATTTTCGGACCGTTACAGTTAAAATACCTATATGCTAATTATTTAATTAAATTAGATTAATATGGAAGTAAAATATGCACTTTTATGTGCACATCAAATACCCCCACATTTATCTTTTTATCTATCCTCGAATAAACTAAAACTAAGATAAATCCATTTTCATAGAAAACACAATTGCATTAAGCATATGCAACAAGCCGTTAAACCTCTAGGTGTCCCAGTAGGACAAGTGTTGTCTCGAAAGAATTTTCAACGGTTACTACCCACAAAATTCGAACGCAACATGAAAATTTCCTAAATGCAAGATTTATTTACAAAGAGATGAATGCAAGTTTTTGAAAATATTTACAGATGTAGATTTTACTTTTAAATTAACACGAATAAGTTAAATATAAGTTCTGGTCATCAGCATGAAATTTAGTCATTTTACTCATAAAAACATTCAACAAAAATTAAGTTATCATCACAACTAGAGTCTAGTTTGTCAAGTTGTTTCAGTTGATAACATAATGTAACTATGAAATGGATTCTTAGTTGATTATCAAGGTTTTTCAAAGTGTTATTTTCATTTCTTTTGAATAACAAATCAAATCAAATAAATGAAAATAGTGCTTAGGTTTCAATTGCTTACTCTCTCTTTATTTAAATTTTTATTGATATTAAAAATATTTACATATGCCTAACTCAGATAAACCGAGGCCAGATATACCACCCATACACTGCCCTGCGGGCATACGTGAAGGGGGTACAGAGCGTGGCGAGTGAACACGCAAGTTTGTACACCTATCAACAGTTGGCTTTATTAATAAAAGAATTTTTATTTACATACACCTAACTTAGATAAACTGAGGCCAGATATTTCGATCATGCACTGCTTTTCGGTCTTACGTGAGAAGGGTAAAAAGCATGGCGAGTGTACACACTTGCGTGTGAACACATGACTCTAGGTATTAATAAAATATATACATTTATACAAATGTATATTTTTTGTTTGCTTTTTTTGAAGAGAGAGTTTTGCAAAATCATCTTAGCACCACTTAACTTAGAAGATCAAAAATGTTATAGAATTTGCATCAAATCAACCACTTTTTTAAACAAAGATTTGCAATTAGGATATACTTCATAATTAACACCCATGAACTTTCCTATATACTAGTCAAATCATCATTACTTGTAATCAAACATTATTTTTATTTTTGTTAAGACAAATAATTTTCAAAAATTTCAATTTAATAACCAAAATTATACATATCCTATAATGTTTCTTCAAAAATAAATCAAAATGCTAAAAAGAAAATTTGTTTTGGAATTTTTTTTTGCTTTTTTTCTTTGTTTTTTGTCTTTTTGTTTTTTCATTTTTGGTTTCGAAAAGAAAATGCAAAAAATAAACCATGAAAAATCAAAAATGAAGACGAGACTCCCTCCACACTTGATTTTTACTGTGTCCCCACAGTCAACACAAGTGCAAGGAGAAAAAAAGTGACCTATATTTATATGAAAATTAAAAGACTCTTATTTGCACGACATCTGAAAATATATTGTTAAAGAGTAAATGAAATGGTCTTCCAAAGACCAATTCATTTGTCTGGTCAAGTATGAGAGACAAAGCTTAAGCATGGAAAACCAAACCATGAAAGATTTCAAAGTTGAATGTTGATTTGGGAAAACAAATGTTGTATTAAAAATCAAAACAGTTGCTTAATTTTCTATGATTTTCGGGGTAGATAGAACAATTGGTTTAAGTTCAAGTTTATTTTCACCAAATTGAAATTCAAGCCTATCATTGAAAACTTCTTAAGAATCATTTAGTTCAAAATCAAAATGGTGATTTAAATCTTCCTTTTTAGAATTAAACAACTCATCTTTGAAAAGTACAAAAACATTATGTTCACAAAATTCGTCTTCCTTTGTTGAATCATTCACAACTTCATTGCATATATCATGTTCAAAATCAAAAGTTGTTGTATTCAATTTTTCAAAATCGGAAAAAGAAAGTTTGGATTTTAATTTGGCTCCACACTATCAAAAGAATTGAAATCCAACTCAATTACCGTATTTTCAACAACTTCATTAAAGTTGTCATTTTCTAATTTCAAAAGTTGTCATTTGAAAATCGTCAATTTTAGTAAAAGGTGGATTATTATTTGACTCGTCACACATTGGACTTTGATTTTGTTTCTCATGTTGTTTCATATATGTTTCAAACAACAAATCCATGTGATAGTTGCGAATTTTTTCCATTTTCTCAATAAAATCAAAATTATAATTATTATTTTGAGAATTTTCAGTTTGAAATTGTTGAGAACAAAGATTGTCCATTGCACCATAATTGAAACTATTCTCATTGCCAACATCATTTAAAAATGGTTCACATTTCCATTTTGACTTTGAAATTCATTTTGGAGTTCGAAGTTGCATTGGCATGAGTTATAATCGAAATCGTTTGAATTTTAAAGTGAATTCAAATTTTGATTATTTTGAAATCCTTGACTTATTGCGCTGATATAAATTACTCAAGTTATTTACCGTTTGATCTTATTGTTCAAGTAAAGAAGAATTTGTTTCAATACTATTTTTAAGAGTTGAAGTTGGTCATCATTTTGAAAACTTTATAGTGAAAAATTCGAATTGTTTGTATAATAGTTGTCATTAAAATATCCATAAGTGTTTGATGTGATATATAAGGATTATATTGATTTTCACAACTATTGTAAGATTCTTGCGAGTAGGAAAATTTGGACATTTTCAAATGTATAATTTTTCTAAAAAAAAGGAAAAGTATTTACCAAAAGGAATTTATTTTTCAAAAGGGAAATTTGATTTTTGTTTGGTTTTTTGGATTTTTCAAAATTCTTTTTTCTTTTTTTATATGTTTTTTTGGAAATATTACGTATATTTTTTGGATTTTTGTTCACCTTAAAAAATTTTGTTTTTTGGATTTTTTATTTTGATTGAAAATTTTCAAATGAAAAGATTAAAAAAATAAGTCAAGGAAAATTTACAATTTTTTAGTTTTGGATTATAATTTTTCATAAAATATGCATGAACTAATGCAACTAAATGAATCCAAGGACTTATATATATATATATATATATATATATATATATATTGCAAATTTTCTATCCTAAGTAGCTCCTAACCCAAAATTGTATAATCACACTTTATCTTAATCCAACAAGATAGTTCTTAGCGAGATAACGGACAGGAGTTATCGGTGCACCATGAATCACCATAGCAATGGAACCGAAGGTTTAAGTACTTTCAGAGAAACAATCAGTATAATATTTACAAATCACCGTAATATTTATAGCTAATTAATGTTCTGCCGTAGCCTAGACATCAAGAATATAAATTTTTCAAAAAAGACAACTTGTCAAGCTACCATTAAGTTCTAGGTGAACTCGTGACACCCTTAAGTCAAGTGTCTAACCATTATTATTAGCTAATTACAAGATGATATGCAACTTGTGGGACAAGGAAAGGGTTGATGAAATCCCCCACCTTATGGGGATTTAGGTTTTGCCCTAAGTAAAAGAAAATAAGATGAAAAGAATGCAAGCCAAAAATTAAACGTGAATTAACAATGCAACTACGAATGAAGTATGTTTTTGTTTCTAAAATTTTTAAAAAAATGCAAGCAACCAACAATGTAAAACAAATAAAAGCAAGGGGGAAAAGGCACAATAGTATAGCATGCAGAATTATTAGCAAATTTTATTTTAAAGCGGCGATTTTTTTTAAGCAGGCAATAAGAGTAATTATTTAGCTGTAGTTCCTTTTTCTTATCTTCTTTGACAACCTGAAACTAAAAAACAACATACACACACACACACACACAGTTTTTTCTTTTTTCTTTTTTTATTTCTTTAGTTTTCGTGAAACGAATTACCCAAACTAAAGAAAGTTTTTTTATAGGCAAAAACAAAAGAAAAGTGAAATTAACTCAAACAAAATAAAACTAACCCGGCCCATTTCAAACAAGGCCCACGACTACTCAACCTAAAAAAACTAATCACATTCTTAAGTAAATAAAAGATGCCGAACAATATTATTTTAAAATAAAAAAATGCAATGAAAAGAAGCAAAGAGAGAAGAAGAAAAATATTGCAGCTTCGAATCGAATTCACGAGAAGGGCTGGACTGGAATTTGAAATTGGGTTGGAGATGGATCGCGGTTGTATTTCAGTCGGTCGCGATTTTTTTTAGAGGGTCGGTGTTGTTTTTGCTTGGGTTTTGGTTCTGTTCTAGGTGACTATTGGGTTCTGGTCAAAGGAGATGTGCTTCTTGTTGATAGCATGTGTGTTGAGAGTGGTCATTGTAGTGTAATGGTTAGTATTCCCGCCTATCACGTGGGTGACCCAGGTTCGATCCCCGGCAACGATGCCAAAAACTTGTTGATTCGACTAATTTCCTATCGAGTTAGAAAATCTTCGAAAAATTGTAATAAAAATAACGCAAGTGCACGACGTAAAATTTTAGTATGCGGCGAGTATGGGTAGATCCGTGATGAATTGTGTTGATTTAAAATTCTACTCAATCAAGTTAAACCAAGATTTGATGTTGTGTTAAGCTAAAAATGTGAGAAAAACTAACAAAAGAAAGAGAATAAAAATATGAGAGTAGAAGGCAATTTGGAGATAATTTCCTTCCCAAGGTCACATAATGAAATTATGATCTTTCTTTTTTGATCATTAATGAATTTAGTTGATGTGTTTGTCATAAGCAGGACCCATTTGTGCTATTAATTAGCCCAACATAAATCATCAAACTTTAATACACCTATTAAACCACTTGTTAACTCTCATGAAAATGATAATGAAATCAAAAATAAAATCTATTATAAGCATGATCTATTTACTCTTGATTTGTAATATAGACAATCAAAATTTTATTTTAAAATCCACTTCATTACCATAATCATATATATATATATATATATATATATATATATATATATATAAAGAGGTAATTTGTGTTTATTTTTGTTTAAGTATAGCCTATTTGGTGTCAACAACATAGGCTATCAAATTCAAAGCTAAACAACAAAATTTAACCACATCAAACATTTCCATTAAGCACAAAATGAGATCAAAAATTAACAAGTATGTTGAATCTACATGATTAAGAGAGATTCATTACCCCTAAATTGAAGGGTTTAACTTCTCATATTTGTTATCATTTCAACAAATGTAGATTGCAACATAAACATAAACAAAAAGGAAATATAAGAAAATTAAGAAGAGAGATAATTATAATAAAATAAAAGGGGATTTTCACTTCAAGGGCTTATTTGTGAAGGGAATAAGTTTTAAGGACACTATTTCTGAAAAATTAGTTTTAAGTACATTTTACAGAAAAAAGATAAAAGAATTTATCATTTTCAGTTATACAGAAATAATGATAAAATGATTTATCATTTTTCAGTATAGCTTAAAAAGATAAATGAATTTATCATTATGCTGAAAATTGTCCTTAAAACTAATTATTCAGAAATGTTGTCCTTAAAACTTATTACCCTGCAGATAGAAGCCCTTCAACCTAATTTACTAATCTACTAGCATGAAATAAAAACTACACAAATTTCATAAAGTAAGAACAATAATTGAAAGAGCAAGAAATTAAATTGCATAATAAAATTACATAAGAATTGGCTAAGAAGCCACTAAAATAGAAAAAGAGTTTTATGTTTATTTTTGTGGATACCAATAAGCTGACTAAAAGGTGGTGCTAAGAGCTCCTAACATGAAACATAAGGGGTAATCATACAAGACTAGAACCCTAATCCATATTTTAGGGGACTACTTAAATACCCCAATAGGAAGTGTAGCCTCAAGTCCTCATTAGCATGAGCATAATCCACCATTACATGTGCATGTAACTTTTATCTCAACTAATATGTGCATTAGCTCGTAATTGTAGTTCATGGTAAGTGTGAAGGTGAGGTCTTTTTTGTTGCATGAAATGATTTATTTCCATCTTCATTTGTTTCCATCTCTTGTGCATGCATGAATATATGAAGCCTCTTCTAAAGTTCACTCAAATGCTAACAAAAAAAGATTAAAAATGTCCAAGTAAATTTTCTTAAATCAAATCATAAACGAAAATGTCCATTTTTCCCCTATACAAAGATGGATAAATGATGATTTGAGAATAATTTAAATTTGGGTTTAAACATGTTAAAATACCCTATATGCTCATTAACTTAATTAAATTAGATTAAATATGGAAGTAAAAATATACACATTTTTGTGCACATCAACCTGTTACGGTCATTTTCGAGTGTGAGGCCAAAGGTCACGATTACCTTTCACGTAGCACATCATCTTTCTTTGAATGCCACATTGCCATTACTTCGAACGCTATTGACTTTTACAAACATACAATCTCTGAGCTTGTACATCTCATAGAAAAGTGTTAAACTAAGAGAAGTTTCCTTCTCCGCCATCAAACCGATTTATGTTCACAAAAGTCAACGATGTAATCTTAAGAATGCAATGTCAAATAGCCATCCATATAAGTTGTCCAGGAACAAGACAAACTGAAGGCACTCTCCTACCACATCCTCTCGGGAATTACCCCTAGAATCAGTAGCGATTAGTCCTTGCTTTAGATATTTCATAACAAAGAGACCACCCCTGCTATATGTATATTGGGAGTTTATCCCCAAATAATTGACAAGAAGCCCTTCATTACGAAAATCCCAAACATCAATGTCTTCCAATACCAGCACATTCAGACACATATACGTTGGTCTGAAGTGGTTCTCGGATAAATCCGACCCCGGTTTCTGTAGACCAACAATGATAAAAAGGCCAAATTATTTGATAGTCAGTTATTTAACTTTCAAAGTATGGCTGAACATGTGTTGGTTCTCCATATCTCCAAACAATTTAATCTTTAAATTGTATGATTTTGTCATGTGGATGAATTGTGATATGCCTTGTAACTTGTTTGGTTATTTTTGGTTGATGCTTCGGGCTCTACTTGCTGTCTGGCGCTGGTTTCTTCGGGTCATCTATATGGTGTATTTCTTGGAGCTATTTCATTGCTTGGAGGCTTGCTTAGAGATCTTGGTCTCTTTGCTTCCGGTCATTAGTGCTATTTGATTTCATCATTCCTGGAACTATATTTGTGGCTATTTCTTTGTTTTTCCCTATGCTCTCTCTGTAACTCTTCATTTATACTTGTAATTTTTAGATGTTATAAATCAAGGTAGGGGTCCTTTTAACCCCGCTGGCTTTGCCAAAAAAAGTAACAACTAATATCCAGCACCATAAGCAATCACTAGGCCTTTTTGATAAATCTTTTATTAATTAAATAAATCTTCAAATATTCATTTTAGATTTATCTTTGAAAAGGATATATTCCGAATGCAATGGAACTAGTCCCAAGGCTTAATTCGATCATATGCGGAAGATAGCTTTTCAATGTCCATTATTTTAATTAAATTCTGATATTAAATTTCTATGCGTTTCAAGCTTGCACGACCAAACGACAAGTCTGATGCTATGAAACTTGAAATCCCACAATAATTCACTATTATGGATCCGATGAAACTGGTTTCGTAGAAATCCAAGACAATGGTGAAAATGGCTATTTTTACTTGTCGATTATAATATATAATTTCCTATTTCTAATTATTCACTTTTACACCAACTAATTTTATTATATTTAATAACTTACAATAGTCAAAAGTACGGGTCATTACATATTCCCCCACACAAAACTTTACATCCACGAAAAGGCGTTAATTACGGAATTTAACATATATATTTGTTAAAATAATTAACTTATAAACATAAACATCTTATTTGCAAAACTAGTACATATCGATTTTACGGAAAATATAATTATACATAAAAACATGTCATAAAATTTTTAAAATTTCAAAAAATTTCTAACTCCCGGATTCACAAAAATTTTTGGCTGAGTCTCCTTTGCGTGGTTCGATCGGAAATTTTTTACAATATAACATATAACACAAATATACCAAATTGATACCAAATATACAACTCATCTCAATGATGAGGCATCCTGAAGGGAAAAAATATAAAATCGTGGTATGTAATCTGAGTTACGTATACAGATAGACATTATCTATTATAGCGTGTACTATTATATATAAATAGTTTGACGGATCCTTTAAAGATGTAAAAACCCATAACATCTCTTAAGTTATTGCACTCATATTTTGTGATATTGATTTGACTTACATAAGAGTATTTTAGTCCTGGCTCGAGTGCTTTTTTTTCATTACGCTCGGTTCAGTCCTGAGTTTTTTTCCAGCGTATTGAAGATTATTTTTTGGAGGACGAAGATGAAGATTTGGTGTATTGCTAATATTATTATACCCTGCATCATGCTATTCTGTTGTATGGGTTATTTATCCCTGATGTATATATATAACTTTGATAAATGTGTATAGATTATAATCAAATGTATAGTAAACAGCTTTATCACCTTGATTATTTGATTATTATATTTTATCGTTTTGCTGTGAGATTCTATGTTTGTTTTCTTGTTCTCTTCTTATTTTTCTTATTTAACCACATTGATTATCTATATTCCGGATTGCTTAAGTCGGACATGTGTGGTTTATTGTTGATATAAACCTTCTGAAATGTAGGTCGTCACATATATATTATAACACTACCATTTGGAGATATGCCAAATAGATTTCTATAGTCGTACAACTTCAGCGTTCGTACGCCTCCAGATGGGTGTTAACTATAGGAAGCAATTCACCTACACCGCCAAGCCTTTATGTAACGACCCAGAATTTTGAATAATTTAAATTGAAAATATTTAATTAATTTTAAATATTTGAATAACTGTTTAGCTTGAATTCTCAATATAACTATTAATGTACCGATTAAATTTTAGAATTTAATCTATTGAAAGTTGAATAAAAAAATTTGAATCTTCAATTTTAAGCTGATTAAAAATATATTTCCAAGGCTTGTAAAATTCATATTGATAGTATTGAAGGTAATAGAAGCTTCAGAATTGAATTATACAGTTATTTGTTCAGTTTTGAAATTATATCGTTTGAATCGATATTTAAAAATAGCCTTCCGAGTCACAGTTTCGGAATTTGACGAAACCAGTTCCATTGGGTCTGTAATATTGAATTATTATCGGATTTCAAATTTCGTATTATTCGGAGTTGTTTTGTGAGCACACGGTAAGTAAACGCGTTGAAATTTTGAACGAATTCAACTTAAATTTAAATTTGAAATTGGTCAACATCAGCACTTTGGCCTCAACTCAAAACACTGTAGCTAGGTAAGGCAAACACGTTCATTTCAAATCATTGTCCCCCACATCGTGCACGCGACATGCCCCTTCATCTCAAAGCATGGCCGCGTACTTTTTTTTTCTCCTTCAAAATAAATAAATGGCCGAAGCCCAGAAATCAAAAGAAAGAAAAAAAAATTGTTCCTCTCGTTCCTCCATTTTCTGTTCGATTCCTTCCCCCCTCGTTCCCAATTCAAAATCGCGTCTCTTCTTCATTTACAAATCGAAAGTCAGAGGTACAAAATAGCCGCTTCCTTTATCCATTTCAATTCGAAATCCCTCTTCAACATTTTTCTCAGATCGAAAAAAAATCAATGGCGGCGGCATTCGCGACGCCGTGGGTTCTCGAGCACGAGATGGCATCGCGTGTTATCGCGAAGTCGAGGAGGAGCAGCGGCTCGTGTGGGGCTATCGCGATCGAGTGTCGATTTGGGGATTCGAATCAGGGCAGTGGCGTGTTCGAGGTGTTGAAGCAGGGAGGAGTGCTCGCGCGTGCTTAGGGAGGCGCCAAGTTCGTCAAATCGCGATGGTTGTGGTGGCGGCAGCAGCTCGCGGCGAGCTCGATGGTTGGTGAGGCATTCGAGTTTGCTGGGGATTCGTGAGATGAGCATCGGCATGTCAGAGGGGATGGCGACAAGGCAGAGGTGCGATGCAGAGTGTGTTGCGTAAGTATGGTCGAGGGTGAGGTTCTCGAACGATTTCTGTAAGGTATATATCCATTTATTTTATATAATTAAACAAAAAAATACATAGGTTAGAAATTATTAACAATAAAAATTTATTTCTGTTTTATAATAAATACTATTATGATTTTACAGTAAGATACTAAGTTGTTTAATTAGAATATTCTAATTTAATGATAGGTGAAAACAATATATATATATATATATATATATATACATAAATATATACAGTGGAAAATATATGCCTATGCAGTTTTAAAATTTATATATACATGCAGAAAATATATGTATAATTTTTACAGTAATAAAAATAGAAGATTGGTATTACTATTTATTTATTTACATAAAAATAAAATATAAATGTATTATATGAAATAGATTTTTTTATGAAGCCTATATAGATTATTTTACAAATATATAGTTCATAAATTTAAGTATAACTTAACTAATTTATTTTATAATGAGGTATTATGGAAATTAAAGTGTGTAAATTTACCTATCTAAACTATTTTTGTACTAAAAGATTTAATAAAGGTAAGTTAGTTCAAAATTTAATTGAATTATAAAATGGTAATTAAGGGTCGATTTATATTTCGAATATTAGTTAAATAAATTTATTAAAAGGAATTAGTTAAAATAAAATAGAAATGGAAATTTATTTTCGACTAGCGGAATTAATTTGTATAAATGGATCATTTAATTTTTGGCATTAAAAAAAATAAATTATAAAAGGAAATTTAGTTTTAAAATTAAATTGTAGTTAAATAAAATTATAAAAGGAGAAATTGGTTAATTAAAACTATCAAAACGAAAAAATTGATTATTTGATTGGTTCGAATGTTAATTTATTTGCATAATATTTATACAAGGTATAAATCAAGAAAAATCGAGTCAAGATGGAAATGGATTGCAAAATAAAATCAAGGTGAGATCTTCTCACTCAAATTGAAAATTTGGATTGCAGTTATTGATTGATGTTTGGTTGTGATATTAGATATAGTAGGATATATCTAAATATAGCAATATATATATTGGAATATGTATATATTGGAATATGTATATATTGGAGTTGTTGATTTCCCGTATTATATAGCGGATGAGACCCTACTGCACCGTCTATTAAGCGGATAATATTTTATAAATCCCATATACCGCGATATCCCGTCTTGAAACGGGATTGGTATTGTGCTAATGTCTGTGGATGCAGGGAAACAGGTTGGAGGGATCCAACTGGATTCCTCAACCGTATTTATTTATTTACATATATTGTGATATTTGTATATTATCATATGATGATATATGATGTTTGGATGCCGTGATTGATTATTTGGTGTGTTGCATCACTGGGCCTATTTTGAAATTTTAAAAATGTTAAAGTAATGATTTCCAATATAAAAGGACTTTTAAGTGATTTTTGAAAGTATATGTTTCATTAGATTTTTGAATTGATTCATTTTAAATAAATTAACGTTATAAAATTTAATGTTATAAAAGTATGATTTTTGCGAAATATAACCGAAATGTGATTTTTGAAATAAGCAGTTGACAAATTTATAAATAGTTTAAATTGGGATTTTTGAATTATTATAAACGGTTTATATAAAAGATTTATAAAATTGATATTTTATAAGTTAAAGATATTGGAATTATAAAACGAGCTTTTATGAGTGTTAAAATCAAGTTGTACCTAGTTTTATAAGTAAATAAGAATTTTAGATTTATAAATTAATGATGATATAAAAGAACGGATTTGTGAATAAATGGATTATAAGTAATTTACTTATAAGTTGGATTCGACATGTAAACGAAATATAAATAGAATTGGTTATTAAAGGAGATTTATAAATCGAAGTAGTTATGAAATGGAAATGGAATTTATAAACGTTGTTTTATAAATCCGTAGTCAAATAATTTTGATAAGCAAACATAGAAATTATTAAAGGAATTATATCCATGATTTTGGTCTATGGAAAATCTTTGATAAATGTGTAGAAATACTGAATTGGGTAAATAAGGTATAGTCACGATTTTGGACAGTGAATATATTATTGAATAAAAAAGGTATGATTTAGAGAAGTGAAATTTTAAAATGAAGTTAATTGTTTTAAAAGATGTTTTAAAATGTATTAACTATCGAAACCATAGATTTCAACATTCATTGTTGAAATAGACGTTTTCGAGAAATAGAAGGAAATGGTAGACTATAACACTGTTGTTATAGTAGATTATTTCCGAAAGGAAATGTTTTATATAGTATTGGGATTTATATATCTATCTTAAATTGGAATCCCTATGCTAGTGATTTTGGGTTGTCGTAACGATGTTTACATAACATTCATTTTGACCCAAATAATGGGTTTAATATAATGTTTTCCTTAAGAAATGAAATATATACTTAACATTAATTTAAATATATCGAATATTTTCCAAGTGTTGAAAATAAATAGATTTTTGAAATACTTATTATTAAATAAGTAGGGAAATGGTTTCCAATATGAAATGAACGTTTTGAGAATTATCTTTTTAAAGATAAATTGAAAGTGAATATTTGAAATCGATTTGAAAATCGTATGTTCACGGATATTTTGGAAATTTAATTCAATATGGAATTTATAAATGAAATTGGGAAAATTGGTCTAAAAAAATAAATAAATATCGATTTATTTTTGAAGTATGTAAATTATATATATATATCTTGTAAAGATATTTTTGGAAGATAAATAATTTGGAAAATTATTTGGAATCTGGTGATGCTGTGCATAATTATTGATAGTTAAATAACCGACTATCAATATTTACCTTTAAATAGGTATTCGTTGTGATTGCTTGAATTTGAATGCTACACTTATTTTTTAAAAATAAACGCTCACTATTCGGGTTAGCCAGGAAAGGACCTTGGGGTCGTATAACCCATTCCGAATATGTGATACGTCGTAATAGATAGCATTGATGACCGGTGTTGAAGACCGGATATTTGTGAAAACAGAAGGATTACCGTCAAATGTTTCTGCATCGGCTGATCTCCGATATAGAAATTTATTACCCTTTGTGATGGGAAGTCCGGTCGTGATTAGTGAATATCCGGATTGCAAGGACTTCTTTGTAAGTGCCTTCGGTTCCGTTCGATCCCGGAACGGACTTGTATGGATGTGTGTCTGATGTTACAATTTGAGATGTAAAGCTGGTTTCTATCAAATATATTTCAGTTGGTGGCGGAGAATTTATTCTCTTAGCTTAACACCCTTAGAGGTTATGTAGTTGATGGTTACTAGGGATACATTCCCAAATTGGTAATGTGGCATACGAAGTGCTGTTGAGCATTTGATGATCAAAGCACAGCTTTTATATAAAGCATGGCTTTGTGGACGAGACTTCGTCGGAACTCACGCCCCGGAAATGCTCAAAACAGGAAGGATGCGGCAAGGTTATTAGGGGGTAGCGCCCCTTTAGTGTATGTCATTCCTTCTGGATAGAGGTGGTATCATGGTATGGAGCCCAGATACTTAACCTATGTTGTTGCTGCAAATTTATTGCTTTGTGGTTGTTGGAAATCGAGGATCCTCGGATATAGATCGGTTACGATCGGGGAATGGCATATTCGTGTCAGTAGTTACCTAGTTTGAAAGGTAACCCGGCCTTTTGTTGGCAGAGATCCAGTTAGGTTCTCGGGACGTCATTCCAGAGGCGTTTCCATGTGGCAATGGGAAGTTCCTTGGCCTGACCATTTATTGGAAATCCAAAGAAACAATACGATATTGTACGGTTTTAGTTGTAGAACCTATCATTCACTTATGGTGGCGCCCCACTGTTTGGATGGTAGCTATAGTAGGCATAAGTGCGGAATGCCTATGCTGGCTAAGATTTATGTCTTTATTTTCGAAATGATTTTCCCTACACTATGCACTAGTAATAATATCAAATGTTTCTTTTTAATGCGTATCAAGCATCTTTGACTATCATAAGGAGAAATCTCCTCCGATTCTGCGTTTGCATTGTGTGTGTGTGCGGGAGGCCTTATGGTAGTCTCTTTTTCTAAAAAGCATCGCGAATCTATTTTAAAATTATCCTGTTCTTTGTTTTAAAGATAAATAACTGTTTTAAGTTCTCACACCAGTCACATGACTGACCTGGAGTTTATTGTTTCCCTTCCTAAACTCTGGGTGCCCACCAATTTCCACACGGGCAGTCTAGAATCAGGTTTATCAGGATATTCTGGAATTCAGGAGTTGCTGGAGGCAAGATGGATGGCATGGCGTATTCACTAGTATATAGTATTTCTTTTCCGCTGTTTGTTGTTGTAAACTCTGATAATGAATGTAATGTATAAAATATACAGTCCTTTTGTTTTAATGAATATTCATTTATCTATTATATGTTGTTCCGCTGCGAATTGTGAGATTCTGATATTGTTCTGCTCTATCTTTTTCTTTCTTCTTCTACCTCTTTCTTTTTCTTAAAACCCTAAGTGTTCGGTTTTCCGGCATTCGATTTCTCGGCAGTTGATACAGTGAATGTATTGATGTCGGTTTTTCGGAAGTCGAAGAATCGGGTCCTTACACTTTAGTACAATCGTAAGAACTGATTCGTGTATTTCCCTATGGAAGGTCAAAACATAATTCATTGGGTCAAAACGTATGTTGCGTAAAACAACGTTAGGACAACCCAAAACATTAGTATGGGGATTCAATTAATATGTATATATATATCTCATATACTATATAAAACATTTCCTTTCATAAATCGTTTCTACAACTACCGTGTTATAGTCCATGCCTTCCATACTTCTCGAAAACATCTATTACAATAATAAAAGTTGAAATAATGTTTTCGATGCCTATCCCATTTTAAAACACTTTCAAAACCATTAAATTCCTTTTAAAAAATTGCTTCATTAATATATTATTTCAAAACTCCTTTAAATAAAAATCCATACTTATCAAACTATTTTTATAAATCTCCTTTCAATTTTATAAAACTTCTATCTATTACAATTCCTTTATTTACAAAATTCTATTAATAAATCCATTCTTTTATAAAATTAATTTTATTATCAAAATCCATTATAAATCTATTTCCTTAAAAATCAATTTCATTTATAAAATCCATTTATAAGAAAACTTACAAACCAACTTTAAATCCACTTATCAAACATTTTTATATTCCAATTATAAATCTATTTCTTTATTTATAAAAAAATTTCTTCTATTAATCTTTTATGTAAACTTTTTAAAAAATCTCAAATCAAAGTATTTCTAAAAACTATATTTTCATAACATCAAAAATAATAACTTTTATTTCTTTAAAATAAATTCAATTCTTTTTATAATTTAAAATTCATTAAAACATATTTATACTTCCAAATTCACTTTCAAATCCTTTTCGAATTAAAATCATTATTTTTAATATTTCAAAATATCAAATAAGGCTTAGTGCTACCGTAGCACTAAATAAGTCAAATCACATTATAGACATCAACATAACATCAAATACATCATACATCAGCATATATATGAAAAGTAAATCAATAGTGATGAGGAATCCTGTTGGATCCCTCCAACCTATCCCCATGCATCAAATACAACATATAATCATAAAAATATAAATCAACCGCTTCGAGATGGGATTCGTATAAAAAGGGTCATCTGCTCTTACACGGGAACGTAATAGGATCTCATCCGCTCGAATGGGCGGGAATATATCCAAACCAACTAATATACATAGTATATATCCAAACAAACATTAATTATCATAAATAAATTTATTTCCACTTATATAGATGTAACGTTCGCGATTTTTCGACGCTCGAAAATCGACATCAATACGTCCACTGTATCAACTATCGAGACATCGAATGCCGGAAAACCGAAAAATTATGGTTAAAGAAGAAGAAAAAGATAGAAGAAGAGAGAAAAAGATAGAACAGAACAGAAAGAAACTACAGAACAATATCAGAATCTCACAATCGCAGCGGAACAACATATAATAGATAAATGAATAATCTTTAAACAAAGAACTATATTAGTTATTATATTACATCATATTACATTACATTACATCATCAGAGTGTACAACAACAAACAACAACAAACAGCGGAAAAGAAATACTATATACTAGTGAATACGCCATGCCATCCAGCTTGCCTCCAGCAACTCCTGAATTCCAGAATATCCCGATAACCTGACTCTAGACTGCCCGTGTGGAAATTGGTGGGCACCCAGAGTTTAGGAAGGAAAACAATAAACTCCAGGTCAGTCATGGGACTGGTGTGAGAACTTAAAACAGTTTATCTTTTTTTTTTAAAACAACAAAGGGATATTTTAAAATAGATTCGCAATGCTTTTTGGAAAATGAGATTACCATAAGGCCTCCCGCACACACACGCAATGCAAATGCAGAATCGGAGGAGATTTCTCCTTATGATAGTCAAAGATGCTTGATACGCATTAAAAAGAAACATTTGATATTATTACTAGTGCATAGTGTAGGAAAAATCATTTCGAAAGTAAAGATATAAATCTTTGCCAACATACAACCATTATCGTATGCCTACTATGGCTACCATGTTCAATAGCAGGTTACAGCCACATTCCATGGCAGGTTATACAACTAAAAACGTACAGGGTTCGTATTGTTTCTTTGGATTTCCAACAAATGGTCAGGCCAAGGAACTTCCCATTGCCACATGGGTATGCCTCTGGAAAGATGACCCGAGAACCTAACGTTACGGTTAGATCTCTGCCAACACAAGGCCGGGTTACCCTTCAAACTGGGTAACTACTGACACGAATATGTCATTCCCTGATCGTAACCGATCTATATCCGAGGATCCTCGATTACAACAACCACAAAGTAACGAATTTGCAGCAATAACATAGGTTAAATATCTGGGCTCCATACCATGATACCACCTCTATCCAGAAGGAATGACATACACTAAAGGGGCGCTACCCCCTAATAACCTTGCTGCATCCTTCCTGTTTTGACCATTTCTGGGGTGTGAGGTCCGACGAAGTCTCGTCCACAAAGCAACGCTTTATACAAAAGCTATGCTTTGATCATCAAATGGTCAACAACACTTCGTATGCCACATTACCAATTTGGGAATGTATCACTAGTAACCATCAACTACATAACCTCTGAGCTCGTACGTCTCAGAGAAGGGTGTTAAGCTAAGAGAATAAATTCTCCCCCACCAACAGAAATATATTTGATAGAAACCATCTTTACATCTCAAATTGTAACGTCAGACACACATCCATAAAAGTCCGTTTCGGGATTGAACAGAACCGAAGGCACTTCCAAAGAAGCCCTTGCAATCCGGATATTCACTAATCACGTCCGGACTTCCCGTCACTAAGGGTGATAAAACCTCTATATCGGAGATCAGCCGATGCAGAGTCATTCGACGGTAATCCTTCCGTTTTCAAAAATATCCGGTCTTCAACACCGGTCTTCAAATGCAATCCATAACGACGTATCACGTATTCGGAATGGGTTATACGACCCCAAGGTCCTTTCCCGGCTATCCCGAATAGTGAGCGCTTATTTTGAAAATAAGTGTGGCATTCAAATTCAAGCAAATCACAACAAATACGTATTTAAAGGTAAATATTGATAGTCGGTTATTTAACTATCAATAGGTATGCACAACATCACCAAATTCCAAATAATTTCCCAAATTATTTATTTTCCAAAATATCTTTACTAGATATATAATTTCCATACTTCAACCATTTGAAAACAATTTTCAAATCACTTTTCACCTTTACCACTTTTGAAAACAAATTTCAAATCATTTTCCTATACGGGATATATTCACAAATCTTTATTCATTTTCATTTCAAAATGGTTCATTTAAATCAATTAAATAAATCCTTACCGATTTACTTTATATTTACGTTCCAAATCCGTAAATTTATTTCCACACTTCAAAAATAAATCAACGTTTATTTTTAAACAAATTTCCCTTTCTTTTATAAATTCCATAGTGAATTTACAATTCCAAAATATCTATGAATATACGATTTTCAAATCGATTTCTAATATTCATTTTCAATTTATCTTTGAAAGATAAAATCTCAAAACATTCACTTCATATTGGAAAAACATTTCCATACTTATTTAATAATAAGTAATTCACAAATCCATTCATTTTCAACACTTGGAAAATATTCAATATACTTAAATCGAAATTAAGTATAGATTTCATTCTTTAAGGAAAATGTGCGCTTAAACACATTTATTTGAGTCAAAACGAATGTTGCGTAAAACATCGTTACGACGACCCAAAATCACTAGTATAGGGATTCGAAATTTTAGATAAACATATAAATCCCAATACTCTATAAAACATTTCCTTTCAGAAATCATTTATTATAACAACAGTGTTATAGTCCACTATTTCCTTTTATTTCTCAAAAACGTCTATTTCAACACTAAATGTTGAAATCTATGGTTTCGACACTTAATGCATTTTAAAACAACTTCAAATCATTTTAATTATATTTAAAATATCACTTTCCAAAACACTTTAAGATATTATTCACTGTCCCAAAATCGTGAATATTCTTCGTTACCAAATTCAACATTTTTCTACACATTTTGTTTAAAGGATTATCCACCGTCCAAAATCGCGAATATATCTCCTTTAAAAATCTAAAATGATTGTCTTATCAAAATAAGTCGGTTTCGGATTTATAAAAGAATGTTTATAAATTCCCATTTATATTTTATAAGGACTTCAATTTACAACATTTGAAAATCTTACTACTTATAAAATTCCATTTACAACCTCATTTTCAGCGTTAACAGAACTTCTTTTATAATTCCATTATTTAGATTTATAAAATATATTGTATAAATCTCATCTATAAACCATTTATACTTATTCGAAAATCTCAATTAAAATGCCAAAATCCGATTTATAAGTTGATTACTTATAAATCTTTTATTCTACAAAAATCTATTCATTTTATAACTTCCCAGTTTATAAATCTATAAATTTCATTTACTTATGAAATCCATTTATAGTTCATTTTAACACTTAATAAAACTTGTTTTATAATTCCTATATTTTTAATTTATAAATATCAATATTATAAATCTTTTATATAAATCGTTTATAATATTTCAAAAATCACAATTTAAACTATTTTATAAATTTATCAACTGCTTATTCCATAAATCACATTTTCGGTTATATTTCACAAAAATCATAATTTTATAACATTAAATTTTATAACGTTTATTTATTTAAAATGAATCAATTCCAAAATTTAATAAAACGTATACTTTCAAAAATCGCTTTAAAATCCTTTTAAATTTTGAAAATCATTCCTTTAACATTTTTTTTTAAACTCCAAAATAGGCCCAATGATGCAACAACACCCAATAATCAATCACGGCATCCAAACATCATATATCAATATGATAATCAACAAATATCACAATATCTGTAATTAAATAAATACTGGTGAGGAATCCAGTTGAATCCCTCCAACATGTTTCCCTGCATCTACAGATGTTTCCACAATACCAATTCCGTTCCAATACGGAATATCGCGGTATATGGGATTTATAAAATATTATCCGCTATTATGCGGCGCAATAGGGTCTCATCCGCTATATAATGCGGGAAAATCAACTCCAAGTACATATATAATAACAATTCCAATCAAGATGGAATTATCGCGGTATATGTTTTTAATAAATAACATCCGCTTAATATACGGCGTATAATGTCTATTTCAATCATCAACAGATAATAATTTATCATCCAGGAGTACAATCATCAATTTTAAATCTAACTATTTAAAATTTAAATCGAAACAATTCGATTGAGTGAGAAATTCTCAGCTTGGTTTCAATACAGTTTCAGCGTTTTATTTCGCATAAAATTAAACACGCGTTTAATTTTACCCGAAATTTTCACTAGCTCCAAACGACTCTAATCTAGTTCCATAGCGTAGTGCTCGACAAAACGAAGCCAACGCAACTTGTTTTGGCATTTTTCGATCTCGTATGAAAAAGTTATGACATTTATAAGTTTACACGAATTATAATACAATTTAATTAACAATTTTCTTTTCTATTTTCAACCTCGGCTAATCTTGGCCGTTCGTTTCTGCAGAAAGAAATCTGGGCTGCACCTCCTTTCCTTCTCCCTCACGTTCATGCTTCCAGGAAATTGCCGTGCCCTCTAACCCATTAGTCGCCTCTTTACCCTAATTCACGCGGCCAATACGAACACTTTCGCATCGATCAACCACCAACCACCACCATTTCGTCGCCCTTCACGCAAGCTACCTTCGGCCTGAATTTTGTTGAACTCGGTTGTGCTCATCACCATAAAAAACGAGCCGAACGCGCGTGATTTGAACCAAAATCGCAACCTCGTCGATTCACTAAACACGATCATGACCATATAGAATCGAAGCTCTCGTTTAGATCTTCAACTTTGTAGTTGATAGTATTCGAGGATTGTTGATAGATTAAGAGAGATTGAGGGAAGAAGCTAAGAAAATTTCGGCCATTAAAGATGAAGGTGGCGGCTGAACTAGAAACTACGGTTAGGTTTTGATGTATGTTGCAAATTAAAGAAAACAAGTGCTTTTATAGAAAATTGCCAAATTACTATTCACCCGAAATTTTCCGAACTCCAAATGAAGCGTGCCGGCTGGCGTTTCTAAGGTTTACCCTGCGTTCCGAACACAATGGAACGTGTTTCAGAGGCTAATTCGATCATATGTGTGAGTTACGAAAATAAACGATCGATTTTAAATTAAATTGATTTAAACCAATTTCTATGCGTTTTGGCTTGCCCCGGACAAACCGTAAATCCGATTGACACAAAATTTGAAACCATATAATAATATAACATTATGGATCCGATGAAACTAGTTTCATCAAAATCCAAGACTGATTGAAAAATGGCTATTTTAACTCGTCAATTAAATATTAAAATATTCAATTTTCACAAATTAACTTTTAATTCAATTTTAAAAGTTCTATAACATCATTCTAACTCCAATATGATATAATATAACTTTACAAATCATTTTTAATCATTTTAAACCAAATTTTCAATTATTTCTGTATTTTTTCAATTATTAAATTATCGATTTAATTATCCAATTAAATCCTTATATTCGAAATAAAATTTATTCGACTGTTTAATTTCATTTATTAATATTTAAAATCAATTAAATATACGAATTTTAATTGAAAGAAATTCTGGGTCGTTACAATAAAAATATAAGTAGGTTAGAGAGGTGAGTTTACTCAAATAAATGCTAGAAATCACAAAAGCGCTCCAGTTTGAATTAAAATTGAACAGTCATTCAATTTATCTCAAATTCCAATTAGCTTCGAATTCATTCAATCTAACTTCATAGCATATTGCTTGCTCATACGAACGCAATGCAACTTGTCGCACTCGAAACGGACCTCATACGAACAAGTTATGAATTATTAAACGTACGTATAACTAAAAATACAATTAACTAAAAATTAGCATTTTAAACGTTTACCCTTTTCTTCTTTCCCTCCCAGGCACACATGCCATCGCACTCCTACGCGATTTTTTTTATAATTTTTGCTCTGTTCAAAATCGCGCGGCCAACACCTAGAACCGCCGCCGCTAGCGCCACCTTGCCTGACCCCCCAACCTATGCGCGTCGCCTATGCGCTTACATAATTTTTTTAAAACTTCGTCGTGCGCCACCACTACACTACTGAGACCATCGCCGACCTCCCCTCCCCCCACGTCGCATGCAACCTCCACAGCTTTCACTTGAGCCAATACCACCTCGCGTGCGCGCACGATTAACGTCGACGAACCCATGGCCTGCAGATAAACGCAAGTCGATTTTGACTGCCTTGTCTCATCGTTCGATGATCCAACCATACATTAGCTTTATATCAACGTGCTCTACTTTTCCCTAGTTGAAGTCGTTGGAAAATTTCACCTGTAGAGGCTCAGAACAACGTCGGCCATTAGATGGTTGAGTTAAATGGTGGTTGAAATATCTTTAGGGTTAGGTTTTGCAAAATGGAAGAAGGCTGAGGTCTATTTATAGAAATTAAACCCGACACTATTCAACCGTGAAAATTTCGAACTCCAAACGAACTGTGTCGCCTGGCGTTCTATATATTATACCCATATTCCGAGCACAATGGAATATATATCGGAAGCCAATTCCATAATATTCAAAAGGTAACTTTTCAAATAGAATTATTTTAACTAAATTCCTTTAAATAATTTCTACATGTTTCGAACTCGTACGACAAACGATAAGTCCAATCGACATGAAATTCGACGGCATACTATAATTCACTGTTACGGATCCAATGAAACTTGTTTCATCAAAATCCGAGATGGTGCCAAAAATGACTATTTTTATACGTCAATTAAAATGAGTTATTTCTAAATTTGGTTTATTCCCTTTTAAATCAAACTAAAAGCTCACTTGCTCCATTCTAATTTAAATATATTCTAAATCAATTTTTGAAATTGTTTCATTCATTTTAAATTCAAGATTTAGTTATTTGAACAATTTCAAATATTAAATTTAACAAATTAATTATCTAATAAATCGTTATATTTGAAATATAAATTATTAAACTTATAAAATTAACTTTTAAATATTTAAAGCCAATTAAATATTTCAAATTCAAATGACTAATATTCTGGGTTGTTATAGGATCATTAGAGTACAGAAATGGGAAGAGCGATATGATTGAATCATCTACTATATCCGATTTTGGAATAAATTATCGCATTAGAATTCAAAACGATGACAGGAACTTAACTAAATCCTCAAGAAGAAATAGTTAAAGATAAAGAGCAAGACTTCACTCCAGAACGACGTACAATCGTTCGAGACAAAATTTAGCTTCACCATCGGTCGAGTTAAAACTATATAGGTCAACTCCAAACCTACGTCATGCACCCTCTTACCGACCCCTATGCAAACTACGGATCAAAGATTGCATCGTCAATACCAAGAATTGAAATTCAGATCGAAATAAAAAAATGAATGGCTATTAGAAGTTAGTCAATTTAAAATAACATCTTGAGCGATTCACTGAAATTCACAGAATAGTAATCCTAAACTTATCTTGTTCCAGAGCACACTTTGTTTGCAATGAAAGCGTACTCTAGAGGGATTTTTAACAAGTTTATAACCCAGCAGTATTCAACAGGAGTTAGAACATCTGATTAAGCTAGAAGCACTTGAAACTTGAACAAGGCATCAAAGAGGACAAGCCAACGGAACTTAAGAGAAACAAGCCAAAAATCCACTAACTAGATGGACCGCTAGCAATCCATCCTCCATGGATCGCTAGCGATCCAAAAGGAAGCATCATGAGTTGTCAAATCCTCTTGCATCATGATCTACCACCTCTTCTAAGCATACTTGCCAAGCTTCATCACATGCCAATCAATCTAGCTCAAGAAGTGAAGACTTATGTGATTCAAGCTATTTGACTAAAAGCAGCTAACTTAAAATGGATCTAGAGAACTCATGTGGAGTCGCATTGACTTGAAATTTTGGGAGAACACTTATAAGACATAAAAGAACGTTCATAAGAAAGTATGATCATTTGGAGGTTGTTTGATGGATCGCTAGAGACATAGATAGATGAGTCGCTAACGATCCATATATGATAGATCCTACAACTGAAATTTTATCGAGTAGGTCCCACACACCCTAGAGATAGTACCTGCAAAGTTTCGTATGATTTGGTTAAGTTTTGAGCAATTTATGGATGATTCTTCTCTGAATTGGGCCAGTTTGATCCATCAGGTCCGACACACGAGGAGTGGTCCCTATGGCTTATGATCCATAGGAGGATCTCTTATCCTCTGCATTGCATGTGTCAAATTTCATGTGATATGGTTAAGCATTGAGTGAGTTATGGTTGATTCTTCTAGACTAGATGACCCATGAAGATAGATGACCAAACGAACATCAAACGACTTGATCTTTGGACAAGGCACTTAAATAGAAGATAAAAAGACATCCAAACCAAGATCACTCAAAAATATGCTAAGTTGATGGATAGCAAGCGATCCATTCCCTATGGGTAGCTAGCGATCCATCCTGAAAGCTCGAATCACCCTCAAACTTTCCAAGCGCCTTCGTAGCACTAAGTAAAGGTTTCTGGAAGAAAAATATGCAAAGTTGATGCATAGTTAATGACCCATCTGCTATGGATAGTTAGTGATCCATCCCCTATGGATAGCCAACCGTCCATAGAAATGACTCAGATTGATTTGAGATTTTCGGTGATGACTTGGCATAACAACTGGACTCTTTTACACTTGGACTTCCAGCCCAATACTCATTGAATTCCCCTATAAATACTCAAATACCTGCAACATAAAGTGGATCTACTGGACTGGCTGCCGGAACTCTGTAGAGATTATTATTCATTCTTCTCCTCCCACACAATAGTCATCTAGAGATTCACTGTGATTCTCCAGTGAAATCTTGTACTTGTCACTTGATCTAACTTAGAAGATTCAACCATATTATAATCCAATTCAACTTGTAACAACAATCAGTTAATAGAAATTTATAAAGTGGACGTAGGCTTCATTAACAGTCGAATCACTGTAAAAATAGTTTTGTCTTTTTTCTATTTTTGTTTTTTTTACATTTATTTTCTATATTATTGCTCTGTAAGAATAGGGTCGATGATTTCACACTCAATTCAGGATGTTAATCAACTTTTTGGGTTAACAAGCATTAAACACATTATCTTGAATTATGGTTGCCTTGCTCACTTCAAATAAAATAATTTTATTGAGATTTCATACTCTACGAACATGATTGTTTACTACACGACTTATTTACGTGATATATATTCATATTCTTGTATTGCTTTATATTTTAAAACTTACAGAAGATAATACATGGTCTCAACCAAATAAACACTTAAGTGACCAAGTTACGAATGTATTTAATAGTTGTTTGACTTCGGCGCTTTCATGGGTCTTGAAGTGGCAACATGCCAAAAGATTTACTGACAAGCATATTATATATTTCTTTGTTAATCCTAGTTTGGTTCATTTGTATATTTCAGTTAATAGACAACTTTATCGATTATATTGATATTTATTAAAGTGGATAATTTAATTTAATATAACATATGTTCTTACAATATTAGAAATGCTAAATGTTATCATCTTATTTTTCTAATAAGGCTCTAACTATACTTTTGTATTCGTCAAAAACCTAAGAGAAATATATAGCACTTTCAATTCGTTTAGTGTGTGTTAGGACTCGCTCGTCTTGGGATTCTGATTTTGAGTTTGCTCAAAAAATCATAAGCCCATAAGCGATGGATGATTCCTTATCGATTGTATCATATAAAAATCCTAACCTTTTTCCTTTCCCTAATCTTAATCTCTGCCTTAAGTTTGCTCAACAAATCAAGAGAGATTATTCACTCTTACCTATCATACTTCAATAGCCTAAGTATAATGCACATACCTTGAATTTTCTCAACAAATACAAGCATGTATCATACCTCGTCTAATAATATACTACACATAACATTCTTAGCCTAAGTTTGCTAAAAAAAGCCAAGTATGCAAGTAATCTATCAATATGTAAATGATAGAGGACAACTTTTGTAACAACCTGCTTTTCCGTACAATTCAAGCCGATAATAAACCATACATGTCCAACTCAAATCAAACGGACTTTCAATTTTAACCCAAAATTCCAACTAGCTCTGAATTGATCCAATCCAACTCCATAGCGTAGTGCTCGCTGATACGAACGCAACACAACTTGTCGCGCTCAAAACAGACCTCGTACGAACAAATTATGGATTTATGAATATACGAGATAATAAATAGTTAATTAACTAAATTAATAAAAATTTAATTTAAACCTATCTCCCTGCATCCTATACACTCTTACCAGGCCAAGAAAGAAAATCCAACTTGACGAGCTTTCTTTGATGTCGTGCTCCCATCGCCTCGCTGGAGGCTAACCCAACATCGTCGCCGCAACCCTCTTTGCCTCCTGTACCCACGACCAAGACGCGGCGTTCCCTCGTTGTTAGAAAATGCTCTACCAACCCAAAACATCGGCCATGAACGCGGCCCAGAATCAATCGTCTTGCCTTACTTGGCGATGATCTAACCATTGATTTTGTAGAGCTCGTCGAGCTCTCCATTTTCCTAGTTGAAGTCGAAGCCTTAAAGCGCATAGATGGAGAGAAAACGAGGGAGGAAGGCCAGCGAATTTTGGCCATTAAATTTTAGAAAGGGGGCGGTTGAAGAAACTTGGGCTTGGATTAGAAAACTAAAATCTTCAAGTCTTTATATAGAAAATTTCGCAGCACTATTCATTCGTGAAAATTTCGAACACCAAACAAAGCGTGTCGTTTGGCATTCTATATGTTACACCCCTATTCCGAACATAATGGAATTTGTATCGGAGGCCAATTCCATAATATTTAGAAGTTAGCTTTTCAAAATCAAATTATATTAATTTAAATTCCATTAATTAATTTTTACGCGTTTCGAACTCGCATGACCAAACGATACTTCCAATCGCCACGAAATTCGACGACATATAATAATTCTTTATCACGGATCCCATGAAACTGATTTCCTTAAAACTCGAGATTGTGCCTTGGAAGGCTATTTTTACATGTTATTTAAAACGAATAGTTCCCAAAATCAATTAAATCACTTTTAAATCAAAGTTAAAAGTTTACTATATTTCTTATTCAAATAGAATTTAAATCAATTTTTGAAATTGTTTTCATTCATACTAAATTCAAGATTCAATTATTTAAACAATTTCGAATATTAAATTCAATAATTTAATTATTAAATAAATCATTATATTTGAAATCCAAGTTTTTTGGCTTATAAAAATAAATTTTCAATATTTAAAATCAATTAAATATTCCAAATTTGAATGACTAAAATTTCTGGTTGTTACACTCTTTCCCTTTAAAAGAATTTCGTCCCTGAAATTGCCAAGTAAGGAAAATTCCCCAAATCCATTAACTTTTCAAAACAAACACATTGAAATAGATTATAAAAATTTTAAGTCTTTAAAATCAATTCTTAGATTTCAACTAACATCATTTCAAGTTATAAAACCTAAAATCCAAATTTTAGTTATCAATTTTTCTTTTTCAAAATTCGCAAAAAATTTCTAACGCCTTAAATTTACGAAAATTTTTGCCAACGCTTTTGCGCAGTTCGATTGTAATAAATCACATTATATATAATCACAAATATATATCTTATCTTCGATGATGAAGCATCCCGTAGGGAAAAATATAAAAGTATGGCACGTAATCTGAGATGTGTACCTTATTGTTAGCATCAGCAGGCATATAAAATCAATATAGGGCAAAAGCGAGCTCCAAATGCGAAGATACGTCATCCGCACCTACCAAACACTCAACAACTAGTATATGGAAAGTAATATCAATATATATAACATAGACTAATACAATAACTGCATGTAATTTTAGTGAATGTAACAAGAGAACTTATTGAAAAAATAACATCTACCCAATTTATTTGTTATCATGTAAATTTGCATTTCCAAATGTCAACATTATATACCTCCATTTCTTATTAACCTGCTATTGATTCATTTTCTATTTATTCCTATTCAATTGATTTACATTCAATTATTAACCTTCACTTTAATTATATTCAATCTCAGGTTAACAACAATTCACTTACATTCACTTATTTATATTTCTTATTTACATAAATTTATTCATATCCAATTCATTCATGCCAATTAATGCACATTCCATATAAATGTAAATTTCATTAATCTATATTTAATCAACTTTCATTCAATCCCTTTGCATTCAATTGATTTACATTAAATTCAATTATTCTTATTGATTTTTCTTACACCCATCTATTCACATTCGTTTAATTTTCATTCAATACAAATAAATATCTTCACATTTTAAACGTTTGTTTATTGTATAAGATGAATGACAACATGTCGACCGAAATAGAAATATCAATGCATTAATTTTTCGGTTTTAACCATACACTTTCAGTCTTCTTCATTAGTCTTTTAATAAAGGAAACTCTGCTTTTCCATTATTTTATATGTTTTATTTTTCGTGAAGGCTTTACCACTAAAAACAAGATCATGGAAGAGCTACTTCTCTTTTTAGTTATTTTTATGTTTTCAATTTCTAATTGGTAAGTTAGCTTATGAAAACTTATTTTATTAGTAACTATCATGCCGCAAAGGTTAAATGTTGAAGAGCAATGAAGTTTTATATTGACATATCGATAAGAAATGAGATAAGTATTAGTTGGTACCTAATCAACATTGCTTATTTGATAAATTAAGCGAAGATGAAAATAAAGAAACTGTAATTATGAAAAAAATTGGAAAGGAACAATGCTTGATGAAAAAACAAATATAGTATAAAAATAAAGAAAACAATAAAGATGCACATTATACAAATTTCTTGGTTTTTATGATCCGATATTATGATTTGTGATTGATAGACTAACTAAGTAAACATATTATAATCTATAAATTATAAACAATCAATCTTTGATAGTAATTTGACATTACCGATTCAAATATTTGAAAACTTCACATTAGTATAACATTATAACATGATACAACATCACCTATAACATGTTTACTACTGCTATCCCATATTATCATGATATTTTAAAATATCTCATATATGTACATATCCGATATATACCCGATACGAATATTGACCGGTTAGTTAGAGACCTAATTTACAAAATATTAATGCTCGGATAAGGTTTACATTTCAAACAACAAATGAGGGTCCAAATTAATATCCAATTCATTTTTATTATTTTCTTCTCGAAGTTGCTTGGGATAATAAATTGATACGATTGGCCTATATAAATTTATTATATTGCATTATTATGCGCAATAAAAGTGGCATGGAAAAGAAGCATTTGAAAGTAGAAAAAAGAGGAAAGTTTGGCAAAAAGATAATGCGTTTTTGTATCATGGAAGACGTATTTGAAAATAGTATTTAACTCATCTGTCATTGGTAATTAATTTTGTTATTGTGTTTTCTGTTTGTTTTGTATATTTAATAATACAGTTAATTGAGTTTAAATTATTTTTACATTACGTAATATTAAAAAAATTGTAATAAAAAAGGATGATTTTTGATAAATACTTGTATATTGGAATTCAAATACAAATACATTATTGCTCTATAATCCAACTCCTGATTTGTTAGAACATAAGCGACTTCCCATTCGAAATATAGGTCATCGTTCAACTGTATAGCCATACACTTTGCTATGGTGTATTCCATTTTCATGCTACTTGGAGAATGTGCACTCGTTGCTGCAGCCGACTGGTGTCTCCGAGGCACAATAGTTGTAGTCAATTGGTATGGATGTGAAGCAGTATGGGGAGGAGTGTGAAACTCAAGATCATTGCTTTTAAAAAGATCCATGTCTATATGTGTATTAAAGTGGGTAGGGGGAGCCTCTGGCCCTATGTACTTGCACAATGGAATTTCGATACGTCAAACATTTAATTCAACTCCCTAAACTTTGAAGGCTAGGAAATTTGAATCTTTTATATCTCTTAGCCATCGTACTCTATCAGTCATCGTCTTTGTCAACCGTGTCTTTCTCCACAATTCAGTACCTTCTTTCAGCATGTAGCAAAAGGTTCCAAGGATTTAAGGAGAGTTTCGGATTGTCACATTTTTTTTCATCCAAGTAGTTGTATATTCCATGCCCATTTGTGTATTTAAAGCAGTAGCAATGTCCTTGTATCAACATCTTACATGCCAAGAACGAGAATCAATGTTGTCATATCTAATATATATGAATGCTAGGGTACAGTCCACAATGTTTATGGTAAAAGCGCGAGACGGTTCAGTGGTAAGTATTTCGAAAAAAATAAGAAACTCAAAAAAAGATATTATGGAAAAAAGCTTAAAAAATATGCTTTTGAAATTAGTTACCCGAAGTAGATGATCATTTAGGTGTTTCAAAGGTTTGGTTTTCAAATTTAGGGGTTTAGGGGAGAAGTTGCTTAAGAGATGAAGAGGAGAAATGAATAAATGAGAGGATTAAATGGTGAACCATTGGCTAATGAACTATTGCGTCTGAAGCCAACAATTCATTTTCAACGATTCATCTAAGAGGAGTAAATGCATTGATCGCCCCTTAATGATTCAAACGTGTTGGACGCGCCAATGTAAACGGAACAAAATTTGGCTGAAAAAGGACCCTTAATGAGTTATGTAGTTTGATGTAACAATCTAAAATATTTTAAAATGTGAAGGTCAGTTTTATTTCAACATTCAATTTTGCTTTTTTCTCTAAAATAATTATCACTTCATAAATTCACTTTTCATCTTGATTTATTCCAAATTATCCTTGAATATGCCAAACACCAAAAAGGATTGGGAATAAGAAAGTAGGATTTTGGAAAAAAGACAACAAGATGAAGAACCATGCTACCCTTTAGCATGATTTTGGTGCAAATTGCACTACAAGGCAGCATTGTTCAGGAATAATCCATGCTACGCTATAACAAGGTTAATGTACAAACCATGCTACTTGCTTCAACATTTATTTTCTCTTCTTATTGTCATCTACTGAATGAGCAGTAGTTATTGTTTATGCTCTCCTTTCGATGTTTGGAAACCAAGATGGAATACTCAACTATTAATTTAGACTTGTATCATTTTTTCTAATGGCCCTAGCGTAGTTGGTCATAGGTTATTGATATAGAGATCTAAATTAAATTTTGGTTCCACCTTTAACTGTTGATTTTGATATTGACGTTTGGGAAAAATATTTGAATCCTCAACCCAACGGTGGAAAACAAAAACCTAACCCTAATACCAATCCAATATCTAATATTAACTCTCGCTCCTTTGATAGACCTTTAGGTCAGGAAAGGAGGGTGATAGATGATTAAGGCTCCATTCTGGTGGAAAGTAGGAAGAGAAGATTGACTTGGGTTTTAAGTGGAGAGGGAGGTGTTGTGGCCGACGGAGAAGGAAATCAAGCAAATATATTGCAAGATTAGGTGCAACGAAGGGCGGTTTTGTTGGATGATGGATGATTTTGCAATAACCCATATTTTCCTATAAATTAAGCAATAAAATAAACTTAACAATTTAAACTTGAAGATCAAAATCATCGTTTTTTAAAATTCTTGAATTTGTAAACGAAATTAAACTCATTACGATCGTTTCGTTTTTCTAATGCAGGCTGTATACTAGTTTGTCCAAATCAGAATCTATGAGATTAAGTTATGAACATTTTTGTAGATTGTAATTTAAATTTTGAATTTGAGCCGAGTCAGCAAAAATTGAATGGAAACTTTTCTATTTATACCAAGTCGTTCCTTCACTTTAAAATTTTAAAATCATTCTCCTTACTACATATTCTTCCTCTCTCAAAAAGACAGAACCCTATCTCAATCAAGCCTAAAATTTATAATGACCTACCATTTAAGATGCCTCGATTCACGTATAAGATGTCATTGACATCGTCGACCTTGCAGACGGCGAATCATTTTGAGATAAAATATAAAACATATCATAGAGTTATCTACAATATTATACGCTTTCTAAAACTCACACCAGAAGGGATAAAATATAATACTAAAAAATACCATAATCCTAGATAAATAAAATAAACTGTAACTAATAGTATTCAGTTGTAAAATATCTCTAAACATGGAAAATAAATAAAGAGTCTGAATGTCTCTAGAAAAATATCAAATAAATAGTAGATAGCTAATAGATAAACAAATGCATGCCTCCATCGTACCATCATGCCTCCAAGCCACTACCAGTCCTTTCTATCAACCTACCAGAATATAACTAAAAAGGAGAAAATTATAAAGGGGGTCAAACATACATCTGGTGAGTGAATTGCATCATATAAGTATACAATACTAATAAGCTAGTAAAACAACACTTATGCTTAAAAACCATACCATAACATGTGACATCTTCACCAAACAAAACTTCTAACACAATATAATACTATAGCGACATCATATGTTAAGGTCTCACTAAAATATATCCCATTTCAAATCATATGCACACGATCAAGTCTACATTCTCAACTTGCATGCCGAAGACCGACAACAACATAATTAAGCCAGAAGTTCCGACTTATTATCTATGAAAATGCGTGCGGCATGCTACCAAGGATATCTCAACCTACTATTGCCAAATCGTAATCGACGCACCATTGAGGAACTATTATCTCAACCCACTATCGCCACATCATAAGCGACTCGCTACTGAATAATAAAATGTCTCGGTCCACTATCGCCATATCGAAAATGACTCGCTATCGAGGAACATACGTATCAGTCCGCTATCATCACATCGAACACTAAAGACTCGGCTCTTATGAATGTACCACATCATCAAATCATAAGTGACTCGCTACTAGGTAACTACATATCTTAGCCCATTAATGCTAATCATAAGTGACTCGCTACCGAGTAACAAAATGCCTCCGCCCACTATCACCAAATCGTAAGTGACTTACTATCGAGGAACAAAATGTCTCAGCACTTTGGAATAACGACAATGTGAATGAACGCAACATACATCAAGAGGATTTTGAGCCAAGAAGGTGTGGGATGAGTAGTAGATAATGACCGAACCATTCACATGAGGTGGAGCACGACTACCACTTAGTTCTTGCTATCCAAACGTCAGACTTGTCAGCTATGGTTAGACGGCTAGTAAGGGAGAACCAAGGTATGACCAATGACGATTGAGAGACCTCAAGAAGCCAAACCCCATTCATAGAAAATAATTTACATGTGGATTATCCAAGGAGATTTAACATGTCATCGATGTCGTGAGATATGAGGGAAAAACCAACCCCAGGTAGCATATCATGAGATATGAATGGCTGATGGAATCCGCATAAGCTAATGGTTGATGGAATTCGCATAAGCTAATGATGCCACAAAATACAAGTGTTTTCCCATTTCTCTTTCTGGCATAGCGTTGATGTGGTCATGAGATTACCCCACGATCAATCCCTAGATTTGATGATTTAGCCACAAAGTTTATAGAGCAGTTTCGTATGCACACGACTCACCCTAAAGATGTAATGTCCCTATCAAGTATGATCCAGGCTCTGGGAGGATCGCTGAAAGATTTGTTGGAAAGATTTCATAGTACTATCATAGAAGTCGGTAATCCGAATGACTATTAATATTCATGGAGATTAGTTATCTGGCAAATAACCTGCGATATTGGAGCATTTCTATGCCAAAGCAGCTCAATATTTGAGGAAAGAGGAAGCTAGATGCTCTAGGAAGAAGAATGTTGTCAGATCAGGTAGAGAGGGAGTGCAAAGCAACATTATAGTGAAGCAGTCCAGGGAGAGTTCTAGAAAAGTTCAAGTAAATCTCTAAAATAAACCAAATTAGTAAAATAAAAGCACCGATAGGAACCATAAGAGGAAAGCTAAGGATTCCAATGTATGATACCTACACAATGCTGAATACGTCTCTATAAAATGTCTATTTGTCTACACGCAATACCATGCAATATAGGTATCCACCTTCGAAGGAATTGATGGAAAAGAAAAGGCATACTGGAAAATATTTTCGGTTCCATGAGTGCTATGGTCACAACACAAATTAGTGTAGGTATCTCCAGGATGTTAACGAGGAGTTAATTTGGAAAAGAAAGTTACAGCAATTTGTTAAAGCCTCGTAGGATGGTGGGCAGGGGACATTCAACCCCAACCGAGGACAAGCATCGCACAAGGCTTAGAAGCCTGGGCATACCGGTGGAATGTTAGTGATCAATACAATAGTTTAGGACCGTATCCAACTGATAAGAGTTGGGACGAGATGGAGCGCTATGCTAGCGCGATCAAGCAAATGAATTTTGAATGTTGTTCGAGTACAAAGGATGGAGCTCTAGAAAAATAGTAATGTACAATGACAGATGACATTGTTTTCAAAAACAAAAATGCAGATAAGGTGGAGACACCGACGATCGACCAAATGGTCATTTTGTCCATGATCGGCCTTGCCTTAATGAGGAGGATTTTGGTTGATCGTGGAAGTTCCGTAAATATAATTTTCAAAAAGGCTTAAGATCAGATGAGGATTGTAGCCAAAGACTTGAAACCGTCCAAAGTTTGCATTTATCGCTTTAACAATGTTGCGACTAAAGCTGTTGGAACATCTAATTACCCATAGAGTTGGGAGAAGGTGATCGTAGGAGAGTGTGGATGTTGCCATTTGTTGTCTTGGATGTTGACTCTTCATATAATGCTTTTCTAGGCCGACAAACCCTAGTTGAATTCTGGGAAGCACTTGCCCCATGATGTTTGACTTTAAAGTTCCCAACTGATAACATATTGGAAATGTGCATGGTAATCAGGCGACTGGACGTGCATGTTATGTGGCTGAATTGAGGGACACTCAACAGAAGGAGAAAGGCAAGGGTGTGGATAAGTCGCTCCACATCCAAACCGTCGAAAATTGACAATCTATGTCAGGGCCTTGGCTCGGGCACCACAGTCCGTTCTATAAAGACATAGATCTGAGGGATGACGAGGAGAAGCCCAAAGAGACCAAGGATGCACCATCTATGCTGATGATTGACGTTATGGTTAACCATGATGACCCATCACGGGTCCTAAAGATCGGATCACAGCTCAGCCCCCCGATGATGAAAGAACTTGCTGTTTTTCTTTGAGCGAATCTTGATGTGTTCGCTTAGACTCATTCTGACATGTGTGGGATCTCGCCTACCATGATGGGTCACACTTTAAAAATAGATCCAAGGCATGTCTTGGTGAAATAGAAAAGGTGTGGCATGGATCTTGAGATATCTACTTCCCTTAAAAAAGAGGTGGATAGGCTCAAAGGCAATAGGTTTATTCGTGGCGCCCTCTACTCTAAATGGGTATCTAATCTTGTACTTGTGAGAAAGGCGAATGGAAAGTTGCAAACATGTGTTGATTACTCGGAATTGAACAAGGCATGCCCGAAAACAGTTTCCTCCTTTCAAGGATCGACCAACTGGGAGATTCAGCCACATGACACGAATTGCTATCGTTCATGGATGTGTACTCTAAATATAACCAAATCCAGATGCACATTCCCGATCAGAAGCGCATCAGCTTCATTATCGAGGTTGGATTGTATTGCTATATGGTAATGCCATTTGGATTGAAGAATGATGGGGCGACCTATCAACACCTAGTCAGTAGAATGTTTAAAGATCATATTGGAAAGTCGATGGAGGTATATGTGGATTATATGCTCATGAAGTTACGATAAGCAAGCGACCACATTAGAGACTTAATAGAAATGTTCGACATTCTCCAATATTCCATAATGAAGATCAATCAGCTGAAGTGTTCTTTTCGCATTGCATCAGGAAAGTTCTTGGGTTTCATCACAATGCTTGCAGAATCGATGCTAATCCCGAGAAGATTCAAGCAATTTGCAACATCCAAGTGCCTAAGACCATCAAGCAAGTACAAAGTCTTACGGCCCAAAGTTGATTTATTTTTAGAGCCACCGATAAATGCATTCCTTTCTTCATTTTGATTAGGAGGTAGAAAAGGATCTTCGAATGGACACAAGATTGCGAAGATGCATTCTGAGCTTTGGTGAACCATTTAGAGAAGCCTCCCATCTTGTCAAAGCTGGTGGATCATGAAGAATTGTATATCTACTTGTATATGTCGACACATGTTATAAGTGTTGCACTACTTCACGAGGAGAAACGAATCCGGAGGCCGATATATTATGTTATCAAGTGACTAACAGGAGCCGAAAGGAACTACCCAAAGATAGCAAAATTGGCATATGCATGTTGCTTGCTTTACGAAAGTTCAACCCCTATTTTCAAGCTTATCCTATCAACTTATACCCCATATCCGTTACGACAGTCCGACGACGACTTAAGACGTCTGGAAGGTTACTCAAGTCGAACATCGAACAGAGGCAATTCACATCACTTATCTTTCTCAGAGAGCCATTTAAGGACAAACACTGGTGGACTTTATAGCAGAATTCACTACACACGATGATATTTTAAAGAGCGGTGGTGCCTCTACAATTCGATGGAAAATGTATATGGATGAATTATCCAATGACCGTTGTTCTGGAGCAGGAATTGTGTTAGTAACTCCAAAGATCGATAAATTTGCTATGCTTTGAAGCTTGATTTCCTTGCAATGAACAATGAAGCTGAGTATGAATCCCTGATTGGTGGACTTGGGCTTACTAGAGAACTGTGAATAAAGTCTCTTGAAATCTTTTACGATTTACAGTTCATAGCATACCAAGTCAGTGAAAATTACCAAGCTAAATGACAATGACTTGCCCCGTACCTTATCCAAGTCTAAGAGTTATTAACTGGTTTTGATTATTTTTACATCACGCACATTCCCGAAATCAAAACAAAGAGGCTGACTCATTCGCGAAGTTTGCTAGCACTGGGGATGCACAATAGATGGGCTTGGTTTCAATCGAAGTACTAGATGCTCTAAGCATAAATCGAACGGAAATTGTTATTCAGGAAGGGGTCATGTATAGAAAGGGTTTCTCTGTTCCTCTTCTCCGGTATATCGCTCATAATGAAGTAAAACGTGTCTTAAAGGAAGTTCATAAAGATGAATGTGGCAATCACGTAGGGGGACAAACCCTAGCAAAGAAAATACTCAGTTATGGGTATTATTGGCTGATTGTCAACCGAGATGCTTTTGATTATGCTAGGTGATGTGACAGACGCCAAATGCATGCAAAATTTTCGAGAGCTCCGCCAATGGAAAATGCACAAATCGTCAATCGATGGCCGTTTTCCATATGGTCATAGATATTATCTATTCCTTACCGATCTGTAAAGGTGGTGCGAAGTACGCCATCGTCGTAGTTGATTACTTCACCGAATAGGTCGAACAAAAACCTTTAGCTATGATCACGATAAAGAAAGTAATCAACTTCATTGTTCGGAACATCATCTGCCATTTTGGCCTTCCACGAATCATTGTAACTAATAATGGAACCGAATTCGACAGCATTGTATTCAAAGACTTCTACCGTCGGCATCATATTGAAAAGAGATTTGCGGAAGTTGCTTACCCTCAAGAAAATGGATAACTTGAAGCTGTGAACAAAATCATAAAGTCCATCCCGAAGAAGCGTTTGGAAAAGGTAAGAGGCAAGCGGGTGGATTGTAACGACCCAGAAATTTTATTAAATTAAAATTTAAATATTTAATTAATTTTAAATATTTATAAGTGAATTTATAAGTCAAATAAATTTTTATTTGATTTATTAGATTTAATTTGATAATTAAATCAATAATTTAATATGTTAAATTATGAAAATAATTGAAAATTGAGTTAAAAATGATTGTAAATAATTTGGAAAATTTTATTTAATCATACTGGAGTTATAGAAATATTTTAGAACTTTTAAAATCGAATTAAAAGTTAATTTGTGAAAATTGAATATTTTAATATTTAATAATCGACTGTAAAATAGTCAATTTTTGAACAGTCTCAGAATTGAACGAAACTAGTTCCATTGGATCCGTAATAGTTAGTTATTACCGGATTTCAAATTTCGTGTCAATCGGAGCTATCGTTTGATCGTGGCAGCTCGAAACGCATCGATTTATTTTTAATTTAAATTTGGCGAGTCAAAATAGCCATTTTTAAAAAAGTCTCGGATTTCGACGAAACCAGTTTCATCGGATCCGTAATGTGATATTATTGTAAGGTTTCAAATTTCAAGTCAATTGGATTTACCGTTTGTCCGGTACAAATTAAAACGCCTAGAAATCGATTTAAATCGGTTTAATTTAAATTGAACGTTTTCAGCCATAACTCGCACATACTTCCGAATTAGCTTCCGAAACTTGTTCCATTGTGTCCGGAACGCGGGGTAAACCTTAGAAACGCTGGTTACGGCGCCTAAATCGGAGTTCGGAATTTCCGGAATGAATAGTGTCGCTCGTTCCTTATAAATAGCCCCTACCTCTTCATAAATTAAAAAAAATATTCCAAAACCCTAATTTACATTTACAGCCGCCTCTTTTATATGAATGGCCAGAATTGTCCCAATTTCATTCATCAATCTCTCCAAATCCATTCACATTCACGCGAGGTGTTCAACACGAAGATTGAAGAGCAAGGCGAGGGCTTTAATTTCATACGGTGATGATCGGATTTGGTGTCGCGTGGAGGGAGCAAATGTGGGCCGTTCGTGGGCTGTTCTCATGCGTGCGCGCGCGTCATAGGGGGGCCGAGTTGGCCATGGTGGCAGGTGGAAGTAGCTTGCGACGAGAGCTTCGTGTTGGTGGTAGTGTGATGAGGTATCGTCGAGTATGGGCGATGCAATAATAAACCCTAGTTGTCTAAGGTGGGTTCGGCCTCAACATGTATTCCTGGAGATGAGAACGCAAGGGGGAAGAAGCTATGCACGGTGGTGATGAGGTTGGAGCAAGATCTGAGGGCCTGGATTGCTTTAGGTTATAAATTAGTTAGTTTATGTTGAAATTAGTTTATATAAAACGTGTACAATCTTGTAAAAATCATATCTTTTTCATACGAGGTCGAAAAAATGCAAACTCAGTTGCGTTGGAATCGTATCGACGAGCACTACGCGATGGAGTTGGTTTGGAGTCGTTTGGAGTTAGTGAGAATTTCGGGTAAAATTAAACGCGCGTTTAATTTTATTCGAAATAATCGCTAAAACGGAAATTTAAAACCAAGGTGAGAATTTCTCACTCAATCGAATAGGTTTCGATTTTATTTTAAATAGTTAGATTTAAAATATTTGAATGCATGTTTGAATGATGACTGTAAATTATTGATTGTTAAAATAGACATTATACGCCGTTAGTAAGCGGATGTTATTTAATAAAAACATATACCGCGAATATTTCATAAACAGTGAAATTGGTATTATATATAATAGCAATATATATATATTGGCATATGTATATATTGCAGTTGTTGATTTCCCGCATTTTTTGTTTAGCGGATGAGACCCTATTACGCCGTTATTAAGCGGATAATATTTATTAAAAACATGTACCGCGATAATTTCGTACTGGAGCGAAATTGGTATTGTGCTAATGTTTTTGGATGCAGGAAAACAGGTTGGAGGGATCCAACTGGATTCCTCAACAGTTTTTATTTTATTTCAGATATTTTGATATTTGATGGATTATCATATCGATATATGATATCGTTGTTAGTCGTGATTGACTATTTGGTGTGTAGCATCATTGGACCCAGATTTTGGGATTTTAAAATGATTTTCAAAGTGATTTTTGAAATATAAAAATATTTTTGGAATTGATCCATTTAAATAAATAAACGTTATATAATTTTAAAAGTTATAAAATTATGATTTTTGTGAAATATAGTTAAAAGCTGATTTTTGAAAATAAGGAATTAATGACTTTATAAAAGAGTTTAAATGGAATTCTGAACTTGTTATAAAAAGTTTAAAAATAGGATTTATAAAATTTGATTATTTTATAAATCGAAATGATGAAATTATAAAGGAATTTAAAGACGTTTTAAAAGAATAATATAAATTGATTTATATTAAGAGATTTATAAATGGATATTTATAAATCGAAATATTGACATTATAAAACGAGTTTTTATAAGTGTTTGAATGAAGTGAAAATGAAATTCATTAATGAATGAAATTTATAGAATTATATAACGGTGAAGTTATAAATGGAATTTTATAAACAATAGGTTTATAAAATTTGTAAAGTTCAAAGGAACGATTTTTGCAAATAAATAAATTATAAGTGTTTGACTTATAATTTGGACTTTTGGTTTATAATTAAGATTATAAATCGAATAGGTAAATAAAGAAGATTTATAAAGGAAGTTGTTATGAAATAAATAGAAATGGAATTTATAGACGTTGTTTTATAAATTCGCAAACGACTTATTTTGATAAGTTAATTGTTATAACTTAGGAATAGAGTTATATTCACATTTTGAATAGTGAATAATCCTTTGAAATAAAATGAATAGAAAGGATGAAATTTGTTAATGAAGTATATTCACGTTTTTGAATAGTGAATAATACGTTAAAGAAAATGTATTGAATGTGAATGTTTTAAATAGAATTAAAACGATTTAACGATGTTTTAATTGTGTTGAGATTCGAAATCATAGATTTCAACATTTATTGTTGAAATAGACGTCTTCGAGAAATAAAAGGAAATGGTGGACTATAACACTGTTGTTATAGTAAATGATTTCCGAAAGGAAATGGGTTGTATAGTATTGGGATTTATATATCTATTTAATTTCGAATCCCTATACTAGTGATTTTGGGACGTTGTAACGATGTTTTACGCAACATTCGTTTTGGCCCAAATAAAAATGTTTAAGAGAATGATTTCCCTTAAAGAATGAATAATATACTTAATTCGATTTAAGTATATTGAATATTTTCAAAGGTTGAAAATA